>OZ022230.1:5620500-7025000 GCA_963978835.1 Tenthredo scrophulariae | reverse complement strand
CTGTGTACCGATCCTGTCGCCAATTAATTCAGTCCGCCAGTGAATGTACATATAACAATTAACATGGATGCCATCACTTCTGTTGTAATACTTACATAAAAAATAAACGTTACGTACTGATCGAATCCGCCATCGATGAGTCTCTGTATTTTATAATATATACAATATCACATATCTTCGTAATACATATATTGTGTCTCTTTGGTATTGCGAGGTAATTCCGAAACCGTAACTATTCTTTATTTTTTTTACCTCTCTTCGTAGTCAACGAATCTCCACTTTTGTGTGTCGACGGGGTAAGTAGTGTTGAACCGTAAATCGCAGACTATCGCTGGCCAAATTTAGAGAGTCTGCAGTGGTTAGAGTTTATCACCAACTGGAGTGACGGGTTTATATCTAAATAAGAGAATGATAACCGTTTCGAGCGACGAAACAAACAACGTCGTAAAAGCTTGAAAGGGAACTCCACTACATTTCGCTCGACCCGATTCGTTGGCTTCCATCAGCGTCTACAGTTCTTGCCTCTCGAAGATATCAGTCTGGTCGAGCGTAACGTCACCTTTATATTACCTACCTATACCAGTTTCTCAACGAAATAAGGAAAGTAAGACAGTGACAAATGAGTACCTATAATCATACAGGTACACATATATATATATATATATATATATATGTATATATGTTTAATATGGCATCCAGACGTATGCTGCGGGAACGTGCAAGTGCGTAACTCAGACCACCCCACATGTTTGAAAATCAGATGCACTCTGGCGCAAAAACGGTTGAATAATTTTTTTTTTTTTGTGTCTGGAGTAATATTGACCCTGTTCACCACCCTGGTACCCGAGTGCATGGTCCTGGATGTATAGATGTGCGTCGTTTATGCGGTACGAAACCATTCCGGCTCCGGGATTGTAAAAACAGTCGAGGATCGCACCGCGGTAAGTTAGTACATACATGTAATAATATAGTAGGTATATACGTATGTATAGTATATACGTGTGTATAATATGTATACCTATATAGATATACATGCGGAGATAGGGCAGCCGGTGCAGTCTAGAAAAAGCAGACAACCTTTAATTTATAACTCAATTGTTAGTGACTTTGATCGAGTGTTATTGCCATCATCCTGCCATTTCGCCTCCACTTCGGGCACCTAGGGAACGAGTGTTTGCCAATTGCCAATCGGTATATGTATGCACTTGCCATTTGGTCGGATGCAAAAACCTGTGACGGTGCAGCGAGAGAGAGATCCCACTTGTGCTCTCTGCGGGACATATTCTATCAATACACGAGATATTTCGTAATTCAATACAAGTTTCAAGCTTGTCAACCGAAGAAACGAAGCTTATTCGAGCGGGGATAAAAAAGCAGACCTATCGGTTCGCCGAATGTCTTTCCGGCAATCAAAACATGAGAAGGGTCAAGCGGAAATCGGTTTTCTGTAATTATCCTTCATTTTTACTTTGTTGATACATAGATTCCAAATTCATCTTTTCAAATTTCCGAATACTCAAAGGACACGAGTGAAGGAAAGTTGATACGGATTTTAAAACACACTACCAAAGATCCTACACAAATAAAACAGTCGTTGCTACTTAGCTGTGGCAATTGATGCGCGTATCCATCTACAGGGTTACACAGGTGGACGTGTAGCTCTAATTAGTCGATGGTCGTTATTTTACTTGAAATTAATTACGCTGCGACATCGCATCCTCGAGAGCCAATAATCCGACAGCGAAGCTTCGGACCGTCTCAGACGTTCCGTTTCGATTTTCTATAGTAAGACTGGACGGATAATATGGATAGAAAGGACCTGCAGAGATGTCATCCCTTGCGTGGTAATGCTTACAAACTGACTTTTTCTGAATATATACCCAAAGTGTCCATCGACGATGGCCTGAAGTACCATTTCCTGGTATCATTTACACATATAGGTATAAGTACCTGTAGGTGTATACTTGAATTTTTATATCCACGTACAATACGCGTGTGACTACTCATGCCTGTGTAAATTGTGACCTGGCAAGTATGCACCAACGAGATAGTATTTCGCTATTATTTGAACGAAAGAAACTGCTATTTTCCAGACAACTAGACTCTCCTGTAGTAGGTACATAAGCAAGAGGTACGTAACTAGCTACTCGTCTTTTCTTTATCATGACGTAATTGGGCGCGTACTTCGAATCTCGGCGTCGCGACGAGTCTTGACAATGTCCAGCAGGGTGAAACGAGCGCGTTGGCGTGTCTATTTGGAAGGGGGATTTTTAACAAAGCAGATTCCAGGAAAGACGAGAGATTACTTCGTCTCTGTACCTAATAGTTCGCGTAGTCTTTTCTTCCCTCTCCTTTCATTCCGTCTCTCTGTCTCCGTGTCCGTAATTTTACCTTCCTTTTGTTATTTGTACCGAAGCACTTTGTACAATTCGATACTGTTCAAGTCACGCGGACAGCCGATATCGATCTTATTGTTTCTCTATTTTTTTTTCTTTTTTTTTTTTTTTTTTTGCCACCGCTGTTGAGGTCTCAACCACTCAGTCCTGCCCGCCGCTCATAATCTCCGAAGGACTTGAGGAAAGACGAGGATTGCCCAGGTGCTCAGCGGTCGAGGCCAAATTTAATAATACCGTCGAAGTAGACGTGATGTATCTTGATCGAGCTTGGGGCGACCCTTAGGTCTGTCGTTGACGTGTCCCAAGGCGTCACTGTTACTCGTTCTAAAGTTAGTTAGTCGAATGCAGTAGAAGAATTCCACTAGAGAAAACGTTGAAACAAACCCGTTATACAGTGTACATCGGCCCCACGTCGAGTCTTCCGCGAAGCAATCGAAACGAATAAGGCAAGGAGCGGAGGAATAGAGGAGAGAGAAAATAAGAGCCAGAGCGAAGTAGACAGATATACGTAGGGAACAATTGATACAGTTCTCGAGACGGAAGCCTTTTACGTTATTTGAGTTATCTACTCGAAAAATCTTGAGAAGAGTCACCGGCTAAACCGGGTCTCGGACGGATATGATCCGGTTGCATTTCCGTAAGACTTACAAATTCGGCGTCAAATTTCTTGAGAATCCTTAAAAAATCTCATGAATTTCAAATTCAGGTACTGTACATAGATACAGTCGTTACTTTGAATGTGCATAGTTTACCGTTACTATTCCAACGAACGTTGGTAAAACATACCCCGCTATAGTTCGAGGCCAAGATCGTTTCCTCGACGTATGTACCATAGGTACCCGATACTAGCGGAAATCATAAGAATTCTAGGAAAATTCTACAATATCTAAAATATTGCACCCTCGATCAGTCACCGGTCTCACATAAAACCAATACAGCTTCTGCTCACTTATACTTAGCTAGTACTCTCTATGCTTGGGTCTTTCATTATATCTATCCATGTATTGGCGAGTAACAGGTATGAAATTCCGTTACCCATACAGAAAAGAGATAAAATAGAGATAATCACAATCTCCACGTATACATATCTGTACGAAATATATATGCTTGCATGTATGTTGAGTGGAGTAAAATTTACGTCATAGTATTCCGTATCTATGTATAGGTATATATATAATATCGAGCAGAAGGCAAGACGAGGTACACGAAGCCGGAGCATTGACCCACCCAGGCACAAAGTATTATAGTACTCCACTCACTGACTCGCTGCTTACTCTGTCATTCTCTCACCCACTTATACCGCCTGTGTTTCCGCGCCCGGGTTACGATGACACGCAGCCATTAACCACGCGTACTGCGATAGGTATAATGCACGTATATGTAGATATTTGCGTGCGGTAATAGCTGTGTTAGTCTATATACGTTGAATAGGGATATGAGAACGCGTGTTTTCACACCAATTTGCACGCTACGACTCGCTAACGATCCATACCTCGAGTATATCGTTGGGTGTTTGTTTAACGCGTTATTCCTTTCTTTATTTAATAGTCATGCTAACGCAAATGGAATGCGAAATAACTGTCTGCTTATATTCCTTAGACGAAATACTTTAGAAGTTGCTAAATCTGTTTTGTACCTATCGTTTCATTTGTTGAGAAAAATCATTGAATTTAGAACTGTTTCTCATTACTTTTTCAATTTGAAGCTACAACTTATTCATAGCTTGTATAATTATACATGGAGTAGATGCAGACGTGTCTGAGAGCCGAAGGCAAGTAAATGCGTATCTCATTAGTCAGCAAAAATGGTACAGCGACAGCGCAGACACATCTGTTGAATAAATCGAGGAGCTTGAATCGAATCGTAAAGATGCTGCACCCGAGTATAAGCATTTTTCTTTGTGTTTTGGGTTGGCAAGGTATACGAGGTGGATGTGACGTAACCCGTGGCGACATCTCGAGCCATACGGTCCAAGACTCTACTTGTTTTAGGGGAAAACAACCCTTGGCCCAGAGCCCCGTGTTTCCATCGCGTGATTTGTTACCCATCCGTGCAAAGCTCAACGCGTTTCCTACAACCGAATTTCTTTCGTTATACTACCGCAGTCACTAGCTTATTGAATATACGAGGTTGTAAATTATACCGTATATCCATCCATTCGCAAATAAATCGCTTAGACAAGTATTTCAGTTCAGTCGTACGAATCTCGCTCACTATACTCGTAGGTAGGTATAAGGTAGGTAATGCCTAATATTGGTTTCGCAATTCTGCCAGATGACGATACGTATACGAATATAGTCACCCGTATCCCGGAAGCTGTTCGAAACGGTCGTAACATCAAGCATACCCACCAACGTACCGAATTTAATGGCAAACTGAATTTGCGACTCGCACGTAAAGCGACGACTATTGCTAAACATCTGGCGTTTTCCTGCGACACATGCCGAGCGATGAAACAACACATAATATCGCATATTTTGGTGAAGAGAACTAGACCAATACCTATGCATTCAACGTCACATACTTTTCTTCAATTCCGTTAATTAGTCTCACTTTTTTCTCGCTAAATCTTAACGAGGAATGAGGGAAATTATGGCTGGAATAAATTGAACTAATTATATCTTTCATAGACACTCATAAATCTGCGCTTGAATTGCAACATCGGTAGTGTAATTATGAATTTCTCGTATTTCATTACTCGAGTGCCCTTCAGCCACGTGTGAATATGAAGCCAGTATATATCCACAACTCTAAAAGAAATCAAAAGTAATTGAATTCTTCTATAGAATTTCATTTCGATATTGATTCTTGGATTAGATATCGGAAAGTAGATTTCACTCGTATTTTCAGGGGAAATTAACGAGCGTGAAGAAGCTTCGTTCTGGTTTAAGGAAATCGGATGAAATCTCAATAGAATTTAATTGATCGTGTAGTAATACGAAGGTAACTGGTCATGATTAATGATGTTGGCTACGTAACTCTATGAATTATTAAGGGGCCCATTTACACATAGTAGATACGTACAGAGGAGTGATAAGCCAAAGCTAAAACAATTCTCTTTCACACCAGACTAATTGCCTTCAGCTGAATTTGCCACCTCGTAATTTCGAAAGTTGAGAATTATAAACTGCATTCACATTGTTCGTTGCTAATTTCTGCATCGCCAAACGTTTGGACTTCTGTCGTTCGATTTCCTCGCTTCTTTCGTGAAGTGATTTTAATTCCGAAGCGTTTTTACGTACACTCCAGACTGATACTTTGGATAAGGTGGGACAGCAATTTGCTTTTCAAGTCGCAAAACCAGCTATAACCTCGTATGATGTGTATATAAATTTGGAATAACCAGTTTAGAGAAACTATAACCAGAGCTATAATGGCCGGGGGTGTTTTAAGAGACATTTGCTACAGCACGTTTCAGGAAGATCTAACTCCGACCGTAGGAGAATTGAACCCCTTTGCAGACCTCGTTGTAAATCCATCCGGAATCATAAACTGCAACTCATCTTCTCACATGAACCTACATACATATCTTTCCCATTCCTCTACGCCGTTCTGTGCTAGACCATGAAAGCCATATGCTCATGATGATAGTAGCCATAATAATAATAATAATAATAATAATAATACTAATAATAGTAATAATGATGATAATAAAGGTAATATACCAACAACAACATTATAATGATAAGAATGACAGGCATGATCAAAGGACACGTTGCGTAATTGTAGGCGAGGTGTGCGCAATAGCAAAGGGAATTGAAGAAAGCCGGAAAATTTATGATCGTTATTGTCGAGGCATTCGGGCTACGTTTTCTATGGGACGTGTTGTACGGCACGTCGAGGTGAAGCAGAGGGTGCAAGGGGAAAGATATTTACGTTTCCACGGGGTGAAGACACCTGATGCCTCGGATGCGTGCGTATGCATACGTATACGTTACGCATGTATGTAGGTAGTACGTGGAGGGTCGCGGCGAACGTTGCGCGTAGACCGTGTCAACGACAGTTGACTCGATTTGATCGATTTCCTCGGAGCTGAACTTCACTGCATAAGAAGACTTCAACTTTTTCGAGTATTTAGAATCCAGGACGCTTAAGAACTATGTACGTAGATTCTATGTGGAGCAATAACATCCCACTTGCTGCGTATAATACAACAGCTTATCATTGATTGCATGACAACGCGCTTAGTAGTCCTTTGTTCATTTATAATTAATTATAGTTTGATAATATATGTAGACGTATATGTATAGAATAATACATGAAGAGAACCGTGCCGCCGAATATGAACAGACAATGTTCTCTTTCCAATCCACACCTCACGTCTTGCGGCTTAAGGGGAATCCCTGCCGCAAATACGGTGGCTAGAGTAACGTGCCTGCATACCGATTGCTTTTGCGGTTTTTCACTCCAGCTTACCGCCAAAGAATCTAATTGCACTTTCAAAAAAATTATCAGCGATGATTTCGTGGTTCTTATTGTGATTGAATAATGGCCAGAAATTATACGAATCTTGAAATTGTTTGGTATTTTTTGGGAAAGGCAGAGGTGCTCTTGATTATCAGACAGCTTATCTGACTTCCTGGAAAATGTTTGCGACTCGAAAACTATGGATATTCGTAAAAATTACGTCTCGTTGTCTGTTCAGACATCGCCAAAGAAGTTTTTGCGTCCCATAGCCGGATTCTCCGAACGCCTGCCCGCGTATACCATAATCTGGTCCTCTATGGAGATTGAATAAGATGAATAGGAGGATGAAATGTGACGACTAACATGCGCGAAATTTTTTACCCGCAGCTGTCTTCTGTTTCTTTCTGTTCCTTTTATATTTCCTTTTATAATCACTTAAAAATATTTGCTCGAACGGGTTTCGGGCGTTCAACGTCGTTGTAAATCGCTACCGTTTCAATTTGTAACTCCGCGGTGAAAATGTAAGTCCAACGTTAAGCCGTCGAATTTTACGAGGCAGGATGCTCGTTTGAAAATGAACGAATAAAAAGTTAACTTTTTCTTTCGAGAGCCACATCCTAGCGAGCAATTCCGTTCAGTTTTTCAAAAATGCGAAGGATCTTCTTCAACGTCACGATTATTTGGTCTACCGAATCTCAACTCCACCCTGTCGAACTCCACCTTGGAGTTATTTCTCGCAAAAGGTGGATTTTTCTCTACCGTAATACCTCGCTATGCTACAGGTACATAAGTATAGATGTAACACGTATATATACATAGATATACCCGTACAGAGGTACTCTTGTACAACGTGTATATACATACGTACATTTATACCTATAGACAACGTATACATATGGTGTCGCACAGTTAGGCACCTGCGAACGTACATCAGGCGTGTAGTCGTTGATAGGCAATCACGCCTACAATATCCGGTAGAATCTGTAGCCTTCCCAAAACCAATACCAATTCTCCCGTACTTACGGTGGTCCGTTTTCACCCGACCAGCCAAAGCCTCCAGTTCCAATCGCCACTTCTTGCAAAATTCATTATCCCTGAGACGGTGGTGTCACGTTGCCTAGAATTTGATGTAGAAGAATATATTTCTCCGCCAATAGATATATGAATGCATCGCATTATCACCACCGTCATTACTATTATTATGATTGGAGTTCATCACCAGTTCCGCACAAATTCAAAATCATTTCATCTTACCGTCCTTGTGAACAATAAGATTAAAGAGACCAACCGCTGCTCCAATTACATTTAGGATCTTCTATGTAACCCCATGATTACACGTGTTATTATTGACAAAGGGATAATCTCAATGAAATTATAATACCTTAGAAGGCTAAAATTTTGACAAAATTATCCCTTTGTCAACTATTATATGGGTCTATATCATGATGTTTGAATAGACTTTTTCGATGAACAACAAGACTGTCTTATACCTCTGCATGATCTAGAATGTGATTAGTCTGATAAGATACGAATTCGTACAACTGAGAGATTATGAATAAACCTGAATGCGATTCGTGCGGTTAGTCTATAAAGTCCTACTATCAAAAAGATGAGGTAGATAACAAGATCAGAATAATTTGATTCAATGAAGCAATTTAAGGTCCGAAAAACTGCCACGCAATTTCATAAACGTTACTTTGATTATATTTACTATCATTAACATTATAGGGTGAAGTGTACGAAGATGGACCACCAAATTCAAAAGGATTTTTCCTAGTCCTTCCTAACTTCAGAATATAAAATATGCCTATGCAATTTCTTCATTCTGACGTTTCCTTTCAGGAAAAAAATGTTGTTTGAAGAAATGATGGGGTGGTCCAACTTTCGGGTAGCTACCTTTTATGCAACAAAAAGAAGATCCGCTAACGTGGACCACGTCTTTGAGGTCCAAGGCTGGACTAAGATGGATGGACTCGGCCGTTATTTCTGAATAGACGGGGAATGTTTTCACAACTTTAATTGAAACTTCAAAATTTGTGAAAATCACGAAATCCTGTAAACTTTGGTTTGAAATTTACGAACTGGACTGAATTTTTTAAGTTCTGTATCCAATGCAGATAATGTCCACACAACTTGAGAATTTCCGATCGACATAATGTTTCAAGAAATTTAGCGGTCCAACTTTCTGAACTGGTCCATCTTACTTGACTTTACTCTGTAATATCATTACGTAAAGCTATGGAAATTTAGACAGGCTCGTGGGATTGACAGCTTGTATACCCGCCGGCTAGACACCGCGAGAAGGTCTGCGGTGTCAGTGTCGGCTGCACGCTATTCGATACAATTAATGTCGACTCATTGATTGGATTGTTACGTGCCTCGTTGAGCAAGTTCTCGCCGCAGAAGGGTATGAAAGGGGGTGCGTGGCAGAAGGGATGAAGTAAAGTTGGCGCTAGTTCCAAGCCGCTATTACGAACGGTCGACGCGTAATATATCGGTTATACATAATACATACCTATACACACGTTGTATACATAAAACTGCACGTAGGTATATGCCATCGTCTTTTTCAAAGTCAGAATATAAGAAGACTCCGGGGTGATTTGTGACATGGCGAAGATGCTGGAAATCGGGGTTGCAAAGTGCTAGTTTCCTCCAAATCTCTGACGTGCGACGATTTTTCTTTCGTTCGACAAAATTATCGACTTCCACCGACGTACTACTGTCTGGGCGAGGATCGTTTCCTCTTTCACAGACGCGTGCGGCTGGTTACTCTCTTAACGTATATGTGTTCCTCTGAATTTTCACTATACACGTATATGTACAGAATTTAATACATCGACAATCAATTAACAGAGATCAATCTATTTGATCAATTTTCATTCCTTACCATAACGGAATGGTACAAATTTCGAGAATATAATTTGCCGGCATCATTATTCCGGTATTGAATCTCCGGAGGTCAATTAAAATCTGACACAGTCCATAGATCCATGTGCACATACCCTATAATCTTTGTCCCATAGCATCCCGGAAAGTCGATAGATCTTGTCCCGTCCAGTGTCCCTTTCTCTAGCTCGTCGAATATCCCTCGTGTTCCCGGTAGTCTGGTTATTACTGGGTTATTGCCGGGTGTTACGCGTTAAGCTTCAACCCCTCTTTTCCCCCAGACCCGTCTCTCTTTTCACCCTTGCACACGAGGTCATCTATCTTGTGCAAGAAAGACTAAACGAGGTAATATACGGGACGGGAATATGGCAGCGTTTTTTTTTTGCTCTTCTTTTTTCAATTTCATTTTTTTTCTTTTTTTGTTTTTTCTTTTTTCTTCTACTTTTCCTCTCATAGCAAGTTTTACTCGCAATGGTCAGACACAAATCCGCTAATTTATGTATACACTCTGTATCTACCTATGTACCTCTCGTACAAATCGATAGCATATATCTATGTAGTTGAGTGTAAAATAAGTATATTTAGTTATGCGCATGTAATGAAGAGGTTTTGAGCCCGCGGCAGTCGCGTGTGAATTTGCGGGTGAAATGGGTTTACTAAACATCTCCCCAGGACTGTACCTACCTTATGTAGGTAGTTGCATATACTATCGTTGGGAATACGACTTCTGCCGAGGCGATGGGTATATGCATTAATTTAACGGCAGGGCATAAATAGCGCACATTCTAATTGAACAATTACACCCCAAGGCCGTAAAACAGAGAGACACGGAGCTTCGAAGGCTATGAATTTAGCAGCGTGGCGTTCACTGCGGCCATTCCGTCGTCTGTTTATTCCCGCGGGCTACGAGCTAGTGACACGGACTGCAGAAGGATGGACGAACGAACGGATCGACGAACGAACGAGCGAACGAACGGGCAGACAGTCGAGTGACTAGCACAGACTGACTGCTTTAGTACTACGGCTAACAGCTAAACTTTCTGATTAAATTGCCTCTTCCGATGCGTTAAACTCGTTCGTCTAAAGACTCTAAACCCCGTCAGGACGACTTTCATAAATATTATATATTCAGCCGAACCTATAGGTGGAACGAGCAGAAACTATACCGTGTCACGTACCACCATTCTCGAAAAATAATTTACCAATATCTAATGCCAAACGACAGAGGCCAGGCTATTCCCTCCCTCTAAATATGTTAATGATTATTTATGCGACCTTATATAGGTATAGCCGATCGGCATTTCTGTACACTGCCCTCTGTTCTTTAGACGTCTAGACTTTGGGAAAAAGGCGAATGCCTTAGACGAATTAATCTGCACTGACGTTCGGTTATTAGATTGTCTATGCGCATGTAGTTTTTGTTTTTGTTCGTTGAGCATTTTTTATTTTTTTTTCTTGTTGTGTTTTTTTTTTTTTCTTGCCTATGGTTCAAGATGCAGGAGTTCGGGAAGAACATTTACGATTGACCGAAGAAGTTATTTTTCTGGAAATAAATCCTGTGGAAGCAGAAAGCGAAGTCTCTTTATTTAGAATTTAAATGGTGCCCATATCTTTATCGACGGTGCATGAAACGTTGCAAGCTCCCCATACCGCCGGCTTACTGCCAAAATCCACTCGCGTAAGTACATTACGGTTATTTTCACTTTGCAGCTACTAAAGAACGTAAAATAATATTATCTTCCGAGTGGTATATGTATACGATCTCAGTACCGAGTTAAAACTTTTCGCGGAAGTGGTATTCCGCAGCAATTGAAACTCAAAGATAAAAACGTTATACTCACGCGTTTCGAGATTCTATATTCCACTCAAAACAAATTCTTTTATGCACTTATACTTCATGGATCTTATACCTATACCTCTACAACCTCGGCGACACAACAACCATATCTTCTGCCAAGTCGTACCGCATTACGGGATTCTAGCTACAGCTGAAACCATCCCGCCAGTGAAGAAGATCAGTTACAGGTCAGACACGAAAGTTACGAACTCGCCCCCAGACAGTCTATCATCACGATTTAAGCTATGTTATATATATTGATTCACCGCCATTTACTCATCGTGAGGCATTAATTTCTCGCCACAGGTTTATACCCTCAACTATATATTTTTACCCTTTTATTTGTTGAACTCCAACAAAGACGTTTTTCGGGCTTGACTGCAAAGCAAAATTTCCTGTGACGTTTTAGTCGGACTAGTTCATCTGGCATTTTGATTTCAGCGCATATTATACGTCGGAGAAAAATCTAGTTAAAGTTTTTTCTCATTTTGATAAGAATTGTAGAAAGTAGCATCTTCTGACAGGAATTGGATATGAAAACTCTGTTGATTACTTAAGATTTTTAACTTCATTCGTTCCGCTGAATGAATATGTTTTAAATGAATTAATCGTAAAATTAATTCACCTAGGAATGCAATGATGAATTTTTGAACTACGTATGTTCAATTCGAATTTTAATTAGAATTCATTCAGGACTGAGTACTTCATGAAAATGAATAAAACAGTCGAGACAATCAATGCGCTGAAATAGGTGAATAGATAGATAGAGAGATGCATTCAGGGCAGAGTTCTGTCGAGCGAGAACAATTCGTATACCTAGCACCTGAAAATAAAGACTATAAAATAACAAAAAAGAGAGAAACACAGGAAATAATGATCAGAACAAGTGAAGTCCTGGAGAATTGAGATATCTACATTTCACTGGTCGTACTAGATGAAGCATCATTCTAGATCGTAAGAATATGATCGGAAATTCTTTCATCAGAAGAGGTCAGAGTTTGTTAGTTCTTTTTCCTGAGGCCAGAAACTATACTATATGCGTTCATGTCGAGAAGTAAGATGACATTCTGCAGCATTTGTTGATCTTTAAAAGAAAAAAGACCTTAATTTGCAGTGCAACATACGACAATCGAAGTAACATACATCTGTATAGCTTATACCGATATAAGAAAGCGCCAAGTTTATAAAAAGAAAAATGTTGACTGTAGTTTATTTTCTGAACAGTGGACAGAGACGTCTTCTAGAAAGCGTGTGTATGCTAAGTCGGTCCATGACATCGGAAAGAAACCATTCCGTCCAATTTGCTTCGGTTGGCACTGGTTGCGGAGGCGACCGCGCATCTTGGTATGTATAAGCTTGTGTCTGCGTGTACTATGTATGTACATAACTATGTACATATGTATAATCTACCGAGGTACGTACCGTGTATACCAACACTTGAGGAATATTTATATAGCTGCAGTGTCGGCAGGTGCGCCAGGCACTCGTGGACCTCGTAAAAGCATCCCTTACCCACGACTACGACGACCACCCACACCCTGATACCCGTAAAGTTGACCAATCTATATCGTAAACCCTCTTCCCGCAAGTTTCGATCCGTGTCGCACCAGGACTTTGGAATCAAAGGAGGTCTTCGAAGGCAGGAGTAGCGGCAAGTCTCGCTTAAATGGAATAGAAGCTGTTCTAAGGGTGGTCGAGTACGTACTAGGTTGGGTGAAAGCAGCTTTGACCTGAGAGGACGAAGCTTTCGTAAAGCCTCGGACATTTAGCAAACTAACGCTGTTTATTCCATGAAATAAGCCAACCCTTTAATCGCTCTTTTCATTTTTCATTTCTTGCACGGTCGGGACTCAGTCCTATGCAGCCTTTGAATCATTTATGGGGATTTAAAGAGGAAAAAAGACCCAGAACAAATGGGAATCGTGGTTGACAGGGTATTGTTTTATCTGCCTGGTCATCCGGCAGCTTATCGTTATTATGAAATTGCATCTTAAAACCGATAGAATTATTCACAGTTACGATAACAGCCGGTGTTAAGCTCGGCGCCGGAATATTAGATTGGAAAAAAGCGTTAGAAATTTATCGCGATTAGCGGTTACTATATAAAAGTTAGGTGCGACGTTGAAACACAGCATAAAACAACCCCTGCAATGAAAGTATCCAGTCGCATCTTGCCACGTATACAGAAAAAGTATTAGTGCATAGTGAATTATACAATTCAAAGTACAGGCGAGTTGTGGGTTGAAATAAATATGACCCCGGCAGTGTTTGAAAAGTATATAAACTGCGGTTAGCTATGGTCACAGCAAATAAAAACAGATTTCTACAACGTTTATTGATTGTAGATGACTCTTATTTCATCGTACCAGGAATACTGCTACCAAGTTATTGGTATGTCCAAGTTGAATGAAACTGAGAATGTTTGAACCACATATTGAAGATTTCCAAAGATAACGCTGAGGCTAATCATCTTTTTCATTGATTATTACAGATTTTATGAATATGATGAACGTGCATTAAACATTTATCTAATAACGTTGTACAGGCGTTGAGAAGTCTCTGCAATTTGTGAACTTTATTACATGGAAGTAGAGTAATGTGTTTGCAGAATGAATTGCAAGGCTTCTAAGAGATTATAATGATTTTCTTTTTCTGAAGTTGTGAAGCTATTTGAAGACAAAATTGTCACTTGCAGCTCGTGTAATTATAAAATTGATTTTTTTTTCTTCTTATATTTTCATAGAGAAGCTTGCAATTTCCTTTTGCTACTGTACCAACCTACGTACCTACTATAAGCTTCTTGGCGTTTTATTCAACTCTCATATAAATCCGCGAACGCTGACAGCCTGACCATTAACCGATTTTTTCACTGATTCAATTCACAGGTTGGTACGTACGTACGAATAGGTGAATGAAAGACTCTCCCTTAACGCGAATGAAATTGCAATTGCAATATTGAAATTTATCAATTTCTCCACTTGTACGTATACATGCAAATATTCATTAAAGATCAACTTCAGTTCCGTTCAGTGATTCAAACTACATTAATCCCGCCCTGCCTTACCCCTATCCCACAGTAAATTTACCAAGTATAGATATATTATATACACACAAGGCTTTACCCGTGTATGCATATAATGTATAGTTCACTGTACCTAGTAAACCTGAAGTATATGTATATCTAATAGAATGCTGAAGGAGCAAGAGTAGGCAAGAGACGAACGTCGGAGGGTGACGTGGAGAGGAGGGGCTCGTTTGCAACCCTTATCAGTTCCTACCTAATGCTGACGCCGTTGCCATTATATAGCTGTGTATAAAGTGTATCTCTTCCTCTCTCATTCTCTCTCTCTATCTCCCTTTCGACCCCAAGACTAACCACCGCTCTTCACTATCTGTGTAACTACTATGCTATATGAATAGATTAGGTTATTCTGTATAACCAACTACAAGGAGCAAATTATTAGACGCTGGATGTATACAGCTTGATGGTACTCCTTACTTAACCACTGATTGGACGGTACCCAGGGAAATTTAATGATTCTATTAATGTTGGGTAATCGGGATGCACGTGAGTTGCCGAAACTTTTTAATTTTGTAGTTAGAGTACCCGAGTTGTTCAGCCAAGTATAATATGCATGCACTCATACACATTTTTCAGCTTTTATTTCTCATTGAATTTTTGTTGACGGCGGATATGATCAAGAAATAAATATCCACGAGGATATACAAAGCAAACATTTTTTGTTTTCCGTAGATATTCGCTTTCGAGAGTTCGGATTTTAATTCTGAGGATGTTACTATTTTATTCCTATATTATATAGCATTTCAGAGATGAAGGATATGTTCGTACAGCATCATACTAGTGGATTTAATACATCATTCATCGGTTTGTCTCAATTCAACTGAACCAGTTTTTCTGAGGCTACACATTTCGTCTCAAAATTTCATTTCTCCATCGCTTATAGACTGAAAGTTCTATAACTCCTACGACGTGAATCTTCTCCGACAAATTATACTATAGTTTGACACTTCAGGGTTCATAGAGCTTGCACTAAATTCGAAGCATAGGGGTAGGTAAAATAATCATTTTTCATACTTATCTACTCGATCAATTTCAATTTGAAATCTCACGATGACAGCCTCGGACTCCTTAACTCCTAGGTCTCAATCATGGTGAATTTTCACCATTTCACACCTTCAAGTTTCGTCCCGAATTAGTTATGTCATAATTAATTATGACAGAGCGGATATAGTCGGGGGTAAGTAATAACTACTGGCCATTATTGGTAAAAGTATTAATTAGAACCGCAAGTGATACCTCACTGTCTAGTCTGCCGGGTTAAAAGTGATATTCATTGTCCCAGTTTTATTAATCTTAACTTTTCTTAGAAAACCTCTTCGCCTGAGGTAGCCGTTCACTAGTTATATTAAGTTCGCGTTAGAGCAGTTGATCCGTCTTTGAAAATCCCCGTTCAACGACATTTGACGTTTTTGATACGGGCGCAAAGCCTTCTTAGACGTGATGACGTCAAACGTTGGTTTTACTAGGATCGCGATTACGAGTCTCTGTCTGGCGCCGGGGTCTTACGCTGCACCGAAGCTGCGATATTCAAATCCTAAGACATCGCCAAGACTGACGTTGGCGAACGTGTTTTGTATATATACATAGGAATGTATGTATATAAATGTCAAAAATTGGCAAAGTACGACGTCAAAGCAGGCCACGTACGTATCTCTCTCCGAGACTCACTTGGTGAAATAGCATTTTTACATCCTTGCCTAGACTGTGAAATTGACAGAAAGATTGAGAGAGGGAGAAATCAGGAGACCAAGAGAAACCGAGGATTTCTTCTCCAGCTGTAAATTGCATCCACGTTGTTTTTTATTTCGCTTATAATTCTTAAAACTTCAAAATTCTTAGCCAACCTTTTGTCATATTACCCATACATAGCCGTGACGCGCGTTACGAGTGCGCCATAGCCGCTCGTTCCGACTTGACGTGGAAAAATGACAACGGGTGTAATTCATATCCGCTTTGTAAGCCACGCAGATAATACAACGTTTGTCGTTCCATTGACGGGAAGATTAGATTTGGTTAGGAGTCAAAATGAAAAGAAGAAAAAGGCATGACAAAGACATGAAACTACCTGCAGAGAGTAATTTATCTAGCGGTAGCTCTATGGCGACACTTTCAAAGCCTGGAAGAAAAATTTTGTCACTAATAGAATGCGCGTCACATCCAAGGTAAATGAGTATAACAGGGGGAAACTGTGCAGCGCAGGGTGGGTAATTAAATATTATATCATTCGTATGATATAACTAAATAAGTTAGTTTACATCAGCTAACTGACCCCCAGAGCTCCGTAGGCGAATAACGTCGACTCATCATCTTTGCAAAGGCATCGCATAGATGCAATTTAATCAAGGTAGAGTTCGGGTAAACGCGTGTTACTGACACTAGTGAAGCGCAGATCACAGATCGAGGACTCCCTGCAGCATCTCCTGGCCATAGTTCATTTGCTCAATTTGCACTCACGTGGATTAACCGACCACCAAATTCTAACTCCAAAGTTTCAGCAAGTGCTAACCCCCTAGGTACTACGTATGTCCAGATCGGCGAGGAAACTTCAGGCAAAGCTTATGATTATCCACGCCTTTTGAGTCATGCATGTGAAAATTTTCAGCGAATACAGAAGCTTCCAAGTAACTGTAGTGGAGATTGTCTTTGTCTTTTAGAATAAAGTTTTAATTCTTTCGCTGCTCTCATACCGTGGGATGAATTTTTTTTAAAGAACATTGAACGGAGGTGGTCCGAAAGTATGTCGAATCAGTATAAAAAAGAAAAAAGAGAAAAGAAAAATAACAAAACCTTGGGTACATACATGTATAAATTTCGCACTTGTTTGTCAACCTCCGAGACGAGAAACGTGCAAACATCAAGGATCGCGTGGCAGGCCTGCTTGCAAGCTCGTCTCCTGCTAGCAGACCAGACATCCATAAAACTGCATAAACCTAGAGATAGCCGGAACGCTGATGCTGCACTACCTCCATCCGCCATGCGGAGACACGCTCGATATACAATAACGTTCATAGCGTGATGGGTCCTTCGTTGATTGTCAGAAAAATGTACATCATACAGTGAATAGCGCAACTGTAGTTATAGTTTATATGGTTTATAGATTGCCCGGCCGTTCATGCGTTATATGAGTCTCGAGATAGTGAAACAATTAGAAAACGAATGAAAAAAGAGATTGAAATATGAGTTTCGGTGAATTTATACTATATTACATAACACTACATTCTGTTAAATGTATGCTAATAAACTGTACCGAAATATCATTATTCGAGAGAAGATAACATTTTTTCACTCAAATATTCCTGTTTGTTGAAATACTTGATTAGAAAACTACGGGGATGTTATGCGAGTTAGATTACGTTGCTGTGCAAACAGACACCTGACAACGATGCTGACAGGGGTAGTGGTAGGATACCGTGGGTAAGCAGCCCGAAAACAACAGGAATATTAGTGTTGTTCAGTTCAGTGAACAGAACAGAGGAATTACCCTTAGTATAAGACGATAATTGCTGATCAAATCCTGTTGATCTCCTATACCCTGTCGTCCTAATCAACTATTTGATTACACACATAAATAGACCTATTTTCTCAATTTCTTACTAATCATCATCGAAGTACCTTTATGTGAAAGAAATCTAGAAAGAAATTGAACGGTGAAATACTGAAAATCGTCATTAATTTATATTGAATAGCTTTTGGTTTAGAATAATTGATCAATGAAATAATCCAAGCGTAGTAGTATACGAATAATATTTTTTTTTTTTAATGTTCACCTCTCGCTTGGTGTGTATAAAATAACTGTGAAATACGTAAGCACGCGCGAAAGATTAGAAGTGAGGTGG
Organism: Tenthredo scrophulariae; assembly: GCA_963978835.1. Classification (NCBI taxonomy): domain Eukaryota; kingdom Metazoa; phylum Arthropoda; class Insecta; order Hymenoptera; family Tenthredinidae; genus Tenthredo; species Tenthredo scrophulariae. The sequence continues at coordinate 7,006,553 of OZ022230.1, read as the reverse complement.
CACGTTGTATACCTACTCTAGAATATTATTATAAGAATAAAAAAAAAAAAAAAAAAAAACTGCCGAGATTGATATCGAGGCGAGAATTTTCTGTTCGTTTTATGGGAATAACGGTTGTAAAATAGCTTAGCGACGGTTAAACGAACGACATTATACTCACGTTGTTGCCTGTATTACCACCAGCCAGACCGCGGAGGTATAAAAACGTTAATTATTACACACCAAGTAGAGTAGCTTTGAAGATAAACGAAAGAGTTAAGGCTCGGATACAATATATTAAAATAGGTTCGCGCTCTGCCTAGCACGTCAGTTGATTAATTACCACGTTATAAATTCTCCTATATAGGTATACCTGCATATATGCGACGATTAATATCACTGTGTTTATCGACGTATCTCAACCTCGCAGAGCCCCCGTTTTGTGGTTCCTTACAGTATTCATAATATGCCATTTTTATAAGGTAAAATCGGTGCGACCAACCTCTCGCAAACCTATATCTATATTTTGCGTTAACCCGTTTAGACAGTAGCTATACCTTGCCTAGTCTCGTGTTCAAGGCGACGAGACACGCACGTTCGGCGAAATGAAGCGAGCTGTTTACTGAAGGGCAGCTGGCTCGATCGTCGAGGGGTTCGCTGAAGGGCTTGGGCGAGAGCGAGGGGTGCGTTTACCCGTGAGCAACCGGCCTTCTCCGAATTCCGGATCGCTACTCGTTAAACAACTGGAGATTGCTGTTCGCGGGATAAACCTTTATTCTTTGTATACTACGGTTAACTCAGTTTCACGTTTTCAAACAATTTTTTTTTTTTCTAGGGTGTAGGTCAGAACGAGGGAATAAAAGAAAAAAAAATAAATAAACCAAGGTAAAAGTTCGTCAATCTGAATATCGAGAAGTAGCTTGCCCCAAGCTGTTTTAAGCTCATAATTCGTAAATTGTAAGCGTCTGTATTAAATGTAAATTGAATTTAATTGAATGCGGGAAATCAATAAGCGCTGTTTATTCAATTTCTGGGCATTTATCAGATTTCACTGCACGCTACTGACGGTGTATAATATTATTGTAAAATTACCCTCTGAGGTCGTATTTAGCTTCGTGCTACACGGACAAGGTGTTAAAAACACCAAGTAACAGATACGACCTGCAAGCAGCTACCTCCTACATAAATAAACTTATTGTTAGCTCCCACCTCCGTGCTTGCGGCTAATAATCGCAGACCTCGTCATCACTCTGTGAACGAAGATGGGCTGACCACGAACCATCTAGGGTGTGTAGCTTTCATTTTATTATCAAACGTCGTTCAGGCGAGGCAGACTCGAATGTAGCTAGTATCTAGTTGCTACCAGCTAGCTATACTCACCTACCAGGTTGACGTTGCCTCACCGCGCAATATGGCAATAACCCAAGGGGGAAGTCCCTCCGGACAAACAGACCTTCGCTGAGGCGAGCGCGCGTCGCTGAATGAGAGAGATTTCACCCAGCTACATGTACAGAGAGATTCAAAAATCATTACCTAAGTTAATTAAAAGATTTCAGAATTTCTCCGAGCAGTAGGTCCTATAGTTAGCCTTGAAAAAAAGTCACAGGTATCTGGTATCGCCTTTAAAATTGAAGGGAAAAAATTCTTGGGTTTATGTTCCGTGTATTTCAACACCAAAGACCGTAATTTTTGACTTAAATTATATTTGTTTGTTCTGAATCGCGAAGTAGAGAGACTCCTTGCTGTGCGCTTATACATATTTCTGTACCCAGTTTGAGACGGTTATAATCCTCTGACACGGGTATAACCCGCTAGTCAGGCCCAAGGGAGGATCCATGGAGGCCCTGGGGCCTGAGCAAACTAACCTAGAAGTGTAACGATGAGAACCTAGAGAGAGGTGCTAATTGGCATACGTATATAAGGAGAACTTATGAAGCAGGCTGTAGAACGTGTTTCATTATAGCGACAGACATAATTCAGAATATTTTCTTTAATATTATAGAAAATGTAGAGAAATGTTTCATACGATACCATCTTGTACCTACGGTACTGAGACAGACGTACAACAAACAGTAGCAGCGAATTTTTACACAAAAAAAAAAAAAAAGAAAAACAAGAAAAAAAAAACAATTTTTGCACTCTTTGATAGGAAATTATCATCACAAAACTTGTGAAGTATAGATACTGCTGAATATTCAACGATACCGAATTGAAGTGTTGTTCGAACATCAAACTATGAGCTATCGAGTTTCGAAGCGAAATGTTCGGTGAGCGGAAAAGCCCGCGTGGACGAATGAGCTTCTTAGCACCTAGTGAGTAGCGTCCGCTTTCTTGCACCTACTTCGGTATAAGGGAATAACTCATGGTTAGCTGATCGGAAGGATACTTTATCATATAACGGTGGATTCGGCTCAATCTACTTTACATTTTCGGTGGTAAAAATAAAGTTTGAAAAATAAAAGCTCGTAAGTCCACGATCAATCATAGCTCACGGGAATAATATGCAGTTTGAAAAATCTATTCCACGAATGTTTTTTGTTTATAGCTTATACGATTTTTGTATAAAATAGAAAACAACAGATTATATCTCGGCGCTTGATATTCGATGAATCAACCTGTATATCCAGATTCATATTATATACATACACGTAGGTATGTACATACGTATATACATATATAGTTAGATGTCCGAAAGCACCACGCTTCGGTGCGTTTCGGATATCGCTGCACTCGACTTCAAAGCCTTGGGCACCAACGTCGGCAGTCGGTAGGTACCTTACTGCGCTATCATCTCGACCGTTTCACATTTCGACCTGAAGCATGAACGCGATACATGTATATGGAAGATCTGCACTGAATGTCACGTGAAACCGACGAACTAATAAACTAGCTGGTCTCTGCCCCTCGGTTTTGCCGTCTAACGGAGAATAGTAGCTATATAGGGGATGGGGTGAAATAGAGTTGAGAAATCTTTGAGCAGCGGTGAGTTGGCCCCTTTTGTAAGGTGAATCGTACCGTTAAACGACATAAAGTTGTAACGACTCACCGAGAAACGGCATAAGAACACTTTGAAATTAATTTCCCGTAATATCGCCTGATAAGGGTAGTAGTAACAAGAGCTATGCCGTTAGCGCTCCGCGCTATTGTGTTTTGTTAACGCGATCGTTATATTCATAGGGAAAACTTGTGCGCGGTGCTGGTATATGCTGCCGGCGAGAGGGAGCTGAAAGAGGGAAAAAAGTAAGAGAAAGAGAGATGGTGGTAGTGCATTAGAGCGAGATAAAAGAATTCACGTCAAACGTAGATATCTGTGACAGTTCGTAGCTCGATGGGTTATGATAAATCACATTGCCAAAGAAGCGCGTGTATCTCTCGATGTTATTTCAGTCGCTGTCGTCGTGGGCAGAGTGTAGCGAGTGAAGCGAACCAAAGCTTTGCTACTTTTTCCACATTCGTTCACTCACGTATCACGTGACAGGCGACACAAAGTCTAACATAAGATCCATGGAAAGATCAAAAAATCCTTAGGAAATATGTGTTCGGGGGGTATAACCAAAACTGACAAAGCTATACACTAGGGCCCCGCAGGCTCAATTCGGGTCAAACTTCATTCGTACGTCGCGTTTCTCCTTTGACTTCAAATCGAGGGGTTTATCAGGTGGAAAATATTGATGTAAATCGTATGAATTTCAGTTGTAGTACATATACCTATAGCAGTAGTGTACAGTACAACGGTACGTGGAGTATTTAAGAGATGACTTAAACTGGACTTGGTATAACAAAACAGCAGTAGTAATATCGAACTTGGTCAGCCAGAAAATAAAAATAAAAATAAATTGCCTTCTATACTTTGCAGAGGGTATAGTAGGTAAAATTCTGTTAAAGGCTGTATTCTCCTTTATACGGCTTCACCAAAATAGTGCTGTAGCGTTTTATTGGTTTCTACGACTGCGTTGGCATTTTGAGCTTCACATTCTCATACCTCTGTACTATGCGGTTACAGATTTTATCACAGTGTCGAAAAATCATTCTGTAAGTGCCTGGGCATCTAGGTACAGGCAAAGAAGATACCGAGGTGAGATCAGGATGCCTGAAATATGTTAATAACCAATCATATCCGATAAAATATGCTTCAATCGATATCAGATTGAAATTAAACTTTAAAACGAAATAATTTATAAATAATGAAGAGAAACAATCAAGCGAAAAAATTGACATGAGTATACTGTGAGGTTTCGTGGAAAGAGCTCGGTCCAAGCGCGCGGGCTCTAATTTATCCAAATATTCTTGGTCATTTTTATTTAACAACAATCGAAATCGAATACAAGACGGATTCTGCTGTCGCGGTGGCAAGTCTGAAATTGGCGGCCCTTGTAATATACGAACAAATCAGCATCTGCGCGCTTGGACCGGGCTCTTTCCACGAAACCTCACGGTATAATTGCAATTTCTCCGTTGGTAACCCAGTTTGCCCCTTTTCTGTCCCCATACATATATATTATAGCTATTATACGATATACGGCTGGCCGTTTGCCGTATGGAAAAGCGATAAAAGAAATCAGACACGCGAGAAGTATAGTTGGGGTTTATTTTCTGTTTATTATTTATAGAGCCGGAAAAGCTAACTGAAGGTAAAAGCTCAGGATAGTATGAAGGGCTGCAGGGGAGGTCAATATAGCGTCCGACGTCACGTGACGAAGTAGATACTTCCGAGTACTTTCATACTCGGATACTCAAGTCAAAAAGAGACTAACATCACAGCCTTAAGATCCACTCGCAGCTTTCAATTTTTTATACCTCGTAAACAGGGAAACACTTTTCTCCTACTTGGCTTTCCTGCCTCCCGCAGGAAAGCAAATTCAACCATTACAGTAGCGCTATGAACATACACATACATATATATACACATTTGTAATATACACCTATATATATACAATATACATATATACATGGAATAGGTAGTACATATACATTTGTCTGTACGCAGAACAACTTTACGAGCCTCGTAATGCCTGCCTATTTTTTGTCTGACCGCACACGGGACATAGCTACTACTGCCGCGTTAATACTTATTGTTAGGTACGTACCTCGGCTACTACGTACTTCCAGTGTTTCCGACCTGGAATACTATACGTACGTTACATACATACCTACACGGAAGTACTGAAACCTGTACATTGTTGGCAAGCGATAACGGCACACATTATCACGAGTAAATGTGGCGAAAAAGTAGTCAATTGAGTAAGGTTAGCCCCTGTGTATACCTACAGTTTATTGTCCGAGTGTAAAGAGCGCTTTTTGCGACTGACCCGTGACACGATTGACTACTGTTTCGCCACATTTACCCCTATCATGCTTTGCTAGTTTAGTACGATATTGCTGTTAAACTGTGTGCTATGTTATCATGTTGACGTAAGTAACGATCAATGGTTGAAACAATGAAGACAAAACTTCTTATTTCAACGGAGTAAATTAATTTCTTATTGCATTACTTGTAGACATTTTTGCGACAAAGAATGTCACGTCGATGAAACTTCTTCAGTTAATAATTACCCACGCAACTATATTATAACTAATATATTTCATTTATTAATTATTCAAATTTCAAGAGATTCTCGCTAACCAACGGGAAATTACTGCTTCGTGGAACATCGCTACTTCACAGACAACGTTTTATGGCCAACTCCAAGGCTTTGTTCGCGCTATTCAAGGCTGATACTTCATTATTTGAAAACTTGACGGCTCCTATCCATGAATACCTACCTACTCTCTTCGTTTACGTGACGCTTTACCGCGATAACGATCCTCGATAACCTGTCTGGCTCTCGTGCTTCCTCTCCAGTCTGGTAGAAGAAATTCATCTTGTCAACGGTGTGGCGTATTATACGAACTACCATTACGATGCATTTTGTAAATAAGATGAAAATATATCAAATACACATCATATCGGCAAAATATAAGAAACAATTTGCAAACATTATTATCCATTCAATAAAAAGTAAAGAAATTCTACAATTTGTACAGTTTTAAAGTTAAACTAAAAAGGAAATTTGGAAAAATAATGTACGAGAGATTTGTTTTATGTATCGTGTTTATGTATTCTATTTTTTGTATACCCTTTCCGACACCCTAGGAGACTCGTCCCATGGGTGATAAATCTATCCATACCTATAGCTATCTCTTTTCACGTATAATTCAAAAGGTAACGTATTGTTTTTATTTTTCGAGTGTAGCGAGTGCTGAAAGTTTCTGGTATGAGAAACGCGGGCTAGATACTCGAACGTTGGAGCTTTTAATTATAACTACAGATAGCAAAGGCGTAGGGTGAGAGTGAGTCCCTGGAATTGCCGGGACGGGCCAGCGTAGCGGACTTCCACGGGCGCGTAAAAATACAGAGCTTTGTCGTAATTAATAGCAGCGAGGATGTCGCGGGAACCTCGACGATTCCACGATCTAATTACTCGGTCTGTTTCGCCCACGGAGGACGGCTAAGGGTCGGATTCCTCTACTAGGTGAGATTGGCGTCGGACCCACGCCGCCCGTTACTACTAGCCGTGGCGTAACAGGCGGCGGACGTCTCGCTGACTTACGCTACTAAAATACAGAGTTCTAGCATGAGTCGTTGATGAAACGCGCAGGGTCTCGCAGAAGCTCGACATTTAAAATTAATAAGAGGTCATAAAACTGCGCAAAAGTCCCGCTGAATAGTGTAGATTAAATAAGAAAGTGAAGCTACTCTTTCATTAATTCCAACAACTATTATACCAACTGGCGGTAACTTTAACGCCGAGTATACAACCGACGAAGAGCTGCGGGGTAGAAATTCTGACGTAGGGGTTGTAATTTCACGCTCAGTAAGAAATTCTTTATCCGATCGTAAGATGGTGGTTAAAAAATGTTAGGGTAAATTAACGAAAGTTTCTTATAGACCGTATCTCCCACTCGGAAGAGCTGTAAGTAGGAAAAATTATAGGTTGCAATAGCGCGGACCGCGCGGTTGGTTCAACGTAGCGATTTCAAAATGTTCGTAGCACAGTTTTAAGCGCAATTAAACGCAACTGGCGCAATCGCGTATCTCGATAGCCCGTAGACGCAAATGTCGCACCGTTGGAGCTGGATTACATTTGCCAAGTTAGATTACAACCGTATTTCCCTTGCGATCGTGTCGAAGTTTAATGGACACAGATCTGACTAATACTTTTTAGTTTTACATGATATTGCCAGCTCGCTTATACCCGCTATATACTCGACAATCGTTCCTAGCTAAGGTTACGTCGACATGACCCGCGGCTCTTCCGGTAACTACGTTTGTATAAATACAACGCTAGAGTACCTATTAGGACGCTGCGCTTCCCTTGATAACGCTGGTTTTAATTAAAATTAACGCTTTTCTAGACAACAGACACACTCCGCCCCGAGTGCAACGCGATACTTATACCGACAGACACATCAAACACGAATTTCTCATTGGCCAACTACCGTCGCCGCCGTCTAGTTTTTACTGCTGTTGAATTAGTTCTCGTGTTATTCGCAACAGAATTACCTATACGTGACAGAAATTCACCATTTATTCATTTTGTTTATTGATGATTAATGACCGTTTAATTAATCACACATTACGAGATGAAAGTCACCAAAATCTGAATAAATAAATATGTAAATTTTATTAACTGTTTGACGGGAGTCCGAGACCTGGAGTTTCTTATATCATTCTTTACGATCGAATTTAATTGGACGGCGTCAATCCTGGAGCCACAAGTAAAGTCAAGCTCAGCAAGCAGCTCGTAGGCCGCAACCCTCGAAGCGGTGATACCTCTTGGAAAGCGAGAAAGGCGAGCAAGCAAGCAAGCAAGCAAACAAGCAAGCAAGCACGCAAGTGAACGAACGAACGGGTCGAAAGCAAAGAACAAAGGGTTTCGGGTCTGTAGCTGTATAGATGTACTAGGCGTCCTCAAATATAGACGAGCTTTTCGCTTTCGGTTCAGCTTTTCCACCGCTACGCACTCGACTCGTAGAGCAAAGGAGCTTTCGCGTCAAGGGAACGTTCTTCAAGACGTGGACGGGCCCAGGTTCGCAGTATTTGTGAGGAGAATGGAATAAGAGGAAGAATGAAACTAGCGGGGGAAAAAAAGGGAAAAAATAAAAAAGCAGGTGGAGAAGGAAAAGAGAAAGTGAACGAGGAAGAAGAAAAAAATTAGGAGGGAAAGGGCAAGCCAGCAAGTCGGCGAGTCGGCGAACAAGGTGCGGTGATTAGGGCATAATCACAGCTGTCTAGACACACACACTGTCGAGTAAAGCGCAGGAGTGACTGAAAGCCAGAAAAGAAACGCCGAGTACCCAACGAGTCTGGACCAGAATGGCGTAGGTGTGAGATTCCTTAGAGAAGTAACAGCTGAAAAAATATCACATTGAGTATAAAAGGAACACGGTGGTTTGCGCATAGAACGTTAATGTCGCGATTGAAGAGGAAAAAGGAATATTACATAAATAACCAGAATTAAAATTGTACTCCGTAATGGATTGTCCCTGGAATTCGGGCATTTTTCTAACAATAAGCACCAACCTGACTTGTATTATTATTTCGTATCATCGTATACGCACCTGCATATCTGAAAATACGTGACACACTGTCTATAAGGAAAGATAGTAAAATTGATTCGATTTTTTTTTTTTACGAGAAATAAAATCACCCTATTACACGCCTTCCTTATCGCGCCTCTAACCGTCCCATACGAAATTTTAAGTAAAGTTTGGCCACCTCATATCTTCGTGCTGCAAACTTACGCCTGGGTAAACGTTGCGTGAATTTTACGATCGAGATTATTAATATAGCTATGTATACATATCAGGGTGTTTCAAGAAAATTTAGTTTTTCTTTTGTTTGAACCTCCGTGCTATGAAATCTGTTGTTTTTAATCTAAGATTGAAACTTCTAGAAGGTGTATCCGTCCCCTCTAGCCCCTTAGAAGTTTCCAAATTAAATAACGAGTGAATTCGTGAGGCTTCAGACTTCCTTTTTAGAATGCTCTATTCTTACTTTCCTATCAAATATTTTTCGGACAAAATATTCTTAAACCATAATAATAGCGTATACAAAACTAATCAACCATTCTAAAAAGCTGACAGATTCTCTCGTTTCAAAGTTACTGCGCACGGTCAAGCGAGCGCAAAATTCTGTCAAAACTCAAACAAAACAATAACTATCGACATATCTAGTGACAGTTTCTCTCACATGGTTCGAAGCTAGCGCCTTCCCCAACTATCGACAGATTCCGTATAGCAAAGGGTTTGGTGTTCAATCTGCACGTAGGATAGTGGAGGGCAAAGCGTCGCGACGTTGAAACAATTAGTAAAATAGCTTAATGGGAGTCGTTGCGTTTGCTGAAAACTGACAAACGCACAATGGCGTCAATATTCAGCTTTATTAGCCGTTTGTAATTATCGGTTGAAGGCTCCCGCGGTTAGTGCAAAGCTTAAACGGCTTTGACAACGAACAGCTATACCTACACGTCGCTACCTACCGAACCTTTTCCTTGGTGAAACTCTACAAGGAGTTACGGTAGGGCTTATCAAGTTTTAGTGGCCAACGGAAGCAAGACGCTGCCACGGCGCCGCCTCCCAGTTTCATATCGGATAAAGCGTTATATCCCTCTCACTATTTTACAGGGGGCCGAATACGATATTCACTTTGGCCAATCTGTCGCGGTGCAACACCGTGTCTCGAGATAATCTTCACAGGTTCAGAAATCCCTTACATACGTATACACATATAATATATTATATATAATTATATTATATACACTTATTATTTATAATATAATATGTATACATACCTTATCGACGAACTATTTGACAAAATAAAAAATAATATTTATATTAACGGTGTACCTGTATGCCTATACATGACAAAAGTGCAACCTTATGTCGCTCGTTCCTACCGAAGAGTAGATATTTTTCTAGTCTCGTCACTTTTATAGCCGTGGGGGCCAACTACTCGTCTGAAAACACCGGCCGAAAGACCTCTCGTATATTTCCTCCCATTAAATACACCCTCCGGTAGCTCCGTTAGAGTGCATTTATTATGAAAACATTAAAGGGATATGCACCAGTAGCAACGTTGCGGTATACGGTGCAGTATCCTTGCTTAACTCATGATAGTCGTAACAGTCATATTATACCTCTATATAGTAACTATCACTTTGTTCTAACAGACGGTCGTACCGAGTCTGTGACCCCGTGCATATTTGATGGGGGTATATTATATAGATGTGCGCACACGCGTGTGTGTGTGTGTGTGTGTGTGTTTGTCTGTATGGATTATGGATAAAGTATATTTATGTTAGGTCATATTATGAGACAGGTATACAAGGTATAAAAGTATGGCTAGCGAGTCGGACGTGCAGTAGCGATAGATAAATCTTTGCTAGATATCGGATACCCGTATAAACACTTTAATCCCCGTATGTAATATATACATATATATATCATATATATACTATATACTATATACCTAATATATATGTTTACGAAATCGTACAGGGTAAAATAGGTAGGGGGGACGAGGGCACGCGGTCGCAAACGTAGATTCTATTTAGATTATTTTTATTCCCCTCCAGCGTAACACGTAGATCTCTTTTCCTCTCTCCCTCCCTCTCTCTCTCTCTCTCTCTCTCTCTCTCTCTCTCTCTCTCTCGATCTCTTCGCTCTATGTGATCCAACGCAACACCGTAAAACCGTTATCTGTCTGTCCGCCGTCACGGTGTAAAAACGTTACCGCAAACCCTTCGCCTCATCTCACCTTGCGCCGTCTTGCCTCACCTCATTTCGCTCGTTTCTTCTTCGTCGAGATTATGGAGAACGCCGATGTATACCTAAGGCCTCGATGCACGTCTTGAGGTTAAAGGTCTTGGGTCACGTACATACTGGGGCAGTAAGTCGAGCAAAGCAGTGAATCTAACAAAGTGTTGCGTGTCTGTATAGTCAGACACGCGACTACCCTCTTCAACATCTCATATGTATTTGAAGAGCGAATAACGCTTGAAAATTTAAGGAATAAGATTTATCCATAAAATGTTAAGTAGGTAGTTCATAATATTATCCATCAATCACAAACTCTACCGAAATGAAAAACAAATTGTTCGAAGTACCTACCTGTTACCCTAATCTCCTCTTTTCGCCTAGGGAATTAACTTTTCAATCTTATCTATCTCATCCGTGGATTGTGCGTGACAAAAGAGCGGCAGAGTCTGTAACCGGAAACAATCAAAGTTGGTTGTCTGGAGGGTAAGAGTAAGATATAGCGATGTGAGGCTGAGGTCTGTATTCGTGGTCTGTTAATGAAGGCATGTATACCTTCTACCACACTTATATACGTGTATTATACATATACACGAAAGCACAAAGGAGGATGTGCGGAAAGGTGACCGATGTCGAGTGTAACCGTAACCGTTACCCCATGCCATTATTCCATGGGCAACTTCAGGGACTTCCTAGTTCTCAAACCCTGAGTTCCGGGCCGTCTGAATGCTTCCGCGCAGTCCATCCTCTGCTCATCTACCCATAAGTATAGAACATGGTGTAGGTATTCTACCTATATATAAGTATATCTATACACGCGGATGGTGTGTAGGTATGTAGGTATGTAGGTATGTATAGGTATTATACTTATATACGTATATAGCAGAGTTTGCAAGGTACCAAGAGGTGGGCCAACGACTCGAGTCTTGGAACTACGAGTGAGATTTCAAAGTCTCGGATTCGCGTCGCAATCCAGTGAGCTCGGCAAGGAAAATGGCAGGAAATAGCTGCAGTGAGTGAGAAAGGTAGAACACCGTCCTTGATTCGACTGCGTTGCATGAGCTTGAAAAACACCCCGTACCTAGAGAGCAGTTTCATGCAATGTACACGCAGTACCTATAGTATTGGGTTTTTTATAAAAAGAAAAAAGTGAAGACAACTCGCGAAAGTATCTTTGGATTCTGAATCTGCATACAGCGTCTCGGTGCCGCGACGATTCGCCACTTACATCACAAAATCTTATATGGGAAATTGCGTATGTGACGGAACCGGAAGGAGGACTATGATCTCCTTACATTACACCCGTTAACCTTCAATTAGGATTAATTAACGTCCTGCCAGCTCATCAACTCCAGCCTCTCAGGATGAGCAAGTCTTAGGCGAAGACGCCCTTAGGCATCTTAGCTAAATGCAGCTTGCCACCCCTTCGACCAATAATATTATAGAACGGGATATTCCCGCAACGATACACCCTTCTACACGATCTAACGTGAACTTGAGCGGGAATCAGACCTGTGAACCTGTTTTCAACTCCTAACTAATACCGAAACACGTATATTGTTTGAGCGGGTGAGAGAGCTCATGGATAAAGCGAGGAATCCAGCACCGAAGTACCAAATTGAATGAAAAATGAATCGCTCTAACGGAGGGCTTGTCTACACGGTTCAAACTTCAAGGTTCTTCTTGAATAAAAGGAGTGTTATTTCGAAATCACTTATTGATATCTTTTTAGCTTCCAAAATTGCTTTTGAATGAAATAACACAACCGAAGAATCTTTTATGTATCTCACTTTAGAGATGAGACCACTTCTTTCCCCGATTGTAGTATATGTCTTACTCCTAGTCTTTATGAAGTTACTAAGAGAAAATGAGCTGTTAGTTTTTATTCTCTATGGTATTCACCGGTTCAAATCGTCGAAAGACAAAGAATATTCTTTCTACTTACCAAAAAGTGAAAGACTGGGTGCCATTTCAGCCCACATCTCCCTACCCTCCATAGAAATACTGACTACGCCACTGATTCGTATCGTGTCGTGTCATGGCGTGGAGTATCGCGGTTCGGCGCGGCGCAGCGCGGTGTCTATACTATGTTATTCCAGATAATGTCTAAGGTTATAGGTATCCCGGTGTGGCTTCATATATTGGACGTCCTCTCGCTGAGGGGTAGTAAAATGTAATGACTGGCGTCAGCTGTAAGTTGCATTGCTGTTTCCGGTTCAAGTGGGTAAACCTGTGCATGTATATGTACGTGCCTCGAATATCGTGTACGGTTTTGAGTACGTGCGGGGATCCCCCGTGGCTCGGGTATCCCCATCACCACCCCACCACCCCACGACCACCTTTTTCCTAAAGCCAGGCGCATCTATTTCCGGTTGATGTAACTATCGTCCTCTTCCTACGTACGTCACCCCGCGGTGGCGCCGGGCTATAGGAATACAATGAGGCGAAAGAGATAGCGCGCGAGTGACGACGTTGGACAAATGGGGGATTCCCCTGGGATGGGTTATGCCCACGTAGTCAGGTTATGCTTCTCCATGTATCTTTCCACACATTCATACACTCATACATACACACATGCATACATACATACGTATGTATATGACGATACAGTCCACATATTTAGGTCTACGGACACAGTATGCCACGAGAGGTTCGCGAGGGATAGTACAAAATGTTATGTGCGGCATACCTATACGCGAAATCTACAATGACAATATTATTGCGAGGGCAAACGCGTGATTCTATACGATAGCAAAACCGTACCATAGCTATTATCCGTATATGTATTATATACAATAGTATTTGCGGTAGAGAGGACGTGAGAAAAGCCGATGACGCCATATGCAGCGGTACGAGCTGAAGATATCTAAACATTAAGATTTCACACGGTGCACATCGGTACAGCAGCAGCAGCAGCAGCGGCGGCGGGCTCAGCACCGCGGCGTCCTCCTGGCAAAGAGACAAAGACTAGGTATACGAGACAGTTTTCTGCCTTGTCTTGGACATACGCCAGTGATACACTGCACAACGGGACAACCAAGTTCTACGGAGGAATGTAGAGTACGTGCCAGACTTTATAACGCATAAAGGGTTGGCTCTGCATCCTCACCCATCTCTTGCGTCTGATTTCTTTCGAGTTCAAAACCGTTCCGGTTTATCTTCGGCTCGTGCAGTTCTGAAGTCTGCAGTAGAGTGCGAAAGACGCGGATAGGTATAGTGTGTGTATAGGCGGATCCCCGATTTCACAGATCTTTTACACATATCTGCTATCTGTTCCTCTCTCTCTCTCTCTCTCTCTCTCTAACTCTCAGTGCAACTCGTCGACAAATGCTTTCCGATTATAAATGAACGACCGGAAACGCCCTGCTAGACGGAACGAGTTAATTCAACGCGGAACGTCGCGGATCCTCCTCCTAGGTTTCCACCTTTTGCCACTCAGCACCTATTCCGCTGTGAGGGAGGCTAGAAAACATTGTTTCAATCGACTTTTTACACCGCACATTCGGTACCCGTCCTCACGGTGCTTTTATCACTTTTTTTTCTGGTATATGGCAGATCGACGAGGGTGAAATGAGACCATCTCCGATTAAAATTCTAAGATAAACTGCCTCGAAATGGTAGGAAAAATCGTTAGGCTGAAAATTATTGCCGATTCCGTTACCGAGGCGAGGGGTTCGACCGAGTCCCGATTATGTCGAACGCGCAGCGCAACGTCATTTGCCATTTGCGGCTTATCTTACAACCACACTGAATCCTCCAAGCGCTAACTTCTAAGTCACTGCACGAAACAACGCCCATCACCACCGACGGCAACCAGTACTACAATAATAGTTAATTAAGTCTTGAGCACCGCCGCCACGTCTCGCCAACCTATAAGCGATCCAACCTACCGTAAAGTATGCCGCTACAGACTGCCGAATTCAGCGTGAAACTGACTTAATCTCGTTCGTCTCTCAAACTATACTTAGTCACTTACTCCAAAGTCCCTCGAGTTAGAAGCCCGATAATTGACGGCTTATACGTATAATGTATAGTTCTAGAGAATATTAGGGTTTATTTCTGAGAAATTTGGAATGATCGAGTGATTTCAGAATGCGACGATTGCAAAATGAATAGTTTAATAATTCTGAGGTTTCTGTACGAGGTTGGCAAATGATTTCTTCAAGATATGTACGAAATGAAATAGTGCAGAAGATATCTAGCGGAGATATAGGCGTTTGAGATGGCGAGTGTAAGAGAACCGGTGGTTCGTGGACGCGTGGGCGTGTCAGGAACAGATTTAAGATCGTAGATCTTCTGGGACTAACAGATCCGCATAACACCTCCCCTCTGTCGACAGCCGCGACACGTCGCGAGACCGGAACTGGTACCCAGCCCTTTGAAAAACGCTCCGTAACCTTACCCTCGCATGAAATACGACCACCTTCTGAGTTATGACTACTTCGCTTTTTATAGCCACCTTATTCAGGTGTTTAGACCTTCTTAATTGCTCTGGCTCGAAAATATCACTGCGAAAATTCCCTCTAGCGAAACCTGAACACGAAGAGCATAAAATATGGAATGAACTTCACGAGGTAGGTATCTAACGTTAACTCAACAGAAACGTGCACATTTTTCGAAAAATCATATACTCTGACGCGAAAGACGAATTTCGGTCGGAAATATTAGAGTATAGGAAGGCTTCGAAGAACTGCGAAGAGGCATTACTCATTCTTGCTCATTTTTCAATAAAATTAAATTAAATTCCAAACGACACCAAAAAATCGAATCGAATTGTCCAACTGCAGTGCTTGAGTAATCGTCTATGATGGAATTCAGGCGAATAAGGCGCTTCATAAGGAGGAATAGGAAAGAAGCTTGCAGCTAGGAAAATTAGCCCTTTTCCATTTCCATTATAGCCACCCATTGGAAGAGCGTAAATTGCCATCGGGTGAGGCAGAAGCGAGGAGAAAATTGGATAATTGCGTAGTAAAAGACGTTTCGTTTTCCGGGTAGGGATAATAGAAAATTCGAGTCATTTCGTACCTGGCAGATATCGTATCTCGTAAATTGCATCGGTACTGGTATGAGGTAGACCGAGGTAAAGTGTGACTGAAAATATATGCCTCGTTGTTCACCCTTGGCGCCGCCGAACGTATTATTTGAAAAACGGTACAGTCATACCTATATACGAATGAACCAAGTGCATAACGTATCATTGCTTGAAACTAAAGTAACGCGATCATTTATGCGATGCAATATCTCTCTCATATTTGGTTAGAACGTGGAATATCAAAAGAATAAAGTTCGTCCTGAATGAGGAATAGAATCCTTGCGCGATAACTGAAAGTAACATATCACGGTAGCAAGTACAATGAAAAATATTAGTTTCGAGCCAAGTTTGCAAAATTAAGGTATTTGTACGTAACGCGCTGCAGGTATTTGTATGCATATACGTATAGTAGTACATATAGTATGTGCAAGTATATATTATATACATATATACCACAATATATAGACGTGCACGATGAGCCTCCGCATAAAAGAACCTGGTCGAAAAGTCGGAGATTTTCATCGTCTTGGGTAGCGAATGCAGACCTCGGAGCAAACTCTACGTTTCTGAAATTTATGGATTTGTTTTCGAGAGGTGGCAACAGATAACAATAGGGTCTCTCAAGAAATAGTAAATAAACGAATAAACGACTCTAAGGTATTGGCTCGGCGTTGCTGCGCCATAAATAACCGGAAAATGGTTAGTAACGAACTCTTCCGCTTTCGACGATAATAATAATAACTTATCTCCCGGTCTCGGACCCAACGATCCTCGGAGACCCCGCTACGTGCTTCTGGTCCTAGCCGACTGGTCCATGCGTTAAGCTGCCCTATTCCAGATACACACCCGCATAGATACATATGTATATCTATAGATATATATAATACATGTATGTGTAAATATAAGCTCGTAGAGCCTTTCTAAGCCCTCTCGCTTATAGAAAGGGCCGATACCGACCGACGAACAACGGTTTGGTACTTGTCGACTATGAGTATCCCTCTTCCTTGTTTCAAATTTCCGCTTCTTGTCCCGGCGCACATTTGTACATAGAAAAACGACGCGGCTATGGTACGACCTGCAAGCAACGCGTCCTCCGTGAATCTGAATATAAATAGCTCACTTTTCACTTGTTCTTCGTTTCGCTTCAATTTCTTGGATGAAAACACCCAACCCTTGGCATTTCTTTAAAAATGATTCATTTTACACGTTATACTGCACATGCACTTACTACAGCTTGAGCTTGTTCATCTCTCTGGAAGCTTTCACACTAAATTTATCTAGTAAAATTTAAGAAATTGATACTTTATGTTATGCAGTTATCTGTGTAAATGGATATATATATCAAGAGAGAGACATGTATAAGTCTTGATAAGTTAGGAATAGATGTATACGGTATGGATAAGTGCGTGTACGCGAATGAATGATAACGTATATGTGTGTGTGTGTGTGTGTGTGTGTGTGTGTATGTATGTGTGTGCCGAACTTATTGCTTGCCGGAGCTTAGTAAACGCCAATTTCATTTTCATCGTAGTTTCCACGCAAACGTTAACAGAAGCAATTCCATCTTCCTACTTCGCAAATGTACCTCCACGCTGTTCTAACTATCGAGGTAACGATAAGCGAGACAAATTAAAACCCACACAGATGATCTTGGCGCTCTAGTCTTCATGTGGTACCCACACGAAACAGCCCTCGTAGAAAGAAAAACAATCCAAAAACTTGAGGGGCAAAAAACAAGAAATAAATAGAATAACAAATAAAATGAATAAGGAAACAATTCAATTTGGCAAATCCCATTTGCGTACAATTTTCAAGCAAGTTGCAAAACTCAGCTGGATGTAATCACGGCGATTCGGTAGGTACTCGAAACACTATACATATATTACATCCCTGCGAGCTTTATCACAAGCCACTCTGCACAAAGTAAAACCACCCTCCGATCTGTCAGACTGCTGGTTACAAATACGTACATAGATTGTATACGCGTGAAAGGTATTTGGTGAATCAAAAATCCATAAATTCGTACCGCGGATATCCAGGCGTCAATTTAACTTGGAACCCACGAAAGAGTTATAGATAAACGTGAAAAGAGAAGACCGCAAAAATTTATTAGTGACGTCCACTCTGAACACCCTCCGTACACGTTGCTGTAGATATGTATATAAATGTCTAGGTATATATGTATGTATGCATATACGCCTGCATGGTAAAACAGTCACTGGGTAAATTTATTAGTCGAACGAAACAGCTGGTATATCGAAAAGCAGGATGATATAGAGGTAATTTGGGAGAAACTTTATTCTCTTAGTTTCTGATTTTCAGCCGATCGATGCACTGCGCCGTCTAACGTTAACTTAAACGTTATAAATACATGTACTCGCTTCTTCCATTCCCTCGTGGGTCTACCGAGCTTGAAATCATGTGCTGCATTATGTACCTGAAAGAGAACCAACTGTATATCTATATACCCATGTCCACATCCGTGGTGGTGTACAACCCGAGACGTTGTTGGAAATTCCCTAAAGAGATAAAAGGGCTTTGGGACGTGGTCGGTGGTCTAAAGACCTTCTTGACTATTCCCTTTATGAGCTTTAAATACTTTGATACGGATCTGCAAGGTTGACGTTAAGAAGGTAAAAAAAAAAGTTATATACTTGCTCGGGCAAATGTGTCTGCAGTGGAAGGATCGTTGCAGATCTAATACCAACTCAGCTCGTATCAAACGGACGCCACAACTCCTCTGGCACCAGATAACGCGGTTCTAGACATCACCGGACACTAGTCTACGGAGTTAGGGACTAGGAGGGTATACAGCTATACCTACTAGTACCGCAACGTCTTCCTTCGTCATTGCTGGACAGAAGACCGGATCTACCAGCCCACGTATACATTATTATACAGGGTGTTCATTGTGAAGGAAATTCACGTTGATACACCAATTTCCAACGATTCTACCATATAGTCAAGATAAAAAGGCGGAAAGTCTGGTGTTATTCAGAACTATGAATACGTGTGTGAGATTTTAGTTGCAACCATTTTTTGTAAATCTCTAAAAATCGTGTGTCAAGAAAGTAGATATTGCAGTTCATTTATATTCGGCTAAAATTGTACAACGAAGTAATATGGTAAAACGCAATTTTACAGTGAATTTCGCTAAAATCGATTCTACACATATCAAGCTATGTCACAATGGAATTTCAAACCACTACCCCTCCCATACTTGATTGCCAAATTAAAGTGCAGGTAGTATTTTGAAAATATGTAAAGCGTATTCTTACATATTTCTTTGATAATCTCTTGAATCGAAATTGATTTTTCCCTACCTAAAACGAACACCCTGTTGATTTATGTACCTATACCTATATGTACATAGGTAGATAGAAGCATAGACGAGAATGCTTTACCGTAGCTTGAACCATTTCGGATGATGGTTTAGACATTGGAGAGAACCGCGGCCAGCCATTAACTTTGGACACGGTGAGATATCTGATTGAAAACTTTGATAGGAAATGAAATGCAACTGACCGACGACCGCGATGAGTTGAAGTGGGTGGTTTATTACAAACGAGGAGTAGGGAGGTAACCGGTGTTATCTGCGTTTGGTATAAAGCGAAAAATAAGACACGAGAATGAAAGAGATAGGAGAAGTTGCGGCGGGTTTCTAATGTCTGAGAACAGAGCGAATGCGGATAGATATGTGTTTCATGGTAGCCCGTTATCAAGTAATAACTCTGCCGAGAACCAGCCGCGGTGCAATATCGCATGTATCATAGGTTACGAAGATAGCACGGGTACGGGGTATATGTGTAAAGTATAAACGCGATATTTCTCAACCGTTGGAAGAACCTGGAGTTGAATTCTCCGATCTGGGTTGGGTATAGCCTAAATAAACGTTTCAAGATTCCCAGGTGTTTTTCGAACCGGCGACAAAGCATCGGAATCCGAATTGCTTATACCAGTTCATTCTTAGATTTCCAGCAATAAACATCTGATAAATGAAAGCTCAACACCTATGATGCATAATGCATTCTATGTTTAAATGCATTTTCGAAATGGGAAACCTGAAGACGCAATAAATTTTTGCTTTGGAGATCCGACATTTTGCTATTTTCTGTTCTATTGATCTCACGCTCGCTAGATATAAATAATCGAACGTCGCCCTCACCGCTGTACAATCCTTTGTGGAAAAAAACAAAAAAAAAACGAATTGTTGTTGCAATTAAGTGTATGCAAATTATTATGATCTTTAACGGAGTCTGTGAGGCACATTTTATTACCAAGTAACGTCCGAGCATATTTCATTTGAAATAAGAGATTGCGTGTTACTTTATACATGAGAATGATATTAAGTTCGCTATAATTTGTCTAATAATGTCGCGATTAATATTGGCTCTGGTCCAGTGATTTCCAATATCATAAATTAATATTAAACCCGCGGGGCTGTGAGCAAGGAGAGCGTGCATGGTAGGTAGGTATACAAGACTTTTTTTTCCCGCGCATTTATTATCAATAGAAAGCTATTTCGCGGAGGAACCACCCCATTCTATTTCCGCAATAAAAGACTTTGTTTATATTTTCCGATACAAACATAATTATTTTTATTACTACCGTTATTGCCTTAACGATATTTAATTTCTTTCTGAACGGAGTTCTTATATTACATAGGTATACTATTTCGTTATAATACTCTGCACTAGAAACAGGTATTTATTTATTTTTCATAAGATGTATTCATCCTCAGTTTCATTTTGGAAGATGAAAAGTTTAAAGTAGCAGAGAACCACGAGTTACAAATGGCTGGCCTCTGGTCTAGGGATTCTTTTAATTTTACGAAATATTTCTCCATGCTTCACTTGCGATTTGCATCCTTAATGCATTCGCATTCACATCTTCGCAATACTACGAAATGATACAAACTTTTCTCCCCCAGTTATCATACAAATAGCCGGGTATTATTTAGTTCCCTACTTTTGAACTTTTCCCAACGTATTATATCTATATTTATACTGCATGCTGTATACACATGAACTACGATATACTTGCACAGTGGGCTTGGTATATGCTTACAGATATAACTATACACACGCGTAGATAGATATACATAAAAGCTACGTATATATGAGTATATACATGTATTGTATACTTCCAGACTCCGAGAGAAGCACACAAAGTACGATAGATGCATTTCCCCAAGTCGCCAAGACTGACGGTGAGACGTAATTAAAATGTAGAAAGTTTCAGTTTTATGGCGGGGGTTCAAATAAGGTTGAACGTGGTTTCAACGTGGGTTCAATAGGGGTTCTTTAAATCGTGAGGCTCGTGAAACTTCTGCTAAAGGGGAGGAGTTGAAGGAGGTTCTTTTGCTCGTAAAACAAAACCGTAAACCCAGAAAAGATCCCTAGCTAAAATCCAAGGTATATAGCTTACAAGTTACGTTCTGGTCACGACGATCAATTTAACTTATGTTAATTTTATTTAACTACCACCGAACTACCCCACGTTAAAAAAAAAAAGAAATCTTCACTTTAGTCGGATTCACAATCAAACAAAATAACAGAGGATTTAATACCTCGTGTATGTTAATTGCGTGGGAAGATGCGCACCACCGGAAGATAATATCATGTATACATATGTGTATTATTTTACACAACCCGACTAATGTACCTTAGAGAGCATAAGTGCTTGGCGCCACATGAGATGTCTGCGTAATGAGAAAAAAGGACCGCATCACTCTCTAAGAACAATATGGATACACGGAATAGCAAAAAGAATGATGTCAATATTACACAGCTGATTCTATTCCTATGTATATCGTGTTATAAGATATTAACATAATAATATCCGGCTTATCTTTACTTATACACGATAAAGCGATAAGTTTTCACGCATAAAACATCGGCACATAGTATTATAAAATTTAGTGAATCGATCTGTGGCTATACCCGTCTATACCTAACGAATTCAAACATACGGGGGATTCCCATATCTCCCGCCTTTTAATTGCGGCTAAAGTAGTTCGTAAATTTGTTACGTAGATAGCGCGTCATTTTAGATCATTTGGTGGCGCCATCCTACAAAATATTCCGACGAATGAATCTCAAGTATGTGTTACCTACAGGAGACAGATTTTTATCATTATGTATACATGGGCCACTAATCGTAAGAGATGGACTCTATTTCGGACTTTGTGCTTGCTCGACCAGCTTGACCAAGCTCGACTTTCGACAAGTCACAAGTAGTTCAGAAGCTAATTGATGACATTTGTATGTGTTCGAAGGGTCGCACCGCACATATATCGTAAATATGCAGTCGACAAAAATTATAAGTGAGTTATACACGCATATGAATTATTATTTATTATTAACTTTCATTCTTTTTCCGATAAGATCAAACAATAACATACCATAATTCCAGATCTTTTCCATCGGACTTATAGAGTTCAGAAAAATGTGAGGAGTATCGCTTCTCTCACATCGTTGTCTGAAACTCATCAAATGCTGTATAAAACGTGCAGGTAGTAATAATCAAAATGAAAAATAAAATGAATATCTAATTTTCGAATGAATTTTTACTCTTTGATAGTTCAAGAAATAAATCCCACACCTTGCTACTGAATTTCCAATTGTTCAAACACCAACATCAAATCATATTAGATCACACACACGCAAACACATGGTTTGTTCATTGTATATTATTTCAGAGACTTTGCTGAAGCAGAGCTAAAACCGATTGCCTCAAAGGTAGATAAAGAGCATCTCTACCCTTCAGAAAAAATTCAAAAAATGGGAGAATTAGGGCTGATGGGAATAACTGTACCAGAAAATCTGGGAGGAACAGGTTTAGATTATCTAGCATATGCGATAGCAATGGAAGAGATATCTAGGGGGTGTGCAAGCGCTGGAGTTATCATGAGCGTAAACAATTCTTTGTACTTGGGTCCAATAGAAAAATTCGGCAGCCAAGAACAGAAGGAGAAATTTATCACTGAATTTACAGACGGCAAAAAGATCGGTTGCTTTGCTTTAAGCGAACCTGGAAACGGCTCAGACGCTGGAGCCGCTTCAACAACGGCAAAATTAGAAGGGGATACTTACCGTATAAATGGCACCAAGTGCTGGATCACCAATGGTTTTGAGTCAGAAGCTGTAGTATTGTTTGCTACAACAGATAAGGCAAAAAAACACAAGGGAATAAGCGCATTGATTGCATCAAAGCCGGTAGAAGGTCTAAGCCTTGGAAAGAAAGAAGATAAGCTTGGAATTCGCGGTAGTAGTACATGTTCCTTGATTTTTGAAGACTGCCTTATACCCAAAGAGAATGTATTAGGTGAACCGGGTATGGGCTTCAAGATTGCTATGATGACGCTGGGTAAGAAAAACGAATGGATCCCTCAAAAGATATTGAGAATATGAATGCTGACTCCCTTCAAGAATCAATATCCCTTAACATAGACAGAATTTGATATCTAATAAAAACTTACAGGGTCTTCAAACTTCCGGGATAATTATGGACATCGATTTCTTTTGTTTGTTCTAGATGCTGGACGAATTGGAATTGCTAGTCAGGCATTAGGTATTGCCCAAGCATCCCTCGACTGTGCAGTTGAATATGCATCAAAACGTATTGCATTTGGCAATTCTATACTGAAATTACAGGCAATTCAACAGAAAATTGCAGACATGTCACTGAGACTTGAAAGTGCAAGACTTCTCACGTGGAGAGCAGCTTTTCTTAAGGATAATGGAAAGCCATACACAAAGGTGTATTACTCTTGTCTAATCTCCAAGAAAACAATTATTAAGTCATATTAAAATTAGAGAAAATATTTATATTTGGAAATTAATAATTGCATCAAGGGAATTATTATTGTTAGGGTTCGAGATAACTTCCGAACTAATATTCAAATCGATTAATTTATTTGACAGGAAGCAGCAATGGCAAAACTGGCTGCGTCAGAAGCTGCAACTTTCTGTGCTCATCAGAGTATTCAGATTTTAGGAGGGATGGGATATGTTGCAGATATGCCTGCCGAACGTCATTATAGGGACGCACGTATTACCGAAATTTATGAGGGAACTTCTGAGATACAGAGACTGGTTATAGCAGGAAATATTGTTAAAGAGTATGGCCTGAATTAGTATTAATATACAAGCAATATTCCAAAAGTCCTTAAACTTAGAAAAAAAAAAAAGAAAAACAATCGTTTATCACCTGAGGCAGTGAAAGCATTTGATACCCGTTTGTTATATACTCTAAAAACTTCCTGCTTAAAATCCAATCTACCTCAACAGATCTACAAAATTTAGGAAAATATCTCGACTGTTTGAAAGATGTAAGTAAATGTACAATAGGTTTACAATGTGAAGGACTTTTGGAATACAGAATAAATAACGTGGTAAGTTTATAAAAGCAATACACCACATCTGGATCAAATATACATATATTTGATTCACATCACTGATTCATTATGGCAATAATCACAGATTTACTTTTGTCTTAATGATTTAGATACATAGAGACGTTCTAGTATCGAAACAGCAAGGTAATACACTGTACATGCTTGTGCGTTTATTATTATTTTTATTTTAGACTTCAAATTTCTTCAAATAGGAAGTTAGTTATTGTAAACTGGACTTCGCTTTACCCGTTGAGTGTCAACAAACAACAGCAGCTCCTTAGGTTTTTAGAATACTGAAATAATTGGTGTTCTCTATTGACCCAAAAGCGATAGGTGTCTTATAAGGGAACAGATATATTAAGTAACATAATTTTTCATGGGTGTATTTGATGCTATGACCAAACTTTCAGTTTTACAGCTAATCAAATTTATATTGGATTTATGAATAGTCTTTTGGATGTCAATCAGTCTGTGAATATCGCATTGCTTTTGCATTGTTGACATAGGTTGAAGGTCAGAATCCAAGAAAATCATGAAAGAGGAGTATATCGAATTGATTATTTTTGTACGAAAATTGAACCATGCTCAAATACTTTTGACTCGTCGAGAACATTAAATATGATGTAAAATTATTTTTCAAATTTAATTGTTACACATGTCTATGTAGATACTATATTTCTGTATACGTAGAGTCAAAGGATCAATAAATTTCATACATTTTAGTAGTTCTATTTTTATTAGCGTATTGACCTCGTGACTTGTCCAACACATATGGGTTCTCACTTTAGGGCTTTTGGCAGCGCTACAGGATATCCTTCCCATTTGTTTAGGGTTAACAACTAGCTCCTAACTAACGATTAGGTAGAATTGGGACAAAAGTAATATGTAACTATACACAGTGAAATTCAAATTAGGAAACAAAATCTACAGCAACGACTTTGCTTCAAGCTTTACAGTTATTTATATATCATATATTATTTTGCAACTAGCCAGCAGCCTTATTCGTTAACATTTTAGGGGGATAAATACCAGCTTGATAATCAATTTCAGAGTACAACTACGCATATAACGCACTGGACATTGTCATTTTTTTTTTCTTTCTACTGCAATCTCAGGCATTTAACGATCAAAATAAGTCAAAATCTCATTTCCCATACTGCTGAGCTGAGAATCACCTTTCTTTTGAAGCATCGCATCTCGAATGAAAGTAACAATAAATTACAAAGTGAAAAATAATAGGTATGGCATGAACAAGCATTGAATAAAAAGAAAATAAATTCACTCGAACATGTTCATCGGGATTATCTCTTCATTAAAAAAAATTTCAACTAATAGACAGCAATAAACTTGTCTTGATAATGCAGATTGAATAGATGAATAATTAAAGTGAAAGTAATTGACCAGCTCCAAGTCTTGACAATAATTATCATTTATTTTTCTTTTTGTAGAATGTATATGACATTAACGTATCTGTCAGTGTAATTACTTTTTAAACTAGAATCTTTCTATTTAATTTGTTTCAAGTGAGGAAATAGTATTGATATCCAAGGTCAACAGATTAAATCTACCAGCCATTTAACAACGTTTTATAATATTGACCTACGCATTATAATTTCAATGCATAGAAGAAAGTTTGTGTTGAGCAACATTAAACGTACGCAGATCACTGTTCATTATTCTATTTTGAATTTCACTGTAGTTTCTTTTATGTACAATACACCCTTCCTTCATTCGCTCACTGCCGCTCGAATTCGAATCCCCTAATTACCTTTCCACATCATTTATCGACAAACAGCTAAAATTATTTATTTAGTTATGTTTATATATATATATATATATACCTATATGTACATATATAGATATATATGTTCACATATATATATATATATATATATATATATATACATATATATCTCAATATATATGTATCTCAATTCATTCAGTTTACATAGAATAATTCATATTTATATCTTCAAGAAACAACTCGTAATGGTAATGTGGTATTGAGATCGTAGTCAAATGCCAAAAATATGCCGTTCAATGTATTCAACTAATTAGCCTAGTAAAATGCAGAGAATATTCGCTTCTAGTTTATCATTAGCATTGTTAATTATGCTCAAAACTCTGAAGAGGAAAAAAAAATTGTACCTATACGAAGAAAAAGCAAATAATGTGACTTGATAAAAATTCATCTCTTTCGGGTATAAACGAAAGTTAGTTTAGTTACCAAACAGAAGATCATTGGGAAGCATAAGAAATTATATATACCTATATATAATATATATTTATATATTTATATTTTAATATTTCACTCTATCGAAATGACATCTTTAATTTTAATTTTGGACAGTTTGTCGTATTTTAAATGTCAAATCTTAAATACAATAAGGAAGTTCAACGAAATAATTGTCTCACTCTTCAATTTACTCAACGCACATTAAAAATATTTTGTTTACGAGTTGAACAATAACAATGATTCGCTGAACTTTTGCAAACAAGATATTTAGATGAAATTTTATAAGTTCACAAAATTACAAAGTCTCTTAATAAACAAGAGGTCTTTTTGTGTCAAGCTGTAATCTGCTGAAAATAATTAAACATCAATTATAAAAGATCAGAAAAAATGTCTATAAAACTGCTATAATGGTGTTTATTTATTGAGCCATGCTCTCGAATCGTTATACGATCGTTCAATGCAGAAACACATTGTCTTGGTATTATTTATTTTTTTTTTTCAATTTTTTTTTCTCTTATAAGATTAATTTATCTTGAACACTTGTTTTATATTAATATAAATTGACTAGGCTGAAAGTTCTCAAATCGGCAGGTTTTGTATTTTGTTTTTTGTTTTTTGTATTTTTGAAAATATTTGACTACGATTTTCATGCAGTGCTACGACTCTTGAGTACCCCGTACTCGCAAAAGCCTTCTGCAGCAAGCATTTGTTAATTGCTTGTTAACGAACGTTTATAACTTTAATATTATCCAGCTACTATGCTATTTATTATTATTATTACTATTATTATTTTATTATTATTATTATTATTCAATTGTCTATATCAGTTTCCATCAAACCCCATCTGAAACAATTATTATTTTAATAGGGCCCCCCAGATTTAATATTTTTATATTATTAATAATAGTAATCTTTGACAGTGGGTATATCTATCTAAAACATTTGTAAATATAAATAAATTAAAATTGTGGTGGTAATAATAATAATACATGCGTTGCTGTATTCTAGACAGAAAATATCTGAAAACTCTTCCGATACCACGGATCAAGTATGGCTGTATACACCTATCTCTGTATTTAATGAAATTGTTCAACCTTATCCATAAATGAGCACCAAAGTCTCAATCTTCAGCCCGCATACCTCGTACCTCGCCTTGGTGTCGTTGCTACAAAGAAAAATAAAACGGAATACATGAATTAAACATTTCATCAAATAGTTCATCTGCTCCCCTGATTCATTTATTGTCATTGATTTATTATAACAACGACTCAAGTAGTAGCTGTAATAAATTAGCGAGCTCATATTCTACCTCGGACTTTGTACTAATCTTAGTTTATTATGAGACAAAAGTGTTATCAGCATAGATAATATGACAAAGTAAAAATTTCTGGAGCACCTTTAGTGGTGAAATTGAATTATAAAATGTAATACTAAAGGCATTTTTGTATAAAGTGATATGAGAATGAGTCTTACTCTATCCAGTTCTTCCTTAGTGTTATCCTCGATAGCCCTGATGTCTGCCATTGTTAATCCTGACCAACGATCCATCCAGCAAAATACCTGCCTGTGGAAATTGGTGAACAAACGCCGTTCGGCCTTCTGAATAAAGTTTTCAACTCTGGTCTGTAGCCCAAACCACTTAAACTCACAAGTTACTAATTTGTAACAAGTCATAACAGGCTGGACATTGTTTTTCCATTCCTTTCCGACCAGCGGCCCTCGGCCTGTCTTTTGGGAATGAAAAGTGGTCGGATCTTCATCCGCCTTATAATCAGCGCTAGCAATTGGATCGTTAGCTATGTCTATATGGACAATTTCTCTGATTTTTAATTTGTCAGCTGGTAGTTCATGCACCTGAAATCAAATTCCATACTTTTATATATTGAATAGGATAAGATTATCCAACGATTAGATAAAGTCAGACTATGACTCGTGGTTAAGATAGTAAAGCAGCCTAAACACTGTACAATACACAAGTTCCAGGTGCATAAACACAATTTCAATTAAGCGTCACTTATGGTCAGGTGAAAACATCAATTTCTCTCTTCTTTTTTCCCACTTATTACATTTTGGGAAAGAATTAGATGAATTTTAATGCGAATAATGGTGACTTACATTGTTCTGATTTCCTACGTCTCCAATGTGGAAAGACTCGATCATAATGATAAAATTGTCCTTCATGTATCCTGGGTTCTGAAAGGCATGGAAAACAGTTACTCCAAATAAGCGGATCCATGTTTAGATACAAGGCCAAGAAATATTGTATATAAAATGATCGAAAATGTAGCGCAGCCGTGTATATAAACCAAAGACAATGGTGATTCTTGACTAATACTAATCCTTAAGTAATAAAAATAAGTAATAAATAATTACAGTTATAACAGTTTTGCAGTAAGGATAAGCATTCCACGCTTCCTCGTGAATTTCCAAAGAATTTTTTGGCAGCAAAAGGCGTATAAACGCCGGGACTTTACTGGCTAAATGGTAAATTTTATAAGTGTATTGTCCCGACGAGTATTTTCCTCCCAGTAAAGGGTAGTCAGTGAATGGTTCATTCTTCAAAACTTCAATGCCTTCTCCACCTCCTGTATTGTTTTTACTCGCCTCGGCGACAGAGAAAAGTTGTGCTACCTGGTACTGTGAAAATGATCAATAATCAAGCTATCGAAAATGAAAAATGGTTAATTTCATTGAATAACATAAAATTATTTTCATATTCATTACTGCGATAGACTTTAGTACGATCACCTAAGAGACTAGATTCTGTAACAGTGAATTTCATCGCATGATGCATAAATTGTCGACTAATGTATCAAGACATGATATAATTGTCGTAAATATAGAATGATTGGACATCTCATAGTTCAATATGTCACGCAATTAAAAATAAAACTAGTTGTATAATAATTGTGGAGCTTATCAGGTATTATTTAATTATCTGATTCGCGGTAATACCGCATTACCACATGATTAAAAATGCGGTAATATTAGATAAACAATATTTAACTGAGTGGTAGGTATATTTAAGTTATGCGACGTTAGATTAAGTCTTTTTCTTTCAGCTGAAAATCCTATAAATTAAATGAGAAATATGAAATAAAGTCTTATCAAATCCAACCATGTTTATGCTTCATTATTGTTAACATACCTCTTCTACGGTGAGGGGCAAAGTGACACGACTGTAACAGAAAACAATGTCTATGTAACATACTGTCAAAGCTTGACACTTGGTTTTTAGTATATGGCCTTGAAATATATTTCCCGTAATTTTATACTGTGCGTGCGTATGTGTGTGGTATGTATGTAAGAACTAAAACCTAACTCTTAATGCAATGACAATATGACTAATCAAAAATCGTCTCTGAATTAGCATAAAGGATTGAAGAAAAGTAATCGTAACTATTTTGAGATAAATATAACAGATTTTATTTTCATTATATTCTTCTTTTTTTTTTTCTTTTTTGTTGCGCTTGCCCCTTCTTGCGCCAATACCCCCTTAAAATATTGCGGGGATGAGGCGACCTCCCCCCCTCCTCCCTTTCGTTAAAGATTAGTAACCACCCTCTCCAGCTTTTGGCTTAAGTTTAACGAAAATCGGCCATTCCGCGTACACGATATATTCGAAATTTGGTTTATTATTAAAACTCACAATTCCTTGATGAGCATTTTCAGTCAGCAAAGCACATGGACCGGGGATAAATTAGGTTTGACGGTAAAAGTCCACCCTTCCTTCGCTAGGTTCGCTATCTCTTTGCCAACAGCCACACGCACACTACCTTCCTTCACTTCTGCTTGCCAGTGCTGCTGCCTGCTGGCACGACGCCCCCTCCCCTGCGGCGGCTGATTTTCAATGACGTCATTCGGGTACAATCCGTTGCAAAATTTTAATCCATTCACAAAGCTAGGTATATTCTTTGTAGGTAGATAAAGATAAATAGGTCAAGTTGTCCGCAAGAAAAAGTAAATGGTTTACGAAAAATTTCAATATACCATCATCATTACGACATTTAATTATTGATTTTTTACATATGCAATAATATATCTTAGAATTAAGTAGTGAAAAATGTAAATAAAAACTTATCAACTGAATTTTATATTTTGGTAGAAGAACTTTGGTCGAATGTAACTAGAAATCAGCGGTATAGTATGTTCGTGGTAAGACGGAAAATTATTTGAATCGGAAAATATTTAACACGTGTTCTAATTTTTTGGATAATTCAAGGCTTTCGGTGTTCGCTTTCATTGACGTGAACAAAAATCGAACGTTTTTTTATCTATCTTCAAACATCATGACTCTCCTGTTATTGATGTTCTTCTTCGTGCAATTATGGGGATTTTTTTCCACAGTTGGCAGAAACTTGCGAGACAAATAAAATCGCGACTATCTTCAGTCCTTTCCAGTTCTGCGTTCGCGCTACAAACACGTGGCTGGAGTTTTAATTGTCGAATTTAAGGTGAAATACTGAATAAATCACGTAAGTAAAGGTTTAAATATCTTTATTCCATATTTCTGTAAATAACTATCATGAATATTTCGGACAATTCGACCTCTGAATGTTGTAACAGCCACCGGGTTGTATCTCGACGCGGTCAAACGTCGTCTTCTTCTCAAGAACTCCACTTTACCCATCGTATTACACCTGAATATAATGAAATTCATACAATTAAAATAATTCCAACATTACTCGTCGAATTCTTAGCCAATTATCAAACGATCGCATTTTTTATTTACCGGAACAAGCAGCTTATTTTCGCGTCATGTTCCGTCATATTGCACAATAATCTGTAAGCATGGTGAAATAACGCCTAAATCGTAACCTCCATTACTTCATTACATCAAAATATCAAGAACTACGGCCTTACGCATAAACTATCTTCAGTCCGTGTCTATTTCAGACCAAATCGAACGATATGAAGGAACAAAGACAAGAAAAAACTGCGTATTACACGTCTATAAATTTAATTAAAAATTCCTTATGATAATCACCTTTGTACACAAAATTTACAGCCAACCGCATCCCGTTCAATTGACATTAATACTTCCCAAGAAACAGAAATCAGTATCTAATTTAACAAGTCTGGTCGAGGTAAGATGTGTTCAAAAGTTTTTTTTTTTTTTTTACCAGAATGCCGTTAGCACGCGATTTCCTGCATCCCAGCCCAGCTGAGGAGAAGAGACGTCATAAACTGAAGAGACTGGTTCAGAAACCGAACAGCTATTTCATGGATGTAAAATGCCCTGGTTGTTATGCGATAAAAACGATCTTTTCGCACGCTCAGCGAGCAGTTGAATGTGACGGATGTCGAACAATCCTGTGCACGTCAACCGGAGGCAAGGCTCGCCTAACCGAAGGATGCTCTTTCAGAAGGAAGCCTCAGTGCTAATGTGTCTGACTCGCCTAATGTCTACCTTTACATTCACTGAATAAATATTTCAAAAAAACTGAAAATTAAAAAAAAAAAACTTGCCTCTAGTCATTGCCATACCTTTTCCTCTTCATTCGATTCAGTCTGAAATTCTTCATTTCAATTATCTGCATCGATTCACCAATTCAAATTTATAGAAATTTAATGTTTATCATTAAGATTTTCTAGGTATTGGGTTTCCGTAGAATAAAGGCTGTTAGATTCTATAGAAAACAGAAACACTGAGTTTCTTTATTTTCATTAGTTGATGATTATACTTTTATCAAATTACCTCGTTCATTCAATCAAATACTTCTTCACTGCATTGAATTCTTGGTATAGAATAATTGAAGGAAGTTAGAACACGTGTAGAGATATAATATCAGTAGTATGATACTTTCTGTAAATCTGGATTGAAGGCCATGAGAGTCGCATAATCATAATTATCGGTTTATATATCATATTTCTTCATTTTATTAATATACATCATGTAGCCTACAGTCGATAAATGTTTTGTGGCTATTTGAAAACAATAATTATGTATACCTAGTTCAATAGTTTATATTCATCTTAATATTTGTATAATATAATCAGTAATGTTCGGGATTGATTTTAAACAAAGTACCTATGTATTTATAAAGTGAATATACATATACCCTTACCGTAGAATAAATTAGTTCTGTATTTATTTCAAGAACTAAATTGGGTAGTATTTAGAGTGCGGAATTTTGCAGCAAATCGTGACACGACATATAAGATTTGAAAAATTTTAGTTTTTTTTTTTTTTTCTTTTTTGGAGAAATCTAAACAACGCATTCATTATAATTGATTTATTAATTATTAATAAGATTCTTAACGGTTATTTCTCTTCGATTGGAAATTATGTTCGCATTCACGAGTGAAGAATTGCATCATAAGCCGCAAATACTCCTCCAGCCACTTCTACTGATCGTGATTTTAACGAGAGCTGTAAAAACGAACACACGCTGTTAGTTGACATATTCTATCATTTATTTCAATCATACGTATTGATTATAAGAAAGAAATTCCCAAATTATTCAATTCATTCTCTGTACTCACAGTAACGTTGGGATTCCCTGGTTGGATTTTAAGCTCATTCAGAACCCACACGTTATTGGTCAATTTGAGAGATTGGTATAGCATATCTTGGCCTTCAACGTTTCTTTTCGCAATTGTGAATACGTTATTTTGTTGCATTTTTTGTACTACTTGATCGGCGGTGAGCATGACTCCAGTCAACGTGTATTGTACCTGTTATAAAGTAAAGTTTTGTTAAACTTTTCCCTACTATTTGAAAAAATAAGCTGTTCTGATGTGAATCATAGCGTTAATAATGATGTACATACCTCGTTTTGTGCTGGTATATCTTTCCAAGTAGTTAAGAAAATTCTTTTATCCAATTGTCCGTCTTCGGTGAAGTAAACGTTCATCGGTACAAGGCAAGCGAAGTAAAAGATTCCGATATTGTTCTTCATAGCCACTTGCAGATCGTTCAAGGGATCCATACGCTGTACGGCACCAACAGTTGACAATATAACACTTGTTTCGATACTAGCACCTGGGTTTAGAGGACCAGCAACTTGCAACGGCGCAGCTGGCGTCAAACCAAAACTGTTTTTATTGAGTTGGATTGCAAATCCGCCCATTGGTTGCATTGCTTTATTAGAAAATACCATATCCATACTGATTTGTCCATTCCTGAAAAATTTGTTCAGATTTTTTTTAGATTAGCTCATTCATATCGTGAATATGTATAATCAGTACTCGTTATTCTTGCTCGAGGCTTACTTTCTGGAGAAAGTGCCCCAAACATCAAATCCTTTTCCTTTCTCAGCTGGAAGCCAGTTGACTTTTGGTGTTATATAAGACGTTGGAGCTTGACTGAAGCCGAATATATCACCCAAGAGTCCAGTCGTAGTTTGGGATATTGCAGGTGCACTGCTGACGGGGTCTGCAGAACCCAAGATACTATCCAGTCCCCCACCCAGCAGATCTAAGCCCATCCCAGACTGTGAAGTTTGAGCTGGCGCGGCGGCGCTCGGACCTCCTGAAGAGAGAACAACATTTTTTATACTTCCGTGTTCTTTTCCTAGTCAAGATTACCAAGTTTATCAAAGTTTTACGCCTAATCTATCCTTACCAATATCCATACTGAGAAGATCTCCGATTAGAGAGTCCTGAGCTGGTATCACTTGGGATTGAGACTGCGGAGTTCGCTGTACGGTTTCTTCGTTAGAGTTGCTTCTAGCTGGTAGTGATTTTCTCGCTCCAGTTGCTCTTCCTTCTACAAAGGCCGTCGGTGGCTTGTGATAAACAGAGGCGAGACTGGATATGTGGCAGATTAGTTCGTCCAATAGTGCCGGTTCTAAAAGATCGGTTTCTTCTGAGATCAGGGGTTTCTCCGCCAAGACAACTTCCTTTGCAGCTGCTGGATCCGTGCTGAGTAACCGCCAGTAAATAAATCCGCGATCCCTTAGATCTGGATTGTCGGAATCCTGGGTCGCAAGACTAAGTACTTGTTGTACCAGTTCTTGAGTGTCCGTCGGCCTTTTCAAGAATAATTTCACGATCGCAGTGAGCAACTGCAACTGCACCTGCGTATTTTCGTCATGAAAACCTTCGAGGAAACTTTCTAATAACTCATCAGCATTATCAATCCTCTCTGCATATTCTCCGATAATCCAAATCATCGACGCTCTAGCTTCAGGCTCGTCTAAAGTATCCAAATTTTCGCACAAGGTTGAAATTATACTCTCGTATTTGTTGGGATATTTTCGGAATATGTCCTTGATCACGACAATTGCTTCTTGAACCACGTAGTTCACCTGATATTACAAATTCATATCAATAATACATTTGTAAGAAGTAAATGTGCTTATAATAACGTTAGATTACGATGGGAATTTGAAAATTCAATCAATAAGGTATTAAGAAGAGAAGCAACTCTTACTTTCGTTTGAATCAAATCCAGAAGAGTTGAGACACAGCGTTCGGCGGAAGGTTCAACTTTGATAGCACAACGTCCGATAGCTCTAACAGCTTTTCTGACAAAATCTACGTCAACTTCAGTTGCATATTCTTTTAACTCTGACAAAACTTGAGCAATGTTTGCTTGAGAGGCCAATCTGATCATGATATCTAATTTTTCAAGTTTTACATAGATAGGGTCATTGTACTTGACGAAGAATACTTTCATTTCATGTTTCAGTATATCTGGTCTCTTCTGCACAATCAAATTAATGTTTCTCAGAGCAACGTATTGGACTTCAGGTTCCGAGCTCAGAAGAGTAACTAAAGGCGGTGCTAATTTCTTTGTAAGAGTACCGACAAAGTCGGACTCGGATTGCAGCATCTCCATAAGTTTCATCAGCACCTAAACGCAATATTCCAAAAATAATCTTTTAGCATCTTTCTGTTTTATGTTTTACAAACTGAGATAAGCTCCGATCAATTTATTTCTAAGTAAAGCCGACCATATCTGTTCAATCATTTCACAGTATCGTAATTTCTATCGTTAAAATAAAACTAGCGTGAATTATTGATATCAGGCGACTGCCAAATCTAAAATGAATATTCCAACAGTCGAATCCAAATATAGTCTTAATGTAAGTATGACAAATCAAATATGTATGCAAACGTAGTAAAAAGGACAACCTTGACGGCTGAGAGAACTACAGCTGCGTTTGCATGAGCGAGACGTGGGGTGATTCTTTCGCAGATACTCTGCGCTTCACGATCATCTTTTGGCGAATAGTTAGCCAATGAATCAAGAATGAAGACCTGTCCCCATTCCGTGCATTCGTTCAAAGCTGTAAGCAGCTTATTGATGGTTTGAGCATTCATCTCTACCAACGGCTGCCCGCTAGGACTGGCTTCATTAATCTCAGAGAGTGCGGCGACAGCGTTTGCCACAACCTCGGTAAAAAATAGATTGTCAGCAAAAAGAATTCAAGTAATATTGAGCCAGTTACATGCCAAGTGGATTCCAGTTGTTAGTTTGAATTGTTTGTTTGATTTCAGAGGAAAAAAGATGCTTAAAGATTGAAAGAATGAATAAATAGAGAGTTTCTCACCATGGGATTACTGTCGGACAAAAGATCCTTAAGCTGATCCAGAAATCCCTGATCTTCGACGAGAGCTGCGTTAATGTCATACAACTTGGCGACGCAAACAGCTGCTGTCTTACGTACATACGGATCCTCGTCTTTGAGACATTTGCGAAGAGGTTCACAGAGATATTCGGTAATCTTATCCACTCGAATGCATCCCATCGTTCGTACAGCCAGTGCTCTGATGAGGGGGTTCGGGTCCTCACAGTCCTACGCAAAAATCGGGCAAGCCAGGGATTCAAGTCTAGTCACAGCAGTGGCTATCTATCTCAACCCGTGAGTTTTAAGAAATAGAAAAGGGTATGTGTACCTTTGTCATCGGAGATGTCGCTAGCTCCTTTTGCGTGTCAGAACGAAAAAGGACAGATTGGTCACCGTCACCATTTTTATTGCTTATTAGTTATAATTATTAGTCACTTATCTTAGTATGCAACTAAATTGGTCATTTTTAAAAGAACACGAGCCAATAATCCAACGCAACAAGTATAAAAGATTAAAAAGAAAAACAATATTCAAATAACAATAACGATACCGATAATTTATCATTCACACTCGTGGTACTTAAAAAAATGTGCAATTCAATCAATAAAATCATTAGTTCATTATTCTCTGCGTCCAATCAATTCATCAATGAGAATATTCAGATATTAAGAGGATGGAATGACGATGTGATTAACCGGACATATATGAAGAAGCAAGATGAAAAACAAATCGCAGCTTGCTATTTATTAGTAAATTAAGAAAATATAGTTATATAATATTATATTATGATTGTATCAGATTATTTTCTACCGTCGTATCCTGTTTAACAGCTTGCCTCCAAGCCTATAGATAATAGACTTGCACAATGATCCGTGTATGAAAATATATTTATTTAAAATAAACATTTAGATAATATAGAGAAGTTTATAAATATACAAACTTTGGGTTATTTTAATATTTGAGAAAAATTACTAATCTACGTTACCTTGACGAAGGTGTTTACTGCCATGATCGCCATGTCCGGTTGGCTTTTGGCATAGTTCATCAGGTACAAGTATACCAGCTTCTTTAACTCCAGGTTATCAGTCTGCATGCAATTTACCACGTCGGGAAATAGTGCAGAGACATCTTTACCCACCGTCATAGAAGCTATGACCTAATTTAACGGGAAGAGAAAATTGATCTGTTAATTTAAGAGATTTTAAAACAACTTTATTAACGTCATAAATTGAGGAATAATACCTTTTTCACAGCCTCTTTTTTCTTTTCTTTCTTGTCATTGTTTAAGTCTGTTTTTAGCTCGAAGATTTCACCCTTCTTCGTAGTTGTGAAATACTTGGAATCGGTCATTGTTACTGTTTTAAATAATATTTTTCTTATTATTAAAGAACGGTTTTTGGTTATTTGATTCTGATAACACGATTGTTATATTGGTTTGCTAACAAGTGATACGTTTATAACTCAATCTGACACGTTAGGTGGATCAATGTGATACATGCATGTGTATGGAATTATATACTACGATCACGGTAACTCTCGAAGCCGAGAAAATCAATGAGAATTAATCCGACATAACCTTATCGACGAATGAAATGGAAGAGAAGAGATGTTCAGAGGTGTTAAAGAGTAGATATTTTATTCGAGAAAATTAATAGCTAATGAGTAACGAGCAGTGCAATGGAATTTTATAGATAAGTTTGAATGCCAGTTGTGCGTCGTGGAGTAAAATCAATTAATCGAATTATGAAAAGCGAGCAGTCTGTCTTTTTGAAGAATATTATAGCTCTGTTATCCGCGAACCTAGTA
Organism: Tenthredo scrophulariae; assembly: GCA_963978835.1. Lineage (NCBI taxonomy): Eukaryota > Metazoa > Arthropoda > Insecta > Hymenoptera > Tenthredinidae > Tenthredo > Tenthredo scrophulariae. The sequence goes on along the minus strand of OZ022230.1, from coordinate 6,968,787 downwards.
TCCTCGGGATTTATATATTTTTTCAATAAACTTGAAAGTAGTTTAGGATTTACCTGTATATCTACAAAAATCCTGAAATGGTGAATGAACTGTCTACTCTGACAGCAGAATTAACGCCCCCGGCGCCACTTGTCGTTTGCCATTTAAACCAGAAGACGCATGCGTCAAGTACTACCAACAATACGATAAAAAAACTTAACACCAAATTGATACCACATACTTTATTTTTAATCATTATTATATGCGTATATGTATGCAATACAGATGTGACTCATTTCTACACTCGCGTAACTAACAGTTAACATTTTTTTACTGGAAATTCTGAACAATTTAAACGCTTGTCAAGCGATTTTATTATTCCACGTGTATTGTGCGAGAGGTTAAGTTGGAGGTTATGATAGCATGCACATGCATGTGTATGTAGAGTTGGAGAATATAATAATAAACAACTGTGTATATTTCAGCTGATTAATCTATTGAAAAATGGAATTTCTACGAATAATCATGGAGTTTGGATTAGATCATAAATTTTTATTGGGACTAGGTTTAGGAGTGAGTTACAGTTTATTCAAGTTACTGCGGAACGGGGATACGTCAGATTTGAAAGGAGCGCACGATTTTGAAAAGGAAAAAGAAGATATGTCGGTATGTACCGAAAACAATTGTTCCTAATAATTATCATTACTAAAAATTGTATCTTCGATAATTTTAACTATCTTCACGTTTCGAATATTCAAACAGTTATTCTCGGACAGTGATAGTAACTACAAGCTAGTATTGGTCGTCAGAACTGACCTCAAAATGGGCAAAGGAAAGATCGCTGCGCAGTGTTCTCACGCGGCAGTAGCTGCCTATAAATTGGCCAGAAAGCATCCGAAACTTTTAAGAGAATGGGAAGACTGTGGTCAGGCGAAGATAACGTTGAAGGTAAGTTTATTCAATCCTCATTTCATAATAATTCTTCCGAACCATGAAAACATCTTATTCTTATATTCGTTTTCTATGTCTGATTCTATCAACGTTTCTATTCCCTAGGTGGACAGTGAGGCAGCTCTGGTCGAATTGGCGAATCACGCAAAAGCCATAGGCCTTCTATCAAACATAGTTAGAGACGCAGGTCGAACCCAAATAGCATCTGGTAGCAAAACTGTTTGTGGAATTGGTCCAGGTCCTGATAAATTAATAGACCAGGTAACGGGGCACCTGAAATTATTTTGATGTGTTTTTTTTTTTATTATTTCTATTATTAATAAATAAAGTATGTTCTTAACAGATTGAATATTGAGTTACTTAAATCTGTAAAAAGCTCTAAGCCGTTGCTACAAAAATGAGCCATTGTTTTTCTTTCTCATAATAAATATAAGGAAAGTAAAATGAAATAATTGAACGATTGAAATACAAATTGTTTTGACCGAAGGCATGTGCAATGATTGAATTTATTTCAGTAGTTCATAATACATGATAATATCTTACATACAGAAGTCTTATAGATAATATAGTACACTTTTATTTTGCACTTAAGAATATGGAGAAAAGTGTTAAACGTAAGAGGACATTATTCATATTTTCACTTCAGCCATAACACGTTACATTCATTTGTACAACATTAAATTATCAGTCATTCAATAAATCCTTCGTTTTATAGTTTCTAGGCGTATAATACTATAGTTAAATCTTACCAATTTCACTCCGCAACACTATAACTTGATACTATAGAATACGTTAACTGATACTACTTATTAAACATGTAACCAAATGGATTTAATTTCATCATGTTTTCCAATATTTAACACCGTTCCTCCGTACAAAAGTTTTAACGCGCAACAACACACAACATAAATAATCTATACTGGGGGTGGGGGAGCCTTTCTATGTATTTTATTAGAGCTTGTCGCGCTGCACTGTGATTCAGCTATCGATCTACCATCAGCTTCATCTCTTCGACATAATTCCGGTTCATTTTGTAGCCAGTTTTGTGTCTGGCTATGCGTCGGCCTTGAAATTTGATTCTGATCATTCTCTTGTACAGAACCTACTTCTTCTAGGAGTTTAGATAAAGACGGGGCTAAGCCAAGGCCTAGATTTCGTTCGTGGTATACTTCGGAGATGGTCGGAGTTAACTCCCGCGTTAAACTGGTCAACGATGTGGCCAGGTTTCTCAAATTATGAGGATGTGCTTCCGACGGTTGAGAATTTTCAGTCTGTGGGTTAATGTCTTCGTTTGAAGTAGGATGACGTGGTTTTCTAGGTGAACTAGGACCAATTTCTGTTCTCACACTCAATCTTTCTAATACGGTAGCAGGCAGCGGTGGAAGCGGCTGACGTCGCAGAACAGTTGCATGTCCGCTTTCCCAGTCTGTTGCTGAACTGCTGGAACTAGATCCAGGTCTCGGATTCTGATCAGGGTATAAGTTTCTTATACGAGTTTGGTGGTTTAGATTCAGGGCAATTGGTGGACTTGGAGTAAAAGCAGCGTCTGATTCTCCTGTAAGAAACACGGTGGATGTTAGACACCACATTGAATAATTGAAGAATGTTTATTTTACTTTCTCGTATTTAATACCTCCGCAGTTACTTCGAGATGGTTGAGAAATTGGAATGCTGGGTGCTTCAGTTGTCTTTCCATCCGGTTCTCCTCTGTGACGAACATAGCTTGCAAAAGCTCCTCCTAATCTTGGCGGGTCTGGAGGCACTTTTTCAGTCTGCGCTACCGAAGCCAAACTTTCCATCGAACTACTGGAATCTAGACTAAGACTTTTCGGAGCTTCCTGGGTGTCTGTTGACGGTAAAAAATATGCAATTGATTCATCAGGAGATTTTCTCTTGACAAAAACTATTTAATACACTCAATGATCGTATGATTTATTAAATAAAATGGGAGTGCCCACCAAACAGCGCGAGTAGTGCCTGTAATGCAAATTGTACAGCTCTACGCGAAGCCTGCTTTCCAGTTCTCAATGTAACTTCCGATTGTCCTACTTCCATCAAATCAAATCCCAAGCTAGCGAAAAGCTCATGTGATCCTGCAGCTCTCCATACTCTGACTGGTAAAGTAACTTCTTGGCCTTCAGTTGCACAACTGGCTCTTCGCATCGCTGAAATGACGTCCTCAGCGGCTTCTGGTACCTTTTGTGGAGATAATTATAAACATAATTACGTATTCATATGGCAGAAGTTTGGTATTAGAATTATTTAGCTAGGAATAAATAATGATAATGAACTAGAGAGAAGAACTAATCTTAAAAATACATTCATGAATTACAAGAACACAAAGCACATAAGATATACCTGTAATAGCCTGACGAGAGCATGTAGAGAAGCAGGTCCCAATCCAAGCAGTGCTTGCAAGCTTGCACTACATCTAGTTAACCTTTCTTCAGGATCGCTTTGGGGGAAAAATACTGACGATGGTATTCCATTTCCAGCTGGTTCAAATCTAAACCCTACTGACATGAGCAATTCTCTCCAACCAGCAGCTTCGCCGACTTTATTCTCAATGCTACGCTGTGTTGTATACATTGCGTTCTTTTGACCTCTGTGTATTCTTTGCAAAGATTTCTCGACCAAATGTAGAGTTACTCTCAGCGCATCTCGGCTCTGATCTGGACCACTGCGTAAAAGCTCTGCTAATGCTTGACCCATGAGTGCCACCTACAAAGATTGTCAATAATTCTATTAATTTGTTCAGCTCTGTATAAAAATCTTGAAAAATGATTAGTCGCTTATTCATTAGGTCAAGAGAAAAAGGTTGAATGAGAAGAAACAATATTATATAAATCTTGAGTTCCTTTAGTGCTAAAAATGGCTTTACCTTATTCGAAAGTCTAGCGTCTCCTCCTAGAAGAAGCCATCCGGCCCAATTAGCTGGGTGCGCAAAATGCCTGGTATGTTGTACAGTTTGCATGGCTTCAGCCAATGCTCTAGATGCTCTAGCACCTTGCAACATTGCGCTATAGAAAGCTCTCAACAATATACTTCCAGCTGTTGGCGGGACAGGCCACATTCCTATTAAAACACATTGTGCTCCTGCGCCTAGTAAAGTTTTAACCATTTGTTGAATTCCGTCTGAACTCGCGCTTGTATTTTCACCTCCACTCCAGCAATGTCCACTAGATATTACAACTAATCGAGCTGTTAATCTCAATCTTGCTATATCAGTGCAAGTCAATAGGTATTCTGGTTTATCTGATGGTTCTTCACGTTGATCTGCAGTTAACGCCAGGCTTGCTGATTTCCATAGAACAGGAGTCGTCAAGTGAACGCACTCAGCATCTGGTAAAGCTCTTAAGACAGCTGATCTTGTAGCTTCAGTGCCTGGAAACCAAAATTAATTTATAATTCCTTATCTTATTTGCGATACGCTGTACGGTGCATTCAATTTCAATTATATGTATAGATTCACGATCATAATCTTTCGTTCGTGACTCACCAATTAATGGTCGGGACTCTAGAAGCTCCGCAACAATTCCTGCCTCTGTTTCAGCCGATATAACGCTTTCTGGCCAGCCATATTCTTCTCTGATTTCCTCTGGGAGATTAGGATTCCCTGCTACTAGAGCAGCTACCGTTGCTCCACCTTCTGGCATCGGGGTCCTTGATCTCCGCCTTAACGCAGCCAGCGAAGGGACCACAAGCAAGGAAAATCTCTCGCAAAGATAGTCTTCCCCTGGGCTTGCTTGTAGCGCAGGCAGAGGTGCCAAGTATAAAGATTTTTCCACTACCAGAATAAGTTCCTTTCTTGCCGGTGGTAAAAGATCTTCAAAAGGTGACAGTAAAATATCGTAGAGACTTTGAACGTGAGCTGGTGCTTGCCAGACTGGACCTTTGACTCCTCTACCCCATCGCGCGCTTCCAGCTCGTGAACTTACTGATCCGACACTGAATAAACTACTTAAACTATAAGAACTTGCGTTCAGACGGTGTCCTCTTGACGGCATTTTCCCTGGTTCTTCCAGGGATTCATTAGACTCCCCAAGTAGCGCTTCACGGGCCAAAGAAACCCTTTTCTCTAAGCTTATTCCATCATCAAGAGTCATGGAGTGAAATCTTAGCAAACCTCTACCCGGCGCTAAACACCAAGCATGTAATTCAGTTTCTGCTTCACTAAAGTATAAAATAACTCCTCTCTGACGGTCTATTATTTCAGAATAATGTGTGGCATCTTCTACATTCCTACTCCTACATCTTCGGGATCTTTCTGCCCAATTTAACGCCTCTTCTGCTCTGTTTAGGCTCACTAAAACTTTTTGTAACATTCTATAGGTGTTAGAAAGCAGATCAGATCTGCTCGGTTGACCAGATGGAGGCGGCGGACAGCCATCCAAAGATTCTAATAGATTTGCTGCTCTTTCAAGCTGCTCTACCGAAGTCGTCGATTCCCCGGCTTCCCAGTGTACCAAACCCAATCTATGTCTCAATCTGGCGGCTTCCTCTCTACGACCCAATCCTTCAGATAACGAGAGTCCAGATTGTAGATAACTTAGGGCTCGCGGGAGATCTCCTCGTAGATGGTGAAGGCGACCTAAGCTAGAGAAGGCAGCTGCTCGGGCCGGTTGATCACCAGCCGCAGCAGCCAAACTTAATGATTGTTCCTGTAATCTAATAGCTTCCTCCAATTGCCCAAGTGCCTCTTGCGTTGCTCCAAGATTAGCACAAGCTCTGGCTTGTAGTCCAGCCGCGTCTAGTCCCTCTGCTATAGACAACTCTAGTTGATGATGTCGCAAAGCTGAACTTGGGTCATCCATGAGAAGATGAACGGCGCCAAGGCCACTGGCTGCTTCTGCTTCCCCAGCTCGGTCACCTAAACCTCTTGCGAGAGTTAGTTGATGAGATAGACAGCTAACAGCTTGTTCATGATTGCCCAATGCCGCATGTACTCTTCCTGTATTTGGAATAATAATTGTAGAGGAGACCAGTGAATTTGAATTGCCAAAAAGAGATATCTACGCAATTACTCTGCATACCTAAATCACCGTAAGCTGCACCTCTCGCTTCAGGACTATCAACTTCATGTGCAGCTACTAATCTTTTTTCAAAGCAAACTAAAGCTTGTTGCAAATTTCCTAGAGCTTCGCGTGCTCTGCCAAGTCCTCTGTAAGCTCTCTCTTGGTCCCTAACACTTCTGAGTCTAGTAGAGGCAGTCAGTTGTTGTTCGTGGCATTTTATCGCCTCTTCAGGGTCTCCTAATGCTTCATAGCAGTCGCCGAGATTACCCAGAGCTCTTGCTTTGTCAAGTAACGCTGTACCCGTTGATAATGGTTCTAAAGTCGCTAATTGCTGCTCAAAATACCCAATCGCGTCTTCGTAATGGGCCATGTTGAGTCTAGCTATACCCAGATTTCCTTTAAAACCAAAACAAGAAGACAGATGTTAGCTACTTATATTTTGTTCACATTGTTGCGATTATTTGCTTCTTATATCCAAGCCGGTCTATATTCGAGAATAAATGAACTTACCTAGGGCTTGGGCTTCGACTCCAGAGTCTGCCAATTCTCTAGCTCTTTCTAATTGTTCTTGGTAACACTTAACAGCGTGTGTGTACTGGCCTAGAGCCATATGAACAGCGCCTAAATTTCCATGTGCTCGGCACTCGCCTCTTAGGTCTCCTGCTTCTTGCCTTAAAGTAAGTTCCTGGGTATGAAATCCGAGGGCCTTATCTAGATTCTTAGTTGCTCGATGTGCAATTCCGAGAGCTCCGTACGCTGCGGCCTCGAGACTACGGTCGGCTGCTTGACGGGCAAGACTTAACTGGCGTTGATGCATTTTTATAGCTTCCTCGGCTTCTCCAAGGCGCAAAAGACAGTCTCCTATGTTTCCTAGGGCTCGAAATTTTCCAGCCAGATGTTTTGTCATGTGCGCAATTGCTAGATACAAGAATATCAAATCGATTCAATATATACTCAGTGTTTTTAGCCAATAATATATAGTCAATGGAATTCACCTAAATAATACTTCTGGCATTCTAAAGCTGTGTCCAAATTTCCCAGAGCTAAATGCGCAAGTCCTAAATTACAATAAGCTCTTCCCATGCCAGATTTATCTTGCAAATCTTTGGCCAACGCTAGATCTTGATCATAATATCTGACTGCTTCTCTGTGATTGCCAAGGCAGTAGTGAGCGTAGCCCAGGAAGTGGCAAGCTTTGGCTTCTCCTTCTACATCGTGAAGTTCTTGGGATAACATAAGGTAGTTTTCGTAGTAAGGGACAGCCTCTTCGAACCTGCCGCGCGATGAGAGGCAGTTAGCGAGATTGAGCAAGGCACAGGCCTCTCCAGCTGCATCTTTTAATTCGCGAGCTATCGCCAGGTGAGCTCGATAATGTCGTAAGGCGGCTTCGTGGCCTTGTACAGCCTGATACGCAACTGCTAAATTTCCATGTGTGCTCGCTTCTGAACTACGATCATTGACCTATGACAAAGAAATCAGAATATTGGAGGGTAGATTAAAATCATAAGATGTTGCCCAATAATGTTGAATTACCTCTTTACTAATTGTCAACTCTTGCTTATGGTATTTTATCGCCTGCTCATAGTAACCCAACGCATTATAAGCGTTTCCAATATTGCCATACGCTCGTCCCATACCGGCGGTATCCCCGAGTGCTCTAGCAATACCAAGGTGGGCTTGGTGGAGCTTTAATGCTGCGTCATGTTCTCCTAACAGCTGATACACTATCCCCAAATTACTACAGGCTCGTCCTTCTGCCACCTTATCTTTTGTTGCCAAGGCTACATCCAGCTGTCTCTGATGCCAGAGCTTTGCTTGTGCAAGATCACCTATAATCAGATCCTGACCTTCGAATTGGATCGCGTTTCACTTAATAGCCTTGTATCTTAGCTAATTAGGAATAATTTAGTATTAGGTTCTTGAGGAGCTGGGCATGGGTTACAAAAGGCAATTCTACTTCGTTCGTGTCCCGATCAGAGCTGCAACAACGAAATAAAATTATCTTTTGTAATCTCTGTACCTTTCCTTGTAAACCGTATACCCAATCATTTATTTTAATGATAGCCAAAATATTAAGCTTCGTTCTAATCATTGCAGAGGAAAACTTGAATTCGTGCAATGGGTTACAGAGTCAAGATTTTCATAACTAATCGATATTAGAATCGCGAATATTAAAGTTTATTCAACTTTCATGGTAATGCAGCCTAAGAACTATGCAGGCCTCTCGGGTATGGTGATTACATATTACCACTAGATCATAATCAAGAGTAAATTTTGTTCGTATCCTGAAATTATAATGCGAGTTATAGAGATTAGCTGTTCGGATATAATAACGCATTTCAAGTTCAGACTGTTCTTTCATATCGAAACAGGAAACTGCTTAATTTATCAATCTCAAAATCTATGATGCTAGTGTAATTCTCGGAATGAATTAGTTAAGGATCTTAGCATCAGTTGAAACGATAATTCAGCACTTTTGTTACAATTCATATAATCCGATTTGATTAGAGCAGTGGTATTGCTCACCTGCGCATCTTGCTGCGTGACCAAGTCCAGCGTAAGCTCGTGTTTCTACAACTCGATCGCCAAGTTCCTGAGCGATTCTTAAAACGTTTTCATGGTAGGCCATAGCTTGGCCAAAATTTCTCCGGTAGTGATGCGAAGATCCAAGATTGCTAAAGGCTCTGGCTTCTTCTACTCGGTCTCCCAGACGTCTGGCGATTCTCAAATGTTGTGTATGACAATCGACCGCACTCTCAAACTCACCCATTGCCAAATAAACTGCACCTACATTACCGATTTCTCTTGCCTCTTGGAGTCGATCTGCCATTTGTTTTACAAGTTGAACACATTGCTTGTGAGACGCTAAAGCATTTGGTAAATCTCCGATAGCTGTATAAACGTGTCCTAAACTAGTCAATGCCGACGCAGCTGCCTGTGTGTCTTTACACTTCATTGCGAGTACTAGTTGATATCTATGAGCTGTTAAAGCTTCCTTAAAACTTCCTTTACTAAAGTATGCAGAGCCCAGGTTGCCATGTGCTCTGCATTCGCCTTGAGTATCACCCAACGAGCGCGCAACACCTGGAAATAATCTTTCGTGTTACAAGAAAATTCATTGACTCTCCAATAACCTGACAGATTAAAGTTTGTTCGGAAAATCTTGCAAAGAATCATTCTCGTAAGCCTCCTGAAGTTTACCTAAGTCTTGTTGCATGTAGCCGATTGCCTTGTCTAACGAATTCAGAGCCCAGTAAGCGCTTGAAAGGGCAGAAAACACAGAACCCCTAAGCTTCAGACTACATGTTCCAATGGATAAGGCTGCCTCTAAGACACCAGCTGCCGCTCGATATTGCCCAGCTCCTAGTAGCTCTTGCCCAACTACTGATATGACTACGAATGGCGACTCATCCAGTTTCATTGCTCTCAGTTGCTGAAAAGTTGGTTCCAGGGTTGTGCGAAGAGGAGATTTTAACGAAGCTTCTACCAAACCGGATAGCAATTGACAATTTGAAGAATCTCGTGCTAAACCAGCGCTGAAAGCTGCCAAAGCTTCTCCGTGCCTTCCTAAACATTGGAGCGCTACTCCTTGCCGATAATATGCCTGAGAAAAAAGATTCATAAACTTATTATTCATGTAATGTCGATGACCATGAGTAATTGTCTGATTTTAGTTAAATATTGTAGATTATTGAATAGAATATGGTGTGGCATTTGTACTTTGTGCCATTGGGGATTAAGTTCCGTTGCTCTCACAGCATCTTGTAAAGCTAGAGCAAATTGTCCCATTTTTAAACGAGCCGCAGATCTATTTGAGTACAATACGTGGCTTAGAGGATCTAGGGCAAGAGCTTCAGAGTATAAGGTTGCAGCTAGGGGATAGTCTCCATTCTGGCAAGCTGCGTTACTTCTGCGCACTGTTTCCAGAAACAGAGCCCGGGATCCAGCAGCCAAGGCCGACGTACCTTCGGGCTCCACCTATTAATACGATGTCATTTTTATTCTATTATACGCTATAAATTTAGCATCGAAATACAAAGTTCATTCAAAGACGTAGTTCTAAATGTGAATTAACAAGGAAACGTTTTTGTTAAAAAAATTCTTTAGTCTCTTATCGTTTGGATTTTGTTCCCACGTTGCAAGAGTTAATAATAGTTAAATGTTTCTTTAAACAGAATTCCACTCATTTTTCAAAACAAATCATTTAATCATCCAGATTTCTTGATCTCTTCTGAGAGAGTGAAAATATTTGTCACTAGACGAAGGTGGTTGCCGGCTGATCGAGGATTACTACTATCCAGTAGATTGAAGAATTGAAAGAACAGGGATTGAATTTTTCATTACCTCAGAGATATCCCTATGAGACATTGTTTAAGACGAGCCGGTAGCATCCTCTTTCGTGGGCATTATCTGAGACAGAGGGGGTCCATTAGATAAGGCCCTCTTCCAGGGCCTTAACTCTTGCAAACTAATTTAATAACTCCGTAGTAATTCACTCTGCACGGTCAGGAAACTACTCGGTAATCACAATTTACTACAGAAGTTGTCATTAGTGGTATAAAAAGGGAACGGTTTGTTTTTGATATTATGAATCTATTGGAGTTGATTAAAAAAGGGGGAAAGGAAGGCGTCTAAGGGGGGCACCCACTGCATTCCTAAGGTACAGCCATCTTGGAATGTGACCCCAGGTCTCCCCACTTAAAGCCACTAAGTGGGGTGGCAGGTGAGAGGGGCCTTAGGCCCAAGTCTCAGGATTTCCTCTCCTCCTTACCCCGCTTCGTGCATTCACTACTACTACGCTCTGCATAAATATACGCCCAAGGCTCAATCGACAATGCCCCTAATACACCTGCATGCCTCCCAGGGAGCCGGCTTTAGTTCAGATTGCGTAAACACTTGTCCAAGATTGACGAGAAAAATACTAGCATAACAACAGATCAAACAGAAGCTTCGAATTTGCATTAGGATGAATAAATTACCTTCAAAGCTTAAACTTACATACATGGATCATTGAAAGATTGAGACAATTGTATTATGGCAATAATGGTAGTTTTATTGAAATGCAAATTAAAATTCATGTACTGTATTATAGTATTGTATATAGGTACGTCCACTCAGAAATTGGATCACAAAATTGAGGTAAATTCTATAATCATAATTGATAAATGAATAATATCGTACTGTGTCCAAACTTAGGTAGATAGAGTGTCAGTTTATAAATTTACTATAACTTATAACATTGCATTGTAATTATATATTCTATGTGCTTGAATGTATACGATCAATTATTGATATATAACATTAATTGACAGAAAATATATTAAACTGTACAGAATCACTTTTAGTGAATTATAATTTAGAATATTACATAACATAACAAATGATAATTTTCATCGAAAACTGATAGTTTGCTAAGTATATACGATATTGAGAAATACTAAATAATAAGAAGTTCTTATAATGAATAACAAAATAAATTATAACAAAATAATTTTCATCACTTAATTTCAACAAGCGTTCTTTCAATTTACGTATAGATTGAAGTTCCATCCATGATTCGATAAATAATCAATTATAATACAATATCAGAATTTATAAATCAACAATCCATTATTCCAATTGATTACGTCAATTATACCGTAATATGGTTATGTGTATAACGTAATACGTTCTTTCGTTTGTACAGCTGTTAAGTATGTTACTGCACATTCGAAAGCACATGCCGAATACGTAACTAACTGTTACATAAGACGTTGATGTCTTAAATTTAGGTTTCCCGTCATTTCACACGAATATATTATACTATTTTTCATTTGAATACATAGATCATTTTGTGTAAAATTAATATACAGTTATATTAGGCTATGGAATGTGATATTTGGAATGAGAGTTGTTTGTAAGAAAAATTCAATTTTTTTTTTCTATAGAGTTAATAAAAATGGTTGTGTTTTTCTTTTCTTTTGTATATATATATAAATATAGTAAAACTCCTTCCTACCATTTAAAACTTTGTACATTAGAAACTACCCTATACTATATGAAAAAGAAAAAACTTTTTTAGAGAAAATATTTCAGAATTTCTAGGCCACCCTCGAAGCATTCAGTTATTGCTGAATAATGCTCAAATTAATTTGATTATATGCCATCACACTCTTTTTACCTTATATAAAATCAACCACGATTAAGAATCATCATTTAACGTCGATAACGTTTTGAACCCTGACCATTATCTATAAAAAGTTAGTTTTTTTGGCACAAGGTTGAAGGATTCAAATAATTGATATGATAAGTGATATTAATTGTGAAAATCTGTCTATAATTTGCATTTGAATGAATGTAGAAAAGCAAAATATATCTTACGAATCTTTCAAACATTTTCACAGTTGCAGTGAGATAATAAAAAAAAAAAAACTGTATTGCATTACTATTAGTATTTTTTAAACTTGTAACCAAGAAAACTCCCTTTGTATATCAAACCACTGCCTACAAAATTAGTTTCATTTAGGTCGCAAAATATCCTAATCTCCTAAAACGGCTGTAGGGGCAATTCATGGCCAAATTTTGGTAAACAATTCCATGAAGGAATCGTATATCATAAACGTGATCGCAACATCTAGACAAACTCTGCTCAATCGTGGAACTGTGCCTTTGTAGAACGCAGATGGTCCTTCTTTTTTCCATACCTGGACTATGCAGTCCACAGTACCTTTGTACTTGGCAGCTTCCAATCCCTGTGGAAATAAAATATGATATTATTTAATAATACTCAAAATAAAGGATCTTTGAGCTCAGACTTCGACATCGTCAAACGCTAATCTATTATAGTTTCAGACTTTGCTACTGGTTATCTTAATAACACCATGTGGTGATAAGATAAAAATTTCACAGTTCACCGGTCACACTGACCAATGGAACACCAATTATTCCATTAAAATGATGGGATTTCTAATGAGGATATTTTCAATTCCGAAAAAGCATCAAAAGTACCAACCTGCATTCTTGTTTTAATTACGTCGATTGGAGTATTTCCAAAGACTGATGCTGCACCAGCAAATGCTCCAAAAAGACCGACGACTAACTTTGGTACTGTTTTTGTGTTATCGCCACCTTTGTACCAATCCTTCAAGGTTTCCATCACAAAAAACCTAATTGCTTGATTAGAACCTTGCCGCATCACAGTCGGAGCTAATCCTTGGTATACACCTCTTGCTCCTGGAGGATTTTAACGAGTTTTTGAAACCGTATTTACGTGTTCATGCCATGAGTGTGGTATTTGAATAAAAAAAACTATCAATACTTTGGCGGTGTATGAAATGAATCATACAATAAAATTAACTAAACAAATCAAATATGTAGAATGATGCTATGAACCAGATTTTAAGGCTCAAAAGGGGAGATAAAATCGATAAGTTTGAGTATCTATGTCAGATAATATTTAACTCAGTGATAAAGATTAGTTGGAACATTAAATCTTTACCAAAGAATTTCATATTACATCTACAATTATGAAGCAACCAATGAAAGATGTTTTTTTATGCTGACTACTGAGTGTCTGTTTCAATGATAAAGTGTCTACGCTCACAGCATAGAGGGAACTTTGCACAGTAAGTTGGAATGGCACCTCTGCAGTAAGAAGTGCATTCTTGAATGATTAACATGTGTTCATAAAATTTGAATAATATTATAGAGTCTGTATTCTTTAATTCTGTGATTTTTTATGCCAGATAATTAATCCCAGAGTTATTGGAATCGATATATACATGACAAAAAAAAAAAAGCATCAATGGTCAAGACTTTAAAACGAGTCTCTTCTCATCGTTGAATATTGATATCTAAAGTGGCGTAATGCACTGTCAGGCCATCCTTATCACAATGCCTTGATTGTGAGTGGTTCTATTAAACTCACGCGACTAAATCATGTACATTGAGATGTTGAACACTGACATAGAATCAATTTGTTTAGGCAATCTACTCTAAGTGCTTGAAGATCATTGATGATAAATTTATTGTTGATATGACTATGGATATGGTCTATATGGTATCAAGGGGATCATATTGTATCAAGTAAATTATTCGGTTTCAACACACTTTAACAGACAGAATTATACCCATATGCTAATTTGATTTTCTGATTAAGCAAAGCATTCGGCATAAGCAGTACGGTTACATAATATGGAAAACACAGTGTGATTTTTAGAAATTCAGACTTTGAACAAAACCCAAGGTCTTATTGAGACTGCAAATATACATATAGCAGTGAGGCATACTTTTCATATCACTCTTCAAATATTATTGCTTTACATATGATGGTGTGAATGTAAATGAAAATTTGAGAATTTTCTAAATATAAATCTCACCGCTTTCTTTGACTATTAATTTTACTCCATGAAGAAATCCCTTGTATCTTGGATTGCCGGACCTCTGATCATTGATGAATTTAACTTTCACAGTTTCCATGGGTGTTACGACTAGAACAGCTTCGCAAACCCCGGCGCAAAGACCGGCCAAAAGTCTAGTCTGAGCGTTTAATTTTCCTTCGTTATCTACGAGTCGTTTCTTAACAGATTCAAAAGCTCCAAATCTCACAGCAGACTTGGGTATCGAACCGTATATCAATACCGACAATCCTCTGTATAGTCCAAGAACACCATGACCTTTCACAGTCTTTTTAACGCAGTCCAATATTCCAGAATATTGTTTTCCTGCTCCAGCTTTTCCATCGAGTTGTAGTTGTGTCTTTACATACTCCGTAGGATATGTTATACAAATTTCTATACCCCCCGTTATTCCGCCTAAAAATATTATACAATAATGATGTATTTTAAATGAATATTATTCAAAATATCTGTCTATAATATAAATTTACTCCGACTCTGTTCGTAAACTATTAGACTAAGTTTATAATTAATTTTGCTGTTCGGATACAAAGTGAAAAAAGATTCTTTATTGAATAAATATCTATGAAAGTAGATAAGAAATTTTGAAAATAAGATTCAATTCATACCAGCAACAATTCCCTTGATCCCAACATTTCCAGCAGATGGGGCTGCAGCTGCAGAATCCTTGATCCAAGGTCTTCTTGGATATGGATTTTTGAAGGTAGATGTAGAAGCGGGGGTTTTTGTAAGCTGGTGTATCAACCACGGATCCATGGTTGAGGTTTATTCTTTATTAATAATTCAGTTGATGTTGTGCAGTAATTTACTTTCACTCGACTCAAAGGACACTATTAAACGTTGAGGTTCCAGGCGCGTCGTATTCGAGTGACTGTCACTCCGGCCAGCCGGACTCAAACTGTTCCAAATCACCGTCTAAACGTACAGCAAATCCCTTCCATTCCTCGCCTTATCAACTTTCGTCGTCTTTTTCTTCCGCCTCTTATTATTCTTTTCTTTTAAAGACCTCTGGTCGCGGTCGTGGTCACGCCTATGGTGATCCGCCACTTGACAACAATTGCTTTAACTTTTATTATAAAGCGACAGATTAATTAAGGAATTACAGCATAGTCATGACTTTTGTATGACGTATGCACAATATAGGTATGTACACGCGAATGTTTCAATTCATATCACCGATGGCGGGGATCAGCTATTTTTCGGTATCGCCGGCTAACCCTATCGTACTACACGACTACATCATATGTACATGCGTACGCATAATACGTGTGTATTTTACTTGAAAATGAAAGCTGCGCGCGACCGCGTATGCGTACCCAAATGATAAAACGGGGGATTCCCCACTCCGCTAAGCTAATAGCACTTTCGGTTGGGGCTGCATTAGGCCACACTGGTGCAGTGTAGCTGCCTTCATCCCTCTCTACCTCAAAGGAGTAAGAATGACAGATAGAGCTAGACTACACCAGTGTAGCCAATAATGTGAGACCAGCCAATGACAGCGCTGGTGAAATGTGAATCGAAAGGCGGGGTCGATGAAAGATTGAAACAACCAAAGACGACTTTTTAAAGATTCATAAACGAACTCACGCTTCAGCTGCACTAATATACTTGCATTCATTTGAAGCAAATAAGTATAATTGTCTACGTACCTTGCATTTTTCTATAAAACTTTTTCCCGGATGAGGAAATGCGCATAGATAATGCGGCAGGGGGTGCTACGACAAGAAATGCAATGTTTTGAATCCGTAGATAAATTTTCCTTGAGTTCATGGCGTTTTTACGACATCGATAAACTCGATACGACAAGCCTCTTTTGTCTCTATCGTAGATTTAACTATGTCTTAGCACGATTTGAAAAATTGTTTGCACAATATCGTATATTGTGCATTAAATTAAGCTCTATGTATCCAAATACCCGTGTAAATATGTACTGTATTGTTTAATCAGTTTATAATACTCGTCTTATCATGAATGCGGCTTAATTTAAAAGTCAATTAGTCTTAGAAATAATCCGTTTGACGTAGAAGCGTATTATATCTCTGGATCGTAAGTTTCTAAATGATAAGCAGCCATATATTCGTCAATGTGTTTTTTCCGAAATAAAAATAATGATAAAATAATATCTATGCTCTAAGTAGGCTTTTCTTTCACCGCCTTCTTCACACCTTTAGTCAAAAATGAAAATATATCTCGAAATTTGATGAAAAATAAAATAATCTGCATTAAAGTTTCGGGAAATTCTATAAGCACTGAAATATTCTTTTTCATTTTTCACATACTGTTGCTGATTTACACAATATGGATCTTAGATTATTACAGCAAGCTTTAAAATACAGACGAGAAAAAGATTACTGATACATAAAAAGATTTTTTTTTTTGTTAATTAATAAAACTAATTAATTTTCTAGGTATCATACTGGGTCATATCTGTACGATGGGATATGCATTATTCATTATAGTATTAATTGGATATATACGAAATATAGGTAATCATTGTTTCGCTTTAAGTCTTGATTATAAAGTAGTGGAGACATCTGATATCTTGCGAAAATGAGACTAGACTGCATCTCTATAAATAATAATAAGAATATCGTTTCACTTTATCTATACAGTAATGAAATTTATTATTGGGCACATTTGTGGATAAATTGAATAGTAATACCAGTGAGAAAAATGCGATTAAATTAGATAAATGCCATTATGGCATGGAAATTGAAATTCGAATGTAAATATTTTTGTTTTAAAGTTAGGTATTTTACCATCCAGGTGTAGTGTTGGCCAATCTTCGCATACGTCTGTAATATAAAACGATATTATTTAGAAATAAATAGAGAGATACTATATTTATTATTCTCAATGCAATAAACATCATCATTTTTTAACTGTAGGAATGATCGAAATTTAGCAATCAACGTTTATATCTCACCTCGTGTTTCTGTCCTGATCTCGTATCTTCTTTTCCATCTCTGCATCGGTTAGCGTCTCTAGGAACGGAGCCCATTGGTCAGCTTCTGACGGTGGTCTAAAAGGTACTTCTACCGTAGGTAATGGCGCTTCAGAAAATGCGTAAGTTCTTTGATGCCACGATAGCTGTCCTCGAACGCTATGAAAATATTGATAATTAGTAGAATATTGTTGAACACCAAAATCCGCCCCAAAATCGATCGAAAGTAGTTCCAATGAAATCAATTTTCAACCTATAGGCAATGGCGGTGACGAATTCTCCTCCGAGACCTAACTCTGCGCAAAGTTTCATTGCAAATTTTTCCGGGTTGTTTTCTTTTTCAGACATATCCCATTCGACTTGATCTACCAAAGAAGTGTTTCCAACGTGAATATTGAGCTTGATAATAACTCTCTGATCACATTGATCTTCTAGGATCGTTTCTTGAGGGAATGCTTCGATTTGTTGTCTAATTGCCTGAGCAATAGCAGGAACAAATGTTAAAGGGTTCAAATCCAAGTCGTCGCATAAAACTTCTGCGAATTGTTCCGGTGTTATGAGGCTTTCTGGAATAAAAGACGATTGAGTTTAGTCAGAAATGATAAAAGTTTAAATCCATTAGCGATATGAAACTTGTTGACACTATTTGAACCGTGTACCATTTTTATTCCACGTAAAAGTATCTCTAAGTTTTTGCCCCTCAATTTCCATATCCAATCGTATCGGCACAAGCATTTCTTGCTGGGCTGCATTTTCCAAATTAGCTGATGGATCCGTATCGTCGAAGCTGTAACAAAAAGATTAACAGAATAGATGGAGAGCTTTACATGATATGGAAATAATGAAAACAGGAATTGGAGTCTTCTGTAAAAAGCATGATGTGATTGGGTGTAGAAAAACGAGCTTAAGCTAAAGGATGAAACTAACGAACCAAGAAATTTCTTACCACAGTGGAAAAGTTCTGACTTTTTTGTTATGAACTCTGTTGCGATTAATTGGCGTAGCTTGCGGTACGGCGTCGAGGTGCGAACTGTTAGGTAGACTTGGAACCCAGGACATAGATTTTTTAGATTTTCCTTCTCTTGGGGCTGGTGGTTCAGTAGAATGGACAGAGACAGCTTTATATTTGTCATCATTGCCTTCGATGATGTCTTCGACTTCGCTGGCTCGTAGTAAAGATACGCTAGATGCAAGAACGTGTTGGCTAAGACCGAGTTCGACCAGTTTTTTTCTTTCGTCGTTAGTTATGGACCTTCTGAACATGCCAGGGTATCTTTTATAGAGAGATCCACGAAAGAGACGTAGATAATTCCCAACTTCTGAACCAATGCAGTAATATTCTCCATTTTCTTCGACTTGAAAACTTATTGGCTTATCTCCGTACGTTCGTAACGCCATTCTATTCGGCTTGGGATTTTATTCAACAAGTTTTTACGTGATCTGCGATTAATACGATATTTTTTATACTTCAATTCAATTATGACAATTCACTGTAACGTCGAGACCGGAATTTTTGTTTTGGAACAACTTCGAGCTTCGAACATAAAATATAACTTATTCGCATGAGTTGTGTCGGTTTTACAAATAATTAGTTATATTGTTTAATTCAGAAGTTAAAAGTGTTACGATATCTAGTTATATTTTAGTTACTTTTTATGTGAAACATCGTCAAAATCTTAACCGCACTAATGTATGTTGCTAGACTCGAGATTCTAACCTCAAATTCCCAAGGCGTCGATGGCGCTGAACGATAACGGAGAATGTTTGGTGGAACGCGGTTCACTATTCCGATGTTAACTCGGTCGATAAGTCCGAAAATCACATAATGTTTGGTAAGGTGGCGGGCGATGATCGAAGTAAAGAAATAAAGAAAAACCGACCGCAATATTATGAAATATAGATGATATTCTAATCATATTTTTTTGATTAATTAGATCGCATTAATTGCCGAAATATATTGATCAATATAACTAGTAAATAGATATACAGGGTAGAGGTCTTAGAGATTATTTCAGAAGCCACAGTTCATCATTTTTCGTAAGCTTTATTATAGATAATATCGTGTGTAGTAATATAAATTTGTTTATCTGCTTCTGGTTATACAGAGCGATTCTGTAGAAAGTAACGCGCCTAGAAGGTAGGCAAACGGGAAACGGCTGCATTGAGCAGATCAAACATCGACGATTGGGTTTTATTTATTACGTGGGAAATGAAACCCAATCGTCGATGTTTGAGCTGCTCAATTTTTAATTTGAGTTTTTCCGAAGATTTTTGTCATCACATACATTTGTGATTACCCACGTTTAGTAAGTGTCCTACTCCATATGTTGTATACTGTAGGGCTTGACCACTATATGAGTTTGCAGATGGGCTACAAGCAATCCCCTTCTGGAAAAACACTTGCTGCATATTTCGCAAAGAAAACATTGCTGAGGTTCCCTTAGCCGTTTTTGTAGTTTCATGTGGTTAGTCAATGATTGAGAGTAGGCATTTTCGGACACATCGCGAGCTATTGAGGTCTGTTTTCCGTTTCCTGTATGAATAATGATATGATTATTTCTTTCAAAACTCTAAACTTCCGCCGTGGATTTCGTAATTAAGAATAACGATATCTTACCTCCCTTCTCTCATCAACTGTATCATAATCTTTGTCATCTGACGTACCAATAATTATCCTTTTATGTTCAGTCTGTTCGTGATCTTTGAGTTCGTCTGGATGCAAAAACTCCTTCCCGCATATTGAGCAACTGAATTTAAGATCGTTGTGTATTGAAATATGTCTTCTCAGACTTCTTTTTGTTGGAAAAAATATGCCACACTTGATACACTGCAAGCCTTCAGGTGGCGAATTATTATCATCAGATTCATTGGGTTTAGAATTAGACAAATTATTTTCACGTTTCCACGATTCTGTTGTCTTTTTCAATTGTCCGAAATGATTATCTGAAGTTCCGGGTCCTTTGTACCCAGGGTGGGTCTCAATGCGATAAAGTGATTCCTGACGAGCGAACTGGTTCGTACAGACCTTGCGCATCGCTTTATATTCTTTTCTTCGAATTATTTGCTCATTGTTTGGGCTGTCAATATTTTTATTTAACGTAGCCACCATTTCGCCAGTTTCCACTTGACCGTAATTGTTATCAACATCAACTCTGTTGCCATCGTTCAAAGAATGGTGAATATTTGTTGCATGATTCATGAGTTTTGCTATATCAGAAAATTGTTCTTCGCACCAGTAGCAAGTATATCGAAGTACAGTCTTAGCCTGGTGATGATTATCCTCTCCTTCGGACAAATCAACTTCCTCTGGCAACAAGAGTTCTTCCTTTTTAATCGGGTAATATGCAGGCTCCATACTCTGAATTGATTGACTCACGGACACTCCGTCTTCCAATAGATCTTTCAACAATATTTCAGATCTGTTCAACCTAGGTATGATCTCAGACCTGTTGGAATTGTCGTCTTTTTCTGCCTGTTTCTGATTGTCTGATTCATTATCCCTCTTTTTATCCTCTGGTCCGTTCCTGTGTGAATGGTTGTTGTCACTCATGCTTTCTTCATTGATCTCACGAGCTACTGAATCTTGTCTATTATCATAATCATTGGATACTGGATGATTAATATTTGGTAGAGCTAAGAGCTGTGATTTGTAATGCATTACAAAATCGTTGCTAACTGACCGTGGTAATGACTCTTTTACAGCGTTTTGATTCATCTTCACTCTAGTCAATAGTGTTTTACGTAAAGCAGCGTCAGATTTCTCAACTAGACATTTGAAGTTGTAAGAAATGTCCAGTAGCTGGCGGCATGAGAAACAAATCACACTTGGTAGACCGTCACGTCGTTCTATCTGCAATTTAGAAAATAAAGAACATAAAATGAAGAACTGTGATGTAATAAAATGTTAGATGAATTTAAAAAATTTCAAGATAATAAATTCAGTTATAATAGTAAGCTGTATTGTCAGAATATTAACAGACCTTAACAGAAGCAAACGCCATGATTTTTAGCCGCAAATTATCATCGCTCTGAAATAATTCCAAAAGCTGGTCGTAATTCTTTAGACAAAGACGACACTTCTGCTTATAAGTTGCCTCAAGTTGTGAAGAATTTTCAGCGGCTTTTGTCTTTTGCACTTCCCTTTCTGTTGCAATGGAATCCTCTCTCGATACTCGTTTTGCTGCGCCATTTGCTCAATTTTACTTTGACTGGCAATAACTAATCAATATTCAAATCCGTTATTGATATTAAACTTGTTATAACTAATAGCACCGCATACCATTATTGTTCCGTATCAAAATATCTCCAAGTCTTCGCGCCACTATTCCTTGATCCGTACGCAATGGGATAGAAATTCCTTGCTGTTCCGCAGTTTTCATATTTGCCGACGGATTTCTATCGTGCAAACTGCAACATAATCATTGATAGTATAGACGAAGAACTTTATATGATGTGAAAATAACACCGACAGCATGTCAAGGTTTTTGTAACAAGCACAATACGATTGAATGTAAGAAAAACAATCTCAAGGATGAAACTAAAGAAAAATGAAAGTTCTTACGCCGGTAATATAGTTCTGAATTTCTTATAGTAAATTCCGTTGTGATTGATTAGTCCAGCTGGTAGTGTGGCATCGAGATGTGAACTTTTAGTAGCCGAGGGCAACGATCCTTTATGTTTGCGCTTTCTTGGGGGTAGGGATTCTGTTGTATGATTTGAAGCAGTCTTGTATTTGCCGTCATTGCCTTTGATTATATCCTCCAATTCACTGACTCGTACTAAAAATATCTTGTGCATGGGAACATGTGGGTTAAGACCAAGTTGAACAAGTTTTTCCCGTTCCTTGATGTTTACAGATCTTCTGAACATTCCAGGGTAGCTTTTGTACAGACTACCACAATAGAAACCCAGATAGCTCTCTACTTCTGAACCCATACACCAATATTCTTCATTGTCTTCAACTTGAAAACTTAACGGTTTAGTCCCATACGTTCGTAACGCCATTTCTATTCCCGTTTGAATTTTACTCAACAAGTTTTTATGTCATACGTCTCTGATATTCCTTTTTTTAATTTTACTCCAATATTATTACGATCTATTCTAACCTCCAAAAACAGAATTTCTGTTCAGGCAAAATTTCCAGTTCCGAACATCGATGGAAAATAATATAATTGCTAATTTTGGTCACTCAACAGAACTAGAAGTAACGTATTACCGTACACATATCTTAAGCAGTTCATTTGTGAAATAGTGTTTAATTAAGGGCGGCGGGGGGGGGGGGGGGGGGGTCTACCAAATTTTTACCGGCCTGCCTATTCTCTCGAATGTCTCCGAAACGGGGCAATCAATCGAGTTGTCCTTTTGGCAGCCGATGTTTGACGAGTAAAGCCCGGCGCACACGACGCTTGTTTCAATGCTGGATTGCCTGCTTTATTTCGCTGCTAGGTTCCAAACGAGCTGTTCTCCTGGACGTTGTGATGGCTCTTCTGCCATATTGGCTGCACACGATGTGTGTTTCCTGGCTGGGTCTGTAGATAGCTACACTTTTTACACTCGAGTGTAGCCCAGTGTAGCCCGAGTGTAGGCGTAATGTAAAAAAAGTGTAGACTTCAGAATAGGGTTTAGGGCTTAGCTTATACTTTCTACACTTTTCTTACACTTTTTACACTCGCCCAATAGGAAGTGTCAAATAAACCTACTGTCACTTCACATGCATCGGAGCTATCTACAGAACAAAATATTAGGTATATGCAGAGGTGTAAAAGATTAAGAAAATAGTGTGTTCAAAATAAATTAAAACGAGACTGGTAAAAATCAAATTATTAGAATAGTAATTCGTGTTAATTATTTGTTTTGCGCCTGTTATGTGTAGATTCTCAATCGGCAATACAAACACTTCCAGTCGATAAGCTAGAAACGCAAGTAATAATGTTCGATAGTGAAGATTGGCGGGAATAATAAAATAGTTGACATTTATAATCATTTGCAAAGATTTTTTAAGATAGAATATAAAGTCGATAGGTAATCATTTTTTAGAAACTTTATTATAAAATAATATTGTGTACGTAGTAATATAAATTTGTTTCCGTATATATACGATACATATTGAAATATTCGTCCCTAGCTTCGTTTAAATACAAAGTTTAGACGAATTTTGGCTTGTACTATTTACATAATATTATATTCAAACTTAATTATCACTTACTAAGATGTTGATTACTTCAAAATAGACTGATACATTTAGGCGTGGTAAAAAATAATCAAAATGTCTACATTTAGTATGTTTGCTCATAAATTGGTATCTCTATAAAAGTTGTAGATAACAAAAAAAAGATAAAGATAAAGAAAAGAAAAATTTTCTTAATCACCAATAATTAGGATAAAAAATGATTCGAGACGACACATTATAAGTAGGTCGAGAAATATTCACATTGATTCAATATCTTCTTCATCAATTGATAAAAGAAAAAAAGAAAGAAAGAAAATAAAAGAGATTTTCTTGTATAATATAGATAAATTGATGCTATGTTACATGTTGGGATATATCGTATAGTAAGGATTTTTCAATTGTTTTCCATCAATGGAATAAAAATGGGGATCCTCCCCAACAAATCGTTGACCAATAGTAGTTGGCAAAGATTTTTGACTCTGTACACTTGTGATCATAAACTGTGGGGTCGGACCTTGAGTCGTTTGCGGTTCATTAGCGACAATTTTTCTCGGTGCATAAATCAACATTTGTGGTACTGGGCCAGAGTCATGATGATTGGTATTTTCAACCGAAACTGTATAAGTTGGAGCAGATCCTGACAATTGTTGTGCCCTACATTTTTTAGTATGTGCATATAAAGAGCCGGCGTTATTGTATCGTTTGGAACAAATTTTACACGCGTATGGCCTCTGACCAGTATGGGTATAAGTATGTTCGTTTAAAGAGGTCAATCGTCTGAAAGATTTCATACATATTTGACAATGATATTTAGCTTCTCCTGTATGCATAGTTATATGTCTAGCCAGTGTATTAGCTCTGGCAAATGCTCTGCTACAGTATTGGCATATGTAGGGTTTTTCGCCGCTGTGCGTACGCAGATGTAACTGTAAATATGTACTTTTAGTAAATGCTCTACTGCATACGTTACAGACATATGGTTTGACTCCTGTATGAGTTCGCATATGGGCTACAAGCGATCCGCTTTGGGCAAAACACTTGCTGCACACTTCGCAAAGGAAACGTTTCTGAGGTTCTTTTACGCGTTTGTGTCTCTCCATGTGGTTGGCCAATGATTGAGGCTGGGCAAAAGCCTTCGGACACATTGCACACTGATGAGGTCTGCATTTCTTTTCCTGTGGGGATAATTGCATGATTATATCTCGCAAGAATCTAAACATTCTTCGATGATTTTGTAACTAAAGCAGAGAATTTCTCACCTTTTTTCTGGATTCCGTCCCATCGCTTGGTTTACCTTCATTATCTGTGTCGTCATCTTCGTCACTCGATGGACCAAATATTTCCTCTTTGTGTTTAGACTGTTCATGATCTTTGAGTTTATCTAGTCGCGAAAACTCTTTTCCACATGTTGAACAATTGAATCTAAGACCGCTATGTGTTAAAATATGCCTTTTCAGATTCCCCTTTGTTGCGAAAAGTTTGCCACACTGGGTACACTGCAGACCTTCAAGTGGCAAATCATCGTCATCAGATTCATTTATTTTAGAATTAGACAAATCATTTTGATGTTCCAACGATTCTTCTATCGTTTCTAATTGTTCGGAATGATTATCTGTTGTCTCTGATCTCTCGTATTCAGGGTGGTTCTTGATGTGGGAAAGAAATGATTTCTGATAGGTGAATTGTTTCGCACAGACTTTGCATTTCAATTTATAATTCTTTTTATCAACTTTTTGCTTGTCGATAGAGCCACCGATATCTTTCTCCAACTTGTCTATCTTTCTATCAGTTTCGACTCTACCGCAATTATTATCGATATCAATTCTATTGTCATTTTTCAATGAATCGTGGTTATTAGATACATGATTTTTCAGTTTAGCGACATTAGAAAATTGTTTGTCGCACAAGTAGCAAACGTATCGAAGTTTAGTCTTGTGTTTATGAACCGCCATATGTCTTTGCAGCGCAAGATTAGTGGCAAAGCTTTTTATACAATGGGGACATTTTTGTCTACTAGTTCTCGAAATCAATGGTTTTTCTTCATCACTGTCGTTAATTTCTCCACTAGAAATTTGGCTATTCATAGTTTTAAGTTTACTAGATTCAGAAGATGCTTCATCAATTTCATCCTCCCTTTCTGATAGCGAATTATTTTTCAATTCAAACTTAAGATCTTCACCGTTGAAAATAATCTCATCAGTTTGGTGATCGTCCTCCTCTCCTTCGGACATATCGCTATCCTCTGGTAAGAGGAGTTCTTCCTGTTTGATTGGTTCCGTTTTAGATTCCATACGCTGATCTGTTACGTCTATCAATTTCTCCACCGTAACTTCTTCATTCTCTAACAGTACCTCAGAGTTCTCCAAACTCGCTATAATCTCTGGCCCGCCTAAATCATGTTTATCTATATTTTTATCATCTATCTCATCATCCCCGTTTCTTTCCCGTGTTTCCTCTTCATGCAAGGACTCATTACCACCCTCGCATTCCTCATTAATCCCATAAGTTACTACTTCTTGTTTATTATCGTAATCGTTCAATACGACGTTTTTGATATCTTGTAGAGTGAGGATCTTAGCTTCGTTATGTAATTCAAAATCCTTTAGTTCGATATGATCATTTGGAATCTCGTCGGCGATAGCCTCTGTAATAACGTCATTAACCGACTGCGACAATGACTCTTTTCCAGCATCTTGAATCACTTCTATTTTAGTTAGTAATATTTTACGTAAAGAGGCATCGGACCTCTCAACCTGACATTTAAAATCGTAAGAAACGTCCAGTAGCTGACGACAAGGAAAACAAATTACACTTGGTAAGCCGTCTCCGTGTTCAATCTGTAATTTAATAAAATAGAGACAGTTTTAAACCGTGAATAAATTGAGTTTATAACCAGTTAAAAAACGGGACAACGAATTCAGAGATTGTTTACACTTGGGAAATACTTTGCAGCAGGTTAATCAGAGACGTTCCTTTGAGGGATATTATTGGAATTTATAGTGATAAGAGAGAGAAGATAAAAGACCGAAAATCGAGTAAAAATATTAAGTAAAATAATAATGAATGGAGTTAAAATACTTGGCGATATATTGAGTCGAAATGGTGAAATCTAACCTGTATAGATGCAAACGCCATTATTTTCCGTGGGATATCATGATCGTTTTCGAACAATTCCCAAAACTCGTTTGAATTCTTTAAACAAACGCGACATTCGTGGTAAGAAGTTGACTGAAGTTCGGATATATTTTCAGCACCTTCTTCTGTCTTTTCCACTTCCATTTCTATCGCGAAGAAATACTCCCTCGAGCCCCGTTTTGCTGCGCCATTTGCTTAATTTTAACCTTCCGAGTTCCGATTTTCGGAATGCAATGCATTCGGCTTTCGTCTAGCTATAGAATAGCTAGGCGATGACCACGGTGCGTCTGGACTGAATTTTCACTGCAGCAAATAACTGCGGCAGCAAGTGACGCTATTCGTTGTTGATCATGTGGCTGCAGGTGTCCTGCAGGTTACCATGTGATCAACAACAAATAGCGTTACGGAAAAATTTAGCTGCAGCCGTAATTTACTGCCATGAAAACCCAGCCTGATCTGACCGATATGAAGTTGTGCACAAGTTCTTCTGTCTTTTTCTTTAATTATGTAACCCATAGAAGAAAGAAAAAGACAGAAGAACGTGTGTACAACTTCATACTAGTCAGAATGAAACGTACGTCACTATTTTTTCGCGCGTATGCATCTAGCATTTATCGTAATCATTGATCATTGTCGAAACTCGAAAGCTGTGAGCTGTCATGTGGCTCTATACTTTCCAATCTGTTTGATTAAAATTTGTATCTTGACGTTGATATTCACGTGAAGGTCTTCGCTGTGATAATACGTTGTAGTTTTGTTCAAATTTGAGGATGCAATGCCCGCACGTAGACGGCGAGTTGGCTCCGAACATGAAAATGATCCACTGATCACAACCTCGAATAGTGTATTTAAAAGTGGTGATTTTGGACAGCAATACTATAGTAATGACGGATTTGCATCTCATGCAGTAGATACTACCGATAATAAACAGCAAGAAGCTAAAATAGTCACAATGACATCACGCGACAGAACCAAAGAGTTCGCAAATGCGATAAGAACAATGCAGGGAAGAACGGTAGCTCGTGCCGCTGTGATGAGAGACCCTCGACAAGCTCGTCAAATACAAAGTTATTCAAGTTTTATGATGATAGCCAGGAACATCGGCAAGAATATCGCTAGCACATATACCAAACTTGAAAAACTTGCGTTACGTAAGGAGATGTTTAAATAATAATGCATTCGTATTGCACTTTCACTTTTTCCTCATATAAAAACTGGGATTATAATCCCAATTCTGAGAGAGAATGAGTTAACGATGTTTTATATTTGTTATTACAGTTGCAAAGAAGAAGTCTTTGTTCGACGATAGACCCTCAGAAATTCAAGAATTGACTTACATAATAAAAGGAGATTTGGGTAGTTTGAATCAGCAAATAGCTAAATTACAAGAACTTGGAAGACAGCAGCGAGAAAGTCTCGGTACAAGTCGTGGCCATCATCTTGCATCGCATTCTTCATCTGTTGTAGTTGCTCTTCAATCAAAACTAGCTAACATGTCTAACCATTTTAAAAACGTACTTGAAGTTAGGACTGAAGTAAGTGGAACATCAGCGGCTTGAATAAATGCTTCAATTATTTGTAAACTTGCCGTTTAATAATCTCCAATTGTGTTTTTGTATTTTTAGAATTTAAAACAACAACAATGCAGACGAGAGCAATTCACACAAGGACCAGTATCCGCGTCGCTACCTCCTAGTGCGATAGTAGGGCGACAAGGTTCCCTGCTTCTTCAAGAACAAGCAGATTCTTCTTCCGTTAGCATAGACTTGGAACCTGCGATGGGACAGCAGCTTGCTCAGCGTCAAGCAGTCCTTTATGATGAATCGGTGAGCAATTTGGTAGACTGTATTTTTATGTATTTACAATAGAAGGAAACTTAACTAGTGTTCTATTTTTTCGTAGGATTCCTATGTACAGTCGAGAGCAGACACAATGCAGAATATAGAATCTACTATTGTTGAACTTGGTGGGATATTTCAACAATTGGCTCACATGGTCAAAGAACAGGAAGAAATGGTTGAAAGGTATTATATCAGTTCAAACTTTGGGCTAACAGTATATTAAAAAAATGAAACTGCAAGATAAATTGCGATATTGTTATCTTGGTTTAACGTTTTCAATTTTTCTTTTATCAATTTCAGGATAGACACCAACATTCAGGATACGGAGTTGAACGTGGAGGCTGCGCATGGTGAAATTTTAAAATACTTCCAATCTGTGACAAACAACCGATGGCTGATGATAAAGATTTTCGCCGTTCTTATATTTTTCTTCATATTTTTTGTCGTCTTTCTAGCATAGGGCAGACAGGCCAGAACAATATATCGTTACATGTATATTATTTTATCCATCTCCTGTATTATTGAACTTATAAAATAGGTATCAGTAGCTTAACCAACGCAGGGATAACTTTCTTTCATAAATTTGGTCCAAATCGGATCTTGTATCATAGGTATTGAAGATACTTTTTCATCTGTTTCGTTACCAAAAAATTTAATGGTTATTTGAATTTTTAAGATTTTGCTACCAAACGGGAGAATATTCATGTATATTTTCAAATCGCAATGTCGCATGTATTGTTAATCACCACAATATTCATTTGACCAATTACATAATTATACTCATTCTGTAAAATTCTGTAAAAATATAATTAGCATACAATTGAAGTACGACATATTCTTAAAAAAAAGGCACAATTACAACGTGTGAATTTTTGGTGACAAATATCATCGAGATACAATGATTAAGAATTAAAAAAATTACTCATTCGAGCTTATACAAATTTAAAATACCACAATATTCTTTTATCAGTGGTAGTTTTAGTTTAGTTATTATTTAAGATGGACCATCTGTGGGAATAACACATCTCAAATATCTCCTTTCAGTAGAATTTGCTTTGCATCTCTGCCTGCCCATGTTATTGAATGAAGTGAAAAGTATTGGAGCCTGGGACGAATGTGCTAACTAATAGATTCCTAAGACTTTATACGATTGCATGTGGATAATTTGTTCCATTATCGATTCAACGAGTATCGATGGTGTACAGTCAAGTGAAAATAGTATTTATTTCTCTTCCTGTTACCTAGCTGCTCTAAAAAGTGCATAAGAACAGCCGTAAGATTTTATTAGTTATCGCAATTATTCCGCTTCTCTTGTTAATGTGAGAATCAAGTAAATCAAGTAGACTTTATTGATTGCCAAGTTGCTAGTTTAGTTGAGCAACTTTTATTATCGAATGATGATATTATGTCCTATGAAAATTGATATAAGCTGCTAAATTGTATAAAGAATGTGTTTAGGCAAAAATTAATAGAAAAATGAAATTACGATTATATGTTATAACAAAAATTAATAAATTTTTGGACATTCCGCAGTGTTGTAATTTTATCCAGCAGCTTATTTCCTTTGTATATAAATATATGCGAGTATTCGAACGTGGAAGGATACATATAACATAGTATAATCGGAATTGAAGTTCCAGTAATTTTAGCTTGATTTTCATTTAGATAGATCTAAATATGGCTATAGGATGAATTGAACTTATATTTGTAAATTTGTAAAATGATGATTATTGATTTAAAAAGTGCATTCAATAAATGAGCATTTATATGATAATAATTGTTCCCAATGCTGCTTGCTACCCGTTAAGTAATTATAAACAGAATTAAATGTCCGACAATTTCGAGAGGCAATTAAGTAAATAGGAGATAATAATAAATTACAATTTATTTTGATTTTTGTTTAAATCATAAATAATTACATTTCGTATTATAATTATTATATTCAATATTACAAATTTTTCAATATGATTTCAATAATCATATTATATTTTCATACAAACGTTTATACATGTATATCTATAAATATACATATATGTATGTAGGTAATATATTCATACATATACATATATTCATAAATATCTGCTTTACTTCGTAACGTTCTACTACAGAACCTTATCTGGAACCATTTAGTAAGCTGTAATCCTCTTTAGTATTTCCAAGAAACTGTTACATAAAAGTGACTTAATATATAGGTATATGAACGAAATAAAATGTGCTAGTTTCAAATTCAATCACTATTGATTAATATATGAATATTATCACTGTAATACAAAACGTTATCATCTACAAATTTTGCAGAGTATTACAATCACGTTCATAGCATTTGAATCTAGCAAGATCTTCTAATACGGAATCTGAACATGGAATGAGACACCAAACCTATCGCTGGTTCCAGATTAGAATATTATATGAATGAATAAAAAAAAAAAAAGAGGTCTAGGATTTTCCGGTATGATTTGTTTTGTCCAACGAGTCTCCAGAAGAATGTAACGAACCTGTAAATAAAATCTTTATTTATAGATGGGATAGTATAAAATCTGATTGATTTCGATCTGATCCGGCAAATCAAATAATTTAGGCAATGTAGATATTTTGTTTTACATTTCTTTTGTAAGTACCATTAAGAGACAATGAGATGCGAGAATGAACTAGACACTATTGAAGTTCAATCAATCTCTCTGTTATAAAAATGATACTGATTTCTATTCTGGCAAGGCGAAAGAACTTCATTGTCTACTGATTAAATATTGGCCAAATTTGTATGAACACGAATGAATGGGTGACTAAAGATATCAGTGTATAATGAAACGTAGCTCTAATGACAAAATAATAATTTCCGATAGTCTTGAAAGTTGTAATTAATAAAAAGTGCTCAATATTTTATAACTTGTGGATCAGAGTGTAAGACGTGTGACTCAACAATCTACTTTATATAATATAATATCAGAACAAGTTATATGAAGTTCCTTAGTATAAACGCAAAGTGCAATTAAAGAAAAGAAAAAACAGCAGCGTTTGAGGTAAAGAAAAACTAATATAAACCTGCCCCAGATTTTATTTCGAATTATTTCCTTCCATTGTACTCCAAAACTGCTTTACTTTAGAGAAGCGTTTGCGTCCTTGCGTGCATAAATAAAAATCCAACGTATTACCACATGATAAAATAAAGAATTATTTAAGTCTCCCTAAGGCCTAAGGTGAGTGGAGGTGAGTGTTTGTGTTCAAGCTTTTACGTGATTCTTAAACAAACCTTTATGGTTCCTCACACGTTGTTCTCTTTGATGGGGATGGAAAACTGGATTTCTTAGAGGTGGCAACGGTTCATCTCCCCAAGAATGTGAAGTTCCTAAGGGTGGTAGAAACGGAGGAGGAGGATGAGGATGGATACGCTCGTTACTAAACGGTGGAGGCGAGCGATGATTGTACGGCGGATGTAGTGGAGGTGATAGAGGCGGCGGAGGAGAACTAGCATCTTCATATCTGCCAGATGGATGATGAAGAGGAGGTATTGGCGGTGGTGAAGATAAACGTCCTCCTAAAGGCGGGGGTCTCCGACTAATATCGTACATTGGTCCTCCACCAGAATGAGGTGGTGGTGGTATAAAAGGTGGAGGAAGAGGAGCGCCATACATATAGGAAGGAGGCAGGGGAGGAACACCTGAAGAACCAGTAAATAATATAGGAGAACTGGACGTCTCTGCTCCCATAAATAATTGAGGGGAAGCTGCTGTCTCTCCATTAGTCTCCAAGCCTGCGTAGGATTTTTCATTAGGTAAAATAATAGCATATAGCATGTATAGTGTATAAGTAGGTATTAGCCGTGCTACAAAATTTTCTTTTTACAACTATATGGGATTTAAGAAATTATTTTACCTGATCCTGTAAGTTTATCTACGACCCAGCTTATTCAGAATTATTTATAGCTCCAGTTTCCTTCGCAATAAACAATTATACCTCAATATTTTACAGATTTTAATTACTGACATTCATTTCTACAAATTGATGATTACTTATTCAATAGATTTGGAAACATAAATGAGATTACGCATAATCATAGATATAATGAGTATAATTATTTATTGTCATAATAATTTTCTCTACTGTCTACTAATATCTGAAAGAATCTTGCCGAGCTTTACCGGTGGGTAGTTTCAAAGTATTTCAATACAGTTTCATTTACCTACACTTTGTTTTCAGAATGTGAATGTTTAGTACACGGAATTGAAGAAACTCGACTGCTTTGCTACGATGTTTTCTGCTAATAAGAAGGAGCTACCTAATCATGGTTTTATACTCACGATGTAACTTCGTATCAGAATCTACTTCGTTTATACTCTTTTCCACCATAGTCAACCGGTTACGTAGTTGGCTAGCTTCGGCCTTTGATTCTTCTAAACGTCGTTCACTCTGTCGAGCAATTACCTAGAACAAATATAACAATATTGTAACGATACTGGATGACCGCAAGGTATATATATATATATGATAAAAATGAACAACTGTACGCATTTATTTATATCGTGTATTAAATTACCCATTGTTCATGTGACTTTGTCTCCAAGGCTGCAATCTGACTCTTATATTCTCTTTCTTGATCTAAAATTTCCCTTTTCAAGGTCTCAATCTGTTGCCTATAATTCTGGATTTCATTTTGCATCGTTTGTATTCTATCAACGGTTGAAGTCACCTCACCTTGCTTTTGAACCCAAATTGCTTCTTGCATTCCAAGTTCTCTGGATATAAAGAATTGAGAACAAAGTATTAAGTACTCTATTCATGAATATGCAATTGTATCACGAGAGAATTATTGAGACTTACTTCTGCAATTGGCTTTCTTTCTCTTTGAAGTAATTTGAAAGTACTTCAAGCCGGGTTTGAGCCTCTGTCTTATCTCGTTCAGCCAATTTATATTGTTCGGTAACAGAGGCAATTTCCTCTTTGATTAGTTTCATGTGTTCTATAAATACAAAGATAAACCTTTCAATATTTGTTAGAAATAATCAAGATAGACGTCAGCACGCAACATACCTTCGAGTAGCTGATGGGCTCCTTCTACTTCGGTTAATTTAATTTTCAGTTCATCTCTCTCCTTGGATACAAGCTGTGCCTCAGCCTTGATATGGGAAACGTCGTAGAATTTCTCAAAATCCAACTTATCTGTAGTTTTGTCTTTCATCACTTCTGCGAGATCGTGTAATGCCATTTCCTTAGTAGTTAACTGTGTGATCAAGCCAGTCCGTTCCTCAGAGAGCTATTAAATAATAGTATATTGTGTACCAAGAAGGCGTAGGAGACCTTTGCCTCCATGGTGCACACGATATTTCATACAACAAAAGGATGTTTTACAAGTTCCTGCTCGATCCGGTACACAAAGTGGACAGACTACATGCACGCGTAGCAATGCATAACAACGCGTACGTCAGAGACCACTTTTAACTCCTAGGACATAAAAAGTAGCTTCATTTTGCTCCTGGGAGCTAAAAGTAAACTCTACGCATGCGCACTCGCAAACCCGCTCAGCTGTCGCTAAAACGTCTACTTTGTGTACCGAAATCGAGCATGAAAAACGCGTAAAACATGCTTGCATTGTATAAAATAATTAAAGCAATGCATCAATGCTTCCTCGAAATCAAAAGCAAAAATTGAAAATATGATAATGCCCCAGATTCTAATAATTTATTAAGGTTTATTGTCGCATACCTTGTTGACCTGTTTATTCAACTGCGCTATTTTTAACGATAAATCGTTTTCAGCATTATTCTTCAAAGTGATATGCGTTTTCAACTCTCCTGACAGTCTTGTAATTTCTACCTCAAGTTGTTGGCATCTTCCTTGAGTAAGGGCAAGCTCGGTTGTTAGGGCTTCATTCTGGATAAATTTTAAAATAGACTTTCAAATTATGTATCCCAAACAGGGTGTAGGATTTGACTAATTTTTTCTTAGTATATTCAAGTTTTAGATACTTCAAATTTAGTAATAGCTCATAGGATTCTAACTGGCTGTCTCTACCCCTTAGAAACAGATAAATTTACTATTAAAATTCTTAGTATTTATAATCATAGACCTTCTATCTTTTTTGCATAATCCGAAACAAGGGAAAGTGTGACCGGAAAACAGTCAAAAGCAGAAAATAAAACTTGGCAATGCCTGAATGCAGTATCTAATGATTTTCAATTCTAAACGAATAAATCTAGATAAATTTCAAAAGCAAATTATATGTATAATAAAATTCACGTCTAATCAAGCAGGTTCAAGTTCTGAAATACAGGATAATCAGTGAATTAATACGATACTTTTAATTTTTTACATAACTTTTTCTCACAAACCTCAAGTCTATCGAACTCGAGCTGTATAACAGTAAGAACATTAAATGATTTACAAACGTATCGCTTGTCATAAGAATTGGGAACAAATTTTATCTCTATATGATAGATATAATTTGAATGAATATAAACCTTACCTCTTGGGATTTGAGATTGAGACTGTTGGTCAATGATTCATTGGTAGCCTGTTGAGCGTTCAAACGAGTTT
Organism: Tenthredo scrophulariae; assembly: GCA_963978835.1. Classification (NCBI taxonomy): domain Eukaryota; kingdom Metazoa; phylum Arthropoda; class Insecta; order Hymenoptera; family Tenthredinidae; genus Tenthredo; species Tenthredo scrophulariae. The sequence continues at coordinate 6,933,826 of OZ022230.1, read as the reverse complement.
GCAAATCTTCCACCGATTGAGCCAGTGGATTTTCATCACTTTGCGATGCTAGAAACTCGCGCAACATACGCTCTAGTTCCAAGCCTGCTTCTGTCGCGCTTTCCAATTCCTTTTCTAATGTGAGGATCTGATCTTCCAACTCTCCTTTAGTAATCTACTTACAAAATTGATCAAAAGATTTATAAAAAGGTGACGTGTAAAGTTTCCCATGTTATAATTACCTGCGCTACTTCCAGCTCCGATTTTAATGATAAAACCATTTCGTTTGAACCAAAAGATTCATCTTCAATGGAGTCCAACTATAATCGGAATTTGATTATGTATTATGGTTTGGGTGTTTTTAGAATTTTCATCTTCAATTCATAAGTCCTAAAATTGTATAGCATATCACCTTGTGTTTCGTAGCCTTCAATCCTTCGTTCAGCATCATACTCTCTTTGGTTGTGACTAATAATTCCTTTTCAAGAATGTTGATTTTAGCTACGAGCTCCTTATCGCGTCTTTGGTTCTGTAAAATGCACCGATAGTCTTGAATTTGTTACAAACATTGTTGTATCGGTCGATGTTTCGATACCGAATAAATTTTCATAGCCAATAATACAAACCTCAATGTAATAATAGCCTAGTGAAAACAGAAGCGTGGTGAATGCTGTAATACTAAGATACAGTAGAGTCTCCACATAATTATGTTCTTCGAAAACCGATGAATATGATCTCTCATCCTGTTCTTGTTCTTCTTCTGCCTCCTGTTCCTAAAAAATGTATCATTATTTTCATTAGAATTCGATTTATATGTATACAGTTCCATAGAATTGTATTGAGATTATATATTATATTCTGTGCAGTGATGAGAAAATGAAACAAATAATACTGTAACGAAATTTTGACGAATGAAATTAAGCTCAATTTTTCAAAACGGTAGGCAATTAAGACTTTCAATTAGTATAGAATTATCTTATTATCAGGATGTATTATCAATGCATGATAACTGACCTCATTTGGACGGCTTTCATCATTATCTAGATCAGCGCAGTCAGAATTAATGTCACACACTTCAGTTGGAGCCACTGAAAATTTTATACAATCATGAATTATGCTTTGATACTTTTTGAACGTCATTCTTTAATAATTTATGCTAAAGAATTTGAAATGATTTTTCCACAAAATTAATATATTAATAAATCAAAATGCAATTTAGAAATATGTTCTGGTTTAATTATCATAACTACTGATTGAAATCCGTGTCATTTCTTTACCTTGGATATTCAAATTTTCGGTAAGTGATATACTATCTATAGATTGCTCCACGGTCTGTAATTCTGGAGTCACTATTGATACATCAGCTTTGTTGTTAGTTTCATTTTCGTATTCTTGTGATGATTGAGCTTCAGAGTTATGAGGTTCGTCAATATCAAACGTTTCAATACTTGATTGATCTAGAGCAAATTAAATTTCTAATTTACCAAGAGATCCGAATTAATTTGAGGTCAAGATTTGTCGCCAATACATTTTTTACTTTCTTAAATACATAAATACATCGTTCATCAAATGAATTAAATAATTATCGTAATAAGAAGCACAGAGATAGTAATACATGCGTTTATTTCTCATAATGTATCATAGAACTTACTATCCTCGAATTGCAAATCATCTTGAACAGTCAACAAGCTTCTGGCAGTTGTAGGCTTTTCTTCTTCTAAATTCGAATACAGAACCGTTGTCACCTCTTCGCTACCAGAATTCAAATTATTCAGAAGATAATCACTTTCGCCAGTTTCTGCGTATGAGTTATTTTCTGAATCGACTTCAGTTTCGGTTTCTACTCGGATTTCATCTGCGTTATGAACAGTGAAATTTTTATTATGTTCCTTAATATCATCATTATCAATTACTTGATTATCAAGCTGCGATACTGTTTGGCTGCTCAGTGGAATTTCAGTTTCTTTCATCACAGTTTTCTCCTCGACATTATCCGACCCATATACCCCATTCTTAGCATCAAAAATCTTTTCACCTGGCAAGTGTGCAGTTTGTTCATTCGAGTCTTGGAGCTCTACTTCTGCAATAGTTCCCTCAAGTTCACTCTCAATGTGTGTATTCTCAGGTTTTGGCTCTTCTTGAGGAATGCTGTTACTGTCTAAATCTGTCTGTAGAACACCTTTGTCTCTTTCATCTGTACTTGCAGTTGTAATTACTTGTTCAAGATTATCAGTGATGTTTTTGACTCCGCCCAGCACATCTTTCAATGTATCGCTAACAAAGCTGCCAGCAGCTTTGACCGCAGGTAGGAATCCACCTTCATTACTACTCGTATCAACCAGGGTATTATCAGGGCTCTCAGATAAGTCAAACTTTCCGTCTTCATCAGTTTCTACATTGTTTGTTATCGTTTCCCCTTTTTCTGTACTGTTTTCAGCTGGCTGAGCAATCTCCGAGGTTTGATTATCACCGCCGAGACTATTACCTTGAATTTCGTTTTCCGAATCATTTTCAACATTACTTTCTTTGATTGTCTCTGATTTATCAGTTTTAGAATGATCTTGACTATTTTGTACTGGCAAAGGGTCTTTCTCCGTATCAGTTTCACCTGTTTGATTTTCAGCAACAACATTAGACTCTGTTTTCAGATTATCTTCAGCTATTGGTTGGCTGTCAGAGCTCGAAAACCTAGATATCAGAGGTCTTATAGTAGAAGGAAGCTTTGGATGAACACTAAGAATGGGTTCTTCGTCTGGAGTAGCAGTGGCCGTGACGACGGGAGTCGAGTAACTAGGTTTAATTGGTATTTCATCGGCTGAAAACGAGATTGTAGTACCATCTACAACCTCGTAGGACGGAGTTACGCTTTGTACGCCCTCTAAAATTTTATCTACATTTTCGTGGACCGATTCTTTGGCAATAGAATCAGAAGGATTAACATCAGAGGATGAATCGTGGCTACTTGTCTCAAGTTTGAGATCTTCAGGATCTTTAAAGGTTTCAGATTCATTTATAGCAGCGTTATTTACTTCAGTTTCTACGTTTTCAACATCATTTGAGTTCTCTGATGTACCTACAGTGCTATCAACTTGGACAACCTCTTCTATACTTTCTGGAGTATTCGGCTGACTCGAAGCATCTACTTCAACTTTATCAGTCGTATTAACTTCTGTCTCAAAAATTTCAGTAGGCACTTCGTATTCCAAATTAGATTTCAACTTTCTATACTCTCTGACCAATGTCTTTGGCACGTAACCACGTTTACCGAGTACCTGAAATATTTCATTCAATATTTTGAATACTAATTATTCAAAAATTGATTTCTTCACCACCTTCATTCGCGATGAACAGAATGTACACGTAGATTTAGGAATTATATAAAAGAGAAAGTGATAGTGACTTATAACTCTGTTAATAATTGATTTGATCTTATCAGTTCAATATGGTCTCAAGTTTGGTAACGTGATATTATCATGGATAAAAAATTGTATTAAAAGTCCTTTTGAGATTGTGGAATTGATAAATCAATGGGAATCAATAATAGACGTACCTTGGCACCCCATAAGTCTTGCCTTCGTCCCGCTTCTTTACTGAAGATAGTAACCTCTGCGTTAGTTGGGAAAGAAAGTATGTGAGGTTCGATGCTGTTGTAGCGAATTAATGTTCGCGCCAGGGAAACAGGTTCTGTAAATATTTGTGAAATAACGATATTGTGAAATTGTATAAAGCATAAAATATGGCTTCACTTACCGCTACATTCCGGATCGTAACATAACCGTTTGTCCGAAATAACGCCATAACAATATGGTATTGCACAAATGACAATTATTGCCGATACTATAACTATATTCGTTAATAAATATATTTTCGTCATGTTTTCGCTAAAACAAACTTCCACATCACTATAAAATTCCACTGACACAGCCTTGAACGCACATCGCAGTCATTGACTGATAAGCACTAAGATCTATAACTCCTGATCTGAAACGGGTAATATACTTGGAACGAACCAAGTAGTTCATACATTTCTCGCACGGCGTTGATATCGTGAATTCTGACTGCGTGTTCACATTCCATAGTCTATGGACTATTTTAAATCCCCTTATCACGCTGACACGTTTACATTACGACGTGACAATGATGCAAATCGGATTTTCAGCAATTCTCTTGTACTTTTTATCGTTAATAATTCTTAGAGCGTTTAGCTGAAGCACTTGTCGAATTATGAAAAATAGGTTACAATGCATGTAGTGAAATTGAATGAATCGTTAAGGCATTAGGGACATTGCGTTCAATATACTTTACGTAATCTTAATATTAATGCAAAGCTGTTTTACTTTAACTGGCTTGAAGAGCTTCAATTCAAATATCAGATATATTATTTCCTCGGAAATTCAGGCCATGTCCAGTCGCCAATCCAATTATAGAGCACTAATGTATTACCTTATAATGGTTTCCTCTCACTATAGTATGTATGATATCGCGATGAGTTATATAATCACTAGATAAAAAAACCATTTTATAAATGTCAAAGTATTATTGTTAACGTAATCAATGAAATCAATAATTCGCTAGAATTCCGTAATAGTATAACTTTTCTATACTATACAAATACACTTGAATATAGTTTTTGTAACATATTTGTACTTATTGCGTTTCCACAATTTCACATAATTTTTGTCCAAACAGTCGATATTAATGTTTGATATCTAATAATTTGTCGCCGACCTATTGGGATATTAATTTTCGATATTAATATTCGCTGGTCTTGTGTATACACGCGTCTTAGCATTCGCACTTGACAGTTCGCACCCCTGTCAATCTTACAGGTTAGGGAAGCCATCGAAGTGTTCAATTGTAGTAGCTCGGAATAGTCCAGTATTCAGTCAAAAAAAGATTGCTTCTGTAATTTTTCCGCATTTTATTTTAAATAAATACCTTTTCCTTTTATCATTTATTCCTGAAAGAGTTGATAAAAAAACTTTACGGTAGGTGTTTTTCGATATATTGTGATACCATATTACATAATTTTCCCCATTTTCATATCTCGATATCTTCATGTATATTAGCTATTCATAATATCTACGAAATATACAGCCGATGATCTTTGACCATTCCTATTATCTTTAACTTCCCGAATTATGTAATTACTAATAAGATATACTAATGATTGGGTGCAAGAGGTCGTATACACAGTGCATTGACCAGAGAAAAGATAAACAAGATCAATCGTGTGCACTTTTAGTCTCTCAAAACATTTTTACAGCTTTAGCTATATACACACACTTGTAGTTGTGTTGATTTTGATAGGACCTATCGTATGGTCATATTTTTATGACATTTTATTTCAGGTCGTAGGAGTTATGAACCCATTCATAATTATGCTCAATTCTGATATCCGGGGGTATATAAGAGATGAATGGGGTATAAGCCTCAAAGAGTTTGAACGATACAACCGGGTATATTGGAGGCATTTTGAAAGGCTGAAATTAGGTTCAGTGTCAATTTATTTAGCGACAATATGGAGCCTAGGCAAAACTTGATGGAAGAACCTGTGTGGGTAAAGCTACAGGAGTTTTATAACAAGCAGGGGAAAAACATTGATATGAATCAATTGTTCAATGAAAATCCCGATCGGTTTGAAAAATACAGGCAAGCATCTCCTGAGTTTTACTTCTGGTTTGCAAGTTATAAGCTTGAAAAATTTTGCTTTCTTTTAATTTTACGTTTACTATTTCAGCCTCCAGCTTCAAACACCTGAGGATGGGCCAATTTTAATTGATTATTCAAAAAATCGTGTGAACGACGAAGTTCTGTCTCTGCTCTTTCAATTGGTATGTAATAAACGGAGAATGAATCATCATATGTGATTGATTTTTATTGAATGAAAAAATTACATTTGAGAAAAATCTCTAAGAAACAATTTCACCACATTTTAAACCTTGGAGTATTTTAATTATCGGCAAAAGTGCGACAACTTATTATTCATCAAAAACAGGCACGCACCCGTAAGATAGAAGCAGCTAGAAATGCTATGTTTTCTGGAGAAAAGATCAACTTTACTGAAAATCGAGCCGTTTTGCACACAGCTTTGAGAAACAGGAATAATACACCTGTCCTTGTTGACGGTAAAGACGTAATGCCCGATGTAAACGCTGTATTGAATCAGATGAAGCAATTTACTGATCAGGTAACAAGTTCAGGAGTTTAAAATACTCCTATGAAAATACTAGTGAATTGATAGTTGTACCAATTAATCTTGAATTATCATAATAATTGAAATTTGATTTCTTCTCCCTGCAAGCTAAAGATTTCCAATATGCCGTCAATCAGGACTCAGTAAAGAGTCATTGTTTCCTTTTAATTTTACAGGTGATTTCTAAAAGATGGACTGGGTTTACAGGAAAATCCATTGAAGATGTAGTGAACATTGGAATTGGAGGCTCTGACATGGTAGAGCTGATTTTACCTTATACTCATATATCTGTAGTAATAATGTGAAAATATTAGGGAAAAATAAACCCAAGTTAGACACTGTGATATGTGAATAATACCATTTGAATTATTGAATAATGAATAATGTTTAGGGTCCTATGATGGTTACGGAAGCTTTGAAGCCATATCACATCGGTCCAAGAATTCACTTTTTAAGCAACATAGATGGTACTCATATTGCAGAAATTTTGAAGAAGCTCAATCCCGAAACAAGTCTATTTATAATTGCGTCAAAGACATTTTCAACTACGGAAACTATAATGAATGCTACCACAGCTAAGCAGTGGTTGTTGGCAAAATTGAAAAGTGTACGTACAGGAATATTGAGTTTTATGGAGTTATTTTAATTCTTCTCATTACTTACAGGATCTTAGTACTTGTCTTCGAGACACCAGTGCCATCACATACCGAAATATTAATATAATAGTATAATAGCAGTCTATTCATACATAGTCTGAGAATAAGTTATTAAAAAATACCAGTATTTACTCAAAATATGTTTCTCTAAAAACAGGAAGCAGCTGTTGCTTCACACTTTGTAGCTGTATCTACGGATCCTGAGAAGGTCAAGGCGTTTGGGATAGATGAAAAAAATTTGTTTAAATTTTGGGACTGGGTCGGAGGTCGTTATTCTCTGTGGTCAGCTGTTGGTCTCTCCATATCACTAGCTATAGGCTTTGAAAACTTCGAAAAGCTTTTGAGCGGTGCTCATTTTATGGATCAACATTTTTTCACCACTCCAATAGAAGAGAACGTAAGAAAGTATCATCTTACTGAATTACTCTACTCTTTTTTAATCGGTACAGAAAATGATTGTACTATTCAAATTGAAATCCTACTTTTCAGGCACCAGTAATTCTAGCATTGCTCGGGATTTGGTACTACAACTTCTATGGAGCAGAAAATCACGCTGTGTTACCATATGATCAGTATCTGAGTAGATTCACAGCATACATTCAACAAGGTGATATGGAAAGTAATGGAAAGTATGTGACTCGATCTGGCAAGCCAGTTGATTATACTACAGGTAATAATTCATTAGGAAATGATTAATATTAATCAATATCATGAATATCAGCAATCGAAAAGTCAAGACTTTTTGGTAATTTTGATTTGCTTTCGTTAAGCTCCAATTGTGTGGGGAGAACCAGGAGTGAATGGACAGCATGCCTTTTATCAATTGATTCATCAGGGCACTAGGCTTGTACCAGCTGATTTTATAGTACCTGTATTGTCACACAATGAGGTAAAATATAAGTATAACTAACAGATAGTATTTCACATCTTTGGTAAATGGATGCTCTATTAATTACATACATCTTCCAGGCCCAAGGAATTACACATCATAGATTTTTACTTGCTAATTTCTTGGCGCAAACTAAAGCATTAATGAAAGGAAAGAGCGAAACTGAGGCCAAAGAGGAACTGGAAAAGTCTGGTTTGAGTCCAGATGAAATAGAGGTCTTACTACCACACAGAATATTTCAAGGAAACCGGCCTACCAATAGTATCGTAGTTAAGAAGATGACTCCGTTCACACTGGGAGCACTGATTGGTGAGTTCAGTAATCGTCTATAATCGATTCCCTCATGCTCATTAACTAGATGTACAAATGCGTTACTCCAGGAATTTATTTCAGCGATGTACGAGCATAAGATCTTCGTACAGGGCATCATCTGGGACATTAATTCATTCGATCAATGGGGGTGAGTAAAATTGTTATTCAATTCGCTGATGTTCTTTGACTGAAGCACTATTATAAGGGCAGCATTTGCGGACTGGAATAAATTTCAGCAAAAATATATCGAGCTCACAATACGAATAATAATGTATTCCGATACATATTATGTAACAATTTATTCATCATTTTGTTTTGTGTATAGTGTGGAATTAGGAACTCAGTTGTCGAAAACTATAGTGCCTGAGCTGAAAAATAAGGAAACGATAAAGCACCATGATTCTTCAACAAATGGATTGATTGCATTCATCAAAACTCATAGCTTGGAGATTGATAACAAAGATCGTTCTGCAAACGGTCACATCAAATTTATGAAGACCCAGAACGGAACGTATGTTTCAGAAGCTTGTGATACGGTGAAATCTGAAAACCCAAATTTACTTCGTTAACTATTTGTGTACTTTTTTCTTGCAAGCTGCCTACCAGGGTAGATACTATATGTTTACATTACATGGACTCCATGTGTTATTAAAATCAACTTTGTCTATTGAATAGTCGGATTATTTTCACTTGATTCCTATATGATCATTGAAAGCACTCGGTCTAAACCAGCAGTTTATATTCTACACGAATATAGTGTTCTTGTTCTTTCATACTTGTGTACTCTTGTATCAAGATTGTAACTTGAATTAATACAACTCATAATACCACTACCAATTTATACTATTTTTGTCAATTTTCCATCACGCACATTTCACACTATTGATAATAAAGCGCATTGTTGAAAAAAAAAAGAACTGCCTTACTTCATTATTTCATCGTTATTTCGTTCATTATTTCGTTTGTGTCTTTTACCTTATTTAAGGTCTTGCAAACTCCGCTTAGGAATTTGTACAGGTAGCTACTACATTTACGAGATAAAATATGACGTACTGATTTTCTGTTTCTGTATTTTCAAATTTTTTCACAATCTTAAAGAAAACTGCTACACAGGTTTATATGAAATTCAATATACCTAGTTGTTCTAAGAAATTGTCACAAAAACTAGGGGACATAGAAAAATCTCAGGTAAGCGGAGGGTGTTAGATCTTTTCCATGGATTTAGAGGTTTGGGTACAAAATATTCATATGTATAAGTGGATATCAATTTTTAATTTCTTAGAACTGAGTCGAGATCTAATTTTGCAGCGAAACATGTTGTCTCGAGAATAACTAATGATGTCTGTGTAGGCTTACACTAAACTTTGGCTTAAGACTGAGTCTTTGCAGCTTGATCTGCTCTGCGACGTTCTGATGGTGGCAAGCCACAATATTTTTCTAAATCTGCAAGCTGGACGTAAGTCGAATCCAAACGCGATAGATATATCACAGCAGCTTCCAACTGAACATCTTTTGTCAAAAGACCTTCACCTATGTAACAAGCAAGAAGCTGTAGATGGGGTCCGATGGCTGATCTGTAACGAGCTGCGAGGGAGTGCAAAAGATCCACACTAGCTCTGGTCAATGGCCGGTTCACTTCTTTTGCCTGCAGATTTGATTAGCATTTGGTCATTTCATTTCATACGGAGCTTAGAATTAGAATGGATTGAAAATTCATTTCCATGAGAAGTACACTGCTGATATGATTTCTATGCAATTCATAATATAATAACGGGAGATTTTTTACTCACTTCGGACTCAGCATATTTGTAAATAGTGTAGAGTATTCGGCGACGTTGTTTTTCCACTATTACAGTATCCTCTTCGTCATCTTTCCCCTATCGAGAGTTTAATGATGATTAGACATTGGTTTGCTATTATAGTCAGACAAGGCATTCGAAATTTCTAATCGTATTCAATAGACAAATAGTACGTACTGTATCTTTTCCAAATAAGGTAACAAAAGACACATATCCCTCTTCGACCATTTCCAAAATCTTCAGGTAAGCTGAAAATAATTTCTCTTTATATCTACAGAATACAATATATCATTAAATAATAATATTTACCACACAAAACATTCAAAGATGCTTTGAAATTTGGAGAAACTATTTTCAAATGTTAATATAGTATAATGTCCGGATCAATCCTCCCTAATTATTACAAGTTACACAACTTTTGCTTTTAGTTAATAGGAAAGCTCTTATATTATGTTTCTTTGATATTATTTTGCATTATGCTCCGTTTTGTCTTTCAGATTACGTACTTATTTAGTTCCTACTTATTTAATAAATATAATAAACAATGTGTACACATTCGGATGTATAATCAACATTATACCTACTCTACTGTAACGTCATGTGAAAAGATAAAATTCAACCATCAGGCAATAATTTATAGGTATACCTGACATTGAGTAATATTTATAGTTACAATAAAATAATAAAAACCATCTAGTTTGACGGCGTTGGTTATCCTTTTATTGACAATGGCCTCCACCAGTTGCAGGAAATATCGCATCACTTTTTGTTTGGCTTTCATTGCAAGAAGATACAGCAGCGTGCCTTGAGTTGTTGCAATATGAGGGACCCAAATGCGTGCCTTCAATACGTATATATCAAGTGCGTTCTTTAAACACAAAAATCACAACTCACCTCTGTAAGGGCTGCTTTAAATCTGCTCCGTACTTCGTCATCTCTAATCGCAGCAGTAGCTTCATCAACGCTAAATCCAAGACCTAGTAGAAAATCAAGTGGTGTGTCATGATCGGAGAAGTTGAACGTGTCTTCCTGTTCCGAAGTCGTGTCACTTGGCGCCTTTGTACACAAATAGTCGTCCCCAGACAGGGTCAAACCATCTGGTCGAAAACCGCGCCGAAAGCATCGTCCGATATCCTCTGGAGTTACCTACGTTTGATCGATCAGGCTTCAGGCCTATTTATAATTAATACATTTCTTATTTTTATGTCTTACGATTCCTGCGATATCAGGGGACTCCCAAATACTATGATCATCCAGGTTTTGCTGGTCATTTTGCTCCACCGGCACGTTATTTGATCTTGTAGCAGATCGTGATTGCAGATATCTTCCCTTCGACTAAAATTACGAGATTATTTAGAGCATTAAATCATTATAATATTTATAAACTGGGTACTGAATAGATCACATAAATTGCAGTACCAACCTTTTTGTCATCTTCATCTACCGTGTCTATATCGGCTCTGTTTTTTCTTCTAAATATTTTAAATAGCTTATCAGATACTTTTTTCTTTCTTCCATCCTGCCTATTTTCACTGATATCGAGAGCTGGTTCGTCCTCTTCATGAATCGGAGAATCTGTTCTCCTTAAATGCGGTAGTTCAGGCGTCTTACTACATGGAAGGCACGGAGCGTATCCTCTGGGCTTCATTTGCCAATCAGGTGGTGGTTGCAAATGTAAAGTATTTGACATATTAGGATTCATTCCACCACTTGGGGGAGGATTGTTCATATCTAAGATCGGTGGGAACCAGGGAATCGGAATCATGCCTGGAGGTGGTGGTGCACTTCCAGCACTGACAGTAGGTTTCCAATCTGCTTCTGGAAGTGGAACAGTAGAGGGTGGTGGTGGCTGCTGATTATTTTGCCAATACTGCATCATATATGGAACCAGTGGGCAACAGAAAGGGTAAGGTGGTGGCAAGGCTGAAGCAGGCGGAGGTACAGCTGGATGTGATTCTTGAGATATGAATCTTTTACCCAATGGGAGTGCAATGGACGACTCTGGATCTGTCTCGGCATCTTTATATACAATTGAGTCGGATTCGTCTGTATCAAATTGTGAATCATTGATGGTTTCATTAGAAACAGTATCCCTGTGAGTGTTTCGAGCATAATGTACCCGCGCAGTATCAGGAAGAGGTATCGTAAAAGAATTTGTACGAAGTATTGGAGCAGTGAATGCGTGAGGTTTTGTAACAATTTTTGATTCCGAAGCATCGGTATTCGCTGTTGAGGAAAATGTTGTGGACTGCAATGATGCAGAAGTATGTAGAAATGGAGGTGGTGAGTTCGGCAGCTGATTCAGTGGAATACCGATCGTCTTTTCACTTGCTGATGATTTTAATTTTCTAAATATATTGAACTTGAACTTGTTGGTATCATGCTTCTTTAAGCAACTTTTTCCGCAGCCAGTCCTTCCAGAAGACTGAGACTCGTTGTCAGTACTGTCAACAGTTGATTTCTTGTTTGTCCATAATTCATGTACTGCATTTGAATAAGCTGATCTGTTGCTTTTATTCTTTAACCTTCCCGAACACGTAGTCCCATGGCTTCCTGATTTTTTAAAGATATCCTTATTGGTTCTTACTTGCGGTGTTGGAGGAAATGTTATATTACTAAGGTCTCTTTCAATATCAACGTTACTGAATTTTACAATTGCTGCCGACCTATTATTCTCTATCGTGAATTTTACTTGTGATGCATTCATCGGTGTCTCAGAAGATTCAGAGGATTCAGTTATTTCTTCGGGTCTCAAATCCAGCACGGAAGTAACAATTCTATACTGAGCTGGTACGGTAGGAATATCTGTAGAATTAATTCGTAATCCTGGAATATCTGGTTCTAGAAAACGCTCATCAACAACAAATTCAATACTTTCATATTTAGGGTCATCAGGTTTTTTCAGCATTATCACTTCATCTCCTGCAGTTGTAAAATCTTTCACAGAATCGAGCCGCTCACTAGATTCTTCTCCCTCTGACGACTCATCTGTCGTGTCTGAATTTCTCTCATCTAAATATTTTCCCACGTGTAGCTCATCATTATCTATATTTGTATCCACATGCTCCTCCGTGTTAGTGAATTGAAGTGTTTGACCTTTGTTCCGTTTTTCGAACTGATAAGCAGTGATTTCACATGGTAAATAAATATCCATACAATTAGTAAATGTAGACAAATAGTCTTTGGCATCATTTGATGAATATTTCATTTCTGGATTCCGTTTGCCATGATCATGAGTCATTATTATAGCAGAGTGTTGAGTCTCATTCTGATCAGACAAATCAACATTTTTCGTATCAGAATTGTCATGAAATGATTTGTACCCGCTGCTCTCTCCTCCGCTCGATTCAGTCTTACTCGCAGGATCATTATGTCTCCTTTTACTGGGAGATAGTGTTCTTTCCAAGCTATGACATATGACGCTGAGATTGGATCGATCGTTGACTATTCTGATCTTGCTGGTCTTAGCGCTATTTTGATCGATGATTATTTTTACTTCTTTCCTCTCCAGATTTTCTCGCTTCTCAAATTCTTGATACTTTCTCTCCTTGGATACCATTCTTTTAATATAACGTGCCATATTACAACGCATATTTTTATCCTCGTGCTTGAAATGTCGGTATTTTTTTGTATACTTGCAACTTTTCAGCTTTGAATTCAGTCCAATATAATTAGAGCTATTTCTAAGCGGTTGTTTTCGGTAAATAGGATTTGAATGTTGATTCCAAACCGCACAACCAGCTAAGTTGCTGGTATTATCTTCCAATTGTTTCACACTACTTGATACGTTCAGAGATTCTTCGTTTATGCTTCCGTTGCTTGAAGAATTTATATAACAGTTTTGTAATCCTTCATTTCCACAAGTTAGAACACGTTCCGATTCACGAGCAGACAATAATTTTCTAATATTATTGCCTGTGCTTTTGAAATCGTGGATTTTAGTAGCTGGTTGTATCAAGGCTTTCATTAAATTATATTTTGCATCGTCAGTGACCGTACTTTGATTTTTATCTGCCCCAGTCAATCTTATAGCTGCATCAGCTGTGTTCCATTTATTTTTCTTACTGGATCGTTTGCAGTATTGCTGAGAAGAATGATACCCATAATTCATCAAATTGGTGTGATATGTTATTTCATCTTGAGAAATAGATGGTACTTTGCTATTAGTCAGTGATTTTTCAGTTTCGTTATAGTCATGACCCAATATCTTGATTGAGTCGGTAATCGCTGGATTCTTATCTTGTTTTGACAAATTCTGATCCCAACTCACTCCTGTGGCCCCACTGAATCTGTTGATGTTTCTTTCGCTCAAATCTATTTGAGTGTTTCCAGATGACGTTTGCTTGCAGCTCGTTTTACTGCTTGTAACAAAACTACAACTGTTATTCCCTCTCTCTTCAGCCGCTTTGACAAAAGTTTCTCCAAACTCTTGGTACTGATCGCAATCGGTGGTAGATTCTGGTGTTGCGATCCATCCATCGTACAGGTCGATGATCTTGTCGTCTTTAATATTACAACAAGAATTGATAGAACCCTGTTCACAATTATGCTTAGTTGAATCGCTAGGCTTATTTTCTTGCTCGACTTGGTTCTGTTTTTCAACTGGCGGAGGATTTTTGGTCTGAAATTCGTTTTTAGAATGTTCTTCTTCTCTTTCCTGAGTACTATCTTTACATTTAGTCAGATTCTTATCGACCTGTGATCTTTTCATACACTGAAAAATTCTTGTTCGAGCTGCTCCATTACGTTCTACATTTGCATCAGTATCATTAGAGACGATTTTTTTATGCACAGTTTGTTTGACTTTACTAATTTGTCGGGCATCAATTATCTCTGTCTCCTTAGTTTTATCCAAATTATCAGCAATATTATTGCTCTGTTTATTATATGATTTAATTTCATCCTTCACATTGACGCTTTCAGAATATTTTTTCCTAATGCAATGATTTGCCTGCTTTGGATTAACTTCTTCCAGCTTCTTCGCAGTGGACCGAGACGATTCCTCTCTCTTCCAATTGCAGTCTTTCTCTTTATAATCTCGACGATTAGCACTGCAAGGAACTTCCTTTGCTTTGGGTAAACTTCTGTTTCTATTCGTTATGTACGAAGTTTTCTTGGATATGTTTCTCGATCTATTGATGACAGTATCTTCATTAGTTTTGAATGCGGGCTGTGCTTTGCGAGAAGCTGAAACAGTCGATTTCTCATCTGAAACTACGACCTTGGAGTACTTTTTCTCACGCTTAATCTGATTTCTTGGGGATCCCTCAATTTTAGATGTAGCATTGACAAGGTGCGCTCTGCAAAATTTGTCAGTATGAATTTTTTTTCCACATTCATGGATTTGAGGACTTTTCTTTTTTAGAGTACAAGATAATCGTTTTGTAATTGCTCTCGAGACATCAAGATCAATCTTTTCATCTGCCCTATTACAGACCCGCAAGCCATCTGTTGCATCAGAAGTATATGGATCATTTCGAAGATGTGTGGAATGTTGAATTACGGCTTTTTGAGACACAGGAACTTTGCAATTTTTATTATCATCAGATACTTTTGAGTTCTTGTCATTATTGTTCATATTAGTACCAGAAACCTGCTCGCAATCTTTGTGGTCTATGTCAATTAGGAAGTCGAGGCCTCTATGGTCAATGTAATGTATGTTTATATAAGATATGTCGTATGTTTGATGGGTCTTATCGGTGGGACTGAGCGTGCGAGCCGTGCTGGTAGTTTTGTCTCCAGGCTATGGAATTTGCTACGTATTCTCGAAGATTTACTAATACCAGCTATATTAAGATTAAGGGGTAAATAAGACGGCTGGGTTTCTGAGGTTGTTTTGATTCTTTCTAAGTACTTCATCGCGTCTTCTACGCTGTTCGATCGACGTCTCAATTAAATCATTTCAATTGATGTTTCTGTATCTATATGGTAATTACGGAAACAAACATATAAATAAAAATGAATTCAAAAAAATTAAAATGGGCAAAGTTATGTTATATTTCAGTAAAATTGATAAACATATTCAACGAATACGTGAACATTGCTCGCGATTTAAAACAAACAAAATTGGGGTCGTCATTCTTTAGTGAGTTTTGCGCCGTAGCAAGAACTCGCATTGGTTGCATCAGTTTGCTAGTATATCTTGCAGCTTGTTCTCTATTTGCATTTAGGTCCTACGTTCAAGTCCTAATCGATAATAAATATGAAGGTGATGAAATGTTTGAGCTTCTAGATTCAGCTGGTAATTTGAATTTGAATATTTGCGGCAGTGCGATCAATATAGCGACTAAAAATTTTGTAAGATCCTAGTTATCTGTTTCGCATACTTTTAAATAAAAAAAAGATATGAAAAATGAGTTAAATAAATTTTCTCAGATCTCTGTCAATCAGAAATATTTCAATATAAGTCTATTGATCTTTTTTCTGCGAAAATATATACGTGATTTGGCACCGGCGTTGCGCGTGCGCAACGTGACGCAACGTTCCACCAATCCTCTTGAGGCTCAAGGTCAAGGTCAGGTCACACGAGACTGTACCGACTGATAATACTCCGGTGCCGAAGAGATCATTGAACAGACTTAACAGAGCCACCAAGCAGGTTGGAAGTATTTCGTAGGTTGAGTCAAGTGCAGTGTCATTATTTGTTTGGTTATAAAATGGAGTCTAAGTTAAATTTGAAAGAAGAACCAACATGGTTGAAATTACAGCAGTTCTACGACGGGCATGGAAGCAAGATTAATATAAATGAATTGTTTAAACAGAATCCTGACCGTTTTGAGAAATACAGGCAAGTTTCTTACCTCATGCATGTTCGACCTTGCAGCGACCTTCCCGAGAATCGAGCTATACGGATTTGAATCCGGTTGCAATCCATTGTATCCCCTATAAATCACTGAGTCTTTTAAATTGACAGACTTTTTTGGTTATCAAATATAATCATGTCATTATATTACGTAAGATGATCTAAACAAATGTTTGTTATTCACTTGGTTATAATTTCACCTGAATAATTTCAGTCTCCAGCTTCAAACACCCGAAGATGGGCCAATCCTACTTGATTATTCTAAGAATCGTGTCAACGACGAAGTTCTGTCGCTACTTTTTCAATTGGTATGTAATGAATGGAGAATAAATTATCAGATGTGATTGATTTACGTTGAATAAAAAAATTACATTTGAGAAAAATCTCTAAGAAACAATTTCATCACCTTTTAAACCTTGGAGTATTTTAATTATCTGCAAAATGTGACAACTTATTATTCATTGAAAACAGGCACGTGCCCGTAAGATAGAAGCAGCGAGAAATGCTATGTTCTCTGGAGAAAAGATCAACTTTACTGAAAACCGAGCGGTTTTACACACCGCTTTACGAAACAGATCTAACACTCCCATTCTCCTTGATGGTAAAGACATAATGCCCGATGTAAACGCTGTGTTGAATCACATGAAAGAGTTTACCGATCAGGTAACAGTTCTGGAGTTTGAATTACCATAGTAAAAGTACTGGTTGAAATAACAGTTGTATTAAGTTTCCCATTAAGCTTGAATCCTTATAATAATCAAATGAGAGAAGAGTAATTGATGTTTCATTGTTTGCTTTCAATTTTTCAGGTAATTTCTAAAAAATGGACTGGATTTACTGGAAAACCTATTGAAGATGTAGTAAACATTGGGATTGGAGGCTCTGACCTGGTAAAACTAATTTCACCTTATACTCATATGTGTCTTGTGATAATGTACAAATATCAGCAGAAGTCAGAGACAAGATAGACATTGGAATATGTGAATAATAATAACTGTATAAATTATTAATGAATATTGCTTAGGGTCCCTTGATGGTAACTGAAGCTTTGAAGCCATATCAAATTGGTCCAAGAGTTCATTTTGTGAGTAACGTAGATGGTACTCACATTGCAGAAACACTGAAGAAGCTGAATCCTGAAACAAGTCTGTTTATAATTGCATCAAAAACTTTTACGACACAAGAAACTATTACCAATGCTACTTCGGCTAAGCAATGGGTGTTGGAAAATTTAAAGAGCGTAAGTTCAAAAACGTTTACTTGCAAAAGATTAATATAATTTATTCGATCCTATTTATATTGTTCATGATGTCTAATATTCTTTCGCTTAAATAGGAAGCAGCTGTGGCATCACACTTTGTGGCTCTATCCACGAACACAGAGAAAGTCAAAGAGTTTGGTATTGATGAAAAAAATATGTTTGGATTCTGGGACTGGGTTGGAGGTCGTTATTCACTTTGGTCTGCTATCGGACTTTCCATATCGCTAGCTATAGGATTTGAAAACTTTGAAAAGCTTTTAAGCGGTGCACATTACATGGACAAACATTTTTCTACCACTCCGCTTGAACAAAATGTAAGAAAGTATCACATTCTCAAATTATTTTATCCTATTGCAATCAGAATAAAAAAAAAAAATAGCTTCGTATCAGAAATAAGTGCTCCTAGCTCAAGCTGTAACGGGATTGTAACAATATTTTCTTTAATTTTGCTTCTGCAATCTGCAATCGTGATGAGAGAATGAAACAATTACATTAACGAATGTAGATGAGTAAATCTTTTTTCCATGAATAAAAATTCCTCGATATTTAGTATGATTGTGCTTTTTCAATTACCAAATCTTATTCTTCAGGCACCGGTAATTCTTGCATTGCTCGGCGTTTGGTATCACAACTTCTATGGTGCAGAAACTCACGCATTGTTGCCATATGATCAGTATTTGCATAGATTTGCAGCCTATTTCCAACAGGGAGATATGGAGAGTAATGGAAAATACGTTACCCGTTCTGGCAAAACAGTTGATTATACTACAGGTATTTATTCATTAAAGATGATCTTTATTGCCTAATATTATGAGTATTATCAATCGAAATATCTATGCCTTTTTTGATAATAATTTGGATTTACTCTTATTAAGGTCCCATTGTGTGGGGAGAGCCAGGAACTAATGGACAGCATGCATTTTACCAATTGATTCATCAAGGAACCCGGCTTGTACCAGCAGATTTTATAGCTCCTGTGATCTCGCACAACAAGGTAATACTTACATTACAGACATTCACGTTCATTCAAAATCATCTGATTTGAGTATAACCGGTGGACATATATAGCAATAACTTATCTGTTGAACATACATTGATGATCGCTCTATCAATTTCCTAGCCACCTTTTTATCTACCACATTACTTATCCATGTGACCTTTACTCTCTCATATCAGTACTATGGATTGTTCAACCAGTTTAGGCAGTTATGGTAACCTTTACAATCGCAAGCAATACGTTTTAATTGAATATTCTGTATGCCATACAACAACATGATGATAATGAGCTGCTTATTTATCTTAATTCTCTTATCTGAAGCGTGTCACTTCACGTTAATTTTTATTCGGTATCTAGATCCATGGAATCGCAGAGTTGGATGAAGAAATCTCCCATGAATAATGTGGACCGATATTTCTAATGCTGATTTCATGTTCAGTCTATCATGTGTCGAATTTAAATACAATATAACCTCGATTATTTGAACCGATTAGGACCGGGCCTAGTTCGGATAATTGAAAATTCAGATAATCGAACAATCATGCTTCGGATAACAGAGGGTTCGGCTAACGGAGGTTCGGATAATCGAGGTCCTACTGTACATTGATATTTCATTGAATATGGATATGTATTCTAGGTCCAAGGAACTACACATCACAAACTTTTACTTGCTAATTTCTTGGCTCAAACTGAAGCGTTAATGAAGGGAAAGAGTGAGTCTGAGGCGAATGCAGAACTGGAAAAGACTGGGTTGAAACCAGATGAACTAAAAGCTATATTACCACACAAAATATTCCAAGGAAACCGGCCTACCAATAGCATCGTAGTTAAGGGAATTACTCCGTTTACACTAGGGGCACTGATCGGTTAGTTCAGTAATAGTTTGTGATTATTTTCTTATGTTGATTAACTTGTACAAATACATTACTCCATAAATTTATTTTAGCAATGTATGAGCATAAGATCTTTGTCCAAGGTGTCATCTGGGACATTAATTCATACGATCAATGGGGGTGAGTACAATTGTCATTAAATTCGCTGATATTCTTAGACTGAAGTTCCATTACATGAGAAACATTTGCTAACTAAAATAAATTAGAGCGAAAATTCATTGAGCCCAAAATATAAATAATATTGTATTCGCATATCCATATTATATGATTGCATGATTGAACAACTTAGATGAAAAATAAGTGTACCAATATTTTTTATCAATTTTGTTTTGTATACAGTGTGGAATTAGGAAAGCAGTTGGCTAAAGCCATAGAGCCAGAGCTGAAAAACAATGACAAAATTACCAGCCATGATTCTTCAACAAATGGGTTGATTGCATTCATTAAAGCTCATAGCTTGTAAGCATTTGATTGATTGTATAGTGTGGAGTTGGGCAAACAGCTAGCATTGAAAATTCTACCAATGCTGTATCACAACGGCTCCATCAATACTGAAAATCCTTCTACGAACGGTCTAATTAATTTCATGAAGACTCAGAGCTGCATGTGTACTTCAACAACTTGTGATACGATGGAATCCGAACCCAATCTGTTCTTAGACTATTAAAGTATCAGTTTGCCTGATGTTGGATATAGCAATGTTACATTGCTCGAAATTTATGTTTAAAGTTTTCTACGTATATTGGATAGTTTCAATGTTCGTAATAGTATATACAGGACTTAAATATCTTGTTTTCATTCAATTCCTGTGAACATGTAATTATGTACCCATGACTAATTGTCGATAATATTAGCAAGTATTGAGATCATTGATCCAAAACAATTGTTGTTCTAAATTAGCACATTTATTCGTGCACAAATGTAGACTTTTTATTTATACATAAATATTAGATACACACTTTGTTATACATGTAATTTATAATAAGTTTTTACATGTACCCAGTTTCCTTATATCATTCCTGATTGAAAAATATCTAATTTATTCGATTTTATGATTTACATTGGATATTAGTCGTGGATTCAACATCATTAAATTATTTTGTGCAATTCCGTTTGTGGTAAAAAAAAAAAAAAAAAAATTAGAACTAATCGATCTTCCTGATGTTTTAGTACTTTATTTATAACGAAGCTATTATATGTATATATAATAAACGGAGTTATAATCTATTCTAATGTGTTTGTCAATTTTTTGACGCATACATCTTATGCCATCTATAATAAAGTAATTTTTTTTAAAAAAAAAAAAAAAACTACTCCATCTTACTATTTGCAAAGATTCTTACTTATTTAGCATGTGCTATTCAATAGCATAATTGACACACGAGTTATAACCAGTTCGGAATCAAAATGAAAAGCGGGGAATTCCTGTAGTCATCTTTTGAGAAGAGCGGTGTAGATGTGGCAATTCGGTGTTACGGCACAATGTTCCATGGGTTTTTTAAATCCAGACTTTCCAGCTACGAATAAAACAGACACAGTTTCAATTATACTGAGTCCCATCTCATTTCATGTGGGTAGTTACCTTTTGGGTAAGATGATCAACACATGCGATACGAATACGAGCCGCGGTAGCTGGAGCATCAAATCTAAAGTAGCCGGTAACATTTTCATCTTTTCGAGCATTTTCGATTGCATTTTTGATAGCAAAGAAAACTGAGGAGGCCAAGAACAGTGGGGGTTCACCTACCGCCTGGAATAGCAAGAGGAATACATACGTATCAGAAGTATTTTTTGTAAAATTAGTATGATACCAAATTGTTACTCAACTAACATAAATAATGTTTTTTAAGGGCTCTTATTTCAATTTGACTTATTATGCTGTTATCAGTTTATGTTGTACCTTCGAGGAAAAAACTGCACGAGGATTTGGCGCTCCTTTCAGGAGAGAAACATTAAATTCTTGGGGAATATCTGTAAAACCAGGTATTTTATAAGCTCCAGGGCCACGACTATATAGTGTTCCAGTTGGCGAATAGATTAATTCTTCCATAGTAAATAGTCCATATCCCTGGACAAAACCACCTTCTACTTGACCTACGTCTATGGCAGGATTCAAGCTCTCGCCCAAGTCCATCACAATATCTGTCCGTAGAACCTGGGAGTTTCATATACCGATTTTAGTGCGCTACCAGAAAACTGCGTCTCATCTTTCAATCGAGGTAGTGTATAATAATAAAACCTGATGGTCTCCAGTTAAGCAATCAATCTCTACTTCTGCACATGCTACCCCATATGTAAAGTAATTGAATGGGTTCCCAGAGTTTGTTTCAAAAGAATATCCAATGTCTGGAGTGGAATAGAAGCCCGTAGCTGAAAGACTGATTCGCTGCATATAAGCCTTGCTTATCCAATCTTCCCACGACGCCTCAGGGTTCTCATTTATAATGGGTTTCAATCGGTCTACGATTTGTTGGCACGCATGCTGAAATTTCAAAGAAAAGTTTGGAACATAAATTACATAATCAGTTGGCAGGTATAACTGACATCAATTCTGTATCTAAGAAATATTCTAAGAAATGACTCCTGTTTATTCATAAAATATTTACCATGACGGCCATGCCGTTGAGATCGGATCCTGCGCTAGCTGCTGTGGCTGATGTGTTTGGTACTTTATCCGTTGAAGTTTCTACTATATGGATTTTTTCTGGATTAACTTTCAACACTCTGCTGGCGACCTGGAATTGGATTTAGTCTAAAGATTCATCCAGGAATATTGTAAGGGCACGTCATTGCGCCATATGTGAATAGTGCATACCTGAATCATTTTAGTATGTAAACCCTGTCCCATCTCTGTTCCACCATGGCTCATCAACACAGAACCATCCGTGTAAACATGAACCAACGCTCCACCTTGATTAAGGAATGCTGCAGTAAAAGCAATGCCAAATTTTGTCGGTACTACTGCAAGGCCTTTTTTTTTGTACCTGTGCTGCCTGCAGAAGGAAAATATGTTGATACACGATATTAAAACATGTAGAAAGCCCAGAATTTTATTGAGTTATAGAACGCTTGTTATGAGCCCAATCAACGATATAAATGTCCACAGAAATGAGAAACCTCTTACTTGTTATACTGCTGAACTGCCGCAGCTCTGTTTTCATAATTGGAAGATGTTAGACATTGTTGCCAGCATCGTTCAAGAGTGCAGTGATTGAGTTGTTGATTGTAATGTGTTGAATCTCTTTCCCTGTACAGGTTCAACTCAGACAGCTATTGATATAATAATCAAACGGATAATTTATCGATAGTCATTTTCAATTTGTAAAATTGTTATATTTTTTCAGCAGGCGAATAAACTGTACGAATAGATTTTCTAAATTATTAATTACGGAGTTAGGAAAATTGTTACCTTTACAACATCTATTTTCAGAAAATCCGCAACTTGACGTATCATGTTCTCTGCTATGAACATACCTTGTGGGCCTCCGAACCCACGGAAAGCTGTGTTGGACGGTAAGTTAGTTTTGCACATGTAACCATATAAATTGACGGATGGAATTCTATATGCATTTTCAAAATGGAACATCGCACGTTCTAAGATCTGAATATCAATAAATGGAATATTATTAGAATCATGGTAGGAATGGTCATGGTAGGAATTTTCATATGATAGAAGATTTGGAAACTAATTTAATTTTGTAACTCACCGACGATGATAAATCAGCTGAATATCCTGCGTTATTATAGATGTAGACTTCTGCAACTTTTAATAATCCATCACTATTGAAACCAACTTTCCATTTGCAGTAGAACGGATGCCGAGTACCAGTTATCAACATATCTTCATCCCTATCTAGCATACAACGCACCGGCTTCTGAAGTCTGGTAAACATAACGTGTTTTACAATGAAACTTCTCGAAGCATGATTAAAATCCTAGGGCTTATTATTAAATATGTGCAGTGTCTCTGATTCAATCTTAATTTTAACTAGCATGTCAAATCTCAATAAGTAGACTTATAATCCACACCTGTGGGCAGCTAATGCAACTGGCAATGCAGTCAACATTCCTCGGGACTCTTTTCCACCGAAACCACCACCTATGCGTTTTACACGAGCTATAATTCTGTTGAGAGGAATATTCAGAACATGAGCTACAAGTTTTTGAATTTCGGAAGGATGTTGCGACGAGCAGAAAATTTCTAGCTCATCATCTTCATGAGGTACTGCAATTGCAACATTTGTTTCAAGATAAAAATGTTCTTGTCCACCCATTCTCACTTCTCCTTCTAGAACATGTTCAACTTCAGTAAACACCTTTTCTGGATCTCCTTTTACAATACGTTTTGGGCTTGCGAGGATGAATGACTTCTCCTTGATGGCATCCTATTAATATCAATTCATATTGTTATCAAGCTGCATTTGGTAAGGATCATAAAATTGTATCACATTACTATTGTCATCACCTCAATTGTTATAATAATAGGGTGAAGATCCTCATATTCAATCTGAACCATTCTCGCAGCTTTTTGTGCAGTAGCTTGATCAAGAGCCACAATCGCACCAATCGTTTG
This sequence comes from Tenthredo scrophulariae, assembly GCA_963978835.1. Classification (NCBI taxonomy): domain Eukaryota; kingdom Metazoa; phylum Arthropoda; class Insecta; order Hymenoptera; family Tenthredinidae; genus Tenthredo; species Tenthredo scrophulariae. Next base: position 6,909,469 of record OZ022230.1, on the reverse strand, counting down.
ACCCTGACTAGTTACCTGTTATCAAAGAAAATATGAATCATTTTTAAGATTGAATAGCTCGCGATCTAACAGAAATAACTTGTTGATACCCTCATCTCGAGCATAATCAACATCCTAGTGATGAGACTTGAATTTTATATGATCGTGAATCATGAAACGATGAAGAATGACAAGATAATACAAGTATAAGGTGAAAATTTTATAATATATAAATATGATATTACCAAATCGGATACAAATAATTCTTCATCATGAAAAATAGGCCCGATCCACATCCTATCTTTGGGTATATCTTTGGCACTGAAAAATGCTTCAACACCTTCAAGGGCTAGAGCTGCGGAAGCATCGATCTTAGTTATTCTTGCGTGTGCTCTTGTCGAAAGCACTAATGCTAGATATAACTCTCCGACAAACTGTGGCATGTCATCGCAGTAAACAGCTTCTCCTGTGGCTTGTTTCAGTGCACTGGCATGGATTATTGGTCTGCCAACTAAATCGGTACGTTCTTGACTATCAGGAACCTAAGCATGTGTTAATAAAGATGAGTGATTGACACAGATTACAGAAAAACGATGCGATGATTACTGTGTATTCATTAAAAGTAGCTAGTATTCTTGAGAAGCAGCATACCACTTGGAAATACTGCGAACTCATCGGAGGTCTGTAATGAAAGCCATCAGTAGCGTTGTCCATTTCCTTGGGTAATGGATCAACTGGAAGTAGTTCTGCATTCAGATATTTTGTTATCTGTACAAAGGCTTTGAAAAACAAACTGAAAAAGTTCTTGTTTTAGCTTATGTATATTTATATCTGTAGATATATCTCTATATTATAATCCTGAATATATTTAGGTATATGTATATAATACAACCATCAGATACTCACCTCAACGTTAGTGAACGGCGGTATTGCACCATACCTCCGGGAACATTGCCAGTCAACGGCAATTCTGCTATAAGTGAATCGTAGACTGAATCTAAAATTCGTTCATCCCATTTCCTAAACCATATCAATAAATAAGAATGGGTTAAATCGAGGAATCATCTAGATGAATCGATTGACCAAATAGATGATCAATCTTACACACATATTTCATTCCAGTACTTACTTTCCTACCATACTTTCACAGGTCATCCTGGCTAGTGTAGTAGTGGGTGCCATGCCTCCGTAAGCTAAAAACGCGTTTCGAACCTCGTTTGTTCCCGGCTTGAAAAATACGTTCAGTGCAAAATTGACAATAGCGATGTCATCATCGCGGCGTTTCGCTTGTTTATAGGCAACGAAGTACTGGTACTGAAATAAAACATAATTATTTATAATTTCTTGTATTCAGATGTTTTTTTTTTTTGGCGATAACTGCTTGTATCAAGGATTGTCGCTCATACCTGTTTTGTGAAAGGTATACTGATGGAAATTAGAATTTCATCCGGTAATACAACATTACGCCTATAGCCCACGAAAAACGTGTGGTCCATTGGAACTTCTCTTTCTCCTCGGTCCAGACTACACAATGTTAATTTCACACCAGCAGCCATAAATATTGGATTCAGGTCAGATATTGGACTTCCGGTCATTATATTACCACCAACAGCCTATAGATGAATGTATACTTGTTACACCCAGGTCACATATAATTCATCCTTTCAAACATTATTCGTACTTACTGCAACATTTCGTATTTGTTTTCCAGCGAACCAATGTAACATAGCTACAATTTCGCTAAATATTCTTGTCTGGAACGCTGTAAGCATAACGTATGACACGGTTAACAAGTTGAATTTGAAAATGATTTACATAAACACCAATCCTTGTGGTTTAGTAGAGTTTGATTAAGAAGTCGTTTCCTTACCAGGTTTTTTATCTATTTGATATTTGAGCGTCTCTTCTAATTCACTCAAAGTCACACTTGCTCCTATTCGCAAGTTGGTTTTAGTTTCTTTTATGTGTTTCATCTCAGCAACTTGCGTCGGTTGTATCAAAACAGGGTACAAACAGTGTTTGAATTTTACTTCGACTCCTGAAACGATAAATATTCAATACCGAATGCGGATTACATTAACTAAGAAACACAATATCCGGTACCAGTCAGCTTTCAGATACATTTCAACATACCAACTTCAGAGTTCCCGACAATGATTTTAGCTGTTGGATATTCCTTTTTCAAAGCTAGCAGCATCTTGAGATCGTTCGGGCGATACCAAGCTACGTTTTTTCCTTTGAATATTAAATACTGACTATCAAGCTCATTCGACATCTGGGAAAAAAATCAATTAGATGTGAAATATTGTAGTGATGCATATACGATTAACAAGTATAGCATCTGTTCCTCTATTGAATTTTAATACGATGCTTATTGTCTCAGTAATAATAAGAAGCGCTGTTCTATTTATTGTACCTTTAACTTTGGAGGAAATATGAGTTCTTGTGAAGGATCATATGTGGTGAATTCCTCTGTATTAAAAAGTCTATCAGGTGCGGTGGTAGGAGCTTTTTCGGGACATGTAATTTCCATTTGACAAGATTTCATGCGCTTAGATGACCCACCGTTTTGTCTGCAACAGGTATCCCCCATTTGACAAGCATTATTACCATTAGGTACTTTGCTATTTTGCATATTTGACACAATGTGTGATCGTTCCCACTCTTCGGTGAATGTTCGAAGACCTTCTATGATAGGCCGGTATCCAGTGCATCTACACAAATTGCCTGCAATGGAAACCAAATCTATTATTATACTAGTGCATGCTGAAAGAAGACAGTATTCAGCATTACCTCATCGCTAAATTATGAATACAGCTTTTACAGTAGCGATAATTACCTTGGAAAGCAATTTCTAAATTTTCCATGGTTGGTTTTGGGATTGATCTCAGTAAGGCATACATAGACATGACGATTCCAGGTGTACAAAAGCCACACTGTGACCCGTGAACTTTGGCAAGGCGTTCTTGGATCGGATGAAGCCGTGTTTTAACACTCCCTATTCCCTCGACTGTGGTTACTGCCATGCCATGCATGGCGCACACTGGTGTTAAACATGCATTTACTGCTACGTGACTGATGGATCTTATTGTAAGAAATAATAATTCCTCGTTACGAACAACAATGTAGGTGTTAAAATTTTCAACAAGGATTTACGGTATAAGATGGAAATATTATAAGTTACTAATTTAATGATTTTTGTTGAAGGATACATAATTTTCTGCGTAGAATTGTCCCATCTTGAGACCATTACTGTACAAGCACCGCAACCACCTTCGGCGCAACCAAGTTTTGTGCCGCATAGTCGCACTGGTTATCATTGTTAAGGTATCATTGTGAAAATAACGTAATATCTTGGGTATATTTTATTCATGCGTTTTTGGAAGGAAATGACGTTCAAGTTTGAATACATGAAACTTTCCTGAAAAATTCCCATGTTCATAACGTTGTAACTCGATAAATAGTTGCAGATTTTTTTTTTCAAATAACGCATTTTGAAGTTTAGATTTCCAACTTCAATATGTTTTCTTTTAAATTTGTCGGTGATCAATTTTCAGTTCGCTCTGTAGGCTCAAATTAGGAGCTGAAAACTCTGTGGAGAAACCAATAATAATAGTCGAACTTCTTTGTGATGAGAAAAAAACAATTCAAACAATTTGAGAATCACGGTGTTGAGTACGCGTGAAGTTTCTCATTTGAAATGCTTCCCTTCTAATTTTTCTCAGATTTTTCGTCACCGGGTTAGTCCATCCTGAGTATCATCACTCGCGTATACGTGTCAATACGGTCTATACTCGTCTTTCACTTTACATACGAGTGACGATATTTAGGATTGAATATAAAAAAAGGACCATTTCAAAGAGCAAGCTTCAATATTCAAAATCATCACTGATTGAATATACGCTATGATATTTCAAAGAAATAAGGGTATGGGTTTAGCGATACCTTAATTATGTCGAAATTCAAAAATCGAAAGCCATGTAAAAATAATTTTTTTTTCCCCGCGGTTTTCCGCGTTGCATTTGATGTAAAAAACCACACAAGAAAAAAAATCAACAGCCCTGTATGACATTTCCTTCACCCACCTGGATCTACGGGTGTACCCTCCCCTTAATGCGCTATTTTTGAAAATAAATTTCGACAACTTTACATCAAGTTCTAACGTTTTGAACACAAACATTTTTTGGGAGAGATTCCTGGTGTGGATCGTTAATTTTTTTTTGCTGAGTGCAGTGTATCACTACAAGTATCCGCTTTGTTTTTTTACCAAGTGGTTGAGATTTATTTTGCTAGATAAATGTCTTCAATATATATCAGTAGGCATGAATTACTAATTGAGAATGCGAAAATACTGATAGCATACGGTCCACTCACTCGCGATAAGACTTGAGAAATGAACTAATTCAATATAGTTTTACAAAGTTAACTACATTCATTCCCATTTTTTTATTACATATGAATCATTGTATTGGAAACGAGTACAATAGATACCTATAGTTTTTTATGATAGACGAATTTCTATTCGAAACCATTCTGTTTTAATATTATACCCAAAGAGGATACATTTGTTGCGCAGATAGTACAACAGTGTCCATTCAGGATCAACTACTTCATCCTTTATCTGAAGAAGCAAGAAGAACAATAGGAATAAACACAAAAAATCATTTGGAATTATTGAAAATTAGTATTATTTTTGATTATTTTAAATTTAAAAACTAGCTGCTTCGGTATACAGCGTATTTGTGGAAACGCTTCATAGGGAAGTGAAAACGTCTGCATGCAGGCAACTCAGGAGTCAAGCGATTGGGTTTTAATTCGCATCTTGCGTGCCCATTGGCTACGTGGGAACAAAACCTAATCGCTTGATGTTAGAGTTGCCTGTATGAAGGTCCTATGAAACGTTTCCACGAATACTCCCGGTACAGATGGTTGAGTATAGAGTGTCCCAGCAATTGACACCACAACGGTAATTGGAACGATTAGTAAATATGTTTTGACGAAATTCTGTTATCACTTGGACACTAATCTCCACATAAGTGTTAGCTGTTGAAAAACATAGGTGTGTACCTCTTTTCCGTTGACGTAGAAGATAAGGGTAGTACACACGTTTTCCAGAGCGGATAATTTCTGAAACTTTGTCCCATTACAGGTGGAGAGCATCGTGAATTTCTTTACTGGAATATATACATATATTTTTACCAATGGTGAAATCGTTAACAGAACAAAACATTTGATAACAGTTATTAATCAAAGATATACGAACTGTGAGAGGACGAAGAAAAAAAATTTATCTATATCACATTATGCAATATTTAATATTCTGATATCTTCATTATTTAAGCAAGACTTATGTAGCAAATTAACACCACGAGCTCCTGAGGAGAAAGTCGAATCTGCGATATGTATAATCACACTTTTGTAGACTGAAGCGATAAATTAATATAGTTTCAAGTTAAGAATTCGTTCCATTTATATTTACTTCCATAACTGGCACAAATCAACTTGTCTTTGCCGTATAGCCAACTAGACACTCATTAGCAATTATTCGCTGTTGCGAGTATAGATTCTGCTACTCTAATGATACTTTCGATATACGTCTTGCTTCTCTAGCAGTATTGCTATCACTGGCAGTAAGTTGCACAATGTATCCGAGTGCAGCTGCTGCTGCTGCATTTATTGCGATTCGCAATGCAATAGGGGTCGATTATCTTCGTGAAATATAATAAACAAGAAAGAATATACGAATAACAACGAGATTTCCATACTGTATTGGAATTAAGCAGTTGTTATTTTCTGCAGACAATTGTTCGCGAACTCTGCCTATATCTTCGGCGGAGAAAGATAAATTTGGGGGACAAGTTTTAAGCCATTAATTCATGCTGTTCGATTCGTTCCTAAGTTGAATATTATTCCTCTGAGAAACACTTTCAGACATTTCCATATGAATTCACTGGATTTCAGTAGGAATCAGAATTCTTCAGAAAAATATCACCGAATTTCTCTCTGGAATAGTGAAATGATAATCACTGAAATTCACTGCGATCCTCTGGAAAAATTGCGGTTGAAACATGACCTCGAGGAAACTGGTTGCAATTTATTGAACCGATAATATGTTACACGCGGCACGGTATAGTTTGATTTATATAACTATTGACTCTCATAGAATTTGATTCAACTTCGGCAGATAGTTTTTATTTTCCAAAAGTTATATCATTTCTTTAGATCCAAATAATTATTCGTACGCATAATAAGAATCGAAATTTCTAATCTTCAGAGCAAAGCATGATCACTCACTCAGGCGTTGGATTAGATGATTTGTGTTTCTTGATAACATGTGATGACTCAGGTAACACAAAATATTCCATGACTTATGTTAGTCCTTGATTTGATTTAGAGATAACTCAAAGCCGCCGAATGTTCGTTTTGTTAATCGAGACTCAAAGGTGGTCCTTCGACGGCTTCGGAACTAATATCAATGAAAGAGTGTCTTGTGCTAGGTGGGAAAATACGCGCGTAAATATTTTTAACTGTTCTAATGGGTGCGAATTTTTTTGTTATTCATTGCTGTTTAATTTTATGCAAAGTGTTTTAATGAAAGACAATATGGAAACTGGATAACACACTCTCGTTCGTAAAGTGATTGTAATTTTAGATTAATGTCAAAGTAGTACAGCTGCGTAGGGATAATGACGTTTGATCTTCTAGAATTTTTTTGGTATGCAATTGCCGCAAGATCGATAGCTGCTCTAGTAAATGCGTACAATTACGAAGAGCTGAATTAAAATTATATAAATAGAATAAAAGAAAAAGGAGTACCCAAATATAAATTGTTTAATATCTACGTACTACTAGTACGTGTGATGCAACAGGTATAAAAAAATGTGATCTTCATGGTATTGCATGCTGGTTCTGGAGCAATATGATTCTCGTTAATAAAATAACAATTACACAATAATCTTAGCAAACATATTATCGCCATGTCGAGATCAGACGTCACTGGCAAGCTTATATACTGCAGTATCATATTTATAAGAAACTAAGAATCTCATGATAACACAGTCCAATATTGGAAGTATTGCTGGTTCACGAACGCTTGTGATTATTATATGTAGATTGCGCGGAGGCATCCGATATACAAGAATGTCATTTTTGAAGCTAAATCGTAAATCAAATAGGGAGATAATCCCCCACAAAAACCAATATTGTGTTTCCGTTGTAGTACGTAATGGAATCATGGTGTTTCTATATCATGAGAATCGTCGAATTTATCAGAATATTGAGCGCAGATTGTTGCCATAGGTGCAAAAGAAGGATTCATTTTATTGGGTGGTACAATTATCGGATTTAGATTTTGGAAAACGACAAAAATTACGAGATGCGTGGACACAGATAAATTTTATGGATTTTTTAAAGGAATTACTAAGTGTCGGTCAATGAGCGATACTTTCATATATGCGTGAAAATTAATTGAAATATTCTAGTATATATACCCCAAACGTTGTTTGCTAGTTCAACAGATGAAGTTGACTTATTTCTTTCTCCATTTTTCATAAAATTAGTATAAAACCCACTTTTATCGGACATCACTAGACTCTCGTGGTCCCAGTTGGATTTGTTACTGCGGATGACCACGACCGATCGAAAGATCAGAAGTCTGTAGATTCAGCTGTATCGTATATGAATAAAACTAAACCAGTTCTTGGCAGTTATAATCGAGTCAAGCGCAATCAAAGTCAGTTGATTAAAAATTTAACTAGATGAGAAAACTTGTCAAAATAAAAACAACAGGATGTTTACTGACTTGGCACGCGCGCTTACGTACGCCACATAAGGCAGTCGATGTATTGCAAATTATCCGGGAGCGAATACTCAAATAAAATAATATTTTTAATTCCTGCGTTGCAATGAAATTAATCCAACTCGCAATCACCTGCCTAATTAAGCATTATTATATTATGGGTGAACGTTACCTGTTTGAATATCTGTGATTTATAGAGATTCTCTATTCAGGAATTCTATAGATCAGGGGTAACTGAAAACCTTACTTTCCACTATTCCGTATTCAATGCGCGATCGTATTGCACTGTCATCCACGACAAAACACATAGATCTGAGAAAACTCTGCCCGGAAAAGTCTCGTCGAATGCATACAAGTGGCGGGGTTATCACTATTGATGAACTTTGAAATGAGAAGTCGTACTTGCATTATACCTATATATATCTACTCCCCGCATTACTTTCATACCTACTACGATAACGATTTGATAACGATATCTTTTCGGTAAATTAATGATCAACAATCAGATAGGCCCCCAGCAGCGCGGACAACAGACGATAATTATCTGACCTTGCGGGATAGCTTCCATACGTGGTATCTGAATTTTTATGCGTCCAAGAAACCGGCAATTTTTTATTGTAAAATATAAATGAGGCTTTTAATTCATGAAGGATTCTTTATGTTCATTGTTCATTTGAATTTGATTAGGAGAAACAATGTTGATCTGCAATGGAATAATTGAATGCAGAGGAACAGTTTCATTTACATTAATATAAATTCACTATCGATTCATTGTTAATTGGTAATTAATGTACGAATTTGTGATTCGTTATAAGTGTATTAACAGTATTGCGATTATAGTAATCACTATATATAAGCGAATAAGAATCGTCATTGTAAATGATAAAGATTCGCGGAATTGAAGAAAAAACACATTATTGTCATGCACGTGTATTTTAAATGCAGTGGAAAAACAGATTCTGCATTCCTGGTAGAGGTACAAGACGTTTATTATGATCATGGAATGTCTTGGTGAATGCTTCTATTCTGCATACGATAATCACTTAAAATAAATTTGATAAAACTTGTAATTTTTCTCTGTTCGCAATATTTTAATGCAGATTAATTTTAATTCATTCATAAGCAAATCGAGAGGCCATATTTGTATCATAGGAAGTGAGATACTAAGATCAGCCTTAAATATGATTTGTTATTCGGCTGATTGAATTAGCGAAAATGAATCTTATACCCCTGTCTGTTAGTTCAAAAGATAAAGTTGACTTCTTTTCTTTTTCATTTTGTATAAGAGTAAAACAAAACCCACTTTTATTGGACATCACGAGACTCTTGCCATCGTAGATACATTTGCTACTGCGGATGACCACGACCGGTCGAGAGATTAGAAGTCAGCATACTTTGCTGTATCGTACTAATTGAACTAACCCAGCTTTGGGCAATTTTAATTACACCAGAGGCAATTAAAGTCAGTTGATTATGGCTGAATAGAAATATCTTGTCAAAATAAGAGCAATAGGATATTTATCGAATCGGCACGCGCATTTACGTACGCCGCATCAGGCGATTGACGTACTGCAAATTACCCCAAAGCAATTACTCGAATAAAAGAATATTTTCAATTTCTGTGTTACAATAAAATTGACCCAACTCGCAATTCCCTGCTTCAAACAATACTATACGATATAGGTAAGCGTTACCCGTTTAACTGTCAGTGATTTATGTTAGGGGTAACTAAAATCCTTTCTTTCCGCTATTCCGTATTCAACGCACGATCGCATTACACTGTTATCCACGACGAAATAAATAGATCCAATAGATCTGAGCCCGGAAAAATCTAGTGGGTTGCATACAAGTAGCGGGGTTGTTAATATTTATGAACTTTGAAATGAGATAAGTCTTAATTGCATTATACCTATGGCGAGTCCCATGCCTATATACCAACTTTAGCGTTATACAACTGCATACATAACTGCGATGTGATAAATGCAGTTATATAACGCTAAAGTTTGCGAATAAGCCCCCTGGACAGCTTCTGATTCTGACCCCTCTTGTTTTTTTTTTCAGATTGTTCCTGATATTCAGCAGACTGAAATAAGTGCTCGTCATTTTTTTTTCAAATTTTTTGTCTTAACTGGTTTTTAATTTATAGATTTTTGAAAAATTCAAATTCCTGACGATCGTCAGATATTTAAACGCCTGTATTTTTGGCTTCATCAATCGACTTACAAAATATGACTGTATATAAAATGAATCAGAAAGAAGTGTACTTTTTGAAAAAAGTATTTCATAATTCTAAAAATATTCTGAAAGATACTTGGAGTAAAGAACAAACATTCTAAGGTATGGCCGATCATATAGGTACCTCTTTCCTTCTATACTTGTTTTCGAATTTCGAAAAATTTTAACACCAAAAACCGGCCACACAAGATCGCTAAGTTTATTTTCGATTTCAGGATTACATAAATAAACTTTTTTCGTGGATATGGAACTTCACTACGTATCTAAAAAATTTAATTTATTGATAGAATAACAATAAATTGTTCTTCTCATTTTGGTACTTTCGAATATATGTTTTATTATGCGTTAAAATATAACTTTCTCAAAAATAAGATCCATCTATGAAGCTATTAGTTTGATATTCGTGACATTTCGAAGAAATAATGTTCAGCAATCAAACTCACCACTATACATTTCATTCATTCTTTTTCATAAAGCTTATTGTATATTAAAAATATTTCTGAAATTATTTCTAAGGAGAAGACCAGCTTACTCTCGTGACTATCTCGATAACAATTTGATAACAATATTGTTTCGATGAATTCGTGATCAACAATCAGATAGGCCCCCAGCAGCACGAAAAACAGATGATAATTACCTCACCTTGCAAAAAAGCTTCGAAATATGGTATTTGAATTTGTATGTATCCAAGAAACCGGCAATTCTTTATTGTAAAATGTAAATGAGGGTCCTAATTAACAAAAGATTCCTTATGTTTGTTATTTATTCAAAATTCATTAAGAGGAATAATATTTATCAATGGAATAGCTAGTTGCAGACGGATAGTCTCATTTATATTAATATTTTTAACATCCATAAATTCATTATCGATTGATTGTTAATTGGTTTACGTCTACAGACTACGAATTTTTTATTCGTCACAAGTGTATTGCGATTATAGTAATTACCATATAAGTGAATAATAATCGTCATTGTAAATGAATGAAAGTCGCGGAATTGAAGAATCAACACATTATTATCATGTACACGTGTATTTCAAATGTAGTGGGAAAGCAGGTTCTGCAATTTTGGGAGAGGTAATCTAATAACAGATAAAAGAAGACTAGTAGTAATTTTTCTAAGACTTTTATTATAATTATGGAATGTACAATTTTTGGTGAACGCTTCTATTTTGCATACGATTACCACCTTAAATCTAATAAAACTTCTCAGCTTCTCTCTGCCCGAAATTTTCGACGCAGATTAATTCTAATTAATTCAAGAAAATCGAGAAGCCTTTGTTGTGTTTAAACCAATAATTCGATATGTTATCTGATTTTATCAAGAAGTAGGATACTGAGTTCGGCCTCAGATATAATTTATTATTCGGCTGATTGAATCAGCAAAAATAACTGAATCCTATATCTCCTTTACTGACATTAGCTATGTGAAATTACGTACTGGCTTAACTAGATAGTGAAATACTTGCATACTAAAACTTATGAATGTGTTCAATATAATATCGTGATTTTATTTAGTTTTATGCATGTGATAACGAAATTGTTACATTTTATTAAAAACATTTATTTCGACGTTCTTAACGTTGGTCTAGAGGTAACAACTATCCAAAATATAAGCCAAGTTGGAAGTAAAACAGCGACCGTTACGCTGTACAGCCAGTTCCCATAAACCATGGAATCAATAATGCCGAATACAGTTGCTTGCTTTGATGCTTGAATCCATTTAAGTACAAAAGCAAAGATCGAGTAATCCGGGAAGGAAAATCGCGTATATACCGCTACTACTGTGCACGCTAGACAAAATGGATGTAGTAGTATCCAGGGTATACAACGCAAGTGATGGAATCTGGAAATTAGAATTAATTCTTAGGCAATTCTCGATCAGATTACTTAAGCATTGTTTTCATTCATCTTTTGAAATATTCGATACGATTTGAGCTGTAAGATTAAAGACGTTAAAACCTTGTAAAATGATTAATCCAAAAATAAGTCCAAAGCTCTTGATACTATGTGCGCAGTGTGGGAAGAGATAGTTCACAATACTAAGTGTGTGTACAAGCTCAAATTCATGATAATAATAATTATCATAATAATCAGAAGAATAATGTACATCTTTATCACTGGAGGTGAGGGGCACAGTGATAGCTGTGTTTCGAATGTTTGACTGGGGAGCAAAGCTCGAATAAATATCTGGTTCTCTATCACGCTAATACTTTATAAATTAAGTATTATTTGCTTTACCAAATAGTAAATAACAGATAGTTAAATTTATAGTCCCAGCGTCTCGCGTCACGATCCTAAAGACAGCTGATTGACCGCCAGATAGAGGTCACGTGTAAGAGTTTATCAAAAATTGAGCAGCAATTTATTGACCAAATGGTTAATACTTCATTAAATTAGTGATAACAATTTAGACTGAACAAAGCCTAATTCCTGTTTATTTTAGTTGCGATAGCTGCAGAATATAAAGGTCAAATATGTATAAAAATGTAATATATCTGACCTGGATTCATTCCCCTTCTTTGGTATCACAGACAAGGCTGCAGGAACATAGACAATTGCCGCTACCAACGCTAACGAAAAATTGTGCATTGCAATGCACAGAAGCATTGTGGCTAGTTCTATTAATGCAATTACATATAGCAGGGATGCAGTCTCATAAGTTCTGTGCCTGAAAAAAGGCGCTAAATATATTCAAAAAGTCAGCAAGAGATATGTTTTTTGTATAAAATTTGATGTAAAATGAGTGGCTGATGATAAATAATGGATATCCATTCTGTGATGCCATGTTCAGGCATTCGTAATGCGAATGTATTCAATTTTATATGTGAGTACGTGATTCTTAGTGTACAGCTCACCTTTCGAAGCAGAGAGTTCCAACAAACATTAGAATTGTTAAAAATAAAGTGCCTAAGAATACAGAATCTTCGGTTGGAAGCTGAAATTTCATTCCTATGTATGTGAACATTCGTGGGGTAGACAACGTTGCTACACCCACCATGTGAGTCCACAATACCTCCCAAGCTATACGCGACAACGCAAGTTCTTCGGTCTGAAAATTCCAATTGATACGTGCTATATAGTTGAAGAATCTGTATCCAGTTGTAAAGACTGTATAATGTTGAAGTTTTCATTGATATTGAGGCATTTGTAACTAATGTTTTAATTGTGTACTGGACAATGTTTTCACCTGTTTAACTTGACCACTATTGTCGTCATTTTTTTCTGGAGTTTCTTGTAATTTGAGCCACACAGAAAATGCCTTAATGAAAAGACCAGCTATAATCAGAGCTAACGGCGGCATATATAATCCTGAAAATAGAAACAGAATGATTTAAAACTGTTGAAAAACTCTTGGGACGTATTAGGATATTATTAGATCTAGAATAGACTTTCATTTTATTCACTTACCAATAGAAATGTATCTGTCTGTTGATGGTAACAGGTAGAAGAAGAAGGATTGATGGAAGCGTTCTAATAAATTATTTAGCGAACGGACTAGACTTTCAACAACACGTCCCATGTTGTAAATATTGAATTCCGAACCGGAACCAGTCTTTGCAAATCCTTCCAGTGTTATAGCCTCGATACCGAATCTTTGAGAGAGAAATTGAGAGAGATAAATAAAAGAATAGCGAGTTTTTAAAATTCATGATCTGCTGAATTTCGGACCTATGAAAAACCCCGTGATTTCCAGTCGGTACACCAGTTGCTTGAGTCGATACCATGGACAGCATGGTAATAAATTGGTACCACCATTTTTGAATTTTATCCTTTGGATTGCTGTCTATTCTGCGTTGAAATGTTCTCCGTATCCCCTCTTTAGCGCACATTCTATTAGCCAGATTAACAAGATCTAAATTTGGCAGTTGTCCATTGAGACCTTCTACCTATTGAGGCGGGATCGATAATGATAAAAGTTAAAATAACAAAACCAAAACTAAACTCTTTAAAAGCGGGAGGGTTCATAAAAATCACCTTGACGTCAATAGAGCCAATCTTTAATGAATGCATTTCTAGATTAATTGCAGCTTGAATAGATCCAGCTCTCCCTGCTAAATCCCCTGCCATCAATACGCCTTCTTGTCCACAAGTACAGCGATGATACGCTTCTAGCCAGGCCTGCATTCCTAGCTGTTCATGTTCAGTTACGACGAAAATGATGTCTTTTGCCCAATAATTCTGTTCTAAAAAGATGCAACAATTTCTTAACATCCAGAGTTAGTCACAATATAAATAATTCCTATATAACATATGTATATCATACTTCGACAAAACTTTGCAAAAGCGAGTAATAAAGCTATCGATGGCGCCGTTGTAAGATGAACACTGCTCGCTGAACGGTAAGGTACGCTTAAAATAATTGCTTCGGTACTGGCGCTCCTCGGAGCTCTTAATATGCTGTAAATGTTTTGTCCAGTGAACTGTAAGCAATGGGTACGCTTTCTTTATTTTATGATCGAAGGTACGAAGTAGGGCTTCGATTCCGCGATAGAACGATATATTTATATCCGATAGATTTTATAACAATTAGTTTAATGTGTTTCATACCTTCGCTTGAGAGAGCGGATAATTGAGGGTAAAATTATGAGTGTAAACATCTAAATTGAGTTGACGGAATTTAGCTAATAGCCATGGATATGGCATGTCGTTTGGATGCTCTTTCATCTCAGCAAGAAGTTCGTTATGAAATCTTTTCGCTGCGCATTCCTCGTTGAATTCGTTAGTGACGAGACCAGGAAGTAGTGCATTTTCGGAAAAGTAGGTGTCTGAAATGGGTTTATGAGGCGTAAAACTAAGTACGTAGTTATCATTCGAAAATATGTTGACACTGTAAGGAATTTTTGTTCGAATACGCACTGTCATTGAATTCGGGATACGCCAGGGACATAAACCACAATACACCACTGGTGTAGAGCGTTATGCATAGTAGTTTTTCCCATTTCATAACGAATTTAATTACTTCTCCATTACCAGCCCGCGGATCCGTCAAGAGACCCATTTTATTAACACCGGTAGGACGATCAGGCTCTTAAAATTGTGACATATAACCTCAAAACTACAAACTTCTATCAACGGTCGTACACAACGTAGGAATTATTGTAATTCTGATACTAATAGAGAATTTCGATTAAATACTGTCATTTAAATATATATTACAAATCATTTCAGCGGGTTTAAGTTATGACTAAAGAATTTTATCACATCGAATATAACCTCTTTTCAGTTTGAAATGACAACCCTGCTGTAGGCTGTACCGATGTTTATCTTTCGATTTGATTGATGATATGATATGTGGTATCGACTATCGTGATATCGAGCCTCTTTCACATCGAACCAATATTTCAAATGATGGCGGGAAACGGACTCGTGGACGAATTCTCACTCGTTGAGATTTTATGATTTATTTATTCATTGCTGTACTAACTATAGTCAGCTTATCAATTTTTCAATAAAGAAAAACTCATTGTCTGGTTTTGATATTAATGTTTGACTTCAACCGCTACAATACAGTCGATACATTAAATATTTTTATATTATGCAAAGCGGAGATCAATGTTGTGTGACTCAAATATCTCTAGATTTGGATTACTTTTCTTATCCTGTATTTCCACACAGAGAATTGATGTCATATGTTTGTCGGTCAAATAAATATCTATCTAATTCCAAACCTCCGGTCTCTATCTATTGATAACAATATCATTCTCCTGTTTCATACAAATTGATGTATTCAATTATTATCTGACGATTCCCTGTTTTCTAGACATACGAAATAACCATGTCCAGTATTTGATTAAGAATGAATTTTACGACATATTACTCTTTGTTTCTCAAGTTATTCTTATTCCTTGGTCAATATGCTGTAACTTTGTCAGGAGCAAAAAGTAAATTTTCCTAATCAGCGACTTACTGATTTTTCGAAAGACAAACGTCCTTTTATTGAAGACGTTTCAATAGTTTGATATTATTTATAGCCCCACGAAATGCCAGTCTTACAGATTTGTCCAAATGCAAGCTCACACAATTTGGTACTGATTACATGGGTACAACTGCGACAACTGCAGGTGGCATTCGATGTCAGATGTGGCATACAGAGAAACCTCTTCACAAGGTCTCCAACTTTTGACGGTCAATTTTGTATCAATTGAGAACATGAACTTACTTGCTTGGTCATTTTTTGTATACTTCTAACGGTTCGCTACACTTTTGCAGTCATTATATCAATAAACCTCATCATAACATTTTCAATGACGCATTCTCTAATCTTATTAGGTCAGCGAGAGTATCACTGATAGAGATTTCCCAGAAAGATCATCACAACTTGCCAGAAACTATTGTAGAAATCCAACTAAAGATCCAAGAGGACCTTGGTGTTATACTATGGAGCCAACGCTCATCGACGATGAATGCGAAGTACCTCTCTGTAATTTCGGAGGTGAAAAAACCGACACTTTCTCAGTTTTCATAATGGCTGTTTTACTTCAGATGAAGTAATGTATATCCATATTTAATCTTAAATCCTGCAACGTTACAATATTTCAAGAATGTAGAGTATCTGGGACTGGTTCGGAGTATGGTGGTACTCATGATACCACTTCGTCTGGTAAAAAATGTAAGTCATGGGATAAACATTTGAAGCTGGCCATCAATAAGGTACAATTGTGATGATCGGTTTCATTTATAAGGTGCGTGGTTCATTAAGTCAGTATCATAATTATTGTGTTTGTGTTTAGACTGAAAAATTCTCCAACAATCACTTCTCAGATTTGTCTCGTAATAAGGCAAAGAATTTCTGTAGAAATCCGGATAGCAGCTCAGGTGGTCCGTGGTGTTGGGTTGAAGCTGAAAATTATGACATTGTTGAAAGAGAATACTGTAGTGTTCCATTTTGTGATGATAAAGGTTCATAGCGATTTATAGATGTCTTTGAAGTATCAACCAGCTTTTATATCATGATGAATTTGCACAATAAGTCAATTGAACTCATCCAGTATTTTTATCAAAGCATGACTTGCAAATCACAAGCAATGTTTTTTTTTATTGATCTAGATTGTCTTGTTTATTCCAAAAACGCTTCGGTCTACTCTACTCTGACAAGCTTAAATGGCACCTTTGGTAACATAACGTTTGCGATCAAGCTATGGAACCCTGCTGATGAGTACATAGTATGCTATAGGCCTCTAATTCCAGCTAAATCTATGAATTTTGCTAATCAGGTGCCCAAGACTCTGCAGTTGAAATATTTTTCAATGTACAATAACCTCACCATAGGGTCAGGCCAGATTATTATTCACCCATCTACAAGTGCCGACTTCAGCCAAGGTGATTGCGCAGGAGTGGAGAGCAGGTGTTGAGATTATCCTATCAAATTCTGGGAGTGGGCAGGAATATCCACATACCAACGTTAGTTTCTATTTGATAGAAGTTACTTATTTTCCTAGTAGAAAATAAATAGCAAAACGTTCGCAGGATGAGACAGATTTTGAAGAAACTCCAAGTATCCTTCTCGGCTCAAAGTGGACCGTGCTATGGGTTGCTTGGGGTGGCGGTTTCATCTCAGTTGGGCATCAAGGCACAACAAAACCAATATTTTTAGACGAATTTAAAAAGAAGAATACAATATCCAGCATGTACCCAGAAAGTTTCTTCCAATATGGTATCATGGGAACTGGAGTTTTATGGAGCATGCCATTCTGCGAGGACAGTACGTCAATTCTTAGTGAGACCGATACACCATGAAGTTATTCTGTAAAATCTTGGATTTCAGCATGTGAAGTACATACGACTTTTGGTCTTGAATTTCTCAGAGTTTGGCCCTTACTGCAAAGTAACACCAGTCACGATCTTCAATTCCATACGAGAGCTAGCCACAAGGCAACAATTCAACTCACACAGACTCCCGCTGTACCATATCCATGCCTCTTGGTATGCAAATATATTTTTTCATCAGACATTATACCTAGCAAAACTACAGATCACTGGATAAACACTTGACTCAAATGTTCTTACAATGAACTTTTAATAGGGATATAAGTTTATTATGCATAAATTTTTATTGTTAAATTTATGAGTCAACAATTCCAGATAGTGATCGGGCATCATGATTCTACTCTTGTAATGTATCAAGAGAAAGAATCTTCTCTAAAAGAAATTTTGCTGGATCTTGAAACTAAGCGTATTCTCAACTACTGGGCCTGGCATGAGTTCACAATCAGGTACAAAACTGCATTTCTCAAAAACGACAAGCAATTCAATGCGGTCAGTTAGAATATATAAGCTGTATTATATTGAATTACAAGCTATTTCAGGACTGATCTCTCAGGTATACATTTTCTATATCATTTCCTTTGTACACACCTTGTTTATTTCAAGTATTTTTGGAATGGCGATCCAAATGTTCTGGCAGCGAGATTATGGTAGACAGGAAGTATTTTCCATTGAACATCACAGCGTCCCGACTCTACGATGGTTCAGTATTGGAAGCGAGAATACCATAGTACATTGGACACTGTTTTGTGCTCCAACAGGTGAATTTCATAACTTTCACTCAAATTATGGGACAATAATGATTCGATGGTAATCATTTGATAATCGCAATCAGTCTTGAATATGTATTTGATCAAATGCAGCATATATTGATTGATTGACTTCATTAAGTATAGTTTTACAATGGTCTATATCATCGGCAGAAGCTGACGTGGTTGAACCTCCTTGGTTTCCGAATTGTATTTCAAGTTCATCAGATTCAAGATATGAAGGTTCTCAGTGGACAACTGAAAATCAAATTCCATGTATTCCATGGATTTCCGACAAGGTAAAGCGGGCGGCACGTTAAAATCATTGTTTGCAAACATTTTTCTATCAAAAATAGTCGAGAAGAAGAATAAAGAGGAGCAAGTAATTATTGATATAGATCTTTGTATATGATGCATAGATTCCCAAAACTGATAAACGAGAAGATAGTTTTATTGATGGATCGGCACTTAAGGCTTTAAATAAATGCAGAAATCCTACAAACGATCCTGAAGGTCCCTTTTGTTATACAGAAACGCAATCGGAAAGCTCCTCTGTAAAAAAACAGTACTGCCCGATCAGAAAATGCAGATCCTCTGGTGAGTGCTTTACATAAAGGCAAAACTTGATGATTCTAAGTATATTTTGCAGAATGTAAAATGGCAGGAACCGCCAATGATTACCTCGGCACTATGTCTGTAACACGTTCTGGGCGTAAATGCGCTCGGTGGGTATCGGAACATGAAGCAGTAACTGCTGCCAGAAAGAATATCTCTCTCGGATCGTTATTGGCTAGTGCATTCATAAGTCTGAAAGTAAAAAGGGAAAATGAACTGAAAGATAGTATTCTCAATATCCCAAGCCAACGATGGGATGAGGTTGGCCTACGTTCGAGACTACCAAGAGACACACAGTTTGTGCATACTCGGAGGACGGCTAAACAGCCAAGAGTTATCGAAACCCATAAACAAGAGAGAAGAAACAGACTTGTTGGATACCCGGAAGTTTCGGCTATCAATTCAGAATCACCAGAAGATGATGATGATGATGATGATGATGATGATGATGATTTATTTAATTTAAAACCAGCTACGTTTCCACCCAAAAACAGTTCAAAAGCTATATCCAAATCAAGTTCAGACCTTAGTCGACATCAAGAAGTTTCGACACCAGATACTGACAATGCCGAATTGTTAAATTATCATCTAGGAACTTTTCAGCCATATGGTGTCGAGAAGATTACATCCGAACCACCAGATGATGATGATGATTATGATTATTTTTTCAATTTGAAATCAGCCACATCGTCACCAAAAAAAAACTCGAGGTTTACTTCCAAATCAAGTTCAGGCACTACCAGACATCAAGATATTTGGAAACCAGAAGATGACGATAATAAATTGTTCAATTATCATCCAGGTACTTTTCAGCCATATGGGATTGAAAAGACTACATCCGAATCACCAGAAGATGACGATGATGACTATGATTTGTTCGATCTAAAACCAGCTACATTTGCACCGAAAAAAAGTTCAGAAACCACTTCCAAATCAAGTCCACGCACTACTCGACAGAAAGAAACTTTGAAAACTACTTCTGAGCGACCAGAGAATGATGACAACTTACTTAATTATCATCCAGGTACTTTTCAGCCATATGGGATTGAAAAGACTACATCCGAATCACCAGAAGATGACGATGATGACTATGATTTGTTCGATCTAAAACCAGCTACATTTGCACCGAAAAAAAGTTCAGAAACCACTTCCAAATCAAGTCCACGCACTACTCGACAGAAAGAAACTTTGAAAACTACTTCTGAGCGACCAGAGAATGATGACAACTTACTTAATCATCATCCAGGTACTTTTCAGCCATATGGGATTGAAAAGACCACATCCGAATCACCAGAAAATGACGATGATGACTATGATTTGTTCGATCTAAAACGAGCTACATTTGCACCGAAAAAAAGTTCAGAAACCACTTCCAAATCAAGTCCACGCACTACTCGACAGAAAGAAACTTTGAAAACTACTTCTGAGCGACCAAAGAATGATGACAACTTACTTAATTATCATCCAGGTACTTTTCAGCCATATGGGATTGAAAAGACTACATCCGAATCACCAGAAAATGATGATGATGACTATGATTTGTTCAATCTAAAACCAGCTACATTTGCACCAAAAAAAAGTTCAGAAGCCACTTCTAAATCAACTGCGGGCACTACCCGACAGGAAGAAATTTGGGAAACTACTTCTGAGCGACCAGATGATGATGACAACTTACTTAATTATCATCCGGGCACCTTTCAGCCATATGAAAATATAGAGACTACCTCTAAATCTCCTGGGCCACGAGACGTTTCAACACATGATTCAAGCTTAACCACTCTGCAACCACCAACCAATGATACTTCAAAAAAGCCTTCGTCAGAAAAGTTTTCACACACAACTCCACCACTACAGTCAACAAATAGCAGTACTATAATGTCGACTAAAAAGAATAATGCTTCGACACCGATTCATAAAGTTGATCCACGTTACCTAAATGACACGCTATACACTGAGCAAAATGCTAGAAATGCTAGTAATTACTGCCGCAATCCTTCTCGTAATATAGCTGGCACATGGTGCTACACAACGGATCCAGATGTACCGCAGGACCTTTGTAACGTCAGAGACTGTGAGCAGCCAGGTATGCTTTTTGCTCTGGATGAGATTTCACACCGTCCCTAGGTTAGTTGATTAGAGTTTGCCTAAGACTTTCGTTGTTGGTCATAGAGGAGTGCACTTTCCTCGTCAGAGGTCACGGTAGTGGAAGGCGCTTATATGTTTTACCAGAATATCGATCGGAAGGACTTCATTTCTCTCTTAAAGAATGGGAACCGGATCATCCGGACTCGATAACATTTGTAATATTAAGTGAAGACGATGTACAGTCCCGACTCATTCTCAAAGTTGGTGCGATGAATAATGAGAAGGTACTTCTCTACTACGAAACTAAAGAAGAAGGTAGGTCGATGTCTTATATTACTATTTTCCTACTTTCATTGAAAATATTTAGTTTGAACATTTCATCTACTATTATATAAATATGCTTGTTTACATATATGCAGGTATAAAATTGGTGAGGCAAAAAACGTTACCCCACCTTTTGTACCTTGGCAGATGGACTGGATTTGTGATTCGCATGGATCGCGGGGAAATACAGTTATTCTACGAAGGTGCCCCATACCCATTATTTGAATGGAAAGATCCAGAACCTGCCAAAGCTTTCCTTCCAATATATTATTACTACAGCAGTGAACTTGGTAATAGTATCGGAGTCGCTTTCAACTGTAATACAAGTACATAAGCATGATCAAGTTATTTTTTGCTGCTTGTTCTATATAATTCGTCATGTTTAACTATCACTGGAAATCATAGAAATCACTTTTTTTTTATATTAATCAAACCGCATATTTCCAAATATTGTTTATCGGTTACTTCATCAGTTATTACTTATTATGCTTCGCTATTGGTTAGTGGATATTACTTTCGTGTAGTCTTCAGAATATTGGCACTCAATGACAGACTTATACAGAATGTCACATAGAACAAACCACAACGACACGATTCAGCAGAATACTTCCGATTTCTATTTGGGAAAAGGAAGAGACACCGAGCCCCCATAGACTGGTACTCATGCTTCGCGGAAAAGGTGTTATTCTGCTCCCTCTATTAATGCTGCCTACTACACCCGGGTTAGCATATATCTATTCTCTTTCAATCTGTTTCCAGTAAGCAAATGTCTAAAAGTTGTTTGCTACAGATACTACGCGTTAACCATTGGTGAAATGGGACAATGGATCTTCTTCATAAAGAACAAGCTTCCTGTCGTTCATATTTTACACAAGCAAGATGCAAATGGACCATTGTTTACCTCTGATACTTGGACTAACATAACAATAACGTATTTAACAATCAATTAACATGAAATATCTTCCAATCGAGATACAAAATTCGATCAAGCTTTTTCTGAAATTTAACTATGTATTTTGGTTTAAGGTTTCATAATGCCACCATTCAGGTACTGCGCAATAGCACTGAGGTATTTCATTACATCCACAATTTGCCCTTGCTGTTCTACTTGTTCTCTCTCTCCGTCGATACAGGTGGATGGGTGACTTGGGCTGCAAATTGTATACCAACAGGCAAGTTCGTTTATTTTTGTCTAATCAAATTGAACCTTGAATTCTTCCATGAAAACCCTTATTTTATAACACACTCATTTTAGATATAGACGGTGCTCCGTTGGATGGAGGTTGGTCTGAATGGGGTCCCTGGAGTTGCAGCGCAAGCTGTAACGGAGGAATGGGAGTAAGAAAGCGAACTTGTGACAATCCTGAACCCAACATACGAGGCCAGCCATGTTTAGGACCTAGTACGTCGAGTGGCCATTGCAATATGAACAAATGCGGAGACGTTACAGATGGTAATATGGCTTACATTTCATGATTGGATTATTGTTATCGTGTAAATACGTACATTTATTTTCAGTTACTCTTGCATTGATAAAGAGAAGAATTCAAATCCAGCACCAATCAATAATTATCAAGGAAGGTGATGAGGCA
Source organism: Tenthredo scrophulariae (assembly GCA_963978835.1). Classification (NCBI taxonomy): domain Eukaryota; kingdom Metazoa; phylum Arthropoda; class Insecta; order Hymenoptera; family Tenthredinidae; genus Tenthredo; species Tenthredo scrophulariae. Next base: position 6,886,326 of record OZ022230.1, on the reverse strand, counting down.
ACTCTAACCGCTGATACAGACATAGTTTCTGCTCTGAGAAATGAAACAGCTACTTCTGAGATAAATTGGTCTCGTAATGGAATCTTTCTAGAGGAAGAAGAAGATAGAATTAAACTAGAAGACACTGCTGTCTGTAAGTTATACATTTATCTGCAACCATACCAGAAACGAGAATCAATAGAAGACCTGAAGTTCTTACGAATGAATAACTTCTGCATCTTTCAGCTATAAGTTACTCTGTTGTCAATGACTGTGGTGTATACACACAAATTCTGCATCGAGTAGATGATTCTCACCTCATCTTCAAGATCTTTACTCTAGCTGTCATTCCCACAAGAAGCGAACTTGTTATTAGAGAAACTTTACCCTTCTCTGTTACTTGCCACTGTGTTGTACTAGGATATATTTATTCAGATTTGAAAGTTTCTTGGATATTGAATGGTAGAGTTTTTAAAGATTATGGAATATCAACTCCCATTGCAGTGAGTATAATGTACAATGCTGTATCTTTATATCCAAGTATATTCATCAGAAAGTTATGAACAGGAAATTGTAATATACCGCAGCTCTCCAAAATGTATGGAATATCAGCATGTAATTGAATTCATTCGAAATCATTTCTCAGGTTTTCGGATTATTTTTTAGATAAATGTAGATCACATTCCTAAAGCTAACACGTCGCATCATGGCGAGTGGAGGTGTGAAGTAGTACAAAGTGATTTGAATTTCAAGTGGACAACAAATGTGATAAAAGTTCGCGGTATGCATTGCTATCTATAATAGACCTTATACTTTTAGTCATTTTTTTTATTCACCGTATACTGTTATTCATTTATAACAGTCTCACTCATTCATTCAACATAATATTTATCTACTAATGTGTACTTCGGATTCGAAAATTTTAATGACAGGACGCCAACAATGAGTAAAGGAATCCTCTCATGTTAATCTTACGGTTTTGCATACGTTTACTTATTCATATAGCATTTCATAGACTGGAGGTAAAAACTATCGGAAGGAGTCAGCAGGGAACGGATATTCTTTATTATTATAACATAAGATTTTTACAGTTTTGGGACCCCCTAATTGGCGCACTCATTTGATGGAGGACAAGCTGACAAGTCCGATTTTCGGCTGGATGCCAAGCGAAGGATTTGTAGCATTTTCTGCATTCTTTCTGACGATTTTGATAATCGTAGGCATTGTTGCATCGACGATATGGTATTTAAGGTAATAAGATATTTTTGACGCAAATGATCAGTGCAATAATAATCGAAATTCTATCATTTTAATATACAGATTTCAAAAGAGTCTAAAGTACAAAGATTTGCAGAAAAAAGATCAAAGCGATGGAGAAGAATCGTTTAATGATTCGGAAAATGAACAATTAATCGTCAAAAAGAAGCGGTCGAAATAGAACAACTCGGAGAAAAAGCGAAAGAAGTTGTTCCTTTTCGCTATAGCTTAAAAAAATCACAATTTACCTTAGCTTTCATAATATTTATTCAGTTTTACATGCGGTGCTAATGTTACCGCGCATACATATATAGTTTCAACAATAAATCTTACGACTATGGAATGAACCACGCATCTGAAATGAATGAATTTTCCTCGTCTAACAATATAACAATCCATAGCAAAATATATGCGAAACTCGCATAAAAACTTGAGTCAATTATACGTGTGAGTTTAACGCGCCGCTTTTACGCGCTACCTGCAAGGATATACACCGCGACTTCTCTTTCTATCCAAGCTTGAACCGTAATGCCGTGTTGTACACAGAGGCGTACAAAACTAGTTTTCAATGAAGAAGTCCTCTCCATCAGGCTCATTCATTTCCAGAAGGGGACAAACCTCGATCGCAAAATCTCCAAGGAAGAATAAAATAAATAACGTAGACATATATGCAGGTATACATATATCTTCACCTGAATATATTGCCGATGTGATTACAACTCCTTTTCGGAATTATTTTATGAATCGTAAAAATTTATCTATCGCGTAACCGTAGGAATATAATAATTTGTAATTAGGAGCAAAGAAGTCGCTGACGCCAGCGCATAACTTTTCCGCAGTATTTATGTAAGCATATAGTATATGTATGCAGCCTGCAGACGTGGACACCGGTGCACTTATATCGTATGCAGCGAAAGGCAAGTTACATTGGGCGCAGACTAAATCTAGGCAAATGTATAAGTATTGACTGCGATGGTGCGTGGCAGGCATGAAGGCAAGCATGAGGCAGGGAGCGACAGGTGCCGAGTCGCCCACGTGGGTTCTCTTAAGCAGTAAAAGACGGCTTCCTTGTGACTGCTTGGAGTCAGGACGATGCCGAGTATAAGCGAGTGGGGGGATCCATTCGGTAGCAAATGCTGCTAACCCGTCGCAAGGTCAAGATCAGTCGGTTAATCTCGTCCAGCGAGCGAAGACCTTGCTTGCACCTTGCACAATTATTTGAAATAACTTATTTGTCTCTCTCTCAATCTCTGTCTCTCTCTCATCAGAGAATATACACATCATTTGGTTGATTTCACTCTTGTCACTCCGATCAGGAATAGGTTCCACTGAAATCCCGTGGTAGACTCAAAACGTAATCGTCATTCGTTTGCTTGAATGGTTTATCAATTTTCGAAATTTTTTCGAATTTTTTTTCTAATGGTGTTTAGTTGACAGAACTTTATTTTCAATATAATTGGGTTGAGTTTTCTTTCCTTCTATTCTCAATCTCTGCCAATCAAGGTGCGCGTGTTTTTATACAATTTCGAAAAATAACTTGTTATGGAAACTTGTGTTTTGATACCAAAAGAGTTCTCACTGGTTCTTGCTACTGATCCATCGTACAAGCTCTTTAAAAATGCGCCCTTGTCCGAGATGCGGATCTCGGTGTGGTCCAACGTCTTTATACCGTCGGGAACGCTCATATATCCGTTTCAAGGATCGATAAGGTTCGATAAAATTGATTTGTACTCTCTCCTCGACGACAACGATGTAAGTACGATGTATTTTATTTATAGTTGCATAACGATCATAGCCCAATTACACTTGTATTAACGACGAGCAAGTTTTTCTCTAAATAGAATTTCTTTTACCGTCAGACAAGAACGGCGAATAACTTTTACTCTTCGTACTGGTACCATTTTCTCAATTTGTATCTAATCAATTGTGCAATACGAGGAAATCGGTATGCACATTAAAACCGATAAATTGTCAAACGTAGAATTGCGTAAGTGGGAATTTCCAAGAATATGAGAAACTGTTAATTGCTTGACGCAACAGAACGTTGGTCTATGAGTTATGCAAGTAATAAAATAATCAGCAAATTATACAGCCTCTTGTTAAGTCATTGATAAAACCAATTCTGTTTTGCGGATGACATAGAGTATAACAAGCAGATACTTCGTAACGTTTCTTGGAAAACAGGATAGAGAAACGATTCTGTTCAAAGGTGATCTAGCACCTTCTTCTCGTTTACTATATAACTGCATCACAGCTCGATCTCGGATGATTAATGAGAAAGGATAGTTTTAAGGTGCGGCTCTAAAAACAAACAGTAGTAGAGGATATTATAGTGGATTGATCAAAGAAAAAATACTTGGGTTGTAGCTGTTCACACTATTACAAATTATTGAATACAATGAACAAGTATATAATAACCAACACCGTATATACTTGCTCTTAGGAAAAAGCCTATTCTACAGACTTGTTCAGTAAAAAGTTACATGTTATAACTAGAACACGTGTAGGCATAGCGACATGTATTGCTATCGCAGAATTCTGCAGCCACATTAATGACCGAGGAAATAGTAACTAGTTTGTGAACGAATAAATTTATCTCATCGGCCAGTTCTTATGGAAACTTCAGTAACATCATTTCTTGGGCACGTTATCTAATTGACAATGTTCTGGTACGATTTAGTGATATTACCTACATTTATGGGACTTTGGGAGTTGTATACGATCTATTTCGCAAGTGTATATTATGCATGAGGGCGAAGAAAGGCTTGATAGAGACTTCTATTTTGTTATTACATTTTATGAAGGGAACAACGGACATTATAACGTTTAACCAGTAGCATCGAGAGCTCTGGACCGAAGAGAAAGGTATTATGATTCAGTTATATGTATAGAGAGCTGCACTATATGGATACGCCTCAAGTAAATAACAGATATTACGTTATTTTTAAAAGTTACGTATACTCCACCCTGAATACTGGTTTCACCTTGTCAATTCAGATATAAGTATATTGCTAACGAAGCAGACGATTTGTTAATGATTTCAATGTTTCAATCAGAATCCTGGAAGTATATAACAATGATGCTTTGCTCCAATTAGCGTAGAAGATGTAACAAGGTTTTATTACACCTTTAACAGGATATTTCTCCGGCGGAAGGAAATTTCGATGTGATTTTCCCTTATTGCAAGAACGTGGATAGCCCAATATCATGATTCGCAATTTGTTGAGCGCATCACGTTTAATAAAGTAATCGAAAAGCTTTTGCGTAGTCCGTGGTTTCGCACCCTATAATCATTTGTAGACAGGGTAAAATTGGTAAACGATAAAACTAGAATCATTCAATAGCTATTCTAGCGATCAATGATGGTAGCTTTTACTGACAACTGTTACTTTTTAGATAAGGCGTGAGTACGGCTGCTACGACGAGGTGTCATTTTCGAGTTATAATCTTAATTATCGTCAGTGTAATTGGATAAGGTTTCTACACATTGTTCAGACCTATAACGATCAAGTTAATCTTATCGGCACAAAAGTTAGAGGTGAGTTAACGTCAGAGCTCGTTTTTCTGTGACATTAAATTGAATGAATTATGGATTTAGAGACGGAGGAAATTTCCCCAGTGATCGCTAAATCCGTAAACGCGTACTTCTTTGGTTTTTCAAAGTTTACCAAAACTTCCACTTCTATTGGACAACAGATGAATATCTGACGAATTTTCAATAACTAGAACTAAAAAAACTTTGGTACTTTAGGGGAGCCGATATTCGAAGTGATCAAAGACGTTCAGCCAGACACAGAACTGGCGGCCTGTTTTGTACCTGTAGATGATCACGATTTGGTTCTTATATCGCACGCTCAATGGACACGTACCGCAATCTACAGGTACACGATCGATTCCATTTTGGATGGTACGTATTGTATTTACATTTATAACTGCATAAGGTGTTCTACAACGATATTTCATAATTCTTCGATAACGCAAATACTGTGTTAGTATACTTCAATGCCAGTGTAGTCATTAGGGTGTCAAATGATTGTATGTACAGGGATGATGGATAAAGTTTTTCATTTAAAACTTCAAGGTTTGCAAATGTTACGATAGAACAGAAATAATGATTCAATTGTTTTGCTGTTTTTGATTGAACAATCGATTCACTCGGAAAAGAATCGACCTTTCACAGACGTTGCTTTTCGGAACTCATCGGTGCTCGAGGTTTTAAATTTTAAAGTAATTGAAATCCTGCATTTCAAATATTTTCTGCAAAGGTTCTATTGGAGTAAAACTTTTCTTTATAATAAGAAATACCAAAGCTTGTTGTCAACGGTACGAACTGGGTTGAAGATGGTAGCTGCAGGGTGGAGTAAACAGCTAAGGACCGTCCAGTTGCCACCCATTGTACTGTCTTTCAATGGCTGTGAGCGCTACACATTTGAATCACAAGTAGCCGCCTTGATCTGCACCGACAAAAATTCTTTCGATATTTGCATTTCAGATTTGTAGGCCTATTCTGTATTTCGCGTATAATTTAATCTTGCATTTTTCTGTTCTCGAATCAAATTACGCTTAAGGGTCGATGAAGCTGATTCCATCGAAAATTTAAACCGCTTTTGGAATTCAGTTTATATCCACAATTCATTGTCTTCCATTTTATTCGTCCATAATAATTTAATAAGATTCACTTTCATATTAGGAGAAAACCAGACAACCGAGTCTCGGTGTATAATATTACTGTTTGGGTTGATAATTTTCATGAATAATTAGCTTAAACTTTAAACTTTCGTCCATGGTTGTTAATTTGTCTTTTAGAATCCCCGCTCGATCTGTCAATGGCTTTATTGTCGCATCAGTCATCGTCCGCAGTTCCGTCTTGTTACGAGGCTGATGAATACGAATCGACATCCGGCGAATCGTCGACGTCTACGTTATCCTTAGTTGGTGATCATTTAGAATGCAGCATCTTGACGACGATGAAGCGAGGCGAACGCGTTTTATTGCCTTGTGAAGTTTGCGGGAAATCTTTCGATCGACCTTCCTTACTTAAAAGGCATATGAGAACGCACACAGGTGAGACCGACCTATCGACTAATACTATCTACGACTATTAAAACGAAAACTCGCAATGCTCGTAGGTATACATGCATTACGAAACTTAGCATACCTTATTCTTGATATCAATAAGGAAGATTCAAATTTGGAACGTTCACCTGAAGATTATTTCGAGATATTCTCTTTCGGTCTCATTTTTATCTAACGCACTAATAATGCATTACAAAGATATTATTTAAGGCGAAAAACCCCACGTCTGTATGGTTTGCAACAAGGGCTTTTCGACGTCAAGTTCCTTAAACACACACAAGCGAATTCACAGCGGAGAAAAACCGCACCAGTGTCTTGTATGCGGAAAGAAGTTTACCGCTTCTTCAAATCTCTACTATCACCGTATGACTCACATAAAGGTGAGTGTGTACCTGCATACATACATGCAGTAGTGTAATTCTTATTATTTACAACGTACTAAACCGCCATTAGCATAATTATTTAAGAAAAAGGTATGGCGAAATTAGCGCGGCCCTATAGGTATACCTGTGTATACCATACCATATCCCTGCGTAATTGTTGAGGGGTAAAGAAGTAAGGACGTAAAAATCTTCGTACATTCAACTGTGAGCGTAAGAAATTTTGCAATTAACGAATGAAAAGGAGCGTAATGTTCGAATAGGAAAAAGGTTGCAAAATGCAAATGCAGCTGGTGCAGTTATTCCAAAATTGTGCAATTGTTGATGGGTATATTCCGAGAGGATGATTTGAAGTTGGTTTTTGATTGTATTATAGTACTTGACATCCGTTATGTATATTAAGCGATAAAAATGTCTGCAAGTAGGAGGAGATTTATGTTCAAACTTTCTCGGTTTTTGTCGAATGGAATCGGAATGAATGCAGACAATCTTGAGCTTGAAAATGAATTCGGGCAGACCACTATTCGTTCAGACTTGAAAGGTGAATACAAGAATTCACTCAATCGGCGCACCTCTGTCTACAGCGTGCACCGGTTTGTTTCGCTTCCAGCGCTTTAATTTAAAACCTCAGCGGACTTGAACCGATGCGATCGTTTCAATTGCTGATGAGATAAGGATTGTGAATATAGTTTGGTTTTTTCACAAAACGTTGCAACACTTCTTTTAAAACTGATCAATAAACCTGCCGAGTAACTGATACCGGAATCCTAATTTGGCGAACTGTAAATTTGCGATACATCCGGTTCTTATTTTCCTTTTGATAAAAATCTATTTATCTACAAAGCTCATCAAAATCATTGACCTATGAACCTTTTGAATGAAAAGCTTTTAAAGTGTACTGATATTCTTGAACCGAAAAACTGATAAGAAATTGCAAAAACTGTTAGATCGAATCCAAAATTGCTCATCGTTTTCGAAACTCAGACAGTTTATTTAGTCTAACGCGGCAGGTGGATAATGAATTTTGATACGACCTGTAGAATTTCGACAGATCTCAGTGGCTTCATCTCCGTTGACCAGTCTTGGCTACCGCTGGTCACTTTGCCGACGCTAGTAGCGGCATTGCTTTGAGCGTGTCGAGATAGCCTGCCTTGAATATCGGAGCAAAATCATTTTGCCGGCTCTGCAAATCTTCCTCGAGCACATAGTCGAGTATATTTCAACGTTCGTCGCCAGAAAGATTCCGCGATTTGTTGCTTATTGCTTTGCTTCTGAATTGATTATTATTAATTAGCTACTTACCTGAAAACACCTATAATCTGATCACCCAGTTTATGACTCAATTACACGAATTGAAAGAGTAGCAAAAAATTTTTGAGTACTTTGTTGCTTGCTTTTCGATTGATCAACTCAGTTGGAACGAATATGAAGACGAATACGCGGCCTCTTCGGGATTCTGGAAAGTATAGAATGGGGATATTTCAAGGGTGGAAAAAGATATTATCCGATTGTTAAAAAGGATCGAAAACATTGTGTATTATGCGCGGGTTCTAATATTTGGAAGTAATGATACTCGGGAGCAACGCAGGTAGGCCTGCCATCAGCTACTGTAATTGGTCCATTACTTGCTCCCGCGTGGAATGCAATCCAATTAGAGAGACAGAGAACGTTGCCCTGGGCGATTTCAGTCGGTATTAGTGCTGTAGTGTTGTTGTACTACCGCTCTACTCCGATCCTCGCTATCCTCACTTTTCAGTTTTCAACTTTACCACGCTGCAGTATACGTTCACCCGATTAATGAGTTCAACAATTTCTACTTCAGATCAAACGCGGAATACGCATTGATAAGATCTCATTAACTGATGTCAGTCAAATATTCCAAAAAATGGCATAAAATAATCATCATGTTTATTATTAGACATCTCAATCGATAGATGAAACAAATTTCTCATCCATTTCGAATCATCTGATCTTTCCAAATCCGCGTTTTGGATCACTCGACTATTCTTCTGTCGGGGATAATCACTGGAGTTGTCATCAAAGTCGTAATGTTGTTTTTTTTTCAGGAAAAACCACACAAGTGTTCGCAGTGCTCAAAGTCTTTTCCAACGCCAGGTGATTTGAAAAGTCACACTTATGTTCACAACGGTCTTTGGCCGTTCAGGTGTCACATATGTAATCGTGGTTTCAGTAAACCGACGAATCTCAAGAATCACATGCTACTGCATTTGGGCAGATGTTCGAACAAGAAGTTCGTCAAGTCGGATTTATGAATGAGTAAATCTGATTCCACAAAAATAGGTATAATTGTTGGATATATATAAGTTTTCAAAGAAAATGAGAGCGATCAGTTCAAAAATAACAGTATTTTGCCTTTTTTCAGACTGAGAATGAATTTAAGACACTAAATCGGTCGTGCTTCATAAATCTGTAAAGTATACGGATGACGAATGTCACAGGCTGAGATGTGAGCTGAAAGGCAACCTTAATTGCAATGAATAACTATAATAATAATAATTATTATTAATTATGGAAGTGTTTTTGCCAAGCCTTACGTGCATATCCTGATCATACATCAATGTAATACACATTTCGCACGATCTTGTATGGGAAAATGTAAAAAAGAAAGAATTGCACTCAACCAAGTTGGTATACAGATCAAGATCGAGACGGTGCGGCGTGGCGCGGCGCGGCGCATCGCCAGCTCGGCAGCAATTTTAAACTGGGATTGACGAAGCAGGTTCACCTTGACGAAGAGGAGTTCCCGTAGGTGACAAGAAAACTATATGTACGTAAGCAGTTTGCGGACGGTAATATACTTGCCGGTAAATCTTTTCCTTAGTTAAGAAAAAATAAAAATAAATAAATAAAAAAAACTGTGAATAATGAGATTTCAAGGCTGAAGCCAACAGGAGTTTTAAAAATTTACGCTCAATATATCGTATAGCTTTAATTATATTCAAGCAAAGTCATGAATAATTTAAAGTAATAAGTTTTTACTTTAACTCCCACATCTAAATATGCCAACTTAGTTTAATTATAGTCACAACGAGAACAAATATCGACCCGTATTTCTATTCTTGTACATCCTTAGGTAATAATTCATGTATACTGGCTGCCATAAAATGGAGACAACTATAGATGTCGAAATAGATATAATGTTATGTATTACATATTTTATTGTATTATATAGATGATAATTAGACATATTTAGCATTTACTGATTATTCGAATAATTACGAAACTTTTATTCAAACAATGTTATTTTGTAACCAGTGTAATTCTCCCCATCTTAACGGATCATCGATTGTCTTGTAAATATTATTATATTCTAATAAAATTAGATTGAATGAGTTAGTAGGCTACTGACGCCTCTTCCGAATTAGTCATATCTTTTATGTATTTCAAAACTGAAAACAAGTCTCTCGATAATATAGTTTCGAAATTTACAAAGGCCAGTGGTTAATGTACGCTTAACTGTACTCGTCTATATGAATATCTTCACCGGTGGACAAAAAAATAATAATATACGAAATCTTTATCTTAAAGTTCTGTAGGCGTAAAGACACATTTCATATTACACCGCGAAAAAATTATTCGTTATCTGCCCCGACCTGTTATTTTGTCGATCAGGTTTTGAAATACAACTCTCACATCCACAAGAGCCTCGTCTAACGAAGGACCTAGCAAATAGTAAAGGGCAGTCGGAGAGCTGAAAAAATTAGTTCATAATATTATCACTTCACAATGGGCATTTATATTTGCAAAAAAAAAATTGAATTTGATTTTCATCAATCCTGATATATCTGACTCTGCAGGCACGAAGAGTTTCCCCATTATTCGAAAGCATTAAGATGTTTCACTTCGTCACGGATTTCATCGAGTGACTCAACATTACCGGATCAAAGTAAGCGATAGAATGATTTCCTGCATATCTTTATATGGTTTGATTGAAATTATCTTCACTAAAAAAATTCAACCTCTCTACTTACTTTGATGATTCGTCACGCGGCTGGTTGGAGCGGTTTGAGTCATCGGCTTGCGGTTCTCTCCTGGGTGGGTCAGCAGCTGCCATCATGACAATGGTTGACCTTTTGCTTGCAAAACTCGAATTTAACTTAAAGTCTTTAGACGAGGTCTGCGAAAATAATCATTCATAAAGTCTCTGTAAATGTTTGGTCCCTCTATTTGGAGCTTGTTTGCAGACAATCTTTTAACTGGCACGAAAAAACTTTTTAAAAATCTTGGAATGTTCATTTCAGCGTCAAATAATGAGGAATACAATTTCTATTTCATCGGAATCATTTCATTTCATACATTTACGTATTTTTGACAATCTTAATGAACTGTACCTTCGTCTGGAAATGATGGTCTGCCATAGTTTCTTCTTGACCCACACGAGTCTTGCTCTCAGGATTAGCTTTTGTTTGAAAACCGTTCGCAATGTGTGTCTCAGAAATACCCAAAGCTGCAGACGATTCATTTTCCAGTTTTTGACTGTTTTCTTCATACTTACCAGGACATTTCGTTTTAGAATTTACGTTATAGACAGCAAATTGTCTATCATTAGACGCTCTGTTCGTTTGCCTTTTCCCCGATTCATGACTTTCAGTTCCAATTATGACGTCAATGCTGTTATTTGTTGACATATGAGGAAGGGCTTCTGCGTTTAGTAAATTACTTAGATCGTCTGCGGCATCATCACCGTAGTCTTTTGAGACAGTAGATTCTGCAACAGAGCTTCGTTTTTTAAACAATCTCTTCAAGCCTCTTGAAAATACGCTTTCAGTCTTAGCGACGCCTTGTTCCTTCGATGTTTTTTTCAAATCTTCAATTGACGGACTCATTAATTTTTCATCAGCACTCTTTTCATCCACACATCGATTAACACCCTCCATTTCTTCTTTTTTAAGCTCGGTGCGCCGTTTGATGTAACTTTTTGCTGTGGATAACAAACTGCCCTTTCTAGTATCGGTTGATCTTTGACTTAATTTCTGCTCGATGTCGACTGCGTTATTCAAATCCTTTTGACTCGCAGGTGGAATCACAATATCGTCGACTACAACACGTTCCACGATTTCTGTTGGCATCAAGCCATCGTGATTCGGTTCCACTTTGATCTCTACGATATCAACTTCATTAGATTTCATCACCGCGAGTTTTGAACCGTTTTCACAATCATTAATGCTATTTCTGTCACTCTGTGCATTGGCTGACTCGATCCGACTTATTTCAACGTTATTAACGAGCAGGACTTCGTTGTGGACCACAGGACTTTCGGTATTTTCGGGTTGGCGAATCTTCACTTTCGATCTACTCAACAGTCTTTTGATTTCAGTGCAACTTTCTTGTTCCTCGTTTTCGCTCTTTATCCTTTTTGTCGACATTATGGATTCCCGTTTGTTCTCATCATTTAATTGATCAACTGGGTGATCCTTGTTCCTTCGATGTCTTATTATACTAGATTTTACTGAATTTAAAGATTCCTTCTTGTCTTCATGACCCGCCCGATCTTCTATGGTCGCGTGATCTTGTCTGCTTCTCATCGATGCCCGAGAAAAAAGTTTACGTATCGTAGCGAAATTTTTTCCAGAAGATCTCTTCGCACGTTTTTCGGGTTCATCATCTTCATTGGATCGATCATCAAGCTCGTCTGATATATATTTCGCGCTCTCTACCATCGGCGCATAAGATACAATTGTGCCTTTAGCTACATACATTTCTCCCGAAGGTTTTCCGATCTCTTGGACATTGTCTATCGAATCTTTCCTCGCTATTTCATTTTCGGAAGCTATCTGATCTGCTTTCATCGGCGCAGAAAATATAACTGTGCCACTTTGCTCTGGGCGAAGTAGTTCGTCGTTCGAAATATTCGTCGTATATTTGGATTCCAGAACCCTTGATGATCGTTTCACGATTGACTCTCTGTTAGCATTACGATTATCTGAATCATGCATAGAATCCAATGATTTAATAGCGACAAGCTCTTCTCTGTTATCTTCTGTCACCTCAATTTTTTTGTCATTTAGTTGGGTGCTGGAATCGTTTGACGATGACAGTGGTATTCTTGTGATCTCGAAATGTTCTTCTGGGTTTGTTTGCGAGTCAGCTGCGGGTCTAGACTCTTTTTCACCGTTTCTCTTTCTGGGAGAATTGCTGAAAATTCTAGATAACGAGATTGCGAATTTCTTTGTATTTCCCTCGAGATTTTGCTGCTTTTTTGACCTTTTTCTCCCGTCAGATACTCCTACAGTTTCTTCTTCTACCACTTCGTCATCTGTCAGTAACATCTGTGAGTTTGATTTAGCGACTGACTCCTCAGAACTCTTTGCTTTAGCATCAACTCCAAAGCCTACAGTTGTATCCTCATCTTGCCTCGGCATAAAACTATCTGATACCGTTGCTTGAAATGATTTTTCGACAATATTTTCGGTGATGAATGGAGTATCTTTGTCGTCGAATAGCTTATGACCAGACCTTCTCCTATTCTTAGATCGCTTTCTGTTGTCTTGCAACGACTTCATGCTTTGGATCGTTGGGATTTCGACGCTTTCCCTTGTGAAATGAACGCTTTGTTCTTTCTCAACATCTATTTCGGATGACCGTGTCTTCAATGAATGCAACGATTTATTTATCACGTCTCTATTCGCTGAATCTTCGATACTTGTAAGAGAACGTTTTTGTACTTCCGATTTTTTCGATTTTTTAAATATAGATTTTATATTCGAGAGTAGACCGTGCTTTTCTTCATTCGGTCTCATTGAATCATGTGACTGCTGTTCACGCGATTCATTTTCAATTAGCTTCGGATCAGATTGTACTTTATCCCCAATTACGGGTAATCCGTCCGACTGATTTTGAACTGACGGTTTTACCACGTACGCCACGACCAAAGATTCTGATTTCCCAGTAGAAATTAGCGAAGAATTTCGAATCGTGGTTTCATCCGTTTCACTTTTTGACTCAGTTTCCGAGATTATTTGAGCTGATGTTCTCGAAAAGTCCTCTCCGACGTTGACTGCGTTTCCTTCATTAATTTTTATTCGCTTATCTGATTCTTTCCGTATTGATCTCGTAGTTTTCGAAGATTCTTCTTCTCTGTGGTTGCCTGACTCATTCATGGTATCTTCGTTTTTTGAAAGTTCATCGTCATCCAAGCACTTTGACGTCCTTTTACTGGAATTTGTCGACGACATTTTTTGCAATATTTTCGCGAATGATTTGTTAACTTTGAAAGAAAATTTCCCTTTTTCCGTTTGCTTTGGCTTGATTTCCAAATCCTCAGAAGATTTCAGAGCGAGCTTAAGTTTATTTGGGGTAGATTCAGTATCGCTTTCAGCTACATCACAGATATTTCTCTGGCCCAAATCCTGGCTGAAATCGAAATTCGATGATAAATCAGTGATTTTAGAAGTCGAAGAATGACCTTGCTTGGGGTTGCTATCAACAGCAACTGAATAAACTTCCGCTATATTCTTTGGTGTTTCTTCGGCTAAATGTTTTGATACTTCAGATATTGATTTCTGAATCACATCTTCGACTAGATCCGTGACTTTACCGACTTTACTTTCTTTTTCCATAGACCGTTCAAAAAGTCTTTGAAAAATGCTAGATTTCTGTCGAGGATGACTATGCTCGCCATCTGTCAACGAAACACTGCCAGCATCTTCTTCGTGATCTAGCGAAAGGTCATCTGTGATCACCCCTGATGATCTCCAGGGATTGTTCAATGATTGTTCGACATCATTTCCATCTTTGATCTCAGTTAAAGATTCCGAAGTGAATTCTTCGTCCATATCAGTCTGCGACTCTGAACTAACTTTCAATTTCGTCTCGTTTTTTCGTTCGGATTTTTTTGACCCACTTCTCCTAGATTGTAGACCACGCTTCAACCCTTCTATAAATCTGTTTCGTTTCTTGGAGCTGATGGAAGGCTCCATCGGATGATCCAATTTATCAACATTCGTATTTACCGATGCTGCATGTATCTGCAAAGCTTTCAAACTGTCTTCTGATTTATTTCGAAGTTTACTAGTCTTGACTTCCAGAAAGGACTTAGAACTTTTATTGTCTGTAATATCCAGGTCATTTTCCGGCTGTAAATCGTCTCTAATAACCCCATCTTTTTCCCCAGAGAATGTAGAAGATACATTCAGCATAGACTTCTGCCTTCTCAATGGCTCTTTTGCAAAATCTTTTGCATCATTTTCCAGACTTTCTCGTTCGCTAATTTCTTGTTTATTAGATTTTAGCTGAGCCGACGATTTTTTACTGAACAGCGACCAATGTGAACGATTTGATTTGATTTCCACCTTATCAATTTCACCGCCAACCATTTTTTGTGCTGAGCTGAGAAGATTTAATTGTAAGATATTATCTGCAGCAACGGGATATACCTGGGTTTGAATTTTCTTCAAAGAACTTTCTGACTTATCGTTGGTTTTTAATCTTTGAGTTAATTTCAGCTCGTTTTCACTCGCACTCGTGTTTGCTACGTGGAAATTATCAGTTTGATTTGATAGGTTCCTGCCCTGAGAAGATACTACCAAAGTTTCTGCTGCTGGGTTATTTGGTCCAGGAATTATTACGTCGCTGATATCTGTCCTCGACAATTTTCCCGATGATTTACTAGCTTTTCGGGAAACTTTTGACGAACTTTGTTTTAAAGAAGGATCATTTGTTGATTGTAGATCTGCGCTGCTCTCCGTTCTCGATGATTTCTCCGATAATTTGTTTGCCTCTAAAGAAACTCTCGACGAAGTTTTTGCCGAGGGAGGAGAGTTCGGCGTGCTGTTCGTTTTTATGTCGAAGGAGGATTTCATTCTTAATTTTTTATCGCCCAGCATCGATTTCCCGAGCTGCTGAGGTTTGATTTTCGATAATGTGCCGCTATTATTTTTTTGATCGACCCCGTTCTCAGATACCTCGGTTTTAGATTTTCCTTCGAAATTCAAATTGGGAAAGATTTGATCATCAATTTTATACAATTCGCTTTGTTCTTTCTCAATCATTGTGTCATCGTCTGCTACCGTTTTTTCTGACGTGATACTTTTTTCTGTACGGTTTTTCGACCTAATGATTCTCGAAAACACAGATGTCCTTTTTTCAGAATTTTTCCCAATTTCTTGGTTCTTCATTGCTTTGACCATGTCGTGGTTGACTCCTTTACATTCAGACGATGAATTAGGAAACTTATCCGCTAGGGAGATATTTCCTTCTGCGCTTCGTCCTTGTTCAACTGCTTTTGTACAATTTGATTCCGAGTGTGGATCATCCTCAGTATCGGAAATAGCGTGATGAGTGTTTATCCCTTCTCCTTCATTCGTAAATGTTCTATTTCCTCTATCTTCTGAATTAGTGTCTTGAATCGCGGCTGCTTCTTCAACATTTTTATTTTTATCCACAAGTTTTTGTGCTAAAGAAGGAGTACGAAGTTTCACTGAACTCCCACCTTCCACCTTGTCAGTGGAAAAGGTTTTTCTTAAGAATTTATATAACCCCCTATCGCCATTATCTCTAGACGATCTGACATTTTCATTACCTGCTCTTTCGTCCTTGTCTACTCGTTTACTCTGACTCAAACTTTCAGACCGTTCTTTGCTCTCTGAAATTTGGTGATCGCTTATTTTCTGGACAACGTCGGACAATCCTTTAAAATTAAACTGTGCTTCGGGCGTAAATATAACTTCGTCGTTTTGCGATTCCTCACTATTGGCGGTGATGCCTAGTATCCCTTTTTCCGAAATCTTATCTTCGTTATTTCTTTCCGAAGCTGTTTGACTTCGGCCCAGTTTTTCTGACGCGCTATCCATTGTGACCACTGCGATAATTGTTGCGGATTGTTGATTTGAGTTTTTGAGTGATTGATTCGATTGTGAATTCAGTCGCGGTTGATCCTCATCCTCGTGTTTATCCCGAATTGACTTTTTGCGGTTATATACAAACTGATTCATCCATTTTTTTATTTGTCTAACTTTCTTTTTTTCTACGCTACTGTCTTCACTTGCAGTTTTATTCGCAAAATCGAGAGTTTCAATACTGCTTTTCGTATTTTCACGACTCCGTTTGCTCCTGGTATTTTTTTTTGAAGATTTCTTCCGCAGGGCTTCGTTCTCGTTCAGAACATCGAAAATACTCGAATTTTCGTCAGAGCCATCCCTTGGATGATTTTTGTACACATCACTAAAAATTTCGGATTCGCCTTTCCCTGCACTTTGTTCCGTCGACTGTTCCTCCTTATGATTTGTCTCGATATCAACGTTTGAAATTGAAGGCTTATTTGTTGATGCAATTAGATCGTGCTCGATTTGTACTTCGTCGTATATTGAAGTTTGGTCATCTTCATTCTCCGTTTTCGATAATTTGATCGATCTTCCTTCACCCTGCGGAATCAGTTGCGTCTGAACATTTTCTCTTGTTGTTGTCTCTACCAAACTAACAATAAATTGATTTCTATTTGGAAATGGTGCAATATACAAATTTGGTACATCCTTCATTCTGTCACGTGCGAAAAGGTCACTTGTTTGTGTTTTTTGCAATATACCATCTTCGTTCAAGACGAGATGAGTGTTAGACAAAATCACAGGTTTCTCTCCTGGATTATCAAATTTCTTTAGATTCTCTGAGGAAATACGTGGCTCAGATCTTTCATCATTTTTGCTTGCTGTTTTATGCATTTCAATTTTCTGATCTCGGCTGAACGACGCACTTCTTTCGGTCGTTCCAACCGCGTTAAACTTATCGAAGAGAGAACTTTCGCTTTCCACTGGAGAAGTAGAACTCTTTTGTGAAGTAAAATCGTACATTTGGTCCTCGTTTTCCGGATTCCTTTCGCGGTTCATGATTCTGTCGTTCTGAGTATCTATCAATTCGTTCAAGTAACCGACTTCATTTTCAGGAAAAAAATCATTTTCAATTCGGTTAAAAACTTTCACCTCCTCGGCTAAGCTGACGGACTTCTTTCGTTTAGTCAATAGATTTCCACTGACAGAACTCTGTGCGGGGGATTCTATGCGTGGTAAAAACCGAATCTGTAGATCATCATCGACGATACGTCGACATTTGAGGGAAGGTTTTAATTCAGTAAAGGGAATTTCCTTTCGGTGCGTTTGCTGAAGCTTCAGAATTAAACTATCTTTTACTCGCATGCCAAGAGTATTCGAACTCCGATTAGCTAATTGGTCAAAACTATTTTCTATAATACGGAAAACCGCCCTTACGATTGTCTGAACGACGTTTCTAATTTCATGGATCACCAATCCGTCGTGATCATTATTCTCTATTGATGAATATTCTTCGTTGATCATTTTTTGCTCACGGTAATGATTTATTCTCACATCTTAAAGACGGAATAAATTTTCACGTGATTCTAATGAAAAAACTTGAAGCCGATGAAAAATACTCCTTCGTTAATTCCTGATCGAATAACATCTTACTAATCATAAAAACGCGATGCGTTTCATACGAGAAGATCCTTCATTGAAATTTACAGCCACTTGCATTCAAATACCAAATCTTAGTTCAATTGTAATTCGGTTTAGCTGTAAGACAAAATTTATTCAATTACCTACGATAAGTTATTCTGATGTAACATTTGTCTTCACAAGGAAATCGACATATATAATATCTTTATATCCTTGTACTCGAAGAGAATTTTAATTCTACAGTTCAATCATTATTTTCGAACGCTACATCGTACCAAGATCGCCCTCAGAAACGGCGAATATACATTGATTCCTTTATTGAAGATGGTCATTAAAACACAAGTGGCATGCATACCTTTTCTGCGAATGGATTTAACGAATACTCGAATCCTGGGAGCGTTGGGGCCAAATTGGCTTGGCTTTGGTACAATTGATGTAGCTTCCTTGTTATTTTTTATTATACTTTTTATCTCCGAGAAATTCTGATGCAGAATGTCAAAGCAGTTGTTTATTTCATCGGTTAATTGACTTTCAATGTTATTCCCTGAAGTCTCATGACAATTATTTTCTGACTTTGAAGTAGCAGGAATAATTTCGGAGTTTGACATTACTTTGACGATTTATGCTAGCGGAATGTACATACCATGTTTTGTGAATAATTGTAACAGCTAGACTTCCGGAATTTCGCGAAGAGACTTATACGTTACATTATTTGCGTGGATTATTACTTCTATTCGTGTTAATTAGGACTTGTAATTTACAACGACGAAAAATTCAGACAGTAATAAAAGAAAGGGACCGTTTTAAATTTGATAGACTGAAGCCAGCTATTAGATGAACTTTCTCCGAATAGCATATGTTTTATTGTATTAGTATGCGACACGAAACGACATTTTGAGTCTGCGACCATCGTCAGTGGGATTTAGGGGCAATGATCTCTTCATTATTTGACAGTCACAAAAGTAGAATTTTATTATAATAATTTTAACAATACATAATATAGTACTGTAGGTAAAGATAAATTATTACACGTTTTGCAAATAAGGTATATTATCGCGCCCAGCGCTGTTACGTATATTTTATATATATATATATATACCGTATATTTATATATACAGAGCGATTCTCTGGAAAGTAACGCGCCTGAAAGGTAGGCAAGCGCAAGACGACTGCATTGAGCAGCTCAAACATTAACGATTGGCTTTTATTTCCCACGCAATGAATAAAACCTAATCATCGATGTTTGAGCTGCTCAATGCAGTCATTTCGCGCTTGCCTATCTTCCAGGCGCGTTACTATTTCCAGAAAATCGCTTTGTATATATAGTATATATATATATATATATACATATATAGGTATATCTAACACCGATTGTAAATTTGTAAATGTTGCAATAGATAATTATAAATTTATTATTAATATACTTCCAAGGATAATTGGTACGACAGAAATAATTTCCGTTTCTAAAGTGACTACATAATATGTTTGTTACATGTTTTTTTTTTTGTTTTTTGTTTTTGGTTTTTTCTTCTAATTTCTTTACAGTTTCTAGTTAAATATATAGTATATATGGTATATGTTCATTGCTAAAATTACATAGTGTAATAGTTTAATCAACGCATTCATTGAATACATCGCACGTTCGTAATTATTTACACATTTTCACCTATAATATTAGATATTATTATTATTATTATTATTATTATTATTATTATTATTGTTATTTTTAATATTATTATTGTTATATTATTAATTTTTATTATGTCGATCATCTAGCAATCAGAGAGCAGGATGAACATTCTTCGCTTCAATATATTTACAATAAGTACCTTAATTTTATTGCCTCTTATTGTATGAGTTTTCTTTTTCGCATATTATGTGTGTGTATATATTTATTATATTATAGTTATATAATATATATATATATATATATATAATTGTGTAGTGGTTTGTAATATAGCCAGTATATTAGCAGTAATAATACCGTGAGATTATGTGGAAATTACAGGTCCCAAGCGCGCAGGCGCTGATTTATTTGAATATTACGAGGGACGCCAATTTCAGATTTGCCATGAATATCCCTAGAGTCCGTCTGCTATTTGTTTCCGATTGTTGTCAAATACCAATGGTGGCAGGAACAGGTTATGATTTTTGTGAATCTAGCAGACGACAGAACTAGGGATATTACTGAAAAGTTGGTGGAGTTCCTAGCGCGATTCTGCCGGCCAATGATATTCGAATAAATCAGCGCCTGCGCGCTTGGAACCTGTAATTTCTACATAATCGCACGGTATATCAATCTATATATTATATATATATTATATATAATTTGCTAGTAATTTACTACTTTATATTAATTATGTTTAAAAGAATTCGAACAGTTACTGCAACAAAGCAGACCTGTGGTCGATAAAGCACTGCAGTTTTTAAACATGCTCAAACATTCTTCTCATCGATCGACCTATACACCACATTATGGCGCAGTCGCGGAAGCTCTCGAGTGTTTTAATAATTTCGAGACGATGAGGGAAATACGAAAGCATGTATCCGGGTGACCGGAGTTAGGTACTATATATCGGATAAGTCATAACTTATACGACATATATCTATGTACGTAGCAACGCTTCAAGGTTTGCTCTGCTTTGCTATTTGAATATTAAAATTCACTTCTATATAGCGAACGAGCACGAACTGGATTCTACGATACACGCGACACACAATCGATCTAATCGACAAGTTTTTTTTTTTTTTTCCTTTTTTATATATATAAATATAGAATTTTGTGTATTTTCTGCTAAGAGCTGATATCACATACGCGTGAAAGACGACATAGAAGTGAAGAAGAAGAATTCAACTTTTCACTACTCTTCTATAGTTATCTTGAAGATTAATTTAGATCGGTTAAAATCTGATTGTTACTTTACTTTAATTTAATTTAATTTTACTTTACTTTAATTAATTACAGAAAAATCATAACAATAATATCATCTGCCATAAACCTCGGCTGACAAATTTCTATTCATACTCCATCGAAGAACGTGTTTGATTGTTACTCAACCGAAATAATATGTAAATTAATTTCAAATCAATAAAAAATTTAGAATATATCCGCGATTTAGCCGAAACAATATCAACTCCAAGTGATGAGTTATTGCTTAAATGATATCAAATCGTTACATTTCGAACCTATACAATATTATATGAATATAAATATTAAATTTTTAGAATTAGTGAACAGCGGAGAATTCGATATCAAAAGCACTGTAAAATTTCTTTAGAATAGGAAAAAGAGAGATCAATAACGAAGATTGAAAGTAAATGAAGCTTATAATACAGAAATTATTTTTCAAACGGAACACAATTTGGAGATATTTATATCTAAGTAGATTGCATCGAGATATTAACATACTTTGCTCCAACTTTCACCTCGAATTGTTATTTCGTTTCCTTATATTCCATATCCTCCACTTCCCAATCCAGCTTTTGTGTCAACGGGTACTTGCTTGCGAAAACAGTCTTCCAAAAACTGAGCCATTGATAAGTAAAGATGTCCTTTTACCCCGGCCAAACTGTGGCTTTCGTCCGGATAGACCTAATAGAAGTAAAAAATTTATTCGCACATTTGTTTACATTCAATTGGAGGATAACGTTTTCTTCTTCGGAAAAATCATCAGGGGGAAGAAAAACACTTTTATATAACAGAATTTTAAGTAGCTCTCTCACTTGCTGGCGGAATAATATTCCCTTTTTTGCAAGGTGGCCAGCGAGGGCCATACTTTGTTGAAATTGCACGTTGTCGTCCGCGGTTCCATGTACCAAATAATACATTTTATTTCGCAAGTGTTCAACCTTTTTGAAAACGTCAGATTCCTCGTATCCCTTGTAATTAGACGTCACGTTTGGCGAGCCCATGTATCTCTCGGCATATGCCGAATCTGCATTCGGTTAAACGTGATAGCATCAGTATTGCACGCAATAAATTGCCATTTCATGTAGATATGACAAAGTTATTGCCTCGCCACGAAATATTTATTCATTTATGGATTTACTGATTACAACCCACCGTAGAGTTTCCAGGAAACAACTGGGGCGACACTAATCCCGCATTGGAAAACGTTCTGATCAGTTTGAGCCAAGGCTAACGCTGCAACAAATCCTCCATAACTCCATCCCCACACGGCAACTCTTCGTTTATCCACAAAGTGTAGGGAATCTCTTAAGTATCTGAAACAAGTATGTAAATCCCCGGGAAAGTAGAAAACTTTAATTTCCAAACTGGATTTTGAAATTTTTACTTTCTCATGAATTAATGATGCATGCGTCGAGAATTTTGCAGCTGAAACTCTTCGGCATCTCGAAGACCCTTATGCTTTTACTCACTCTGTCACTTCTAGCTGATCCGCTACCTCGACTGATCCCAATCTGTAATATACTTCGTGAAGCAATTGATAGCCCTGACCTCCACTACCTCGACCATCAATTTGAGCCACAATTGCTCCTTTACTGCTGGCCAGATACGTGTTCCAATCAATTTTAAATTTGTCTGTCACCAGCTGGGAACCGGGAGCTCCGTACCTAAATGCGTAAAGGTAGGCAAGATGAAATGAACTCGTTTCTGGGGGTGAAATAAAATGAAAATAGGATTTAAACGGAGAAACACGATGTTTTACATACACTTGAACCACCATAGGATAACGCGTGATTTCTTCCTCTCGTAAACCAGGCGGCAAATGCAGACGCACTTGGGCGTTATAACCACCACTTATTTGTACAGGGAACGTCTTTATTTGGGGTAGAGCAATTTTAGATACTCTTTCCTGTAACACAGTTATTTCACACGTAGTATCAACGGTGATAAGTTAAGTCGATAGTAATTATGGTTTAGCTTCAAGATTCAGAAAGATTTTAGTATAGATTTTAGTATAAAAAACGCGAGGAGGAAATATTCACGAATGGTTTTTGTTTTTTTTTCACAATTACTCAAAAACTTGTAAAGCTTCTTCCATCACCTCATGTAAACTTGTTGAAGCGAGTAAATGAAAAATATGTTAATTGGATTTCTCGACTTATTGTCTCGCCGTTAATTTATCGGACTAATTAATATTACCTCGCTACGTAATATTCTTTAGAAAATTTTATCCAACTATACGAATACGGTGTAATTCTGAGGGTTGAATTTGACAAAGGTTATCTCATATTAAATAATATGGAGAGAAACACATGCGGGTTTACTAAAGGGGAATCATTTCCTATTCACCAACCCTTTTGAGGGATGCAGGCTATACACAAAACCATACGACCTAGTAAAGAGACGAAGGTACAAAAAGCTTGAGTAATTAATCAAAATGTGTGGAATCTGTAACCAAACAGAATTTCAAAATTTCAGAATTTCAGAATTTCCACTGGCTGACTGAAATCCCTCAGTTAATATTCTGTCGCCTTGCTGTAACATTATTTTATTAACGAAAAGACTAATTATACTTTAATGTGGAGAACCTCGTGCACGATTCCGTTCGCCATATTAACAAGATGAATTTTCGACGATCTCATGATGAATGAAATGTGAATTTTGAAATTTGAAATTTTCCCAACTTGCTGAGATGTTTTTGAATTTTATTTCTCGACCTACCCGAAGCGCGGTGTTGTTTTGTAGAAGGCCAATAAAGCGTGGCTCTGGCAAGGTAGTTTTGTACAGAGCAACCGTAGGTATACTTGGTCCAAGGCATTCCAATACGAAGTAATCCAATCCAGGAGAAAACACGGCGTTATGATATTGGCAGGCGTCCAAATTTTCTGCAAAAATGATATTGCATTGGAGAATAGTTCCTTCCGGTATCGCAGCTCCGTAATCTCACCGATTCAGCCCTAATAGATAGCATTCGGTATACAATAAGCCGCATATCAATAAACTGGATTCATGCCCACGTGTTCTCTCGATGTATTATCAATGTGTTTTCCTAAACAATTATGTCGATATGGTTTATCTACACACGTGTATATGTGTACTGTGTATCTGTAGTATATATAGTATATGTATACGTGTATATATATGTATACATGCCCGAGTATATAGCAGGTATGAATTCCCCATTTTGGCTTTTCATCTCAAGTTTACTATAAAAAGCCTCCGGATACTTGACGAGTTATGTACCTTCACCTTAACTGTGTACATCATTAGTTACGCCGACAAATTGGAAAATTTAATGATCAAACGCTACGTATTTATTAACAGGGTACATATCTGCCTATGTGCCTTGACATAAACGAGACATACCTACAAATTTATTTATATATTATATGCAACGCATTGTACCTCGCATAATTATTCTTCTTCAAGATTAATTATTTCGGGGAAGTTTTTGGCGAAGGGTAGGTTTAATCCGCGAAATGTGACCCTTACTTTCCATACTTGACTGATTTCGCTTTGTGTATTCTACCCTCATTTTTCTCGCTCACCCAACCGATATATACTTCCGACTTAAAAATCGCAGCAATCAGGCTCTTGTATTCGCGGAAAAGAAACGAATAAAAAGAAGGAAGTCCGCAGAGGTTGCAACGAGCGAACGGACAAAAAAATATCAGTCTAGTTGCAATTAGTCTCTGGCTGCTTGAATAGTTACTGCTTAGACGAGTGTGGTTATAACTTTGAAAAAGATTTCCGGAACACCGCAATGCTGTAATTGTTAGTAATTTTTGAAGCCCTATAAAAATGTATACACCTTTCAAATTGTGTAAATTAAAACTTTGCTCTACAGATTTATATTCAATTGTTATTTTATGCAGCAGCCGACTTCCACCGTTCTGGACTATTCCCAAATGTCTTTCATCGGCTGAAATTTTGCACAGATCGTAATGTAATATCCTGGCTGTATTTCAATGTATCGGTGCTCATTGAGGTCTCCATGTCGTATGAAATTTTCGAAATTGAATTGGCTTATCTGTTTTCTACATGTATATGTGCGTATCTGTACATGCCATCCCTCGTAGGATGAAGATAACAAATATTCATCGCAAGACGACATATTTACTTTTACCGATTTTTTCCATCAGCAATATCCCTGCTTTCGAACAAGAGACTATATAGTTTCTACACGATCATAGTCCTTAATAATAATTGATTACGACATAATTATATCGCCGAATTGTGGGATAATTAGAAATCCGACTAACTGTCCATGAAATATGGTCAGTTGATCATCGGTATTGTTTTATCAAAGTACGTTCGACTAATTGAAAATCACGGTTTCTCAGCACTTTAATACCTTTATTAAGGCTACCAGACGTCCTGGATTTTTTTACACCCCGAATTCGTACTGAATTTATAAGAATTGTCCCGCATTATCCTGGATTATGTGCGAGTTCGTTTCAACTTGTTTTAAAACATATAATGCCTGGTTTACGCAGCGCCGTAATTCAACTTAATTTAAAAATTGACCAATCAGGAGGCTGGTTTAGTCACGCGCCAGGTGAATCGAGCCTCTTGATTGGTCAATCCTTAAATTAAGTTAAGTTACGGCGCCGCGTAAACCAGGCAAATCACTCATTCGACTGTTTGATTTTTCTCGTTTGCAATACTCAATCCATAATTGTAACGTTATTTTATTGTGTTAAATCAGAAAGTAAAAGAACTAAATGATTGTGTCCCTGCATTACTTGGGGGGGGGGGGGGGGGGGGGGGGGGTTAATGGCGGTTTCCCGCATTGCACTCATTCTGATCTGGTAGCCTTAACCTTTATGTATTCACTAGGCTTGCACGAATAGCAGGATAGACTATATAAATTTTATTTATTTTATCATTTTTGCGTGTCTATCCCTATATGTTGCCCAATATACTAGATCGCGTGGTAAAGGTAGTATGGTAGAACGTACCTACAAGCTGACGTCGAAACTCGGTCACGTAAATTTTTCACGTATTCTCACGTAATTATTTTACCCTAGGGAGTATCCTCCGAACGAATGACCCCTGACCTTTGTCCACCGTTTCTAATCGCGTTAACCACTCGGCTTGGTACTCGATATACGCGTTGCCTGTGACCCATTGTCAATGCATGACTGCGTGTCACTCAAAATCCCAGTGATTTTTAAAGTAAACTTAAGATGGTATCGCATGGCATTTCGTATGTTACCACGCTTTAATATAATTTTTTGGAATTATTTAATGAAGAGGAAATACGTGATACCAGATCTGTTCCATCACTTATTGCACGCAATTAATTAGATATCAGTTGAACGTGTAATCATCTATAGTGTCTGATTTTAGAAAGATGATAACTATTAATTAACTATATTAATAATTAGATTGTGGAGGATAAAGTGTGCAGAAACTTTAGTGCGTGTTCCATGTAATTTTACGTTTCTTTGTTTTAAAGAGTCATTAGTTATACTACCTAGTCTGTAAGGGCACACGATAAATATAGTGTTTAAAGCTTACGCCATAACAGTTTAAATTTATACAAGACCAAAAACGTGACGGTGGAAAAGTGTTGCGTAACATTTAATGTATAGCATTTTGTGATGACAGGCATGGAAGATTTATATTTTATCGTTGTTACGTGACTGAAAAGTTTCACCTTTTCCTTAAACGACAGAACGATCGACCCAAAGCTTTTCCCAAAATATTTCATAAGGAATATACGGCAAAATATATTTGCCTTTTGTTTTTGATTAAAATTTTAATAATTATAATCTAATCGTTTTATTTTTCTTTCTTTTTTTTTTCTTTTCTTTTGTTTTTCCTTCGCTAAGTTTTATTGTTTACAGATATAAAAAGAAACCAATCAAGTATGTGTACCTTGCGCATAATTTATTAAAAACGAAAAACAGCAGAAATCGAGCAAAAAAAAATTAAAAATAGCAACGATAGCGTAAAAAAATATTATAGACAAAAACAAAAAGAATATAACAACAATAAAGACGAACGATTTTCGGGCAGAAGAGTAATGAGTGAAACACAGCTGATGATATATCCGAGCATATCGTTGAACAATATGTATTTATATATCATATCTGTGATTGCAGTTATTATCGGCAACAACGAAGCACAAAGGCTGCACAATACAACATGAGTATAAGATATATGTTCGTTAAATTTTTAATGAAAAAAGAACGGTCGTGCCCATTTTCATGTCGAACATTGAATACCGTTAAAAAAAATAAATAGATGTATACCATGTATATACATATACGAATGTATCTAAGAAGCGCTTTTTTACCATACCATTCCATTATATAAACACATATATAATATAATATATATATTTTTTTATATTATTTATTTATTTTTTTTCTCTTTTTTTTTCATATATATTATTTCAGCTTATATCTAACAGTAAAGAACTGTACCGTCTCTACCTGATTAACTTGGCCATCGCGTCCGGTACTCCGATCTCGAAGCACCGCTGTCAGGTGCTTAGGATCAGCCAGATGGCAATTAATGGTAATTACAGGGCAGACACAGAAGGCAGCAGTATTCTGTATTGTCGCCAGGATTCTGGGCGGCCACCGTCAACTACTTCCAACAAAGGCGGCTGTAGAGACTTGCAAACAATGCCGGGTAAAAGAGTCAAGAGTCAATCAATCTATAATCTATAACTCTATAACTCTATAACTCTATAATATCGGTAAAGGGTGTGTGAGTGCCGAGGAGGACTGCGATAGACGTCGATAATAAACTGTTCCTTGTTATTTCCATAAAAAAGAAGTGATCCTTCAACCACGGATCCGTCGACAAAACTTGAAAAATTCAACGACAACAGGAAGAAGACCAACAACCATCGCTGACAAGGGATGAATTCGATCAGGAATTCTCTTTTTGATCTTTCTCGACGTTTGGCAAACCTTTTTTTTTCGCTCCTTTCACGGACCTTAAACTTTAAAGTTAAAGCCTACACCTACTACAGTATCTAGATAGCACCGATTAGAAACACTCTTTCACTTTGGAGGAAGTCAAGTGCAGCCTTTGAACGTGAACACTCAAGTTCAGTGACACAGCTTGATGATCGGTATTGTAACTAACAAGCTATCGAATGATGGACCTCTTTTTTCTGCATTTCTACAAGACTGAGGATATTCAGATGACTATAAGAGAAGAACTTCGTTTTGTTAGCGTTCTCTAGCCTGAACTATATAATTTTATTTTACAATTATAGCAAAGCTCTAGGATATTTTCTGAGCCATTGGTTCAAAGAGACGTTGGAGGACGGTGAAATAAAAAGTGCTCTTTGCATCTAAGATAGTCATGCCCGTCAACAAGATATCTCAATGTCTTACATTTGGAATAATAATTATAGCGTCCATATGCGCATCTACCGCGATATTGCGTATTGAAAAATTTTAAAGCAACTCAAAATCACAAATTACTTTTTAATATAAGTTCATAGTTTTTCTTACAATTCACCAAGTATTTTGAGTGTAGATGTAACGCAGTGTTGAAGAAGAAAAAAAAAAAAAAGAAATAAGGTAAACCAAAAGAAGAAAAAAACAAAGAAGAAGCTGAGTAAAGATTCAAAAATAAGAACTGGGGAGGACCGTTCTTCGATGAAAAACTTATCGCAAACGGGCGAGAGCATCGAGGCAAATTTGTCAATGAAAGACTGATCTCTGCGTTGTAGAATTATTAGAAGAAATTAACGCAAGAGAAACTTTTCTCTCTAAATTCTAATTCTATAAATTATAGAATCTCGCCAAGATCCATTGTGACGATTTTTAGTGAGACGTGTCCGTGTGTCAATTAATGAGTGCGTCTATTCTATTATAGTAATTTATCATAAACTCTAAAAACCATCTCAATATTAAGCAGAAAGGGAGATCAATAATTATATAAAAGCACTAATCAGGCTAAATCAATTTACGTATCAAACAAAATGAAAATACTTCACACATCTACATAGGTATACGTATAGGTATAAGATATAAAAACGAAAGGGATTCACGTACGTAATATTAAAAAGGTAACAGTTTTACATTATCGATCGCATATATTTAATCACCGGTCAAAATTCAAATATGCATTACAATTAAAAAGTTATAAAAATACATCTACTTACTCGTTGTTGATTTTTTCGTACTATCTCGTTTCCCCGGTGTTTCCAAGGGCTGAACAGCACTGTGAGACTCGGTCAACTCATACTCTGCCCAATCGTTGCTGTCCGGCCACGTGTGATAACCATTATTATTATTATTATTATTATTATGGTTGTTATTATTGTTATTGTTATTGTTATTAGCACCCGTGTGCTTGCTAGGCCTCTCAGAGTTGTATTGAGCTTCAGGATTTGTCACTGCTGAACAAGTAATGCAAACTGGAGCATGAAGAGACGAACCGAGATGAGGAGGCTGGGAATTTACACGATACAAGTGTCTTTGTCCGGGATGCGCTTGAGGAATACCGATGAAATATCTGTAATAACGAGATGAAAGTATCCCTTTCGGAAGGCGTAAAATTTTCACATTTATTTCATAAATTTAAGAAAAAAATTGGACACAAATTTGATCATTATTATTATTATTATTTGTTTTCAATACAATATTATTATTGTGTATGTGTGTGTTTGTTTAAACTTACATCGTATTGTTGACCTGATCCCATGCCAGGATACGAATTACTTCGTATCTCCCATGGGTCAACGGGACAACTCTCTTCTTTAAAACGTTTGCTAGGACGATATGCTTGTAGTATCCAGAGGGCCCGTCTCGAACAGGAATTATTGCTACATAGCTACTTCCGTCTGCTGAGAACACTGGAGATTCCGGTGGCGTGTCCACCCAACCTCGACCCTCCCCTATGACGCGTTGAATTTCCTGTGAATTGTGGATCATCCCTTTGTCGATAGCATTCATTTTTTCTTATTTCATATTGAATTCGACAACTATATATCAAACTCACCTGACAATGCCACATGGGACTTTTGCACACGGTTATAATCGACAGATTTTGAGCGCGGGTCAACCACGTTACGCAAACTTCTGTTAGTGAGACCCACGAAGCTGTGGTGAAGTAGTGTTCCCTGAAAAGGTACTTATTCGATGACTTTATACTTTGATAGTATAACGATCGCCAAAGTACCACCAAGCCATTGTGTTTTTAACTTTTTAGCTCTTTCTCTTTTCGTGTCTTTTGACTCTTTGGCAGTTGCCTTTTCGAGCCTTAGAGAGGACGAAGAATCTATTATGAAATCGGAGTGGTGTGACTGGGCTAAAACCAGACCAAAGTCTTGGAAAGACAAGAATCGATAGTCCAGCACGCGACGTGGTTAGAACTTAACGTGTTAATCGATCCGTTCGCCAGTCATCCGGGGAAATATTTGATCAAAATTTATAAGGAAGTCGGTGGTAACTTACACGTGCTCTATGGCAGGCGGAGGCCTCACTGTTCTTGTTCGAATATTTTTCGGGTCAGCTAAATCAGCGACGATCAATTTTATCGAAGGATTCGGTGTTCCTGGCTGCAACAAATTCATCCTTGGTAACTGTTCTGTTGTGATTAAACTGGGAACAATAACAACTACAAGAAAATATTTGATTTTTTTTTTTTTTTCTTTCTTCCTTTTGATCTTTTATTATACACACCTGCCCATGGGTATAGGAATTGTTCTGATTTTATACACGAAGGGTCAGGTCAATTCTTCTAGATTTTTATCTATAAATTACCTTAGGGTAACGCAAAGATCGAATATCCGGGTAAAGAGTCTTCGATCCTTCGCCAAACCACGGTATTCTCATTTCTTGAACGAGAGAATCGTTGAAGGACGCGTACAGCATCAAATGCCCATCCTTCGACATCCATATCGCTTCTGCACTACGTAAGATCTCCTCTGCGTAAAGCATAAATTGTATAAAAATCGGCGAATAAATCTGCAGTGATTCCATTTGGGTTTAATAATTTTACATATGTATAACAGTATAACATATTCGAAACTGTATATGAAGGGGAACTCAAACTCTGAAGTATAATACAACGGTTTTCAATCCAACGATCCACTCTGCAATAAAGAAAATGAATGGAAAGTAGGAAAAAAAAAAAAACTCGTAAAACTTTCAAACTATTCTGCAGCAGGTTTTATCAAAACGTATACACATTTAGTTTGAAGGCAAAATATTATATAACATAACATTCAAGGCAATCGAAAGCACCAACGATACAGACATATGGATGTGCGTGTATTCGGATGATGTTATACGTTGATGGAAAGGCTACCGTCAATCATTCGCGATCTGTGCTGAACATGTTGACTTTTATTGTCCCCCCTCGAACAACGCGGGATTATAAACATTTTACCAATTGGATTTCGTCGGCTTTATTTATACCTTCGTACAACCAGTCTGGCAATCCATTTGACAATATTCCTGGTATCGCTGAATTGGTGACACGGTATCCCGTGTTGCTGAGTGGACTGGGCCGATAATATATATCGTAATCTTGAATCATCACGAGCCCATGACCCCTCGGCGTCCATTGAGCCAGAAGCAAATATGGATGAGCATCTATCTCCGGTTGGGGTGTTAGCGGTATTGTTTCTCTGGAAAATTTTTATTTAAAAAAATTCACCGTTACGGGGAAACGATTTACCCGGTTGTTTTAAAAACCCATTAAATCTGCATGCAGAATAACGTGGAAATGAATGTTTCGGATTCTGTTATACGATAATCAATAAATCAACTTACCCTGTATTTACATCGTAGATAATATACTGTGCGAGATAAGAATGTCGGAATAATTTCTTCACGTTTTGTGCTAGTAGCAAATACTTGTGGTCTGGAGATAGCGAGAATTTTGCTGGATTTAAACGCCTCTGTAAATTGCCAGCGTTATTTACCTCGTTTTAATTCGTACCGAGACCATTGAAACTAAAAAGACGTATTTGCATACTCACAAAAGTTGAATTTGGCATCAGACTGTGCGACGTAATGTTTGGATCGGAAGAGTCCAACAGGGAAATGCCACCCGATGCGTCCCGGTAACAAATATGGCGTCCGCTCACCCAACTTCCATTAAATAACAACGGTGATAAATCTCCAGACAAAACCTGACAAAAAGTGGCGTATTTAAAAAGCCCTCTAGCTTCCCAGAATCGAAGGATGAAGCAACGGGTGTGATTTTTGTTGAAAACAATTTATTCTACCGCTTGTAGTAATTCCCACGGGAATGAAAGGAACTTTTTTTTAAACTAGTGGTAGGTTTTTAGGTGACCCTCGTCCGACATCGTGACATCATAAAATGGAATTTATGGATACAGTTTCGGAGTGCAATTAGAATAGTTTATAGCAGGTCTATACTTTTACTTCTGCGGCGATTTTATATGAATATAATAAACGGAAAGAAATTTCACGAGGAAGTTAGCAGCGCATACATTTAGTGCGTTATGATCGTTGAAACTACCGACCTTAATTACATTCCACGCCATCAGGAAAAAAATAGAAAGAAAACAGGGTGCAGGATCAGGACGAGGCAAAAGGTCGGGAAGGAAGCCGTGGTAACGTGGCATTGATGAATTAAAATGAAATGTAACGGATTCGACTGAAATGGACTGAGGAAAAGTTGTTCAAATCGATTACGCGGGATGAAACACTTTCGGCTCCACAGATCATGAGTTGGCGATATTTTAACCCTTCATCAATCAGCACACTCTCGCGGTCTACAGCTAATGCGAAATGCGAGTAAACGGAGTCTGAACTATATTTGTATCCTCGAAAAAGAGCTGAGAGAAAAGTAAAAGCATTTCAACTCCATACTCGGCCTCGTTCAATTTCACATTTTTCAGGGGGAAAAATCTCTTTCAGGATTGAGGAGGTGAACTTACCTCCGCCAGGCGTAAACGTGAACCGCGAACTCGTGGGCCTTCATCAGGAGGTGTGAGCAGTGCGACTGAAGTCACAATCAGAGCAAGAACCGCGATGATTACGAGGAGAGCGATTAAAATACCCCGCCAGTTCCTCTGATTCGGATTAGTCGAAACGAGCTCCTAGTTTTAACAATTAATTATCACCAATAATTGTGCGATGAGTTCGAGATCATATATCGCTTATATCATTTGCAATGCATGAATTTATGGCATCTTGTGTCGTGTTCGACCCTGCTCACATTACGTATGGTAAAAAATAATGGAGAATAATGTGAGTCAAGTGGAGACGACTGATCGTACGAATTATTGAATGATAATATGGGCTATACAATTATTTGAAACTATGAATGACGTAAACGGTTATCAAATGCAAATCATACGAAGGGTACAAAGTTAGAGAAGAAAAAAAAAATATATATTTTCCAACAAAATTTCAAGAGCCGTGTTCTCCTCGGAACAATTAATTATCTGGCGTCAAAATCCGTAATATAACCACGCTGATTACTTGGGGAGTAATTAAAGTACGAAACGTTCTTTAACTTGGATTATCCAAGATGAATACCTGGATTAAAACATTTGACATGATATTGTAAAATGATATTGTAAAATGGGTCACATTCATCACCATCCACAATGCAACCCATTTAATTTGCGTTTTGTTCTTTTCTGTATAACCGGCAACCTGTGTAATACCTATGTGGTGTAGCGGACATTGAAACAATGTGTAAGATGTTAATATCGTTGCAGATGAATGTTGGAAGAGACATGCAAAACTGTGAACAGTTCATGAAAATTTCAAGTTTACATATTTCAACTGAATGGGCTTTGAACCCGGGTCGTGCAAGGAATTAGAAACATTTTTAACGGACCTCGAGGAAGAATATAAAGTATAATGTTTCGTCGGAAAGTTTTACGAGGCGTACTATTCTCTTTAAAAGCAGTGGGGATTTTTTGCCACTTTAGTTTAAGAGAGGCCATGATCGTAGTGATTATTGGAAGGCTGAATTTTACCCTCCGTGATTGACGTAATACGTCAGAAGAAAAGAACTTTTTATAAATACACCATATAACAAGACTTGCAAATTACATTTTTATAAAATGAAGGAGAATTCCTAAAAGTTTTTCACAAGCTTTGAAAAACGACGTTCTCTTTTGTGCTTAATATTTTTTTAAACCAACTATGTTTAGCCCCAAACATTTTCATACAAATTGCTATGAATTGAACAAGGACTTCAAAAAGTCAGAATCCTAGACCGGGAATGAATCATATAAAAATTTTGTAATAAAAAGCTACTGAATATGATCTGGGGTGAAATGTGTACCGTAATATGTTTCGTTGATAGTCAAAAAGGCGTTTTTCTCTAAATCACAATACCGCCATACTGCATTTTTTACGGTGATTCTCCGACTCGTTTTCTGCCACTATAAAGTTTCATTTTATCCGAATATCGTCTACTGAGTTTACCGAATCGAAACTGAGACGCGTTATAATTAAATTCATTCAACAAAATTTGCCTAACCACCATATAGCTTGTTTACTGTAGCTGGGTGTAAAGGCAAACAATAACGTGATCTCTCGCCGAATGTTTATTCGGAAGTTTATCTCCGGAGTTTGCAGTGAAAAAATCGAATCGCAGATTAAGTCAAGGTTGTGAAAATTGTTTATCGTAGAATACACTCTTCGAAATTTAAAAATCAACCAAAATAACTGTAGTTACTGCAGTGTTCGAGTGACTTTTTGTATTATTCAAAGTACGGACTCGTTTCGAACCGAATTAAAATAACAGATTAACTTCACCAGATCCTCTTACGTTAACACGGTAGGTACACCCAACGTTGCAGCTTACATAATAAGCTCATTACAGACTCGTGTCGCCCTGAGACTAGTACTTTATTTATTTAAGCTTTAAAAATATTAGCAACCCGATCGTAAGTAATAAA
Organism: Tenthredo scrophulariae; assembly: GCA_963978835.1. NCBI lineage: Eukaryota > Metazoa > Arthropoda > Insecta > Hymenoptera > Tenthredinidae > Tenthredo > Tenthredo scrophulariae. The sequence goes on along the minus strand of OZ022230.1, from coordinate 6,851,430 downwards.
CTCTCAAATCCCAAAGAGAATAATAAGCAATTAAAAACTTTGCCATTTTCTGGACCGAGCTTCAAATTAAGGTAAGCAAAACAGTAGAAATCGAACAACTCTAAAGGGGGCCTATACAGATGGCTTCACCAATACCTCTAAAAGAATTTTTACCCTGTCGAATCATGGACTGATTTCAAAAACGCTACGTGAATCTCTTCAAATCATATCCACTATTGATGTAGATAAGTTTAAACTATGAAAAATTTTAAATTTGCGATGAAAGGAGCTTTCTGAAACCTCAATATCTGAAATCTGAAAGGTAATCAAAATGCTGCTTACATCACGGACATCAAGTTAGTCCATTCAAACTTTTCTGGCTTATTCATGGAAGTAATTTGAAGAGCTTCACGCAGCTTTTTTAAATTCCAAAGCTTTACTTCCATTGTAGAAATGATTTTGCGATTCTGGTCAGTTCAGCTGTATATAGGCTTTCCCTTATAAGTATATCCAGGTAATTTCGAAAGCATAATAAAATGGAAAAAGGTATATATAATCTAATAACTAATCGAACAGTCTTCAAATTTTCCCCGTCGAACTTGAGCCGAAAACTCTTAGTGGGGTGAAATTTTATAAGTCAAGACTTAAAAGTGCAAATAGAGGAAGAGAGAGAGAAAGAGAAAAAAAAAGAACTTTGGCAATAAAAGTTGTAGAGAAGCCGCGAGAATCGGGGATGAAAGACCGTGAGGAAAAAAAACCAACAAGACGCACTGGTAGGTACTTGACATTATTACTTCCTCTTCTACCCATAGATACCTAAGACTTACGGGCAAGCTAAGGCAACATCTAATCTTGGCTTAACCACCAGCTACCCTCTTGCGTGTATATACTTATAGTGAAAGGCAAAAGCCTCACCTCCCAGCAACCGACTTAAACTCCGGTGGCAGTCAGCTGCTGCTTGAATCGATAGCCGCTCGGTGCGCCTAGCAAAGCATGCAGGTCAAACGGTCGACACTTTATCCCCGAAAAAAAGCGCACGTGTTTAGCCCTGCCACCCACGTATATCTATACATATCCGTATATATAAATATTCTGTATTCATTAGAATAAACTTGAAATAAAATAAAAACGGAGCCATTATTCTTTCGCACCTTTGTATAGGCATACTATATACCTCGTACTATACATATTTGAGCATGTCATTTATTGTAGACTGAAAAAACTGTGTACTATATCGATCGCGTAAAAACGCGGGACATTTGGGCTCCGCGGCATTCTAGAGACTCTGTTGGGGTAATTAGAAGAACCGTAATAAAGACATTAAAAATAGCTCGGAATAATGAATAAAAAAGTTTTCTTTTAAGGTAGAAACTGGATCTATAAAAAGAACTGTCTCGTTTAGAGACCGGCTATTTTGCGTCTACGAATATTCACCCTTAATCAGCACGGATTAGGAAATTGTTTCGTCTGATTTAGAGCTAAATTTCAACTCGAGGTTTAGCAAATTTAGCGCAGTATACGATATGGGAGACACAAAATGTGATTTCCAAAACTGCAAGAATCTCGAAGTAAGACCTGTGTTACGATAATTATACACGCATATCTATGTGATTGACGGTCAATGTCAAGGCTATAAAATAAAATTAAAATAGACCGCGTGAAAATACACATCATACATGAATAATAATGTGCTGTATGGATGGCTTGCGATCTGTATTAAAAATTTACTTAAATTTCCAATTCACTATACTCCGCACGAATATTAGCATCGACTGTTTCCTTCACTGCGAATACAAAAAAGGGAGGGAAATATGAGAATTACTTCAAACACTATAAATGAATGGCGATAGTATCTCAAGCGATGGGTCGATCACGGTTTCGTTACAATCAGATCTGCAGTCACGAATGATAAATTTAAGGAGATAAATGGGTACAATTTAATATCACGTGCCATTATATACAGGTGCTTTTCAGCCCCTCGTTTCCTCCCTATTCTCCTCTTATTCCAATCAAAAATGGAGCCAAGTCACTGTCGTAAATTTGATTTCTGAACCTAATGCATTCAAATTACTTTCACGACGTAACAGTATATTCGATCTCACTGTTGGGAATAGGTATATGTGTACAACTTATAACTCTGAAGTTCGTAAGATCTTACAGACAGAGTAACGTGATTTTTTTATAAAAGTGTAGCCATTTACTTCTATTTTAGGAACATGTGGAATTCTACTCAAAGAAAATACCACAATAATTCGAAAAGTCTTGGGATCGATTCCTACGCTTGTATCCCGATACTTGTTTTAATTAGTCTCTCAGCGCCTCGATTCGCGAATGTGATATACCTATATAATATAATTTCCGAGTAAAATGGTAGACAAGAGAATTCCGAGCCATTAAAAAGACGTCTTATTAATTGACGTTATTAATTGCTCGTATTTCGTCAGTAACAAGTTTCATTGGGTCGTTAATTTCAAGTAAGCGAAATGAAAGCACACTTTCCTCCTAATTAAATGTAGCAATTGGAAAGTTCTTTTCGAAAGGGGATTTCGGTGTGATAATAAAGGCGATATTATGTGCCAGGTAATTAATATTTCTGCAACATAAATTCATCTCGCTATGCTACTGTGTGTATGTGCCATAATTCCAAAAAGCAACATATGCTTTCCAAAAGCTTTTAATTATTATTCTAAACTTAAAAGAATACGTGTACACAAAATGCAGGTATACAAAACAGTTGGATAGCTCGATTCATTCCTCTGTGCAATCGAATGTATAGATACGAGAACTGCAATCATATACTATACTATATTAAACGGAAGAAAAATTGAGTCGGTAATATATGATCACAAAAAAATGAATCCATGCATCAACGATGAGTTAACATGCAATGCTAATCTGTCATCCGGGGACTGGGACAAGTCGAAAAATGAGTTGTCCAAAAGTTACGAACATATAGTAAATGTCACATGGGCTTGTGCATAGGTGACGAAGAGCTGAAATATTTGTTTTGTTGTCCGTCTGTAGAATAGTGGATAGACGATGTTGTTTGTAATATAAAACGTGTGTCAAGAGGTAAAAACCCAACTAACGTTCTAAATGGTGATTGTATGTATGTCGTTGTGGATTTAAAATGTTTTTAGTCAAATTGTTTCAATACGGAGTTTGAAGAATATTACCTCGTCGTCGAAATTATTATCTGGGTCTGCCATTAGCGAGGCAAGTGTAGCTCAATTTCTGTTACAATATCCGGTTTATTATTTAATCGCACGGACTTTGGTAGTGGTAAAGTTTACGTGGGGACCGAACCACCCACGGAGTACGAGGAGCCTTGGCTACTGGGCAACCGAGTCCGTAGTGATGCTGCGAGAGTGGAGGCTGCGCGTTGCCCGAGATGCGCGCTCCCATCTCGGAAATCTCATGGTACAAGCAATATACAGGTTGGATATCTGCACCCACGAGAAGGGAGGGTCGGCAATAACAACAACAAAATGATTACGACGACGACAACGACAATAATACGTATTACAATAGCAACAATAATTATATGGCCACAACAGCAAAAACAATATTAACAAAAAGCTGCAGCTTTATATAGTGATATGTACCAGTTTAGAAATAATTAGGGTGCACGGAAGGTGTTGAAAGCAAGCGACCCCAGTCACCACGATTAAGTTGGCAAGTTTCTGAATAAATGAATGAATATAAATTGGATCAGGTATTTGTTTTTCACTGCACGATTTTCTGCAATGTATAATAGGGTTCCCTAGACTCTAAACTATACGTTGTTTGCTTTACTTAAGCCTGACGAGGAGTGTTCCGCGTAGCGACCGTAACTTTTATGTTTTATGTGAGCTGAACGTGTATTAGAGTTTTCGTGTGGTTTTGTATTAGTCAGAATGTTTCGAGTGAATTCGATATGGAAGTAACCGCGTAATTGTCATGATTGTGCGCCGGCGCGCAAACCAGGTCGAACGTCGAACTATTTTGCGATCAACGAGAATCAGGTCGAATTCAACTCATGATGACGTAACAATTTCGAATGTTTTTTCTTCAAGAAGAAATCCACTCATATTATAATATTCGATGGATTTCGGGACTCTTCAGAAGTAATAAATGGGCCAGGTTGAATGATCAGGCTTTGTAGAATCGCTGGAAAGTTAAAGACAAATCCATTGCCAAGCTCTACTGATGCTGAGCACAAAGCATTAATAGCTAATGTCTGGTACTTTTGAGCCAGACTTTATTTATCGTGTAAATTCGTCAATTAATGTAACGTGGAAGCCATTGAAACTCAAAAATTGCCTCAATGTACGAATATGATTTTATCATATATCAGACAAGATTCAAATTTCCCCGCTTGAATAATCTGCGCATGCCTGAAATGCCTGGAGAATTTCCCGCTCGTGAGTTGGACGAGCGACATCTATACGTATTACAAAAAACTAGAACGGGAATAAAAATCTGGGCCACTATCTACCGTGACGTCACATCCATGAACATGTATCGCGGTCCTAAACGCATCCCATACAGACTTACATTATCAACAAAATCATCATTTACCGACAAAATTAGATGGTATATGCATATTCGACAAAGATGTGATCAATTTTCAGTTCTCTTGTTGAAATATTTATGATCCTTAGGATTTATTTATTTATTTATTCGGGTTTATTTCATGGACAAATCAAAAAGAAATTTATGTTTCATCTATTGACCATACAAAGGGAGAGTGGGTGCCGTCCCATGTAGGCCCGGAACGGAAAAACGGAACGGAATCTGGTGACCTTTCCCATGTATTACGTGTATGTATACACCCACACATACAACGTTCCGTTCCGTGATTCCGGATTCCGGCGAACCGGTCTACATGGGACGGCACCCTGAGAGAGAGCGAGATAGAGATATAGCAGGCGTGGCCCGCATTATGCGACAGAAACTTCGGAAATCGGGAAACCCCCTCAGATCGCAGCGAGTCGCAAGCTGTGGCTGCATTCTTTTATTCAAGCAGCCAGAGCAGGTCTGCTTTGTAAACCAATCGTATTATAGAGTTCGAAAGAATAAACCAATGCCAACGCATGGCTGCTTGACTGCTGGAATAAAAGAATGCAGCCCATTGGTAAGCTCCTTGTTCAGAATTTACAGACTCACAATAGAAGTTCAACTGATGCTTGGCAAGGTTGAGCTCGAAATAATAAAAGTTTTAGGAAGAATGTAAGCGAATTGGAAAGGACATTGATAATTAAATAGTGATATCTGATTTCATATACGCGTTATATAGACGTATTTGAATAAAATGAGTGATTCGAACTCGATGCATCGTTGGACCGCTGGTACGTATAACTTGGAATTCCTTTACGATCAGATCATGTCAGTCTGATATTCTGTAATGCAACAATTAGTTGTATAATTATAATCAAAGGATATTCTTTGCCTAAAAATATGATATTCACAGGCGTTTGTGTTCGCCAAGAATATAACAAATAATTTAAGGGTGTCCAACAAGAGTATTCCCATTACATGTATTAATTACTCTCTCCAGACCGCTGCAGGTCCGACAATTGGCGAGACCCTAAGCGAGGTGAGAACACAGAGCAAAGAACAAATATTTCAAAATTTGGCTTCCAGAGACACAATCAGAGAAGATCTCAGTTTGGCGAACAATCGTAAGTACTATATTATTATAAAAAGCCACCTTATGGCCAATGAGAATTTAGAAATCGCCTCTTTACTGATGGCCTGTACTGCTCATCTACTAACATCCTGCAACTGCAGTTCATACTATAGTAAGAGCCTTTTTCTCCCTTTATCAGCTTCAACCTTGGGAGCTTATGGTCTGCCTCATAGTCCAAGCAACTAATATCTTCACAATTATACCTCGCAAGGATTTCTGCACATGTTTGACTTTTTTTTCCCAGGAACTTTATGCGTTTTGATCAATATACTTATATAATATCTGGTTCATAAATTTTCAGGTCTCGCCAACATGGAGTTTATCAAGGCAGGGACAGTAGCTCAAATAATCGACCTTTTAGAGGAGATAGATCCTACCAATCTAGGTATTAATATTAGAAAAATATTTTTTTCTATTTTCACAATTTTACTTGTCTCCTTGCTTAAGGGGCTTTGATACTCGTGCGGGCTATTTTTACTGCGTGATTATGTTGCCCCAAATTATCGATTCTGTGAGATGTTTGTTTTTTTTTCTGTTTTTTTTGCATAAAAAGCAAAATAGTAGTTTCTCGGTCATTTCCTTATGAAATGATGAGCCCGAAGTTCTGAACATTCAATTGAACGAAAATTTTAAAAGGTATGATTTATGCCACGATTGTAAGCCCACTAAAAATTTTATAAAGAATTTGAGATAGATGTAAAAGGTCAATTATAATACCTAACTACAAATTTTCGACATCTGTCGTGGTCGAACAAACGTGGTATAATCTTTCCAAAAATAACTTTCGTTCAAATGAACGTTCAGAACTTCAAGCGCATATCAAATGAGATGCGATATAGTGCTCAAAATTTGTGATTTGCCAATGCCGAGTGCCTAAGTATTTTAAAAGTGCAATAAATCAAGTGAAACTATAAATAACTCCACAATTTCTCCGATAATATCCAAATCTGTGAAAAAAATGTCAAGATTCCTGGAAAAAAAATCACTTAGGAACTTTCTGCTGAAATGAAGCAATAATCCTCAAACTTTCATTCCGATCGGTTCTGTGGTATGAGAGAAACTACAAATCGTATTTTTGGGGTAATCAGAGCTTGTACCAAAGCCTGTATCAAAGCCCCTCAACTATATAGCCAAAAACGAAATGTGATGTAATTTTTCAGAAATCGTCAACACATGCCTTATGCCTCCAGTAATACTTGGGGCAACTATAATCGTGAACATTATAGCATACAATATTTTGATTCCACTCGCCTGGAACAGTTGAGTAAAATGAACAGTGACAATCTTGTATCTACATTAATAAAACAGAAGACAGAATTCGAGCAATTTTTGAATGGGACATTCACGTCGGACTTGTTGGTAATGACGCTTAATGTCTTGGCAAACCTCTGCAGAGGCAATTTCACTGGAAGTTTAACAAGTATACTTAGCCGAGCCTGTTCTGAGACATTTCTGAAGAGCTTGGAAAGTTATATGATGTCATTGTGTTTTGAAACGGAATCTGATGCCAAGAAATGTAATAAACTTTACTGGCAGAACAGGAACGGGTTCTGGCATAACTTGATAGACATTTTTCAAAACATGATTCATCTACTACCCAGCAAAGCTCGAGATGAATTGACTGGGCTTTTGGACAAGACGAACCGCATTATAACGAACATAGAAAACAACCAGGATTACGTGATCGATAGGAATGTCAAAGCTGCTGTATTGAATATGTTCAATTATTTGCAAAAACAAATGAAGAAGTTTGAGACAAGATCCATGATTCAGGAGACAAAATCTGAAGAATTAGATGACGACCCACCTGAAGACTTCAGGACCTTGAGTATTGTACCAACAATAGGGGATCTGTTCAATAACCATCCTTTTATTAGGGCTAATAAGGTCAAAGAAGCATATAACTCGGTGGAGCACTACTTGGACGTACAGTTCCGCTTACTACGCGAGGATTTCATATCCCCATTGCGTGATGGCTTGGAAGAATATTTGAATGAACCTACTCAACGTCGGAACAGAAACCTTCGTATTTACAGAAAAGTTAGATTTGTATTCCAACACATTACAGAGCTCCATTCTGGTAACCAGATTTACTTTGGAATCAAGAACTGGAATTGGAGAGATTCGAAGAGATTTATGTTTGGTGGCCTGTTATGCCTGAGCAGAGATAATTTCAATTCTATCCTGTTTGCAAGGGTTGCAAATCGCAATGAGAAAGATCTGACAAATGGAATCATTGTAATTAAGCCGTGCGACGGAACTGAGATCACTCAAGATTTCTATGAACATGATTTTGTCATGCTAGAATCAAAGTTATACTTTGAGCCATACTTTGTAGTTTTAAACGCTATGCGTGATATGAACGATACAAATTTTCCAATGAAACATCATTTAATCGATGCTGATACTTCTACATTTCGACCTCGTTACCTAAACGTGGAAGAAATCGAATTGAAATACAAGAATCACCTATTACCTGTAGCACCATACAGAAAATGGCCATCAGCAGATGAGCTTGAATTAGATGAAATGCAATATCAAGCCTTCAAGTCTGCACTCACTCAAGATTTTGCAGTTATTCAAGGACCACCAGGAACTGGAAAAACGTTTCTTGCTTTGCAAATAATTCGCGTAATGCTGCAAAACACTCAGCATTGGAAGAACTATGGACCTATTGTTGTTGTATGCTTAACAAATCACGCTCTTGATCAATTTCTTGATGGTGTATTGAATTACACAGATTCTATCGTTCGTATTGGTAATCGATCAAAAAATCCGAGATTAGAAGAGTGCACGCTGAAGAATCGACGTTGGGATTTCAAAGTGTCTCAACGAGATTTTGACAACGGTGATAACCATTGCGAGGCAAGAGATGCACAACGGCATATGTACTATGCAAAAAAAGAATTTGACGATAGTTTGGAAGAACTTGCGGAGGCTTTTAACTTGATCCAGAAATTAACTCAAGAAAACGTTATTGTCTTTCCAGAGCTGCTGATTAAATATTGTGATGACCCACAGTTAATTGCGCTCACGTCTGATAGCGATTTACTACGATGGCTTGGAGCCGAACTTATCACGGAGCATGCATGGTTTGACGATGAACTGTCCGTGTCATTATCGAACTCGTGTATTTATACTGATATATTGCCTTTGGAGTCTATAAATAAACTAATTACTAATATTCAGGCGCGAATAAATGACTACAGAAGTATCGCAGAAGGACTGCATGAACTCCCATTTGATTTTACTTATGAATGGGAATATAACATTCATGAACTCAATGTACTGCGGTCAGCTTTACAGGTTGGTACTATATTGATATTATTGTAATAATGCTATACATGTATGTATGAAACAAATGTCTAAATATAAAATGACATTCATACAAATTTGAATTGTTCACATCAACTAAGAAGGTAGACTATACACATTGGAAATAATCTTTTTCAAATCATTGTCTCGTCCAAATTTAAAATACTTTCGATAAACGATGCAACTTATACCCTGCAGCAACCACTTTTTCTTCGGCAAACTCAATCTATGAATTTCGAAAAAAAATTAGTTTCACCCTTTTTTGGGACAAAATTTCAATGCAAAAAACACTTTGTGATCATTAGCAAAATTTGGCCCAACATCCATTGATAAATACGAACAACCGAGGCAGTCGTCAGAATCTGCAGTGGCAAAGTTACTGGCGATGGATAACACTCAGTTATGAAAATGCTGTGAATGCTTTACCCAAGCTTCAAAGAGAATGTGAACAGTTAGCCGAAGAACTGAACGAAGCTAAGCAAATTGTTGATCTGGCAGTGCTGCGTGATCACGCAGTTATCGGGCTTACCACTACAGCTGCAGCAAAACTGCATGGATCCTTGCGTGCTTTACATGCACCGATAGGTAAATATTCTGTAGATAGACCAAACTTTGCTTTACTTAATACTGATCTACAGTCGGACCCCGCTTATTTCAATTTCACTTATTTCAAGTTTCACATATATAAAGTAGTTCTGCTTCACTTATATCAATATTCTGCCTTCTCCAACCCCCGACCATTACACGCATTTCCACGAATTCAAGATAGCACCCGCGCGTTTTGGTGCGCAGTGGGTAATGCGCCTCAGTGTGACGAAGGAGTGGGCCGGCCTTATTTCTTTATATAAGTGAACCAGCTCTGTCTTGACAACTTGATATAAGCGGGGTCCGACCGTAATGAAAATGAGTTTCTCAGTCGACTAGATTGAAGTTCATTGATCTGATTACCTATTCTCTCATCATTCTTTCACCTATTTAGTACTGGTAGAAGAAGCTGCTGAAATTCTTGAGGCTCACGTAGTTTGCTCCTTAACTGAACATTGCCAACACACAATCTTGATCGGAGATCACAAACAATTGCGGCCAAAAGCAGCCGTTCACAAATTGGGTACCAAATACAACTTGAACATATCCCTCTTTGAAAGAATGGTCAATATCGGAGGAAATTATACCCAATTAGCGAATCAACATCGAATGCGACCAGAGATTGCCAAACTGATCTCTCCATCCATTTACGAAACTCTTCACAATCACGAATCTGTATATGAATACCCCTCCGTCAGAGGGTTGGAGAAAAATCTGTTCTTCTTGCATCACACTCATGAAGAAGTAAGCTCCGATCATACCGAAGACACTTGGACAAACCCACACGAAGCTAAATTTTTAGTCGCATTTGCCCGTCATTTGATACTTCAAGGGTATGACGTGTCCGAAATAACTATAGTCTGTACCTATGCTGGTCAGTTATTCACAATGATGCAGGTATAAGCATTTTTGACAGATTTATGCAATTATTTATTTTATCTAAAGTAAAGAGTAGCTCTGGAATGTACAATGTTGTTACCGAATTTCGAAATAAGTTCTAACTTTTCAGGAGAAGGATTACTACCCAATACTCAGAGATTTGCGTGTAACAACAATCGACAACTACCAGGGAGAAGAAAATAAGATTATCCTATTGTCATTGGTCCGTAACAATGAAGAAGGTAACGTGGGATTTCTAAGAGAAGAGAATCGCGTTTGTGTAGCATTATCGCGTGCTCGTGAAGGTCTTTATGCAATGGGAAACATGAATAATCTCACAGCCAATAATGATATATGGCTTAAGATCAAAGAAGTTTTGGAAGATGATAATGCAATCGGTAAATTTCTCCCATTGCGATGTCAGATTCATTCTGAAGAATTAATGCAGGTATTAATGGAATGTAATATATAACAGAAATGAATATGAATAAATGAAAAGATTCTCTTTTATTTGCAGTAGGTTCTGTTCTGTTAACTTCTGTGGTGATAAACGGACAGCTTGATAAAATGCTTGATCAGAACTGAATTATTCGCAAATCTTCAGCACCATAGTTACAGTCTAATTCTGATTCGATTACAGGTAGAGACTTCAATGGATTTTCAAAACAGTCCTGAGGGAGGCTGCTCAAAGAAATGCAATGCAGAATTATCTTGCGGACACATCTGTTTAAGCGTATGCCATATTTTGGACCGGGAGCATGAAGAATATAACTGCCCTCAACCTTGTGGTAAAACTTGCCCAAAAAATCATCCTTGTCCACTTACATGTTCGAAAACCTGTAAGCCCTGTCTAGTGTTTGATGATCGAGAACTGAAATGTGGTCACACAATATCAATCCCGTGTTGGGCAGATTCTGATACATTTCCATGCTCTGTAATGGTATGTTACCACTATTTAGAAAAACGGAGTTGTAGAAATATAATTTTGATTCTCATTTTTGCAGAAATGATCATAATTGGATGTTAAATATAAATGCTTCTTAAATTGAAAACATTAGATGTGTTTTAATCTCATAGGCAAATGAAAAAATTTTAGGTGAATGCTGTTTTGCCTGATTGTAACCATGCCATTGCAAAACCGTGTCACAAGTCAGTCGCAAATTATCTATGCCCACATCGTTGCGACATTAGACTACCATGTGGCCACTCTTGTGAATCAAATTGCCATGTGAATAACGACCCTGATCATCTGAAGGTATTTTATTCACAACTTTCTATAGCGCGTGAAGTATATACGTATATGCATGAGTCGAGATTGTGTAAAACATGTTTTAATTCCTATAGGTATATCAACGATTTCTCTTTGTATTCAATAACTGATTGTGATTTGATTTTTCAGTACAAGTGCAATAAGGATTGTACAAAAAATAATCTCAACTGTACCTTGGACCATGCGTGCAACAAGCGATGTGGCGAAGAATGCACTTTATGTGATGTCATAAGGAAGAAAGAACGCTCCTGTGGACACTATTTTGATTGCGAGTGTAGCAAAGATGTAGAAGAAATTAAATGCGTTAAACCATGTAAACGTCAGATGGACTGCGGCCACATGTGTCAACTAATATGTGATACAAATTGTGGGAAATGTCAAGTAAAAGTAAGTGTAAACTTTGATATTCTAAGATTCGGTTCCAAATTCTTCATAACATTATTGAAAAAGTTTTTGCTAATACAATGCTCAAGGCACAAAACTTACTAACACAGATCATTGAAATGGACAAAATTTTAGGTGAAGAAAATAACCTCTTGTGGGCATGAGATGGAAGTAAAATGTGACGAAGAAGCAATACCTTCAAAGTGCAACGGGAACTGTCAACGCAAATTAGCGTGTGGACACTCTTGTACAGCCAGATGTAAAGACCCCTGCATTGAGGTGTGCAAAGTGATGACACCCCAAACTAAACCTGGGCTGTGTGGTCATATCTTCTCTGTGCCTTGTTACATGCAAGAATCTGGTAACTAGCCCATTATTTATAAATTATGACTACGTAAGATAAAAAGTTGTTGTGATTGTTTCTGGGTTGCTATTGCAGCTAGAGAACCTTATTCTCATAAATGTATAAATTTATTATAATTACTGATTCTTCTTTTTTTTCTTTTTTTTGCCAACCGAAAGAAAACCTACAAAAATTATTGAGATATTGTAAAGAACCATGCGAGACTGAACTGGCCTGTGGTCACGTGTGTAAAGGCAATTGTGGAAACTGCAAACAAGGACGCATACATATGCCTTGTGGTGAAAATTGTGGCAACATTCTAATTTGTGGTCATGGGTAAGATATATCTACATGCATTTTAATTTTTTTTTTTTAACAACTTAGTTGAAATGGGAATCAAAATATCTAAGGCTACATTGAAAAATTGTATCGATTTATTACAAATATAAAATGTCTTGCTGTATCACTTCGATGAAACATCTAATTCAGATATACTTGATATAAACTACAAGCAATAACAAGTGCATATATTTTTCAGATGTGCAGTTCCCTGTAGACAAGAATGTCCTCCTTGCAAAAAAGTCTGCGAAGTTAGATGCCGCCATAATAGATGTAGGAGAAAGTGCGGAGAGCCCTGTGTACCATGCAAGGTAGAATTACAATAATTGATCACCAACGATATCATGAAATCCATTTAAAAAATTGGATTAAGAATTGAAGATAGATCAGATAAGAATTTAGGTGCACACTTTCGAACCCTCTTCCAAGTTCTCATTTTGCAATTAAGGGTATTTTGGATTTTATAATCTTGACGATCCAGCACTTTCGTCGACGTGATCTACTTTGTTTCTTAAAATCTCTTTCAAACACCCGTTATTTTGGCTCATTTATAAAAGAAATTAATCAGACAATCTTCATTGGTAGGAAAAATGTGGATGGGCATGCCCACACTTGATATGTACTAAACGGTGCTTTGAGTTGTGTGACAGAGAGCCGTGTAATAAACCATGTTGGAAAACTTTAAAATGTGGTCATTCCTGTGTTGGCTTTTGCGGTGAACCGTGCCCACAGTTGTGCAGAATCTGTGACGAGGAAGAACTGACTAATGTTTTCCTTGGCCATGAAAGTGAGCCAGATACAAGGTAAAATTGTATTCACATTAGGAGTTTAGTTACATGGCTTGGTTCAATCGGAATGACTGCACAAAAGATAATTGTCTAATTTGTGATAAACACTAACTAAAAAATTGATATTGTGACAGATTCGTACTACTAGAAGATTGCGGACATTGCATCGAGAGTCAGGGGCTTTTGAAGTGGATAAAAGAGTGCAGAGAGTCAATACAAATGAAAACGTGCCCACTCTGTAAAACAATTATAAGCAAATGCATGCGGATAATGAACGAAATTAAAACAGACGTAAAGGACGTGCAACTGATAAAGACCAAAATATTTGGTGATCAAACGCAGTTGCAGAAACAGCAGCGACTACTTCTCAAAGAAATAGATTTGATGGCTATTAATCCAGTTCTAAAAAGTAAATAAATCAATGAATTATTGCTCTATCTCATCAATGTAGAGAAAATTCTAGTCAACATAATCATCTTCAATTGTTACGTGTTTTCAACGACTACGGACTTACGGAGTTATTAATAATCCTCCTAACTGACCTGAATTAATTTTATTTCCATTTATTTATTTGCTTTCAATCGTTATCCAAAATTTAGTCAATTTAAATGAAAACAATGATTATCGATACCGCGAGATACTAACAAAGATTCACTGGCTAGTTTTCAGTGATTTGAAGATTTTCTTGAATAATTTGCGACCGAAAATAATCCCTGTGACGAAGAAAAAGAAACGCCAGGTTTTAGATACAAGGGCAATCGAAGCTACCAAGATTACACTTAATATCTTGCAAGGGATAGTTGGAAAATTGGAGAATATAGATAACACAGTTAAAATCTATCCGTGGCTACGAGATCAAATCATACTGCTTGTGCAATCGCTTCCCATCAGAGGGCAGATTACTAATCAAGAAATAAATGACATCGAACCAGAACTACGACGATTATATTACATGGTAAGGAATAACTTTCAAAACAATCAATTTGAGATCACAGTTTTTAACTGGTTTCATAAAAGATACTTTATCAAAGTAAATTCATATTATTAATATCGTTTGGCTTTACAGGCGGAAATCTGTCAAATGAATTCGGAAATAGTCTTCACGAACAGCCACTCTGTGGAACACGAAATATCGTTCATAGCTATAATTGAGAAGCTTACAAGTATTGAAAAGTTTTCCGAAATAATTGAACTTGATATTAAAAAAGAAATAACTCGGCTTGCACCATTATTGCAATTGGAAAAATCCTTGATCAAACATGCTGAACGAAAGATGATTGTTAAAGCAATGGGCTTCAGCCAAGGCCACTGGTACAAGTGTCCTAACGGACACATTTATTCAGTAGGAGAATGTGGCCGTCCAATGGAAGAAAGCAATTGTAACGAGTGCGAAGCTTCAATTGGTGGCCAATCGCACTTTTTGCGAAGTGATAACTCCTCAGCTACTGAAATGGATACTGTTAGTCTTCCTGCCTGATCAGGAGCGATGTACTCTATATGTATGTTGTAGATATTGAATATATCCATATCATTGAGAGGCACTCTTCTGCCCCCCTCATAATGTGTCTTTTATTGTTAATTAATATTTGAATAAGTTATAATCATTCATTTTCCAAGTATACGCATAAAATAATAAGCTCAGAAATATCTAGTATAATTCAAGAGCGTATTTTATTACTAAACATAAGCATGTCATTAAAAAGTATGATTGTTTTCCTTAATAAAACTACTTTGATTATGTATAATATGCTTCAACTAGTTTTTTTTTTTTTTCAAATAAACAAACTTCACCGAAATTAGGAAGTCCTCTTATCATTTTTAATTTGGAATCAGCGATGTACTGTACTTCGTGAATGATTATTCATTTGCGATATATATACCTTATCAGTATAATACTGCTGAGCTATGTTTCATATGTTCTGACACCGGAAACATGCTGACCCACATGCTGGTAGCTTCTGATGAATTGTCAAAAATAAATCGTGATACGCCTTCAAAGAACGTTATATTCTCAAGTATTACTGTTTGGGAAGCTTGACTATTATTCTACAATTTCATAGCATGAAGTTACGACACAGGTACCCGAAATCACTGGAGTTCTTGAATTTTAAGTAAAGCCGAATTCATTTGAACACTTGATGTGAAATGACGATCCTCGATTTATCAGAAGTCTGAGAGTAGAAGTTGGTGAACAAATCATCCGCGCATTTCTGAAGTAGTTGTTAAAAAAAAGGAACTTTTGCTATGGAAGTTACTAAAAGTGGAAAAAGTGTCCAACTACGGACACATAGGAGATCTTTTTGCCAAGAAATTGTATACCTTGAAGAGATAAGTTACACCACAAAAAATGTGTTTTTTTGGCGCTTGATCTTTATTTTTGAACTAAAAATCACAATTGACATACCTATATGTAACACGTATAGTAGCATCATTCACAAGCAGAAAAAAGCTGCCTTAAACGTACATACTCAGAATAATAGCTCTTTCGACTAGGGCTACACCGAGCTACACTGGTGTAGTGTAGCCGCCTTCATCTCTTTCTTTACTTTGAGGGATAGAGAGACAAAGATGGCTACAATACACCAATGTAGCTTGGTGTAGCCCCAGTCGAAACAGCTATAATTTATATCAAGAACCAGTGCAGCTAATTTTTTTCTAACATAATTAATATCAATATCAACAAGTTTCTTATGATCATGAATTTCGATGAATTGATTTCTACTTGTTCAATCGGTCCCACTACATAAATATTCTGAATTATTTAAGGCAAGTTGCAACAATAATTGTGAACGCTAGATGTACAATGTAGCAGCAGTGAGCTCTTTCCAGAACCGCATTCGGTCTACAAGAAAACCGTGTTTAACTTCAAGTGCTGTATCAGGACCGTTTCCTATGCGGAGATAATTATCCCGGGACGAGTACGGTTCCCAAACCACAGTGCCATGGTGATTAGAGGTACTCGGTGTTCTGAAAGGACAATCACACGCTAGATATGCTACCAATGTACTGTCATCACGTAGCTCTGTCTGACTACTCTAGACTTAATCTTACCCGTTAATCGCAAAGGAAGTCCACAGCTGGACCATTGTTTCGACCATATCCCAATCACTGTGACTAAATTCCCAGCCTGGGGGCCCAAATTGAGCATCTGGTCCAGGGAGAAGATAAAGAAGCTCGTCACCGTGTGCTACACCCCAATTCTTCGTGGAACCACCAGTGAAAAAGTAGCTATAGCTAACTGTGCCGCGGTATTCAAAGGAGCTAAAATACTGAGGGCTCTTTGCGTGAACCAGCTGTTGCTGTACCGCGGCATACGCAGTATGGGTAAAAAAGCTATCACTCACAAGTTGTGTGAAGTTATTCAACAGCTGAAAAAGTGCAATTCATCACATGCTAATCGAGGAAAAAACTTAATTCGTTAACACAACCGTTACACCTACTAGGCTCCGATTAGCAGACAAGTCGTTCAAATAGTGTGACTTCAAGGCTGCAGTGTAGGCTGCCACATCATCAACTGATGTATGATATCGAAGTATAAGGGGCAAGATAGAGTCAAGGTTGTCCAACAACTCCTGGAAAAAATCTGGGTTTTCGTAGAATACTGAAAAGAAAGCAAAAAGTAGTTACATACTAAACGAACCGTATCTTGATAAGTTATAATATTTCATGTTTATACCTACACTGTGCTTTACTGCACTGAGACAGGAGTTTATTCATTGTTAACAAATCTTCTGTTGGGTATGGTGGAATAAATATTTAGTTGTTATTACCAGATTTCAGTTGAACCAAATAAGGTTTGTCAATTATTACCAAATATTATTTCAATATGTTTGGCGCAATCAAATCTTATTTGGTTCAACTAAAATTTGGTAATAACAACTAAATATTCATTACGCCATATCTAACAAAAGATTTGTTATTAATAAATAGATTCTTTTCTCAGTGTGCTGTTTCAAAAAACCTTCGACAATTCAGTTTGTTGCGTTAATACTTACGTGCAGTCACAACAACTCCTTCGTCACGGGTAACATGGGTAATCCAAGGCAGATCACGGATTTTTCCAGCCGCGATCAAGTTTGAAGGCGTATCTGTGAATACTGCTCCTTCTATACCCGCGTCGACAGTTGGAGTCCAGGTAATCAACGAGAATCCATTCCAGACCCAGAATATTGAGTTTGTAGCAACGAGCTGTTGCGCATTGAAACTCCTCAAACAATTAACAAGGGAACTTGATGTGTTCGTCGGACAGCCAAGATGCCTGCCGAGTCTAATGGCAGGATTCGCAAATAATCTTCTGGATCGCGGAATCATAGTGATAAGTGCCGACCCACTCTCAGTGATATATTTATGGAAGAGGCCTAGAGAAACAATTGATCACTTGTTGTTAGAGATAGATGCAGACAATGTTTGGCCTATTTAATCTACGACTGAATTCACCATGTATACCGCTCGAAAACGTAGATTCTGAAACAATAGTGAACTCGTTTGCAATAAAAAAGTTCCTGTGAAAGAAATTCCTGAATTCAAACAATCAATCTCACCATTTGTTAAATTCGATAACGACAAAAGATGAACGCACACAGCGCCTGAACTTCCTCCAAAAAGAGTAACTTGGTTTGGATCACCACCAAAGTACTGGATGTTGTGTTGGTTCCATTCCAGAGCATGAATGAGGTCCTTTAGGCCATAATTGCCTGGTGCAACTTCATCTTCTGTGCTGAGATATCCCAGGACCCCCAAACGATAGTTGGGAACCACAAGAATCACATCCTTGTTGAGGATGAATTCAGGACCCCATCGCTTGGCACTATTGGTTCCTGTTCTGAACTGTCCACCATAGACAAAGACCATAACCGGTAGTAATGTGGAGTTTTCACCAACAGGAAGCTGTAAAGAGGAAATACTTTTTTTTTAAACCAGTCAATGATGTTGATAGTAAAAATAGTAACTGAATGGGTTTCGTAAATACATAATCAAATAATAAATTGAATATGTAACCTGCGGTGTATAAATGCTGAGATACAGACAGTCCTCGTCTCCAACAAATGTAACGCCATTGAGCTGAGGACACTCATTGGATTCCCTGCTGCCATCTGAAGTTCCATCCCAAGGATCCGGTGATACAGGCCCCTTGAATCTAGATTGTAACAATACAGGGAAATATATTCGCCATTTTTGCTTCCTACAACATTTTGATTGAATAATTACATAGTAACTTTCCTGTTTGAGAATGAATCAGACACAGCTCTGTTATTAGCAGTAGTCATTAGAAAATCTTACCAAAAATAACATATCAAAATCCCAAATCAATTTTGGCCATCAATAACAAAACTCTGGCCAACCAACTGGATCAAGAGCTTCCCAACATTATTACAAACAAACTCGCTTGTATTGTATTTTTGCATCTGTGCAACTCGTATATCCTATAGCGAACCTCAGATTTCCAACTGGTGGTTGAGCGAATGGAATCCCCTTGAAGCCAAAGAATTCCCTATTGTGATGAGTGACCATGTTCACACCTAGAATCGCTCCCTGAGGTATCGTAACTTCTGGACGTACTCCATTCTCCACCTTTTTAATTGGTCTACCACAATAAGCTCTCTGGCAATTGCTGAGGAAGAAAAGCACCACCAAGCAAGTGCTTGCTTTATTAGATGAGAGAGAGACCATAGTGTGTACTGATATGACCACTGTTTGTAAATGAACGGTTCCTTTATATAATATCATCTTATGTGTTTCCTCCAATTAAGGGGGATTGAATAATTAGATATTCATAAAAAAAAAATGTTGATGTAAAACCGCATGACCTCCATTTATCTACGTCGCTCATGATAAAATACATCGACAGCTCCGCGGAATACCAGCTATCTCAGAAGTTGCTCGAAAGAGTAGCTATCTCATGTTTTGCAACTTCTGAGATAGCTGATTATTCCGCAGAGCCATCGACATGTTCTGCGAACTACAAGTCATCAATTAAAGTCTATGCTGTTTCAATGCTACCACTTAGAATGCTTGAGGGGGTCCCTTCTGGTATCTCATTAACAGAAGATGCTGCCAGAATATAGCGTGGAAGCTTTGTGGATCCAATGTTCCGTTATTCAACTTATGTACTCTATCTTTCAATATTGTTCGCGCTCTGATCCTCATCCATAGAACTATATCACTGCATTTGAATTCGAAATTGATATTCTGCTAATACAGCTAGAGAAACATTTGATCAGGCCCAGAGACAATTGTTCAGAAGAAATGTTGAAACGATATGATTGCTTCATTGTCTTCATATTTTCTACATCCACTTTCTTCCAGTATTATCATGAAATTTCAGGGGAAGTGTCTATTTGTACACCTGAGTGACTCTAAAGGAGTCACGCAAAGATTTCAACAGGGTTGGAATACTAGCTTAGATCTTTCGTGATCCGTCACATCCCCAGAACCACAACACACAACCCAGTGCTATAAATACGAGTCCGGTGGCTGTGGCGGGTTAGAATAGGCTCCGCTTTCTGAGTTTACAACGGGGTTACATGTTTGCGTGACTCCTGCGTGACTCTTTTAGAGTCACTCGGGCGTACGAATAGGCACAGCGTATTCTTTAATAACCAGAAAAGTTAATATTTGAAAAACTTATGTCATGAAATACAAGTCTATAATATTTCAGAGTGTAAAAAGGGAATCTGAAAAGTAGCTGTCACTTGTTGTTACTTGATGCCTCGTTGGAGCTAACATTAAATGTTTTTTGTATGTGCTAAATTCTTGACAAAAAAATATTTAAAATTATCAGCTGCCATCCAGAATTACGGAAGCCCGGTAAATTGAGTTTCGACATACACACACACACGTTATACGCGATGGCACTACCGGGCTTCCGTACAGAATACTTTGAGTACCAGGTTGAATGTAATACACATGCTTCAAAAAACCAGAGATTTCTGTACAACGAATGAACGGAAATAAGAATTCTCTTATCTTCATCATACTTACCTAGAGGGTTTCATCAATTCTGATAATTTAACTATCAGAATCAAAATTAAAATACTGTCCCCCTATGCTGTCGTCAATGAAATAAAAATGTTTATGCGACCCGTTGTTTGAACTTGGAAGTTCAAACTCGTGTGGATCAAAGTGATCGTGATCACGTGAGAGTTGTTCTTTTGATCGTATCACTTCCCCCACCACGAGCACGAAGTAATCATGATCACTTCCGAAGTGATCACATATTTTATGAGATCACTTGGTATGTGATCTGAATTTTGACCGCGAAACCGTTCAAATTTCAAATGTGGCTTCGAAATCAGGTTATGTCGTCGTAATACAAAATCGCCCGCTGCATTATTCTAAGGTTATGTTCTGCTTTGTTCTGTGCATTTCCCTGAAGCGCTACTATCGCAAACGTAGGTTGTTCTTTTCAACTAATCATGATCACATGTGATCACTTATCACACTGATCACTGATCCACTGATCACGTAGTCAAAAGAATACACCTATAGGCAGCGATTTGCTGCCGCGAATCTTTGTGAATTAAACCATCTTGCGACGGATAACGCAACGTATACACGAGCTCGGTAACATCGGATATCAAGACATACTATCAATGAGTTATATGACGTCATATCCTACAGCCATCGCTTTACGAACGCAGATTACATCAGTACGAATACAGACTGGGGGATCCCCGGATGACTCCGGACAGTACTGCGTAGTACGGTCTGCGCACAGTATGTTTACGGTTATGTGTTGTCAGCAAAACGTAGAACCAGACTGGGCATCCTATTAAGTGGTTTCAATCCCGTTGCCTAGCTTCGTTGTTCATTTCATTATTCAAACAAGGGGGGAGCGTTCGTCACCAGAAGTCGAAGTTATTTAATCGTCTAATACTTATGGAAAAAAAAAAACACTAATACACAATGCCCAGATCAAAATTTGTTGTCTACCGTTCCTCTTCTGGTACGTAATTCTAATCTTCGGACCTACATATTTAAAATATTTCTTTTTTTATAATATTTCATCTTTGATGCACAAAATCTGCCCACTTGTCTCAAGACAATGAAATAAGAATCTCAAATTCGCAAATTATATGTCCCTTTTCGACGTGCCTAAAACTAAATGTACACAGCTTATCTCATAGCCTGATATCTTCAATAGATTTGAGAGTAGAGAATTGATTATGCGGTTCTGAAATTTTTATCCACCCATTACTCTTGTGAAGGTAAAAAAAGCCACACAACCAACGGAAATGATGACAACTCAAAATCATCCCTGGTTATTCCAAGCCCAGAAAAGAAACTGGTTATCAACAATCGGTAAGTCTATTCCGTAAGAGAATTTATAATACAATATTTGGGACTTTAGTGGGTGTTTTGTGGGAGTAACGATTAGAATATCTCATTATATTGTCTTATAGTGATATTCAAGAGCTCATAATTTTCACAGGTTTCATCCATATCAACGGAACGAGAGAAGAGATAGGAATGATCAGTCATTCCAAAACGTAGATCGAAATAATCGACAGTATTTTACTTTCACACGGCTGAAGAAGCTGAGTGAAATGAATAGTGATGACTGTGTAGCTGAATTGGAAGGGAAAAAGAACCAGTTTGACCAGTTGTTGAATGATGTTTTCGGACCAGATCTCTTGGTACTCACTGTCCAAGTCTTGACTAACATTTGTCGAGCTAATTTCACAGAAATTGTGACCAGCGTGTTGAGCCATGCTTGTTCTGTAACCTTCCTGAAAAGCTTGGAAAATTATCTAACAAAACTACCATTTGAAAATGAGGAAGATAAATCACGCAATGCACTTTACTGGGAAAACAAAAGTGGATTCTGGAATAACTTGGTGGTGCTTGTTAAGAAAATAACTGAACTTCTTCCCAGCAAAGCTCGTGATGAGCTGGTTACAGTTTTGAGTAAAACAAAATCGGTAATAACCACTACTGAAGCAATGCAAGATTACAAAATCGATGAAAATGTAAAAGATACCATTCTGATAATACACGACGAATTATCAGAAGAAATTGTTAAATTTAAGACTAGAAATACAGTCCAAGAGACTTCAACAGTTTTAAAGAAATCAGAGCATCCCCCAGAAGATTTTAGATCCTTGAGTGTTATACCGACGATTCAAGACTTGAGTGATAATAATCCTTTCATTAGGCCCTGTAAACTGGAAGGAGCTTATGATTCGGTAGAACACTACCTAGACGTCCAGTTTCGTTTGTTACGTGAAGATTTTATCGCCCCACTACGAGACGGGATACGAGAGTATTTGCACGGACCAAAGAAGTACAGGAACACTCAGCTTAGAATTTACAAAAAAGTAGAACTGATGGAACCTGACGAATCTGCTGACAAAGTTGATCTTATTGCGTCATTTGGAAAATTGAGACATGTGGATTGGAATTATAGCAAAAGATTTCTGTTTGGCGGACTACTTTGTTTAAGTAGCGACAATTTCAGTTCCATTCTTTTTGCTACTGTAGCCAATCGGGATGAAAAATTACTTCAGCAAGGACAAATATCTATTCAACTATGCGAAGATACTGTAATCACCGAAGACTTTTATCACTCTAATTGGGTCATGCTGGAGACTAAAATTTACTTTGAGCCATATCACGTGGTTTTAAATGCTATGTGCCATATGAATGACGAAAATTTTCCTATGAAAAAGTATCTGGTCGATGCTGACACATCCAATTCGCTACCTCATTATCTCAGACCAGATGGAGTACATCGACAAGCAGATGCCGTATTATCATATGAAGGATTTTCACTACCGATGGGAGACAATCAAGCTTGGCCTTCGCCTGAACAGTTGAAATTAGACAACATGCAATATGAAGCATTCAAGGCTGCTCTTTCTCAGGAATTTGCAGTTATACAAGGTCCTCCAGGAACAGGAAAAACATTCATTGCGCTACAGATAATTCGTACTTTGCTAGGAAATAAATCACACTGGATTTGTGATGGGCCGATTGTCATTGTTTGTTTAACAAATCACGCTCTGGATCAGTTTCTCGAAGGGATTTTAAAGTACACAACTTCCATAGTTCGTGTCGGTAGCCGATCGAAAAGTGAAGCTTTGTCTGAGTACACGCTTGCGGAAAGACGAAAGATACTTCCCTCAAATAAGAAAAGTGATAGGTCCTTTGCTCTTAGAATCACTGGTCAAAAGAAATATGCTGCAGGATGTATATTACGTAATATCAAGAGAACTCGTATAGTTTTGAAGTATCTAAATACAAAGGATGCTGTTGTGCCTCTGAACCTTCTGCAGTGGTATTGCACCGACGACAAATTACACGCGTTTTATAGATATGATGAAATGCTGCGATGGCTATTGGAAAATAATAATGATTCAATGGAAACAGATATTGAACCTGTGGAGATAATTTCTGACACTGAAATGGATGTTGACAAATGTTATGGAGAATCTGATAATATGTCATCGATTGATTATCAAAGACCCATTTGTGTACATGAATTTGACGTAAATCAAGAGGAACAACTTGTGTTTTTTCTGCAATGCATTGAAGAGCGAATCTCGTCTATTCAGGCAGCGATACATACGCATTTAGGGTCTCGGAAATCATTTCAATTTCAACGATTGCAGAGTGAAATGGATGCCTTACAGCAACAACAACTCTATTTGGAGGTCGGTAGATGAATAAATGAGGCCTCCGAGATAAAAGTTGGCCTTTTTCGCTTTGTAAATACCATATTCCTGCTTAATTTATTTAAAGAGTAATGATTCCTATCAATTTCTATCATCTGATTTAATAGATCAGTAAAAGTGCTATCTATGTTTTAGTCAACGTGTACAATTTATATTCTTGCATTCAGCTCAGAAATAATTAGAACAATAATCTTTTCAACTTGTAGCATAACTTAGCCCAACACCCGCTGCTAACATCAGAGCCAGAAATCGTCGCTCCGAATACGCGCTGGCAATATTATTGGAAGTGGGTGAAGACAAGTCACGAAAATGCAGTACAGGAATTAAGGAAGTTAGAGAAAGACTATCATCGGGCAACCTTAGAGCTCAACGAAGCTAGGCAAATGCTTGATTTGGAAGTACTGCAACGGTATAAGATTGTTGGAGTCACTACAACATCTGCTGCTAGACTTCACGCATCGTTACGTGCCCTTCGTGCCCCCATAGGTGCATTTAGTTAACGTTTTGTCGTTTTTGCTAACAAAGATATTTTGCGTATATATAATAACTTGATTGTTTTAGTACTAGTTGAAGAGGCGGCAGAGATTCTTGAATCACATGTCGTTTGTTCGCTGACTAAAAGCTGCCAGCATGTTATCCTGATTGGAGACCACAAACAACTACGACCAAAGGCAGCTGTCCACAAACTCGGGACAAAATACAATTTGAACATATCTCTCTTTGAAAGAATGGTCAACACAAGAGGAAGTTGTACACAGTTGGCACATCAGCATAGAATGCGACCCGAAATTGCCAGACTAATTTGTCCTTCCATATACGAAACTCTAAACAATCATCAATCCGTGCTTGAATACCCTTCCATAATGGGTTTAGAAAAAAATGTGTTTTTCATAAATCACAAGCACCGAGAAATCAGTCGTGACAATCAAGAAAGCTGGACGAATCCGCACGAAGCCAAGTTCTTAGTAGCATTTGCCAGACACTTGATTCTTCAGGGCTACAAGTGTACAGAAATTACTATAATCTGCACCTATACTGGTCAACTGTTCACGCTCATTAAGGTATATTCATTACAAAAGTAAATCCATTATTTGAATCAGAATATTTAATTGTTGGTATTTTTTAGGAAAGGAATTGTTATCCAATTATGAAAGAAGTACGAGTAACCACCATTGACAATTATCAAGGTGAAGAGAACAGGATTATTCTTCTCTCTCTAGTACGCAATAACGAGGAAGGAAATATCGGATTTCTTAAGGAAGAGAATCGAGTTTGTGTAGCATTGTCTCGTGCTCGCGAGGGCCTTTATATTATGGGAAACATGGACAACCTTATTACCAAAAATGATATTTGGCCAAAAATTAAAAACGTTCTAGAAGAGTCCAACGCAATAGGTGATTCTCTTGAATTGCACTGCAAATTCCATCCTGAAAAATCAACAAATGTAAGCATTCTTTATGATCATATAATTTACTCGCTATTGTTTCAAAGATGTAACGTACGAGTGCATACAATACGTATTCATATTCACACTTAAATGATATTTAATTCTTTTGAATTGATGAATTGCTGTCCAGCTTGTATCTTTTGGTATAGAAGATTAATAAATGCTTATCTTATAGATCAAGAAGTCGAGCGATTTCGAACAATGTCCAGAAGGAGGCTGTTTACTAAAATGCAACACCTATATGGCTTGCGGACATATGTGTACCAGCATTTGTCACACCACAGACAGAGAGCATGTGAACTTCACTTGTAAGGTGAATTGCGTTAAAAATTGTCCAGAGGATCATCCTTGTCCACTTCTATGTTACCAAGGGTGCAGACCCTGCAGAGTAACTGTTGATCGTCAACTAAAATGTGGACATACCGTGCATATTCTTTGTGCAGAAGATCCTGATAAATTCCAATGCCCAGTTGAAGTATGTGAAACAATATTTCATTTACATATTAAAACTGATATGTACTCGTTGTATCTGTAAACCATGCTGTAGAAGAAATTTAGGAATTATTCGATCACCTATGATCATAGCTCATACATATTTTACGATTTTTAGGTAGATACTATCTTACCCGGTTGTAAGCATACTATCCAAAAGTCCTGTTATTTGCCGCTTGACAGAGCCCCGTGTACACATCCATGTGAAATCCGTTTACCATGCGGTCATACTTGTGAACTGACTTGTCACGCTAGTAAAGACCCTGATCACTTGAAGGTACGTAATTAATCATTGTTTCTCATAAATGAGTCATACTCCTGAGAATTTAAGTAGGATTAGTGAACTGTTAATCTTTCCTAAGAACAGACGACTCATTAGCTTTTCAAAAATAGAAGATACAACTGTTTCTCAAGAATTAGCAACTGTAGCTATGAAATGAACGCAAGCATGTTTGCACTTTTTGCTCTTCAATCCTAAACGGTACTTTTACTCATTTAATATTCGGGAAAACCTTTATTTCCCAGTATGTTTGTCGTAAACCCTGTACAAAAAGCAATGGTGACTGTACGATGGATCATCCATGCAAGTTGCAATGCCATGAAACATGTAAGCCATGTCCTGTGGTTGTATCGAAAAAACGCTCTTGTGGACATGAACGTATGTGGAGATGTTCTGGTGATATAGAGAAGGTACTATGCTATAAGATGATCCAATATGAGAGGAGTTGTGGCCACAAGTTGACGGTGAGATGTGCTTGGAAAAATGACGAATGTGAAGAAGAGGTGAGGATAAGATTCGATCTATTATTTGTGATAAGTATCGTATTCATAAAATCAAATTGCCTCACCGAATGCATTACAGGTAATAAAAACAAGCACATGTGGCCACGAAGTGCTAATAAAATGTTATGAAACACCCAGTTCATCCCAATGTAAAAATAAATGCAAACTCAAATTGAAATGTGGACACCGCTGTACTGCCCGGTGTAAGGATCCGTGCATAACAAAATGCAATGCCTTGATTACTGAAAAGAATGTTGGATTGTGTGGACATATCATCTCAGTCCCTTGTTCTTTGAAAGCAACTGGTAATTATGACATCATCAAAAAGCTGTTAGAATACAATGATAACATTTTTATAGCTTCTTCTTTCGAATTTGTATGCTTTTACCCAGTGATTCGCAAAGCTATAGTCGTGAACATTATTACCCTAGCTTAAAAAACATTTCGCTGGAATTTTGACTTTTAACATTGGCACGGTTCTCTATAAGCAGATTTCGACTCTTCGATGTTACTGTCGTACTGTAAGGAACCCTGTAAAGGTAAACTGGCATGTGGTCATATCTGCAAAGGCACTTGTGGCTCCTGTAAACAGGGACGTATACATAAACCGTGTGAGGAAAAATGTGGCAACATTTTCATTTGTGGTCATGGGTGAATATATTATAGTTCACAGCTACTACCTTAAAATTGATGCATGAGTTCAAACTCGGCTAATTTATATACCATAAAATATTATAATTATAAATGGATTAATTTTCTAGGTGTAAAGTTCCTTGTAGACAGGAGTGTCCACCATGCAAGGAACCTTGCCAAGTAAAATGTCAACACAGTAAATGTAACAAGGAGTGCGGGGAACTCTGTACACCGTGCAAGGTAGATATACAAACATACTTCGGAGATAACTGAATAACTTTAAAAAGTAAATTGGTGATTTAGAGATACTCAGGAATCCTAAATATTAACTACTATGCTTTCTATTTTCGAGTATTACTTGCATTCGCCCTGGTCTTAAATTTCTGCAAGTTTCGTTCAAATTTTCTCATTATGATTTGCTATTTATTCTGAATCCTTAATATAATGCAGATACGTATTTTTTCATCACAGGAACCGTGCACAGCGAAATGCAGACACACTCGATGTATGAAGCGATGTTTTGAGTTGTGTTCCAGAGAGCCATGTGAAAAACCGTGTTATAAGGTGTTGAACTGTGGACATAAATGCATTGGCTTTTGCGGTGAACCATGTCCACAATTGTGCCGCATTTGCAACAAGAAAGAACTGATAGACGAATTTTTTCTTGGTCACGAAGATGAACCGAATGCAAGGTACAATTATATCCATCGAACGATCTTTAAGACCATAATTATAGCTATTCGAAAAAATTAAGCTGTTTCCAGCGTCATTTAAATGTGAAAACGATAACAAAAATTGATATTCGGCAGATTTGTACTTCTAGAAGATTGTGGACATTGTATAGAGAGTCAAGGGCTCTTGACATGGGTATCAAAATCCAACGAGTCAATCCAAGTCAAAACATGTCCACGCTGTAAGACTCCTATAATCAAATGCATGCGAATATCAAATCAGATTAAAAGAGACTCGATGAACATTCAACTCGTGAAAAAGAAGATATTCGGGGATCAGGTGAAATTACAAGATCAACAATTGCAACTTATCGAAAAAATAAAAGACATGAAAAATAATCCAGTATTCCATGGTAATAAAACGAGAATATTTGATCTCACTGATATATAGAAAAATAAGATTACTAGAAAAACTAACATTATCATATAACTGCTTAGAGTTCAAAGAGATGAAGTTTCTACGATACTTAGGTGAGAGTATGGCCTTAGTGACAAGAAAAAATAGACGACGAATCGTGAATTCTAGAGCGGCCGAAGCCGCTAGAATTGTGTTGGACATCTCCCAGGAGATGTGCGATAAAGTTGGGAAAATAAAAAATCGCACCGTTCCTTCCTATGAATCTGTAAAAAGTCAAATGACTATGCTTTTTGAGTCATTACCGTCAAGGGGACAGATTTCTAATCAAGAAATTAAAGATATCGAACGAGAATTACAGCGTCTACATTACATGGTAAAACTTCATCATATCTATAATGATATTATAGAATATAGTCTATAACTCATTACAAAATATTATAGAAAATTTCAAGTTTCATATTCTTATGTATCAACTTATTTTTTTATCATTGTTCTACAGATAGAAGTATGTATAATGGAATCAGAGGCTGGCTCGGATCACAACCAGATCCTTGCAGATGAGAATCCGTATACGTATATGATTAAGAGACTTCTGTACTTTGGAAGATTTTCAGAAGCAATAGAAAAGGGAATTGTGAATGATCTGAACGAATTTAAGGCATCGCACCACGCTAAGGTGATTTTAATAAACGAACGTAAGATGATCGTTAAAGTAATGGGCTACAAGCAAGGCCACTGGTACAAGTGTCCCAATGGACACATTTATTCGATAGGTGAGTGTGGCGGTGCCATGCAAGAAAGCGTGTGTCACGAATGTGGATATGCCATTGGTGGCCGTTCGCACCGTTTAACAAGTGGTAACTCAGTAGCTACAGAAATGGACGGAGCTACAAATCCAGCTTGGCCAGGAGGAATTTAGTATTATTCTGCAGAGTAGGGGATGTTTTTTTTTTTTAATTCTATTGGGTTTCATGACAAGCGTTACGTTTTTTATTCACAAATATCTGTCACCAGATTCGCCCATTTATCGCTATGTAAATGAGTAAATTTTCTTTTATATACAACATAAATTTCGATGTAATAATTCTTTCTTTCTGTGATTTGGCTTTTGGAAGTCATATGATATTTTAGTATTGATGTTATCATTCAAATTCATATTCAAGTATATTTAAGTTTTGTTATCGATACATTACAGCATGCTGAAAGAAAAATCTCCTTATTCAGTTTACTTGATGCGTGATAACTGGTAATCTAGAAGTTCAGTTTCGATGTCGACATTTCTTATTTGGACGAAAACTATAAAATCAGTAAATGCCGACAGGTGAAACACGCATATACGTAAACTCAAGAGCGCATGAATCCTGTATCGTTGTAATCTAAACTCCCTATGTTAAATACAAGATGTTTAGTTATTTTTATATACTATATTTACTCTTAAGCAAAATATAAATACTATATGTAATGTAGTTCATAATTGTTTATGAAATAAACTGACCGTAAATGAAACTATATGTCTTTTTCCTTTTGTGTAAGGATTATAAGCATACAGAGTAATAACGAAGATTAATTTAATTACTTCAGAAATTATTATCAGACCCTTTTTAAAAGTACACATGGTGAGGTTGATCCTGGCCCGGATTCAACTGTTTAGTATCTGATTTAACACGCAAATCCGATCACTTCCGGGCCAGAATCAACCTCGCCCGGTATACATAAAAACTTCAATATCAAATCTTCGTCATTTTCTCTGTTTAAATTCAAGTGGTTTTACCGCCTCTGCTGCTCCCCGATGGCGCATCTGCAACTATGTCGGCAACCATCACTAGCCCTCCGCAATTGGCCAGATTCTGGACAAATACACTCACCATGGAAGAGAAAATTTGTTCGTTGGGAATTAGCTCCGTTCTTTGTTATCGGGTCTCCACCGCTCGCGGTACGGCGTCTTTAGACACTAAAAACGCATGTGCATGTATACGCATACAATCCTGCATCGTGTATGCGTTATGATCATGACTATCCGAGGTCATTCATTGTAAAAACCTACAAGTGACGTTTCGGAAATCAAAACGATACGGGACTTCCCCTCTTTAGATCACTTTGCTCAACGCCATCGTAGCCAGCCATTAAAATATATTTTCGCCGTTGTAGCCAGGCCATTTCACAAAGGTTTTCGGCCGAGTACGGACACTATCGTTACTTTTCATCACGTGAAAAACATAAAAATCTATAAAATCGTAGTGCCTAGTGACGTTTACACTAAAACCAAACATTAAATGTGTTTACGCCAGGATTTGAGCGTCAATATACGTTGCAATGCAGAGGATTCCACCGTTGATTCCACCGTTGATGCCACCAAATGCTGGTACGCATTATTCATACAATACACTTCGTTGTTTTGAATTTTATGCATGCAATCTGATTTTAGCTACAAGAATGGCCCAGTTTTTTTTCTTTCGTTCAATCTAATAATTTCTTCGAATCGGTAAGGGATATTGTAAATTAACAGCATACCGCATTAAAATTGTGCCAACGAAGTAAATCCTTGTTGTAAGTTAACCTCATATTTTACCGTGTGATACTTTTGACCTAAAAATAGCTTGAAATACATACATAATATGATGCTAAAGTCTGAGTCCTAAGCTAGCAAGTCAATATTTATTGCCATTTCTTCGAATGATTGAAGAGTTCCAGTATGCTATAAGAAACACGAATCAACATAGTGTGTGTGTGTGTAGAGTATCGATAATCATCATTTGTTGATATAGTTGGATTGGGTTTTGTAGAGTGCTAGCAAACATCAACAAAGATTCAAATATGGGTGTGGTTTATTAACAGGAAATAATGGCCATCAAAATGGGAGAAATCGCGGAAGAAATGGTAATCGAGGCAATAGGCCATTCAACAACCCTCGAGGTCCAAGAGGCCATGATAACAAGTAAGTACTGTACAATACCGCACATTATTTTGTAACGTTTCCATTGGTCAGGCATTTTGATATACCATTGATAAGAATTTCTGTTAAACAAAGATGAATCTGTTTCTGTTACAAATCAACAGATAAATATTCATTACTATCTTGTTGGATTGTTTCCATAAAATTTTGCATTCTTTTCTTGTTTATAATTTGCATTTGTATAAAGAAATGTAGACATACAGCTCCCACAATGATGTTTAATATATTACTTAATCATGATGTATTAATTTCATAGCAATCAACCACCGCAGCAACAGCAAAATAGGGGTCGTGGTAATAACCGGCGACCCGGTAATAACCAGAGACCCGTTAATAGAGATCATTATAGTGGACGATATTTTAACTTCAACCGTTTGAATGAGTTGAGTCAAAAAGATAGCGACGAAGTCGTTACTGTATTGGCTGGCAAAAAAGCTGAATTTGAGGACTTATTACGTAATGTGACCACCCCGGATCTTCTTGTGGTCACACTAAGAGTCTTGACCAATGTTTGTCAAGGAAATTTTGCTGAAATTGTAACAAGTGTACTGAGCCACGCATGTTCAGTTAATTTCCTAAAAAGCTTGGAAGCTTATTTGACCAAACTGCCTTTTGAAAGTCCGATTGAAGAATTGAAGAACAAACTTTACCACGAAGATAAAGACCGATTTTGGTCTAACCTTATCGTGTTCTTTAAAAAAGTTGTTGAACTACTTCCCAGTAAAGCTCGGGACGAACTAACAAATATTTTAGAAAAAATAAGCCCGATCGCAATGACTATTGAATTGAGCAAAAAATACAAGATAGCTGAAAAAGTGAAAAGCGATGCATTGAATATGCACCAAGAATTAAAAGCAGAACTCCAGAAAGTTGAAGAAAAGAATAAAGCACGTGCTACTATCGCCAAAGAACCCGACATCGAAGAGGATCCACCTGAAGACTTCAGATTAATAAGCGTTATACCTACAGTACAGGATTTGTATCACCAAAAGCCTTTCATTAGGCCTTGTAAAATCAAAGACGCTTACTATTCAGTTGAACATTACTTGGACGTACAGTTTCGTTTGTTAAGAGAAGATTTTGTATCACCCTTGCGAAGCGGGATACAAGAGTATCTGCATGGATCCCAGAATTATCGGAACAATGAACTTCGCATTTACAAAAAAGTTACTTTAGTAGCCCCAGAGGTCTCTAGAAATAATGTTGGCATTATAGTGTATTTTGGAATAATGAAACATATAAACTGGTACCGTTCTAAGAGGTTCATATTCGGGGGACTACTGCTTTTCAGCAGTGATAATTTCAACACTGTCCTGTTCGCTACAGTTGCTAATCGTGATGAAAAACAGCTTGAGAAAGGGTATCTTTTGATAGAACCTTGTGAGGGAACAAGAATTACCCGAGACATGTACAACATTAATTTCGTTGTACTAGAATCTAAAATATATTTCGAACCATATTTGGCAGTGCTTAATGCCATGCAACACATGAATGAAGAGAATTTCCCAATGGAAAATTATCTAGTGCATGCAGATATTTCCATCCGGCTTCCCAGATATCTCGCAGACGGTCGGGTTCTGCGATACAAAGACTTTGATCTACATGTTGGGGCAGATGAGTATTGGCCAACCCCTAAACAGCTAAAATTAGATGAAACACAATACAATGCATTCCGATGTGCTTTAACTCAGGAATTCGCAGTAATCCAAGGACCGCCAGGAACAGGAAAAACCTTCATTGCTCTAGAGATAGTTGGTACATTGTTGACTAACAAACTGTATTGGGCACGGCATGGGCCAATCGTTGTTGTTTGTTTAACAAATCACGCTCTGGATCAATTTCTAGAAGGCATTCTTAAATACACTAACTCCATAGTCCGTGTTGGCAGTCGATCAAAAAGTGAGACATTGAAGCCATATACACTTACGGAAAGACGCAAATTGACACAAACTTATAGAGGAACTGGTGCGAGTTCAGTAATGTATGAGACAAAACATGAATTAGAAAGCATCTTGAGTTCAATAGAAAAAGCTCGATTGTTTGTTAAGTATTTGACCACCCCAGATGCTATCGTGCCCTTGGGATGTCTGACTGAATATTGCTATGATACAGCATTATTACAAATGGAATCTAACGAAGAATTGGTAAACTGGCTTATCGGGATTAACATAACTCCACAACTAGGAAACGCTGTGCCACATCAGCAAACGGAATATTTAGCTGAACTAATGGATGTAGACAGGATCGAGGACGACCATATCAGGCCTATGGACGATGAACTCGAATTGAACTACAAATTCCAGGTTGATGATTCTTTCAAGCCAATTTTTCCTTTGAAAGGCTTGGATGCACTAATCGCAAAAGTCCATGAACAAATACGTCAGCACAGAGATGCGGGTGTAGAAATGCAGGCCCTACCGTTTGATCCAAGTTTAGAAATGCAAGACGATCTCGACACGTTAATTGCACAGCGATTGTCATTGCAGGTAAGCACAGCAATCGCAATTTTTACTTATATTTATAGCTTTGTTTATATTGATTGACATGTGTTGAAACTTGTAGCGTAAACTTGCGCAACATCCAGTATTGAACCAGCCACGCTATCCACCCAGCAATCTTCGCTGGAGATTGTATTGGAGGTGGGTAAAGTTGAGTTATGACAACGCAATGAATAAAATAACTGATTTGGAGACAACGTATCGTCAATTACGTCTGAAATTGAACGAAGCTAAGCAACTGGTCGATTTAGCTGTACTAAAAGAACACAAAATAGTTGGGCTAACAACAACTGGTGCTGCCAAGTTACACGCATCTTTACGCGCTCTTCGTGCCCCTATTGGTAAATCTAGTTGATGTTTAATATTTTCTCAGCAGAAGAAGATTGTTTATTAACTTTTATGTCTTATGTCTCTGGAATTCATCGTTCAATGATTGAAAATTTTTCACCCTGTTCAGTATTGGTGGAAGAAGCGGCAGAAATTCTTGAAGCACACGTTGTTTGCTCTTTAACAAAAGACTGCCAGCACGTAATTCTGATCGGTGATCACAAGCAGCTACGACCAAAGGCATCGGTCTACCAACTAGGCACAAAGTTCAATTTGAACATATCTCTCTTTGAAAGAATGGTCAACATTAGAGGAAATTGTACACAGCTGGCGCATCAACATAGAATGCGGCCACAGATTGCCAAGCTAATCACACCTTCCATTTACGAAAGACTTTATAATCATGAATCTGTACTCGATTATCCCAACGTTAAAGGACTGACGAAGAACCTATTTTTCATCAATCACAACAATCGTGAAACCAGCCATAATAATGAAGAAAGCTGGGTGAATCAACACGAAGCACTATTTCTTGTAGCATTTGCCAAACACTTATTATTGCAAGGATACAATGCTTCAGAAATCACTATACTCTGTACCTATACTGGCCAACTGTTCGCGCTTATGAAGGTAATCAGGATTTGTAATAAATCTGTTCTGTGGGCTTATGTTTCTTCAGAATTTACCATTTCTGTTCTATTTTTGTTTCAGGAAACAGGTCGTTACCCAATTTTGAAACAGGCGCGTGTAACAACGATTGACAATTATCAGGGAGAAGAAAATCGTATCATCCTTTTGTCCTTAGTTCGAAACAACGGAGAGGGAAACATTGGATTTCTGAAGGAAGAGAATAGAGTCTGTGTGGCACTATCACGAGCTCGCGAAGGCATGTATGTTATGGGAAACATGGATGATCTTGTGGTGAATAATACTATTTGGCCGAAAATAAAAGAAGTTTTAAAAACCGAAGACGCCATAGGTGATTCCCTCGAATTACAGTGTCAGATTCACACCGAGGAATTGATAAAAGTAACCATCATTCAAACAATTGATACACAAACAAATATCCAGCCATTTCTCTGTTACTCTATATCATTATTCACACAGATACAAGCCGTAAGCGACTTCCAACAATGTCCTGAGGGTGGCTGCTTGAAGAAATGCGACTCAGATTTACCTTGCGGACATTCTTGTACAAGCATTTGTCACACATATGACAGAGAGCATGTAGAATTTCAATGCAAACAGCCCTGTATCGCGAGTTGTTCAAATGATCATCCCTGTCCACTGAAGTGTTGGGAAGGATGCAAGCCATGTCGAGTAATGGTGAAACGCCAGCTGGAATGTGAGCACACTGTGCAAATGCCATGTTCAACCGACCCAGACACATTTCAGTGTTATATTCAGGTACACGTATGATAAATTCTCCAGGTGTGATAATTTCATCATCATTCACTCCAATCGTAATTCAATGCAGCTATCACTGTCTGGAATTATTTGGCGTAAAACTTTAAATCCACATATTCATTTAGACTTGAAATTTCTTACAATATTCGAGTGTGATATAAACAAATTAGAATAATTTCATGGATTCTATGCAAAACTGATAATTTTGTTTGTGATTTTCAGATCGATGCCACCCTACCTGATTGCCGCCACGATATTAAAAAAGCCTGCTATCGTCCTATTGAAGAGTGTGGATGCCCACATCCCTGTGAGAACCGTTTACCATGTGGTCATACTTGTCTCCTCAAATGCCATGTCAATGCAGATCCTGATCACATCGAGGTATTTTATGAGTGATTACTTTGATTAGACATCAGATTAGTATTATTGAAAAATATACCAGCAGTTTTTGAATATTTGAATTTCTTCCTCTATTCTCTTTTGATACTTGATGTTAATTTTCCTTTCTAGTATAAGTGTCCTAAAGACTGTACAAAGAAAAACATTGACTGTGTTAATAATCACCCATGTAAGAGACGATGCCATGAGGAATGTGCACCATGTGCTATACTTGTAGAAAAAACACGATCTTGTGGACATTATTATAAAAAGATCAAATGTGCTGTAGATGTAGAAGAACTGGTTTGTTTGAGACCTTGCAAACGTAAGATGAATTGTGGTCATGAATGTAAACTAAAGTGCTCTGAAACGTGTAATAATTGTCCAGTAAAAGTGAGTATAAATATGAATTTACAACCGTTTAGATTTTTTCTATCTTGAACTATGAAACTCAATGATTCATTGAATATAATATTCAATCATATGTAAACTTAGATAGATATAGATCGAAGATCTTCGTTAATTTCGTTCAATTAATAATATCCAAGGTAAAGAAAATAAGCTCTTGTGGCCACATGGTCGAGGTAAAATGTTCTGAAGAAGCAACGCCTTCGAAATGTGACTGTAGATGCCCAAAAAAACTTGCATGTGGTCACCCTTGTACAGCAAAATGCAAAGAGCCATGCACTAGGGAGTGCAAGACCATGGTACGCCGAAGTCAACCTGGACTATGCGGACACATCTTCTCAGTGCCGTGTTATATGCAAGGAGTTGGTAAATATTTCATCAATAGATATTAAAACGTTTGGTAGATCGAAACTTAGTGCGAAATAATATTTTGGATACCACTGCACTCAATGAGACAATATACATGAATTAATTCATATTATTGATAGAACTGACATAGATTGTCATTTGCCATTATTTTTTAATTTGGAAAATTTGTTAATTCATTGTTTCCTTCAACTAGCATCAAACTCTCACGAGATACTGAACTACTGTAAGGAACCATGCAAAACTCAACTAGCGTGCACCCATTTTTGCAAAGGAAAATGTGGACAATGCAAGCAAGGGCGTATACACATCCCTTGTGCTGAGGCTTGTGGCAACATTCTTATCTGTGGACATAAGTAATCAACAATTATCTTTCAGCACGTTTAGAGTATTATTCAGACAGCCTCGAAGTTGCCATTCATTAGATCGCTGACATGAAATAAGACTCAATTCATAACTGACCATTGTAACTTTTTCAGGTGCGATGTGCCCTGCAGGCTGGAATGTCAACCTTGCAAAAGGCCCTGTGAACTCAAATGTCTTCATAGCAAATGCAACAAGAAATGTGGGATCCCTTGTATACCTTGCAAAGTAATGACATGCAAAATTTATCAATTGTTAAAGATAAGAATTAGGAAATTTAATCATCTTATGGCCGGTTTCACCAACGAAGAATAACTTTATTCATAGATTAAACTCTTATTCATCGAACACAAAAGACTATTTTACATTGTGTTTGCGACTTTTATAAGACAAATAGAGTTACTCTATGAATAAGATGTTATTTGACGTTGGTGAAACCGGCCATCAAACAAAATCATTGCCATTTATTTCAACAACTAATAGCATTTTCGACTGGGGCTACACCAAGCTACACTGGTGTAGTATAGCCATCTTTGTCTCTCTCTTACTCATAGAAAAGAAAGAGGATGAAGATAGCTACACTACACCAGTGTAGCTCAGTGTAGCCCAGTCGCAAATACTATAATTGATTTTTAATTGATTGGCTTTAGCTGAAGGTCGGCAAATGTATTCTAGCTTCATTCGCCAGCCTTCACAGTTCAATGAAAACCTTATTGCGAATTTATTTTTTGTCGGCCTCAAAGCTCTATACTTATATTTATTATTTTTCCTACAGGAACCATGTGGATGGCGATGCGAGCACAAAAGATGTACTAAACGTTGCGCCCAATTGTGTAATATAGAACCGTGTGAAGAACCTTGCAAAAAAATGTTGAAATGCAATCATCCGTGCGTTGGTTTCTGTGGTGATCCTTGCCCGCCATTGTGCCGAATTTGTAACAAAGAGGAATTGACAGAAATTTTATTCGGTGATGAAGATGAACCAAGTGCAAGGTAAACTCACGTTTAAGAATATATTAACATAAAAGAGATCTGCGGAATAGTATAGTGTGCATCAAGGGAAGAAAATGGTGCCTTCTACCGAATGTGATGTTTGCAGCCCGAGGCGAAGCCGAGTGCCGCACAATCACACGAGGTAGAAAACACCTATTCTCCCTTGATGCACACGATATTTTTTATTACACAGGCACGAAAACACCGATTTTTCGAGCCGTATTTCCGAACTATAGCATGTAGTGATGTCCGTGGTGATGTCTTGTGACAACTGTCAACATCACCTGTGAACACGGGCGGGTTTTTTTGCTCTTATTTTTTCAATTTTTTTTTTCAATCGTTTTGTTTTGTTTCGATGTATATATTTACGTGTTTATTCTATTATTATATTTATATGATGGCGCTTCGTAGGAAGTAAAACGCTATTTTCTTCCCGCTCCCTAGGGAAGAAAATGAATTCTCTATGACATGCGCATGCGCAAGTTCATCTTGTGTACAGTAATGTTCATCGACAGTGTCCATGTGGCTCACTATTTTTCCTACCCTTTTTTTTAATCAAATTTCTTTTCTACAGATATTTTATTTGCTCATGACCAGTGGCTTACTTCGTGACTTTGCTCCACCTCGCATCTGTCATATTTCTAATAACCTGAAGCTTTCACTGGTCATGGGCAAATAAAATATTTGTAGAAGAGAAATTTGATTTAAAAAAAAGGCTGGGAAAAATAGTAAGCCACGGGGACACCATCGATGAACATTACTGTACCACAGGAGATGAAATGCCATTTTACTCTCGCATAACAGCGAGGAAAATCGGGTTTTCCCTGCATGTGTGATAAAAAATTAGTGATTATGCAGATGTGTCGTGAAACAAGAAAAAGATACACATTCGAATAACTAGTACGTAAAAAATTGTTTGAAATTTTTTACAGATTTGTATTTCTTGAGGATTGTTCGCATTGCATAGAAAGTGGTGCACTTTCGACATGGCTGACTGACTCTAGTGGGTCTATCCAAATGAAAGTATGTCCTCGCTGCAAGACTCCTATAAGAAAATGTATGAGAATAATGAACCAAATAAAGAAGGATCTAAAGGATGTACTAGACGTTAAAAGAAAAGTATTTGGCAACCCAGAACGATTAAGACAACAGCAACTCCAACATCTTGAAGCTATAGAAGATATGTTTACGGACGAACACGTAGCAGGTATTTAATAAAAAGTATTTCTAACACAGTCGGACACACCCTCTAAAATATGATTTACTAAACTACTATTGATCATTGAACTAAAATGCTATTGATCAATGTTTAGAAATCCGGGAATTGCGGGTATTGTTAATGAATTTACAAGACCGAACAACCCCCACAAAAAATCAGCGAAGGCAAATTTTGAGTTCACAAGAAGTCGAAGGAATCAGAATTGCGGTGGACATTCTGCATCAGATATTTGAAATATTAGCATCTATTAACAAGCGTACAGTCAATTCTTATAAATTTGTTAAAAATCAAGTCGTCATGCTGGTGGAATCACGTCCAATGAGAGGACAAATCTCCAAGCAAGAACTGGGTGATATACAGCTGGAGTTGGACCGTTTGAATTACATGGTAAAGCAAATTAGTTAACAGAATGACAATAGAAAACTTATTGAGTATTGCACGCTTACTCATTGCATCAATTGCGATTTCGATTCTCATCAATTGAGTTATTTTTATTCATCAGAATTATAAGCTTTAATATTACAACAACCATTCATATTACAGGCAGAAATTTGCAAAATAGAGGCGGAAAAAATAAACGATGGAATAGTACGAGGAAACGAAAAAGATTGGGATGCTGTGATGGTCAGACTTCTAAGCGTCGAAAGATTTACTAAAGAAATAGGATTGGAAGTCCGAGATAAAATAATTGTGTTACAGAACTTCAAACGTGATCTTATACTCGAACGTAAGATGATCGTTAAAGCAATCGGTTTGACACAAGGCCACTGGTACAAGTGCCCCAATGGGCACCCTTATTCAATTGGAGAATGCGGCGGCGCAACCCACGAAAGTAAATGTTTAGACTGTGGAGCAGCGATCGGCGGTGATTCGCATCGACTTAGAAGTGATAATGCCGTGGCAACAGAAATGGATGGAGCCCTACGTTCTGCTTGGCCAGGGGGGCCCTGATTTACTGTTTCGTAAACATGTGAATTTTATGCAGAATTTCACAAGATATATTCGTATATTTTTATGAGTAGATAATAGTATACATATAGTTTTGTAATTTGAAAGGGTTTTGATTTCACCAATAACTAGCTCCAGAAGTATTCACTTCGAACGTGTTATAAAATAACGAATAAGAATTCATCTTTCATTTCTTAAATGCTAACTAAAAGTAAGTTAGCTACTGTGATAATTGGTGATTAGAAAATACTATACCGCAGATGTGTTTCATTGGATAAAATAAGATTATGGGAATGTGATGATAGATAAATGGATGAGATTTTCACAGTTATTGAAACTGATAGTTGAAAAAATTAAACTTAGTACTATTAGATATACTCTACAATTTTAACAACATTAAATATATCTCGTTTGATTAAACAATTTCAAAAATCTACATATATAACTATTCTTTCACCCATAATTATATGCACACATGTGTGCGCTTATTGTGTTTGATATAAATCTTATGAAACTATGATATTCTGTGTTTTTTCTCGTCGTTATTTAGGAAGAATTAATAGTCCTCATCAGATACATAACAGCTTACATAGTTGCCTTTTCGCTGAAAATTAAAGGTGCCTATTCACGACGGCGAATAGACGCTCCTTTTTTCAGCGTTAACGTACCACGTGACTCACATTTTCACCGCTAGATCTGTTCGCTAGAAGTTCGATTTATCCAACTTCTAGCGTCTAGTCGCGATAATGTGGCGTTACCGCCGGTTCCATTTTCAAATAGAATACGCGACAATTTGTGGATCGTGCGGACTAATTACGGCTCCACTCTTGATATTGTTCCCCATATGCTATGACATTATGCAATTCTTGAACTTTTCGCGTATACATAATTTTTATTATAAATAACAAAACACATGACATTTTGGAACACAAAAGGGCGCGAATCACATAACCCATGATATGAGAACGTCGCTATTTCTTGACGTCCGATTTCGTTTACATGAGCGACCGTTGATGAATTTTCGCTGGTTTTGGACGCCACTTTTGTTATCACGAGCGATCGTGGAACAGCGAATAACCATGCAGGCTCACGTGACAATCATTCGCTTAATTTTCAGCGAATAATTTGCTCCTGAATAGGCACCTTAAGAAAACAGTTAGACAGTTTTAATTTTGTAATAAAAAACTGTCAAGTTAAAATTACAGTCGATTCACGAGTACACACCATAATTCCAGGGAACCCCCCTTTTCCGTCAAATGACCGATAAATAACTTATGATACGAGACAACTGACAAAGGTTACTTTGTACTTATGATGTGTCTGCTGCTCAGCTATTCGTAATGAATTCCGGCGTATAAGAAGCTTTTCACGTGTCGTTCGTAATTGTGATTCTGACTGCAGTTGAGATTGTAAGTTCATTTATCTAGGAATTATTGAATAATCAATACAGGTTACGCATAGTCTGATATCAATTTATACAAGCTATAATGATATTGCGCACATAACCACAAAATTTCAAACATTACGATCAAAGTTTCAAATAAAGAATAAAGGTATGGTGTATACATGATTAGACCGACTTTTCAACCATATTTCGTAGTCTAGAATCATTTTCGGTATCAATTAAAGCATTAATCTGGAAAATAAATCTCAGCAACAAGTGAACAATCCAAATCATGTCTCACTCCATA
This sequence comes from Tenthredo scrophulariae, assembly GCA_963978835.1. Taxonomy (NCBI): domain Eukaryota; kingdom Metazoa; phylum Arthropoda; class Insecta; order Hymenoptera; family Tenthredinidae; genus Tenthredo; species Tenthredo scrophulariae. The sequence continues at coordinate 6,809,209 of OZ022230.1, read as the reverse complement.
CCATATTGCATCTTTCTCTATTGATTGAATCAAACAAGTAGAGGATCTGTGCTAACAGTTGTAAACAGCGTTTTAATCTTAATTGATTAACGTGAAAAAAATGAGAAGATTATAAAATACAGCGTTATATTTTCCTTGTTGTATTTTGATGTCGTTCCTTAGTAGTAACCATCATGATTCATCAGGATATTCTAGATACGCTCTGATAACAGGCATATAATATTTATGTAGGCAAAATAAGTTACTGCATGATGTTGGCATCAGAAAGGCAACGTGGTTCTGGTGGAAATAGCCGCTCGAATCGAGACAAGCCAAGAGGACAACGAAGGCCAATTCGGAGCCGTGGACATAATTCTCATCGTCCTGCTCAAGAGAGACAAAAAGTACAACAACCTTCCGAAACTAATGAAGTATTTGATTGGTATCATGGAGTATTTAGAACTGTGCAACCTGATGAGAACCAAGACCAAAATGACTCGCGGTCATCTTCACCTTTCTCCCAATCATCTCAAGGGCCAGATCGTGGACGAAGGTGAGAACGGATGAAATCGTTTTAATTATAAACTTGGAACTTTTGATAAGTTCAGATAACTCATTGGAGAGTGACTTCTAAGAGCAACAGTATTATATTTTTAAGTCATTAACAGAATCTCAATAATTATTTTCGTTTCTTTTATTTTAGACGTAATCAAAATCATCGTCGCGGTCAAAATCATGGTCGTAATCAGAGAGACTCTAGCGAAAGTACACAGTCTCAACAGGAAGGAAAACCTGTCTCACGATATTTCAAGTTCAATCAATTGATGAAGCTAAGCAAGATGAATGGAAATGATATTGCTACTGAAATATCAGACAATCCTGACTTCATACTTGTCCTCAACAGTGATATGAACAAAGACTTCTTGGTGCTGACGCTTCGCGTCTTGGGAAAACTTGAGCAAGCTAACTTTACTAGAATTGTGATAAATATCCTCAGCAAAGCTTGTGAGTCGAAATTTTTCAAGAATTTGGAACAGTATTTAATCAAACTTCCTCTAGAGACTCAAGATAACAGAAGAGCTAATAAATTCTACTGGGAAGATGTTGATCAGTTTTGGAATCATTTACATGATTTTTTTAAAATAGTTATCGACTTCATTCCGCTACAGGCTCACGATGAGTTATTGCCAATCCTGGAGTCGACCACGCAATACACCATCGATTTTTTGAAGTTTAAGGAAGATCATAAAATTAACGAAAATGTACGATATCGTATTCAGATGTTATATTTTACACTAAAGGAGAAGGTTAAAGAAAATGCCCAAGTCCTTGGTAACGAGATGTTGCAGGATTTCAGGACTTTGAGTATCGTACCAACTGTAGAAGATCTCAATGATCATACTCCGTACATTAGGCCTTGCAAAATTGAAGGCTCCTATGATTCAGTTGACCATTACCTAGATGTTCAGTTCCGTTTGTTACGCGAAGACTTTATATGTCCGCTAAGAACCGGTATTCATGAATATAAAAAATTGGCAGAAACGAACGTCCGTATCTCGCAGATATCGGATATCCGGGTCTTCCAGCAGGTCAAATTAATCGGCCCAACTGTTGTGAAGAACAAAGTTGGTGTCACTGTTTTTTTCGGCTTAATACCAAAGACGAACTGGATGCGATCAAAACTTTTCATGTATGGATCACTCTTGTGTCTGACTAATGATAATTTCAGAAGTGTTCTGTTTGCAACTGTGGCCGACGCTGACCCACAGCTTTTACGAAAAGGCGAATTGACCATTGAGCCATGCGTAGGAACAAAAATCACCCAAGACATGTACAATTGCGAATATGTTATGGTGGAATCAAAAGTATACTTCTTGCCCTACTACCATACCCTCAATAGCTTGCGCTACATGTCTGAAAAGGATTTTCCAATGAAGAAATACATAGTGGATGCAAAGTCCGTTCCATTACCGCCAAAATATCTTGGTGAAAGCAGAGTCTATGCATACAAAGGATTCAAAATCCCTGTAAAGGATGTGAGACGTTGGCCAAGCGCCAGTCAGCTCGGGCTCGATGTATCCCAATATGAAGCATTCAAATGTGCCCTTCTACAAGAATTGTCGGTTTTACATGGCCCGCCAGGAACTGGAAAGACTTTCATGGCATTGGAAATAGCCAGCACATTATTAGCCAATTCATCAAGTTGGTATAACCCAGAGCGTCCCACCCCCATGATTGTAGTCTGCTTGACGAATCATGCTCTCGATCAATTCCTCGAGGGTATACTTTCTCATACAGAGTCCCTGGTTAGGATTGGTGAACAATCGAAAAATCCTAATTTGGCAAAATACAAGCTGAAAGCTGTAAGCAATAATTACTATGAAGATGAAAGAAAGAAGGATCGCGCCTGGCAGCGGATGACTTATTATCAAAGGCAGTTGAACAAGATACTGATATCACTTGGCAAGGCACATTCGGTCCTAAGAGCTCTGACAAGCGATACTTCTGTCGTTTCACCAAATGTATTGCATCAATACTGCCATGACCCCGATCTGCAAGGCTTAACTCCTCGAGATTTACTCACTAATCTTTTCGGTGCACAAAGGGCCGCGTTAGCTTTAGGAATAAATGCCACACAGTCAGATTCTCCACAGTCAGAAGCAGATGATGCCAGTGACTCTGAAAATGAATACATAGACGCAGATGACGACTTAGAAGTAACTAGTGTCGTACACGAGAATGATTCAGAGTTCACTTGTTTGGAGATGAGTCACCTGAAGGCCAGAATTAAGAAATGTGCTGCAGAAATATTAATAAATCAATCTGAAGCTGAGAAAACCAAAACTAATTATCTTGGTACTGAATTGAAGGAAAATCTAACACATTTGAAATCGCTGCAAGTTATCCTACAGGTAATTAATTCATCTTCATTAAGTAACAATCATTGACCAATATAAATTACAATCTAAACATTTGTAATCACAAATATTTGAAACCTCAAGGCACAGCTGAGCTATCATCCTCTTCTTGCCAAAGAATCAGCCCGGATGCCCTACTCAAGAGATAGAGATTGGGAAATCTATTATCACTGGTTGACGAGCAGTCATGAAGTAGTGAAAGACCAAATAATAGAGCTGGAAGAAGAATTTCAAGAAATTTCTTCTCAATTAAATGACTTCAAACAAATGACTGACTTAGAAGTGATGCGTAATTCTCTAGTCGTTGGATTGACTACTACAGGTGCAGCCAGACTACACGAATCATTGCGCGCTCTCCGGTCTCCTATAGGTAATTCAATCTTTAAGTTTTATTTGGGATGTTATATTGGATTAGCAATCTTCAATATGCCGATGCTCAACCGTTTGATTCTTTCAGTGCTGGTAGAAGAGGCAGCAGAAATTCTTGAGGCTCATGTAATCTGTTCTTTGACCAAACATTGTCAACAAGTAATTCTGATTGGTGATCATAAGCAGCTGAGACCAAAACCAGCTACTTATAATTTGGAAGTAAATTACAACTTGAACATTTCTCTTTTTGAGAGAATAGTTAAGATGCGGGATAAGTGCACGCAGCTAGTTATTCAACATCGGATGCGGCCAGAGATTGCTGAATTGATATCCCCATCTATATACGAAACACTGGAAAACCATATATCTGTATTTACATATCCTCCGGTCAAAGGAATGGACAAGAACTTGTTCTTCTTAAATCATCAAAATCATGAATTGGGCTCAATGGAAACAGAGTCTGTGTCTAATCCTTTTGAAGTCAAGTTCTTACTCAACTTTGCTAAATACTTGATACAACAAGGGTACGCGCCAGATGAAATTACCATACTGTGTACATACAACGGACAGTTGTTCAAGTTCAAAGAGGTAAGAAGACTTATTGGAATTGACTTCAATATTGTGAGCAATTGAAGTGGGGTTCGAGAGCTGATTTCTTTTATTGTGTCTCAATTTCAGTCAAAAAAAGGTATGCCAGTTCTACGTGACGTCCGTGTAACAACAGTCGACAATTATCAAGGAGAGGAAAACAGAATAATACTGTTATCGTTGGTGCGAAACAATCCCGCAGGAAATATAGGCTTCCTAAAAACAGAGAACAGGGTTTGTGTTGCACTGTCACGTGCTCGTGAAGGTCTTTACATAATGGGAAACATGAACAACCTCCTAATGAAAAATCAGATTTGGCCAAAGATCAATGACGTTCTAAAAGAAAACAATGCTATTGGAGATTGTCTTGTCTTGCAATGTCAAATTCACTGGGATCAATTGACTCAGGTATAAGTTCGTCGAACTAGACCATCTTCAATGCTATTCTTCACAATTATTCACATATGATTCAATCGAGCCTTCCATTCAATTATTTATGCAATTTCAGATAAGACGAGCTGCTGACTTTGGAAATTCTCCTAACGGAGGATGCTTACGTAATTGTGATGCACCTTTGCCTTGTGGTCACACCTGCCAGAAGCTTTGTCATCTTTCAGATAGAGATCACGAGGATTATGTGTGCAAACAACCTTGTCTGAAAAAATGTTCAAATGGCCATCGTTGTAAACTCTTATGCAAAGCAGCCTGCCAACCTTGTCAGGAGATAGTCGAGGTGGAACTCAGTTGCCATCATTCTGTCCTTCTTCCTTGTAACACAAATCTAAAAGAATATCGATGCACAACTACGGTATAATATTAACGATATAACAAAATTGCACATTCATGAATTTTCCTGTACTGATTTAGTGTCTTCTTCACAGGTATCAGCTATCTTACGCTGTGGTCACACAGTTGAAAAGCCTTGTCATCAGGAGTCTTCGACATTTCCGTGTACCCATATTTGCAAGAAACCATTACCTTGTGGACATATGTGTGTAAAAAAATGCCACATCGATGACGATCCCCGTCATCTAAAGGTGTGCTTATTTAAAGGGATTGAAGTACTTTTATTTTTGCAATAGAAATTAGAATAGATTTCTCTGACTAATAATATTTTCTGTATTTTGCATATTTAGTATGTGTGTCGAGAAAATTGTAAAAGAAGGGCAATTGGCTGCCCGGAATCTCACCTGTGTCCAAAAAAGTGCTATGAAGAGTGCGGAATTTGTACCACAAAAATACCGAAGGAACGTTTCTGCGGTCATGTACACAAAGTCGCATGCTCACAGGATGTAAACACAATAGTTTGTACTCAACTTGGAAAACGTGACCTACCATGCGGTCATTCGCGCAGAATGAAATGTGACTCGCTATACGGGAGATGTGAAGAAATGGTCAGCGTAATACTGCACACATATATTTCATCTGTTATGATTAAATGCTATGATCCCAATCATATCCAATAAGATTTTTACCCTAAATTAATTCAATTCACCGCATTTAGGATCATTCATTGTATTTTATATTTTTGTGCCTTCTCACAGGCATATGTCTATTGATATTACAGGTAGATAGAATTCATGAATAATATTACAGGTTGACAAGATTGTTAATGGCTGTGGTCATGAAGTTCAAATTCCTTGTTACCGAAATCCATCACCTAAAATTTGTACAAGTAAATGCTCCCGGACACTCAATTGTGGACACCCCTGTACAGCCCTTTGCCGCGAACCATGCACTAAACGATGTGAATATCCACGACCTTTGCTCAAACCCGCATTATGCCAACATCTGTATGCGGTACCTTGTTACAAGATAGAAATTGGTGAGTTTGCACACGTAAAACCTTCCATTTCTCAATCAGTTCAAAGGCATTACATTTATACGATACACCATAATTGTATGCTTCATTTACGACTCATTAATAATTCGTATTGAAAATTCAATTTCTTTCTGTATCCTAGGTTTAGCAGAATATGCTGATAAATTGTTGCAACATTGCACAACGCCTTGTGCTACTATGTTACCTTGTGGTCATATGTGCAGTGGAAGCTGCGGATCCTGCAAACAAGGTAGAATTCACCAACCCTGTCGTGAACTGTGCAGCAAGATTCTCGTCTGTGGCCACAAGTATTATTCTTTCAAATATTTCCTAATATCCTTTCCGTTAATTGGCACTAATGTCTGCCTTGCTTCGTTTGTAATAATTAAAAATAATTTTCATTCTGCAAAACCTCAACAGTATCAATCTTGGACATTGAATTTCAGAACAGAATTTATTTAAATAAATCCTCTTCGTTTGATTAGTTCGTTTGTTATTACAAATTGAGTACTAAAACATCTTGACAACTCTTTCTTCATGTATCACGAAATTTCATTGCTACAGATGCGAGTCTTTTTGCAAAGATATATGTCGACCATGTCAAAAGACATGCTCCCTTAGATGTGAGCATACCGAATGTACTAAAAAATGTGGAGTACCTTGTACACAATGTCAGGTGAGTTTACAACGAATTATTAATGTCATTTGATTGCTATTGAAATTTATGACTATAACAAATTACATGTAATGATGAAAATCCCTGAGAAATTAGCTGTTGTAAGAATATTGATTGATGAAGTCCATTTTTGAATACCAAATCTGACTGAAGTATGATTGTTGGGTATCTTGTTGTAACATTTCATAACATAGCTGTCTTCTTTTCAGAAACCCTGTTCTCGGCGATGCAAACATTTAAAGTGTGAAAAGCTGTGCTCTGAAATCTGTGATGTAGATTTCTGTTATGAATCTTGTCCCAAACGACTGAAGTGTGGGCATCCTTGCATTGGATTTTGTGGTGAACTATGCCCACCACTCTGTCGTATTTGCAATGAAAAAGATTTACCAATCTTTAGCACTGACAAGAATAAATCAGATCCACGGTAAAACTAGCACAGTCGTTTGCGTGACTCATTCGAAATGCAATTTTACTGAACTTTCAACCTGATTGGATATGTTTACCTATTTTTCACAGGTTTGTATTTTTACCAGAGTGTAATCATTGCATCGAAAGTAATTATCTTGATTGGCAATGGCAAAGGAGTTACAGAATTGGTATTAAAGTATGTCCTATATGCGAAACTCGTATCACATCTTGTACACGATATGCAAACCAAATAAAGAAGGAACGTAAGAACATGGAATTTGTGGATAAGGAGATGTCTGTCAGACTCCAACTTCTACGAGCTGATCAGCAAAAAGTTCTTAATGATATTGGACTGATTGAAAAAGATTATACAACGAATTTCCCAGGTATTTTACAGTTAATAGGTAATACTGATTACTTAAGAAATGAGCACAATGAATCAATGACGAATAATAAGATGCGATGAGCAATAGTAATTAAGTATTAATAATTGGATACACTTTCAGCTTCGAATGCTCATAAGAAATTGTTTGAAAGTCTACGATCACGTGTAAGCCAACGAAAGACCATAAGTGCCGCAACACTCAAGGATGTCAGCACCAAATTGAGAATTACTGGAATGGTTTTGAGGAAGGTTCTAGACATACCACATTCCCATCGTAATATCGATGACTGGCCTGTCGTTGTTAATCAAATGATCATGTTGATAACATCTCTGCCAACAACGCAAAACATTTCTGAACAAATGATGGATGATATTAAACATGAATTCTGCAGATTGCATTACATGGTGATGAAATTACAAATATTTAAATTTCAGATCATTTAATCAATGATCACTCAATTTAAATTACCATATCATTTCACAGATTCAACTTTGCAAATTTGAGAAAGATAACGGACTGAATAAGCAAGAAAATGTATTACGAATTCAAATTATTTACTTGGGACTGTTAAACCTCGGAAAGTTCACTAACTCCAGAAGCGACACAATCTACAAACAACTGTTTGAACTCAAAAAGTCACTCAAGTCGCATGTTTCGGTTGATGGATTGAAGGAAATAACTTTCAGGGTGATGGGATTAGAACGAGAAGATTGGTACAGGTGTCCCAATGAACACATTTACTTGGTGGAATGTAGACAATGTCAATTGCTCACACCAACTGCACCTACTCAATCGTAGTAAGTTGAATAATCCAGAAATATTACACTAAATAAAATATCAAACTGCACTGATATTTGTGTGCATTGAAAGAGGCGATACATTCTATATTAACCGTTATTTTATCGATAGTATTCCGTAGTTTGCAACTTTTCATGTCAGAAGGCAAAGTATTTTACTGATCTGTTCCTTTTCAACTATGTATCACCCACTGTTTATAATTTCTGTATAGATTTATTAGTTTTATGATTTCGCCAAGTCGGGAGAAAAAATATATGTGATAATGATGTGGACTTAATTTTAGAAAAAGTTCCTTTTTTTATTTTTATTTTTTTTTCCAGTTGAAATATATCTAATCAAAAAACGCAGCTAGTCTCACTTCCTATAAAAATCACGGTCAAGAAAAAGTACCAACGATAATGCTATGCAAATACAATTGTTATTATAAAGGTTGAATATGCTACGTACCCATGTGAATTTAATTATTAGGTAATCCTGATGGCCCCTTAATGAAACCAGCTTCTCTGAGCGTTGTCGTTAAGAACAGCGTATCTCCTATACTTTTAACACACAGATACGCTGTTTCTAACGACAACGCTGAGATAGGCTGGTTTCGTTAGGATTATCCATATTTCGAAAGAGGACAACCGTTTATACAACAATCCGAACTTTTCATCTCTCTTTCTTATCGCAATCAGATAGGAGACAAATAGAATATTTACGATTAGTCAATATAATAACAAGATTTTCATTTCGCATGGAAAATATGTCGAACCGTGGATAGATTTACTTTTTCTAGATCTATTCGTATGAAATTTGAGCTCAAAACTCGTGTACAGCCATATTCGTTGTATTATAGATTTTTATACCTATAGCTTTAACATTTGTTCCAAAAATTTACCATTATTTATAAGTAGTCTTCATTTACGATATTATAAATGGCAGGTATATATTTTTCGATGATTTTAAGCCTCTAAATGACTTTTTCCTCCTTCCAAGATAGCATTTTGAACGAAGGTTCATTGATTATTAGAATTGTACTAATTTTTCATAATATACATGTATTCATATAATCCTAAATACAAGAGTGTTGTTCAAAAACATCTCTTCAATGTTGATATATGAAATTCTATACCATTCCTTCGATCCAAGATATATTTCCTGTATGACAAACTTGTATAAAATAAAATACCTATTGTCAACAGCTAAGAATTAATGGACAGGTTTTTCTTGATCCTTTTACTCAATCGTATATTACATGCTGTAAATTTTGAGTCAGAATATATTTGGTGTCTACTCAAGAGACCAAAATGTTTGGTGTCAAAACTACACTCGAGAATATGATGGTAGTAAATTTTCAATGAGTCAATATTATCTAATTAATTAAATAAGGCATTTTGACTTATTTCTACACATACAGCACACTTTCAAGCAAACAAATTAGCGATACTTGCCTCATACAGGTATAATATATTCATATAATACATCCTAATTGATAGTAAATATAAGATTCTTTGATTTTTAACATAGTATTGTTTTATATACAAAATATTAAACTCTTCTCGGGATTATTATGATCCCTCAGACTTGGTATGATAGGATGTGTGTAACATCGACAATAAAAACTAATAACAATTGCTACATTATAAAACTACGAAATTCGTATTCATAAGTGATAATTTTCATTCAAACATCATAGAATACGGAGGCAAGTGGATATCTGATTGAGAAAGCCAATGTGCTACAAGCAATCTGAAATCAGAAGTGAGTTTTCATCGATAAGTATTACTGAATTCTTGATAATAGAATTAAATTTCGTGGACAATAATTATGATTGAGCTTTTATGGGAATAATTTTATAAAAAATTCCAAAAGAACATTGGATGCAGTATTATAACGAGATAAGAAATTACCTGAATCAATATTAGTATCCCTGTTAAACGTGGCTCAGAAGTTGGACCAATAATAATTAGCAGAAAATTGATCAGCGTTAAATTATTACATGTTACTAAACCCTCTTTGTCCTCCTTCCACCTTACAATCCTTAACGTACGGAAGACCCACAAGCAAAGCTTAGCTGTGAATAGATACAGAATTAATTCCAGAAGAGGAAAGAAATTTCCAATAAAATTACGAACATATTTATGTCTATTAAACGACTTTGCTTATTCAATAGCTTGTATTGCATAGAAATAATTTCTTGGGCTTTATTTTGATCATGTTTAAGCTTACCAAGCACGTTTAGATCGGATTTTTTGAAAACTGTAACACTGATGTCTAATTTGTCCGTTTCTTTATTATATCTGAAATATTTGAAATTTTATTATTCAATGGTTTTTGAAATTCGATCGTTTATAGCTGTGAGGTACGTCTGCATCAATATTTGTCTAGAGTTCCGTTATATCGAAATACAACAAACGTATTTGGCAACTTGATCGATATTGGATGAGAAATTGATAGAAAAACATTGATTTGCTATTTTTTGAGCAAATTCTTTTGTTCGATTGAACTATCGGAAGTATTAAAATATTCTAATTAAAATCTGTTCAATATTTTTCGAATTTATAAAGATTTTAGAATTGTTACATGAGCGTGATGAGACTCACCTAGGAAGTCTGTGCCTTGGACATGGTACCAAGTGAAATAGCTGTGGTACACTATACAAGAAGTTTATAACTTGTGGTATGAAAAATAGGAGGATAGTCTTGCTAAAATGACCCAAAATACCAACGACAGCAAACGTCATTCCAGATAAATAGCAGAAAGTGTCTCCCACGAATACCCGCGATGGATACCTTTGAATACATAATCACGGTGTAATAAATTGTGCTTTTCTTCAAGAATATATGATACAGATGTTTTAATAAACATATCATCATTCATTTGGAGTGGAATATGAACTTGAACCATTTTAGTCAAGTCAATTATCTTCCATTTCATTACAATTTGCAGTTGCGTGCGAACTAGTATAAGAAAATATTATAGTGCGACGCGATCTAATCGGTCGACGACACTGATATATATTGAGAAGAAGAAGAAGAAGAAGAAGAAGAAGAAGAAGAAGAAGAAGAAGAAGGTCGGCAGTTCAATGACTGACAATGAGAAAGGAGCAACAGCTGCTACGTCTTCTATACATAGGTACGTATGTCCTGCGCTAAGCCTGGATAAGCCAAAGGCAGATGTTTTCCTTAGAGCCATTTGAAAATCTGTACAGGTAGCGGTGATTCATAGAGAAAAAGGAATCACAGATGTGAGAATTCGACCTCGAGACCGCAGTATGCCAAGAGTAGACAGACTGTCAGTATCATTATTCATAACGTCGCAATAAATTAATCGTCTCTAAAATATGTGAGTACTGAGTAATTTCACAGTGCGAAATAGACACTGTGAAATAGCAAAGTTTGGAAATATTCAAAAATAATAGCCGCGGTGAACGTAAGACGATCTATTATATCGACCGCTCAAAATTACCCGCCGTAAGTGTACTGATTTCTAAAAACATTCGTTCGCCTCATCAATGACCATCGAATTTCAAATTGCAAAAATTTGATGTTTTTTTATTTGAATTACATAGACTTTTCTTTGTTCTAATTTACAAATTGAAAATTCAATCACTTCATGCTGCGAGATAATATCTAACGAATATTTCAATGAACCGGATTCGACTCGATCTAGCAATGTTCGAAATATTAATAAATGCCCTATAGTAATAATGTTTCAAAAGATAATGATTATACCAAACGTTTCCATCCGATCCCGACCGATACGTATTCGCATGTCTCCTGCTTATTATCCGCGAACGAATGACTCATATACTATGTATGTTCAATAAAGTGCATAGCTCTTAAAACTATAAACGAAATTGGTAAGTTGCAATTACACACGATCGTATAGGTAGATATATAGTATAAAGTTTACCGGGACGCAAGCGCGCGTGTCTGCCCTGCGCACACAGTAGTTCGCCGTATTTCGGGTGTGGTTTAGATTTTGCATTCACATTCGCATTCGGTAGAGAGTAACGAACGAAGTAACTAAGCTACCCGTATATATTTCAACCCAGTTCTCGAAAGAGACTCCGGTTTGACTCGAATAGTTTCTAAAAATATGCGACATGCGGGAGACGGACGATTCCGTCTCAGAAGTATCTCGACGCGCGGCTAGGAAGACTGCAATTTTAGGTGAGTGAACAACAATTGAACTGTTGCTAGGCACTGTGACTGGACGTTGAATTCGCGCGTATACCGAGCGTCGAGTTATTCCGCGATTCGAAATTGCGGGGTTTTCGAGCGACGATGACGTCACCGTAGTGACGGTCATGTTTACCACTTACTGACTATTCATGACGAATCAAATGTCATCTCAAGTCTCAGACGACACGCCCGGTATGATACTATATGCATATTCGAATCATCTTCTACTTTCAAATGAATCATTGCTTCGATTGCTAATATGTCATCCTTATTTGAATTTGAATATTGAATATGAAAATCGAGACGCGAGTTTTACAGTGAAATTTTATTCTTCGGATTCTGCGGATTTTTATACATTCAAATTTATAAGAAGTGATCGCTCGTCGAAACGAATTCTGAGACCATTAGCTTATGTCTGGAAATTCTGAAATTCGTTTTTGCGAAACGACGGTCTCCGAGATTCTAGTACGTGACGATAAAGATAATCTATTTTTGAAATATCCTTGCATTAAGATCGAGTAATCGATCGCGAGAGTCTAATACAAAGTACACAATGGTTATCTCAGAGTTAGAAACAGAAATGAGCTTTGAGCATCTCACGAGTGTAAGACGGGATGCTTTCGCAGGCGCACACGCCCTCAGAAGATATTCTTATCTCGCGCGGTTAATTTAAAAATACATGTATTGGTTGAGGAATAAGAATTTGAATTTATTTTCAGAAAGAATATATTAAAACTTGGAGAATTTTCCAAATTCGTATGAGATTAAGATTGTAAAATGGATTCGAAAATGAAACCTAGGGAAAATTTGAAAAGAATTTAATAAAATAAGTTTTTAACTCAATATGTATATCCTCCGTAATTTTTGCAGATGATAAGATGCACGCATCCTTTTATCACCGTCAAGTGTGATCCTGATTGAAGGGCGCGATTTTTAATAGGATTCAAAATCAAGCAATGAAATGTGAGATTCGTAATTCTGAAAGTTAACGCCTAAACGTGTGGATATGCAGGGCCGACTAGATGGGAAGCTGGCCCTGCTCTATACGTTATTGGTTTTGCAAATTCTTATCGTTGTAATTTACGTGGCCTCTACACCACCTCCGGAAATTATAGCACCAACAACTCAGAGCTCAGTGACGTTTGTGAAACTTGGAATCTCAAAGGTAAAGACCAAAATCGAAAGAATGAATGAATGAATGAATTTATATATTTTTTAAACGCCTGAAAATGATGTTTACCCTATAATATTGAATTTAATATTAATTTTGTCATTAATTCGTAATTATAGGCACTACAAAATGTACCAGCGATTGACAATTTGCCATCGCATCTCCAGACAATCAAGAGCAATATATACTTAGAAGATAAACATACATTCAAATCATTCAAAAAATACAATCACACGTCATGCTGGCTAGATGGAGTGGACGATCGAAGAATGGATAGTAGCAGAGAGTTAAAACGGTGTATTTGCAGCCAGGGATGGCACGGGTCTGACTGCGGTCAGCCAGAAGTAGTTTGGCGAGCGATAATGGCCTCGAAACAAAACATAAAGTTAGAGCAAAGGAAGACGTTGAGACGTATAGTCTACGTGTTCTCATTAAACGATTACAATTCAGCAATCGCAGAAGTCATTGTTGAAGAACTTTATAAAGTTGTGGATCTGTTTGTAATCTGTGACTTTAGCAATGCGGAAGATAACTTTAAGCACAAGCTTGCCAAAGGTCTGCTACAACGAGAACAGGATAAAATTTTGTATATTAATATAGCTAGTAAGATACGTAAACCGTTAAGAGTAATATCTAAGTATATATGGGAAAAGATGTGCAAGATTGTTCATAACTTGAGGGAGGATGATATTTACGTAACGACTGAACCCGAACAAATTTTAAACCCAAGAGCACTAATGTTCCTTAAGGTATACAACGGATGGCCGCAACCCATTGGCTTCAGATTGAGATGGTCTGTTTTTGGATTTTTCTGGCAGCATCCACTTAGAACATCAATTGTAATTGGGGCATCTACTATTAGTTTACTGAGCGAAGCATATCATCAAAACTCAGTTGTTTTACCAAAAGACTTTGATGGTGAAATTAGCGACAGAGAATCTCTAGGATTAGTCATAGGGGATCTTAATCACTATGGTGGATGGTACTGCTACCTTTGTCAAGATCCTGCCAATATCATTACATCTCTACGTTACAAGGCTAATATAAAGGAGAAGAACGTCAAGCTAAACGTCGACGTTCCATATGTCGAAGATTTAATAGAAGCCGGCGTGTGGTTAGACAACAAGACTGCACTTATCAGAGCCTACAAATCCCGCGATCCTTATTTTGCTCCTGACATAGTGATGAATAATACGTGGAAATATGACTGGTTGGTAGAGAATTTCTACGCAAAATTGGACTATTATTGACGACCTGGCGATACCCACAACTGTGATATTATCTCATACTCAATTATTCTCTGTACACTAGACATAGTGCAGAATCGAATTTATACACTGAATTAATATGTTGATTAAAGTATGAATGTTGAATAAATTTGTATTGTAACTATTTATATTATGATTTATATATATACAGTTATAAATCTTTTTTACTAACATCAAAAACTAAACAATTGTCCTCCTAATTTGAAGAATATTTGTAATTTTGAATCCAGTTACCTGCCTAAATTTCTCGATATGTATATGAAACAGTAAAACTATATTCGTTGCTCAGTATGCTCAGGACTTTTAATCTGTTCTATCATTCAAACCTTATATAAAAAAAATGATTATTACTTAACTAAAAGTAAATATTGAATACAAATTGAAAAAAAAAGCTTAATACTCACCAGTTATGTTTGAAAAGAGCGAGAGACGTCGCAATGTACGGTAACATGAAGTATAATGAAAATTGATGCGCTTTCCACAGACTTCCTGACAATTCTACTACATTGAAAACCGATATACTGGCTGCTATGACTAAGCTCTGTCCTACTTCCAGCCCATTAACACCGGCTAGTATATTGATAGCATTTGTACAAAATACAGCCAGCATTCCCATATAAACGTAGTAAAGTAGCCATAGATCGACCGATAAGCCAAACCATGCTTGAAGCGGTTTCGGCACTATGATCAAAGTCGAATTGAAATTTACGTAGTACACCATTAACAATGGTAATGAAGCAACTGTGGGTAACAAAAGCTTGTGTCTCCAACGAAGATCTAAAACGTCGTCTGCAAATCCCAACAACAACATACAGCATATCGATAAAAGAGCCGCTAATAACTCGACAAACTGGAATCAAAAGATTTTAGAATGGGATTATCAGTATCATAGGAGTTCCCGAAGCTTTGAGTCCATATGTTGAATAGGCTTTGTGTAATCATGAGAAAAGCAGCGTTTTTTGCTGTTACTTGTTTGTCTTTTGAAATTTTGTAACTTTAATGATTTAGGACTTGGAATTTGGACTCATAGTTGAAGAATGATTATTATGGAAACAAGTTTGTGTAAAAACTATGACTAGATATGTTAGCTGAAGATATTAAATGATGCATTTTCAATCAAAGTAATAATGTTTACCTCGTTATGGGGAAAGTCCGCGTTTTTGAATATATACTCTGTGAATGGTACAGGTATGAATAAGAACAGTGTTATGAGAAAGACACATCCTGATACAACACCCAATGCCTCGGGTCTGAAATAATGAATAAATATTTAGTATAAGTTTCTGTGGATAGAAAAATGTGATGAATATTATTTCGGGATGAAAAATTTTCGCTTACATTTTGTTACTACCCTTTTTATTCATGTCGATTCCAAAAAGGTTAGCTTTTATAAACATGTCTTTAAACTTTGGTATTAAACGAACTGTCAGGTAATATGACAATATTGACATCACAGCGTTTATGTATATCGGAAAACTCATTTTAGATAATGTCTCGCCACTTTCCATCTCGGATATTCGAAAATAGAAAAATAAAAATTTATAACCTAACAAATCTTTGATACACACGCGCGCTTCTTATCATAATTCGATTCAGACAAAAGCGAACGGCCGATGTTCAATTCTCGAATTTTCATCATGCTGCATAGTGTGCTGCATGGTTTTTACGGCTGTTCTATCAGCTGACGACGACCGAATTGACGTTGGCAGGAAATGGAAATAAGTCGTAAAGAAAAAAGTTTCGATTTTGATCGACAACTGTCACGGATCAACAGCTGCATAAACTCATTGAAATGTTTCTCATTTTTCGTCCGCTTTAAATTGATGTGAAAATTTATCCAAAAATAAGAAACCTTAACTAATCGAAATCACGGTTATTGACGCTCATCTGCATAAACACAGTTCAAAGAAAATGGTATATTGTATTAATTTTATTATACAACTTTATTCACAAAACATAACCTAAAAAACTTTGTGATTACTTCCACATACAACAAATAATTCTTTGATAACACACATTGCTCTCCAATTGCTCGCGAATTGTTATGAAATATTCAGAGAAAATGTCGAATCACACGAAATATTTTGAAATCTTGTCAATTCTTTTGAAATCTGATCTAATGCCTTGAAATTATGTAAAATCATTAAAATCACTTGAAATATTATGACATAGGAATTCAGAAGTCCGATAATCTTGTCTTTGAATCTTCGAACTTGTAACTTAGAAATGTTATTTTCAGTCAACCGACAATGAGAAACAAAAAGATGAAATAGTTGCGCTAGAGAGTATCTATAATAAAGAAGAGTTCTCATACCACAAGGAGAACGATCAATACGAATGTACTTTAAAAGCTTACGTAACGCTGCCCAAGGATTACTATTTTACTTACAAAGATAGCCGATGCCCTGAAGAAGCTCAAGAAAAAGTTCCAATATCTCATTTACCTCCGTTATCATTATTTTTGACATTACCGTTAAACTATCCGTCGGAATGTCCCCCAAAATTTACTCTAGTTTCGTCATGGTTGAGTCAATACGTTATAGCAAAATTGTGTAAGAGACTAGACCAGTTGTGGGAGGAAAACAAAGGACTTGAGATACTTTTCACATGGATGGCATTCTTGAAAGACGAGGCTTTAGAGTTTTTGAATCTAGAAGAAAGTCTCGGAATAAATTACGCTTATACTTTTTATAAAATGGCTCTAGAGAAAAGTGAAAATGTTCAAGAAATTAGCGAATTTAAAGACAATGATGCGACCATCAGCAGAGATTCAAATAGTAGAGATTTAGAACATAGTAAAGAGCTGGCGAACTCTGCAATGAGAAAAACAGCTCACAAAAAACATTCGACAAAAAAACGTGGCAAGAAATTGAAAAGGACTAGAAAATTCCTGGATCAAAGAGCCATTTCTGATCGTTTAATCGGTAGAAACCCAGTCCAAATGCTAGTTGATTACGACTCTAAACAAAAGCAAATTGAGTTCAAAAGAAACTTTTATACCTGCAAGATTTGCTTCCTAGACAAACTGGGAGACCACTCTACGCAGTTTGTCCCTTGCTTTCATGTATTTTGTAAAGAATGCATTCTTACATACCTGGAAATCAGAATCAAAGATGGAAATGTTAAGAATATTCGATGCCCAGAGGAAAAATGTTTGTCCGAAGCAACTCCGGGCCAAGTGAGTCTATAACGTCTCTTGAATTCCTATAATTAATAATTGTGAATCAGCTGATATTGATTCACTTAAAAGACTGCTAATTATTAATAATGTTGAAACTAACTAGGCTTCTAATAATATTATCGTTCCCTTTTATATAGGTGAAAGATTTAGTCAGTCAAGAGTTATTCGCCAAGTATGACGCGACGTTGTTAAGCGTAGCTTTGGACACAATGACTGATATCATTTATTGTCCACGTCCCCATTGCCAATACCCTGTTAGTAGGGAGCCAAATGATCGAATGGCGAACTGCCCAGCGTGTCAATATGCCTTTTGTCTCTATTGTAAAATGGTTTATCACGGAATCGAACCCTGTAAATTTAAGTCAGGTGAGTTTAGGATTGAAAGGAGAATAAAGATCGAAGCCAATTTATATCCTGGAATGAGTTCAAAATGGAATGCTTTTTTCACAGCCGAAAAACAGAAACTTGTTACCGAATACCAAAATGCTCCTGACGATAAGAAGATACTACTTGAACAACGATATGGTAAAAAACAATTACAAACACTGGCTGAAAATACGATGTCAGAAAACTGGATAAATACCAATAGTCGGAACTGCCCTCACTGTAATGCTGCAATTGAGGTATACTTTCATTCACAAAGTATACATTTTTATTTAATTATTAAAAAATCGATCAAGACACTCTTTCAGATCCGATTAAAAATTAGTCATTTCTCTATTCTATAATTCATTGAGTCAACAACACACTGGTCAAAAATAATACTGATAACTGGTCTGATCAATAGCTCAATGTAATAATTTCATTTGTCTTTCCTCAGAAATCCGATGGTTGCAATAAGATGGTTTGTCAGCGATGCAATACATATTTTTGCTGGTTGTGTGGAACACGTTTGAGAGCAGATATGCCTTATCAACACTTCCGCAGTCCCCAATCACCGTGCTACAACATGTTATTTCATGGAGTCGTTTCAGAGGATGAAGAGGACCTGGAATTCCCAGCGTTGTACCTTGATTATGACTCAAACGATGAAGACTTTGAGGATGAAGATTTCGTGATTGAGTTCGATCTATAATTAGGACTTGATTCAGTTTCGTTTGAAAAGAAAAAGCATTCAGGCATAGAAGAACGGGTTCACTTTCTAAGTGACAGTAGTAAAATTTCAGATATTTCTTTAATTAACATAATCCATTTATGTTAACTTATCTCGAAGAATAATGTGATATACTGTGTGTTACTTTTATTTCCATCATTGTTACTGTTTCCGCTATATTTATTGCAGGCCCAGTTACTTTTATTTCCATCATTGTTACTGTTTCCGCTATATTTATTGCAGGCCCATATCAGATTGATCATTCTTATTTTTGTACAAACACAATTTACTTTTGTAAAACTATTTATAATTCGTATTTTGAGGGATTCAATTTACTAATTATTGAAGAGTTGATAATCTGCGAAATTTAATATGTTGATGAGATGAATATATCGAATTCATATTCAGTCCGTCTACATAAAAATGTAAATAATTGTTACTTCGTTATTTATTATTCATTTAGCTACAGTTTACTTGTGCCTAAAGGTTTTTCAAATGGAATCGAAATATCAAAGCGTATGTTAAACTGAAGTTAAATAAAATTAATTCAGAATTAGGGAATTGTAGATTTTCCAAATGGTTCATTCTAGGCATATGCGACATCTGTGTCTCGAGAGATTTGCAAAAAGGTTTGATAATTTTACCCCTACCTTTCGTATTTATCCAAATTTCATTTGTACATATGAGAACCCTCTGTACTTGTGTGCTAATAAAAAAACCTGGAATTAATGCACCATACTCATTCAATTTTATTCTTATTGTCAAACTGCACTGAACGTGTGTCTTATTTCTGTACAGACATAGTCACAATAAGTGTGTGATCTTTGGAGATAAACCACCACCATGGTGCTTACTTGAGTATGTATCCCTATAGCATCATCCGAGGATGTCCATACTCTGAGTTGACACAGATAAATGATACCAATATCACTGAGTTTAGCTATAATGAATTTCGAAAAAATCGCAGTACTGGAAAACTAAATACCAAATGCTCTGATCTGCTGGCGTGAAATTAATGAATATGTAAATTTATGGAAGAATGATTTTTGAGAAAATTTAATGCCTTTTTCTGTGAAGAATTTTCAACCCTGGGTATTATAAAGAACGATATAACAGATAACCCAAGCAGTGATTCCTCTCTGGTACTTTTGAATAATATATATAATAATTAAACACATAATAAGATTTTTTATAAATATAGATTTATTATTCAACTGAATATTATTATAGTTACATACTTTACTCCCTATCACCTCCGTATTATATTTTTACACGTACTAGGATAAAATGAATTTTTTATAAGGGAGTAGTTGTCAGTTAGAAAAAATTCACTTATTCTCATATAAGGTACTCCGGTATGTACACATTTATTCACATATTCATGATGATTGCACGTTTCAGTATAGTGTATCTTTTCCTAAGCTCGCTTATATAGTACATATGAATGTGTGTGATTGTTACATGACCAGCATATAATATTTACAGCGTTACACCTGTGTTATACCTACATACCTGATTCTACTTTATGTGACATTGAAACTTAGGAAATACCCAGAAATCTTCTGATTGAGACTCTGAGCTGAACCTAAATTGCAAAGATACAGTATCACTGAATAAAAACTACATATTTTTCAGTTTTTGATTACAATAAGTCGAATCCTGATGGATTATTACTGAAAATAAACTGGATTACAAATTGCTCTTAAGATTTGATAAATATTTGCATATCAGAGGCACAATTCTCTCCGGATGATTTATGTGAACATTATGATTACCTTCGACAGTGACAAATTTAAGTTTTTTGTTTGGAACTGCTAGATCCGTGCTTATTTTTACCAGTTGGTTGCCTATGAAAGTGAGTGATGTTGCATTTGCAAGGATGATCAATGAAGGGGCTTCGAATTTTCCACATACTGCAGAGATCTGGTCATAATCAAACGATGGCCACAATCCAATATTGAGCCTTGAGTCATGATTCCACTTATATTCATCACCTACTCGAGTAACAGATCGTTTCATCAGAGCTTTGGCAGCAGACACATTTAGAGTTTGCCACCTGGCGTACATAAGACTATACATTACTTCTTCTTGAGTATACAACCGATTTTTGACATGGTTTTCAGTTCCCATAACATAGTCCTGTATATATCGAATATGGTCAATGAGCTGCACAGTCGACACTAATGGGATATCGTCTGAATCCAAGCCAATCAATCTCTCTATCCTCCCCGGATATACTCCGCTGTAAAACAGTCCCAGTGTACCTCCGAAGCTATGACCAATGTAAATACATGTTTTCCAATTCAGATAATCTAAAACGTAACTGAGAGCTAAAAGACAATCAAAATATTCCAAAGATACTCCTGCAGGAAAGTGGGATGATAATCCATGGCCTGGTAAATCAATGCAGACAAAGTAATAGCCGGGTGGTAATAACGGAATCAGCCGGTCAAATGTTCCTGCATTGTCAAGCACACCGTGAACGGCCAAGACATGCTTATCATTTGGAGAACCCCATGCCTTGGCAGCTATATGACCCCATGGCATTGGCATTCGTAGCTCCTTAACTGGATAAACGTTGGTCATGATGAACAGAAAATATTTCTGGATAATCCCAATATTGAATATCAACAAATGAGATCTGTAGGGAGAGTTCAATTTTTGTAAATTACATATCTCTGTTATTATTTCTCAGGTGACTTGCAATATCCGTACTAGTATACAAGCTCCAGACTTTGATATTTGCTTTGATTCTTTCTAGTTACTGCATACATACCTTTTGTGGTATAAAATTACGAAGGGCTGACTTGAGACTGTTGAAGATTCACTACCAAGCATTCAACGGCTGAAGAATGTTTTTCTTTTTTTCTATGATGAGAACTATATTGGCTACTATGAAAAAGAAGACTTTTTTGAATAGGCCAATAGGAGAAGAAAAGGGGGAGATCACTACTCGATTATATCCGCTTCCAGATGCAGTTGTCACAAGGCTACAGTTGAAAGTGAGAGAACACTTGATTATAAATTCTTTCAGTGACCGAATAGGACATGTTACTTATGTTTTGAAAATCATGAGCCATCCCCATTGGCCAATAACCGAAGAGCTTGAGCTCTCCGCCAATAAGCCGCCTCAATAGTGACTTTGAGCTAGCAAATGCACAAGATAACTTTCAGTAAGTGAGAATGACATTAGGTATTCAGGTATTATTGTATTCATTTATTCATGAAAACATTCTACATGGAGGGACAGTATATTCTTCATAACACTAACACCTATATATATGTAATTAAAATACTTTTTATATTCTTTTATGCCTTAATCATGTAAAACAGGTCTGAAAGTATATACAGAGCGATTCTATGGAAAGTAACGCGATTAAAGGTAGGCAGGCGCAAAGACGCTTGCATCAAGCAGATCAAACATCGACGATTGAGTTTTGTTTCAATAATTTATTAATAATTGACCAATACCTATTTGTACTCTACCAGATTAAAGTAATATTTGGTTTTGTTGAATGTTCTTTTTTTTTTTTTCAATTTTCATCTCGACTCTTTCCTACAAAAATCTCTGTGTTTTGCTCACTTGTATTACACATGAGTTTGTGTGGCTGTTACGTGATCAGAATAATATTTAAATAATTATATGCGGTTAACTACCACCTCTCGAACTCAGAAGATCTCAAGTCATTTCCTGATCTGGACTTTGAGCTAATTGTTATGCAAATAGGAAGAATACAGCATTATCGAATGATAAGTTCATATTTTTTAGTTTTGGATTAAATCAAACCCACCTCCTGCTTAAATATAAGTTTACGATAGACACGTGTTAATAAAAGGACACTTGATTATAAATTGCTTTGAAGATTTGAGAAATATTTAGATATGTGTGGAACAACTCTGTCTGGATTGTTGCTTTGGACATGATGATCACCTTGAACCGTAACAAGTCTAGCTTTTTGTTAAGGAGTGCTATTTTTGAGCTTATATCGATCACTTGATAACTTTCCAAAATGGATAATGATGCGTCTGAAAAAATAGCTAATATGGAAATTTTTAAATATTTGCCGATTGTGAAACTTTGGCCATAATCCAAAAGTGGTCGCACGACAATATTAAGCCTTGGGTCGTGATTCCACTTATATTTATCACCAACTTCAGTAACACATCTTTCATCAGAGATTCGTCAGCAGCAACATTGAGAGTACATATTCTCAGGTACATAAGGGCATGCATTACTTCTTCTGTAGTATACAATCGTTCTTTGACATAACTTTAAATTTTCAAGGTATAGTCCTGCATGTATCGAATATGGTCAACAAGCTGCTCATTATTTACCACTATAAGGAAATTTGAATCCAAAGAAATGAATTTCTCTATTGCTGTTGGATAGATTGTGCTGTAAAACAATCCCAATGTTCCACCGAAGCTATGGCCCATATAAATGCACTTCTCCCATTTCAGATAATCTAAAACTCTATTAATAACTGAAACATGATCGAAATAATTCAAGGCTACTGCTGCAGGAAAGTGCAATAAAAATCCATGGCCTGGTAAATCAATGCAAACAAAGTAATAGCCGCGTGGTA
The DNA here is from genome assembly GCA_963978835.1 of Tenthredo scrophulariae. Classification (NCBI taxonomy): domain Eukaryota; kingdom Metazoa; phylum Arthropoda; class Insecta; order Hymenoptera; family Tenthredinidae; genus Tenthredo; species Tenthredo scrophulariae. The sequence goes on along the minus strand of OZ022230.1, from coordinate 6,785,797 downwards.
ATAACGGAATCAGCCGATCAAAAGTTCTGGCATTGTCCAGCCGACCATGAACGGCTAAGCCATGCTTATCATTTGGAAAACCCCGTGCCTTGGCTGCTATATGACCCCATGACACTGGCATCGTAGCTCCGTAACCGTATAATCCGTAGCCATAATGAATAGAAAATATTTCAGGTGTGCCCAAGATTCAATATCAACAAATTAGATCTGCAGAGAGAATTGAATTTATGCGAATGAGAACAGATTGTTATTACTAGAACTGGAGTAGAATATTTTTCAAGATGTTATTTGCAATATTGGTACCAATTTTAGTTACTTACATACATGCATTCTTTTTTGGATAAATAATTACAAAATGCTAGTCTTGAACTGTTCGAATTTCACCGTCATTCAATCGACGGATAGGAAATGTTTTACCTCCGCCACTCACTTTAGACAGGCTTTTGAGTAATCTGCATCACTCTGATTATTATTAATGCACGTGGGAAGAAACTACGGGGATTGTATTATATTTGTCGCAAAGTGTTACAGCAGGCATAATGAATAAGGTAATCTCACGTATGTGATTCCGACTCACTCACTTCTAGCAGTCACACAACTTTCCCAAAGACTATACTCATAACTAAGATCATTCTCATAAGAGGATGCTTAAATATTTTTTTAAGGCCCATAAGCAATATGAAATCTGAATAATGAGGAATTGTTTTCACTGGCCAATGCCCCCTTCAAACAAGCATTTTAACTGGCAAGTGGGTACCAACTCAAGTCGCCGCTATTTATAATTCTGACCTTGCTGCCGTTATACATTGAACTTATATTGATGAACCTATTCTTAGCAGATAAGTATTTGAGAATTATTAGTAAAAAAGATTTATTTTTACTGTACAACACATTTGTGTCAATTATAAAATACATTTAAATAATATCAATGTATAAAAAGATTCCCGTTCATTGCGAATCCTAATTTATCCTAATTACATACCTAGAGATTTAAAAAAATACTTTGCAACAAATGTAGTAATGTATATAATACTTTGATACCTGTAAGGGTGAAGATTTCTGACTTAAGTAAGAACCAGCTTCCTGATCAGTTATAGGTACTAATCATAAATTAAGTAAGAACCAGGTCACAAAGTACTTTTAAGATTACTTAAAATTTTACAAATATGAGAAGCAACTCTCTCTGGATGGTTAATGTGAACGTCGTGATTACCTTCGACAATCACAAAGCTATTTTTTTTATTTTCTCGATCTATTTTTGCAGACTGTGGGTCTGCATTGGATATAAGTGCCAATTCCGATGACATAATAACTAATACTGGAGTTTTAAGTTGCTTAAGTATAGAAGCATGCTGCTCATTATTCAGAAACGGAAATGCACCAGTATTCAGCCTCAGATCACGGTTGAACTTGTATTTGTCTCCTACTTTAGTAACAGATCGTTTTATCAGAGCTTCAGCAGCTGCGTTATTCAAAGGACTGTATCTTAGATCGGTAAAAGTGCGTAGTACTTCATCTTTTGTATACAATCTTACAGCTACATTCTCATTGCTTTCAAGCTTTAGCACATAATCTAGTATGTATCTAATGGAGCCAACTAGTTCGTCGTTTGAAACAGGTATCGCGCTATCTAAGTCGAAAGAAATCAGCTGTTCTATATCTCCAGGATATAGCGTACTGTAAATCAATCCCAAAAGTGCTCCAAAGCTGTGACCCATATAAAAGCATCTCTTCCAATTTAGGTGATCTAAGACTCTGCGTATAACTAGAACATATTGGAAATGATCCAATGGTATTCCCGCGGGAAAATGAGAAGACAAACCATGGCCAGGTAAATCAATGCAAACGAAGTAATAGCCACGTGGTAATAAGGGAATCAGCTGGTCGAAGGATCTGCATTGTCCAAGATACCATGAACTACTAGGATATGTTTGTCCTTCGGAGAACCCCATGCCTTTGCTGCTATATGACCCCATGGCATAGACAGACGGAGTTCTTCGGTTGGAATATTCAACGCTGCGGCTATTTGCATGGTTCCCTGTCTCTATTGGAGTCACCCAAAAGTTTCCGTGTCTCTATTGGAGTCACGCGAAAATTTCCGTGGAGTTACCCAAACGTTTCCGTGACTGGACGAAAGAGGTTAGAATCGCCTCGTACGTTACCGTGTCTCTATCAGAGTTACGCAAAAATTTTTGTGTCTCTATCGAAGTTACGCTAAAGTTTCCGTGCATCTATTGGAGTACATCAGTGTATTGGAGTCACCTGAAAATATACAAAATAAACCCACAATACTACCTAGCGGTACGATGTCGTACAAGCGCTTGCGGCTTGCTACATGTCAATCAGTCAATCGACACAGTGTCGCGGTCCTAAACGGATCTCATACTGACATACACTGTCGATAAGATCATCACTTACCGACATGCTTTATCGATAAAATAAAAATTTTCCTATTGCAGGTCTATAGCTATTTAAACACAAAATGATATGGATGGTTGTGGTTTATTAATTACATATTTCATAATTATACTGTACTGTTCGCCGTTTCAAAAATGACACGTTGATTGGTTTCTTTTTTTTATTCATAATTTGAGCTATGGTAGTGCTAAATTAGACTAGTCGAGAACTAAGCCGGTATGCGAGTTGCAGATGATAAGGCGTTTTCATTGAAAAGTAACGGTGCTACATAAAATAGGATTTGGAACACCCGCAGTGCGATCGCCCTTAATTTGTTTCTATCAGTTTTTCGAGTGGTTTTCATGTAGGTTATTATGAATGATGATGTTTATTTTTCTATATAAGCTCTCGGCTTGAGAATACAACTTCCGATTACCAGACGGAAAATTTCTCAGCAGTTGTATAGTGTATGATTAAATAAAGATCTATCGGTTTTTTTTTTTTGATATTGAGATTCATTTTTGTTATTCGGCAGTTCAGCAGTTGTTGTTACTCCGTGGTTGTTATATACAGAATTTCCAGCCTCAATGCGTCCGACGTTTGTGTATTAGGTTATTTTAGACGAGAATAGAGAACTTTAAGGACCCCAAACAAAGGATAGAGGAATCTTATCTTATTTATTTTATTTCATTTATTATTTGGTGATCTCATGTTGGAATTAGGAACAGTGTTTTGAAACGCGTGTTTCTTTTCCTGTGATCCTTCGTCTAGAAAGAACAACAACGTGACAAAATGCCATAAAATGAATACCTTTAAATTATTATCAAACCTGATTCAACTCGTAGTGTTATAGACATAAGCGCGCTATTAGTGTTTCGTCTAACATCAAGAAACACAGAAACCTTTACTTCAGATATTATAAAATTGAATCGCTATGGAAGAACAGGAGAATATTAACTCTAAAAGAAATATGTCCGATAATTTAGAGCCCGTGTTAGTTAGTGTTGAAAGAACTGATCCAAGCAGCCACATTTATCTTGACAAAGACGAGGTAATAACTTTATTCACATATTTTCTAATCCAACAAATAATTAACACTATTTTAATCGTCGAGCCTAATTTCAAGATTTCTTCCAAATATATATATATATTTTTTTTTTTAGTTTATAAATACGCCGTTTCGAAAACAAATATCTTACGTTTATTACCATGAACCTAATTTTTCACGTTTTTATTCAGTTCAAAATAGGGCGAGCTCGTGCAAATGACGAGATAATAGCCCACGTTTCTATATCTCGTCAGCATTGTATATTCAAAAGAATAAATGACAACAAATGGTCGCTATACAACATCAGCGGTAGTGGAACAATATTGAATGGTGTTGTACTTCAGAATGGAGTTACGAGGGATATTAAAATTGGAGATTTGATACAACTCGGTCCGTTGTCTGAGTTTTTATACAAATTTGATATCAGACCGAGGAATGAGCCGCTTGCTAAGAGAGCCAAATTTAGCGCGGGAAATATAGACATGAACGATATTGTAATGAAGCAAAAAACTTTTGAGGAATCGCAACAAATGGAAAGAAACCATTTGGCAGAACAGATGAAAGCTAAACACATCGAACAATTGGAGCTTAGAAATGAATTGGCGAAATTATTGTACGACAGAAAAACGGCGTTGGGGGAAAAGGACCATTTGAATAGGCAAATTAATTTGCTTGAAAAAAACATAGAGGATGTTAAAGTTGCAGAAATGAATCTGGAGAAACTGAACAAGGATTTATCAGAGCGATTGGATAAGGAGAGGCAAGAATTTGAGACGAAATTAAACGAGGAAAAAAAGAAGATGGAAGAAGCTTTGGAGATGAGCAGAAAAGAAAAAGAGATACTGGAAAGTAAGCTTGAGAAGCTTAGAAACGAGCAACAAATTGAATGCAAAAAACTAACAGAGTCATTAAGCGAGGAGAAAAAAGCTGCGGAAAAATTACAAAGCGAGAAAATAGAATTTACTAAAAAATTAAAAGACATGGAAGATGCTTTGGTCAAAATTGAAGCTAAGGCTAACGAGCTGCAAGATACTCTCGAGAAACAAAATGGTAATGAAATTAAATATGGGTAAAGATACTCGTTAGGAATTGATGAAGCAATTTCCAGAAATGGTACGATACAATCCAAGGCACCGTCTGGAAATTAGAATCTTTCATTCCTAAATGCTGTGCTAGGAATAGGCTTTATCAGGCAATATTTGCAATATTAATGACAAAGTAATCATAGAACTAGATTTTTCAAGGAAAGAAATTGATCGAATAAAAGAATAGCCTAATTTCTTCCACTACATAGTCTCCTAATTTCTTTTTTCAGCCTCCAAAGCCCCGCAAGTAGTCGCGCTTGGTACCGTCGCAGAAAATGTTGAAATTGTTGGGGAGTCGAATCTAACTATTCTGGATACGATAGATTTGACGGACGATACACCAGCTCTTAAAAAATCAGCTGAGCCGAACAGCGTAGACTCTAGTGATAAAGATGTCTATAATAAAGTTGGTGACATAATGGACGAACAATTGACGTGCAGTATTTGTTCGGAATTATTTGTCACGGCATTGACGTTGAATTGCACTCATACTTTTTGTCAATACTGCATAAATACTTGGATGAAAAAGAAGAAAGAATGTCCAGTTTGCAGAACGGCGATAACTGCGATGAATAGATCCTTGGTTTTAGACAATTTCATCGATAAAATGATAGAGAATTTGCCATTAGAATACAAAAATCGAAGGACAGAAATCGTTGACGAAAGGAGAGGTAAAAAAGTCAGCTTTCCTATATCTGTTCTTAATTCTAGCGCATACCAGTTTTGCACTGTATTATAATTTGTAATATAATTTTTGGTATAAATTATATAAATTTTTTTCAATAAACGGTGAGTTTTATTCAGTTTTTCTATATTATATGTCAACACGCGTATGAAAATAATGAGAGAAAAAAAATTAAAAATTCCTTTACAATGTGAATGCATTCAATCAAAATACACATCGGTTTTTATCCATTAGTCAGATCCGGTTCTTCAAACTAGACAAAGACTCGCGTTATTCTTCCAACTCAAATTTATATTGTAATATTTTACAGAAAATGAAAGATTAGCGAACGCAGCAGCGAACCAAGGAGGCGGAAAGAAAGGCCGAGGTAGAGCTAGAGGAGGTAATGCAAACGCAAACGCAGTTCCTAATCGTCCTGGAAATGCTTCCGCAGCAGCGACTAGGTCAGTAGGTCAGTGTATAAAATCATTACAATGTATACTGACATGGGCTCTGTATTGTTTACATGGAATCATTGTTTTCATAAAAATTCATTCTAACTTCGCATCATTTGCTTCTAAACTTTTCGGTAACTTAGATCATAGAATATCCTAGTCCAATACTTTCAGTAAGTATTTTTGCTGAATCGCCTTCATCCAGATGTCTTCTTCATTCTTTTTATACCTTTCTTCTAGCTAAAATGAATCACCATTAGCAATGCCTTTGTTTTGCATGTATAAAATATGGACCTGAAAATTTTCTGTGTATCATGTATGTCTTATTGTTTTTAGTTTATACTGCAACTTTTTTAATTAAATAGCAAGAGCATGAGTAGAACAAATGTTAAGGTCATTGTTATAAACTTTTATCAATTTCTTTCTCTTCACTCCTGTAGCAGAAAGCGACATTTTTCCTCCATCATTATTCATCAAGATCCTTCTTCATTACTTTCGAAAACTCACACGTGTTACCAGTCGAACATCTTTTTTCACTCGACCCTCCTTCTCGCAACGCGCAGCTGCATATTTCATACTTTAATACTGATGTTTAATAATCAGCTAAGTTTTCAGATCTCATATGTATTTCCTTTGAATAATCCAGGTAAAAGTCATTCAATATCAAAGCGGAATTCAATATAAGTTATCAGTCTGCTCGACTTTATTCCTCATTCATAATAGCGGTGGTGGAGTGATTCAAACTAGTCGTTATTACGTTTCAACATATTCAATGGTATACAAATGCCAGGGTTGCCATAGCCCATTCAGGTATATGTTTGATGCTATTATCATCACAATGGGGTTTTTGAGACTGTGTTATTGTAGCAGGGTTTTCTAGTTTTATCTCTCGACTGTTTAAGACAAAACTGGCTAATGGTGAATTGATTGGTCGGTATCACCTGAAAAAAAAATTCAATTTAATATATTGAAGATAAATAGAATATAAAAGTGTCTCTGCTAGTAGGAGCAATACCACCAGTAACATACCAGATAGGACAGAACGGACCGACGGTATACAGCATCGGGGCTCCGAGGCTCGAAACAATTCGAATTGGAACAATGCCTCAGGTTCGAATGATCAACAACAACCGGCCACTACTGGTAATCCTATTTCGATAAATGGTCTTGTATGTTGACTTCAATTCGGTTCGATGTACAAAACCAATCATCCTGTTTATTGTGCTTATGCCAGATTTGAGTGTTAGTACTAACAGTGGTCTGTAATTATAACATATAATTTTTAGTCATTTACTCCCCAGCACTATCTGTGATAATTTTTTTTTTTATACAATTCAGTTATTGGCACTGAATCTTATTACAGATAAAATAAATGAACACATGCAAAGTTTGTGAAATATTTTTAAAATCATCAACCAGCCATATAATTTTATTTTTATTACAGGCAGCACCTCGAATTATCAACAGACCACCGCTTCCGCCGCGGGGCTCGATAATTCGGACCAACAGACAAACGACGACGACGAGGACGACGCTTCCACCTGGAGCACGTCCACAGGTATTTTTAAAGTCTTTGATTTTAGCGATTCAGAATATCTTTAACGGAATTATATTTCAAATTTGATGGTTTTTCTTCTTTCTTTCAATAGATGCCGACGGGGACACTGCCTCAGTCCCCTCAAGTTATTCCTTTAGTCAGAACTCCGAGAATCCTGAGGGGCACTTCTCAGACATAGACAACATCTCTATTGACTCAGGTGTGTCTGACTTTACAAAATCTCATTTAATTATTATATAATGATAATGATAACAGTTTTAATTTGTCTGTTAGATGACCATAGCACCGACAATAGCTGGGGAGAAGTAGGTTTCGAAATGGATGATGATGCTTGGAGTGAACAAGAGGATGATTACGAGGAAGGTGTTCCGGGTGCAGCTTATGGTGGATATGGTTCTTGCTATATTTGTGGAAGGAGAGGTCATTGGTCCCCAGGATGTCCTTTCAGATGATTTTCATAGATTTTTTGGGCGGATTATTAACTTCTAACATGTTACAAGGACGTATGCAATATTTAACATCGATTCGTATCATTTCGTTGAGTGAATAAAATGATGTTATTAATTTAACGATTTTATCTACTTTACGAACAGATTTATTTCCTACGTCATATTATGTCCGGTAATATTTCTTTCAAATTTTTCACACTGTTTAATTAATGTTCATAAAATCCTCTGCTATGTTATAAGTATACATTCGGAAACAATTAATATTCCAAAAAAACAAAAAACAAATTAAACTCCATAAACTAAGAGAAGATTCTACATGGTATTATAATTAGTTACTAGAAATTATTTTTCGAGATATATCACAACGTCTTGCATTGAAATAGATGAAAGAATAATTACATTTTTTCGTTAACTGTAGAAAAGAATACATAGAAGAGTTGGGATTACTATTTCCGTATGTTCTTCTTCTCGACATGGGTTCTCCAAAAGCATATGTATACATGCATGGGTGCAAGTATAGAATATGAAATTTGAAGTATCGAACATGAACTACTATTGCTCATTGCCGTATAAAAAGCTAACGTTATTCTTTTATAGATATAAAAAGAGAGGAAATATTGCATACAGTCTTCAGATGAATATTATTATTAAAAGCCAAGACACCAAATGTATAAATTGATGAATACCGTCGCATTTAAATACCTAATATTGTTTAGAAATTAATGTTGTCATACTTGTATTAGAAAGGTAAGAAGATAAATAAAATTATTTTGTAAACAAGGGGTATTCATTTATTAAAAACAATAATTCAATTCTATTAGTATCTACATGTCCTCACACCACACTATAGATCTTAGATCATACCTATTTTTTTTTTTTTTTTTTTTTTCAATACAACTCGATAACATATCTTCGAGGAAAAAAAATGCATATACCTAATACGTAGTATTTTCAAATACTACATTAGTTATATTAATTTTTTTAGATGATTTTATGTAACATAATAATACACAATGTCATCGAGGTACAATTAAAAAAATTTCTGCATAGTTGGTATTAAAATGAACTAAAATGAGGCGGTAGGGTATAGTGGTTCGCAGTTTACATGATAGACTAGCATACAGATGAGGTCCGTGACTGTAATGAAAAATATTTCTGATGTTAATTTTTTTCCTTCTCTTTTTCTTTCCAAATACTCATGAAACTAATCGAATTCTATGATTTTCCAACAAATGCACATTGATAAACACACTAGCATTCAAGATTAACATAAATGACACGTCTAATTGGAATATTATTACATTTTATCAACCCAATCGTCGAGGAAGATTCACAGATGTTCTTATATAGCCTTTTTTTTATTTTTATGAGTATGTTTGCAAATAACATCAATTTCTGAATTTAAATGCAATGAATTTCTGAATTTAAATTAATAAAAAAAAAAAAATTTCATCTAAAACTGGAAGCGGTGAAACAAAACAAAACAAACAAAAAAAAAAAAAGAACCCGAAGATTTATCACCCAATGTTATAATAAATACCTAACAATGATTTTGAAATGATGTTACGACGCAAATGCATAATGCATCACGAGATTAAAGCCAAGCAGTATATCAATATCACAATAGGAGTGCTGCCGTACTGCGATATTGTTGTATGATAAATGATTTCTTTTATTTTATTTTATTTTATTTTATTTTATTTTATTTATTTATTTCAAACTACTTGATGACAAACCGTGATGTATTTTTAAATACTTCAGGTTTATTTGTAATTTAATTAACTTTAATTAACTTAATAAAAACACTCTTTTCTCTTAGCAGAGTTGCTAAATGTTAATCTGTCTTCTTATCCGCTTCATCTTTGGGAGTATTTTCAATCGCTTTTTGGTCCTTATTGCCCGCGGTATCCCCTTCCATATCTCCGGAGAAACCAAATTCGTTTACTCTAGTATGATCGATCTTATAGATCCAACGTTGATACAAGAATATAAAGAAGACAATATCGTCGCGGAAACAACCGAGCCTGTATAGTGTCGGCATTTTAATAACAAACGCAAATATATCGTCGATGAATGTGTTCAAGAATTTATACGACATCATACGCCAAGGTAGATGGGCTACGCTCTTCAATTTGTAATTTATAAATAATTGTGGTGTCATCATTATGAAGCCAAAGGTAAGTAGAAATCCGTAGAGCATATTAAGCACCCAAGAATACCATCCCTTATGTTCAAGGTACAATAGCGAATATATTGCGTAACCACCTAGCAATGGGTACAGTGCCCATGATAAATATCTAAATGCAAGTCTATCATATTCTTTAGTAGAAGACTCGACATATGATCCCTTATCGTGGAATGATAATTTTGGAAATATTCCCAAGATTCTAGCATCTCTTCTAATATTTATATCCATAACTTTGTTGATCTTCCAAACTTCAATGCACAATCCAATACCGCAGCTTATTCGCACTACGGTATTAGTCTCGTTGTCTAATACATAAAGGAGCACCACCAGAGACTGGAAGACGTTGAAGAATACAGATCGCACGGATAAACCTTCCAGAGACTTGCGATTATTCCAGAATTGAATATCTGGAAATAAAGGCATTGGGTTTTATGCTGATCATGTAGATAAACGATCATTATTATAGTTTTACTCTTCTCTATTTATGGAAAAAAAAATAAAATATTATAGGTCAATAAGGAGACTCGTTAGACGTTACTTCAACAAAAGTAATAAGTGTATCATAAATCATTGAGTCAAGGTAGCTGCTCAAGTTATCGCATCGCATAGCTCAGTATAACAAGAGTTTTATCTTTAAATATGATCAAAGGTCGTGGCGAATTTTTATCTTTAGTATTGTTTGCCCAGCTTCATGATATAAAGTTTGACTAAAAATTCACATATTGTATAAAACCCACAGAAATTTCTTCCTCTCGGCTGTCCTAGTTTTCAAAAACTACAACTTACCATTCTTGAAAGCTAAGAGTTCAAAAACGCTGTGTAAAATAGATACAGCAATGGTCATTCCTAGTAAATACGGATTTGTTTCAAGTAATGTCTCCTTCAGAGTATCTTGGTCACTGTCGTCATCCTCAGCTGTATCACCTTTAAACAAGAGAGTAAAGTTTTTTTCTAAATTTGCTAATCAAACAGTTTTTTAATTTGAAGTTTGGATTTAAGCTCGAGTACCCATGAAGGACGACGTCCATTTGTTCCTCATAGTTTGAGCGGAATACAATTGCCATTTGAACAGAGATAATGGCTGGTAGGTAAGCTGGAGTTCGAGTTCTTTGACCGTCTCATTCAACGGCATATAATCACGTTGCATGTTCCAAAAATCATTGGTGAAAATGACTGGCTTATACTTGGCTCCACCAGGCAAGAAGTAGATATCTGAAAAAATAGAATACTAGATTATGTACAATTCTGAATAAAGTTTGACCAGTAAAGTACAACAGTTGTATTGATCGGTATGTGAACTTGCATTCGTCTAAAGGCGGTGGAACTTGTCCTTGGACCCAGTTCGTCTGATCAGTAACCATATTAATGGTAAGATTTGGATGCCAATGTGAGACAATCTCTTCCTTCATCAACTCAGCTTTCTGAAAGGAAAAAGAAATGCGTGTAGGCATCAACAGCGGATATTAAAAGCCTAGAATGTTAATGAGAAATGAAAAAATGGACGCTCCTTGACTATTATCATCCTGGGTAGGAAAAAAAAAAAAAAAAATTCTGTAGGGATATTGTGAGTGGGAAATTTATAGAAGATAATAGAACAGCTATATTTATAAACTGCAAGGGTACTCGTAACTTTATCGGAAAAATCATAGAATAATATAAAAGCAAAATATTTTTGATAAAAGGAGAAGCAGTTTTCACGCAATTCATAAAGTCCAAGGACGTTTATCATGTGTCTCTAAATGCCTGAATAAACAGATGCATACTATTACTACTGATCTCTTTTCTTACTTTATAAAATATATGGGAAAATATATGGAATAAGCTCCAAAACGAAAATGGTAGATGATTTTCGATCTATCTAGACAAATGATTATGGGAGAGAGCCTAAAGTTCGACTATTATACTTGGGGAAAACTTGGCACTCATTCCATGGAGCAAATTTGAAAGCCGGAATGAGCTGCGAAATTCAAGCCTTCTAGTCTTTGAATAAAAGAATATTACTTCGAGTGTTTTTTTTAGCAAATATTATAATTTTTTTAATGAAATGAGCGTTACTGAACTTGTGAAAAGCTCACTTACTCACCATCTACACGACACTGAAACAAACACAAAGCGTAAACGAATGAACGACCAATTCCTAGATAGACCTAAGAAGAGATAGTTTCAAATCAGGATTACAGACTTGTTAACAACGAGGAAAATTAGCGATGCAGCTTTTTTCTTCAAAACATGTAAATATCAACAATGAAGGATGCTGTTCAATCTATAATGCAGGGATTTCGACCCTATGAAAAAATAAATTCTTTGAAAAACAGAATCATTAATTCTCACCTTGATTTCTTCTTCCGTAGCCGTTGTTTCCCCAGTTAATAAATTGTGCGTTTTTTGATATTTTATCTTCTTGAATTTATTCACCATCTTCTTAGTGTAGGATACATACTGTCCCGCGTAAACCCCCTTTCCTGCAGTAGGATCTGGGGATTTTCCATTCGGGGTAACGTATATGTGCAGATAAATGGATCCGTTAAGTTTCAGCTGATCTGTTGGTGAAAATTTGTGCTTCCAGATTTTGGTCCCGTCCTGATCAGAGCCGCTGTACCAATCGCCATAAACCAATCCCGGTTCTGACCAGACCAAAGCGTTAGGGTCTTTGAAATCTTTGAAATTTTCAGCTTCAGATAAGTAGACATAAAGATCGAAGAGGGTTCCATTTTCGAATATGTTTACTGCAGGTACTTTCGCAATACCCGGAGCACCGCCACCTGCTGCTGGTGCTGTGGTAGCCGGGTCGGCTTGAGGTCGTCGAAAAAACGAACTTATGAAGTAAATAATGAGAGCTCTAATTATCAGCGATTTTGTAACTGCAAAAAACGACTCTAGACGAGTCGGCTGGTACTTTTCTCTCTGTTCGTCAATTTCGGCGTTTATCTGTAATTTAAATAGTAGAAAAATTTTCAAAATTTTCAAAATCTCATAAATCATAGCCACTCTACTACAGAATTCATTTTAATTAGTTGAATAATAAATCCATGAAATAGTTTCTAAAATGTGTATTTTTGCTTCATTGAGCACAAGAATTAGGCCAAGGAATAATGAAAGCAGCTTTTTTTTTTCTCGTTAAAAAAAATGAATTGGGTTGAAATAGGTAAATGTTAGATAATCATTTATAATGATAATATGAGACCCTAGAATGACAGACAGTTGTTCTAATTAAGTGTACTTAAAAGTGAGTATATAAATATTGGAGTAACATGTATACGTATTAATTTAAGTGGCGCAAACAACAGCTGCATAAATTTTTCTGTATTTGAAATATTATTTATGCGAGAATGTAGCGAAGTCGTTGTTATAAAAATCTCCTAATTGATTGAAATAATTCTATTATATCTATGATTGATGTGATGTCTGTTATTTTATTTGCTTGCATGGCGTATTTATTGATTTTACGTTTAGGAGATGGTGGATAGGTTAGGTTTGTTTTCTTATGAAAACAAAGTGTTCAATAAATCATGACAGTGATAGTTATCGTCAGAACATTGGTTGTAGATATTATTTATTGCGTGGCCTTTATAACCGACAGTCACATCGCACTACCTTCAATTAGAATGAATGAATTTTTTTTTATACAGTTAATTAACGTGTCTTAACGCGATGGTAAAATTAAATTAATTCTTAACTTACGTCACGAGGAGTTTCGGGACCTTCTGCTGTAACTATTTCACCATTTCCTTGGTGGTTTTCCATATTGTCTTCACTATCTTCAACCAGGCGATGATTTTCCTTTTCCTCGGCACCCGCCATCTTCGTTTTGCAGACCATTGATAAAAGAAAAAAATGAATTCTATATGCCGGAAGTCGTGGTTTGTAACAGCGCGGAATAAGCGAATCGCGAATTGCATTGCGTATTGCATTTGTTATATGTATATATCGTATATCTCACCGAATGAAAATACGTGGAATTTTATAACAACGCGATCACAACAATCGGAAAGATTATTTACTCACGGAAACATGATTGAAAGAATGATCATACGTAACAACGATATAAAATTCTGTATTGATAAGTTTTTTTCTAATTAAACTGACATAGGATATAAAATTTTAACGAATAAAAAATATTCTCAAATATCGTTTCTGCTTTTCATTTTTGTTGCAATGATTTATTCCAAGATAAATTCTGCTGATAGTATGTTTGCGACAATTTTAGATTGGACTAATTTGACGTTTACAAATTGTCAAAGTTTGTATTGCTCATTTTTCGAGCAGAGGATGTCACGTGGTTGACATAGATCTGACATGTGTCAAATCCGATGATAACCACATAAATAATTAGAATAACGCGCGATAAAATATACGCGATAATATACGATATCGTTATATTCGAATTACTGAATTGTAAGAATGGGTAAAAACCCCATAAAATAATGCCATTATGTAAGTTGTAATATTTCGAAATGCAACGACGCTGTCCGCCATGCTGGCGTCTGCGAGATTCAACGTTTTCTGTCAAAAATGATTATTTTTAACGTATTTAATAAATAAGCTTACTTTAATACATGTAATAAAATATCTGACGTTGATGTAATGCCGCAGTAATATAAAAGGGAAAAAGTTTAAGTCAAAAAAAAATAATAGTACAAGAGAAATCCTAAATTTAGGCGAGAGATGGGAGCCCGTTTGACGGTGCCAGTCGCGACATGGCGGGTTTTCGAGATGAGGATAAAGCGCTATTTCCCATTCAAAGTATATCATCAATAGTAGAAATATTCAAAAATCAATTAGAAAACAGTTCGGAGCCTGACTTGGCATTGTTGTCAATACTAGTTGGTGCGGTTGAGAATTCTTTAACGTGTAATCGCACATTTGCGTCTCAAGAAACGGCTGTTTACGACGAGCCGAAACTTCCAGCCGTTGAATTCCACATAGCCGAAGCATTATACACTAAATTTCACGCGGTTATTAAAGGTGCCATTGACTTAACTCTATACGATAATAAATACGCTACGAGAGAACTGGTTAAAAAAGTTTCAGACGTTATTTGGAATTCTTTAACACGAAGTTACTACAAGGATAGAGCACATCTTCAAAGTTTATACAGTTATTTGACAGCTAATAAACTCGATTGTTTCGGTGTTGCTTTCGCTGTTGTTGCCGGATGCCAAGTATTAGGATTCAAAGATGTCCATCTCGCCATGTCCGAAGATCATGCATGGGTTGTTTATGGCAAAGACGGTATCGAGACTGCCGAAGTCACATGGCACGGTGAGTTTACTCATTATTTCATTTCTCTCATTTTTAAATCAATAAACATCATTCAACAATTGATAATCATCTATCTTAAAATACCCTTACGTTCCTCACTGTCAAGGCTCTCCGTCATTAGATAGATCGCCTAGACCAAGAACAAGTGCTATTCTGTACTTCGTATCGGTCCAAAAACTTGAAACGATCAACCAAAAGGAAGGAAACGTTATAAAACTCAATTTTTTCATTGTATTCAGAATTGGAGTTGTGGATCTAAAATAATCGATGAACGAGTCCCTGACGGAGTTTTTTTTTACCCAAAAATTTGTGAGAGTATCATTTCGTAATTTATCACTCAATGATTAGGAAAAGGAAACGAGGATAAACGAGGCCAGCCAGTGGAGCCTGGTATTGCGTCTCGTTCCTGGTTATACGTCAACGGACAAGCAGTGGTTTGTTCTCGAACGATGGAAGTCGCGACTATTGTTTCTGCCATAAATCCAAGTCTTAGCGCTACCGCGGATGCCGCAGAAGTAGCTTTACTTCAACAGGAATTATTGTGGCTTTTGTACGACTTGGGACATCTGGCCAAGTATCCAATGGCGCTTGGAAATCTTGGTGATTTAGAAGAGGCTGCTCCTACACCTGGCAGGCCACCTGCTGTTGATTTATTTCAGGTATTATTTGTAAAAAATGATCAGGAATGTGATATATCGCACTGGTTCAATTTGTTATAACTGGAAACCGTTCTTGTAGCATTTGCCAAGGTATCGGATCCAGTTGTTCTCTCATAGCCATCGTAATTAATATTCTATGCACTCTTGGCTATAAATCATTTGGACATTTTTATATATTCAGTTTTAGACTTTTTGATTCTTATATCTATTAGTGTGAATAATTCGGATTCAAGAAACGAGAATCATTACTTAAATGTTTTACTACAGGAGGCGGTGCGATCGGCGAGGAAATATTATGGCAATGCGCACGTGTATCCCTACACTTATCAAGGAGGATATTTATACAGGCATGGTTTACATGCGAATGCTCTTGCTTCATGGGCTGGTGCAGCGGATGTTCTAAGAAAGTGAGTCGTCACTTTTTACCACAATTATTACCACGTTCATAAAAATACAAATTAATGATAGAGAAATTCTATTCCCTGATTAAATGACTGACAAATTAATTCCATTGTTTTTATTCTAGGTATGATTACTCCAGAGATGATGGTGAAATCTACAAAGAGCTGCTTGAAATTGCCAATGAGTTAATTCCCCATACAGTTAGAGCTGACGAACGTCTTTTACGTCAGCCTCGTTGCTTTGCTTACCTCCTTCGTTTCTACGACGGTATATGCCAGTGGGAAGAAGGTGCGAATACACCAGTCTTGCATATCGGTTGGGCAAGGCCTTTGGTGAATACGATTTCAAAGTTCGATGCAAACATCAGAGCTCAAGTTATAATAGAATGTTATGACGCGGAGAAGAAGAAGTCGGAAGAGGAAAAAAGCCAGAAACGAGAAGTTAGTATCGATGAAACTTTGAATAACAACAATAATAATTACTGCAAGACAAAGGAGAGGGGCAACACTGCTAGGGATTTAATTAAAAGTTTGGAATCAAAAGTTCCGGCTACACCGGCCCCAACACATCCAAGTATTCAAGCCTTAACAGCTGCCTGCAGTGAGAAAATACTCAACAGAGATTATCTCCTACAAGGGGGCGGAGAGCCATTTGTAGCGCCGCCAGAAAATACTCTGCCAGTAGCTCCGTCAACTTCTCAGGAACCGGTGGATCCTGAAATAGAAAATGATTTTGAAAATGAAAAGCCGCGGATAACTTTGTACAGTCATAAAATGAAGGGTCTGAAAGACTTGCTCTTAGCAGAGAAGTTGAACACGCATGCTATTTCACTACAATTAACGGCACAGAGTCAGGTACAAATTGGTAAAAAAGGTAGAGGAAGTGACGAAGGTGTTAGTCAACGTCCAAAAAGGACACGCAGGGAGTAGTATTCGAATGCATGTTTCGTATAGTAGAATATTAAGATACTGTATATCTTATATCTTCCTAAGAAATCTCTTAACAACAGTAATAATAGAGTGTAACCGATGCTACAGATCTATAGAATCTTTTTTATCAATTGAATGAAAACGAACTTTGTTTGTTTATTTTCAATATGTGGAACATATTGATGTTAGATTATTTAAATAATGATAATTATTTGATTAATCGATTGGAAATGATTGATGGAATTAAATTATGAATTGGATATGTGGCATCGGTTTATAGTATTAAAAAACAAATTACTCTATTATCTGTTGGTGGTGCATAATAATTATACAATTGAATTTAGATTTAATCAGCCAGTAAAGTTAGAAATGCTTATGTTACAAAACGAGAAAATGGAAAAAAACAAAAAAGAAATAATAATAATAATATACATTATTATCTGTTAGGTGTAGGTAGTCTAGGTAAAAAGTATGAAAATGAAAATGAAAAAAAAGAAAGAAAGAAACAAACAAACGAAAAAATTTTGTAGAAAAGTACAAAAGGAACTTGTTTGATTTAGTATTTGAGTCAAATGAAATATATAGGTGCTTGTGTCATGTCTTTTTATGTGAAATTAATGAGGCCTAGTAAGATTAAGAAAGAAACGATTTGTAAGTATTGTAAAAAAGTGAGGTGACGTTAAGTTTTTTGGACTAAATGCTTATTGGAAATTTCGTGTTTAAGTAAAAAAAAAAAAAAAATGACTGAGAAGAGTTTCGGGCAAATGACAGTAAAATGCCATCAATTTATGATAGCAGCGACGTTTTTATAGATCGCAAAATAATTGCATAATGTGGTATTTGTGGATTGAGCTCGTTACTCGAAAATTAGATAATAAAAAGATTTGACATCTGCATCTTGGAATAAAAAATATGGTACCGTGCTACCTGTTCTATTAATCACAATGATTGGTTTAATCAGTGATTATAGATTGACATACTTATTAGTCTATTATTCTATTTTCTTGTTGCACTTTTGCTTATTTATTGATTGATTCAAGTTTTTTCTAATTATTATTATCTATTGCACTATGAATTATAATTAACGAGTTATAATGTTAATGTTTTTTACAAGGTAGATTAACTTTTAGTTAGAATTACGCTTTTATAATCTAGTAAAGAGAAGGAAAAGAGAAGAAAAAAAAAACAGAAAGAAAAAAAAAAGAAAACGAAAACTACAACATTCCACTCCATAAGTGGTGCAAAATAATTAATTTTAATTTAAATAAGGTATTTTAGGCATCAAATGCTCGCTTATTTTTATAATTATTTATTTCCAGAGTAATTATTAGTATTTTTTAGATTTTTTTTTTTGATTTTCCATTGCAACGTATTAAATGTCATAATATAGCTTTGATATTAATTTAAAAAGCTCTGAAGAATTATTAACTTCGTATAAAATTATCCGAGGATATGAAAATAACTTGAAAAATACAATATTACTAACAATTAAGCTTTAAAACAAAGTGGAGGCTCATTTTCAACCCTTAGAAATTTCAAATCAAATAATCAAAAAGTAATCCTTTCAATGTTTATTCGCTCCTCGATACATCTTATATGATATAACCTGGAAGATCTTAATATAGAATTTCAACGGTAGATCCATACGATCTAGTAGCGTATGAATTTAGTTCCGTTAATCATATGTCTCGCTTGTTTTTAGATTATTATTATAAGAATTTTTGTTAGGAAGAATTTTTTTCTAATTGATTGCTATTTATTCTATGGATTATAGTACAGACTAGTTATTTATGGAAACGCTTTTTCAGATAACAATTTATTTATTTTAAGATACGATATGAGAGAAAATGCATTCGTTATCATTTTAATCATAATATAATTCGCAAGATTTGCCCCATTTTACTCAATGAATTATCAAATATTTAATTATTCATTCAAATGAAAAGAAATTGAGAAAATAAAGGACTACAAGAAATCATACTCTTTAGGTCATAAGCTGTTCTCTTCATACAAAAACTGTCTAGGATTTAGAAACGAAACCTTGACGTATACAGCATCGATACTGTTTAGAGTCAGTTCTCAAGCCGTACTTTATTCAATTTATTTATCAGATGCTGAAGTTTCAAATGATTCACGCTGTTCTCTCAAAAGTTTGCTTTACTATAGGAATAACTACTTTTGATGTTATTTTTCAACAGTATTCCTGAACACTAATGGTCTACTGTTAGTAACGGCAACGGCAAAACTTTGCATATAATAATTTGTCGTAAAGTTGAGATATAGCATAGTATCCTTCATAGTTATCTCTACATTAAATTAACTGAAATACCAAGTACGTAATTAACTGCAGATAATTTCAATGTCCGACAAATCTATGACATGACAATATTTTTTCTTTTTATCTTTATAAAAAAAAAATGGGTATCTTGAGTTATTATTTAATAATGATTATTAATGGGTTGTTGTAGGATAGATTGTTGATGGGAATGAAAATAAAGATCTAATGTATAGAAAAAAAAAAAGATCAATGGTCACATAATATTGAAAGGCGCTATCTTACTGTGATGAAAAATATGCTACATTACTAGTGATTGTAGTGATAATATATAAGTAATATGGAATATTAAATATGAATTGTTTTAGTTACGACTGTTTGTCCACGTCGCATTGAAAAATCTTTTAGTACAAAACTTAAATGAATTTCAATTCAAACGATCAACGTGTGTATTGAGATGATTTTTTAGCGTTTAGTGGATGAATTCTGCTTTTATATTTTACTTCTGCGATATCTTGGGGCTGGGTAAATGAAATCATTATTCATAGACTGATTTGAAACTTGTCAAAGTAGTTCATCAAAGTTTATCGGCCTCTAAAAAAAGAGTAAAAATAACTACTCCAAGGTATCGCAAATGTGTAAACTGTAAGGGATATAAATCTCTAAGATGAGAACAGGTGCATAATATAATATCATGAAATTTCTTACTGAATTTTCTAGATATTACAGCAAACTCAACATAATATATTTAGCCTTAGTCTATGGTACTCATTCAAGAAAACATTAGAAGATGAAAACCTATAGAATGATCATTTCTTACGGAAATATATATTTATAGATAGTTGTCAAAATAATGGCTCACAATTTTCATAGCATAAACCCCGGTATAGTATAATAGCTATTGAACATTTTATGCTTCAGGCATATGACATCCTCTTCCATATATTATGAATTATATGTACAAAAAAAAAAAAAGAACAATCAGTGCTTGAACAAGAAAAAATGTTAATTACTATGCAGTAATTCTATAGTCTGATCTATTAAAGTATATAGAATGAGGTGGGAGTTTTCTTAGGAATTTTTTTAAACTTCGCTCCAATATAGATCATATTGAAACTGACAACTTTTTCTTATGAGCCAAAAAAAGTTGACGTCTATGAAAAAAGATATTCTACTTCAAAATTGTCCGGTTTCCCCATATAACGCAGTGTAAATTCTCGTGATTCCGAGATTTTTCTCGAATTCTTAAGATTTTTTCACAGACGCCAACTTTTTTGGCTCACAAGGCAAAGTTGTCAGTTTTACATTTGAGCAAGTTTAAAAAAATTTCTAAGAAAAATCCTACCTCGCTCTATATACCTTAAGCACAGATATACATATATTAACTAAAATAGGAATATATAACATTGTTGGGAACCATAGTTAATTTTCAAACATAATATTTCTTACATAATATAACTCTTCTATGCATAGTTTGATTTTATTTGCCAATTATTTAAACTGTCTACTTGTTTATACGATAATAGTGGGCATCGTAGGCTATTTATCCATATTTATAGACTATGTATTAAGCGTAGTAAAAGGTATATTTGACTCGAGTATGCTGCGCGCCATTCTCAGTATTTCATGTTGCATTGAGACGTTTATTCGTAAATGGTAATAATGTAAGGGTGTTAATATGCGTAATTGCGCATTGTGGAAGAAAAAAAAATATGCTAAACAAAACAGTATTTTTATATTAGCAAAATATGAATGTATTTCGGCTTTTTATTAACTGGTATAATGATGAGAAATGTTTAGCGAAAATTTTCTATATCTTCAAACTTATTTTCATTTTTTCTTTCTTTATTCATTTTCCAACGTCGGATAATAAATTCTCAAATTTGCATTTTCGTTACCTTATTTACTTGGTATTATTTGTATACAGACAAATCTATAGAGTATCTCAGATGCACGAAAAATTAATTATATTATTACAGCGTACTTGTAACGGCGATTTCTTCTTCATTCAATAACCAGTCGAGCCTATTCGCTATTTATTATTTTTAGGACACACGGTTGTACGACTACTACTATTATGGATACTATATTGTTTCATTTCTCGGAAATCGATGTCTAATACCCTTGCGCCAAATTCACTAATATATTTTATATGAGTCTAGTGTTATAGTGTTTTGAAAACTTAAGATGGAAAAATGTATACACTATTTCGATAATACTTATACAAGTATTGTGAAGAAAAGTAAATGTTTTTCAACTTGTTTGTTTGTTGTTAAGACAAACGTTGCTAAAAATACGGAATGAAATTACTCTGTAGTTGCCGAATTTCATTATTACAAAAAAAAAAATATTCTGTGACTGATATAGATTATAATTTTTTTTTTTTTTTTATCATTATTATTCAGCGAAGCGTTGTTACGCAATTTGGTCATTTTATATTCTACGTCATACGTCTGAAACCACAAGTTCTTTTAATATTGTCAATTTTATTGTTCACACAAATTTTATTCCTCTAATGCATAATTCCTTTCCAATGATTGTGTACGTGCAACGGAAAATTTTTGTGCCATAAACTGTAATTTTTTTTTTTAATCATATTTCATGTAATGTAATACATGAACAAAGTTTTTCAGAAGATTGTCTTTCGCTTCTGATCACGTCTTATTACACTATTGAAATTATTTAATAACATTTTTTCTTTTCAAATATTCACAAATAATTAACAGTTGATTATTGTTATCGCACAAATTTACAACTTATTGTAGCAGCTAGTTGGTCAATTTTAGACTGACCCGTATCTGAGACATGTAAATAATGAATGCTGAAAAATTTTGATATTTTATAGATGTATACTTCTTAAGGTAGAGTTATCTAATTAAGGACATATGTATACTAAGCTGATACATCAGTTTCCTCTTGATATACTCCGCTGAACCAAATTTTGGGAAAGTTAAATATAACAAAAAACGAAAAAGGAAATAATATTGATACGATTATGAATCTTTATTGTAAGAATCAGGGCATCCAGTTGACTGATGAATAGAATTCGAGCGTGCAATTCATAGTATCATTAAATTTAATGAATGCGTTGTAATATTCATTTGATATATATGGCTGAGCTGTTTTTTCAGAGATTCTAAGTGATCTAGAAGATCACAACCGGTGAAACAATGAAATATTGCATCTATATTTTATCTTAGTTATTGAGCTATTATTAATTGTAATCTACACAGACCCTTTGATCAATCGATATAACTTCCATAGAGAAAAGTTATTAGATCGCAAGCCGAAAAGATACTACAATCCAATAATTAATTTTTTTTAGCGCATTTTATGTACTTAAAAGCTTGATTGCAAGCTGCATCAGTGATATATTAATTATAATAATCCACAGCCCGTAAGTCTAATATACTATGTATGCGATGAAAAAAAGTTGTCCGATGTCAATTTGTTTGTTATAATGAAACACAAGAAAATCAATGCAATCATAAGTTGCAGCAAATGTATTCGATATGAACATCTAGAAATGATACTCCCTTCTTATGGTGACAGTATATTTGACGGAGCATCATTTCAATATCTTTTGGCCATAGCTATGGCCTGGCGGTAGCTACCGCCTTTTCTCACCGCTCAAACTTATTGTTATCGGTTGTTACCTAGCGACCACCAGCGACCAGGCGTTAGCGCTCATATTTTTTATGTAAAATTAACGCCAGGCCATAGCTATGGCCAAAAGATCCGGAATCGCACCCCAGTACCAGATTATATTCGTCGAACCTTAGTGGTTGATATCATTCAATACATTGTCGTGGGTATATGTTAATGATCTAGATGAAAGTACTACATTTACCAGCTTCTTTTTTTCTGACCTATAGTTGAAGTGGTGCTCTGGATTAAGTATTCAGATTAATTATCTTGATTACATTGTTAACAAAAGATAAAAATAACATTGAGTTGTAAAAAAAAATATTGACTAAAAATATGTCTTGTTTTTCTGTGGATCCTAATAAACTATTTTATTCTAAATTATTACTGTGTCTTTATTTTCCCAATTTCTTTTTCTAAAACCTATTATCATAATTTTAGAGAATTAATAATTTTATCAACATTCAGGATACATATATATGCGTTTATTTTATCATTTACAGTATTTTAACAAATGACGTACGTCTCCTGTAATTCGATCATAAGCGCTAAACAAATAATGTGAATCAATGATGAATATATATATATATATATATTATATTATATTATTATTATCATTATTATTATTATTATTGTTGTTATTATTATTACTATTACAATTTTTAGGCACGAGGAATGTCCTGAAATAGCAAATTGTTTTTTGACATAAAACATTATGAGTCTAAATACTAGAACAATGCGTTGAATGATTATTATATAGAAGATTTAAATAAATTACATATTAATTATAGTAATTCTTAATCTAACAGTAATATTTGGTCATTGGTCGCTTTTAATTGTTTGATTAAAAGCTTAAGAATAATAATGTTCATTAAATTCAACCAAAACCGTATTTAATCGTGCACAGAATTAATTCATTCCAATTGTAGCGAAAAATTATAAATTTAATATTGATTGTACTGTTTAAAGGGTATAATTATTCTATCAAACGATTAGAACGATTAAACTATCGGAATATCTTTAGTTCGGTGCACGTACTCCGTTAATTAAAGGAGTACGGTGTGTTGGTAACTTATAATTTATATAAATAATTATACAAAATGAAATTCAAGTATGCTTACGGCTACTCAGTCACATTGTAGTGGTGTTAATCTATTACAGCGGACGGTTTTATATATATATATTTTTTATTTTATTATTATGTGATTATTACTGTTTCTCGTAAGTCGTAAGCTTCCGTCATATGTAGTTTTATATGACAATTTATAAATTGAAATACCTCGCCTCAAGCGATTTATAGTATAAGTAAATACCTGTTCAGACATATAATATTAAGATCAGACACAAAGTAGAGTTTACTATCATGCTAATATATTTTGCCTCACTGAACTGCGGTAAATGATATAGGTATATTATAATATATTAAGGTAAAAGTTAAATTATGTCATAGCATTGAGCTGATAACATATTGCACTCAGAGCGACAGTCAGTAGTAATATTTTTCCAGGGATATTCGTATGATATAATTAACAACGAATATTTAGATTTATTTCTTTTCTTTATAATGTGGCTGAATTATCAATCATACGATGCCTGCGGTATAGTCAGTGGATTCAATGTCAATCACTGTTTAATATTTAAACTTCAAATTTCGCCTTTAATACTGTATTTACACATTAATCATAGCTTATAAATAATTATGGTAATCAGATTACTTGATTACAATGCTGTTCGCGGTGATACAGAGTTTTCGCTGCATGTTATAACGTCTGAATCATTGACCAATATCCTTTTTTTTTTTCTTTCGATTCAATAATATTTCACCTTCAAAGTATATCTATGAACAATATAGGAAAACGAAACAGAAATTACGTAGAAGGGAGCCATCTGAAAATTGAATCTTCAGAAACATGGCACGTGTACGTCTATCGAGAATAGAACAGTACAATGTAACAGTGATCCTGAATTATCTTGATCTTAGAAATTGATGAAGAAATTTGAAAATTTTAATCAGAAGTCAGACAAAATAATGATTTTCAATTAAGATGCAAGTTTTACAAATAAACTATGGTTTTCATAATTATCATAGCACACATGTTGATTTCTAGAAAAATCCAGGTGGATATAATTAAGTGTAATTAGCAGTGATTTAAGATCTACTGCGCACTTCAATCTACTCTGTTTTAATCAGTCTTCAGTTTTTTGTATTTCCATTGATCTCTGTGCCAAAATTTATCTCTTGATTAATAATTGTATTCCAGTTTGACTGGCATCTTCGTTTCATATCGAGGATGATTCCATTCTACATAATGTTATACATATCATATTAATCATACATACTCTAATACTCTACTTGTAGTTCACATCTATCATACTATACCTAACGCATTAACTATGATCAATAATTTACTGATGATCAATAGTTTGGAAAAACCATTCCGTAAACCGACGCAACTGTTGAGCAGCTGCATGACTTTCGTCTTGTAATCGTCGGTTTTCATCTCTCAAGCGACGGACTTCGTCCTCTAAAGATAGACGCCGTCTTGTTTCTCTTGCCACTCGCAATTCTAGGGTCGACAGATGGGATTGCAAGTCGCGAACACCGCTCCTGAATGACGGTACGAAATTTAATATAAAGCAATGATCGTCGTCGAGCGTGTCTCTGGCAAAAATTCCGCATTTGATCAGTACACTTATTGTTTTCATACTTACGAGACTGTTGTACCTCCGTCGTTGACTCTTTCTTCTGGCCAATCCTGTCCTATTTGTTTTATAGCTCTGTTTGTCGAGTCCATGAGACTAGGCCAATCTATTTCTCCGTCGATCTGTGACTTGGAGTCTCTTGCATTGGTTGAATTATTTGCTGCTTTTGTTGTTGAATGAGGAGACTTGGTAACGCGCGGAGATAGTCTGGAATATTTAAAATATACTTGATTCGGGATTAGCATTCCAAATGATACTTCTTAAGAGATATCAAGTACGAGAAATTAGATAGAAATTTCAAACTCAAAATCCCTTACCTTTCCTCTTTCGATAATTTGTTTTCACTTGGTGCGGGACTAGACGCTGTACTTGCGTTTGAAATAACAGTAGCGGGTCTTGCCATTGTCAAAATGACTTCCGACACGTTCCCATTCTCCTGTCCATTAGTTGGCAATACGCTTAAAGTCGAGGTGCTATTTCCGCACAAATTCTCCCTTGATCTACACCGATTTTGTATCTCGATCATGTTGTTGTTTACTTTGTTCGAATTTTGATTGTTCGATAATATCGTAGGTAAATTATTGTTTGGAATATGATTATTCGAGAGCTGCATATCGTCCGCAATGTAGTCAGGATTTATCAACTTCATTAAATCCTCCTGCAGAGTACTGGACGATAAGTTTGCCGAATTCCTATGTGAATTTCTCGCACCAGGTTTTGGTCTCGGACTTTGATTCCTTGAACTTCCACTCGACGGTGTTAAATTTCCACCTCTATGTCGATTTGCTCTTCGTAATCGAGGAGAGACATTGCCCGAACCATTAGACAACTCGTCTTCGCTCGGAAGTGTAGAAATATCCGTTGAATTCCCATCAGTTATTCTCATTTCTGGAGGCAGACTAGAAGTAATATCTTTCTGTCTGTATTCGATGCTGACTTTATGGAGCACGGGTCTCTCTGAGATGCTAGTTTTCAGACACGTCACTTTCTCACCCACTTTGAACTCGTGTGGTATCTCGTACCTTATTATATCCCTGTTAACATCAATTGAATCCAATTTCTTCTCGTTGTGTTGCAGGTCCATACCATACTTAGCATCGCTTGGATTACCCTCACTCTCGTATTTGCTTCTTCTAAGATCCGAATGCGTTTCCTCAAACTCATAATAGATTCTCTTATCGTTTGGCTTATTTTCATGCGGATCATACTTTCCATTCCTCTCGGTGATCTTCACATCATATATTTCGAATTTTGAGTTTCCCTCGCTCCCTTTTATCCCTTGTTCATATTTTACATTGACCTTGTCATGCGCAGGTGATTCGTAGTCGTTAAATCTTACCAAATTGTTGTTGCTTCCTGACTTTGGTAGACTGTATGTAGCGTTTTGAGCTAACGGTAATGAATTCGAGACAGTTAATTTCTGATGTCCATGATTTTCGTTTTTAAGTAAGTCTCTCTGCGATGCGTATACATTTTCTTGTTTAACTTCGTATTTTTCTTTTTGTAGTTTGACGTAATTCGATGTCGGCTCTTGGTTCCTTTGTGGATTATCAATTCTCTGATAATTATCGTGTCTGTTATTTTCTATTATTCTTTGCGATACGTAATTGCTCTCTTTCGAGTAATGCTCGTGACTATGATGCTTCGCACTGCTACTAGTTCCCTCTGAGAGTTGCTTAGTACTCGCATAATGCCCGTGTTCTTTTTCTTTCTTTTGATTAGGTACATTTTTGTTTGGAACAAGTCCTTGATAGCTTTGCCGAGCTGGAAGTGGCGGAGGTGTCCCATCTATGCGCAAATTAGTATCTTGCTCTTGCGGTTCTAGAAGTTCGTACCTATTTGAAAATGAGATATCATAAAATCTTCGTAATTGAATGCATGCCTTTCTGTGAATTGAAGCACAAGCTCATATAACATGATTTATAAATACAACAAAATTACCATCTATCATCGGCGCTGCTGTGCCCGCTGCTATTACTCGTCATAGTTCCTTCGAGAGGAAATCTTGGATCATTAAAAGATCTGGAACTGGACCCAGTACCATATCCAGAACTGTTGCTCGATCGCGGTGGGCTAAAAGATCTGTCGTAACGCCTCTGGTGTGACATGGCAGTCTGTTGTGTTGGAGTACTGTCAGGATTGGTCACATTCTCGTAATCGCCTTCGTAGTTATTAGACAAGTATTGGCAGTTCTGCAAGGTACATCCTCTGAAATGATAGAATCAGTTTGAACCATTAAGCAATAATTAAGCAGGCAATAAACTCTGATCCGCTATAATTAGCAGCTGCAGAAATTCACATACGACTGACCTTCGCGGATTTCCGTCAGACATTGGTGGTATCACAGTGACGGTCACCTGTGCGCTGGTTTTCAATAGATCAACCATTTGGTCATGACTTAACGTCGAAACAGCAACCTTGCATATCTCAACTAGTCTAGATCCTTGTCTGAGTCCAGCTTGCCATGAGAGTCCCATGCTCTCTACTTGGGTCACTACACCATCTGGTTGAACGTGGAACCCAAGTTGACCGAGATTGTTTCGTTTTAGAGATAATTCAGAAGCAGGGAATCCCTGGGTTACTGCACGTAATCGGGAAACAATTTCCATCAGCTCATCCCTCTCCCCGTAATCACCGCGAACATGTATCGTCACACATTCACCTTGGTGATAGTAGAGCCTCAGACTGAAATAAGGCAATTTCAAATGAGTGGGTAGAGGGGGAAGTAAAATTACTCAAATATTATACAAGATCACGATATGTAGCTAGAATTTCAAAAGCATTATATGTGCAAACGATGCACGATTGATTCAGAATGAAGACTGTACCTGTTGGTCTGAGCGTGCCAACCAAGCACACTGACACAAGGAGTGACGAATACAATTTGGCGCGAGTGTTCCTCGATCAAAACTATTGTGTCTACGCTTATTCCTAAGTAACAGTCTGTGTTTTGATTGCTGTCTTCCAAAATCACTTGCCAGCATATTCCACCTCGCTGTGTAGCATCGCATGAGAGACGAGGTCGAATGGGTGCTTTCTTTTTGCTGCTAAATGACAGCATCGCTAAAGAAGGAAGTAATGAATGAGTGATAACTGAATGGGATGCAAAATGTGAAATACAATTTCAGTTTGAAGATGATAATTCCGTATACTCACAAAATTTTTGGCCAGTGTCGACTACAGTCGTCGATGAATAGTTTGTCGCTAAGTCTTTGAGATACTCTTGTCTAGTTCTAGTAGCCATTGTAGCAAACTTTTCGGATCTGAAGAAAAAGTAATGATTGAAGAGGTGAATGTGTTTGCCAAGAAGATTATACTTTCTTTTCAGATCTTTGTTATTACCTGTGGGCCGCATTCTCTGCATTGATTACTTTGGCGAGTATAAAATCTGCGAAGGCTTTTCCTTTGCTGAATGTAGCTCCTGTTTGTACCGGCGGTCCGAATACCGGAACTTCTTTACTTCTAGAAACAGCAACGCTATACTGTGTATTTTCTGAGCATGGATTGATGGCTCGTACAATAATGAATACGTGTTGAAACTGGGAGCGGATTCTACGTGGACTGAATGGCAGAGCTCCTGGTTCCTAAGAGAAAAACAAGAAAAGAAAAATTGTAATCAGTAAATTCGCGAAGCTCTGAATCTTACGCTTCAAGTTCAAGATGATAAAAAGAATGACGTTATACCTGGAAGACTATGGTGACAATGTCATTTCCAATGTGTCTTTTCCTCAGCAATTGCTGTCTGTTGTTAGGTGTAAAAGGAAGCATTGTAGAAACGTGGAAAGTGACTTCGACACCCCTGTGACTCGCAGCTACAGCATGAGTGCCAGTTGAGTCAGTTTTGGTATCCAAGCCTGCTTTGTATCCTTCAAAACCGCGCAGTCTTATTCTTTGGCCTTTGTATAAATGTTAGATTAAACCAGATTAGATTTAGTAAGAAAATTTGATCGCTAAATGAAGAGATAGCAAGAAATACAAAGTAGATTAATACATATTGTGTTCATATTTACCCATAGTGTCTAAAAATTCTAAGAATGCTGGTCCAGCATGTTGGTTATTGTACATCTCTTCCTCGGTTCGTTGGCCTGATCTACAGTACAGAACTCCGACCTTATACTTGTTCGAAAGTCCCTGTTCATCCAATCTTGCTACAGCTTCTTCAGCCGCGGGTGTTCCCAGCTTTAGACAACCCAGCTGTACCTCTGGTGCAACTAATTCAAGGATTTCTCTCATCGGAGATCTTCCTTGAGGTCTGATTCCCAGCGCTTCTTCAGGAACTGTCCCTCGCAGAGTTAGCAATTCCGAAGTTCGTACAATTATTCGATACTGATTAGACTCTTTCCTAATGCTTATGGCCACTGGACCGAGCTGCTCATCCATACCGAACCAGTTTTGGTGTTCGCGACCTAAATTTAGAAGAATTATAAAAAATTAAAAATCAGAGCTCAGAGTTAGATGCAGCCAAAGTAAAAGCACTTGTAATGATGTGGATCAACCGATGCTTCAATTTCAGATATTTGGGTCTGTAATTGTTGAGAAAAAAGACCTCTACTCGAAGAAGAGATGATTTGTGTTCTAGAAAATTGGAAAAGAGTAAAAAATTCTTTACTCGAGTCCAGTTTGCAGTAATATCTGAAATTGAAGCACCATTTGATCTGAATCCTTGCATTAAGTGCTCTGTGCTTTTACTTTGACTGCATCCATCTCTGCTGAACCGATGATTCACATCTTTGAAATAGTGTGTAACGCAGTAATATGGAGAAAAAAAATGTTTAATGTTAATGATGATGATTATCATACCCAAAAAATATCGGCGATAATAGTGGGCCCCATCGTCAACGCTTTCAATAGGTAAAGGGCGTCTCTGAAGAGGGCAAGTGTGTTTCCAAAGAGTTTCACTCGGCGGAGGTTCTAGAACAGAGACTCCGTATGCTAACGGAGGTCGATGAACGCCATTTGCAGTAGGACATCGAGTAAGTCCTACTTCTCTTTCACCCTCACCGCCAGTTTCGTTACGAAAGAACGGACAGGACTCCAACAGATCGTTACCTATGATGATAAAATATGGAAAGAATAATTATTGAATGAGGAAAGATGAGGCGAAAATTTATGACCCATGATTTGAAAGACGCACCTTTTCCGTCACCGGCGTCGTCTTCGGGGGCTTCGTCCGGCGTCGACGATCTCAAAGAGCTAGCCGCGGATGCACCAGTCGCGGTATTACGTCTTCTGGCCAAGAGAATGCCCCTCAGTTTGGCCGCGTATCCAAGATTAGCAGTTAGCGACTGGCAGTCGTAATGAGCAAAAGCACGTCTTCTATGTCTCTCCTCGACGTCAGCAGAGACCGGTGGGCTTCCGGGGTTCTGGCATTGTTCCTGGTCTATACCACGCGGAGGTTTTCCACTCCAAAAACGATTGAGCTTAAGCCGTAACTTCGGACTCGATCCGGTCGGACCGCAAACCTCATCAGTGTCTGGGGACTGACCGTCCTGCAATCGGCGAAGTAATTCGGCGTTTGAACTTGGGCTACGCTGATGATCAGTTGAACGAAAGTCCTGAAGCATTGCGAAAAAGTTTTCACCAACTGGTACGGACTGAGCTACGACATCGATGCTTCCTAAAAATTAGAAAAGGAGAAGAAAAAAATAAAAAAATTATACAAAATGTTTTTTTCTTTTAATGTTTGATGATCATCTCTGGGTACAATAAGTTTTTTTTTTTATTTTCTTTCCGCTTGTTTTAATTCGTTCAAATTTACCGTGGGAGCCATATTCTCGTCTAAGTGGAGTGTCAGGAACACGAGAAGCTGGGTCCGGACTGTGGGGCAGTTCGAGACTGGAATTCGAACGATGAAGCGCCAGACCGCGTCCCACACGGCTCCCCGGACCGCTGTTGGTGCCTCCGCCGCCTCCACCGCCGCCGCTGTTTACTGGAAGACTCGCGATCATCTCATCATTCTGTAACAGAATGCAGATAAACGTATAATGGGATATTGATCGCTGGAAATATTAAGGGAATAATAAATTCAAATCGCATCTGTATAGTCTGATTTCATAAGAATATATGAATAGCTGTAACTAAAGAGTACTCATAGCTCTTTGGACAGGCTGAATATCTCATTGTTTTAGTTGATCTTTGTCCTAGTTTGGAAACACTGCGATCTGAATACCACGGAGAGACAAAAGGTCTTCTCATTTAGAATCGTTTTCTTAAAGGGGAAACGAAAACAGAAAAATACTATATACATGGCTATAGCTCACGATTAGAATTATGCTAATAGTTTGATGGATATGTATCATAATAGTTCGGTGCGATAATTGCAAGTGAGCAAAAGATCTATGTACAAATGCCCTGAAACGCTTTGATGTCTCTGAGTTCCATACACGATCTTTGTCATCGTAATACATATCGCGACTACATACTCGAGTCATAATGGTTAGCGAGAGCTATTCTAAATTTAAGTGCTTCTAAACAAGACCGAAGTAGGACAGCTAATTAAATAGCTCCCAAGAGAAGCTACGCTCTCCGCATGTAACTACACGTAAAAAATAATCTAAAAAAATAAAAATAAAAAAATTATATGCATACGCACATATAAAGATAATATGCTCATCCTGGGATGAGCGTGCTTCGCTGTTAGTATACGTGTTCATTTTGTTGAGTGGCTTTTTACGTGGTCTTGCCACTTTTTAATTACGCTATAGTGGGACATAATATTTTTATCAATATTATTATTATTATTTTTTCATCATAGCTCTCGGTACTCGCAGGATATGCTGCACGCGCGAAAGCAGGTGCTGGTGGATGGCCTGGAGGTTAATCTGTTCAGCGTTAATTTCTTCAGCGATTAATTACTGTACAATGTATTATATATTATGCATGTAGTATACGAATCTGACGAATAATATAATTAACGAGATGAAAAATCAATTTGAGGGTAACTAATGGGTGTATAACGAGAACGTGTTGTCGTTCTTTGATATCGTTGGCTTTATACCAACTCTGATAATCGCATAAGATATTCAATTATGCGTATTAAACAGCAAAAGCCGTTTGTTGTCGGTTAAAAAACATACTAATTTGCAAAGTCTTAATTAACCGGGGTACTAATCCTGTGTGGGTAGTTATATTATGGTCGTTAACGTTTAACGTGGATCATTTCTTCACCATAAGTATATGTACCTATTGCGTTGTGAATTTTTTTTTATTTTTACTTCATTAATCCATGCGCACAATATTGTACAAGTTTAGTTCTATACGATCTATAAACTTTCTAGAATTAGGAAATATGATCGTCTCCTTCTCGTTATAGCATTGCGAATTCGTTTTATCGTTTACACAATTAATTGTAGAAAAATTTATAACAAGGATCGCTAATTTATTTACCTATATCTAATTATAATATGAATACGATAGTTAGTTTTTAATTTATAAACCGACTATTCATATACGTGTATAAAGTATATTATTAGCGAGAACTACGTAATGCCAACAAAAATTGTGATTTTTAATATTTTTTATTTTTTTACATCTTCTTCTTTTACTTATAGGTACAGATTTAGGCTCTTTGTAATGGCGCCGTTTCGGTCTGCCGGAATCTCATCTTCGTGCGTTAATTAGCTTCGTTCTACTTCCAACAAGTTATGCTCGCGATCTTTGGCATGTTTTGATTGCACGTATTGGAACCACGCCGTGGTCCCGCGGCTATCCTCAATCCCACCATCACTAGACGACAACAGATTTAGTAGAAGAATTTTTCCAATATCTGATACAGGTCGCAGTTCAAAATGAGATAATAAGAAAATACTCATGTGGCGATATAAGATCGATGATAAATCGTATCTGTTTTCATAAATTAAAAAACAAAAATTCTAGGTAGTATAGGTATTCTTATACAATCCCGATCTAAATCACAGCATAATAATCAAAATTTCGAAATAATATGTACGATGATAAACGCCTATTTGCTTTATTATATAATGACGCGTTGCGTTGATAGATTAGAATCATTCTTATATTTAAACTGGAGGTTGAATGTGACGTTCGAGATCCTTCATCTGTATACGAAGAAGAGCGTGTATGTGTACGTTGAAACTTCGACAATCGTCTCATTGTCGACCACAGCTCGATCGCTTGTAGTGATAAAGGTCTAGCACGAAACAATTCGGGGTGTACGGGGAAAGGAAGGGAAAGGAGAGGAAGTCGTCGTTTGGTATTTCGTTGCTATATCAAGAGAAATTCTTAAGCATTCAATGTAGGTATACCTACGAAATATGTGCCTATATAGGTATGGCGTATAAAGAGTTTAAATAAGCAGGGTAAACGCGTTTCCAATCAATCTTTATTGTATCGTAATCGTAGGACAAAGATAGTGCATGGATCATTCTATCGTTGTTTCATGAAACAGTAGGATTCCAAAGTCTGATTGAAAAGCAAATGCATATCGAAAGCCCTTCAATCACTGTTTTGCTTTGCAACCATTGTGTACTGTCCGTAAATTGATATATATGGTTTGGGGTCGAAGAGAACCATAAAAACTGATTGGTAAATGGAAAAATTCAAACCGAGGAGCAGACAGTGTCTTCAATAAGCGTCGTACTTCGTTTTCAATCCATATATATGCAGGTACAGATGGGTGACACGTGTACCTGCAGGTATTTCAGAACCTAGGTATACGTAGGTAGTATAGGCTTAAACTTCTAGATCCGAGTGATATTTAGACCCTATAATTTAAATTCTAGATAATTTTTCATATACCGGTACCTGGAGATTAGAGAAGAGTGGTAGGTATTGGAAAGGACATAAGCGAACTGTTCAGGGAGGAAAGAAGAAAGAAAGCGGTTATTATTGCCCCCAGTATAGTGGATGGAATCGAACACGCTAATGCGGGTCTAACAGGAGGTCCATAAGTTCGGATATTCTCTTCACCCTTTGTTAGGGTATATTTTTCAAGTGATTTTTCGACGTGGACAAGTCTTTGTGTACACAGCTGGTTGGTTTTCTATGACGAATTTGCCGATCGAATTGTGACTGGTCGGTTGTTTCAAACTTTTGAGATGGATTGCTTTTTCCTTTGTGTTGAAGCCGGGTTAGAGTTTCGAATTTTAAAAGTTCCGAAGGATGAAAATTCCCAATTCGTTAAAGACGATTCAGAATTTTTCGAAACGTTGATGTTGAAGGAAGCAGACAGCTAAAAACTCTGAAAGTTCAGACCTCCGAAAGCGTAAAAAATCCGAAAATTTCGGACTATTTCTCAGGATCGCATGAGAAAAAATAATTCCTTCTCTAGGAAAATCCATTTTATCTACTTCAATCGATAAGTTCGATGTCATGAACAATTGATAGAATTTTGAAACTTTATTTTCCGAAAATTACATTTCAAGACGATTAATTTGACCACTTATTGGTTGCGATGCGATCAATACAGCCCGAGTCATTAGACATTGAATGAATACGTGAATTTCGAATTTCGGAACTTTTGAAATTCGGAACTTAGACCCGGTCCCTTTGTGTCACGATAAAGTGGAGGATGAAAACGTAAGGCCTAAAACATGTTTGGAATGTATTCGGCACTGAGGGCCAAAATTTCATGGATACCAAAGCACTCAGCAGCCGTACATTGCGCGAATTCCTTAGCGATCACGCTCTTGCAGCTAGACCAGAGCTTGTCACTTTTATGCTTTGACATGGAGAATCGGAGAGAGCTTGCAGGCTGAATAACACGAGATTTCCGATCCTCGCGTAGTTATACCCTGTTTCATGGCATCCGAATACCAAGAACGAAAAAAACTACTCGGTCAGAATGTCTCGCAGGAACGGACTAGACCCTCAGGGTAAGGCTCATTATCTCAGGATGGAACCTACAGTCACGTTGGAAACCGGGCGAATCACTACTATGATTATAATACACGATTTTAATCCTTGCTTTTACTTCTACAGCTGCTATTGCCATAACGTAGCATAAAATAACTTCGCCATTCACCTATAGGACAGGTATAAGGTATAATATATATATTTTCCCCACGTGTTGCGGAAAAAAAAAAAGAAAATTCTGATCTCAAAATTGAATTCATTGATCATCATTAGTTTGTTCCGAAATCACATCAATGTATACTATAATATTCCCTTGAAATTTGAAGAAGTTTCGATGAACAATGCTACCTGCTACCCTAAGACAACCAATTTTTAGTTATGTCTAAAACTGCTAGTAATCGCAATTGTGAAAAAACTGAGTCAATGGAATATTTCCACACATAAAAATCAAAAAAAAAATCATTTTCATCGAAGTATTTGGGGCATACTTATGAAACATAATTTTGATTACACATTTACAGAATCGATTACTCGGTTAAAAAATGACAAAATCGTGAACCACGCGCCAAAGTTGATTTCTTTTTTTTTTCTATAAAAATAATTCGGAGTGCGAGGACGGGTTTTTAGATGAGATATTTCGGCTAAATACTATTCGGCCTTGTGTTCGTCCGTCCGGCGTCCGCAGGCGCCACCGGATAATAAAAATAAAATCACCGCGTCAATTAGCTTTGGAACCAGTTAGATAATCGCCTCGAAAGTTTTCGAACAAATTCTACAAATAATAAAACGATAATGACTGATAGTCATGAGGACCGTCCGGTGCCAATTAACACACACTAGTGTAATCGTCGTAACGAAACGTTATAGCCGCTGAAGAGCCAGTTGGTTTTTTCGGTATTTTGTCAACTGTCTTAAAAAAAAAAAAAAAATTGTTAGTAAAAAAAAAAATTAACATGAGTAAGTCTTTCCTTGAATTCTCACGGAATCTGATCGCTATCAATAATTACCTTTCTCTCTCTCTCTTTCTCTCCCTCAATCTTTCTTTTGAGCACGATATTCCTCTGGCGTAGTTATCTCTGAGTGTCATCAGAGATTAATGCATTCAGAAAAGGATTCTAAAGGATTGAAAGGGATCCGGTCAACGGCATTCCACGTGCCAAAAAACGTAATTTAAATTTCCAGCATCCTGTTCCAGTGACATATGATCGGTACTAAACATTATTTATACAGGCTATACCTGCTATCTCCGTTAATGCAATCCCCGAGTTGCTCGTAATCGCGTTCTGTGGAACCATGACGGATGCACGAACTGACGGACAATAACATCTCGCTAGGCGAGACCGGCCACTAGTACTATTTTGCACAACCATCTGCCATACGTATACGTATACATGTGCATTTATTACCTACCCATACAAATATCCTCCGTAATTACGAACTAAGGATTTCCTTCTTCCGCGCTAGAGACTGCAGTTCGTTCTTGGGTTCTCGCACTGCATTCTGCGATCGTACGTGTCTGATATAATAAAATTGCGGTGGGTAGGGTAATTGTTCAACCATCAATTAGCCATTCCTGGTATTATACGATATAAATGAAACTCGATTCTTGTCAATTTAAGGGGAATTCAATGACCCTCCTTGTAATTCTGCAGCTATGCCTGTTGCATAGACAAGGAGCTTTATGAATCGACCAAGAGAAACATGTGTGGGTACACAATAGCCTTCGGGGAATTGATATTTGATACACGCGATTAAGCCGGGTCACTTCAGGAACTGCATTTTCATTATGGGAATGGGACGGGATCGGGAATTAACACGAGAATTACGGGTAGAAGAGACGCGTTTCCGCCCATGCATAGATCTGTATGCTCCTTTTCACCCATTTGGTGTTCAGATTTCTAAAGTTTATCCTTATAGGGATTTTATGAACGTATATTCTTTGATTCAGGTTGAGCGGGTCCATATTTTGAGGGTAAATTCCTTGTGGAATTCTGAGACTTAATTTTCTTTGCCGAAAAATTCGAGGGCTCAATAGTCTCCGAGATATGGAAGATCTTAGCTTACCGATCACAGAACGCCATGAGCGGAAGGTGCGCGATTCCCTGGCTATGTGACCTGTACGCTCTGCGATTGTTCAACTGAAATCTTCCATAGCTCGGGATGTATTGGTCTCTCGAATTTGTGGCAAAGGAAATTTAGTCTTAGATTTTGACAGGGAATCTATCCTCAAAATATGGCCTGCTCAACCTGGATCACCCTGTACAGGTATAAGAAACGGGATCTGTTTATTCGAGGGCAACTTCCTCCTTACCGAATAGAAGGGTTTCTGAGTACGACGTGACTCCGCACTACTTTTCTGCTGGTGAAAAGGCAGCCGGAATATTATTGGCTTCGTGAATCCTGACGTTTATTATTATCGCTTGGGGGATCGTCAAGCCTTCTCTTCCATTCGTACAAAAGTCGGCGGTGCGTGAGCGAGAAAAAAAAGGGCCTGCGATCGGGAGAATGATCGTTCGATTAAAAAGTGAAGGAAGGCTTCTTTGCTGTTCTTCAAACTAATCAAATGTGAACTAATTTTTAGATCGACGTAGATTCTGCGATTCACGTCGTTCAAGATGAAGAACCAAAGGCATAAGAAGTAATATATACCCAGCATGTATCAGGTTTTCTTATAAATGCCGTGTATAGGCCATATGAAGATAATAAACGACGTTGAACGTGACAAGCTGTTGCTGCAGCGTCTATCGATGCACCTCCTCTATACCTACTCGGGTGCAATCATTGCTGGTGCGCTGGAGTAGGTACCTAAGCGTAAGCGAGATACTAGGTAGGTTTCATTCAATGTTATACTCCCACGGTGGTTTAGCTTGCGTATATAAGCGTATACCTACAACTGAGAGGAACGCTGAGAACGCCTCTTACCTGAACCGTGCGATAGGACGAACCGGTACCCAGCGCATGCCGTTGGCTTAGGCTATAATTGGAATATGTGCCAACAGGACTAGGTACACGCGGGATCGAAATAAGATCTATTCTAAGAGTCTGCACGGTATATAATCGGCGTATAAACTCGACTGTCCCATTTAGCTGATTCAAATTTACCAAATTTTCACAGTTCATGCATGAATTTTTTATACTTTTATAACTCTTCATATCGCAAGCAGAATCTGATTCTGTTGCCCAGCTTGTATTTTTCATTCTAGTTTATTTTTTCCTCCACTTTGCTGCACGGAGGTCATCGAGCCACTTTTTTTCTGGACACTACCTATGTGCGACCCTTCGATAAAGGCAGATTTTTGGGACCGGGTTGAAGGTCCGGATTTTAAAAGTCCCGACCGGTAAAAACTCAAAATATGAATATTACCGACTCGCAGTTTTTAGAAATAGTTTTTCCTCGAAAGGCTACAAAGCCAATTTCAAAAACTTGGGTTGAAGGTTCAAACATCCAAAAGCTAAAGATCCGAAAGGCCATACCTCAGAAATTGAATTGATTGAAATTCACGGATTGAGTCATTCGGTGTTTAATAACTCGGGCTGTACTGAACATATCAAGACCAACGTTTCTGAAAAGTCTGGATCGTTTTAAACGAATTCAGGATTTTTACCGTACGGAACTTTTAAAATTCGAAACTTCAACCCGGGCCCAGATTTCTGTGCGCAATGCGAGTTACGGTGTAGAGACTTCAAGCCGCGCCGATCTTATCGTCTCGCTTTGCAATGGAAGCTATATATACCTACACTACTAGTACTTGTTTCTTCTTCTTCATCTCTTTTTACAAGTGTGCAGAGTCGAAACATCTCATATACAATTTCTCCTACGGGAGCGGTCTGACTGTCAGACGAGAATTGCAGAGTAGGCTAACGATATGCGAGCATTAAATGAAACCATACTATAATT
This sequence comes from Tenthredo scrophulariae, assembly GCA_963978835.1. Lineage (NCBI taxonomy): Eukaryota > Metazoa > Arthropoda > Insecta > Hymenoptera > Tenthredinidae > Tenthredo > Tenthredo scrophulariae. The sequence continues at coordinate 6,746,367 of OZ022230.1, read as the reverse complement.
ACACTAATTAGGGATTCGCTGGGGAATGCAATTCTCACTCTTTGATGCTATCCATATAAAATTTCTACGGACTGTCACGGTTTGATCTTTTAATTTCACAATAGAAAGTAGCTTTTGATGTACTGCGCAAAAATGACAACTGTTCTTCTCTCTGCGTCTTGGCAAATTTCTGAATTTACGAACCCTTTTCTATTTAATTATTCAAAAATGCCCAGGCATACTGATTCTTACCGAGTAAAGATATATTATCTTCATGTCTGACGAACGGCCTCCTCCAGTGTATCGAGTTCGTCCAGAGCCGAGCTCAGCCTGCAGGTTTCACGTAGCCGCGCATCTACATACACGTAGATATACGTACGTACATTACAATCGACATATGTGTGTTCATGTCCAGTTTCCGATGCGTGACGAAGGGACAGGATAGTGTGTGTCATGGGAATATGCAAGGTGCGTGCAGTGCGTGCAAGCGATGGGCGTAGCAAGAGAGAACAGGTGAATAAAACTAGTCTGTAGGTATGTATGTACGTAGTACCTATCCACATACGTCATAACATACGTAAAAAATACATTATATGTATACCTATATCCATGTATTGTGTCTCCAGGATATTTGCTCCGATAGTTTTCACGGATGGCTTCATTCAACGGGAGAGGATATGATCAGAGACGAATAAATTTACGTGCAAAGTGACTGAAACATCGCGTTGATTTTCAGATTTGAACAAATGTTCCAATCATATAGTATATCACAGAAAAAAATAAATTACCTCTAAACAAATTATTTCATTGTATTTATATACAATTTGAGCGATTCGGGTTGAGCGAACCACATTTTTAGGGTATATATTCCCCGTAAAAATCCAAGACTAAATTTCCTTTACCGAAAATCCGAGGGACCAATACTTTCCGAGCTACGGAAGATCTTAATTTACCAATCACAGAGCGTATAGGTCACACAGCCAGGGTACCGCTCAACTTCCGCTCAAGGCCAGGGGCTGTCTGTATGACCCATAAGTTCTGTGATCGGCAAGCTAAGATTTCCCATATCTCCGAGACTATTGGATCTTCGAATTTTTGGTAAAGGAAATTTAGTCTCAGAATTCCGCAAGGAATCTACCCTCAAAATATGGCCCGCTGAATCTGATTCACCCTGTATACCTACATTAATATTCCATATTCATACCGATTTGGATATGATTGACACGTGTGTAAAAATTGATGCAATCGGAGATAATATATGGCTATAAATGTACCGTTATATGTATTTCATGTGGGTTGTGTTTATACTGGTTGATATTCGGGTAATTAAATTCCTCCGGGTATGTATGACGGGAGGATGTGGTAAACCGTTCAATCGATTCGCGTGGGATCGTCGAAGGACACGCGTTCCGTTTAAGATATAGACACTGACCATGGTATAGGTACGAACAGGTTTCTGCTACAGATTTTGTTATGTAAACCAACAGTTCTGCACTATGTCGTTTCGCGGTGATATGGACATTGACTATCGATAAGGGAGGGGTACTCCTACTACATTAATTTCAATTTTGAGATCATGGTCGAATCTCCTTTTTATTAATCGTTAATTCTCATGATTTCGACTCAATTGAATCACAGACCTGGAGGAATTCTCACGTTTACCTTATTACCCCGGCGCATAAAGTCTCGCACTTCCTTGCTAACCGCGAATGTGTAGTAATGCGTATGAGCGATCCCCTCACATTCCCGGTGCACGCTGTGCGATTATGCGTGTTGACGAGCGAACTAGTTATGTTAATGGCTCGCATTCTCTGCGTGCCGGTAATTTCTGCGAATTTTATATTAAACTCAGTCGATATATCGACGCTTTGGGCTTCGGTTAGCGTCCTTGTCACGATTACTATACGTGTAGATTTGTTTGGCGAAAGTTAGACGGTGCGATTTGTCAAAAGGTATTACAGTGGATGAAAAGTTTCGAGATTGTAGACATAATCAGCTTTTGGTGGAAAATCTAGTCCTATTTAGAAATTTTTAACCAACGTTACAACACTAGTAGTGAATTTGACTAATTTTGAAATTTTCATTAACGTCGCGGAATCATTTTTCCGGAGAGTCATTCAGAAATAACGACAACATCGATTTCAGATATTCTTTAACCTCGGAAATGTGGTCCGATTTATATTAGGGAAACTTTTTTCGGTGGATAAAAAGTGCCCAAAATTTGGTCCAGCAGAAAGGGGACTTCGAGGCGAATAAATTGCATATACTGGTTTGATATATTGGAACTCGGAGAGACCAGAACATTTTTTTGGAAACCTGATGGTCACGCACACACATACGTACATATATACTTAATCTGTTTATTTACTCCGATCGGCGATTCATTGATAAAACTAAAAATTGTAATAAATCGAGGTTGATTCGCGAGTAAAAAGTCGCAAAATATAAAGAAGAAACTACAAGATCGAGGGGATTCGCAGTGTCGTATATTCGATCGGAAGGTCGTCTAGTCCGTGACGTAATTTTCGTAGTGGCCGCTCGTTCGAGTAACGATAAAAAAGATAAAGGAAAAAACAGAAATTGCAGGTATAGAAACTGAAAAAAGGAGCAATAATTGAGATCGGACCTAATATCAGCTAAAATATATAATTATTTCAGTTTTTTATCGCAGTATTATTATTTCGAATATTTTTTCACAAATCGCTGATCAATTTTGATAATCATCACTATAACACAGTCTATAACACAGTCTTGTACAGCCTAAGAAAATTTGGGTGAACAGAAATTGGCGAACAATGCGTCATGACCTCATAGAGGGACGTTGGCGAATCGAATGAAAGATTAGAAGTTGGCTGGAGAACGTATGGCAATTTGAAATTTAAATTCAGATAAAAAGGAGGCAAAAGCCCCATAATCTGACCTCATGACTTTGCGGAGTTGATCAGATGACCTTTTTCTATTTTCTGATTCTCGGCACGCGACAAAAGTTGCCAGGATAACGTTCTTTTACTTCGATCTTTTTTTTTTCTTTTTTCTTCTTATTCTTATTCTTATTTTTTGGTGGAGCGAGGTTTCAGCACGGGTCTCTCTAAATGTCACTACAGGTTTTCGCACGGTGACGGACTACGGAGTTCGGGCTTTTTGTCGGGGAACCTGAACACGTCGTTAGGACTCTGTACGAGTTAATTACGAGCTGTAGCCACCAGAGTCCTTGCTCGACCAGCCTAATGATAGGTTCCCATATCCAGAGCACCACCGCCCGGGGCTATACAGCATTTATACCAACTCACGTAAGCGGATTTAAAATCGCTATTTACCGATCCTATATACCTACTACTGTGGCGAATTCCGTTTCGAATCGTCCCTCCGCGCTACAGCACACCGATACGCTTAATTAATTCCATCAGCTATCCTGATTTCAAAAACGCTTTTCTAAACGCTGTAACGTCGAAGACTAAATATCAATCAATTTTTCTAAACTTTCTGAAGACAAATATACGAATTTATGGTTTTTCCGTTTCATCCCTCGACGTAGGATTCACCTGAGTATTAAAAAACGAGCTATCAAGATCCCCAATCAATCTGTTTGTATCAACCCTTTGGTCACGCTATGCCTAAATACATATATAAATCATTCGTCATTATTTAATCGCGACGTTTTTCATCCGGATATACATGAAGAGTTAGTTGATGCAGTCAGTGGATTGGCCAGTCTCTCAACCACCACGTTTCTCTGAATTCAGGATGATAATTGTTCAATGGGACTGACTCCTGTCGGCCATCGAACCCAGGACTTCTTTACGTCTGTCCATTCGTCTGGGGACGAACGACAGCTGGCCTCGTAGTTATTCTCGACTCTCTTTCTCCGACACCCATTTCTCGGCTTCTTCTTCCTTCATCTTTCTCACCCCGCATATACGTGTATATACTATGTATATAAAAGACACTGACAATAAATTCACGCTACAGAGGCTATTTTGACGCCCCGGCATATGTTTGGAGAGAAAATTTTCTTACTATAATACGCGTAGTTCTCAGCGGAGGTCCAGACCTTTATTTTTTATTTTATTATTTTATTATTTCATCTTCGAAGTTGCAATAAACCGCTCTCGGTTTTTTTTACGCGAAAATATTCGCTGAGGATTAAGTAATGTAGCTCAGAGTGAACACGTGTGTTCAGTCGTGCAATCAGTGATATTCATATACGTGATACTATACATTCTATTTTTATTTCTTTCTCAGCAGCCGCAGCACGCAAAGGAGTAAACTCCTGCGTACCTCGTACCTTATATACTTGCGATCTCTTTTTTCCCATGATATAATATGTAGCGTGATAATAAGGCGAAAAAATATTCGGGAAAATCTATTGCAGCAATTATACCAACGTAGTTGTGGAAGCTATGATAATATCGCGTGTGACTAATGCGATTCTCAGTGGGAGATGTAATTTATTATTCTTATATACCTATACTCCACGGCTTTAAGATGGGTGTATTAAATTGTCAGCACGTAGGTACATACAAGCGCGTAAACGAACTTGAAATATGTCATCGGTAATTGCATAAGCACACTAATAACGCGTATGCGGATTAAACCGAGCTTCCTAAACGGCGAAATAATGAACAGAATTATAAATGAAACTAAACATATTTAGCTATTTTCTTGTACAGATTGAATATAAAATTTGATCGGACTGTTATACGTGAATAAATGAATGAATTATTCTAATATCCTTCGTAAACTGCGTCGAAATATTATCTTTTCAAATTTTGGTCAATTGGATCGGAATGTGGGCCCAGTATAAAAGGCCTTTGCCCGTTTGCAGCTATAGCGTATGCCGTATGAGTCATGGTCCCGCGCTACGTATAGCGTCGTTGGGCCCCCACGTGGTTTCACTATATTCTCCGTTCCCTTACTCGAATATTTCTCTCCTTATGTAACGTACTATAGGCCTATAGGGGCCAACGGGCCCTATAGGGCCGAGAAGATTCTCGGAGCAGTAGTCTCTCTGTCTCTCATACTTATACCTCTCTTAGGTATAGCCGAGAGATCGCATTCCGGAATTCCACCCTCGCAATAGCGTAGGCCTAAAGTTAAATCGCTTCGAATTTACCGACCGATCAATCTATAAAAAAATATTACATGGTCGGCAATACCCATTGAGTCACTGACTCGATCCGGTAGACGCAGACGCCCACGCGCATGTAGGTATATATAATGATAATATTGATATCGTATAGTTTAAGATTTACGAATAATTATAAGATATAGTGTGTAGAAAACAATAAAGAACCTTGAATATTTCTTTCAACTTTTTGTTCATCGACTGGATTTTTCTCTTTCTCTTTATCTTCACGTTTCAGATCTGAGGATTTACTAATATGATTTTGGATGCGAGAAACGGGTGACTCGGTCGCAAGTGTGACGATTAAATTACGATTTCAGTATAAATTTCACGTATTTTCTCGGAATTTTAGTCACGAGTTTAATTTATAGGTCAGTGAGAATGTACATAAGTATATAGGTAAATTGATGTATAAATAGAATAAATACCTTATCATTTAGTGCTCGTTTTCGTTTATTCATTATTAAAGATAATATCCGGGTTTTAATACCTAGTAAATATAGGGTAAATTTCTGCCGATTTTTTTTCGAAAACCAACAAATATTGTCATTCATATTTATACACTATGAGAAATATATCCACTGAATAAAAAAAAAAAAAAATAAAATAAAAACAGAAAAACACAACCCCGTTACTTATTATCAATCGATTATATAATTGTATATACATTAATAAACACATAGGTATATGACTGCTCTAAATCACGGACGGTGGTAAACTGAAGAAAATAAGAACGCTATTTCATTGTCACTCAGGAAAACGTACGTAGTAAACAGGCATCGACTTGCAGGATCAAAGACTACGTCATTCAACTGCCTGTTCCGTTCTCTCCTTAGGAAATCTAAACTTGTAGGAACTGATTTCGAAACCTGCAGCGATTACTCGATGTCCTTTTCTCGATCTAATAATCGCAACTATATGATCATACTCGCTTATCCTGGCGGGACTCCTTGCCTAATGAGATAAGTCATATATTATATCGAAATTAAAAGAAGGGGAATGGAGTATTTAATTTATTTATTTTTTCAATTTTTATGGAATTTTGTTGATTTTCTTTTTTTTTTTATCTTTAAGTATTCTACATCTCTATAATATTTCGGTTTTATGTCGTTATACATGGTAAATAATGGATTTGGTAAAAGTGTAGGTATACAAGCCATTTTAAAAAGTTCATAAGTTTATAAAGATTAGTAGGTAACAGTAACATACGAAGGACCGAAAATACCAATTAAAATAAAAATCCATAAAAAAACAGAAGATAAAAGGCTATACCTATATTTTAGCCGTTTGAAAATTATTAAGACCGTAAGTAACAGTATAATCGTATGCAAATGGCGTATATACATATACATGTGAACATAGTATGTAAATGAGCTCAATTTTCAAACTGATAACTTTCAGATGTTTTTTTTCTCATTTTATTTTCTTTCTTTTTAATTCGAGGAAAAAAAGGCCCAAAAATTATTCATATTTAGGTATACATTGCATTAAATTGTATTCAATACGCATAATAGAATGCAAAGAGTCAAACCTATCCATACTTCAACTAATTTCGGACAAATTATGTCATAATTATAATTATAATTGTAATTATATCTAAAATTTTCCGATCCCCCATGAAAATTATACAATATTATAGCTTAATTTTTTCTACATCTACAGCCTTAGGCAATATTATATTTCCACCTTGTAGGTATATAATCCGCGCTGTATATACGTTCACGTTTACATGTGTAAATGACATGCCTATACCGACTTTACTGATGATGAGAACCTTTCCTAGGCGAGGAAAACCTTAGTGATTATGCAGATGTATGTCATTAGCATTCTGATTACTCCAGATCCATCTGCTGCAGTAACTACAGTGCAGTGAAAGAAGCAATAAATATATAATACAGTCAAGAGGCAGAATATATTCTGCTGAGGATTTACTAGCCAAATTATATCTGCGAGTATACATATTATATCATAAACGGAATATAGTCAAAGTGCGTGCCATCCAACGATCAAATAAATTTTACCTAGTAGTAGATGAAAGGATTATAATTATTTGAATTTTTATTTTTGTTTATTTACAAACGTATCTCTTCGCTGTATTAAATACTGGCGAGTATTTTCATCGAGCATGTCTAATTATGAATAATAATGATAATGGCTATGAGGGCGAGGTAGAAAGTACCGTTTTAGTAATATAACTCAGTCGGTAATTACGAGCCCCCCCAGTCTCCCAGTCTCCGAATGTCGTGAAAAAGAATTTGTAAAACGGTGTAACAAAATTTGTTGACGATTTTCGAAATGTAGGTATATAAAACGTTTTTATTACCTCATTTTTATTCGTTATATACTAACTACAGAGTTCCTTATACGTAAATTGTTCCGCAAAAAAAACTATTGAGTCATATATTTGCGGGTAGACAAGGTGTAATAATAGTTTTTGCTTATGTAAATGTACCTACCTATATAGAATGCTGTAAAAGGTTAACAACCGACTTTGTACTCGATATTTAGTTCGCTTGAACTGTTCATCAACTCCTGGCGTCTAATCTGACATCGAAAGTTTCGAATAAAGAACGATTGGACTATATACAGTCATTGAGAGAATATAGGTATTAGGTATAACAAAAGGGGATAAGGAAATACGCAGGATAATAAGAAGAGTAAAAAAAAGAAAATGTTTTAACAATGCCATAAATACCACTCTTGATACTGACAAATTACTTGTATCGACGTTCTTCCTCATCTGACATAGATGAATCGTGACAGGCTAACGAACGTTTTAAAAATCACGCCGATACCATCGTGGAATTCTCCTGTCAACGCGTGAGCCTGATTCAAATTGATGAGACCATGAAAGAGTTGATTTAAAATCAATTCCAACAGCGAATTTATAAGCCGAGATATTCATTGTTATACATTATAGGTATAAGGTACATAGGGTACATGACTACGCTTATACTATAAAATGCGTGTCCTCTGAAGACTTGGAGTCTTAAAAGACCACTCGCGTGAAGAGCTTAAGAACTGTTAAGTGTAGAGTGTAGACTATCGTTGAGTGAGGTGGCATACAGGAACCACATGGAGTGATGAGGTGAAGAGGAAGATTTTCTTATAGTGCATGCATCGTGGGATTCATTAACCGAAATAATTATCATGGTAATAACATTGCAGTCAGATAATTATTGAAAATAGAAGAATAATAAATATGAAAGGATGCCTGCGGTTGCATCAGCCGTACAAAAAGATTTCAAATTTAGCGAAAAATATGGATTTCATAACGAGTCGTATGAAAGAAGTTAACTCTTCAGCGATTGAAATCGATCCTAGATAATCAATTCTTATAGTTGAAGTCTGAAAAGTCTAAGATAATAGCCTATATAAAATGGAGTACAGAAAGGTGTTTTTTATTTATTTCTTATTCATGGTGTAAAAAGAAAAATATATCATAACACTGGTCGCTTTGAGGTTCGTCTCTCAGCTGCTAAAACGTTGCGTAAATAATCAGTGATCGCGGCTTATCACCGTTCGATTCAAATATTTACTTGATCAATGTATGCATATAACGCGTGGTTTGGACCCAAGATTATGGGAATTCGTATAGGTATATGAATACACGTATAAGGTTTATACCGGATTGAATGAAGTAACGCCTCCATTTTCGAATAAAGGTTATTTACTATTCAACGCAGCCTGATAAAAACAGGCAAATATTTTTTCCTGAATGATAACGCACCAGATAAGACGATATCGATTCCGGCCACCACAATTCATGCGAGAATTTATAAATAGATATAATTATCAGATATACTCTAAGTATAACTGCGCTACGGTATATGGGCATATACCGTGAGGAAGCGTGTAAAGAGCCTGATCCAAGCGCGCAGGCGCTGATTCATTCGAATAGCAGCTAGCAACTTTTCAGTGGTATCCCTAGTTCTGTGGTCTGTTAGATTTACAACAAACATAACCTATTCCCGCCACGGTCTGCCGCCATTTGTATTTGACAACAATCGGAAACAAATAGCAGACGGACTCTAGGGATATTTGTGGCAAGTCTGAAATTGGCGGCCCTCGTAATATTCGAATAAATCAGCGTCTGCGCGCTTGGATCAGGCTCTTTCCACGTTACCTCACGGTATAGTAGTTACCTACCTACGTATGCGATGAGAATTTTGAAACGTTGATTAAACCACCGTCATTTATTACAGAGTGATTATTTTATCTCCTCGATTAAATATTTCTTCCAAACACCTTGTCCTTTCCTAAAAATTTTCAAAAATTTACAAAAAAGAGTGTTAGAGTATTCCTGATTGCATTTGTGAATTTTCAAAAAATCACATGAGGTGAAATTTGCCTGTCTCTTGTGTTACAGCTGGTGTCCAGTACTCGGTATGGTCGGTGGTTATTTAGCATTGAATTAACACGAAATTAACACCGGGTAGGCTAAGGTAAATATTTGCTGTTGGTTCCCTTTTCCCATACGTCTTCGAGCGCGTGTTGATGTTGGGTAGTTTTTGACTAGTTCCCATGTCTTCTGGTACATAGCATATGTATAAGTATAATGTAAACGAACACTTAGGTATGGTGTACCTATAACGTACGTGAATGTATGGGTGTTGCTGTTGCACGACGACGTGAACCGCATGTACCTAATGTAATTTCCGTAGTTTCGGAAGGGCCTGGAAGCGAAAGCGTGTTTAGTGTCACTAACGCGTGTCACTGCAGTTTGTTTACACCTGCATCATGAAAAAAGTATCAAAAAAACGAGAGGAAAAGTCAGATTTTTGGTAAACGATTTATCCAGAGAATGAATTTCCGCATACATAATAATCGGAAAAACTTTTCTTAGGTGATTCGTTATCGCACGATTCTTTCTTAAGTATTAATAGATTCATTCATTTTGCTATGAATTATTGATAAATATTCATCAAAGTTTAGCCAAGTTGTAATCCATCAACGTTTATCTTGTCATTTTTATCCGTCGAGCTGAAAAATAGCCCATCGCATCCCATCGGTCCTATACCTCTACCTTATTTCCTATTTGATGTATCATGCATGCAGTTGTGTACGTGTATGTCCACAGCTATAATGTGTGTTATAGGTATATGTGTTCATCTATCTACCAGCCTGTGATGTCCGCTGCATTAAGTCGAATCAAGTGAGAAAGGGTTGTGCAACACGGGTTGATATCAGGTCAGTGACTGCTGGCTGTTAGGTGGTTAGCTAATACAGGCTTCAGGTAAACTTTACTCAATATACGCTGAAATATTCGGATAAAATAATAACTTACGGGGGTTTGGATACCTTTGGTTATGTAATTTGATCCACCGCTTAAAACCATAAGTTAATGTATTTAAACTTGAGCCCTATTTTTTCTGTCAATTTAATAGATACGAGATATACCGTGCGGTAATGTGTGTACCTTGCTACCTACTACATTAGACATATATAAAAAGTTAGACACCCAATACTATAGTTTGCTGCTTTGACTGCATCTGCAGCCTTAGTGGGCTGTTGACCCAGTATATTCATAGGAAAGGGCAAACTTCACTTTTTTTTTTTTTAGTTTTATGTTTATTATTATAAAAGAAAGAGAATGGGTTTCTTTTTAATTTTCTCTTCTTTAGAAAGGCTGTAGCTGCTGCTGCTGCTGCTTCTGCTCTAGTCACAGACATCTACGAGGTGCTGCCAGGCGTGTGACTGTTATGGCTTTCTTTTCATGCGATAATGACTGATAACGTCTCAGATAAATTTGTCTTTCGGCTAATTCTTTTGATGATTATACCAACGGTTACAATTCTGTGCTATTGCTGCGAGGCTGCGAAGTAATTTGATATAGTTTTTTCTTTTCAAACAAAAACGAGCACGACGATGATTGATCCTATATTGAGATATTTTTACCTATAATGTATATGTGCTGATTAATGAAATTCAAAGTTTCTTATTGAAAAATGAAACGGAGTAGAGTGAGTCACGGGCTTTTATTACACATATATATGAGATCTTGTAGTTTTCTCTGAAAAATGATCGTGTTATTAGGAACCTCGTAATGCAATCCTTTCGAGAATTATCTCGGTGGTCAACGAGCTTGGAATATTTAAACGGTCAGCAGTTTTGATTGAGAAATTGTAAGATCAGGACGTATGCTTATTCTGATTACATATACGTTTATATACTCATTGCACGTTATCAGTCTCTCGTTTCACAAACTCTGCCTTTTAATTCTTTCTGTAATTAATATACCGAAGACGATTTACTACCAATTAAAAACTTAAGCAGATGTGACTTTGTCGGAATACGAATTAATGATCCGAGTGATTAGAATATCCTTTATTAGGGCTGGATTAAAGTTCCGAATTTCGAAAGTCACAAATAGTCAGAATTCTGAATTTGAATATTACCGGCTCACAGTTTTTAGAAAGGGTATATCCGCGGTAGTCCACATAGTCGATTTCAAAAACTTCGAAACGAATGACATAGAAGGATCAAAATTCCGTAAGCTGAAGATCTGAACGACAAAATTCCGAAATTTGAAATTCACGCCTGTGTTCATTCAGTGTTTAATAACTCGGGCTGTGTTGATCGTATCGAAACTAATGAGTGGTCAAATTAATCGGCTTGAAATGTACATTTTGAAAAAAAAAAAGTTTCAAAATCCCATCAATTATTCATGACATCGAAGTTATCGATTGAAGTAGATAAAATGGGTTTCCGTCAAGAGGGTCTCGATCAGAATGAACTATCTTTTGTTTTTACATCCTGAGAAATGGACCGAAATTTTTGGATTTTTTGGCTTTCGTGGGTCTGGATTTCCGGAGTTTTGGGCCGTCTGCATTCCGACCTTTCATAAATTTAGTGTTCTAAACTTCAACCTTTCTAAAAATTCGAAATCGTCTTAAACAAATGTGGAATTTTGAAAATTCGGTGCATCAACCCGGCTGAGAATATCTTCTTATGATATAGTATGACCAGTTTAATGAATGAGATTAATTAAAGGATCCGATGACGTAATGAGATCGATTAAAATTTAATAATTTTTTGATTTCGTTTATTTTTTAGACTTATAACATGACAATGCAATAATTATTGTGCAATAAAACGATATGAAAAAACAGGAACTTAACACATTTATCTGTTATCTCGTCTTATATCTACATCCGTTACTGCTGTTGATGCTACTGCTGTTGTTGCTTGACCGACGTATTATAATAAAAATTTTTAAATTAACAATTTAATTGCTAATTAGCGTAGTAAAATATTCCGCTAGCTACTGGTCACTTAAGGCGTTTGATCCCTGACTTTTAACCCTCTTATAAATCCCTCAAATCCCTTCTATATATTTATTTCAAGTAAAAGTACCTCTCTTGAATGCGGATTAAAATAATTTCTACATAAGTTTACACAACGTGGAGTGAAAAACTGCAAAAGAAACCAAATTAATTAACAATTAGGTATACACTAAATTATAATTATGTAACAAACCCTGGCCTCGTAGACTTGGGTCGTTCGACTCATCGTGTAAAGGTTCACCGTTACCATTCGCTGAATAGAATCTGAAGTTTTTATTTTTAGAAAAAAAAAAATGCTATTTTTCAACCAATTAATTATGACTCTTGATTGAATATAAATCCGACAAGATTATAAGTCACGATGTAAAGTGAGAAGTGTGAATAATTATTTGACCAATATTCTGCCACATCCGAGTTCTGACGTACTGAAGTTCAATGGAATTGAAATTATGACGATATGTTACCAATTTTTTTGTCTTTTATAATTCAAAATTCGGCTTAATATTCCTGACCAATTTTTATAAGGAAGAAATAATTGTCGCAAGTAATGAAACGGCGAAGATCATAATGGTGAGAAAAGGGATCATATCGTGGCCTTCGAAGCTTCGACTAAACGCCTACGAGTATATCTATGAGTTAAGAGTTGGGCATATGCATCATATAGTATTTGAAACTATATCTGTAGAAACTATTACGGTAATGCGTTGCGTGTTGCCCTAAGGGTATTCGAGGCCTAGATAAAAGACATTACGGGCAGGGAACGTCGGTAGACCATCGACTACACAGAGTGGGGTATGTATAGAGCAGTATTATAGATTCCGTAGACCGCAGAGAGACGAAGAACAAGCTTGAGTCTGTGTACTTGTCTGCTGGTTAGGCTAGGCTCTCAAAAGTATAAGATGTAAGTATAAAGTATGCATACATACGAGTAACACAACGAAGTTTAAACCGCGTCGCACAATGCCAGGTAATACTTCAGTTATGCATGCGTTCAAGATTGAACAGCGAACAGTGAACACTGAACACTATAATGCTGCATGTATAGTGTTCCTTTGTTTAGTCTGCCACTAGGAAAGCGTCTTGTAGTTATTAGTGTGTGTCACTGCACACACGTTTACACACATCAAGACTAAATACACGGTACGGTATGCATACTAGGAGGACACATAATCTATGGACACTTACCTTCTTCTTCGTTTTGGACTAAGTAATAGGACTAAGAATTTCGGCCCAGAGAAAGAAGATACAATTTTTTTGAATAGAGTTGATTTGAGAACAAAGCACCGTGAACCGATTTTATATGGTCTTTATTTCATCTACATTTAGGAAAGGTTGAACCTTTTGCATGATGGATTGAAGTTTCGAATCGTTTTAAACAAATTCGGAATATTAACCGTTCGGAACTTTGAAAATTCGAAACATTGCATATATGTGTATATCTTATAAGTAGAAACACATCAGTTCATTCAGGAAGTAGCAGGAGCTCCCAACTTCCTGTTGCAAACTGCCTGGTTATATTCATTAAAATAATAATTAGCATTGCACTTTATAATTCAATGGCAATCGTCCCAACAATCGCATAATAGTTCTCCCTGCTTTCACACAAGCACAAAATGTAAATTAACATATTGTGAATTATTCTGCACGTATAAGACTGCGTAACTATATAATATACCAGTTTCATAATATCTCATTTATTGTTCATCATTTTTGAGGTGTATATCTATACGCAAAGTAATTATATTCGCACTGTAAATAGCCGTTCGTTCAATCGGCTGTGAATTATAATTGTTACTCGCAGTTTAGGATATGGCTTATAAAACCATACATACGCCTCCGTGTACATATATGTATTTCTCATGTATACTAATCAAGATATTAATCATAGATAATGTTTCTCCGCTTCGCTTATCTCTTTGATTTTTCGCAAACCTGCAAGCTGTACCTCATACGCGAATAGAAGTCTGCAGCTGAATGAATTCCTACACACTCGTAGTTTATATACAGATTTTATACGATGAATGAAAATTACAAGAAGATTTTAGCCCAAGGATGAAACTGTTCTCGTTATATGATCTGTAGTATGATTTTGACATCGCATGATGAGCAGGAAATAAGAATTGAAAGAGTACAGATGAACCTGAAGAACGGAAGGACGAACATTTTCAACCTGTTCTGAAACTGCAAGGTCATTGGCACAGCAGTGACTAAAAATTGATAAGATATCGTGTGCCGAACCTTCAATGATTCACACGATTTACGGTGATACCGTATCTACCATTTCCACAATTATTTTTTTTTCATCCGGTCTCCGTTAATCGGAAATTATTTCCCGATGGAAAGCTGCAGGTTTCGATGTTTCCCTGTTCGATGAAAAAGCACGAATACAATTATCACGTGCATTTTTTTAGGATTGTATACGTTCATTGGTACATCGCGATGAGAGAGTTTGACATGATTTTATAAACAGCTGTGTGAAAGGGTATTGTGCCAAAGGTGTAAAGGAATAATAAGAATGAAATGAAAATAAAATTGACAAAAAGGAGGAGGAGGAGGATAAAAATCCTGAGAGCATATGCCGTCGTCATGTGTGAACGCCCTGTAATACCCCACGTGGCCCAGATCGGTTGTGATCGGCATATGTTCTCTAGTTTGACTCGTGGACCATGAATTCATTAATAATAAATATGGTAATGTTTGTGCTGGTATCATGCTGGGGCTAACGCATCTGTCGGTTTCAATTTAATTAACACACACGTTTCATAGAAATCTTTGATTAAAATTATGCGGGAATAAAGCATATGGCAACTAATTGTAGGTACCACTTTGTTACTTTTGTTATTAACTTACTACCATAACAGGGTGTCCAGGGACCACGCATTTTTTTAGAAAAATGTATAAGCTTTTTCACTCACAAATATGAAATCTGAATACATAATGAATTTTTTTTTTTTAAGCTCCAAATTGTAATTGAAAATTATTAATCATAATAAATTGGAATTATAGTTCAGGATAATTTGAATGAATAAAAACTGGTATAAGCTTCGATCAGTTCCATAAATGAGATGAAAATATTGTCCTTTCGATGGGGAAAGGAAATAAAAGAAATACGTGCGATTTATTTTCCGCATAGAAACTGTTTATTCACGTTTAAATTTGTGCTAAAATATTATCGAGAATTAATAACTTAAGACCTGTTTAAAGAGTAAAAGGAAAAGTCACAAGAGTATGTTGATGAGGTTATTCAGGATTGTTACCACAATCCATCCGGTTATATACTGACCAAAGTTTATCGTGTCCTACGCAGTTCCGTTTCTGAGTATATTCCGTGAAAAAAGTCAAGAATAGTCAGTGTTGAGACGGATTAAATTTTTCATATAAAAGTTTGAGATGCAGTTTATTTTGGGAAAGAGTATAGAAAATGGGATCTGATGTAACAGAATAAATCTAATAAGTGCAGCGTGTGTGAGAATTTTATAGGAAATAAATATCGTACGAAAGTAAAGATAAAAGGAAACCAACCCATCGACGATTTAAAAAAAAAAAAAAAAAATATAAGAAAAAGTTCATGTATTTATAGTATACGTAGGTATGGCCAGAATGAAGAAAAATAAAACGCCTGGTGCTGCTGGGGTTAAGAAATTTATTACGAAATGGTTTTTCTTTATTTATAACTTAAAAAAAATGAAGACCACTTTAGACGAGGCTTAGCACTGTGCTGGTTCACTAACCGTTAATTTACCCGACGTATTTTAAGCCTTAAGCTGCAGATTAAAAGGCTAATATCAAGGCGTTGGTGCAAGCACGTAGTGCTTACACTATATAACCAAGTCGGATTATTACAACGCCTCGCGGTCACCGCGGTAGCCTATACAATCGTAAATATTGCAATAGAATTAGTCTCGAGGTCATATAGTCAGCAGGATTTGTTCACAGCTGAAAGTTTTCAGCTTTGTATAACCCAATTAGAGTACTGTTCCCTTTTTTTTTTTCCTTCATTTATATATATATTTTTTTTTCTCTTTCTTTTATTTATTTATAAAACTTTTCTTCACGCGTTAACTTTCACATTCGCAATTTTATTAGCATATTACCTATACCTATATGTATACATGTTTGATGTAGGATCGGTATCACGAGGAACAATGGCTACTGATCATTAATTAGTCATATTGTTGCTATTAATTACGACTATTAATAATTTCGAAATTCACGTGATTAAACCCTATGATAACTTCAACCACCTATACTCGCGACTTCTCCGATAAGATTCACGCGATTTTATTCATGACGCCCGGTGTCCAGAAAAGGAAAGTCATTGAAATGCAATGAATCCTAGTTATCGATCAGCTGATCAAAATCAATCCATACTTCCATCTACAGAATACTTTCAACGTTACTTTGGGACTTATCGCACCTTTTCCTACAACGGAGGCAGAGCGGAAGTATGTAACTACAGCATACTGCATGGTGACTCAATTCGAGTCTCTAAGCTGTTTCGAATTACGCTTAGAACTAATATCAGAGTGAAGCTACGAAATAATAGTGTTAGTTAGATCGAGATGCAGTATTAAAAAATACAAATTTGATTTTGACTGCAAAAGTGGCGAAAGAACAGTCCAGGTTCTAGGTCCTTACATCTGGTTGATGAAAGGAAGTCAAGATTGCTAATTTGGTTCTTAGATGAACAGATACCGTCGATGTTTGCACATAAAGTTCTTTGAACCGTGAAGCGAGGGAAAAGTGACATATGACTGAAAAGCCGTCTTCGCCAAGGCTGAGTTCATGGCACATAGTTTGAAAAAGTAGTTAAAACGTAAGACATAACGAAATAAGATACCTAAGTCAGTTGGTAGTTCTATTTGTGAGGATCCGACCGATTCCGTAGTACATAGTCTCAGAATTTTACTACCGTGCCGAATTTAGAACGGTTCGAAAGATTCGTAGAAAACCGTTCGTAATTGACCGCGATGCGTAAATGGGTTCAGTTAGCTCTATATGTGTAAACTCATATTTCTTTGCATCCGAAAGCTGTCATCGCGTCTTCCTGTCCCTCGCAGGAAATAGTGGAAAAAAATAGTCGTTCTTCTCCGAGCTCGGAGTTATTCTTATATACAACTAAATGGAGATTTTCACAATCCAATGAAATTTATAATCTTTGAAGCCACGGGTGTCACGCCACGTGATCACCGCTTTGATTATTTGGATAATCTTTATATCTGCAGACATCCGGGCTTTATCTGGATCACAACTACATTAGAGATAAGTTCGAGCGATTAAACCGGGTAGGTATAGCTATGTGTGTAGTACCTACGCAGGACGTAGATCGTCATTGGTATAAACTCGGACGTTTACACGGAACGTTATATGGATATAGGATTTCGTAATGGTAATAAAGACGGTGGGGTCCACCTGGGTTATCAACCAAAGAAAGTCCATGCTTGAATATATACATGGGATATTATATTAAAAAAATAAAACGCAGAAGATTATCCGGGTTTTCTTAGAATATCGTGAAAAAATGTCAATAACATCGGGGGTGGCCTATTGTCCGAGAAAACTTGATACAAGGGTTGAAGAAATTTTGAAAAAATTATTTCCCAATAGTCCTTTCGAAAAACAGGAGATTTTTAGTTATTCATTTTCTCAATAGGACTGACAGATTTTGGGTTCTATAAGTCAGAAAAATTCGTGTCAATATTCTGCCCAGTTGAAACGATGAGACTAATCGCTAAACGGATTGATGTGTACGAACAGTGGCATGCATCTTTTGGTACTTCATATACAAAGAAAAGAGCGATTTGAGGTGGAATACACCATGCATACACGTCAGTGTTTATACAGTGGTAAAATAACCGAAGTTCCTGGTCTTAAAGATGGAAATATTTCATGTCAAAATACAGAAGTGGATATAAATACTGTATGCTATAACTAAAACTGAACTGTTATGTAGAAGTCCGAAGTTAGAAGTCCGAAGGTTCGGCTAGTCGCCTTTGAGCGCAGGAAACGCGGGACGTACGGCGGCGGATGTGATTAAATCAAAAAGATGTAAAAACTCTACGTATTACCACGACTCGGGTTGGAAAGTATTAAAGTAAGGAGATATCCTGCTAAACTGAAGCTGAGATTTTCTCGTCTTACCTGAAGTGCCAGGGGTCAACTAATACCGCGCCTTATAACCTGACAAATGAAGATGAGTGTGTATTACATACGTGGATGGTGTCGATATTGACCGTAGAATACCTTGATAATGGAGTAAAAGGTAATGGCAATATAAAAAATGGTAAAAACCTACTTCATCATCAAAGTGTTTGTCTCTCACATCTGAGAAGCCACCTGTACGCGGATTCATTTGAATACAATACAAAGGCACGGTGGAATAACGCTGCAGTTGGCCATTCGAAATGCAGACTGAAAATCATTATGTTAGCAGAAAAATGGAGACGGAATTCTTCGGATGATAGGAAATGATCCTTTTCAGGGAAAAATAACATCCTGATAGCTGGGTGTTAATTTTAAGTTCAGAATCGACTTGGTCCGTATAGTTCCAGACCAAGGTTCCGTGCCTTCCATCTAGAAGCGTCATCTGGCAGGAGGGTAATACTAGAGTATGCGTGAAGCTTGTGGATTGGCGTCGAAGAAGGGCCGTCGTGTCGGTCAAACTGAGAGAGCAGTAGAACCAACGAGTGGTGCATTGTGGATACAGAACAAGGATAGTCGAAGGCACCGGAAGTCTCCCTTTCCCCCCGTTTCCCAGTGCCGCATACTTGTCGGCTCAGAGGCAACGGATCGACTGCCTATTCTGTCCCTCTTTTCCTTTGGCCGACCTCTGTTATACCTGAAGTCTAGAAAACTTGTGGCCATTTCAAAAGCCTTGAATAACTTTGACGAAGCAACTTGAGAAACTGTGAAAAAAAAGTCGCGATTTTTCTTTTCTTAAAGAAAAACTTGGGCTAAATCATTTTTTTTGGGGGGTTTTTCAGGTTTGAAAATATCCTTCCTAAGAACTATGGGTCGGTGATATTCAAAGTCGGATCTTAAACCCGGCTCCACTTTTCCTCTCAGCCGATTTCTAATCATCAGAAGATTGGGATCGAAAAACGATCCCTGATGTTATGAAGAAAGCGAATAAATTAAATGGTAAATAAAGTCGAGCGTGGTTCTCAATGGAATCGATATTTTGGGATGTGTAAATGAGAATGGTATGCATGTATGAGGGTTTCAGACCGGACGTCAGTCAGTACGTATACGTATAAGTCGCGGTGGCTCTATAAGATCAGGATTTTTCTCCCACGGGTAACCGTCACCGTCGCGTCCCCACTGGCTCAGGTCATGCAGTCGGTCTAGCGTGTTAAGAGATCGAAGCCTCGAAGACTTCGTTCAAGTTTTTTCGCCTTCGTTCACCGGAGTCTCCATGAAGAAGTGGAGGAACCTGTCGTGGCTTGGTAGGTGCCTTAGTGCCTACCCAGTGATCTGCAACTCCCTCGACGCCGTAGACGGGTCTCTAACATCCGCACCAACACCCTGAAGAACAACCGCATATTGCGTAAGCCCGTAAGCCAGGGGGCTTTGGAGAAATACATCTACTTAGGTGGTATTAACGAGTCCCTACTCCGGATACTATGGAAACTTGCACCAGGTTTATTATAACGCGTTAATACAACTATATACGGATGTTGCGTAAGCCTTTATATTATTTATTCATAACGCACAAGGCGTATCTTGAACCTGTGTAAGTGTGTTGCTATATATACTATAAGCCCTATCTGTATAAGTATATCTTTGCGCCACGGGCAATGGTGTCTGCTTCTTTTTATATTCATTTTATTTCATATATCAAGAGAGCAAATTGCTCTAAGGAAATTCATCAAGCCTTAGCCACGCGCACCCAGTCTCTAATAATTCCCTAGAGCAAAAGAGATCCAAGGCTTAGTGATCCCAGCATCTCATTCTTCTTCTTCTTCTTCTTCTTCTTCTTCTGCTCCGAGATCGGAATTGTTCTCTCGGTGCAACCAGCCACGACGTAGATCGTAAATACACGGGATAAAAATCGTTACAGTTTATGTACCCGTGTGTCAAGAAAATCTCTACCTCTGGTTTAATTTACATCAAACTTTCATCATGTCTACGGAAACCTTGTCGACTTTATTCCGAGTGACATTCTAAGACGAAATTACCTTTACCAAAAATTCGAGGGACCAATAGTTTCCGAGATACGGTATGATCTCATTTTACCGATCACAGAACCTATAGGTGACATAGACAGGGCTGGCCATGAGTGGAAGTTGAGCGGTGCCTTGGCTATGTGACCTATACCTACGCTCTGCGATTGCTAAACTTAGATCTTCCGTAACTCGGAAAGTATTGGTCCCTCGAATTTTTGGTAAAGGAAATTTATTCTTAGATTTTCACGGGGAATCTACCCTCAAAATATGACTCGATCGACCTGAATCACCCTGTACAGAGATTCGCTTCTTTTCTTTGGGCACACGGTATGTTACAGCGTATCTAATGACATTGAAGTGTGCATCGTTGGCACGCAACGAAGTCTGCTATGTTTAAAGAGTGAAAACGACTAGAAATTACTTGAAAATGTTATTAAACCTAGTAGGATCATTTTTAGTCTAGCTATGTATATTTTTTTTAAATTTACGTTGAATTTCGTTGCGTTCCAACGATGCAAACTTCAACGTCATCGTATCTATTGCTGCACCATGAATCTCGCAGTGTACGTAGTAGACGTGTTTCAAACTGATATATTAGACTGGGAGGTTTATATGCATTTAGGTACATGGGAAATGCATAAACTGGTAAACTCGGAGCAAATGATCATAGTATCTTTCCCATTCCTATTTCTACTGTATACCTGTATATAAACGATGCAGATGTATAAACTAAGGCAAGCTTGTGAATCTCGCAAGCTTTCACTACTCGTACGACTGCCATGCAGTGGGTAGAATTGGATTTGTTAGTATTCCAGCTCTGTCTAGGAGTAGAAATCCAAGTCACGATACGCGTTGGTGCTTTGAAGAGCAAGTTTCATCCTCCATCCATGTATCTGGTAGTAAAAGGCCTTGCAACTGACAGATCGCGAGAAGGTGCAGATATTTATTTATTTATTTATTTATCTATTTAATCACAGCCATACCTAGTTTGCAACTGCAATCTATACAACCTCATCCAATTACACTATTTATCTCTACACCATGATATCCGTTATACAAGGTGTGCCGTTGACATACCTACCATATACACTTCACTCAGCCATACATCTTTTAGATTTAAGAATGACTATAATCATCCTTGAATCATCGAAACGATATTTTCTTATTCTCGTATAATTCCGGCGGCGGGTGAGATTGGATATTAGAAACTCTGTCACCTCCGCCTGTTGAAGTTCTGAGAAAATTGCAAATCGTGAGTCAAAGTCAAATCGAGTAATCGAGTAATTCACCTCGAATTTACGTCGACGATGAGTTGCTCGTTGCCTATATTTTATTCAGTCTTCAGAGTAGTAGGTAGGTAGATGCCTGATGCACAAATAGTATGATAACTCGTTCCTGCTTGAAGAAAACTCGTCACTTTTTACCTCATTATGATTTAATCTCTCCAGGCCAACGCGTGTCGCGTTCCAAAGTCATTACGTTGGATGTTTTTTTTTTTCACATTCTTTAAAAAAATTCCATAAAATTTATGTTACGCGTGGAGATTGGGAGCGAATAGTCAAACTCGAGGGAAACTATATGTTAGAGATCGTTTATATAGGGGAACGAAAGAACGGGGATTGAGAATGGAAAGAGAAAAAAATGAAGGAAAAACGTATAAAAAGGTAATGATTATATGTCTCGACGTACGATACATAGAAGAAATTAGAATAATAATTCTCGGCAGCTGAAACGAGAGAAAACGTCTGCGGATCTTAAAAGGACAGGTGCGAGAGGAGATGCGATGGGCGCCGAAAGGAGTGCCGGGTATAGTAGGCTTGTGCGTGTACCCATAGAAAGCCATGGTGGCACCACGTATAGTACAACAAAGAAGCAATAGTATATGCCTTTTAGGTAGGCAGATTACAATAACGAAAGAATTTCATTGCCGACATGGAAAGACCTCAGAAATTTTCAATTCAATACGGATCTCGTGTTTCTTTATATGATATATCGCTGATCCTCTGATCCTCTGATGATCCTCGATCAACCCACGTCGGATTCAAAACCGTCGTATAAACACACAAAAAAAAAAGCAAGAGATTCCTGATTGAATCGTGAAGATTTTTATAGCTGATATCAGAATTGATTGATGTCTGAGAAATGTTACGGCGAAATCGGCCGACCGCAACAAACACGCGATAGTTCAGACGAGGAGAAGAAGTTGTGCCATTATTTGAAGTCTTGACGAATTATATTAGGAAAAATCGTGAGTATGCTAAGGCGTGTGTCTGATTGAAAGCCATGTTACCCAAAATGTAGAAATCTAAACAAGACAAGTCCTTGCTAAACGTATCTCTGATCGATATAAAGAGACTTCGGGAGTAGCTGAATAGACTGATATATGCACAGAAGTCTTCTCGATTGAATGATGAATGATGTCAGATTGTAAAAGATTGCGAAAAATCAATCCAGAGCGCAGAAATATAAACCATATTTTATTGATAGAAGAACACGAAGATATGATTTCTCGTTCCTCTATATAGCAGGATATGTGCGAAAAGATTTGATACATTCATATGCACCCTCCGTTTCGGGGAGAAAAGAAAACAAACGTATTTTCACGAAGATATACAAATTCAAAATAAATCTTGACGTAGCTGAGCAAGAAACACGTTTGATAGAGGCACATATCTAATCGCATCATCGCGACAAACGTAAGATGTAATCCCGATGTTCCGGTGAGCTAGTTCTATTTACTCATTCATGTGAGTTACGTTACGTTAGGGTTGAAATTGAGACTTAAAGGTTGCGATCAGATTTACCTAACAAGCTTCGCATCCAGAAAAGTAAAGTTGCATATATTTACAGGAAGGAATGGAATTGGAACACAACATTACTAAGCCGATCTTGTCGACGGCCATTGCTAGGTCTTCACAGCTACGATGGAAACTTGTCAATCCAGGATTACTTGCTTGAAAGAAAAAACATTGTAGCTACTGCGGTTTTGCCGAGATTTTTTAAATTACATTTCATGTTATAACAATGATGATTCATAGGAAAGTATGGGCCGTGACCTGTTGCATTAGCACGTAAGTATGGAGACCTATGAAAATTGTACACATAGTTACAGAAGATAAGTTGCATCGCCAATTTCTTCAAGATATATGTACGAGGATAAAAAAAGCCTCGTTTGAAGTTAAAGCGAAGAGAGAACTGTCTATTTTGTGTAAAAAATGGAAAAACATCATCCGTCGTCATTTTTTTCCGCACTTTGGGAATTTGAATTGGAATTGGCTTGGGAAGAGACCGAGTTGAAGTTCCGCATTTGAATATTACCGATTCGCAGTTTTCAGAATGGGTATTTCCCCGAAAGGCCATACAGCAGATTTCAATAATTTTGAAACGCAGAGCACCAAAGGTTCAAAGTTCCGAAAGCTGAAGGTCCGAAAGGCCAAACTTCCGAAACTTGAACCTCGCGCATGTATCCATTCAGTGTTTACTCACTCGGGCTGTATTGATCGTATCGAAACCAATAAATGGTCAAATTAATCGTCATAAGATTTCCTTTTTGAAAAATAAAGTAAAAAATCCTATCAATTATCTATGACATCGGAGTTATCGATCGAATTAAATAAAATAGAATTCCCCAAACAGGGTCTCCATTTTTTGTCTTCACATCCGGAAAAAATAAACCGAATTTTTCCGATGTTTGGCCTTCCGTGGTCCAGATTTTCGGAGTTTTGAGCCGTCTACATTCCAACCTTTCGGAATTTTGATATTCTGAGCATCGACGTTTCTAAAAACTGTAAATTCTCTCAAACGAATTCGAAATTTTTACCATTTGATACCTTAAAAATTCGCAACTTCAATCAGGCCTCCTTAGAAGTAGATGTGAGTAACTTGAGGAATTTTCTCTTTTGGACTCAGTGTGTTTTTGGATTTATTTCTCTTTCCTCTTGACCTTCTGGAAGATGAGATCCCCACCGCGTTGCTATTTCGGTTTCTGGCACTGTATCAATCGACGAATAAATCTCCACCGTCACCTTTGTATATTTGCTTAAGACTGAGTAAATAAATCATTAGAAACACCGTTACTCGTCGTCGACACGTGCTACCATTCCAGTTTCACTACGTACACATATCGGACCAACGTATGTACCTACATTCGCTTTATATTAATACGCATTCTATATGCGTGGAGACTGACGACAGATTTGCGGTATAACTCCGATACTCATTTTCCGCATTTACACATCCAATCGTCTTCCTTTAGGTATTCATCAAAAATTGAAAGTCGAATTATCTTCCGGAATTGAACAAAATCAATTTTCATCTCGCAGTTTCTGAATACATTCGGCTACTCCGTTGGACAGACCTTCAAAGGTCTTCTTTCGACCTAGTTTTCGGATACTAAAGGTGCGAGAATACAAAGATTCGTTGAAATCCCCTAGAAATACTTTCGTCATCGCCAAGGTGATGAAAAATGACAAAAGTAGATAAAAAATTGCTCGGTTTATCGTAACAAGATTGCAAGTTGTACGACAGGAACAAAGAAAAAGTCAGGACCGTTTTAGTGAGTACGTAGACTAGCGCGTTATACACGAAGGCATGGCATAGCATGGCATGGCATCGCGTGGCACCGCATCGGTAGGGAGAAGCAATTGTCACGTAGAATTCTGAGAATCGGTTCGTTATACAAAGGAGGAACTTTGTCCGTGGTGCTGGGAAGACGAGGACAAGGAGAAGAGGATGAGGATGAGGATGCGGGGGATATACGTGGATGAGAATCCAGGGGCAAGTTTGTATGTTCCAGCTCGCACTGGCCATGGTGAGTGGGTAGGGGTAACCCAAGAGATGCCGTTACTCGCAAGGTAAGTTTAACCAAGCCAAACCCGACTCGTTATACGGGCAAGGCCTCGACAGGCACCTTGGCCAAAGATTTACCTTTACCTTACTTCCTGCACCAGTGTCTCGCATCACTGACCTATTACAACCAAAAATGGCACAAACTGTTCCAACGAGATGATATTTTCGCTAAAATCGAACTAGCCGGTTATTTTTTTTTTTTCCTTTTTCTAATCCATTTCCCCACCCTGATACCGGATGTTTAAATCTGTTGAATGCTGATTGCAAAGATGTTGCATGACGAAGCGATTTTTTGTATTTTCGTTTAGTTTTTCTTTATTTGTTTCGATCTTTTGTGAATGAAATAAAAAATGAGGGAAATGAGGAGGAATTCTACACGAATGAATAATTGAAGTATTAGACATCGTACTTTGAAAGTATGTATGTAAAAAGTGTTTTATAATAGTCACAATGATCACATGTTTCGTACGGACAGTATTTCAATCAATAAATGTTGAAAACATCCGTCGTCGTGGAGAAACACGTTTTAGAACAGAAAAAGTAGAAGAAGATGAAGAAGGAAGAGGAAAAAAAGAATACAAGTTCTAAACCTGCGGATGTTGGGCGGAAAAAAAAACTCGACAAATAATAGGCTTCGGTAGAACGCAAGTTTGTAAGAAGATGGTTTTTTTTTTTTCTATCGAGCAGGTGTTCTCGATAGTATAAGGTTTTTGACAATCATTATACGAGGTTTATAGTGTATTATACATATGCGGTATTCTACGCAAACTCAATAAACGATTGACCATTACGACATTTTTTTATTCCAACTCATAACTTTTTGAGCCAAGTTGCAGTTCGGAATTTTAAAAGTCTTGAACAGTAAAAAGTGCGAATTTTAATATTACCGACTAACAGTATTTGGGAAAGGTATTTCCCCGAAAGTATGCATAGCCCGAAATTATCGGACTTTTCGGCTCGCGAGGGTCCGGCCTTCCGGAGTTTTGAGCTGTCTGCATTCCGACATCTCGGAATTTTAATGTTCTGAACCTTTCTGAAAATCGGAAATCGTCTGAAACGAATTCAGAATTTCGATCATTCGGAACCTCAACTCTGTCCCGATACGACCCTTAAAAACCTTTTTCTTCAGTCACGAGGCTCTAGCCTATAATCGTTCAAAATCGATCCTGATTTTTCATGCAAATGGTTTGTTTTCTGATGAGAATCGACCGCATTGATTTCTGGCCGCTTTGCATTTCCGTTGCGTATTGTCAGCGGCGCCTGAGTGTCTAGGGGTTTATCGATTGACCAGGAGAATGAGGATGAGGAGGATGAGGATGAGGATGAGAAGGCGTATAGTACAGAAACTCTTCCATATATTTTCTCGGCTTGCTTATGTTAGACAGCAGAAAAGTTCTAGAAATGTGAAAATTTGGAAAAAGCTTCAAGTCCCCTGCTTCGATCGTCCCCAATGGCAAAAGTAAGACAAATCACAGAAAAGTTTATCGATAACATCGACTACAGGAGCATAGCAAAGAATACGAAGTGTATAGTTCCCCTGCAGTCCTGAGGAAAAAAAAACAGGAAAAACAACCGTAAAAATAAAGATACCAAGTTTTCTGGTTTGCCAACTTCTTATTATGGATAGAACCGCGGGGATATGCACTTTAGGTATATTGAATCTCGTAAAGTCTCTAGTAAAACGCGGTGAGCGACGAAGAACGAAATGGTAATGGATATAAGAGGTTTGTTCTCGACGTTCAGGAACGTGACCAAAGAATATAAGTAAAAAAAAAAGTAAATGGTTAAATGCAAACAGGTCAACATCGAGGACAGTAGGTGGATATATAGGTTCATGTGTGCATGAGACATCGGTGTTTCATATATATATATATATATTTATTTTCCCCATTTCTTGAAAAAACCTTTTTACGATTCAAGGCGACCACAAATCCCGTGCAGGATAAATTTTATCAGTACTGTGATGCAGCCGTTGCTTTATTGTTGGACTTGAGGTAATTCCCGCAGCCACAATATACAGTAAATATGTTTTTCTTATACCGTACATAGAAAAAAAAAAAAAAAAGTAAAGCAGAAATGATCGTATCAGTAAAATTAAATTTTGCAATTTTTCTTGAAGATTTGTGCATACATAATATACTCACTCGACGTTCATTAATGAACAATATATTATACTGAGTAGAGCCGCGGACAGAGCTGTAATCTAATCTAACTTCCTTATTATTTAAAATTCATCTAATAATATTTTTACCGTATACATATGTGTATATTTGTATATAGAAGTAAAATCCATATACAATATACGAATAAACGGCTGGAAAGGATTGAGTCGAGAATCAAGAAGCCCTGAGGGCTCGCGGGGTTCACCATCATCAAGCCACAAGCTAAGCAGCCCGAGTGTATTTTTGCTATATAGATATGCTACATATATATATATATATATATTGTGTAAGGTGGTTTTTCGCGATTCGGTACTAATGGTCTTAGTAAAGCCGCAGGCTATAACGATCATGTACATACACACATATCACATACCTCGAAGGTTGTACACGTCTAGATGTATCGAGGCGTGAAGTTAATTGAATAACGATCTGAGAGTCTCGATACACATATGCAATATACATAATATAATAGTATATATAGTATCTAGAGGTATATACCTACAAACGGGGATTCGAAGATGAGTGAATAAATATTTGCGGGATAAAAAACGATCTCAAAAAATCAGACGAAAAAATAATCACTTCGTTTCGCCGGGTGCCTCTAATTCGTCCATGTCGCCCCCGAAGAACGAATCATTATCAACAACCCTGAGAACTCTAATTGTAAGTAATACATGTGCCTACCTTCATGTACACACGTATATATGTGTACATATACAGAAAATCTACTGTTATAATATTCCACCTGGCTAACTGTAAAGCACTTACTTAAGCTCGGCAGTGCTAACTGCTGGTACACATATACATGTAGGTAGGTAGGTAGGTAGGTAGGTAGGTAGGTAGGTAGGTAGGTAGGTAAGTACGAAGAAGCCGAGGTTCGTCGAGAAACGTCACATGGCACACGAAGGCCTCCTTGGCTGAATCCCCCATTTAAATTGTACGTAGTGAATCTGTATACGTCGATATATGTACAGGGTGTTCAATAATCGTGACCTACCCATTCGCGAAGATGCGCTAGATATATGCGAAGTACTAAGTGAAAAATCGGATTTGTATAGAAGGTTCGTTTTTTCGTTTGTAAAAGTCAGAAATTTTTGTAATTTTTTTTTTCTTCATTTCTTTTTACCTTTGGGGTCGATATATGGATGGATTTTGAAAATGGAACACTTTGTACACTGGCTCTACGGTTCTGTGGATTTCGCCTCTCATGTTTGGTACATAAAGTACATTTCACGATGGGACGAAGCTTCGGACGTATAAGGATTGCGTATCGCCGGATGGTCGACGGTCGTCGCCCATTATACGCGAACCGGTACTTTTATATTATATCTACAACACCTTTACGGCAAGGCGCGTATAACAAGTGTATAGGTACGCATTGCACCTATATAGTAATACACTAAACGAAATGCGGGAAAAAATTTCACAGTACTATTATAAATTATTGACCAATGACTAACGCGATGGTAATAAACATGTAAGTTTTTGTTAGTGAATAATCAAAACCTGGCGATAAAATAAAAAAATAAATAAGTAACTAAATAAAAACAAGACAATTTTTTTTCTTTTTCATCATGTTCGTATGCACAATTTTTCCTTTTGCCATATACACAATCGGACAAAGGGAGTTCGGAAGTGCGTGCGAGCCAAACTCTCGGGTTTTTCATTTTGGTGGAAAGGATTGGATATACAGGGAGGGGTTTCTCGCTCGCGTGAAATGCCAGTGGATTAATTTATGCCCGTCTCTGCAACGAACGGGGTTCTCTTATCTCTCGAGCCCTTTTATTTATGATAGCATAGTATGGTTGGTATAGATAAAGAAAATCCTTTGCCCAGGAGCTGCCCGTCGAGTATTTCCGAGGATCTAGAACGAGGTATAAAAAGGGGATGAAAAGATGACTGGTGTAAACATTTCGATTTAGCTGAATCGTCAAAAGCGAAGAGGTCTAAGGGCCAAGGGCCAAGGGGCAAGGGGCAAGGGGTTCGGGTATGGGGTATGAGATACGGGAGGGTTTTTCTGCTCCTTTCAACCTTTAACCCCGCTCGCAACCCCATGGAGCGTAGTTTTCAACCCTCGTGAAAAATTGAAGGCAACCAACATCGGCGAAGTATGCCGCAGGTCCGACCAGAGGTTAAACGGTGCCCTGGGAGTGATTCGGATGATTTTTTACAATTTTTTGAAAAATTTATTCAGTTTTTTTTTTAAGATCAGTGGCATAGGTATCACGCGAATTATTTCTTACCTATTCGACAATCGATGGTAGGTAGAAACAAAGATCTATGGTTAAGGGAGCGAAAAGATTTTTTGGAGGCGCCTTTCTGTCTCGGCTTTACACCCGGCCTTGCAGTAAACCATGGGGCTATCAGTGGATGAAAATATTCACCCCTCTCGTTTCTGGTCCCTCTTTGCTCTCGGTTTCTTCTTTCCACTTTTCTTCCCTTTGTTCCCTTCCGCGACGAGCCGCCCAACACCCGCCACACAGACCTTAGGAATGCGCTCATATTGCATCCTTTGTACTCTGTAACTATACCCACCGAAACGTGGTCTGTATGTATGTACAATACATATACATACAGGATTCACGTACATAAACGAGCGAAGAAGGAATTTGCGGAATGGGGAACAGCGGGAGAGAGAAATACACCCATGTTCCCTGTATCTACACATTTTCGCATACCTATTCAACACAGATGTGAGTATATACTACATATAGAGTTACTATATACGATCTTCGGACGCGGGAGTCTAGAGAGCTGCAATAAATTTCAGCCGCCTCGAATCGTTTCCGGGTCTATAAAGGCCTTCCGATCTACGTCTCGTTCCATCGCATCGCATCGTCGTAGAATTTCGGGTCTGATACTAGCGAGAGGGAACAAAGAAATGAGTTTAGCAACGCGGCCCCGTTTCTGCAGCAGCGGCACAGGGTAGCGTAAGTATCGTTTCTCGGCTGAATCGGGGTAGACCGTAACTTGAAGAAAGGTTTTCTGTTTCCTTTTTTCTCTTTCTCCTTTTCTCCCTCTCTCTCTTATTTTTTCCTCGGCAAAGGCGAGAAATATTTTCACGTTCCGTCACGCCTCGCCCTTGCAGATTGTTCCTTCACAATGGATCAGGGCATTCAGCATTACATTATTTAGTGTTTTTTTTTTTTTTTTTTATATAATTTTTTTTAATTCTCTACTCAATGAGCCCACTCTGAACTAATTGAGACTAACCAGTTCCCGTATATTCAGACTCGTACTTATAAACCTGTATGTATTACATCTGTTCATGTACTACATAATACTAATGCCGAGCTCTACGATTGCAACACTGACCCTTCGCATGTTGTATAAAATGAGCTAACAACTCAATGAACGTTTCATGAAGAATTACAGATGTAGAAGAATGATATGTTGGCCCGTTTATTAACCGCATAGACTTTAGTTTTCATCATTACAGACTGATAATTGTAAAACGGGGAAATTAGCTTCTTATTTTGTGGAAAAAAATAATTTTCAGACAATAAGATCGAGGGAATCGCATCATTGATTCGGAAATAATTTTATTCCTGAAACGAAACTGAAACTGAAACTGAAACTGAAACTGAAACTGAAACTCCCTATATAATAATTCAGAGCTACGGCAATAGGAATGGCAAAGGCCGGCTTGAATGAATTGGCTGAGGCGCCAGAGGGTCCTGGTCGTAATTTTAAGAGGCCAATCGGTACATCCGGCTTCAAATGAAAACCCTGCATTACTATTGCGATAAAAAGCTGCTTCCTGCGTTTACCGACTCTATTATATATTTAAGAGTCTATTTTATGCCTACCAGGACAATTCTTTGATTGATCATCTAATTTCAAATGTTGCGGAAATGCTAAATTTTACCGTACAGCCGAATTCGAGCGAAAATAGATACGAGGGATTTGCGATATTGTACCAAATGTTATTTTAGTACCTATAGTCGTCCTCTCCAACTTTCAAGTGCTAGAAATAAACTTGGCAGCTTACGATTTGCGGTAACGATAAAAGGGGGGATCGAGTAACCGCAAATTACTGAATGGATCTGCATGAGCTTCGGGATAGTGACTGTTGTGAAAATGAACGTATTACGGGATATGCGGGATTAATGTATTTCTCGGATTGGAGAGGACGCATTATTCCGGCGTAGAATCACTCAGTTTGGAAATACCTAAATTCATAGTAAAATTTCTACTTCGAATGCAACTCAAGTCTGCAGGATCTGCACTGTGCAGTCTAGATGATACTTCCGAGCTACATGTGCAAATGCTGTGACCGTTAATCTAATTTTCACACCACGTTTTGCCAAGAAATACGAGAGCGTAAAATCCCGTAAACCAACGCCGTTGGTCGCTATCATCCTTTAGTTGCCATATAAATTGACATGAATTGCTGTAAATTGCTACAAGTCCTAATGACTCCGACTTATATACTACACGAAGCTGCTAACACAGTAGCTAAACGTTTATACATTATATTTCGCCCTTTTTTTCGGCAGTAATTAATGTACAAAAATTGATGTATTCAGTTGACGCATCATTTTTTCTCCTTTATTTTTTATGTTAGGGAGAAATTTCATCGATCGCCTGTATAGAAAATGAATAATTATATCGCAGTTTCGTCTGCGGCCATAATACTAACGTTGCTATTTTCATTCCTTCTCATCGGGTCACGTGGCGATTGTAAAAATAGAAAATTAAAGTACTGCGTCTAAGTTTGCTGAGATAAATGAGGATGAATCTATTTATGAAACTAGATTCTAAAAACCTGCGAGAATTTTGTCAACAACGAAGAGGAGCTTCTAGATTTCACTATTTTATCGCAGTATATTAGATTTCATACTTTGAATAAACGATTTTCACCATATCGATGAAATTTGTTGGTAAAATTGAAGAATTTGCTGAAATTCATTGAGGGGTGGATTGAAGTTCTGAATTTCAAACGAAATCCCAAAACCGCGAAAGTCTAAATAGCAGTATTCGAAAAGTTTGAAACTGAGAACAGCGGAGCTTCAAAATTCCGAAATGGCTAAAGATTCGAAACTTGAAATGCACGCATGTACTCATTCAGTGTTTGACAACTTGGACTGTAATGATCGTGTTGAATCCAATGAATGGATAAAATGGGTTTCCGTGAAGAGGGTCTCGATTAGAATGAATCATCTTCTGCGTCTTCACATCCTGAGAAATGGGCCGAAATTTTCAGATTTTCGAGCCTTCGGCGGTCTGGACATTTCGGAGTGTTCAGCTATCTGCATTCCGACCTTTCGGAATGTTAATATTCTAAACTTGAACGTTCCTGAAAATCGTCTCAAACGGGTTTGGAATTTTCATCGTTCGGAACTTCATTCATTGGTATACATTTTCTTCCGGAGATTCATGCAGGGATTCCGCAACTCTAAGTACATCAGGGAGTCATACCGCATGACTATGCGGGTCTGCGCTGCTGCACTAGAGAATAACCTGCAGAGAAAATCATCCGCTACGACCTACCACTGTCCAGGCGAAAGTTAGAGTAGACTCTGCCAACGTTTATCAAGACTCAACGAAGAAGAAGAAGTCAATGCACTCCCCCGGGTAGCACAGTCGTATCGGATGGCTCAACCATCATGGCGTGGCGACGAGTTGGGTATCGCCCTGCAGGTATGCGGTAGAGGTGCTCACGAGTGTCTCTCCTCTTCGATGAACCGTGTTGCTCCACGTTTACGTGCAACAGGGTGCAGTCTACCTGATTCAGCGCAGGTAATCGCAGAAAGAAACTTGCACCTCTCATCTCCCTCTCTTATACGTATCGCTATTCATTCTTTGAGATGTCTATGATTATCAGTAATTAGAAATATTTTCCTAATTTTTAAATCAGCGTTCTTCAAAGATCCCTTCATCAGGGTTGTTCCTAGTTTCTTATACAATGCAAGGATTTCCATGGATGTATGAAAATTGAACTTCTTTGTCAATTTTTTCTCCATATCCATTCATCCAAGCATTTATAACCAAACGATTTCGAAATTTCAAAATTATTCGATTCCACACGGAGCTAAGAACGTCGAAGATATTTCCTAAGATTGGACAATTAAGGTGTCCCGCAGGAAGTCGACGCATTCAACAAAACTGCATTCCAAACGACGTCGGCTCGGTGTCCCGACCGACCGTTGTATATAGTTTGGTCATGGGTGTAGATACGTTGATACATACGTGTAGAATACCTATGGAGGTATAGCGAATCTGAAATCGTAAATTCTGTTTCATTCAACAATTTCTTCCAGCTCGCTCGTTGCATGCGCATGCAGTCACCCTGAAACGAAGAGAAATTGTACCGCAGGAATTCAATTCTTCGTTTTTCGAACTCTTGTACAACGCCAACTTTAGTGCTGCTGCTGCTGCTGCTGATTCAGGTGTGCCTTTACATTTTACTATCGACATACAGGTATAACCTACCATTATCTATACCTAACTACAAGATTTACTCGTAAACTTCGTACCTACCTATGTACAGGGTGTTTCAAGTTGGGCGAGCCATATTTTGAGGGCAGATTCGCCGTCAAAGTCTAAGACTAAATTTCCTTTACCAAAAACTCGAGAGACCAATACTTCTCGAGCTATAGAAGATCTTAGTTTACCAATCGCAGAGCGTATAGGTCACATAGCTAGGGCACCGCCTAACTTCCGCTCACGGCCGCCCTGTCTGTGTCACCTATAAGTCCTGTGATCGGAAAGCTAAGATCGTTCATAGCCCGGAAAGTATTGGTCCCTCAAATTTTTGGTAAAGCAAATTTAGTCTTAGAATTTCACAAGGAATAAAATCGACAAGATTTCAGTGCATTATTTAATCATTGAATAATTTTCCGCACAAAATTTATTCAAAATTGAATTGTCCGGAAGAGAAGGTGTGTCATATAATGAGCTCCATAAACCTGACTAAGGAATATCAGCACAGACTTATTATTGTATTGAAATAATTGATTATTCATTTTTCATCACCATATTATCACATATGTATATCCGACGTAAGTACCTATATGCGTTATGTATTATGAGTACGTATGTGTATATCCGTTCGGAAATACCGGGACGACCGTTACATACTCGAAGGTCGCTAATTCCTATTCGGATCGCGACACTAACATATAAAAGGTGACGACAGCCAGTTGATCCTCTAGAGTCGGTTGTAGTCAGGATATGTGTCTTGATTGGTATCTAATAAGAACGTGCGATTCTCGTCCATAACTTGAATCTGTATTTTCTTTTTTTTATTTCATTCTTCATTTTTATTCTCTTCATTAAAAAGTTTTCGGTTTTAGTCCATCGATCAAACCGCAGGGGATCGCAAACGATCGAAAATTTACGCAACTTTAACGGTTTGCGCGGTATTATACCAATAGATATTTCACACCCACCTAATCCAACGATATTAAAATTCCATTACAGATTTGCATTTCACGACCTTGAATCGCGCAAAATCGTGAACCAACTATATTCTGCGATGATAAATCATCGTCGAGAAAAAAATTTTTATTGTCAAAAACCGTGAAGGTAAAAAGACTACAAAATTGTTGTCTCCAAGGGTTCGATGATCTATTTTGCGGATCAAATTAGCGACTTCATATCCGCAGGTGAACCTACTCCTTCGCTTTGCACGGTCGCTATATATCTGATGATGCTGGAGGCATGGTTGTCGTGCGGTAAGACGGTCGAAGGCAAACGAGAAGTATCCGGTTACAATGGAAACCGTTGTCAAGGATAGATTTCGATGCCTTCGAATAAGCTGCGTGCCATTGACACCCGTAGCTCCGGTAGCCTGTAGCCTGTAGCCTGTGTGCAGTAACCGGTATAATAAAACCATGTGATGATGAAGACAGAAAGAAGAAATTTGATGCTATACAGATCATTGAGGATTAACGATCGGCAATGAGTTGCGAGTATAACAATACCCTCGAAAACCTGAGGCCTTTTAAACTCTGGGAATAGTTTTCTGGTCTTCATCATATCATATGGAATGAATATGGCGTTGCAATGGTCACCGTAATTATTGTACGGTTATAACGAATTCGTGTGAATCTATACGAATAGACAGACATATCTGAACAGAAACAACGCCGTAAGGCAATACTGTCTTGTCTTGTCTTGTCTTGTCTTATTTTAGTCTATTCCTTTTCCTTTTCCTTTTTCTTCTTCTTCTTCTTCTGCGTTTGAAGACGTGCTCCGGGGCTCACCGTTTGTGTTTCTCGTGTTTATTTCTATGAAAAAAGTATGTCACGCTAACCTATACCTGCGGCAAACAAACCGTAGTAGTTATAGACGATATCATAATAGTTTTATTGCTAAAACTGTTCATCGAACTGTCTAGTTATATACCTTATACCTACTGAAGTGATCGTAGCACCAACTCCGATCATCAGATACCTACATACTTGATCCGCAGCACCACTTCATTTCTTCCTATTCACAATCGATGATATCTTAGTTACGAGGTTTCGTGATACTTTTATAACAAGTAGGCAATTCGGCCATCCAAAAGCATTAATATTTGGCCAAACTATAAACTACTACATACTGTACAACTTAACGATATTTTTCCATATTATTTACTACCTCAGGGGGTTCAAACGAAGTTCTTGGGGCTTAGCCTTTACTGTTTCAGTCTTTGTAGTAGTAAGCTTTGAGTTCCATGTTTCAAGGCCATTGTCGTTCACCAATGACCAACGGTCGATGGTCTATGGACGCCACAGCGGTCATGGCAAACGAAACGAAACAACGGTAGTTGTTGAATTACGAAAGTGGAAAGTATACTGTACAACACATATGCACAGGTATGTGTCTATACTCTGTAAGTCTACTATACTGTGATTCCGAGGGCGGAATACACGCTCAATGACGTGTCGACTAAAACTAATATATATTTCTGGATATTCCTTCCTAGATATTAGTTTACTGAACTTCTCACAGTCTCTGATACACCTCATAGACATGAAACATATACGTATATAAATATAAGGAGGTTAAACCTTTGTGAGAAGGAACAAAGTCATGCGATATAATATACTTTCGATTGCGTATCTGCTCGTAACTGCAGGATTCGTTGAACTGGAACGCGTTGCAAATCAAATCTGTACCTTAAGCCGCGTGGTATAACTTATACAATCAGACTAACGTTAGACTGATAGTAGTATACAGGTAATATGCGAAAACTCAGATCAGTTAATGAGATATTATTATACTCGTTACTTTTAGATCGAATTCGGAAATCATGCCACGGTAAGAATATTTTGAATAATATCACGAAGTTTGTATTTTTTTTTTTTTTTGAATTCATATAACGGTTTTCCACCAAACTGTCGGACCAGGTCCATTTATGCATAATTCCGATCTCAGTTGAATTTATGGTTTTTACTTATCTTTCTAACTTTTATAGATTGATGATTATCCCAAATGTCTATAACCACGGCACGTGCGTGCAGTTTGCTTAATTCAATGATCTCCGAATTGAGGAAGTAGTTGTAATAATAAACGAGAATTTAACATCGATTTAGATTACACTACGAACTCGAATACCGGATGATTTATGCATCTCTTTTCTTGTAGAGGTTATATACTCATTGTCATAAAGATGTTGTGATTCTAGATCTCAGCTATACCTTGACGTCAGTTCAGATTGACGTCATCTGCGCATATCGCATCGATCTATCATTTTGTATCCTCGAACGTTTTACCGCCGTTTAGTTATTCACGGAAAATCCTTAAACTAGATTAGACGTAGTGTATATGTATGAGGGGAGGTGAAAGTGAGATAAAAAATACATGAGAATCCATTTTATTCCAAAGAAAAGTAAAGACCGACTCTTTCCTTCCCGCAGAATTTTTTCCTAGATTTCTTTATCTCTTTCACACGGTTTACTAAATACAAGGTATAAAATACCGGCGAAGTGATACAGAGAAGGATATGAGTGGTAACAGTGAAGAAAAACAAACGATGCTCGTTGACCACGCGGCGAATTTTAAAGTTTCTTACATTGGTCACGTATTTAAGCGACACGCTCGAGACGAATCTGTCAAACTTTATTCACCTTGAACTCCGTCATAGCTCTTGAATATCGAGGTATATAACATCTTATTCCTGGCGTTTTTTATTTTCCGTTTTCTTCTTTTGAGAAGCTTAATCTATCTACTCATTTATGAATCGATCACAAACTAGAGGTAATAAACAAATGAAACTCACGTTTTCTGGCTGTGATGAGCGTCTCTGCCGCGGCACACAGAACAGCGGCACGCCGTGTTCCTTTTTTCTCTCCAATATAGCGACTTCCGGTTACCCAGTCACGAAACAATATACACACACCGATTCACACACACGCACCCTTAATTCTAAAAACTGCTGCCGCCCAACACGTTAGAATGAAGAACGAATAACACCTTTGACCTTACACATGCACCTCCTTCTGCATTCGCACGACAAGTGCTTCAATCCTTCGAGTAAGAGTTGAGGAAATTTAAAAACGAATCAAAGAGGAAGAGCGTATTTAGATTCGTTTATTATCAGCGCAGAAATAAGTCAACAAAATAGTTAATCAACGACAGATACACCGAGGATACATTGTTTGTATTTGTTTCACTGGTTTTTTTTTTTTTATGTATTTTACTTTTTTATTTTTATGCCTTAGGAGATAACGGTGACTGATTTGTTGCTATTCTAAGAATATTTATACCTTTTTTGGAAAGTTCTAACGTCAACAAACAATCGACTTTATTTATTAGTAGGTATATCAGTCCCGGAAGTTTTATTTGGAAGATTTTAGTTTCGTGGAATTAACGAGTACGAAAAAATCGTACAGTTGTTTGTATACAAAGGTTTTTTTTCTCCTAAGGCGAATTTAAACGAGTAACGTTGCTCTGATCGATGGGTTAATATCTACCGGGTAAATATAACAACGGTTATCACTATGATTTTAATCACGATATAAACGCGCCGCGATCCGCAACACGACTAAACCTCTGTCCAAGCTGAACTCTGAAAGCGGACGAAATACCCCCTCTAGAACCTCGGTTCCCCACCTTTTC
The DNA here is from genome assembly GCA_963978835.1 of Tenthredo scrophulariae. Lineage (NCBI taxonomy): Eukaryota > Metazoa > Arthropoda > Insecta > Hymenoptera > Tenthredinidae > Tenthredo > Tenthredo scrophulariae. Next base: position 6,707,750 of record OZ022230.1, on the reverse strand, counting down.
TGAATAATACCAAACGCGTGCCTCCGCTTCGACGGACCCGGCACGAGGCTATTTCAAACATAAATGCATGTAGTTCTTTTCCCCAATCGTTATTGTACATCTTTTTAAATTTTCACAATTTTACGGATCATGGAGAAATTTGTAGAAAACTTATTAGAATTTTAAGTAAATCTGCTCATAGTCTGAAGAGAAAAAGATATGGCGAAAAGGCGACGCATTTTATGAACCACATCCTGCAATATCTATATAGCACACGGTTTTGATTGACGAAGATGATAATTGCAGCGATATATATATATATGCATATAATTTTGTATTTTTTTCAAACAACATAATGCAACGACCTCGTCGTATAGAGAGAAATCACCGTGAAGTTCGTTGATTAGAATATTGTTTATATATATATATATAAAATAATATTTTTTAAGAATATATCAACTAGATTGCGAAAAAATAAGGAAGAAAATAAAAAAAAATAAATAAATAAAAAAAAATTATGCGTATAGCTAAGACTATAAGAATCGTGAAGTGAAACTTGAGGAATTTGAGTCTCAGATTCACGTGTGTATTATATACCTACTATATAGGTATATAATACCGTTGTTGTATTACGACGCGTGAGAAGTTAGCGAGAAATATTCTGTAGCCAGGAAGTGCTTCGTCGGCGAAAACCGTTTTTTTTTTTGAATCATTCACGAATCGTAGAACATCCGATGCGCCAGTTTAAAGATATACGTAATCTAACTGCGAGTATGAAAAAAAAAAGAAAAAAAAAGAGATAGCCGAGATCTGCGAGATAAACAATATGTATGTAAAAAAAAATAAAAAATAATTCTCCGTGGATTTAAACTGTCGTTTTCTTTTTACCTCCATATAGCTTGTTAATTGCTTACTTACGTTAGATCTTGTTTAATCAAGCAGTGAAACATATACCAGGACGTGCAAACAGCTAGGCCGCTTATCACTCTAGAAAGAGTCATACTTATATTTTATTTTTTGTGTGTATATTACTACCTAAAGAGTCGTTTCCACCGCTGTGCAGTCCTTGATTACCCCGAATTCAAGCCTTTCTTTTTATTCTCTTTTTTTAAATATTTAAACTTCAGATGCGGTGTTATCAAGCGATTCCAAGGACTGCGATACTCTTTTCGTCCCGAGATAATATTCAACAACCTTTCATAATACATGTACTGTTCTTCTCCGTTATTCCTTTTATTATTTCCCTCATTTATATTTTTTTCTTTGCAGTTTCTGTCTGTCAAGCAGGTTGATCTTTATGAGTTTTTGATTCCTTTGCGAGTCACATTAAAATCTAATTTGGCTACACGCTTCCACGATCTCGGAAAATAAAAACAAAAGACCTTGTACAGTACCTACACAATCTGGTTGGAACAAGCTCTGCAACTTACAAACGAATTATCTTCGCGCTAGTTTGAAGATAAAAAAAAAAAAAAAACAAAAGAAAGAAAAATTCAAGGCGATATACGGGAGAAAAAATTTATAAGAAAAAGACTCAACCATATTTATACGCGCTCTGAATACATACCTGTTACTTTTTTTTTTCTTTGTTAAAACCTAATCCTTCAACGCTGCAGAGGTAAAGAAAATTCTTTACGTGATTTGGCTCAGCCTAAAGCATAACTCAATTCTGCTTTCTGATCGTGAATGTGTCAGAGCGATCTATCAACAGAACTCACAATCCATTGGCTGCGGTTTAACGCTGAATTTTAGGGCTCCATGAAGAGTATACAGGTACGTATGGATATAGGATTTGTCAGAAGCCTGGAATGTTTTTGAAATGTCTTTTGGTCAACTGCATTTCACGGGCTTAACGATGGTTCAAGCCGATAGAGCTATAACTTTATTAATGGTTACTCGTCTGACGATATAAACGTGGTTTTATATGCTACACAAGATTAAAATTACATCCATAAGCATCGTAAAATATCAAGACTCAACATTACTTTTTTAATAAGCATTCTCTGTCATTCGAAACTCTCGAAAACCATCATACCTTTATTGAAATAGTTTCGAACATCCACTGGGAAAGTTCATGTAATGGGCAATCACTAAATCGAAAATTTCTAAACACATGCACGTTGCCGTGTAAAATTAGGTACCTACGTAACTATATATACTCTATCCCTAATTACTTGATTTTTCATGATCGTAAATCGGGTTTGAAACTGGATCCAAACTAAAATTCATTTGGTTGAAGTAAATCCGTGTCTTCTGTGAGTCAATTTTATCTGCATAGCGTGGTATCGTGGGCCGGAACTGGTCAGTTTAAAGTTGTTAAATATCTCTATATTTGAACTTCCCGTTACGACTGCACTAAGGGAATAATGATAATTTCCGTCTTTATATTTTTTTATTCAGTCGCGGTGTATATACTAAGCCCTAATTTTGATACTTTTTTAACTGACGAGACAGCTGCAACTCGGCGTTTTTGGTGTCTGCATTGACGTCCCTGCAGAAGCAACGCGTGTGGCAATGGCCCAAGATAAGATCAAACGGGCTCTTGTGGTCCCCTAGACTCTGCCCTGCTCCCGCATCTCTTGTGGTATTATTTTACCCAAGTCTTTTCGTTCACTCGGCCATCGAGTTAGATCTTGTCTTTTATGCCACGGCCCTAGTTCTGTTAATTAAGTAATTACCATCGTTAGAACGGGACCCACTTTTATCCCCATTCACGGTCATTTATTTCTTAGTATATAAACCGCGAACCTCATAGGCTTCATAGGCTAGGAAGAAAACATTCCGGGTATGATCGGCGTAAAAAATTGCCAAATATATGTCGTTCAACCCTAAAACGCCATTCTCTTCGTTAAGAAAAAAACGACAAGGTTCATGTATTGGAAAGTCTTTTTACTGCTGATAGCAACGATTGTACGAACATTAGCTGCATGGGGTTGATATCTACCCGAGTCTAGCGTTAGAAGGTAGAAAAACTCATACTGAACGTTCCTTTCTTCCGGGAAAAAAACTCGAATTTCAATTTCTTACTGACAATCTATATTTTTGACATACTCGCGATGGTATTTCCGGTAATTGAATGGGTTGCTACAGGTGATAAGGGAAACGCGGGAAATACTGTTTTCGCGTCTTGTTTCTAATGTAACTACATGTGGGGGTTGTTAGGAGTCCGATAGTCGATGTTCAGCCCAACCTTTGACCATGAAACAGGAGCGTTTAATTGACATGAAACCGCGAGTTTCCCATCACAGTGATACTGCATGGAAGGCTGTGTAATATATAGTGCAGCCGGTGTGTCTAGACGGACACATCGCACTACAATATTAAGTATTTGTAGGAGGGGCATCAGTTCGGTAGCGTGCGCCACTATTTATTTGCGTGGGTGTTTCAGGCGTGGGTGTGACCATGCCGGACATCGGACATAGGACATAGGGACATGGGGGACACGGGCCTCGCATGCACGAACATGAGATACGTAGGTGCGTGTGGGACGTAGTTTCCTCCTGCGACTTCGGCGTGAAGCCAGTCTGACAGGCGTTCAGGAATTTGTTAGATAAAACTTTCCTCCGAGAAAGGAAGCCCGTGGTCTCAACAAGGAAGTCGCTCGCTACGAGGGGAGAAATGAGGAAAAGGAAGGGGAAGGGGATGGGCATGGGCGTCCGACTCCTCCGTAGGGGATCAAAGCTGTTTACATCCGCAGGATCTTGACCATTTGTCACAACCCATATACGTATACGATAAGCGTAAAAAACCACGCCGTGAAGACAATAATTTTGAATTCACATCACGAATCCCTGCAGTATTAAAGGATTACCATTTTTATAGTACAACTTTGGATTTGACCGAGTTCCGTAACGCGCAAACTGCAGTCTAACGGCTTCCGTGCTGCAGCGATATGTGCAAATGCATGTGTGCTAATTGGCAGCTGAAGGATATTATTACGAAAGATAAAGTATATTACAGAGGTGCTGTTAGTATAGCAATATAATACTTATTGTGCTTTGATATAAAACTGGCTAGTGTTACTTGCGTAACGATTCATGACTATACCATGAAATTAAAGAAACAGAATCACATGATTATAGTGCAGTAGAAGTGGTCTCTAACTTATAAGTGATCCTCAAACCGTTGGATTATTCTCTTCTCTTAGATATAAGTGACGCGCGAAGTAGTTGTTACATCGTTACATATCACGAGTGCTAATGCATACACAATGGAATATTATGCATACTTTCGGATATCTACAATCTTAAAGTCATGCCTGTGTGTGTTCCCGTTGCCCAACTCTGTAACAGAGTTCCAGTTCTTAGTTATAAATGGAAAACGTGTATCACTAACGTTTATCTTGATGGGAAATTAATCACTTTCGATTGTTTGTCTGGATATCGAAAGTCGCGTGTAATTTTCGATTTTTGTCCGGTTTTTATGCGATGGATGAACGGCGATGTGCGTACGTACACAGTTTTGAAAGTTCATTTCAACGCCCTGTACGATTACATCGAGATAAACATTCGACGGCTTTCTTCTAACGAGATAATCTCATCAACGATGCACTGGGATGGCTTCAGCGTCGCGTTTCTGATGCAGAAATGATAGAGCTTTGCTCGTAAAGCCGGAAGTCATGGAATAAGCGCCAGGGATACTCAATCGCGATTCGACGCGTTACTAGATCATCAAAGTCTGACTTACTTCCACGATTTAATCAACTTCGGACATTCTCTTTCCGTAAAACTCGTAGATGTGAACATCTCGCTGATTGAATTCCGTCAATAGTTCTCTCTTCGCAGTTATACCTACGGCTCCCGGTGTCTAGATCAATTTTTGATTAAACCTTTGACTAAATGGAGGTTCAATATAGAATTTCTATTTTATTAGGTATATGACAGGGAAATTTTAAGGAAAGTACATGGCTTCTAAGACTGAAAATCTGGTAAATTCGTGAAAATTTGTCTTGTTTCGTAGGATGAAAACGGATGCTAATATCTAGTCCTCGTAGTTTCGGCCGGTACGAAAAACATAATGAAATAGATTTTGTAGATATCCGCTAGAGTCTTGCGATTGCGGCGATAGGAGAAGCGAATCGGTCCTATTGTTGCGACGTAGAAAGTTGAAACGACGGAGTAGCTATCGTAATTATACGTTCATTACTTTTTTTGCTTTCGCTGTGTTGGATTGCGAAATTAAACTTCGTCTTCTAGTCCCAGTGAAGGTTTCTACTACTAGAAGCCGCGAGAATTGTTCACGAGGTTTTCCCGCAGCTTTTCTTTCTCGTTTTTTATACTCCGAATCTCATCACTTATGCATGAAGTTGTATAAGTTGAAATTAAATCAAAAAGAGAGCCGAACGATGTTATAAAATTCATTCGAACGACTTTTTCACAACATGACACCTTAGCTGACCATACGAATTAAATAACGCATTAAAAACATGTATAACGGTGTTTTTATTGATTCGTATTATACAATAGTGTTGATAAAAGTGTCATTGTTTTATTGTTTTTTACCGTTTTGAATATTCAGTAGCGTGACTCGTTCTCAGTAAAGACTTTGTACGGGTAATTTCCCTCTCAATTCTGTTGTTAATAACTTTTGTTATGTTTCCATTAACCGCTGGCAAAGGGCTCGAGGTTCTAACAGATAGTTCAATTTTATTAAGCAATTCGATTTCTCGGTCACTGCTGATAAAATTCGTAACAGAACACTTATTTCGGGATCCCAGCCGCCCAGTTCTTCCACATCTAAGAATAAAAATATAAAAATGGAAAGAAAAATGAATAAAGTTACTAAATTATTACTCAAATTACCTGTGGATGTAATCAGCCGTGTGAAGTGGAAAATCAAAATTCACAACGTGCTTAACCAGCACAGTGTCCAGTCCTCTTGAACAGGCGTCTGTAGTAGCCAAAATGGTGAAATCTCCTCTTTGGAATTCAGCAAATTTATCTGCTCGTAATGCGGCGGGCATATCGCCGTGTGTGCAGCCGCATTTTACGCCCAATTCGTTCAAGAAAAGAAACAGCCATTCGCAGGTTTTTATGGTGTTGCAAAAGACTAAAGTCTGGTGTCTTTTCGCGGCACTTGCCTTTGCTATTTTTAATATTTCAGAGGGTCTTGAAGACCGGTTGAGTCGCAAAAATTTTTGCGTAACTTGAGGCATAACTCTGTGCAGATTATCGGTCGTCAGACGAACCAGGGATTCACTCTGCGAGTTAAAGTGATTTTATCACATCATTATCGGTTTTTTAAACACACAGGGATGGGTTAAGGAGTAAACAGGGAGCAAAAATTTCTTTATTTTTCTTCATACGTGGAAAAGTACCGACAGAGCTAATACTAAAATCTTACATTAACAGTTTCCTCCAGTACTTCAGGAAGACAAGTTGGCATTGTCGCCGAGACCAATGTCAATTGCGCGCTATTGGGCAGCTCAGCGTCTGCTTCCGGACCGGCGAAACCGAACTAGACGCGTTAAGGCATTAGAAATGATTAGTTAATCGATATGAAACGTATTCGCCGCTTCACTATGGGTAATTTCATTCCTGCGGCGTCACTCACTTTGATCTTTTTTAAGAAGTGCCTTAATTTTTCCGTAAAACTATCGTCGAGCAAAGTGTCAGCCTCTTCTAACACTACGTGCCGAACTGCCGACATTTTCAATATAGTTGTTGTAGTCAATTTACTAACAGCCCCAAAGCTGCCTATCAACAAATCTATATCATCAATTGTCGGGTTCATCATTTGCTGTTTTGTTCTCCCGCCAACTATCACTCGTATTTTAATATCCGTATTTTTGGCCAGTTTCTTCGCAACAATCTGTAAAAAATTCATCACATTACCTAATTTGTCGATGTCTGGTTATACCGAGACTAAAAATTACCGACTCCGAGTTGATGGGTCAGATCTCTGCTTGGACTTAAGATCAGGCCTAACGGCTCGTTGCATTCCCTGTTTGATAATCTTTTCCATTTAATTATTTGCTCGAATAAGGGTAGTAGATACGCCAATGTTTTGCCACACCCAGTCTCCGCGGCTATAACACAGTTCTTGCCAGATAATAATACGGGGATGGCTATGCTCTGGATTTTCGAAGGCTTAATCAGATCGTCTTCTTTCAAGTTATTGATTATTGTTTGGTTTAAGTCAGACTCTTCGAATGTAGATATTTCTGACTCGGTAATCCCGTCTCCCGGCTGTAATTGACATTAATTTGATGAAAAAATGAATTTAATTATTGAACTGGAAGGGAAAATGTCTTCATGATTCTTTTATTACACACATCTGCATCGGGGTAGAGAATGAAATAGTCGCCAACAGATTTTCTGTGGTGCCATCCTTTGGACGCAAGTGGTACCGCCTGAAATTTATCGTAAGTTTGGCCGGAATAGAAGTTCAACGACTCGTGTTTACACTGAATTATTGTGCTTTTTATTTTGGGGATAGGTTTTTCCGTCAATGGAATTTCTATCGCAGCTGCCTGGCTCTGAAATGAGTATTTTTCCTAATGAAAATGTCAGTTTTTAAAATAATTACCGACAGAGTAGGTGCTAACGAGTTGTTCTGAAGAAATAGGTTAACTTACCGCATATTTCCTGAGACTCACACTGGACGATTTTATTGTATGACTTAGATACCCACGACATGAGTTACAAAACAAAGACAACATTTTAACTTTTTTTTAGTGGCCTGCTTTTGATTATATCACGTTTTTTCCCATTGTTGATCATCTGCCGCCGCACTGTGCACACACTTGTGGCAAGTTAAAACTTAGAAAATGGAGTGAACGCAACTTCGCGAGAACAACGTGGACTTATAGCAGCACTATACTGATGCAACTTCTAAATCTAGCTCAATGTTCGGTCGGTAATAACTCAGTGAGTAACATGTAACGAGATGTGAGCTCGTTGAATACAAAAACGACAGACGGTAACCGAGCTTCCTCGTGTAACAATGAAGCGTTCCAATTTATCCGCCAGAAATATGTCGAGCTAGAGAATTCTTGAGCTCATTTTACCCTGATGGTATCGTAAAGCATGTAGAAGATTTCATCTCTGTTGTGTGAAGTAACGCAGCTTGTGATAAAATACTAAATTTTGTTGTTAAATTTTAGGAAGGTGAAGTGATAATTGTCGAATTTTATGAAATGACGAATGCTTGTAGAAGTTTTTTCGAAAATATCGTAACTTATAAACGAGCTTTTTGATTTTCGTTAACATTTTTGCAGAATTTCAATTGGGAAGATTGATAATATTTAATATAATTTTTTTTCTAAGTAATTTTCTCACCATTCGTAAAACAACGAGCTGATTAGTTGGCATGATTTACCTAATCCAGCGGAAAACGTTTGGAATGTGATAGTAGAAATACGTTCTTGAAACCTGAATTTATCATTAAAATTGGTCAACTGAACTTCCGAAAGAAAATGTTGCGACTTTTTATTGTCCTGATAGAACTCTTTTAAGAGATCGAGAAGTTTTTATCACATCGCGTCAGCTGGTTTCTTTTTAGCTGCAGGGTCTTAACATGAAATAAATGATCACTTTTATTTTCTTTGGGTAAAGAAAGATTTATTACAATTTCTGACATCGTTCTTGAACGAACGTAGAAAATAATAAATATACAACAATTTTTCGTAAACATGTTCACAGTACGTATTATCAATAAAAGGTTGCACTAACTATTGTTAAATAATTCTATCGAATGATTAGGATTATGATAAACATGTGTAACATACTGAACCGGTGATTTACGGTATGTATAGAAAATAATTTCGAACAAATGACGGAATTTCAAAAATATGTATACATTCATTACTGATAAGAGCATAACGTTTCATGTTATACACTTACGAGCAAGTGTTGCTTGAGTATATACGCGACAACACAATTTAACAATTTTTATATATACCATCAACATTTCTGGTTATCTTATAGAAAGAAAATAATAAATAGAAAAATATATACGGAGGAGAATGGAATGAATAGAATATATATTTATCATGTATTTCCTTATTATTATTGCACAGACAATGCTGGTTATTGCTTAGTATTTAAAGATTGATCATTGATTGACACATCGAGACACGTATGTAAGTACGAAATAGGTGATTAGTTACATCCCCTCATAAAAAATAAGGGAACCACTGGCGTGTCTATACATATAGGAGCACGAAAATATGTATACTTTATTATCTTCATTTCATTATCATTCTGTCAAATTATTTCTTATTATTATTATCATTTTATCTATACATACATAATATATAGAGGGACCACGTGATATCACGCCAGTGCAGGTACTAGAGAGGGAGCTCTGAACACTTTGACTCTGGGCCCGCAGAATTATTGTTTTAAAAAATTTTTCAGCTTTTTCACGTATCTTTAACTTACAAGAACGCGTGCTTATGTAGGTATATATCTTTGTGTATCATATAACAGAGCAAGAGGGCCTCTGGAGAAAAGGGATAGGGTATACACGTAAAAGTGTTCTTCGAATTGATCCCTCAGCTACATAACTTGTGGTAACAACTATACAGAGACAAATACAGTAAAATATCGACCGACTATTACGAATATTAATTATCAGGAAATGCCTTATAGCCGGAGCACCGAGCAAGAGAATGCCACTGTTTTCAGTTTGTAAATTACAAGTTCCATTGGCCCCCAATAATAAATGATACCCACGGTATCGATCTCTTCTTTACATCCACACCGTCTGACTGTATATGACGTTAAATTAATGGAAGAAATTATTGTAATCAATTATACTGGTAGTTTTCTATCACGAATTCGTTACCTCCAAATCGTTTGCATCTCTAATCAACAATTAGTTTCACACATGGGCAACCCATCTTCTTCTGACTGCCCCACTAAAAACTTAAATTTCGTTCAAAGTACTGGTATCGTCCAATGATTATAAAATAAAAAAAAATTCAACAGGTAAAAACGTAGCAATAATATGTCTCCACGCATAATTTCCCACTCATAATCATAATCATCATCATCATTTTTAACATTGTAGAGATTACTATGACTTGTTCACGGATATATTTCTGCGGGACCTAATTGGCACACGACTACCGCAAGGATCAACACTGATTAGTGTCTAGGTAAGTCCCTCGTTATCCGTCTTCATTTTTCGCGGATGATCGCCGCTGATCCAGACCCTCCGAGTCCAAGGGCTCGTCAGAATGTACATTCGAGTCCTGCAGGGTCTCTTTGCCAATATAGTTTGGGCTCTGAAGACCGGAAGTAGACTCCGCCGCCGGGGACCCATTGCTCTTTTCATAAGAGGAATCATTCCCCGATTCGGTTGTCCTGCCTTTGCCGTTGACCAGTTCACCGGATACAATTAACGACACGGCTAGTGTCGAATCCATTTTGACGCCGGGCTGCTCTACTTCCGGACTCACATCGTTCATGCAAACTCCACCATTCTCTTTGAAGAGCATACGCAAATCACTGCCCAGCCAACTATCCGGACTTGCGTCCGACACCGCAGGAATTGTCAGCGCTAGTGTTTCCGGTGGTTTCCTCCCTCTCACACTGTTTGCTAGTTCGCTGAGAGGTATTCCCACTTCAGATGTTGCCCAAACGTCACAATTTGGGCTGAGTGAAGCACCTCGTGGGATTTGGGTTGGCTTTGGAGTTGTTGCAGCTACTTCCATGGAACGCCATCGATGTGGTTGATTTAGACCCAATGCAGACAGAGCGCCTAAGCTATTGGCCGGAACTATGCGATGTGGAAACCGGGGAGAACCCCGAATTTTTTCTCGAGATGAAGACTGGCTCGCGCTGGAATCTGCGAGTCCAAAGTTTCCGATTAGAAAATGTCCCGGTTTCCTATTTGGTGTCAAAGTTTCAATTTCAAAACCCTTAAAACTCACGTGGCGGAAGAGTGAAGTTAACCCTGGGCTCGCTGCACTCCTTTCTCTGAAGTCCCAAGCTCAACCTCCGATCTTCCTCGCTCGTGATGCTGATTATGGGTCCAGACCCACAGCGAGGGTGAGGTGGCCGCGTACCTTGTGCGTCTACCTGACACGTAGACGCAGCCTTGGTGCCAGGAACTAACCCAGCAATGTAACCCATGTGGACGCGCAACGCAGAGGCCACCCCTGAAGCGTGCAAATAAGGGCCATTGCAATTTTATACTAAACATAATCGAGACCTATAGATTGTGCCGAATTCCATGTAGCCAGCTTGTTTGATGAGTTATGCTTCGTATTCAAGTTCGTTACAGTAAGTGTAACACTGACACTGAACATAAGTCTTAGCCCCATTAGAGAAATGAACATTTGAACATGTATAGCCAAAAGCTTTGCGAGTCTCAAGTCTTGCGAACTATGGTTGGCTATTTATCTCTCCATTTGTACGTCTGTCTGTCTGTCTGTCTACTATTGAAGGATAACTGACAAGGGCGGCGCAGAGTCTGTTCAAAGAGTCTGCAGTTAGTCACCGTAAAATAAAGCCGGTTTCGGATCGTTGAGCGAAAATAACGCAATTTGAGATAGTATTTTTGGCATTCTTAACCCCTGAGCTTCAAATGTCGCTGTCTAAACGTTGGCTTACCAGTGAACGAGGCGGTGGATGTTTTGCGACTGTTGGGTCGACTTCCAAAAAGGCTGAAGAGCCTGTGGAAGACACCCAGTCGGTTGGGTCCCTCTGTTTCCCTTCGTTGATGGAGTTTGTAGATGTCCGCGAGACTCCTTCGTGGACCATCCTCCAGGTCCGGTTGACTGCTAAAGGCTACGGTTCCGCGGCGCATGCCTACGTTCACGGAGAACGTGTAGGTACATAGTTGGATTTTTTGAGGAAAGAACGCACTCTTTAACGAGTTATGCGTATAGGGATGGACACAGTTATTTAATAAAAAAAAAAAACGACTTGAAAATTGTTGCAGTGTTCTTAACGCCAGACGAAGACGTCGTCTAGGGTCATCTAAAGGTAAACTCAGAATGAGGAGGCGTGCATTAACGCTATGCAAGGTGTTTGGCATAGTCCATTAGTTCACTCTTTATAATTAACTGTGTATTTACATCTCGAACGGAAGAAGACATAGGTGGAAGATCTATTTATATAATACCTATGTATAAATCATATGTATGTACACGTGTATCTGTTATTTTATAGAGAAGACAGACTCGATGACGAGGGTGAAAGAAGTAGTTGGAACGAAACTAACGACAACAGACGAATGACGACACTATGATATAAATACGATACAATTCTGCAGGGTGGGTCATCCCCCTAATCAAGTGTGACCGATTTTGTTACCAATCGCATATATACGATAGTAAAAATTGCACCTGAAAAGGTCGAAAGTTGCAACTTTACTTTTTAATACTGAACCGAATTTGAATATTCAAAAAAGAAATTCGTAACAAATTTTGACAAGCTTTCGCGTTCAATTCTAGTTAATTAGTGACGAAATTGGCTATACTTGATTCCGGGTATTAATGACTTTACAGATAATGTCTCGCATTTACATCAGCTTCTATTTGAAAGACGAGAACGATCCTGAGAACTAGACGTGCAATAATACGAAAATGTTCACCTTTTAGAGGTACCTGAACGATGGAAACGACAGCGAGAATATAATTATTATATTGATAGAAAGTTTTGAAAAAGTCCATGACATATACTAACGTTTGAATAACGTTTCAAGTAGAGTTTGTATATTGTTGAGGGATGCGGATAATACGTTTGATATCATCTTCTTTATTTTCCGACTCTTCTGACGATCTCTGGGGAAATTACACGGGTCTTAGTCCTCGCAGGAATAAACCATGGACAAATCGATCAACGGCACATTTTCTAAATACGTTACGGAGTACTGGGTATGATTTATCCATTTCTCACGTTTCGGTGTCTGAAGAGAGTCGACAAAAAAATTCTTTACGTCTCTCGAAAATTGGGAACCAGACTTCTTTTGTTTTTTCTCGCATTTCATATGTTGGGGAGCGTGGGGTAATGGGAGCTAGTACTGAAGAAGTGAATAGGAACGCGTCAGTGATTTGGAAATCGTTCGGTTGCCTTCGGCAATGTTCATTTACGTTACGCGATCGCAGCCGGGCGCCATAGTAGTAGCAAGATAGCGGCTATGAACGAATGAATGTTTTATGTGTTCCTGTAGTAAGAAAAGATTTTTTTGCGTATTCGAGGTAAATGGCTTAGCTGATTATTTTTAATTTTTTTTTGCAATTACCTTTTACTTAGTTTGATGTATTTTTGTATAGAAACACGTTAATAGAGACAATAATAAAATTAGGTTGTAAATTTTTATCAATTCAAATAAGAAGAATTTCGGGTAATCAGAGCCAGGGTATAATTTTGTAATATTCAAGTGATAAAAGGTAGATTTTTGTTGATTATTGGTTCTTAGTTGAGTAAAACAGTACCAAATTCATAAGTAAATCTTCTGTTTTAAAAGTGATTGAAAGTTTATATTGATGGCTCCCATTGCGCATATGGAAAAGTTGTGGCTTTCGTTACCCGACAGGTGGGGTAATGGGAACGAAACGAACATTTTTTTAATGTTAATTTTTTAAAGCCCTTCGTTGATTTAATAGAAAAATTCATTGTTATTATTATAGATAAATAACTAAAGAAGTCAAAAAGTACGAAACGTAAATATGATTAGATCGATAAATTTATTTTTTTATTGCTTTTCCATATGTAGCTCCAACTACCCCACGCTTCTCTACCATACAGACAAACTACATTCTGCATTTGCCGAAAGAAAAGAAAAAAAAAACATGAAATACAGTGTAATTCACACGGTCCTATCTACTGATGAAGAAATTTATAGAATTCCTGCAAATTGCGAAACGAAAAGAATTCACAAGATCTGATAGCTTTCGCTCGAATAGGCATCGATCTCGTGTCATATACCTAGACGGTTTTGCCTTCATATCTATACCTAGGTATCAACCATGTAGTATGAATCTCGACAAATCGTAACAGTTCAGTGAGCCGAATAAAATGCAAATGCAACTTCAAACGGTAGTAATATGAGGATAATGCCTATTCTTATTTCTTATATATATATATATATATATATATATATCATGGACCTTTTTAGGAATATAAAAGATATATGTAAAGCTCTTACCGGATGGGTCAGCAGAAGGCCAACTTGCTCTTGGAATTACAGGCGGAAGAACACTAAGTAGTAGAAGCGGAAGTCCTCCTCCGATACTCGGGTTCCTCTGAGGAATCGAGGCGTTTGAAGAAGCCTGCGATGGGCCCGGGGGTTCTTCACCAAGCTGCTTTTCCAATCTCGCCAACTCGAGTTCGAGTTGAGCCATTTCCTTACGATACACTCGATTTTGGACCTCGACTCGATACTGTAACTCCCTGTGGAAAAATGATATATATATATTTAAAGCGTTGGTTTCCACTCAGTGCAAGCCAACTCGGCACATTCCAGGTTTTTCGTCTGTTTATTGCAGGCTGGCCATCCACTTTTTTTTTGTTTTTTTTTCGAATCGATGTCTTCCGAAAGCAAATCAATTCAACCAGATAAAAAATGCAGATGGTTGGCCTGCAATAAACAGACGAAAAACCTTGAGAGTGCCGAGTTGGCTTTGACTGAGCGGAAACCAACGCTTTAATCTCTCTGCATGGTTACCGCCTTGATTTCCTACGGCGGAATGTAAATTACGTCTCAGATAAAAGAAATGAAATCGCATCGACAATCAGTTTCAGATTTCCACATAGTATATTGTTATATACTGTGCGAGATGTGAGAAAAGGTTGAAAATTTCACTGAATAAATAACACCGCGTACATAAAATGATCGAAATTGAATAAATCTAGTCTTTGAAAGTGTCTGACGATGACGGAAGACTGAAGGCATGAAATATCGTACCTTCTGTCGTCTGTTACAAATCTTCTCGTATTGCATTCGATCTTAAGTCCTAAACTCTGTACGACAGGATCCGCTCTCTCGCCGGCCAATATGTTTGCCAATTGTGGAAGGAAGAGAAGAGCCAGGGTCGAAGTAGTCGAGGCCAGTATCAGAGCCGTGATAGTAACAAAGGCTAGGGTAGCTCGGTCGGACATTAGATTAGCCAAAACTACGACGATTACGGAGGTAATAACGACGGAATAGACGCTCATTCCGATATACTGGGAGTCGTTAAGTGCTGGAATTTTCACGTGCCTGTAAAAATGAAGTTTTTCTTTGGTTAAAAATCGCGTGTAGCATATCGTCTCACTAGCGGAGTTTAATATCCGTATAATGGAGCGAAATTATCGAAGTTATCAGTCGAATTTCAAGATTATCGTTCGACAGCGATACCACGTCATTAAAACTCGTCTGTATGATGTTACATGATCAATGGAATGATATGCCATCCCATATTGTACCGACCTCGTTTCCCAAGCCATATAGACTCCGACAACAAGTAGCAGCCCCTTGTAAGCGTAAAGCGCCCCAAGCCATCCGTTCGTATGCTGAGACCTACAGACCTCCACCTGCGAAAGACGGCCAGGTTAATTATACCTCGTTACTAATAATTGTTTTGGCTACAGCTAGATTCACCCCATTTTCTCCCCGCCCGTTGTGCTCCCTTGATAGTGAGCTATGATAACACTTTGTGTCTTACCTGGGGCTGATATACGACACCACGATCTTGCAAGCTGATGTCTAAGGTGAGATTGCGAAGGTGTCTTTGCATGGGGTCTAAGGTCACCCACAAGGTTACAACTAGGCCATCAATCAGTAGGAGCACAAAGATCAGGCTTATGAGCTGCGTGTCTTGAAGCAGCTGGAAAATTTCACGTTTCATATGTACCACATATTTCAATATTTTACGAAACTTTCCACGTGGTTTTACACCTGGATGTAGGTATACGTGGGAGAAAAAGAAGGTAAAAAAAAAAAAAAACTTGCCCGTCACGTTCCTCTGGAAATTTATTGATTTATAAGAATTTTCAGTTCTCCGTTTCAAGAGTCTTATTCCTATCTTTGAGCATTTTGGTTTCGACTGAAAAATGAATGAGACAATTTGAAAAGAGAGACAAATTAAAGTTTGTTCTTTCTATACATTTGAAATGTCGGTTCGTTGTGAAATTTTCTCGGCTATATTTTCTCACTGAGAGAGTATTATACCATACAAAACTTTTTATACAGAGAGAAAAGAGGGAGAGTAAAAAAAAAAAAAAAAAAAAAAAACAAGTCAAGATAAAAAAGACAAATAATTGACACGTGATCTCCAACTTATAAACTGTTACTTTATGTTTCACAATTTATGACCCAGCTCACCTTGTTTTTAACAACCCCACTTCTACTTCTTGTAAATATCCTGTGAACTCTGTATGTCTTTGTGAACATCGAACCAAACGCGAGTGAGAATCCAGCTGACAGAAGGTAGACCCTGGCCTGTATAAATACATGCCTAGTTATAGGTATAGACAGACAATTCTCTTCGGGGTCGAATTATATTTTGTGATAATTGACGAGGGTGTCAATTATACGCTGCGGGTCATCAGTATATATTTGAAAGCAATTATATATCCTCGTTATATATATTTGGTTTGTTTTTTTCCTCATTTTTCATTTTTGCCAGAAAAACAAATCCAAAATAAAGAATGAAGGTGATATTATTTCCATAGAATGAATATACTGACATGAAATTCATTAGTGATTGTCAGTTATATGATTTAAACTTGTGACTTTTTTCTTTTGATCGTTCGTCGACACGTTCCAAAGAAATAGCGTATCAATGTGAAATGAATAAAAAATCGAAAAAGTAATTATTTTTTTTTTTTCATATCGCGTGAGCCTTTTGTACCTTCGGCATATCTTTTGTGTGATAAATCGGCCTCCCGCGTGAACCTCGACGTGTTTATTTTTCTACTTAGTTTGAAGAACCAGCTGTTCAAATCCGAGAGCCGAGGGTCGGCATCATTCTTGTGAAAATATTTGGATTTGACTTACGGTACAGACTATAGGAAAGTACGCGTCGCTGTCAGATAAAGTAGCGTCGTCAAGCCCCAAAAGTATCACGGCTCCATAGACTAGTGCACAACCAACGGCTGCTATGTTGTTCAATTTTGGGCTCGACAGTTTTATGCTTCTGTTGACAAATAGGGACATTTTTTTTATTTCCAATATCAATCGTATATTTCGGGATAAAATAGACGATACGAAGTTCCTTTTGCTCAATCTTTACCCTTCGGATTAGTGAATGAAAAATATTATTTTCGAGCTTACTTGTGCTTTCGGAAGTGAAGGTTGAAGGCAAGGAATGCAAGGGCCAGGGTGGCACCGATGCTAGCTAGACATGTGATAGCTAGGAATGCTCCTGGTGTGACAGTCACAACCCTAAGCCTATAAATATATCAGTTTGATAATTAGTGGCAGATTATGCCCGAAGTCCAGCGTGATTAATAATTTGAAAAAACCTAAATTGGACCTTATTTTATTGAAATTTTGGCCACGGCTAGTTCCTCATTTAATCTATAAACTCTTTCTGCATTTTTTTTTTATCATCATTCATCCACATTTCATACCGGCAAACGCGACGAGCTGCTGGGGGATGTTCACCTGGCCATTGCGGTGACGCACATCCAGCACAAGTCATCGTCAGACTTCCGTTTGTCGGAGTGTAGATTGCTATTCTTCTTAAAGTATGGCCTGAAACCGTGTAAAAAAAAAGGAAATGACAAAAGACGTGGGAATTAAGGTTTGGATTTTCAGGGTATAGGATATGAATAGAAGAGACGAAGTCTGCGATAATCGATGGAAATGGAAATAGCTAATCAAGTATAACGGCGAAAGACTGTAATTTTGCATTTCAGTCGAATACATTATCGAAGCATTCACTGAGCTTCTATCAGATGAAAAAGGAGCGCAATTTTTTTGGCACACCGCAGCTGATTCTATACCTCATTACTGATGGTAATCAACGATGTTTTATTCCACCAAAAATTGGTTCCCTTTTTTTGTGTTAATTATGACCCAACGGTATTTTTATTTGCAAAGTGTGCCAAGCTTAGTTATTCTCTTACTGATAAGATCCGCTACTTCTTATCACTGTAGGTCGAAAATTTGAGAATATTAAAAAGCGTGAACTCATGTTCGACGGAGAATAAAAAGTTACTTTTAAGGATGTTCAGGTGGTACATTCGACATCAAAACAATAAGACAGACAAAACCCGAATTTGATGATTTTGGATGATATTAATGCGAAAAATGATTCAATAATATCGAGGAGGGGATATCTCCACAACCTCAGAAAATGAAAAAACTCAATTTAGTGACAGAATGTCGAAAATACCAAGAATCATGAAAAGTTGTAAAAACATTTTATAAGTATACGCGGAAATTGGTTGAAATTGTCCATTTTTTATCCGATTTCCAAATTTCAGGGTTTGTTATACTCAGTGATTAAATCTCTACGAACTCACTGAAAAAAGTTTTTCATAAAACTCATAAAAGTGAGTTCGTAGAAATTTTATCACTGAGTATAACAAACCTCGAAATTTTGAAATCGGATAAAAAATGAACAATTTTAACCATTTTCAGCACATACTTGTAAAATGTTTTCACAACTTTTCATGATTGTTGGTATTTTCGACATTCTGTCACTAAATTTAGAATTTTTTCATTTTCTGAGGTTGTGGAAACATCCCCTCCTCGATATTATTCAATCATTTTTCGCATTAATATCATCCAAAATCATCAGATTCGGGTTTTGTCTGTCTTATTGTTTTGATGCCGAATGTACCACCTGAACATCCTTAAAAGAGAAAAGAACTCGTTGAAAATTCTTGGAATAAATGGTCTACTTCATGACCTAGACTTACGTGAAATTTCTTCTAGTCGCTAAATGGGCACTTCGGCCTTTGTCGAATCCGTTTTTCTCAAGTGTTGAAATTTCGTGTGTATTCCGAATATTATGTATAATGCATGACGTTAATTTCTTCGATAGCTGCAGTTAGAGCTACTCACGTTAAAATATGACGTAAAAATGTCGAAAATTTGATCAAGACAACCCACGGTCATTTCTACCTGATAACGCCAATAAATTATGCGAAAGCTTTTTCCTCGCTAATTGAGACTGACAGATGTTCATCTAACAAGAAGTTATCGATTCTCTGATTAGTTTTCCGGTGAAAACCTTTCCAATCACTTGGCTGGTCATCTTCTGAATCTATCGATTAAAAATCGATCGTTTAGAATCTAGAACCGTCAATCAGTCCGAGAGTTGTTATGATATTATTAGTTTTTATTGTATAATAATCGATCCAAAATTTTTATCGCAAAACCGCTGTTAGAAGTAATTGAGCGTATCGCGTGACGCGATCTGGGTGAAAAATAGTTATTCCTGAGGTATTTTTCACGTTATCAAAGAACAGCAGACGTAGGTATATTTCTTGAGAGATAAATTGAACGATGCTACATTTCATTTGAAAAAAATGTCGATTTTTATAGGGATGAAAAAAAAAGAAATTTTTTTGTTTCTACGAATACACAATACGCTTTAACTCTGTTTGAAAAAGGCTGCGATACTGCGCAGGGCTGCTATTCATTGAAATAAATGGTTACGCTTTTCTTGAAGGTGCCGTTTCAAAGAACTGACAATAAATACTTGAAATTACGAGCAACGCCCACGCCTGTGTATAGTGTAATAAATTTTTCTAAGTTTGCTTGAAATATTAATAACGTATAGATCTGCGATATCATAAAGTATGTAGATATGTGAGTTCACATCGTATTATAGCTAGCTCTTTCAATATTGTCTCAAAGTTGAAAGCGGTGGAAGCTCGGTGAGGGTAGTATAGCGCGTTGAGGGTGATGCATCGATTCAATATAGACCAAAGGAAGGGCTTGGGCTTTCTCATTTAGTTGGACAATAAATAATTCATCATAAACCGGCGGGGGCAAAGATATAACTTTCATGAAACAAAGAGAGATATTAATAATTAATAAGACTGGTCTGGTCATTAGATAACCATTAGTTGCCCCTGGTCTGCACCTTATAAATTATTGTCTGCGAAAAACAATTCTCTCAGTCCCAGTTTTTTTTTAAAGCCTCTTCTATTCTCTTGAGGCGTTCTTATCTCAACAAGAAAAAGAAGCTTCTTGGAGCATCATCCATGGTTAGCCAATTCTCCTTCAAGGGAATAGGAGGAATCGAGTTTGACAAATGAAAAGTGTACCATTCTCTTTCGCACAGTCTATTTTCTTACATCCTCTTATCTGAAAAAACTGCGGCAGTATTCTCCACGTTATGATTAATTCGCATTACTAAGGCCCTAAGTCGATGCTTAGGAGTTTCAAGAACGGAACAAAAACCAAGTAGCTATCTAATCCTCCGATTTACGGTCTAGTCATGATTTCAAATTTCATTCCTTATTTCACGGTGTTAGACATGCGCTTATGTCAAGTAAGCGCTTATGTCACGTATTCTTAGTTCGATTTACAACGAGAAAAATTTGCGAATAGATCATCGAGGAAAAGTTTGTAAACGAGAAAAAATAATCTACATAGAAATGCAGAGTATTTTCGTAGCGTAACTGCTGAGGATTTTCTCGTTCTAATCGCGACGTTGAATCGTCGGATTTTTGGAGGTAGAACGTTTTTCTCCAAATGTTTTTTCGGTAGTCACGGTTAGCGAAAATATATCAGATGGACTGAGAGACAAATGGTGAAAAAACAGGGTTCTGTTATCTTGGGAATTAATTGATCAGATCAGTTTAACCACTGCTCTATCAGTCCATATAAACTATATAGCCCGGCGTTCGAACAGTTGCTTATCTTGTGCTTGGAAAACTTTAGACGAGCTTTACGGCAGGATCTAGTCAAGGGTGAAATTCTAGGCGGCTTAGAAGCCCACCTTTACTATATACGTTCTGATCCCTTCATTACTTGTACATGATTTAGAAATCTGTTATAGACCGTCTTAGGGACGGTAATTAATCGGTTTTTCGATCGTTAGCTTTTTTTCCTGGGACCTCATTACCCGAAATCTTAGTTGAAATCCAATACGTAGATATTTATATTTATTGTAGAAATTTCATAGCTTCAAATCCTTTTGTAAATTATATAAGACTGTTCGAATTACAGTTGGATTTTGATCAAAATTTGGCAAACGCTAAGTGGACTCGTTGGATTGAATAAGGAACGGTTTGCTTGAAGAGACACTGACTTTTGCAATTTGTTTTACTTTCGTTCTTTTCCTCAGACAACTTTTTTGGCGATAGGTGGGTACAAGAAAATGTAATTTACAGAAGTTGGATCGTTTTTCTGAATCGGGAATTTCATTTGTTTCCTCTGATCCGGATGAGGATTTTAGTTATTAATTGCATTTGGTGTTTAACTTGGCGAAAGTCGTTAACAACTCTTTCGTTAGCACATACATACATTTTATAGCTTGAAGTTGAAGAGTTGAGGAAACTTTAGAATCCAGAAGGAAGAAGGCGGACCTAAATTTGGAAGAATAAAATTTTCAAACAAGGACAACATGGATAACGAAAATTAAAAAAATTTCATTCACTCATCATTAACAGCAGTTTAATTAGCCTGAAGCTTACTTAAACGAAATTTAACAGACAAACAAACCTAGTGAGCAATAGGATCTAGAAACTAGTTGTATACCAGTTCGAATTTCTTACCGTTTCCAAGGATCGTGAGGTTTATAAATTTCCTTATATATAAACGGAAAGGCGGATGAGAAGTCAAAAACTCGAAGGGTTGTAAGCATAATTTACTTTTCCAAGAGAAAATACGATCAAGTATCTGGTATGAATTTTGCATAACGTTCTTCGAATCCGTGTTCAAGATACGGAGGCATAATATTTCGTCTTTTTTTTTACATTATGCGGTGAAACAACAATTCTGCTTGTTATTGGTTATGCAAGATGAGTGCCAGATGGGACAGCAAGATTCCGTTACGACAAGCTACGAATTCATAAGTCTGCAGAAGGCCTATTTCAGCCAAAGCTTCGCTCGTGCAGACGGTCATAAATTCGCTCAATTTAGAGTAGAATCTTGTGCGTTAGGCGTCACTTTCGTAATTGCCCGCAGGAACTCGGGTTTCATCCCCATTTGCGCATTTTATTTTCAAAACTTTGGCACGGGCCCCGTCTTACCTTCTTTCATATAAGTATATGTATGGGTTTACACAAACGTACGTGGTACATTCGTACACGAATGTAGCTGCACATAACGTGGGTACGAAATCCAGGGTGACGTGAGAAGCTGGTATAAAGAAAGAATATTGGAGAATGAAAGATCTGACGATTAATCGAAAAATTAATCAGCCGAAAGTATATTATAGTTTTAGTTAAATTTATAATATTATGAGGCGAATCTTCAAGGTCTAAAGAATATTTAATGACCGTATAAATCTATGATGGGGGAAAAAAACAATTAATTCAAGAAAGAGATAACGCGACGGGATCAAGCAGCATGATGAGCTACTTGGAGACGCCAAAGCTCAAGCGGGTAATGAGATGCAATTATTATTAGAATGGAGATGATAGGGCAACGAAAACGTTAATTACTTGTGGTGTCAAGGTTTACCCAAGCGTTCAGTATTTGTGGTTAAAATATCCTCGGCTAAACCATGCCTGGCTATAATAGAATATAATACATTACGATACGAGTGCGGTAAAATATCATACGCAACTTGTGCGCAATGCGATTACCGTACTAATCAGGTTCCGAACCTAACATACGAAGGAGAATAAAAATGCTCTTTGCATCACAGATCAAAACTTTTCCGCGTCATTTGTCAAACTAATTTGGAGATATGCACATAGCTTTTTTTTAAATTCAAAAACTGTATTCCCGTAGTATAAATTAATCGACAGTTTTGGTCAGATCATCTGTATATAGCCGCTGTCAACTGTGAGGGTGTGTAATAGTGAATTGTTGAAGTTTTTATTGCGTGATGAATTATTGCAGTTTCTACTAAAAATGAAAAGCAATTTACGAAACCTAGTTTGGTGTTTTATGGCGTTGATGCTGTTGAAGAGAAAAGTTTAAAGGTCAGCGTAATCGCTCTGGTCGTAGCTTACTGTACATCATCGCACGTTGCTAATAAAGTGGTTGTTGATTAAAGCTACAGGGTGAATTGGAGATCTGGTCGGTGATGGTATTAAATTCTGTTGGGGCGGAAGCAATTTAAATTAGTTACAAAGGGCGGGAGTATCGGTATGAAAGATGTTTAACTGCAGATTGAAGAATGGAGAAGATCAAAGTGATCCTCGTTGTAAATTGCGGTTCTGGTAAATTCCTAGATCGCATCCTCTGGCTTTATTACCGAAAAGAAGCAGTCGATTTGCTTTCTGCAAAAGTGAACATTCTCGTTATCTTGAATTTCCAATAAATCCATTTTTACGGACTTCGAAAATATTTCGACAGCACAAACTCTTGCGTGTATAACTCTCAGCCTCTTGGCGTTTTTAAATTGAATGGAAAAAAAAAAAAAATTGCCAATTAGCAGTAGAAAAGAAAATAAAACATTCGCAAAACGCCGAGGGCGTTTATTAAACTTTTGAAGAACAACTTTGATAATGTTTTCCTCAAAACTAAATTGTGTTCTTAATATCCAGCGAGCTGAGATTTATAGAAGGGTTCAAAAACACCATTTCGCTTATACTGGAACGGAAAAAATGATGGTAAATGATTTGCATCTTTTTTATAATACAAAGCAGATCAAAAAATAAAAATTCCGCTTTGTAGGGCACAAAAGCTTCTCATATTCTTGAAAAGCAAAATTGAACTTGATTATTTTTTCCTTTCATCTATTCGCGAATGCTCACTCCATAAATTCTATATTTGGTTAAATCTTCTCCTAAATTCGCGACGTTTTTTTATTTTATTTGACCCAAAAAATCGCGGCCAATTGTTCGTGGTAATAAGTTTTCACCGAAAAAAAGTAAATTCAACGACAATAAAAAGAACAATTCCCCAAATCCATACATGATACAAAATTTTAAGAATCGTAATTAAATTGCGAATCAGTTTATTAATTAACAAATGAATTAATCCAGCCTTGTATGCAATCGCGTTACTGTATGTTGCCTTTGTGCAAGATTCGGCATGAATTATTCATCTTCATCGATATTTACGAGCTAGTTGGTGACCGGCGATATACCCATACGGTCAGCTGTAGTCTCTGTGCACACGCCATGACCAGAGGAATTAAATTTTGATGTCTAAGCCTCATTTCCGTGTGAAAAATCCAGAAATAAAAATGTGTTAATTTCAAATGAATGAATATATCCATATTTGAATGACCCAATAAATTATTCATCCTAGGTAAATATGTATTAATTATTATTCAGAGGCTATTTATTTCAGGCAGAAAAAACGATGTATTAATTTTTGCCGCTGAATATATATATCGTCGATTCAATCAAGCGAAATAAATTTATTCATTCATAATTTTATCTCTGGGTGAACAACCCCTATTACGATTAAAGTTCGCCGTGAAAGACGCCTTTATAAATTCCTACCCACGATCCGTCTCTTTCTCTTTCTCTTTCTCTTTCTCTTTCTCTTTTTTTCTTCTCTTTCTTGGGCACGTACACACGTAGATTTGTATGTATATCCGAGGGTTGAAGTTCAGAGTAGGAAATTGTTGGTAAGGGGTGTAAGAAGTTAGACTTGGTCTATTGAAAGTTAGAACTGGTTGGTTCCAAGGTAAAGTTCGGAAACTCGACTGGCTCTAGCAACTAACCGCAGAGAATCTGAGTGCATGTAGATTGCACGTATAATACGAGGATTAGAATTAGAATTAGATACGCCTGGGTACTTGCGGGATTCAATGCTTTTTCCTCAAACCAAGGCACTGTGTTATCCCATGTACAAAAATTTGTTCAGTATTGAAATACTTTCAATTTTTGACAAAAAAATCTTCACGACAACTTCTAGCTGGTATATAATATCGAAATACACATTTTTGATCTACGGTATTGCCGAAACGAATTTTTTAGCAAAATCATGGGATCTTTCCGTTCTTATCAAGCGAGGCGATAAATACATCAGTACTAAGCCAGCTTACATTTCACATCTCTTTTTCTCAAGTCTGACTCTTTTCTCTCTCTCTCTCTTTCTCGAAAAAAAAACGAGCTTTCCAAGGAGCGTGGGACGCTTGGGTATTCAGGAAAATGGGAATCTAAGAGGGTCTTGGTTGCCAGTTTTTTTTCTTTTATTCTTCTAAGGTCGCGGGAACTCGAAAAATTTTACGTTCTCTTGCCTTTTTGGATTCAAAATATTCACTGATCTCACACGTTATGTTAGTTGTCCTTTGCATTTTACCACGCGAATTTTAAGCGGGGATCAGAGTTCATTATTACGTTATTAGCAAACGCTGTAAAGTATTATAAATTATGAGCGAATAAATATCTGACATTTGTTACCCTGCTGGGCTGCCTTAGTATTTTTACCATTAATTCCAGATAATTAAACCGATTATTAAATTAGCCAAGTATTTTAATTTGTCAATACCTTTCGCGACTCTAGCCGCGTTCGTAAGCTTGAAATTTTCACGTCCGCTGATTTCTGCAGCTCAATTGCACTAAAAAGGGTCAAACTTTTAATAATAGCATAAATTTTGCCCCGTTTAAACACCTTATGGTCATAGATTTCTCAAGTTAGTTCAGCTCAGTTTCCGCTACATTTACACACGTCTTATGCAATTGGTGATTAATAATATTTCTAATTAAAGGTATAATCGTTGATTATTTATTCACAAAGCTTCTACCAATTTTAAACATCGCAATTGCTCGTTGTAAATTCATAGTATTTCTTGTTTAAACAGAAATTTCAGCCAATTGTTTGCGAGGGGGTCTCGAAATTTCATTTTCAATCATTCTCGCTGTATCAGATTCCGTATTTACACTACCTTGATGAATGTTTTACTAAAGTTTCGCAGAGCTAATATCAAAACGTTATTATCTAAATATATATCTGTATATACTGTACAGAGTTAGAAAGTGATTTACCATAGGAAGCTAGGGTACGCGGATACGTATAATTCGGTAATTTTTGATGTTTCGTTAAAATCACCCCGATAAATTGTTGCGTTTATAATTAGTTTTATTTCAGGTCTGGGCAGGTAGGGATAGGGTTGCCTTTTCATTTCTGTGCAAATAAGGGCAAGAGTCACATGGGGATCCGCACCCCAGCGTGGATTTAATCAATTTTTTTTTTAATGAAATGATGTTTCGTTCTTGTTCTTTCCTGCCGATATGTCGCATTTGATTAGAGAGAGGAAAATAAAGTAACGACCGTAAGGCCGCAGGTGAAAAATAAAATAATTTTTGAAATTTCACTACTGAAATGATAAAATTCAGAACGATTTTTCACCACCAATTACATCAGTTTATAACAAAATTAAAAGAATAATTTATATTTAATTGAATATTTTTCCGGAAGATCAAGGGATTACATATATATTGATTTCTCGTAGAATTTGTCGTTGATAACTCACGTACCGAGGGTTAGCAATGATTCGTTTTTATTTCGAATCGTGAACAAGCATTGCTCGCATCGTCAATTCAATCTCGTCAAATTATCTTTTAGGTGTAATTGGAATGAAATTAAATAGTTTAATTACCATTACCTACCATATGGTATGGGAATTTATACTCCTACGAATTTGAACGAATTTTTATGAGATTCAAAATATTTTATAGTGAATCATCAAACTATAAAAACAACTAAAATTTCTTCTGAAAAACTACGAAAGGTTCCAATTTTTTTCATTGGTCATAAATATTTTTAGAATTATTTTCATCAGACCAGCTAACACTGCATCGTTGAAAAGTATATGCATACGTATATTATATGTTGAATTATTGA
This sequence comes from Tenthredo scrophulariae, assembly GCA_963978835.1. Taxonomy (NCBI): domain Eukaryota; kingdom Metazoa; phylum Arthropoda; class Insecta; order Hymenoptera; family Tenthredinidae; genus Tenthredo; species Tenthredo scrophulariae. The sequence continues at coordinate 6,680,954 of OZ022230.1, read as the reverse complement.
ATTACATAAGTAGAAAATTAATAGTGGCAACTCTAAAATATAAATATTAACTTCACCTACTTTAAAAACAAAAATTGCATCATATGTGATGAATTTTTAATTTGTGCAAATCATTTCCAACCGTGTATAGGTATACGCGTGTTATTAGATAGCCAGCGAAGAACGTTAGTAGGGATGGAGCTGCTTCCCTGGGGGTTTGTCTGCGGTTGGATGGCTGCGATCCATTAATTGCAAATATATTATAGGATTAGAGCTTTGACAGTTTGAATTTGTTCTGATACTAAATTGGAAAGGAAATCGAGTCTGGGAATGAAAGTCCCTGGACCAGAACCAGAGCGCGCGCATATGTTGCATATAAATAGCGAAAATCCCCTCAAAGTAAAAATGAGTAAAGTTGTTTTCGAGAAGCAATTGCAGCAGTACGATTGCAAGCTTTTATTTTCACGGAGAGTTCAAATTGGCAGATATATGGTTATACGGTTTAAAAATCTACTGTACGGGATGAAAATCGACGAATAAATCAGCTGGGCTTTCATAGATAATTGCCATATCTATAGTTCAGAGAGTTACGTTACGGTACGCATTATGGATGTACGAATAATATTAATTGAAATTGGCGAGTACGTCACGTTGCCATGGTTCCAGCAGATCCGAAAACCGCATAATGCGTTGCTTCGCCGTTCCTAATTCGATGAATCCTCTGTTTAATTTCTCAAAATAGGTTTATTTGTGAAAAACATCCCGAGTCACGTTTTTTCACATGTTACACTGTTTCACCGAAATCACATCCTCTCATGAGCCATAAATATTGAATAAAAATAAATGCAGTCGATGCTTTGACATGAACAGATGGGATCTCGGTGAAAAATCCAAAATGTGACTCAAGGTTTTCCATAGATAAGCAATCAATCGACTGTCGAGTCGAAGCCCATATTGTGGCCAAAATAAATGGTGACAAATTTTTTGCACTCGACGAAATCACTTCGTTGAAAAAGTATCATTAGATAAAATGGACTAAAATCCAATTAGGTTATTTCTCGTGTAACAATTGACCGATTCATACAATTATTAGATGATGATTAATTCTATACAATCACCGATTAATATGTCATCGAGTTTATTTTAGCTGCCGGATTACTACGACGTTACGTATCATTGTGTCGACGAAAATTTACCCAAAAACTGTCATCTCACAGTGTCATTTAAGTTTCATTAATAAACTATGGTTTATTTAGGAAAAAAAAATGGCTTCAATTTGTTCAATCATTCGATATCGACTGTAATTAATTTCACACCCTAGCCTTCCAATATACTCTAGTGAACTATGGGTATGATTCTAGTATTAATTAGGTTACCTATAACACTGCAGTTGAAATTGACAACTGTGCATAGGTTTAGTAATTCCGAACTGCTAAGTGGAAACTAGTAACTGTATAGTAACTACAGAAACTAACGGCACCATTAGACTGAATTCCCTTTGTATTACCTGACAGTATAAGCTGGCAATGAAACATGGGTTAATCGCCACATATTTGACTCCCTAATTCTCTGCGGCACGCACTCTCCAAGTGTTGAAAATGTTCAATAGCGTAAGTTGCCATCGTAGTACTTAAGGAGTATTATTGATTCCTAAATCAAGATATACTCGAGGTTTAAGGGAGTGTATACACGTTGGAAATGACTTTCTTTAAATCAACACAACGCGTGTTAAATTTCATTTTATGCACGCGAAACGTCCGCAAAATCAAACTTTACGCACAGCGTGTTGAAATTTGCTTTCTATAATAGTGTATGGAAAGTTCTTACTTTGTGTAACGAAAATTGTACGTAAAATAGCAGATTTTTGATGATCTTACAAAGTGTGCGGGAATCATCATTCCTGCACGATTTATCCATGCGGAGTGTACACAAAGTGCGAACTTCCATACAGTGCTACAAAAATCACACTCATCGGGAATCAGCAACTTTCTGCACTAGTATCATAATATACTATTTTCGCACGGTGTACATACTCCCTCAACTTCAAATGAACTAATGGGATTTCCGTATAATTTCACGATTGGAAAGGTTGGCTTTGCTTTCGATGGCAACTTTTCCGCCTCTTCACGTGCACGTATTTAAATATATAGGTATATATACGGTACAAGTTGAATTACCCAGAGGCGTAAACAGCAAGAAAATAGGTTTAGCATATAAACAAGCACCGATTGGTCTTTCGGTTTAATTTTGCTGCTTTTGCTCAGTGAAATTTTAACCCATATAGGTAATGTAACTAGCTTGGCAAATACTGTTTGACGAAGGTTAAAACTTTTCTGACTAAATTACACCATACTCTATTATACTATACTCTTAGTTTAATGGTAACCCGAGGCGGCAATATCTGCGAAGTTTGAAAAGTGTTTCGGACTAGTCTTGCTAATATGTATGAATAATTTGATGCATTTTTATTGCTTTATAAGAGTTTTCAAGTGGTCTACTATACCGTTGAGGATTTCATAGCCATTCAATCGGAGCAGTGAATCATGTAAGGATTCAAAGGGAGCAAGGGATCGTCGAGCACTTGACCTTACAGAAGTGCGTCTTCTGGGGCCCCGCTCTCGCGAAGGCTCGTAAATAAATAGAGGAACAAGAAAACCAAACAGAATTACCGTTTACCAAATTATATTCAGGTTGCATGAACTGCTTGAAATTTGAAAGTGAAAGTTCGGAAATAAATGGTGAAATGAAAAAGCTTTTACACCTACAGAGATTTGATTAGTTGTTACGTAATTAAATCGATTTTGAAAATGAAACCAAATAATAGAATCGAATATTGAATTCTTAGATGAAATTCTTGGCAATAAATTTTTCTACAAAAAAATAAAATAAAAGTTGAAGCGCATACACCTTTGATGTTGCGTCTATTTGCACCGCTCTAGTTTATATCGCAACGATATGCTGTGACGGAGATTGAAATAGGGGAATAATATTTGAAGGATGAAAGAGACTTACCGTGCATTTGATAGAAGGCTGAGATGCCGATACGGTCTGCACCTTTGAAAGACACCGGACCCTGAAATAAAAATGGCAGAACATTTAATTAAACTTCTTTGAGTTGGTTTTTCCTTACCTGATGAAGATTTTCGCTCGTCGATATTATCTAGATATAATATATATCTATCAGAGTGGTTCAAGAGGCCCGGGTTATAGTTCCGAATTTCAATAGTACCGAATCACAGTTGAATTTTTTTTTTAAATTTTATAAAAAAAAAAATTTCTTGGAGGAAAATGGATAAATTTTCAATTGAGGAAAACTTGAATCCTAGTAATTGCACAGGGGCGTATTCTAGGGTTTCTTTTCCAGATTTTAGATATACCCATTACCTGAACATCGAAGGTGTAGAACTTGGGAAAGCAAGTATTTTTTTGCTTCAAAATTCCAAAAAACCATCGAAGTAATTTGTCGAACATTTTTTGTTGATTTTTCGTGGAAAAAAAATGTTCCAAGACGATATCATTATTATTTATTTTTTTTCTTCAAGTTATGAGAAATCCAAACAGATTTTTCAAAAATTCACGGGTAGAAATGAAAATTCGAAAAAAAATTCTGGTATATTCCTTTCATCAGGTACTGCAACATATAATATGAAAAAAAAAATATCCAAATCAAAAATGGTCGGGTAAAAAGGCTCGTTGAGTTGGTGTAGAATACCCCATCCCATATACATACATATGTATATATTTACGTAGTTACGTGGGTATGATATGAGTTACGGCGTGATCAACGAACTGGAAAGTGAACCAGACCGTGGAATTTTGGTCGTGTCGTAATAGATATATCCACATTTGCCCATCACGTGAAAGCATGCCTTCCAAGTATTTTTCGAGGTGTTTCACCGACCATACACAAGCACCTTATACCTTTCAGGAACGGAAGACTGAGTTTATTTTCGATCTGCTATTATTCCAGTAAATTGAACACTTATTTTGTTATCGCCGATCGCTCTCGCTGAAAACTGTTCACACAACGAAGACGGTGGACGTAGGTACCTCCATAGCCAGTGTCCCGAAAAAATAATTATATTATTCTTACGCATTAGGAACGGAATCTAGAGGCGATAAAAGAGAAGAGCTTTGAGCTTTTGTACTCTCAGGAATTTTTTTTACATTTTGCTAATAGGGTGTCCAAATTTTTACTCAATACATGTGAAATAATTCAAGTAATGTGAAATTTTTGAAAAAATTAGACGCGCGAAAAACGATAAATTTATCGCGCTAGGTAATATGGAGAATCGTAGGACTTATCAATTTCTCAAAAGTTCGAATGGCCGCCATTCCGAAATGGGAATCGTTTGGGTTTGAAAAGCGACTAAAAATATGATAGACAATGTTTATTGCCATTGAAAATCGAGCTTTTCAGAGAGTTGCCAAGGATCTTCAAAAGAGCCTTTGAAATATATTTGATTTTTTGATTTTTCATTAAAGCAGGGACTTAAATTTTGTTTTCGGAAGCCAAGGGTTAATGAAGGGTTATTTAGACGTATACACACACAGGCTCTGGACTGTGATAAATCCGGGAGTAAAATATCTTCGTGAATAGCCGCGAGCGTACGGAACACCCGATGTATTAATTCCTGGCTTATTTCTAATGACAACAAGCCCCCGGGAGGAAAAGCGTCAACAAGTTTACGCGGTGGCTCGAGGGTAAATCTTTTTTCTTTCACTTTTCCGCCAAAAGTTTCCTCCGACAAACAAAGGACCATGCTCCTGTAGTTCGCGACGTTGTATTAGGATCTGCGACCGATATTATCGCCTCCAGAAATCGGCCATACATGTCACCGGTACTCGAACTTATCGAAGATAATTCAACTATGCGGTCCGCGTATTGTTTTCTCTATTATATTGTATTTTTCTTTGTTTTTCTTTGGAAAAAATTTTCCCTTATATAAGGTAGAAAATTTAAGGGCTTAGATCAGGAGCTCGGGGGTGGTACGTGCCCCGGCTAAATTTGCAAGCTGTTGTTGTCGCAGCTCCTGCTGTCTTGGCTAAATCCTTTTCCCATCTCATCTAGTCCCTCCATCCTGCATCCCCTTCATCGCTGGTTCATTTCTCCTTCCCGCCCACCTCATGTCACCTTAACGGTAACCCTGTCTACTCGGGTTCGCATCTATCAGTATAAACGTGACATAGTCAGACCTCCGGACCGAGCTTAAGTGAGACGGATATATTTACGAACAAAACATTTTTTGGCTATTTCTAAGCTCGGGAATATTTACCCTTTATAGCCACTAAGCGTTATTAGTTGCCTTTGATTCAGTCCCGAATTACGCTCCTGTTATATGAGCGAGATTTATGATCCTGCGATATTCTACCATGCGGAATTTTATTATATGGTGTTTCGAAGGCACGCCTTGGAAGTCAGCCATCTAAAAGCTCAAATATCAGGTTGGGAATGGATCGTGTTTTATGTTTGAATTGATCCCCGCGTAAAATATAATATACCTCATAAGCGGCCGGGAGAAGATCGGCTTATTGTATATCTAAGTGCCAATGCACTGTCAATCATATCCTAGGCCGGGTTCATTTTGTAGCGAGAAAAGCCCGGAACCCTTCATTGAAACACGAATTTGTATATCTCAGTGTGCATTTCTGTCATTTTTCACTCACCGAAACACCCATGAATTTCAGCTGACTCAGTTGTCGCAAAATGTGGTCCGCCAGGTCTCGTCTGCCATGTGTGTAATCGGCCATGCTCATGTTCCGTTCATTTAGATAATTCTCAGCGTTGGATAAGGCCAGGGCCATGGCCCACACAGCATCGAAGGTCTGCGCCGCGTACCTTGACAAAGTCACACCTCTGGTTGCAAGCTCGGAGGTGAATTCGGCAGTTGTCTGTAACGATGCGAAAACCCAAGGTTTTTTTAGATGCACACATTCACGATTGGCTATTGTCACTCACGAATGCTTGCTAATCAAAGTACAAAAGCTCCCTCACGAATACAGTAGGTATATGTAGAACGAAACGGTTTGTTAATTATACCCGCAGGTTTTTCGGCAATTTTCACAATCGCCGATAATTTTTTCCCACTGTCATTTTCGCGAAGACAATTTCCATTATTTTTTCATCGCTATATTGCCTGAAGGAGGAATATAGGGATATAATTCAAAATGAAATCAGAATTAATTTGACTGGGGTCTGTCGCTGTCATTCTCTAAAAGGGAATACCCTCGGGTAAACTTGTTCGGAAAGTATCTTTGCCCACATTTACACGTGTCGGGTTTTCACCTCTACATTTTTATTTTCATCTACGCGAGAGCGTATTTTTAGATCCCATTTTTTCGAATGAATTTGCCGTATTTTAGCCATCTCGGATCTCAATTTATCGGAGGTGGTAAAGGTCGACGCAGAATGCCCCATTCATGTCATCGTCATTGATGAGCCTAGTGCAGGTATCTAATCGGAACACGGGGAGTTAGGGACCGGTCTATCGAAGCGAATGGTACTGAGCTGTGCGAGCCTCATTACCTGGAGATCATGTAGACGTTATATGCGCACAGCTGAACATACAAGCTTTTGCAATACCTCGAATTATATACGTCGATAGAATGTAGTGAAAGACAAAGCAGGCGTTCGCAATTCTGCAGTCAACGGAAGACAATAGCTTCTGAGTTTTCTTGCAAACTCTCTCATCGATGATGTAGTAATTGCGATTAAACACGAAAACATTGTCAGCCTTGAACAGTCGTCCAGAAACGTCGTTTTCAAATATTTGTTGACACCAAATATTTTTCAAAATGATTGGAAAAAGAAGGGATCGGAGGGATTCTCACCAGGCGCAATTCAAAGACGTTGAAAGTCCGCAGGGGCTCAGGACGAATCGTGTCAAAAACCCAAATGGTTTGGGAGCATTGGTTCCCAGTAGGTAACCGGCTGAATGGAATGAAGTGAGTGTGGAAAAGATCTTGGTGCGATCCATGTGATTTATTATTCGTGCAAAAATGGAAAGGAGCGAGCTAGAGAGGAACGGCAAGGGATGAGGAAGAGCGGGGTTGATATGCGCGGAAAGAAAGTGGATATCAGCTTTAATCATAGATTTAATTGGGGCCTTGCAGATGCGTGGATCTGTGATTCTATTCAATCAATAGCAGGAATAGGTTGAACTACATTTCAGGAATTTCCACATACGTCCCAACGAGGTCTTGATTTTCCGCTCCAGAAAGGCTTTTGAATTACGCCAACGATTGAAAATCAGAATCCTCCCATAGAAATCATATTTTCCAGAATAGGATTCGATTTCTCGACGCGTCCGCGTCCGCGCTGCGCTAAGCCACGGGTCGTTCTGACTCGGGCATAAAACGAGAAAAAATATATAATAGCGAAATGAAAATGGAAAAATAAAAGAGGGAATAGGACCTCATGCTATTGTGAATACGCCTACATATCTGCCGATGGAAAATCATAAAAGAATTACGTAGCACATAGAGCAGAAACGAAATATATTCGGTTCGAAGCTTTCGGGTCCAATGGGTGATCCCAGAAATACTGTCAGGTAGAAGCACCGAGTTGTGTCCTCCCTTTCTTTTTTTTCCTTATTTTCTTGTCGCGAATGAAAAGTGTCAATTACTTTCTCATGTGGTCATTGGCAGGTATTTTAAACGTGACTGATTTGAATACTTTTATTCCCAATTCCTGAAAGATCTTCTCTACTTCCAATTTTTTATCCTGCAGTTCCTGTATATCAGGTGTTTTCACCTCTGCAAGTTATGCTGAGTACTTAATTGCAGGATTTCATAATTGCGACAATCTGCAGACAGCTCGATAAATTTGGACAAACCATCCAAGCTAATGCATATAATTAGTCGTCGACCTGAATGCACAAGTGCCCCTAATATAATAGCCAATTCATTAAAGGAATACTCAATTCCAGAGCCTCTGCTCGTAATCCCTAAGATCACTAATTCTAATAAAGATTTCGTTCTGCTAGCTAGGCACGTACAAAATTTTCATCCAACTTTGCGGCGAATAGATCCAGACGATATACCTTGGATAGCTCTTAGTACGATTAACCATCTGTCTTTCGAGTGGGTATAATTACACCAATGATTATTATCATCTTCGCATCGTTAGCCAAATCTCGCATAATTTCTACTAACCAATGAAAAGTAGCCGAGAAGTGTGTACCCATTCACGCTTCATGAAGACACGTTCAGAAGTTATAATATTCCGGGGTCGAGAGTAAAACCGTGTTATTACAAACTGTCAAAATTAGATTTGCTTCAATATTGCGTGCGAGCATAAGAACAACAGTCGTCTACCTTTTCCGTTTGTTTTACGACTGTGAAAACAGTGATATCTCCTGGAATGGTCATGAAAAGAAAAAAGAAAAAGTTCGTTCAGGCGTGCAACCCCTAACCATTACTATATGAGAAAGCGTGAGATATTTTGCAGCTGTAATTCGTTTAGTTGGGAGATATTTCATCGCGGCAATCTTGCTACATGCTTCCGAGAGATAACTGTGTGAAGCATTGTTTCTGAGGCTAGATTATGGACCAGGGTTGTAGCAATTAGCAATTCGGTTCTAACTCAATTTCGATTCAATAGAAAATGGGAATTATTTCCTTGTTACGGAATCGCATGCCGTTATTTATGCAGATAAGTAATGTAACCTGTGCTATTTGAACTATTGCATTAAAATTTGCCATGAACGACAGTCTCTTACGTTTAGCTAATGAATTCAGAGCTGAGGTATCGATTGGGTAGGTACCGCTAGTTCTATCACTGTGGGTGAATACAAGCCTGACCCATATTTGTAGCAGGAGGCAAAAGTTTGTTAGAAATAATGAAATCATGAAATTTTCAGCACAACCCACGTTCGACCACCGCAACGCATCCGGGTAATTCATGGTTGATTGTGTTTCCCGCCAGATGTAACCTTTCGAAAGTTTTACACATTTCGTGATAAATAACGAAAACGAAATTCGCAAAAGTTTAGCAATAATCAGGATCATTTGATGTCCAGGGACGAGAAGACGAGCTGATTCAATAATTGGAATCTAAGGTATCAGACGGATCGGATTCCAGAATTTTCATTGTGCTTAGAAGTCCATTGAAGCCTCGAACCACTTTTTCAGCTGGAATCCTGCTGGCTTATTGCAACGCTGCGGACAGTAACAACCTGATCACGTATCTTAGAGCAAATCACGAGAGAGCCACTCCACTCCGTTTTCCTCTAATTCGTCTAATCCCGAAGATTTCGACGACCAGTCCTGGGACTCGAGAGACTAAAGGACCTGCCACTCGAAACTCTTAGTTTCGTTTAAGGACGTGAACACAAGTCGTTCGACGAAGGGGAACAGGATAGAGGGTTGGTTACTAGCCGACGTAATTTCCGCTAGAATAGACGAGCCTGTCGTCAACATCGGGGGTTAATAGTTTGGTCATTCTCGACTGAGATCATTGGCTAGTATTCCCTCGTACTGAACTACGTCGGAATTAATGATCTACGCACGATAACATTACCCTCTTGATTCGATGGTAGTATAGCATAGCCGCAAACGGGAAAGGAATCAACCAATGAATTGGAAAAAACTGAACCCAATGAAGCCAACTGCCAGGTCATCTATTCGATGACAGCTGCTTGTGCTTAGCCTTATTATCGCTGGTTTTGGTGTCCAAGAGATCGTCTTGGGACAGTTACACGAGTTTTTCTTCATAGTTCTTGTGTCTGTTTGTGGAATAACTTTTTTATGAGTAGAAGCGGGGAAAGGGGGTCGCTTTGTTTCGAAATGAATTTCGGGAATCATTAATCCTGGGATTTGATACGCGCCCAAGTTCCGGCTACACCCGACCTCTTCGCTATATATTTTATCCTTCGTTACAAGAATCATCGTATTTCATACTCACCCAGCCGGCATCGCTCTTGTTAGGGCCTAGAACAACGGTGTGGCTTTTGACGATGACGAGACCGTCCAGGGTAGAGGCTAGTTCAGAGGATGTACAGTCCTCGGGTCTGGTGTGCCACCATTCACCCGTGACCCCGGAAAGGTCGACCGCATCTCCAGGTAGGATCCAAGCGTAATCACCTCCATGCATTCCCAGTTTCCAGGCCTGAAACAAGGATAGACAAAGCGGTTTTTGAATGACCCAGGATCGAATCACAGGATGTGTACATATAACACGTGATAAAACCATGAATTGATATTTAGATGGTCTTCGCATGTATCTAAGGGTGATTTTCATTATGCAGATGATAATTTTTCGTTAGTTTCAATCTATAAAGTGATAGACAGTGGTATTCGTTGATTATCGTCTATTCATATGCATTGCATAACAGAAAAAATTGATGATTTTTCCGAAAGTATACCGAAAGTGAATTACGAACCCCGAAGTAAGGCTACATAGGTTTAGCTGTGTAATTATCGTTAGAGTGTCTTTTCGTAGTGACTTTACAAGCCCTTTGAGCTCAATATCCTCGTAGGTCTTAGTTAAGTACTATGTTACAGGGGTGACTATGATTTGCTATACGAAGTAATTAATGCTTTGAGCGGGAAACGAATTCTGTCATGTTCACTACTATTCAGTGGAAGTTAATTACGCAGTTTCGGGGTGGAAATTTTTTGATCTAATGATAAATGTGGTCAAATCGTAGCACGATTTGTAGAATTTATTCAGGAGTGCTAGGGTTTAGGGAAAAATCATCGAAGATAATGCAGCGTATGGAGGAAAAAGTGCTGGGCGGATGTAAGGAGGAAATCAGAGTGCGAGAATCAATATTGATAATTGATCATTATGAGTTATGAAGGATTAGACTATCGCCGAAGCTAGAATGATTTTTGAGAAGGTCTCAGATTGTCTTTTGCATCAGCGTGAGAAAACTGTTTCAACATTAAACGCAGACTGCAGTTCACCAGGCAAAATATTTTATAAATGCTTTAATCGTAGAATAGATTCCACACGGTGCAGGGTGGGTATATTTTGAGAGCATTCATCATCGCCTTTGCCTACCAACCACGCTCTTTTACTTTTCACGCTTTTCAATTTGTATCGTTTCATATGTATGATATATCTTTCCATAGCATCATCACGCTTCTTTACGTAGGTATCTGCCGCCTTTTGTAATCCTCGGCAATGGAATGGCGCAACGAATGTACCACATATATATCGAACGGGAAATTGTCGTCTATAATGTCGACAGTTGTTTTCTGGGTTTTATTCGAAAGAAAAACTTCCCGGTTAGTGTGGAAAAACTCGGGAATCAACGTGTAAACATCAAATATCGATCTGTTGACTTTGAACAATTTTCAAAGCCATTATCATTCTTGTATTATGTATTTGGCCTTTCGGATCTTCAGCCTTCGATATTTTGAACCCTCAATGTTATTCGTTCCAAAGATTTTGAAATCGGTTATGCAGATATTTGGGAAAGTATCCTTACCATAAACTGATATTCAAATTCGCATTTTTACCGTTCGGGACTTTTGAGATTCGGAACTTCAACCCTGCCCCAATTATATCCCTCACCTGAAATTTTGTTTGCAATTATCAAAAACGCTGAAATGCTTGAATCTAAATATCCATGATTACACAGCTCTGGCATTATAATTATTTTATATAATTTTTTAATCTGGGGTTAGCCACCCTCCAAAAAACACCAACGAATTAGAACCAGTCAGTATTCTTTTGATGATTTTAATTGCACAGGATTGCAATCTCGCAGAGCGATTCGTTTACCGATTGTGAGTTGTCTGCAACGATGTAACATCGTCCAATTTACTCCAAGCTCAAACTCCTGGGCGTTTGTGTAGGTGGACAAGTATAACACGTATGTACCTATGGTTCAGCTATTGCGTCGCTTTGAGTATTCGAGGACACGGTTGCTGGTGAGCCAAGCTAAGATTACATACATGCAATGCAGTCTCGTCCTCTAAGCCTCGGGTATCCACAATTTTCTAAAGCAATCACGTAAGGTTCGTGCGCGTGCTTTGGAAAATATAATAAAGAACACGAATATTAAAAAGTTTTATCAGAGATGCGAAATTTTTTTCGTCAAAATATTGATCTGTCGTCAAATAAAATTAATATAAAATATTCACTCGAAATTTGAGGAAGTTTCGATGAACGATGCGACCTATACACTACGAGAACGACTTCTTCTTCTGCAGAATCAATATCTATGTAAATTGAAGTATATAAAATCCAAAATAATTTATAATTATGTTACAAACCGGTAGTATTCAATTGTGAAGAAGCTTAGCCAATAGAATATTTCTTCACGGCATATCAGCGATTTAAAAAAAGAAAGAAGAATTATTTTCAAGGTGTGTATTCCTATACCTATGATCCATTGATTCGTCGTAAATGTCAGCGTTGACGTCCGTTGATAAAAGTTTGACCGATATAATCGAAAAAGTTATTATTTGAAGAGAAAACGATTTGCTAAATAACAATAGTGGTCATTTTGGCCACAGTATGCACGTTAATAAAGTTTTCACTTTTCTAGTGCAGGCACGCATAATAATTGAAAATGGATAAAACGTAAACCAAACAAAAGACGGGTTGATTGGATGATTGATGTTCAACTTCCCGGCTGATGGCGCAGGGGATGATCGTGATGACTTTTCGAATATCGTGTGAAACGTCTCTCCCTCGAGTTGCCACAAAGTAATACGAAATTGGATAATAAATTGATCAAATTTAAACTCTATACGGAAATAAAAGCTCTTCAATCTTGGAAAATGACAATCCTCAAATATCTCCCCGTGTTCGTTGTCGTGTAAACCGTTTCCATCACCTATGAAATGCGAAGATTTAACTTCTAGGGAACCAAGTTTTCCCCAGGATGTTCCATCAGCTGAAAGTATTTCCATTTAAATTTCACATATTGTTGGTCTGCGACACGTACTGACCAACGGCTTGAGCTTCAGTCTCGAAAAAACGACGAGAGCATTACTACGTACCTCGCGTATACAATTTGCTTTCGTGGTTTTCCTTGGCTTACCGAATGTGACAGGCAATTATTTCCGTTTATTTTATTTCCTCGTCTTTTATTTATCTTGTTGCAATGCCGCTTTGGCAGATTTTATACATTACGATTTGCTACTTTAAAGATCAAGTCTTTGAAATTGTAAAATTTTTTTATTTTCAACAAAATTTGGGAAAAATCCTCTCGCAGAACTTTTTTTTTATATTTATTAGAAGGCCAACTGAGCCACACGGGGAAATGAAAATTCGAGAACACCCCTTCCAATTGACACCTTGATATATAGTTAGTTTATGAAGTGTTAAATCAACGATAAATTGAGCCACTTGATAACGCAATCAGAGTTTAGGTATAAGGATAAAATGTGTCGAGTGCAAACCGAATGTAATTAGATTTTTTCATTTAATTTTATTATTGGTTGGCGGAAAAGTGCCGCCTCTGAAACACCTCTGACTTTGATCATGGAGGGAATTAGGGAAACTTTCTGCCGGGTGAAAGTATGATTATACTTTTCTCTGGAGTCACACGAATTGAAATGCAAATGAGATAATATTCTACTAATAAATTAAAATCGAATGATAAAATTGCAGTCTGTGAACAGCAAGACAAATCGAGCCAACCTCTACCGAATATTAAACGCAAATACTGGGATATCGGAATATTGAAATCGATCGGCCCTACTTCATTTTTGCACCTTTTATAAATCGACTATTTTACTTTATCCATCATTGATACCCTTTTAGTTTCACTGTAAGTGTATGTGTGTATACGGTGACGAAAATAGGTCTTCAAGTCTGAGTGATAAATTTGTGATATTCGTCAGTAAGGATACACCGTAAGGTTTTTTCGTCGAAATATACGAGGCCAGCGTGTGTCCGTTGAAAGTTCAACCCCTAAGATTAACGACCGTTTTACCCACCAGCCGATTTACAACTTCTCGCTTATAAATCGAGGAAAAGTAATACAAGAATATTTTTCCTTCTCAAATATTCCGGAGTCCCATGGGTGCAGAGAAAAAAAATTGTCAAGTTTCTATCAACTGGAGCGAACAAAATCGTTCATCGCTATAGATATGCCGCGATATAGGTATAATTACCTCGCGAGGCCTTAAGCAATATCCGAAATTTCATCAGTCTGTCGTAACAGCGCCAGCCCATGTGTTAATATTTGGAATAAAAAGGTTAATGAACACAATCCCAGGCGGTATTTGAATTATAACAGTAGATGGTTCATTCTGCGAGGGTAGGAGACGTAATAAAAGTTAAGGACATTCCAACTCTCTGTCTTTATCATTCAACGAGTCTTTGTGCCAAGAAAATGCTGGGATGGTGTTATTAAAACGATCTGAAGAAGATCGCGAACCATCAATAGAACGAGAGTTTCTATATATAGATCCGCTTTGGATAGGCATTATAAGAACGTTGCGCATCTCTCAATTATATAGTCCTTCGATAAATGTCACCGAAGTCAATTTTCTGAATTGATGATATTCTAATCGATGCAACCCCGCGCCATTCACCTCTCGATTAGTGTAAAGTTAACTAGCAGAGACGATGAAGACTGCGAGGGAGACGATTTAAGGAAAATTTAGGTATAAGCCGTTGGAGTGATCATTTCATTTCATTCATTATGTGATTATTATTGGCGATATTTTACTTCCAGTATATCCGGTATATTACAGCTATCTAATTTCATTGCGTGCACAAAGACGTGTGAACACGGTGTACAGGTGCCGAGGAACGAGGAGATATTGTGGAATATGCAAACGGATACACGGATACCGAAGATCAATATATTCAAAGTGAACATCGTGTGAGCATGGCAGTCCCGATGGGATAACACAATCTCAGAGCTATAGGGAAAGCAATTAACGAAATTCGCACCGATTTGCTGGCCAATTGCGAAAAGCAATTGCACTAGTTTCCGCAACAAAGTTTATACTATGTGTACGGGGGTACGATGGTTGAGTGAACGGACTAGTATCTCACGCTACCTTAAAGTATTGCGCAATTCGAATCGATGTTGGCACTGAAAATGACTTTGGATTATAAACTGATTTCAAATTGATAAAAATTTCCCAAATTATCGGAGCTATTTTAATTTTCGAACACGAGTATTTTTTTGCGTTTATAAATGGAATGACATTTTTTTTTAAAGGACATTTAGTGAAGAGAATCAAACGTTCTTGAAGGCAGCGGATGTGGTCCCCATTCAAGGAAGAAAGCGCATGTATAAGATTTACCTAATTTGAAGACGAATGTTTCGCAATAAAGACTGCGTGGGAGTTTGAAATAATTTATTTGCTCTTTGGAATCCGCCTTTACTCGGACCAACTTACTTCACGCACTTGTAGGTATCTGAAGAATTTGAAACGCTCCGAACAAGCCTTTGATGACCTTTTTTAACCACAGTGAATACCATTTGCTTCGTTAAGCCATACTTGCTCTTTGCTCATATTCATTACATTTATACAAGTTTGCGCATTATATTTCGCTACACCCGTGGTTGCATGTTCTTTTTTTTCAATATGTAATATGTCACGTGTATAAATTTGGTGGGAGACGATCGGTAGAAGGTGATATTACCGGAGCGTAGGTATTGAAAAATCTATGGAGGTACCTATGCAAATGAATGATAATAAAAACTGGGAAGATAGCTCGATTTTAAAAAACGGCATTCAAGTACTGATGCTTTATACTCTTCTTATTGTACATTCGCGAAACAATAGCCACAGCACAATAGACCCGGGCTATTGTCTGAAAGAATCAGGCAGGAGACATGTTTTTAAATCTTACAATCAGTTGACAACATGTAAAATATTCCATTTTAAAAAAAGAGATGATTCGCTTCGAGCTGTTAGCTCATAAAATGATTTTACCAATTTTATGTTGCTTCTCTAAGACCGGATATCATTTTTCATCAATTCATTTAAGTTATTTTGGAATTGCATTCCGCATACCAGGAATAATGGCTATTTTTAAATTATTCATAGACTGACAGCAAAGCTCATATATTCACACTTGGAATTCTGAAACTTGATCTGGCGTCAGTTAGGTACGGAGGGTTGCAAGCTAGACTTACTAGATGACGTACGCTTGATTCGTACTATAACCAATTAATACGGTCAACGAAGTAAAGGTATTTCATTGCAGACTATGGACGGAGCGCAAGTGTAATATTCGGCAATCATTGAAGCCGGTAATTTTTTCCGGGTGAAAAAAGTACTTTTCAACATGCTGTGCGTAAAGTTCGATTTTGCGCCGCATAAAGTTCAACTTAACGCGTGTTATGTTGAAAAACAAAGTCCGAGACACGTGCGAAAGATGATTCTCGACGAGTGTGATTGTGACCCTTGCTTCGCTCGGGTGAAAAACTTCACACTAGTCCGAGAATCAACGCTTTCGCAATAGTATCGAAAAGTACTATTACTAAAAGCTTTCATAAGGGCTGAAGTTGACCGGAAAAATTCGTAATTTTAGTTTTTTCAATTTTTCACTCAGCGCCGGTTAATTTCTCGTTTGACTATTCGGAAAATGGTGACGAAAGAAATTATTTTCTGGCGATAGATCGATGCGGAAGCATTTAATTTGAACACTAATGTTATTGCGTTGAAATTTTAGAGGCTCGAGTACAAGAGCTTGCATAAAGTTCAATCAGTAGTTCGCCTTTAAATTACACTCAGATCTTGACTTACCTCACAGAAAACTCGAGGCGCCAGTACAGGGGAGAAACTGGCGATAATTATTCGCGTATCCAATTCCTGTAACATAAATTAAAAGCGTTCATTAAAGGAAATTAACACTTTTACCCTGGAGCTTGCAAGGGAAATTGTGAGGTCTTTTATTTTTCTATCGAGAACTTAACTTCTTATCAGCTGAATACAGGTAGGTATAGCATAATGAACGATTTATGGGGTGATTTCAATGTTTGAATTAATTATATTATACATAATAAATCGTCGAAAAGCTTGCGGAAGATAAATTGTCATAGTTGAGAAAAAAAAAAAAAAAAAATGGGGTGAGTATAGTACAGATGCGGGCGTGTAGAGTGAACTTTTGAATCAATTGAACAAACTCGCATCGTCACAATTAGTATAACTTTAATTTGTTAAACAGAGAAGTGTATGTGACAATACGACGTCCTTTCAGTTAGGAGAATAATTACTTGGCTAAATTATCTCAAGGGTTGGTGAGACCTGATATGTAACTGTATATAAGAAAGCGAAGTTTCTACAACAGAAGCCGTCTGGTTGTGGGAAGAGTTTCTATTACCTTAGAAAGGGGAATGCCACGTTGTGAAATGATGCCAAAGACCACAACTGAAGTTAAGATTTATCCCTGTTCATCGCCATTCAAAGTTTAAGGCCAAGGTCAATTTTCCTGCAAGGGATGAACCGGGAGGAACCCCAAATTCCTACGAAGTCGGCTTTGTATCGGGTTCGTCTCGTGCCAATATTAACCAAATTGAGTTGCTAAGTTATTGCGCTCTTAGTACCGCGTTATAGGCACGTTATTCACGTTTCAACATTTTTACAGAAATTTTCAATCCCCGATCGTTGTTATACCGTATCGTTATGCTTATACGCTCCAATTATCAGGGCAATGTTTCCTCCCAGCATTGGAGAATATTTCGTTGATTTATTCAAGGGATGAACAAATATTCACGCAAAGCCTTGGCCGGATGGGCGAGAGCTTAAATTTAAACTTTTAATCTTAAGGACATTTCGCGCCAGAACTTAACCACTGTCACTCTAGCTAGCGAAATGAGAAACTTTGGTTAACTTCGATACTGAAGGTTTAGTGTTATGCAACCTTAGGCTGACCGATGCTAAGAACAAAACAAGTCTAATGGCCGCATAAACCCGTCCGTGTATTTAATCTGTGAAGAGAAAACCGTGAAAAGTGGAAAAACCGAGGGAAAAACTTGAATTTCGTTTTCTTTTTCTTCAAAGTCTCGGTTGTGCCGTTATTTTATTCACTGAGTTGTTATCCAGGCGAAAGACTGGACTTGGAAAGGAAAAAGGAAATATTTTCGTCTTGATGAACACAGTTTGTTATTAAAATATCCTTTGATAAAAAGGGGTGAATTTTCATATTACATTTTTCGCATCACGACCCTTGAATTAGAGAGATACTTCCTCTGAAAACAATATGGAGAGACAATCTCATGCTTTCCTATAACAAAGACGTTGAAATAAACAATGTCTTACCTTTAGAGTACGGAGCTGTTCTTTGTAGTCGTTAGCTGCAAACGTTATAGTAGCTGTACACGTGATGTTGGCTTGTTCCAGCTCTGTGACCAAGTCATTTACTGCCTGTAACATAAAATTTGAGTAAATTTTTTAGAAATAAATTTTTATTTCTCATATCGCAGAATTGACAAATTGCGCTTGACTCTTTCTGTTGATCAAAGTCGTTGTTTGATGTCCGGTATGAGTTTGACTGGTAGGTCACGGGTGCAAGTGCAGAAGTCGTAGACGTCCGGGAAGGTATTCATCTTCGAATAAAAGATTGCTTGAAGCTGCAGCAGTGTGGCGTCGTATGAGTCCCTCTTACGTTTCGTAATTCAATTTCTACGACTTCTACTTTCTCGATTATCGGTATTGGGACGAGCAAGAGTTTGTAACTAAAGTAGCTGCAAACTTTACTCGCCCGTATGGCGAAAAGTTTGGTCAAGTAGTCCGATTAACTTGAAACTTTGAATCCATATCAGTCCAGGTAAGAGAAGGAGAGTCCATCTTAAGATGATCGCAATTTTCAAAGTAAATCTTCTTCTTTATTAAATTCGAACGGATATCTGCCAATTCAGGTGCAGAAAGAAGTTGATTAGATAATTACGCAAAGAAATTAAATCCTAGCCCCACATTACGGGGTAAACTGTTTTCTCCCGATTACTTGAGGCAGTAGTTTCAGCGTAAGTAAAACAGGAAGAGCTCTCTCGCATGGTTAGTGTAAAATACTCATTCCTAAGCCGGGGATGCGCCCCAAAAGCATTAGGCTCGATGGTTCTTTAGAGATTTTGACTCACTCAGGTGAGTAAAGGTCGAACAACAGTTACTCGGAGGAAGTTAGAGGACTTTAGCTAACGCCATGAAGTTCAAGGGAGGACCAGGAGGGGAGATAAAACCAGGTAACGATTCCAAGTGCGTTTCCAAAGTTGAGAAGTAAATATTTCTGGACTAGTCGACCATACATTCAAGTAGTACGCGTGTTACTCGCCATTCCTGAATTAATTTATACCACGGATTAAGAATCAAACAAATTCAGACTCTTTTCTATTGAACACATGGCTAACGTTTTCATTGAAAGAGTAAAATTGAAAATGAATGTCCATATGTATTCCTCAACTTTGGATACTGCCTGAAATTCTCCTAAACTCGGCTCACCCACCAGGGAATACATGTCTCCGTTCTGTGAGAGTGCCGTGACAGTGTCCCATCCAAGGTGTTTAATGAGGGCGATCCTTGCAGGATTATGACTGGAATCTGGTGCTACGGTGCGGCGAAATAGCGGGAATTCTGTTGCGTCGGACAAGGCTGGAGCCGTCGATCCAAAGGATACCTGGGCTATGCTCCAGTATGGGACAATTTTAGCAAGGGTTTCCGTGACCTCAGAACATGCTGTGCCAAGCAAAAGGGGCATCAGGGCATCCCGCCGGGAGTACAAGGCGTGGAAAAAGCGGTCCACTCCGACTCCTGGGTCGCACTGAAACAGAATTATGGACTTGTTGGTTATGGGCGTAGTTATGGGTGAGTAGGTGAACAGGTCATGAGTTTTTATTGGACATTTTGCCAGACGGTCTTTCCTGCAAGTCTTTCGGAGAATCAACAGGTATCTATACTGATCGTATGGATTCGCAGGGAATTTTCCCCGCGTTTGAGACTCACTGTAGAGTCGATATATATATTGGGTATCGATGTTATTAATGACAGAAATTTTGGCCCATTTCTAACACTCAGCAAATTTGATTCGTACCAGGCTTTGTACGGTAAAAGCTTTATTCAGTATTTGACAAAGGAAACCGCCGAGGCACCTTTCGGAGAAAATAACTCTTTCACGATGAAAGGCAGAATGTGCCTAGTAGTGTGCCTCTGAGGGATTAAATTACTTTCCAGTGGAGCTAACAAGTGGGTAAAAACGTGACCATATATAGGAAAGGAGTAGAATAAGAGGCGGCGAAGAATTCCAGATCATATAAGTGACGTGGACTGAAATACGACAGACGAAAATTCTTGTCCTCGCTGTCTTATATGTGTTGAGTATTGTGCTGCTGACCTAGACAGCTAAAAGTAGGGTTTTGCTGTTACCAATAAGGTTCACTTGGTCTTGAGCGAGGTGTACCACGGAAAGTATTTCATTGTGCATTTTCACGTACTACACACATTGCAATCCACACCCACTGCACGGACCAGATGTTCGTTGATTGCCAAACGAATTGCACAGAAACACTTTGCTTTCCAAGGCCTGAGCTTCTCTCACGTACATATAGAACCGACCATTACGCTTTCTATCGAGCGTTGGATATAAAAACCATTACTCCTCTGCCATGATGCTGGTTGGGCTTCTACCTACCTTGCTGATTATTTTTCTCCCCTCAGGCGAGAATTCTGCATATGTGCTATATATCTTGTTTTGGATGTTTGGAATTTGAAAACAACAGGATATCCGTATTCGGTACTTTCATCAGCCTTTTTCCCACGCATCATTTCACCACAATTTGACCTCCGCCACGTAATATCCTATCGATATTGTGTGCAGGTCGTTTGCATTCAAGCAACATGCTCTGAAGTAGGTGCTAAACATTTAACGACTATTGCTCGCTGTTCCTCTGGCTATTTGCGCTGAAAATCCTTCAGGTGAAAAAAGAGAAAACGGTAAAAAAAGAACAGGTTCGATCTGATAGCTGCTATTTTTGATCGTAAGTGATCTTTTATGGCTGTGGCATCCCGACTGGATATCATTCGGACTCCGTTTTGATGTCTGATAAATGAATACTGCGATGTCAAGGAGCTCAATATGGTTGAATTAGGAGTCAAAACATGCGGACTTTACAATATTTGCTTATGTTGCTAATGGGGGTTCAGAACTGAACCAAAGGTCGACGAATTGTTATGACCAGGGTCTGTATTAACGCTGACACGGCTAGTTTCTAATGGATAATACCAGACTAGGAACAAGAGAAGCAAAACTAAACTCTCGACTGCTTTCTGCGACCTTTAGAGTCGGGGGACCCTTTCCAACTTGTAACGCAAATTTACGCACTACGGCAATTCAAATATAATCTCCTTCACGGTACTCGCTTTCGTTGTTTGACGATACCGTCGAGACCAGAGTTGCATGGCCTCAACTGCTGTAAAAATGATATCAAAGTCTACTTTCGACTTGAAGTCTCTTTTTTACAATTTTCTCAACAATAGTTTTGTGGAAGTTTGAGCCATTCGGAATAGATGCCAATTATCGAGTAGATCTGGTGCAGCTATGAGCGGGATGTAAATTTTTCTGAAAAATTGTTCCCATTGAGATAAATTGTATCGTCTCATTATTCGGTTTGCACGATTTTATAAACGCTGGCTTTTTTTTCTTCTTTTTTTTTTTCTAGAGTTCGCAGATTTTTGGCTCACAGTAAATAACTGGATGAAAAAGCTCAGTAAGGCCTACCCTTAGCAAGCACTTGTTGACGAGAATGGGCAAGCGATAACGACGAGCAAAAATGAAAAGTGTGTAAAGTATAAAGGAGAACGAATCAATTGTACTCGTTGAGAGGATGTGGTGAAGTGGTCTGACGAAGAGCTGGGTATGGAATATCCGAGTTGTACTTTACGCAGGGAAAATCCCATTCCAGGGAGTGCAGCATTCAAGGTATATACAAGTTTGAGTAAAAAACGGTTTTTTGCTTTCTTCATTTTTCTTCAATTTCTGGATGAGTTTTGTAAATATATATGCATATGTATAGCCTTATTTAGCATTTCAAGAACGACTTGTGGTTTTTCTCTTCAAAGTAAAGAAAAGCCAAGATCTTTCTGATCTCAGAGAATCTTTCGTACATAAACATTCACACCCAGCTGTTTCAAACGTTCAATTCTCTCAAAATTCAGCGATGGAAATGTTGAGTTCACAGCTAGGATATACCTAAACGAGATCGTAAAGTCTCGAGTTGTAAAATGTGCGGGGTATATCTCTGCCAGTATCCGGATGATAAATATATCGCAGAACCTGGTGGAGTATCGATTAATTAACTATCTCCTAATGGGGTGAAATTGAAATAATTTTTAAACGAGGATAACTAGATGGGATAAATGAAGCGCAAGTTTTTTCCATATTCAATTCGTTGATATGCTCACGCTTTTTACGCTTTTGATTTATAATTCGAGAATGTAGGTGATAGATGATCGAAGAGACGTGAAGCTTTAAGTAAAGCATCCACCTCACGTTCGAGATCCTCTGACCTGTCGCGCTGTTTGTCAAGGGTTTCATCTACGTTTTTTACTTTTAAACAAACATTATTTTATTTTTTAAAAAGACAAGCCAATCACGTGTAGAAGGGTAAAGTCGCGTACGTGACTGACATTACAACATCGACGATTAGATTACTGCAGATATGAAGTTTGCAAACACCTCACGGACGATGGGATCGTTGAAAGTTTGACGTATACGAATGCATGAAATATTACGGTATGGGGGAGGCTGGTTCGATCTCTTTAAGTTCACGAGAACCCATTTCAGTTGAACAATAAGGTACTCTATTCCCATTGAAATATTAATTTTACAGACAGAATCAAATTTCGCAGAATACCCGGGGAATTTTCCTTCCTCGTTTTTAACTCAACATTTTCGCAAGGAAAAGCTTTTTCCGTGTTATTTCAATTATGTAAATTTTTGAGGCTCGCACGCCATACTAAGTATCATGCGATTCTCTTTAAAATACTCACCCGATCATAGCTGAACTTGGGTTTAGACTCGTGAAATCCAATTTCAAACCATCGACCGCTAATGATTCAACTAATCACTATAACTTTGCAATACTCATATTGAATCATTCCAGGACTATTCAGCGAGTCCTAGTTCAGTTAGCATAGAAGTAGATATCGTCTCAGAAGTCAAGAAGGGTTGTCAATCGCTCGATATTGTCTGCAATCTAAATAAAGAAATTGACGGACTGCCAGATAAGAGGATTCTTACCAAAATCAGACATAAATTTTGATTTATGCTTTAAAGACAAACGATATTTACGTAGTTTTTGATCAATAAAAGACTTTTACTTGTGCTCAAATTTTTTAATATACTCCTGAAAAACTTCTATTCAAATATAACAAGTCCAAAAATTCGAGATCAGAATTCTTCTTGCAATCTTCTATTTACGTTGACGACGCTTCATCCGATTCCAGTGTATTCATATATACCTATCGAACAAACAAAATCTGTTATATGATGTTCGCCACTGCTCTAGGGACGCCGCAGCAGCGTGTCTAGAATTTTGGTGATACCCGCTTGAGGATGTTGGATGGTTATTGGAAGTGGCAGATATTAATGGTACTCCATCGCATCAGTGGCATCCTGGCGCTAATATATCGAGCCAGTTGGTTTTGCTTGTACTTATACCATGCAGCTGGCGACGCGACGCCTGAAACGAGGGCCAGACATAAAGGTGGAAGGTTGAACCAAGGGATGTCTGGAGGCAGGCGTCTCGAGGCGTCTAAGGACGTTAGGGAACGTCGAGGACCACTTTGGCCTGTACATAATTTAGATGAGCATGTACCGAATTATCCCATAACTCCTGTAACCTAATATCACAAATTGTTACCACCGAAATTGTAATTGCAAGTCAATATTTATCAAGTGGGAAATGTGTGCGTAGGCAGGTATTCAGAAACGGTGGTTCTTCGAGGACTGTTTCATTCCATCAGGCAGTTATCTTCCATCAAGATGATAATAATTTTTCTAGGAAAAAAACTATTGCGAGTATAGAATTGTGGGAGAAGGAACAGATATTCAGAGACAGAAATAGTATCTCGAAATTCCTGACTCTGAGGTCATACGTATCATTTCAGGTAAGAGCAAGCGAATCCCTCAGGAGAGGATAAGACATTGAGATAAACGTCTCTACGTATCCTTGCACCATCCGTTCGTCGCGTAACGGAGAAATTGTTGTACAGCGTCACCACCGAGGTTTCATCGTATACTTCATTGTCACCAGAGCTGCAACTCGCGAAGCTTTCAAGACTCAAGATACGTCTGGTGAAAAAGCCTGGATGTATTCTCCACATTTTTATTCCATAGTTTATTAAGTTATAATTACACATACCTTTGTATCTATACCTAAAATTTAATCATAATATTTTTGTCGTCTGGTCTGAAAATCCATTTAAACAACTCCTTCTCGATTATAAAGTTTAATTTTCTTCCGCTAATAACGTAACGCGAAACTTTATTATTAACTCATCTTATAATCAGATATAGCAACGGGGAACTTCACAATATGAGAAATTTTGACAGCACCGTATAAACTGGGGATGTAACGCTATAATGGGAGTTTTAGAGCCACGTCTGAACTGGATTTTAGCTGCCTCATTTCAATCAACCATGATATGGGGGCGCGGTGGTTGTTGCTTCACAAATAATTGAGAGGGTATGTACACCCCAAATAAGAGAATTTCAAAAGAGCTAGTATGTGGCCAAACATCGCTCTCGGCATTCAGAATTAGATGCAGTTAATGTAAGAACAACTGCTGCAAGGACTTGGTTTAACCGTTGTTTCGATTCTAGATATTGAGGTTTCTAATTATTCAAAAAATCCACTTCTATCCGATTACCAGACAGTTTGCAGATTTTGCAGTAAAAAATTGATGATTAGGGTCACGTTTGCAGTGTCAAAAAATTATCTGTTCATCCGACAGAGCTTTTTTGTCGAAACAATTGAATTAGGACCGAAGCACTGGTTGGCTGCATCTAACTCTGAGACCTGATCGACTCACATCCCCTTACATTTATTCGATTATGCTAAGATTTGGCTCCCTAAGCGAGGACTAATCGTTGAAGTAGTTTTATAACAATTATACTATCTGGGACTAACTCTGGGCTTTTGATCACCTTTCGAATGTCCGTTTTCTTAAAAGCTTACCAAAGGTGATCAATCATCTGCACTTCTCTGGTAGGGCTGTCTAGCTGCAGTGGTACTTAGTTGGGTTACAAATGATCGTACAAGGATGGAAATGTGCTACACGTGCTCTCATATTATACAAACTCCAAGAGAAAGATGATGAATGTCTTCAAGAAGTAGAATAAGTATCATGTCCGTCTGAAATTCTGGTGTCGAAGGTCGAGCGTAGGGGTAAAATTTAACTTACTGGTAAAATGACAAGTTGATTATTGAATTGTATCTTCAAACTGTAAACTTTTCGCCAGAAAGCGAAATCCCTGGGTTTTTTTTCAATCGCATTATAATAATAATGCTTTGCATAATGCTCATGAGATCCCAGAAAATCTGTTCCCCCGTAACGTTGAGTCAATTTTTCCGAAGCGGAAATGATCACGAATAAAGGAGATAACTGAAATTATGGGATTTGGATTTAGATTAGCTTGTGAAACGAGGTCCTGGAGCTGTGGTGAAATCCAATTAGGGAATATTCAAATTTCTAACTTGATTTCTCCAAATATATGAAGGGTTCTCAAATTCGATGGGCTGCAGAAATTTAGGGATGGAAATTAGCGCTTGGCTGTTAGCGCGTGGATTGATTCAGCACAAAACGTAGAATGTGCGAGTGCTGAGGATCTTCGACGCGTAAGGTAAGCTGGTTTCCTAAGTGGTTACGGTGGATTCTGCAAGCAAGTTTTCGATTTATGCCAACATTGAATAAATTTCAGGCATGATCAAATCCACCTTAACGGACAGGGGGAGCGCCTGCTATTGCCAGGTCTATGATATGGGTTGTACAGGTACCAAATTGTTCGCTCTCGAGTTGTTCATTCATTAGAAATCAAAAATCAAAGTTTCCGTAACTATACTCCAGGTAGTTATCCGGGTTGAATTGATCGAACCCAAAATTCTGGGAAGTAGAAACTAGGAAGACAGAACTGTTGAGGCCGCTGCAATTCACAATTGACTTGAATTTGAGATAAAAATAATTACGTTCACCTCGAGGCCGGCGATTTGCTTTTCTATTAATTTGCAACTCAAGGTAAACTCGGCCCATATAAAAGTAATTTATCGTTGAAAATGCAGATCTGTTAGCCGAGGGTGTGATTTCGGTGGACCCAGATAGGGTGAGCGGGTTAGAAATCCGCGGTTTAGCGGGAGCGATACCAAAGTGATCGCGCCGCCACATCCGACGTGGGTAACCACTCCCGCTTCTAATGGGCTCGGCCTAGTCAATGCCTTCCAACTCCTTTAAATCTTCGTTTCCACACATCTCCGTTGTATCCAGGAATTATGTGGTTATCTCGGGCTGTCTGGCACACACTGACGATATCAACACGTCGATTTGGGTATTCGAATACGTTCATAGAGACCTATCTAGCGTGAGTAATTATACCTCGAAGTAGCGAGGTTGATGACTCGGAAATAAGAATTTGAAATACTTCTCGGCTTCTCAGGCTCGTTGCGTTTCTGCGGGTATTGGAAGTGAGGGGGGGTCCAAACATGCAGAGTTCTAATCGATAGAATGTATTGACTGTTTACCGACCATGAGGCATTCCAGGAAAGGCGATGAGACACTATATCACGGAGCCACTCCGGTTGGGATAGCGGAACTTAAATTACAGTAGGTACGATTCTAAATCTTGGGGTAAGTTACGTAGGGTTGGGTTCAAATATTTACTTCAGTCGCTGAGTGGTTGGTCGAATTTCGAAGTGATTTATTCCGAAAAAAAACTACATTTATTCTCTTGTTTTTCAATCCTCCCGAAAAAATGATCTGATGTTCATTCAGGGCTGCTCATCGTAAGTGGCGATTATTGACAGACACGAAATTTTGTGGCTTTTTGATGTTCTTGAAATAATCGAGGAGCCGTAAAGGTTACGAGCAAACTGGGTACGGAAAAAATTTAATAACAGAACGTGGTGTACAAGTGCTGAGGGAAGATTACCAAGATAAAATGTACGGACCTCCCAACGCTACTCTCCATAAGCACGAAATCATATCAGTAAATCTGCGGTCAGAAAACTGATGCAGTAGCGATGGCAGTAAATCTTTACTGTTTGTAATAATTGGAGGAAAGTATCCAGGTCTTTTTTTAAGTATATTCCAAACCAACTCCGGCCTAAATGGCTTGCGTGCTGCCCTCAGATGTGCAATCTGATAAAAAAAGTGTCAGCAGCGTCGTTCCGTTAGAAGAAATTGCCAAGGCAGCAGATAGATAAAGAAAATTGCTCACTCACAGCTCTTTAACTATCAGAAATTGATCGTATCCTATGCCCGTCAATACAAAAGTATGTACCTTCGTCATTTAGAAAAAGAAATTCACTCTTTTCAACGTTGCTCGTGAGTCAACATCTCTTGACCAAAATGCGCACGATAATAATATTTATCGCTTTGTGCTTGGTCAGAAAATCCATCCAGAAGGTTGAGTTTTACGAAGAGAAGACATGCCCAAGGGATCAAATCTTGTGTGTGAAGACGGTATTTAGGGAATATTTCAACGATCATTCAAGCGTGCTGATTTTCTTGGCAGAACCAAATGATATTATCAACAGTCTGCCCAGTCTTCCCTATTTCGTTGCTACTCAATCTGATTCAGTGGGGAAGATATCTTCCATCGACAGAGGAGCAATGATAGTATTTCTGGAGGGAAACGCTCAACAAGACTTTACCAACCTGAAACGTTTATTAGGCATTGTCACGGTGGAACCAGTTCTTGCGGTGTGTATCACCAATGCGGTCTGTAGCTCGAGAATGTACGTCAATGAGATTGTCAAGATGGTGAACGGTGTGCAATTTCATTACGTCGCAGTGGATGACGGAAAGATGATTGACATGTACGAGTACACGACAATGGCTGATGGAAATTGTGGTGTGGCGCAGCTTGTGAGACTTGGCCACTGCTCGGATAAATCTACAGCCAAAAAAGCTTTGCAGAAATCAGTGAATTTTCACGAATGTCCAATGCGCGTGGTAACCCGGTCGTACCCGCCATATTCAGAAGCCTGCAGCTCTGGCGAATCAGATGATTTGTGTGGTATCGAGGGAGAGGTCGTGAGATATATTGTCAAATTGGTCAATGCTACTCCCGCTACGCTGAGGGTTCAAGATCCCGATGGTAAGTTTATTACACCAATGCTTGCCACTTATCACACCGATTCAGGGTAAGATAAATATGGACATTTTTAATCAAGTTTTTCAGCAGTTTCTTGTTCGATCATTAGAGCTACTAATTATACCTAGAGTGTGCTTTTGTGGTCCACGTTGTGGATACATCGATTTATTGAGGTCACTGTATCTAATCATCCGTTTAATTTTTTTCGGCAAACAAAGATGTCAAACAGCTCACTGCAAATCGATATGCAGATCTAGGATTTGGAAAGTTACACATGAGCATCTGTGACGGTGCGGTCTTCTCCATGGCGTACCTGTTCCTTCAAGGCATTGTTATTGCACCTTATTCAACGTGGACCTTGAATGGAGCAATCCGGAACATCTTACTGCCGTTAAATTTTGAGGTAAATAGTGATATTCAGTAATTTTACATAGGGAAAATAATACAATAAATAAATATGAAAAATTGATCAAGACCTTCCTCTTAAATACGAAAAAACTCTGTATAGCTAATGTTCCAAAGGTGCCTCGGGAAAATTTTGTATTTTTCTCCAATTTAACGTGCAAGAAATTAGCTTATATTCCGAGTACCAAAGTGCGGATAATGACGTGCGATTGCTTGGAATTACTTAGTAATGAATATAATTGCTAATTCATAATGTGCATATGTGAATTTATTCATCCTGAAGAATGTGCATTTATGGGTGAATTTTGGATGACACCAAGTTGCTTTTCATTTTAAGGTTTGGGTGGGTCTCGGCGTGGTGATAATATCCCTGTTTATATTGAGCATACTTGTTCCTCACTTCCGGAGAATTCATCTACTACAACTGTTAGGCATGATACTTGGGATCGCAGTTCCGGGGCAACCGCGACGGCTTCCAAGTCGGATTTTCTTCTTATCCGTGGTATTCTTCGGCTACATCTGCTCGCAATCATATTTGGCCAATCTAACGAAAGTACTTTCGACTCCTCGACAATCGACATTCAATACGTTATATGATCTAGAAAACTCGAACCTTCCAGTCTTGGGGCCTCCTAGTGTAAGAGAATCATTCAAGCATGATTATCCACGCATCTATAGAGACTATCAGGTAAGAGTGGCGCTGTGTGCTGTTCAGACAAGAAAACCAATTTATCCAGTATATTGGGAACCATTTTGGCTAAAGATAATCATTTTTGTTCTGTATGAACACTGAGGAAGAGTGAATAATTAAAAAATATCCTGTATATAACTATTTCCTGATTTTGAGCCGGTGGATGAGTTGGGGTATCGTGCCGCATTTAGCGAGCTACTTGCGGGTCGGTCCAGCTCAGCAATGTACATAGAGGTGAGACAAGCTTTCGTCTCAGAATTGATCATAAGCTACTGAGGTGCACACGCGTGCTGAAATATATTTTCTCAGGCTCTAGACGAGGACAGTACTCACTGGAGAGAGCTCAAACGTATAAATGATCCAATCAGCTGGTTTCCCATCGCAATGGCGGTACCAAATTTGAGTGCAGTTCTGGAAACCACGAATAAAGTTCTTGCGACGTTATTCGAAAGTGGGGTTCTGGTAAAGTACATGACTATTCACTCAACGCCGCACGGGGTCGGTTTAAGGATTACTCTAATAGCAAGCACGTGTACCTTTAACTTTTCATTCTTGATCGGTTTGATACACAGTATGCTAGCTGCGGACCATCTGATTGGGTTCCGACGCCACCACCAAAGCTAAATGAAAAGTACGTGACACTATTAATTCCAGATGCACTTCAGCCGATTTCCGACATACATCAATTCCAAGTCTCTTAAGGAGCCCGTGGTACTTGGCCTCGGAGAATTGCAAGCCGTCTTTTTCCTGCTCATTGCTGGACTGAGTCTCAGCTCCCTTGTATTTCTGATTGAAATCATGACACTATTCATGAAAAGGCAGGTGTGTAAGCGGCTGAAGAGGAGCGGTCACATTCATTCGAAATGGTTGAGGCAGAGATATGTCCGTGGAATATTACTATCGAAACGGACATCTCGTGCAAGTAGACGTTGATCTACTTCAGATGCACGTAGACGTAGTGGGCGTAGATAGCGAAACAGTTGTCTGTGTTCTGCACCACCATAGAGGCACGTGTGAATTTTAACTCCGGTTGATTAATTAACGGATGTATACGTGAATGTTCACATTGCTGTACCTTAATAATTGTAACTGTGTGAAATATAAATAAAACGTTTCATGGAAGTCGTACGAGGACTTGGATCAGCTCTCTTGGTTCAATATTCTGACAGTAGAAGTGCCTTCTTCGTTCGCAGAATTCGAATCCTTTTGAACATAAATTTCAAGCCCATTGTCTGAATCAAATGTCGTTAATTTTCGAAGAGATATTCTGTGATCCTTATTCTTATTTTCTCAGAAAAAAAAGAAAAAAAAAAAATTATTTGACATTCACTCAGGGCTGCTCGTTGTAAGCGGTGATTCGGAACAAATACGGGTTGTCGACTTTTGTGATACCCCAAATTATTGACAAAGGTTTGCTTACAAGCAATACGGCTTACGAAACATTACCAAGATTAAATTTACGGTCCTTTCGAAGCTAATATCAATGATAGTATCATATCAGTGAATTTGTAGCCGCGATTTTCATGCATTAGCAATGACAGTAAATTTTTACTATTTGTGATGATTGAAGGAAAGTATTCAGTTCTTTTTTTTTTTAACTATATTCAAAACTAACCCCGGTTTTGCTGGCTTGCGTGCTTCTCTCAGATGTGCAATATTGATAAAAAAAATATCAGTAGCGTTGTTCTTCCCGAGGAAATTGTTAAGGCAGCAGATAGATAAAGGAAATTGCTCAGTCACAACTCTTTGACTATCGGAAATTGATCGTACCCGATGCCCGTCAATACGAAGGTACCTCTGCAAGTCTGAAAAAAAATTCATTCTCACCAACGCAGCTCTTGGGTGAACATCTCTTGACTAAAATGCGTCCGATAATAATATTTATCGCGTTGTGCTTGATCAGAAAGTCTATCCAGAAGATTGAGTTTTACGAAGAAAAGAAACCGTCAAGGGATCAAATTTTGTGTGTGAAGATGGCATTTAGAACATATTTCAACGGTCATTCAAACGTACTGATCTTCTCGGCAAGACCAAACGATATTGTGAACAGCCTACCTAGACTTCCTTACTTCGTTGCTACTCAACCTGATTCAGTGAGAAAAATATCTTCCGTCGACAGAGGAGCAATGATAATATTTCTGGAAGGAAACTCCGAACAAGACTTCAACGATTTAAAACGTCTGCTGGGCATTGTCACGGTACAGCCGGTTCTTGTGGTGTGTATCACCAATGCGGTCTGTAGTTCGAGAATGTACATCAATGAGATTGTCAAGATGGTGAACGGTGCACAGTTGCATTACGTCGCAGTGGATGATGCCGGAATAGTTGGCATCTACGAGTATACGACAACCGCTGAGGGAAATTGTGGGATCGCGCAGCTTGTAAGACGTGGCCACTGTTCGGACAAGTCAACAGTAACGAAATTTCTTCAGATGCCGGTGAATTTGAACAAATGCCCGATACGTGTGGTCACCTCGAACTCCCCACCATATTCAATGTCCTGCGACTCTGGCGAGTCGAATCATTTGTGTGGAATCGAAGGAATGGTCGTGAGAAGGATCGCTGAATATATCAACGCGACTCCTGTATCACTGACAGTCAAAAATACCATAGGTAATAGGCTGAATGAGTACACAAATTTCCACCTGGTACCACACTTATTCAGAGTAAAATAAATGTGGTCATTTTTACCGGAGCTCGTAAACAGTTTCTCGTTTGATAACTAAAGCTAATTATCTTAAAAGTTGTCTGAATCATTTTTTTCATTTTTTTGGCATACGAAGATGTCGAGCAGCTCGTTGCTTATCGATATGCAGATCTCGGATTTGGAAAGTTACATATGCATCCCTACGCGGGCGTGTCATATTCCGTGCCATATTTCTATATGAAGGGTACTGTTGCTGCCCCTTATTCAACATGGACCTACAAGGCATCGGTCAGAGACATCATATTGCCATTCAAGTCACAGGTAAACATTTACATTTGGTAATTTATCATAGGAAAAGGAGTGATCATTACTAAAAGAAATATTTTTGCTGCAGTCCCACCACTTTAAGTCTTAGTGTGCCTATGCAATATAAAACTCACCCTCGTCAAAGCTCTAATATACCTCAAGTATGAAAGGTACCACAAGCAAGTTTTTTTTTTTCTCTCATCATTCGTGATGCGAGAAATTATTCAGAAAATTTTAAATTGGAATAACGTGCAATTGATAGCATTCCTCAACAAGGAATTGTAATCACATTGTACTGGATCTAGTTATCACGTATTACACTAATGAAATATGATGTAACATGGTGTGAACTAGTTTTATATTGTAGGCTGAGATCTAGAGTAGTGAAAGTACAGAAGAGATATTCCTGTTTACCATATTGACATGTGAATATTGATTTGACCAAAAATTCTGCTTTATTTTGAGGTTTGGCTGAGTATGGGAATCCTGATAGTTTTCGTGTTAATTTTGAGAAAATTTGTTCCCTACTTTCGGGGAATTCATCTACTGCAGCTTTTTGGCATGATCCTTTCGATGCCAGTGCCGAGGCAACCGCGAAGACCTCGGAGCCGGATTTACTTCTGGTCATTTCTGATCTTTGGCTACCATTGCTCGCAAATCTACTTGGCCAATCTTACCAAAGTCCTTTCAACGGCTCGTCAATCGATGATCAATACTTTAGACGATCTTGAGAACTCAGACCTTCGAGTCACAGGGTCTCTTGATGCAGAAGAGTTTTTCAAAGATGATTATCCACGAATTTATAGAGACTTTCAAGTAAGGATCACGCTGGATACAATTACAAAAAAATATACATACTGATATGATATCTGGCACCTTAGAAACCATTTTTGCTAACGACGAGGGCCGCTGTACCAGAGTATAGTCACTTGAGCCCAGTGAATAACCAATTTTTCATTTCTTACAAATGAGTATTTCATTGGGCCAATGTAAGGAAAATGAGATTTTCAAGACTTTTGGAACTTAAAATTTCACCAAACTTAATGTTCATATTCCACAATTCAGTTTTTTCGACTTCTTTCATGGATTTTGGAAATTCACTGGTGCTGGTCCATCCCCTGGTACACTTACCCTATATGCATTTCATAAGTATTTTCTGATCCCAAGTTGGAGGATGGTCCAAAGTACTATGCTGATCTTAATGAGCTATTTTTGGGCCGTTCTAGCTCACCATTCTACGTGGAGGTAAGGCAAGACTACGTCTTAAAATTAATTATTAGCTGCTGAGGAGCGAGCGTCTATTGAAATAATCTTTTTTCAGGCTACAGACGTAAACATTGCCCAAATGAAAAGCATCAAATTTTTAGAGCATGAAGTCAACTGGTTCCCCATCGCAATGATAGTACGGAATTCCAGTGTTGCCTTGAAACCCATAAACAAGGTCCTTGCTTCGATGGTTGAGAGTGGGCTGCTGATAGAGTGCATGAGGCTTCCTCCAGCGATGATGCAGGTATGTTAAGTCGTAAACCTTCTACTATTCATCTTTAATATGCTCATTCATGAGTCAACCGACTGCCTGCTCCCAAATTGCGTACCGACCCCGCCAATTACGGTGCTTCTGTCTATATAGCTTCGTCACCAGTATATTTAATAATTCCAGGACCGATCTTCGAGTTCTCAGGTACTTGAAATTGAAGAATTAGAAGGCCCATTCTACCTGCTAATTGCCGGACTGAGTTTCAGCTTCCTTGTATTTGTCATTGAAATTATGACACCATTTTTAAAAGCGAAGGCCCCAAAGGTTTTTAAGCGTAAAGGTAAAATATATCTAAAATGTTTGAGGCATAGACATATCCGTGGAATATTGCTCCCTGGAGAGGCATCTCGTGCGAGTGGACGTTGATCTACTCCGGATGCACGTAGACGTACTGCGCGTAGACAGCAGGACATTAATCTGTGTTCTGCACCACCATAGAGACACGTGTGAATTTTATTTTACCCGATTGATTAATTATCGGATGTGTGGGTATGTAAATGTTCACATCTCTGCACCTCAACGATTGTAACTGTGTGAAATATGAATAAAAAGTCCAATGAAACCCTTACAAGGGTTGATTCTGCTCTCTCCCTTTGATATCCTGCGAGCAAAAGCACCTTCTTTTTCGCAGAATTTGAATCCACCCGAGTTCATTCCATTGATCCAAGCTTAATTATATCACGTAACTCACGAGTCGTAGATTATCTGATACTAGCTTTGAGAAAATAATTCAAAGTTTTGATGTGATGAAATTATCAGGCGATTCTCAGATTTTGTTTTAAACACCAAAAAAATAATTATTGAAAGATTCGGCAATCATTGCATTGAGGTAGACGTTATAAGGCTGGTAATTTTCCATTACGGGAGACTGAAATCGCTGAGAGGTTTACCTTCGCTCGACCTAGGTGCATTTGGTAAGAGAGATGGAGATGAGAACAATGTTTCACGAAATTACGATGCTATCGTATTGGAAAAGTCACTTTGGGTGAAGTTGCAATTTCTATTTAAGTCAGTAAGGGGTTGATTCATTTTCTGGGTGACATTATTTTGGAGTGAGGTTTTATATTCCCCTATTTTCTTCCATCGGAAAAAGAAAGTTCCCTTGAGTGTGTGTTTAGGTTTGTATACTCTGAGGCGATTAGAAGCAAACACGCGTGTCGCCGCCTTCCAGGATAATTTGAATTATTAAAGAGCAGTAAAATTTATGAGTCAAGTGTCTAAATCAACGATGTGGAGTATACAATGACAGGGCTCAGACACAAATGCGATCGAAGGATTATTGAGATATGATTTATTCACCTTTGTAAGGATATGAAAACACTAAAATAAAGGAGCGTTGACGTTTATGTCTTTAGAGTAATGTTTATTCCTTGTTGTGTACAGAATGGTCTTATTAATAGTTTTGTTAAGCTAGTCTCTTGTGAAAACTTCTCACACACTTCACGCCTGAAGGCTGATTGTGAGTGATGACTGACTCGCTCTCGCCCCCCCTCCCCCCCCGCCTTTCTACTTGCTCTCTGGGACTCACTCTTCCAGCGCCCTCTGGCGTAACTCCGTCAACTCTCACACCTTTCACCGCTACTTTTCGTGTCCGAATTAATCAGTGGTGAAACAGCGATTTTTGTCCAGTGACAATGGTAATAAATTTCTACTGTTCTTAGTACGTGGGGAAAATTAGCCAGTTCCTTCTTCGAACTATCCGCTTAGCTGATCTGGTTTCGGTACCTGGTACATACCGAGTGTTTTCGGTGAGACAGGACAGCCCCCTTCCTACGGCAAAACGAACACAGGCGCGCACCGCGTGCGTGAGGCTCGTTTAGGAGGGGATAGGCGGCCAGCAGAGCCTTGCCAGTAAATTCAGCCTATCCCCTCCCAGCCGAATCTCACGCACGTGGCGCGCGCCGGGTTGGTTTTGCCGTAGGGAGGGAGCTGTCCAGTTTCACCGAAAACACTCGGTGTGTGCCTCACTGCACTGTGTGATGTGATAACGTGTCGATGTCGGTGTTTTATCGACGACAGTAAACAGACAAAGCGCATTATTCGTATAGATATCTCATTCCATCATCAACTGATTGTGGTCTTCGAAGTTGTCACTTGGGAAGGAAGTTCATTTTTACGAACGAATCACTACCGAGACGTATAGATTTTTTCCTCTGATTTAAATAGTTCCTTAAACAGCCTGGCCATAGTTCCTCTAATTATTACTACCCAATTGGATTCGTGGCGCAGTGCACTTTTCGTCGATAGAAGACTCATTATAATATTTCTCGAGAGAAATATAGACCAAGATTTAAACAGCTTGCAATATCTACAAGGCATCGTCAGGGTGAGACCAATTATGAATAAAATTATCGAGATGAGAGTCAGTGCGGACTTGAATTACGTTACTGTGAGAGAAAGGGGAATAATTGATACCTACAAATATACGTCAATAGCTGAGGGCAGTTGTGGCGTAGCACAGCCGTTAAAATCCGATCATTGTTCAGACAAATCAGCAGTTAAATCAGCTTTCTGGAGGCCCGTGAATTTTTACGGATGTCCTATGCGAGGCCACTTGAGCTTATCTGCCATATTCAAGATTCTGAAATTCTAACGAGTTGAATGAACCGTGTGGAATCGATGGTACGGTCTTGGAAATTGTCGCTAAAAAGGTCAACGCGATTCCTTTATTCATGCTCTGCACTCAAGGTCCCGATGGTACGTTGGGTCTGTGGATTTATCTCTTCTTAATTTTCTCTCCGTGCATGAACTTGTGCTGCAAGAAGACAATGTGATAAAATAGAGCATGAATGCAGACTGTAGTTTGTCTTCACTTTTATCGGTGCCGTTTCGTTTGAGAACTGGGGCTTATTGTTTTTTCAAATCACTATTTATCGTCAAGGTTCTGTATTAACTTACGTGGCTGATGAGTTTCAATAATCTTTCACTATTTGGGTTGAACCAAGATGTCAGGCGGCTCGTTGCGAATAGAGATGCAGATCCGGGCATTGGGGGTCTGGATACTCGTCCCTTTGAAGGCGTATCGTACTTCCATTCGTAGATGAATGTCCAAGCGACCTTTATTGCATCTCATTCAACGTGGGTCCTTGAACCATCGCTCATAAACATTTTACAGCCACTTAAAGTCAAGGTAGATAGTTACTGAATACATAAAGTCGATTCATTCATGTCTGTATAATCGAGCCTGAAGCAACGTAATTTTTCCTTCCCCAGGTTTGGATAGGAATCGGCGTGGTGATAGTCTTGATCTTTATTTTGAGAATCCTCGTTCCCTACTTTCGGCAAATTTATGCTATGCAGCTGTTTGGCATATTCCTTAGGATCCCAGTGCTGAGACAACCTGGCGGAATCACTAGCCGGACTTACTTCATGTCGTTGGTGTTGTTTGGCTACCTCTGCTCACATCATATTTAACCAATCATATTCAACCAAAAATGCTTGCATATCCTCAGCAACAGATGATCAAAACACTAGATGGTTTAGAACACCCCGTACTCCAAGTCACGGGGCTTGCTGATACGGAGGAGAAGTTCAAGATTAGTTATCCACGTATCTACAGCACCTTTCAGGTAAGGGTTTTCTTAGAAATATCTTCGTTTTTGACCAAATCTGATGAGCACATTGTACAAAAATACTCTTCACATGTCCATCTCATACTATTCAAGGTTCAGGATTTCTCAGAGTATTATGTCAACCTATACGAGCTAGTGAAGGAGGGTTGTTCTAATTCTGTATACTACATTGAGGTAGTACTTCAGAATTCGCTTCTAATCTCGCGAGTTGATTGCGCCAGTGAAACTGAGTGTTTGCAGGAAGTGGACAGCCGTATCGCTGCATGGAAAATGGTCGAAGCTATGAACGATCGATTCAACTGGTACCGTGTTGCATTGGCGAATACCAGCGTAATCCTGAAAGCCAGAAGCAACATTTTTATGCGGATAGTTGAGAGTGGAATTTTGAGAGCGTACGGAATCCTGATTCCGAAACATACAATGTATCGGTCAGCCTCAAAGCACGAGCTGACATCAATTGAGCGGTCTGCAGTTATCGGATTTGGTGAATTAGATTGCGTATTTTTCCTGCTCACCAGCGGAGTAAGATTAAGCTTTGTTACCGTTCTAATTGAAATCATGACATCATTTATACAAAAGAAATTGGAGTTAAGAAGGAGATGCGAACTTCATCTTGAATTATCGAGGCAGGAACCTGTTCCGGGCGTAGATATCGATTGGCTTTATCGATATAAATCAGTGTACAGTTCGCCTGTGATGAACTAATCTGTAGATATTTCTAAATGTAGTCGCACTTTTGCATGCATTGTGAATAGAAAGTCTCTGTTGAGTTGGTGCAATAAGTATCATGTTTAACTTTTGATCAAAAATCCTGACAGTGAGAGGAACCATTCTCATTCATGGTCTTCGAATACTATTTGAAACAGTATATGAAGCTCAATTTATAATTTCACGATCAATCATCCGTTATTTACGCCTCGTGGGATTTCGGACCATCGTTTTACTCTTTCATGTTAATATTCCACCCCAATCACCCGCTGAATGCGGAAAAAGTAGTAATTGGTACATAAACGAATGGTCAATCCACACTCATCACTGCTATGGCTATTGTTTTACAGTTGAATATTTACGTCTGGTATTGTGCCTCTCATTTTGGGAGAATAAAAATACTCTGATGAGAACTTGAAACTATCCATTCATCACCGACAACTGATCATGCCTAGATAAATCTTCTGCTATATCATCTATAAATTTAGCTCAGCATAACGTCCGATACAATTTTAGTCATAGTATAATTGTTACTGCATACAAACCACTAGTTTGTTGCATGGGTCACAAATTGCTCCTACTTACGGTTCTATCTCATCTGTTAATTGTGAATTATAGTTGTTTCACCTCAACGGGTTTTAATGACTGCACCTTCTATTTGGGAAGAGGCAATAGCGGAATGCAACTGCTTATTGTATGATTCTATAGATTTTCAGTAAGTCAAGTTGACCAGAGTTGCATTTCGTATTCGCATCGTCAAGTGATTCACTGATCATCGGGAGATACATTTCACAGTGAGATTCTCCATTTCTTCATCGTCTTTGGTGACAAGAAAAAGATTCGATGGAGTTTGTTTTCGGCTATATAACGTAAAGTGATTAGGAACAAACACATGTCACGGCCTCTCGCTATACTATGAATTATTGAAGAGCAGTAAAATTTACGAGCGAACTGTCGGAGTCAAAGGTGCGCGGTATAAGAGACGGTGGCGCACAAATGTGAATAACAGATCGCGGGGATAGGATTTATCGACTTTCCAACCCCACAACTTATATCTCGGGAATCACCGGTGAAACTGGAGTTACCGTTGTCTTGTAATTTGTGTTGTTCTTAGTAGGTTTAAATAAATGAAATTGTCCGGTTCTTCATTGATTATTCTCCGAACAAACCTGGCTCCGGAACTTTACGCGGAATGTTACAATTAGTGATGTTAGAAAAATACGTCGGTATTGTTGTTTTTACTAGCGATGTATCCAATGCAGCGAGGGGTGAAGAAAATTGCTCATCAAAATGTCTCTGCCTGTCAGGGACTATTTACACCTTGTAAAATCGTCAATAGGATACGAAGTTCATTCCATTCAACGTGGCTGACGGTGTAGTGTCTCTTCACTAAAATGCGTCCGATGACAATTTTAATCGCGTTGTGCTTGGTCGGAATGTCTCTCCAGACGGTGGAGTTTTATGGTGATAAGCCGACACTAATGAAACGACTCGCGTGCGTCAACATAGCACTTAAAACGTATCTCAATGATTACCGAAACATATGGATTTTTTCGTCAAATTCAAACATTCCTGTGAACAGTCTGCTCAAAGTTCCTCTTTTTGTTATTACCGATTGGGATGTGCTGCGTGAGGGACTTTTCATCGACAGAGGACCCGTGATATTATTTCTCGAAGGGAACGCCGACCAAGATTTCGGAAGTTTGAAGCGTGTGCAAGGCCTACTCACGGTGGAACCACTTCTGATGGTGTGTATCACAAATATGATCTGTAGTTCAGAAATATACTTGAAGAAAATTGGCGAGATGGCTGCGGGTACAGAGTTGCGTTACGTCGCCGTTGACGAAAGAGGGATAATTGATATCTACGAACATACGTCGATGGCTGAGGGTAGTTGTGGCATGGCTCAGCTCTCGAGACTCGGCCATTGCTCGGATAAGCCAACAGCCGAGAAAGTTTTTGGGACGTCAATGAATTTCCACAAGTGTCCTATACGCGTGGTTACCTGGCCCTGCCCGCCATATTCATACATCTACAACTTTAACGAGTCAAAACAGCTGTATGGAATCGCTGGAAGCGTCGTGAATATTGTCACTCATAGGGTCAACGCAACTCCAGTATTACTGACAGTTCATAGTCCCAAAGGTGAGCTGGGTACAAACATTTGTCTCTTCAATGCATTTTTATTTTTCCTTTGATTTGCACTACATAATGGGGGGTAACTTGGGGGAACATGAACCTCGACTACAGTTTATTCAAGTTTCACCTTAACATACTTAACTAATCATATTCAATAGTCACTCGAATTGTTTGGGTTTAATAAAGATGTCAGACGGCATGTTGCGAACAGAGATGCTGATCTGGGCTATGGAGAGCTGGATATTCGCCCCTTCGAAGGTATATCGTATTCCAAACCGTATATCTTTGTTCAAGCGACTGTTGTTGCACCGCATTCAACGTGGACCCTCACGCGAGCGTTCGGGAACATCTTACAGCCTTTAGGGGATGAGGTAGTTATGGATACAATATATTTGATTAATATACGGAAAAATAATAATTTTAATCTAAATAAAGATATTTCTATACATGCATAAAGATATATTGAATGAAAACGATCTTGACCGACAAAAAGTTATTTTGTATTCTCAGGTTTGGTTGGCTATCGGCGTGGTGATACTCGTGATTGTAATTTTGAGACGACTGGTTCCCTACTTCCGAAGAATTTTGGTACTGCAATTGTTCGGCACGTTCTTTGGAATCCCAGTGCCGAGGCAACCTCGAAGAGATCCTAGCCGAATTTACTTTTTGTCTTTGGTGTTGTTCGGCTACTTCTGCTCCCAATCATATTTGACTAATCTAACCAAAGCACTAGCAACTCCTTCGCATCGGATGATCAAAACGTTCTATGATCTGGAACACTCGAACCTCCGAGTCACGGGGCCTCCTGATGCACGGATAATGTTTAAAGATCATTATCCACGAATCTATAGAGATTTTCAGGTGAGGGTCGTCTTGTCTATACGTGAGATACAGAGTATCCTCAATAAATTTGACCTGTTTTAATTATCATGTCTCCAGGCTTATCAGTAGTTATATTTTCTCACAATTCTATAACCCATACGGCGTCAAAGATTTTTCTTGTATGTACCAGTAGCCATATTATTGCGATATCCAT
The DNA here is from genome assembly GCA_963978835.1 of Tenthredo scrophulariae. NCBI lineage: Eukaryota > Metazoa > Arthropoda > Insecta > Hymenoptera > Tenthredinidae > Tenthredo > Tenthredo scrophulariae. The sequence goes on along the minus strand of OZ022230.1, from coordinate 6,639,706 downwards.
ACAACTTCTGAAACTGGTACATCATTGAAAGACACCTTGCACATTATCATTTGGTTCAATTTAAGGTGGATGACGATGCAGACTATTATTTCAACCTCTTCCGGCTACTGCAGGGACGTTTTAACTCAGTATACTACGTAGAGGTAGGAGTATAGAATTGGGGCATCATCTCATGAGATATACTCGCATTTATGAGATTGATTTTTTTTTAGGATTTCGACAAAAACATCGCTGAATGGAAAAACGTTGAAGCTATAAACGACAGATTCAACTGGTTCGCAATTGCTTTAGTGGCACCAAACACGAGCATTGTTCTGGAAACTAGTAATGACATTCTAATGAGGATATGGGAGACCGGAGTTTTGAATGCACACAAATCCTTCATATTGCCGACGTACCAATCACCGAAATCTCTCTCGCCCATATCATCTGGGAAATCTACAGAGCTTGGATTTAATGAATTGAAAGGCGTATTCCTCTTGCTCATCGCTGGATTGGCTATGAGCTTTTTTGTCTTCATGATTGAGATCGTAACCGCATTTATTAGAAAATATCCAAAGTCGGAGGGGAAACGTATATCTCGTCCTGGATGGTCAAGGCAAAGAATTGTCCATGGAATACTACCAATTTCTAAACATACATATCGTACGCGTCTAGACATTGATTGAATTCCGAAGACATATACGTATAGTTGCAGTGGATAATGGCACATATTGTCATTCTATGATCCTAATTCGATATTCTATGAGATGATATAGAGATCTCAAACAGCATGAAATCTTTCGCAATATAGAAGTTGTTTCGTAGCTGACGTAATTCAATAATCTCTCGCATTGTTTCGGTTAAACAGAGTTGCCATATCGTTTGCTGCGAGTAGAAATCCCAACCGGGCATTGAGGGTCTGGATACTCGTCCCTTCGAAGGCGTATTGTACTTCAATCCGTATATGATTGTTCAAGCGACTTTTATTGCATTTCATTCAATGTGGGCCCTTGAGTCATCACTCATGAACATTTTACAGCCATTTGAAGTCGAGGTAGATAGTTACGTCTAAATAATTCGCGTATATATGAATTTACTGAATACATAGAGTCGATTTATTCATGTCTGTATAATCGAGCCTGAAGCAACGTAATTTTGCTTCCCCCAGGTTTGGATAGGAATTGGCGTGGCGATAGTCTCAATCTTTATTTTGGGAATCCTTGTTCCTTACTTTAGGGAAATTTATGCACTGTAGCTGTTTGACATATCCCTTTGGATCCTAATGCAGAGATAATCTCGCGGACTTTCTAGCTGGATATACTCCATGCCGTTGGTGTTGTTTGGCTACCTTTGATCGCGATCGTATTTAACTAATCTGACAAAAATGCTTGCAACTCTTAAACAACAGATTATCAAAACACTAGATGATCCAGAATACTCGTTTTTCTCGTCACAGGACTTGATGATTCGGAGGAAAGGCTTAAGGCTGATCATCCACGTATCTATAGCGCGTTCGAGATGAGGATTTTTTTTTGAGACATTTTCATTTTCCACCAAACCATTGTACGAAAACAGTATTCGCATGATTATCCTTCTATTTAGGGTTGATGACTCCTCACTGATAGAGTTCGGATACTCATTGAATATTTGAAGCCTAATTTTCAATTTCGCCATGAATCATCATGTTATTCACAACTCGTGCTGGATTTCGGACCATCGTTTCACCCTCTTATGATAATATTCCACCCCAATTGCCTGCTGAATGCGAAAAAAGTAATTGGTACACAAACGAATGGTCAATCCATACTCATCACTGCTATGGCTTACTGTTTTTCGCTTCAATATTCACATGTGGCGTGGTGTTCCGTATTTTGTGTGAATATGAAGACTAGGATTGAAAGAATAGGTGATAAACTCAAAAGTTATCAGTCATTGTCGACAACTCGTGCCCAGATAAATCGCTAGCTATTTCTACTATAAATTTAATCCAACATCACTGTTGTAATTTCAACCGTTCCATAATTGCTAGTATATAAAAATTATCACTTTATCGCCTTAGTCACATACTGCTCGTACTATCGGTTATATCTCACCTGCCAATCAAAAATTGTTGCTATTTCATCACACTGGGTTTATTAATTAATGGAAGATTCATGTAGGTTTAGTCTCACTTCGTTTTCAAGTTGGTAGGGGATTCGTTGATTTCATAGAGGATATATTTTACATTAAGGTTCTCCGTTCTCTCATTTTTACTTTTCATCACATTGGTGATATAAGAAAGGTCCTAGTTTCGGTAAAGAATGAGTTCGCTTAATTTCAACCAATCACCACATTTTCGAGCCTTCAGTATTCCGGCGCCATTTTAGCAACCGAAGAAGAAGTTTCTAGAAGGATATCGGTCCGTCCGATGAACTCGCCGCATGATTTCAGAAACGGCTTTTTGGTTGGACCTTGCATTCAGATGATGGGGTGAAAAATTGCCATATTCAGTTGAATTTGAACGTTTGCTTCGGCGAGATAAGAAAAAAAAAAAAATTAGTTTTAACTTCTTTATTGACCATCTATATTCTTCACATATTTGATAGTATTTTTGGTAATTATACATAGGCCTTTGAGGTGATGTCAAGTAATATGAAAAATAGTCCCTCCCGCCTCGCTTTTATTGTCAGCAAAATGATCCGTTGGAGTTTGCTCAGGGCCAAATATGGCAAAGCGATTAGGAACAAACACCTGTCGTGACTCTTTTTGATACGATAAATTATTAAAGAACGGTAGAATTAACGAGTAAACTGTCGGAGTAAAAGCTCCGGCATTTAATGAGAAACGGTAGTGCACAAATTAATGTGCACGAAAGATTAGGGAGATATGTATACACATGTATGAAATTGCTTATAGTAGGTGTTCATTTATTATTCCGCGAAAAAACCTGGCTACAAAAATCCACATGTAATGCTGCAATTTATGATGTGATAAAAATACGTCAGTCCTATCGGTTTTTTTTTCTGCCGACATATGGAACGCAGCAGAGGGGTAGGAGAAATCGCGAATTTAAATGTCTCTAGTCAACAGGGACTGATTGTAAAATCAGCTTGTAAAATCGTTCCCAGGGAATAAAGTTCATTCTTTTCAACGTGGCTGACGGTGTAGTATCTCTTCACTAAAATGCGTCCGATGACAATTTTAATCGCGTTGTGCTTGGTCAGAAAGTCTCTTCAGATGATGGAGTTTTATGAAGATAAGACAACACCAATGAAACGACTCGCTTGCGTGAACATAGCACTTAAGACGTATCTCAATGATCACCGAAACATATGGGTTTTTTCGTCAAATTCAAACATTCCTGTGAACAGTCTGATCAAAGTTCCTCTCATTGTTATCACCGATTGGGATGTGCTGCGTGAGGGTCTTTTCGCCGACAGAGGACCCGTGATATTATTTCTCGAAGGAAGCGCCGACCAAGATTTCGGAAGTTTGAAGCGTGTGCAAGGCCTACTCACGGTGGAACCACTTCTGATGGTGTGTATCACAAATATGATCTGTAGTTCAGAAATATACTTGAAGAAAATTGGCGAGATGGCTGCGGGTACAGAGTTGCGTTACGTCGCCGTTGACGAAAGAGGGATAATTGATATCTACGAACATACGTCGATGGCTGAGGGTAGTTGTGGCATGGCTCAGCTCTCGAGACTCGGCCATTGCTCGGATAAGCCAACAGCCGAGAAAGTTTTTGGGACGTCAATGAATTTCCACGAGTGTCCTATACGCGTGGTTACCTGGCCCTGCCCGCCATATTCATACATCTACAACTTTAACGAGTCAAAACAGCTGTATGGAATCGCTGGAAGCGTCGTGAATATTGTCACTCATAGGGTCAACGCAACTCCAGTATTACTGACAGTTCATAGTCCCAAAGGTGAGCTGGGTACAAACATTTGTCTCTTCAATGCATTTTTATTTTTCCTTTGATTTGCACTACATAATGGAAAGTGATTCGGGGGAACACGAACGCCGACTACAGTTTATTCAAGTTTCACCTTAACATACTTAACTAATCATATTCAATAGTCACTCGAATTGTTTGGGTTTAATAAAGACGTCAGACAGCACATTGCGAATAGAGATGCTGATCTAGGCTATGGAGAGCTGCATATTCGCCCATTCGAAGGTATATCGTATTCCAAACCGTATATGTTCGTTCAAGCGACTGTTGTTGCACCTCATTCAACGTGGACCCTCACGCGATCGTTCGGAAATATCTTACAGCCGTTGGGAGACAAGGTACGTACACATAGGTGAAGTTATTTTTGATTATTGTATGGATAAAAAATGGACATTAACTTCTCTAATCGCATGTAGAGTATACGTACAGAGATGTACCGTTTGAAAAACATGAGCGTAATTTCAACTGATGACAGGTTACTTTTCATTTCAAGGTTTGGGTGGGTATCCTCATAGTGACAGTCTTGATTCTTATTTTGAGACAGCTGGTTCCTTACTTCCGAAGAATTTCTGTGCTGCATTTGCTCGGTATGTTCATCGGAATCCCAGTCACAAGGCAACCTCAGGGTCTTTCTAGCCGAGTCTACTTCTTGTCATTGGTGTTGTTTGGCTACCTTTGCTCGCAATCATACTTGACCAATCTGACCAAAGTACTCGCAATTCCTACGCAACAGGTGATCAAAACGTTGTATGATCTGGAACACTCGAACCTCCGAGTCACGGGGCCTCCTGATGCAAGGATAATGTTTAAAGATGATTATCCACGAATTTATAGGGACTTTCAGGTGAGGTTCGTCTTATCTATACGTGAGATACAGAGTACCCTCAATAAATTTGACCTGTTTTAATTATCATGTCTCCAAGCTTATCAGTAATTATATTTTCTCACAATTCTATAACCAATACGGCGTCAAAGATTTTCCTTGTATGCACCAGTAGCCATATTATTGCAATATCCATACAACTTATGAAAGTGGTACACCATTGAAAAACACCTTGCACATTATCATTTGTTTCAATTTAAGGTGGATGACGATGCAGACTATTATGTCAACCTTTTCCGGCTACTGCAGGGACGTTTTAACTCAGTATACTACGTAGAGGTAGGAGTATGGAATTGGGGCATAATCTCATGAGGTATATACTCGCATCTATGAAATTGATTTTTTTCAGGATTTCGACAAAAACATCGCTGAATGGAAAAACGTTGAAGCTATAAACGAAAGATTTAACTGGTTCGCGATTGCTTTAGTGGCACCAAACACGAGCGTTGTTCTGAAAACTAGTAATAACATTCTGATGAGGATATGGGAGACCGGAGTCTTGAATGCACACAAATCCTTCGCATTGCCGACTTACCAATTACCGAATCACTTCGCGCCCATATCATTTGAGAAATCCTCAGAGCTTGGATTTAATGAATTGAAACGTGTATTTTTCTTGCTCATCATTGGACTGGCTCTAAGCCTTTTCGTCTTCATGATTGAAATCGTAACAGCATTTATAAAAAAAAAACCAAAGTTAGAGGAGGAGCGTATATACATATCGTACACGTAGATATTGAATAAATTCGCGAAACGTAAACGTAGTTGTAGTGGAAAATGGCACACATTCTAATTGTATGATACTTATTCAGCTGAATTATATCGTGTTCGTAAAAGTCGTCGTAATCTTGCAATTGAATTATCGTACATCCGTGGAAATCGTAAATGAAGAGTCCACATTATTCCCGATTTCATGAATCTATACATATCACTTCTGGTGCAATTCAGGGAAATCATTTCGAAGATTTAGCTGAAAGAGTTTTTTATCCCGCCTTTTGTATTTCGTTTTGAAAAATGTCAAGAAACTTTCTTCTGCCTTTAATCATCATTGCAGGTTACTGGGGAAATCTAGATTGGTTTGCATCGTTCCTCGATTCTGTCCTTCTAGCGTTCGGAAGAGCTTATACGAGGCAAAAGAAAGCGTTCTCATTGCCTCATAAATTTTTATAGCGCTGACGACGTCACCTTGTGGATTTCGTATACCTGTTCGAAAGTTCCTCGCGAAAGCCTCAGCTCATCCTCTTTTCGATCCCCCCGCTGACACCAGCCAAGCTTATCATAAATAAATTGAGCTCCTCCAAAAAAGGCGGTGTCCAAAATGTCATTTCGATATTATTTCGCGGCTGAATATTTTGCGAAAAATATATTTTCTCCGTAAAACGTCACACCGTACTCAGTACAAAAAATGAAAAATAAATAAAATAGAAATAAAAGACCTGAAGGTATAGCGTGAGCAGGTAATGAATCTACTTTCTATACCAATAATTTAATTGACATTGCTAATACAAGAATAAAAAGGAATTTGTGCTATCGATTCTTAGCATATTAATGAGGTAATTTCTATACTATATGATTAAATTTTCGTATGTGTTCGCGTTATTAATCATTTGGCTATTGAAATCTGGTTTCAATTAGTCTATTAGATCACAAACTGCTCGTTAATCATGGGTTTTGAATTCCATCACTTGTAAACTATAGACAGCCTTTGGGCTTTGTTGTCTGACGATCGTAAAACTCGAACGAGTACATAGGTACTTTTACGGTTTTAATTTGTGGTAAATTTTAACCGTTCGCTATTATACCGGAAAATCATTGTCCAACATGAAGATATAATCGATATATAATATAATTTTTTTCATTACCAGGATGAAATTGTTTCATCGTATTCTGTGTACCAGTGAAATGAAATAATGAAAACGATGGTGGATTCCATAAAAAATCTGTTTTGCTATTTTCAAATACATGCAAAAATGCGTTGATTGTAATTTTGAGTATCATTCGGAGGGTCGATTGACCCTTCAACTCAAGATTTCGTAATTTCAACAAAATTCTAAGACCAAGTTGACCTAAAAGCCAAAATTACGAAATAGGCAGTTTTTTCTTTTTTCAAATTGCCTTTCACCAGGTCAAATTGATCGACGTTTACATTAGTTGTTACTTACTACTAACTGCCTACATATATTACAGGATAAACATGTCACCCTAAAACCTGAAAAGTATTTATCACATTAGCAAGGCAAAAAATAGTTTAATTGATCACGTTCCGTCGACGATCTATCTTCCCCTGTACCTGTCGTTACCTGTCATAAGCCACCTTACAAAAGTTTAGGGATATTCATGGAGACGACACCCATGTGTTGTTTAGCAACAAAACTTGGTAACATAAATCAGCTTTCCCCATGCCCCGTCTCGGCCCCTAGCTTGCCGATCAGTCGTTGATTTTCGAAGATTAGTTACTGTTCGTTTTTGTAAGGAACGGCTGCTTACTGTCGGCTGTCCAGCGATTTCACCAAATCCGACAGTCAGCAGATAAAAAATCAGAAAAAATTAAGTGACAGGTAAACTAAGTGCACTTCGTTATTATCTTCAAATTTGTAACAGAACAACCCTTTAAACTTGGCTAGACTTTAAGGAAAGGGTATCGCTGCACATTCATTTTTCTTACTTCCGTATTTCGTTGCATGAAATAAGGCGCCTGCGAGCGGGATGGCTGTTAATTATATTACTGTTAACGTTATTACATGGACTTCTCTGGTGAGTTTGAGAGATGAAGAATACGGTATAAGACTTGTAGGTAATGAAATTAAAACCGAGATATAGGCAGCTGTGATATTCGACGAGTTTGAATAATCTGAGCGGACATATAATATTTCAGAGTATTTTATTTACTTTTCAAATTACTCTTAGTTCGAAAAGTTCATTCGAGTGGAAAAAATGTTGGAACACTCTAATTAGACTGTGTTATGCCTAACGATCGATACAGAAATTGGTATTTTCTTATTCGCGTGATCAGGGCGGATTTAAATTTTTAAATTATTCCGCACAATTGGGGTGCAAGAAAAAAGTAAATTTGTTGGTGCAGAGGTAATGGGGTCATGAATTTACCCGGTAAAATGATTCTATGCTCATTTTGTATTCTACCTGTTTTTCCACAGAAATACAATATTCACAGGCGCGCTCTGGCAATTGCAGGGTGTTTCAAAACCCATGATTTCTATTCCTCGGAGTCCTGTAAGGTCGTGAGGCGAGTGGAGTTTACGATCTAAGCTTATAGCCAAAATTTATCGTGAAAATCGTATACGCAGTTCGCAGTTTAGCGATTCTTTACACACGTCGAATATTCAACTAAAGTATAGTGATCGAAACTGAAAAGTTGATTTTTTACGGAGATGCGTTTGTCAATTCTCGTATTCCTCCTAATAAAACGAAGCGACCAGGGAGTCCCTTTTTCCGAAGGATATTCGGATCAAGAAGTCGTTTTATCCTGCGTTAACCGAATCGTCAAACGTCACTTTGACTCGAAGCATCAACTGACTATTTTGGCTCAAGGATCAAAGGACTACGTGAAAGGAATGGAAAGTACAGTTCGGTTGATCGCGAATGTATCTACGCTAGATAAAATGTCCTGGTTCCCTGAAACGAAGCAAGCGGTCGTTTTCCTTGATGGAGATTTCCGTCGAGACCTTAACGTCTTGATGTCTCTTGAGACTATTCATCCTCGCTCACGTTTCCTCATAGTTTCTACCATCGGCGATACCAGCTTATCGTCAAAAAGTTATCTGATAAAGGTTGTCCAGCACCTTCACCAGAATGAAAGATGGACAATTGCTATAGCCGTAAAGCGTATCGGTGGCAACTTGGATCTTTATGGATATACAAAAACCGCTTACGAAAAGTGCGACAAACCAACAATAATAAGTTTTGGGAAATGCAGCGAAGAAGGGAGCCTATCTCGTCTATATTCAACCACCAATAATTACAACCATTGTCCGGTACGATTGGCTACCTTCAGCTGGCCACCTTTAACAGAATTTTACTTCGATAATGGGCAGAAGAAATCAGTAGGGATCGAATCAGATTTAGTCAACGCTATTGTCAAACGTTTGAATGCTTCTGCATTATTTATGGAGGCTGCACCCTCAAGTGAGTATCGTTCAGATATACGTTTTATTTTTCTATGCTTCATTCCCCGACATATGACTAAGACTATACAGTTTCGCAGATATCAGGGAAATGATTGGATATCACAAGGCAGACATCGGATTTAGCCAATTGGCGATGTACGACACAAACACATATTTGTACACAAAGAGCTACGTTTACGTTCAGGGATTAGTATTAGTCCCAAGACACTCAGCGCCGGCTCATTCGCTTCTAAGCAATTTGACGCCATTTACAAACACGGTATTTGTCCAATCGATCTTATCAGCATCACGTTCTTCATGATCTTTCTCACACTCCAGGCGTGTAAAAAATTATCAAATTTTCAGGTCTGGATCGCCATAAGTCTGGTCCTGATTTTCGTTATGATATTAAGGATCATTTTACCAGTTTTCAAAGCCATCTCTATGCTCCATATCTGGGCACTGTTTATGGCGTTTGGAGTAGAGTCCAGGCCAACACGTCTGTCACAACGTACGTATTTCATATCGCTGATGATCTTTGGCTACGTAATCACACAGGCCTACCTGGCCAACTTGACGATGACCTTCACGAAAGCTGCTGATAAGGATGAGATCGGGTCCTTAGATGAACTGGAAAAATCGAAGATTCCGTTCGGAGGTGCGCGACTTTCTGCAGAATTGTTTGCGGTAAAATATCCAAGACTGTACAACGAGTATAAGGTAATGAATACTCGATATATTCAACGTTGAAAATATCTGGACGGCATTATGTTAGGGGTATCGCAATTAACTATTCCAATTATTAACTAAACCTCTCAGGTCATGAACTTGGACGAATTTCACGACAACCTTTCAAGATTGAAGACTGGAAGAAATGGCATAGCTACATACGTCGAGGTAGGTCAATGGAGCCTTATTTGATTTTCTTCTTGCTATGAGGAACTGAAATAATCATATTTAATTAGGTGTCAAAGCATGTCAACTATAACAACTGGAAGCGCACTATTCTGTTGCCAGAAATATTTTTATGGTATCCAGTAGCGTTGATTCTGCCAAATGTAAGCGCAATAGTGTCAACGTGCGACTGGACGATCACTGCGGTCTTAGAGGCTGGCCTCTTGGACATTTGGGCAAGTGAAATGAATCGTAAGCGATTTTTAGAAGATGCTATGGCAGAACAAACAGACGAGCACAAACATATGGATTTAGAACAATTCTTGATAATATTTCGATTACTCGTAACGGGTTTAGGTCTTTGCACTATTGTTTTCATGATTGAATTGCTGGTAGAATACTGTCGGAGAAAACGGTACTTCATCAAGCGATGAAAAATCGAGATATTTTTTTCTCCCGAAAACAATATTTCTATTCGTTGTCGTGTATTTTCAAATTTCATTTCAATAAATGTTCATTTTTATTTCGCTACCGATTAGCGTTCTTCCTTCACATTTTATCCAAGTCAGGGTCAATCGATATGATAAATTTGTCGAGTAAAGGTCCGAGAAGGTCTGTTCAAAACAAGGTTTAACTGTCAGTTGCACATATGTCTTGGTGAAACTAAGGGCTAACAAAATTATCTCAAAGTTTAACTTGGGTCATTAATTTAGTGGCCAGGAAACGAAGACTGTAAATCTTTGCGTGAGAAGTCTGCGTGGTTACTGGCAGTAGTATAGCACTGGTGATGGTCAGACACTAAACGACGACTGGTGAAACGAGCGCTTAGTTACTATGTGCTTACGTGAATTATACGTTTACTCACTCTTGTGTTATAGTCTGTTGAAAAATATTACCGTTTAAATATATATATATATGTATATGTGCGAGATTTCTATGGAGAGAAATAGTTAATAAAAGCTTTGGTTTAAGCCAAACGATATCTCAGGAGGTTGTGTGTATTTTGTCAAAGTCAAGATGTGCTTCTTGGCGAGAAGATCTACTCAGAGTTTGTTATTTCTCGTTCACTCTGAGGTTGAAACGTCTTTTGCAGGAATGAAAATTGGAAAATAAAACACTTTCAAGTCTTATACACGCGTCCCCGTCAATAAAGGAGACAACCTAGTCTGGAAATACGCTGTCTTTTCGGAAATTTGTAAAGTTTCAGAGACGGCGTAGTTCGAGAGGGAAATATCAGAGGCGTAGGTATACGGACGAGAATATAAAGGTAAAAGGAAAGGAGAAAAATGAGAACAATCAGGGGGACGAGGAGATAAGAAGATAGAGTGGAGAATAGGTTCGAAAATTATATGGAAATTGTGGAACGAAATGTTGGGGCATAATCCGTCGCTTGATGTGAAAGAAAATGTGTTAGGAGGGAGCTTACATAGATTATAAGCCATATATCTAATTGAGCTTGCGGGCCCTCGCGCTGTGAATGATTGCCATGTTTTTCCATTCACAAACGAGATTCTAATTATCCTCGTTGTGTGCATTGCATGCAGTTCTACATTCAAACTAATTACGAAAATTTGTTGCAAATTTCAAGTACTACATAACGGGGCATGTAGTACTTTCATCCGCAATTCAAGAACATTTTTAAACTGTTATTTCCAATTGAATAGAAAAAGGAAGATAATTTAACGATGAACCATCCACGATCGCGATTTTTTAATTGATTATTGCTATCCTTTCAAACGTTCAATCATACGGACTTTATTAACAATTAACACGTACTCAAAGTTTTGTTGGCATTTTCGTCGAATGACAGCTATCATTCGTTGAACTATGCAATGTGGTATACCTGTAGGAACGATCGGTTTGCAAAGCTTCGGTCATTCGGCGTAACAAATAACAATGCCTGTATACTCATACTGACGGGCGCGCCATTTGAAATAAAATTAATGACCTGTATCGTGAAACGAAATAGAGCGGAGACCAGTAAAGTTTTGAGCCAATTTGATAAATGAAATAGAAATGAAACGTAGGTATGCGCATGTTACACAGACGTATAAACTCGTCCCATAAAATTTCAATCACATTGAATCATTATTAAAATCAATCGACCGAAAGCAATATGGTTGTTATACCGATCCAATATGACTCTTCGTTCGAATAACACTTGACATATAACAACTTCTTGAAATTTAGAACGCGGATATAGATGCAGAGTGCAGTTATGTCTATAAAATGTCATATCTCCTTTATTTTTATCGCCGAACTATATTTGTGAATTTTATAGTTCGACTGGCCGAGAGCCCAGTTCTAGTTGCGCTATTGGAAATGTCTCTTCTTCGTACATACATTTGACGAAATATTACGCAATGAATTTCCATACCTAAGTCGTTATTGGAATTGAAAAAATAAAAAAAAACGTGGATAAATTTGATCGCGATTTTGAGGATAGACGAACTTCACTCACATACAATTAGCACTAAGTTAACTCTAGGATAATCGCACGAGGCAGCAACAAACGCTAATGTTTATCCATCAACGAGTCCAGGGCTTTTATCACTAATACTTAAAATTGCGTTTTACCCTTACTGCTCTGAAACATTTACACGCTAATAAAACGTAACTTACAACCACGTATACATAACGATTCCTTTCTGCCCGATGTACGATCCCGGATTACGCAGTTTAATCACGGTAAATTAGGTCTTCGACGTGAGTTGAGTAGGATAGGCATATAGTGACTAATTCGTTTACTGTCGAACAGGACCTAACCAGCCCATATATACCTTCGCCACTTCGGCTATCCCTGGTGTGGCACATGGGTAATCTAATATTCTTATGCCATAGAATAGATCATGGCAACGTGTAGCTCTGACAAAAGCGTGCTTTGCTTCGTATAATAATTCAGTTATCAAGGCACCAGGTAATCAAGTATATAATTAAGACTCCGCTCCTTTTGATCTTGCAGTTTTGATTCCAGGATGAGAGAATATCGGATTAAAATGAATTTTTATTCAGACATATTAACGATCAACGTATGTATTCCCAGTTTTTTTTCGTACGAACAGAACTTCAGGGAGTTTATACTTTCCTTATTTCCGTATAAACATTTCCCACTGCTTCTGTACTATTTACGAGAATGTGTGGCACTTACGGCACGGGTAACATAAACTAGAGCATTAACATTTCACTAAGGAAAATGTCACTCCAGGACAAGTTTCACTGCAGTGAAACAGTTTTATTCTTCACGACTTATACCTATATATGTGCGAGTGAGGTAAGTGTTTATAGTTTATTTACGAAGAATTGGAGTCAGCTCTGGAGGTTTAGACGGGAGGAAATGATTGCCTCCTAAAATGGAAACATGTGAGGAAATTATTGTGACTAATTAGTGTCAAAAAAGGGGCAGCGCCTACGATAAATTGAAATTCAACTCGCGTTACAGACTTCGAGGATGAAGTGCGGTGTGATAAACCTGGCCGTTTGTTCTTGTTTAATACCCCTAAAATCATATCACCAGTTCACCGGCTGATGGAATTGTTCGAAGCGTGTTTAATCCTCTTTGGTGAAGGATTGCGTTTGAATGGAACCCACGAGCTGAACCATCTCGAAGCGATGACCATTAATCGATGGAAGCCATCTGCTTCACGCCAGTCTGCTGATTCTCATTGACGGTGCAAATTGCAAACTGCAAATTTGAAATGCATAGCACCGCGACTAACCACCCGATGTTCCTTATCGTGTAATTGAATGTGGTTATCATTGATGCACGTATTCAGTGATATTTTTTAGCTTTACTGGGTATATATTGAAGCGAATACTTCATCGGCAGTAGGATGAAACAGAGAAATGTTTTAAGCTCATTCGAGTTGGGAAACTGGGAGCGAAATTGAATCGGAGTCAAAGCTCCTTTTACGTCGTATTTTATTATATTTTCAAATATACTTCACGTTTCGCCATCTCACCTGATGAATTCATCTTTTCATTCGAAATCCCATCTTCTGCGGTCTCTTGTAAAAATGGAATGGGCTTGTCTTGTGAATTCGCAGATTCTTGAAAATTTAATTTCGGCTGTATGAGTCAGAGGAGCAATGTGGTGGGCGAATGAATACCTCACAGGGCGGAAATCATTTCGAAAAGTTACGTAGAATCTGGATATCCGATACCGTTTGGAGCTATAATTACAAAAACCTCTTCCTAATTAGACTAGTTTAGCTCGGTTAACTCGCCCGAAAGTTTAATTGGAAAGTAATTATACCACCGAACTGAAGTGAAACGGTGAGGTTAAAACGGGACACGATAATACCTTCGTAATAGCAGCCTATTTTTGTTTGGCAGCTTACTACAGTGGGTTGGAGATAAAAGTAGCTCATCTTCATATCGAGACCAAAAGGTCAGGACTTACGTTAGCGTATGCAAATTCGCCAATTCTTCAAAGTACAAGCACCATTCGTATCAAGTTCTGGCTCAAAGCCACAAGACTTGGAATTACGGGTTTGATGTTTCATAGCAATTGACATTGAAGATCGCAGACTGAAGCAGTATACATAATAGACTGGTTCGAAAAAATCAAATGTCTTTTTTTTTTCAAAGTCACGTGTTTATTACTTGTAGGGAGAGAAAATAAGACGCCAGTTGAAATTCGAGCCCTTGATATCAATATTAAGATTTAACGAATTTTTGGATTTCCAGTCGCCATATCGGATCCGTCATTAAGAATCCGAAAATCTTTGCCCCAGATTAGGATTTATGGTCAAAAAAATATCCCCGAGGGACAGCCTTCACGTAAATTCAAAAACTCTTTCATTGGAAGCACTCTCTGCATGAAAGCATTTATTTTTTCTGAAACTCATGGGGCTAAGGGATCGCAACCACCTCATCATCTACATCAGCAATAAAAATCTCAAGACAGGAATCAGTTGTCCTATTTTGGGGAATTATTATATTATCCGGTATATTATTATATACCGTTGATGTAGCGAAAATTCGAGAATGGTTCATTGTCCCTGTTCATGGCAGATGGATTATCTATAGACGACAGAACTCGGTTTATCGGCCGTAATTGTCTCCTGTTGTTTCAGGACCCTACAGTGATTGACTTCAGTAACACCACTGAAAGTTACTGGGTGTTCATTCTCCATTTCATTTCATTGACTGCCTTTCCTCAGTTTATCTATCGGTATTTTATATCAGGCGAAAGATATCCGCGAAGAAACCTGGAGGAAAAAGGATCACTGGTCGTTTCCTCTAAGCGTTTAATACCTCGAGAAAAATAAGCTTTTATTTTCTACACTAGTTCAGTTCTTACGGGGAAACGCGAACGGTGTTGTTATTAGCGAACGAGTAAGCTACCTAAAAGCCACCCCCGACATTTAGTAGACTCTAGAGGCTGTATGCCTGTTCAGCTATAGGGCATGTAGCACAACAGCTGGGAGAACGAACAGGCACTAGTAGTAGCTATTAGAGCTATTCAAGTCTACACTTTCTTACTTGTAGATTCATAACTCAGGGTTAAAAGGTTTTGATGAACATTTTAGTTGGAAAGTTTTTTACTCTGATTCTCCGAGTACTGATCTCCGTATAGCCAATCTTGAAGTGCACATGGAGTTAAATTGACCCCATGAGCGAAATTCGACTTGAAATATTTCTGGAACTATGCATATGTTTGGGAAAAATGTCCACACGTTTCTTGTAGAAAATTTATTCGGCCTTAGGGTCATGTGGTTAGATTTTTGAAAAAAAAAGTTTTACCTATCGAAAACCGTTCTTGAAGTCGAACCTGCGCGAAGCAACGCTACATTTCACAATTTTGAAGGGTTAAAAACCTTTTTCCTTGATATTGAGTATAAGAAAATCAATTAATTTCTTAAGACGAGGATACTGGTGACCAAATTGCTTCTAAAAGTAATCGCGGGTGAAAAAAAGGACAAAAATAGAAGTACGGACGCGACCAATGATATAAGGTAATAACTCATCCTGCCAATACATTATAACACAAGGATTTATAATATTTCTTGTTCATTTTTTGGGCGTATCGACGAAGCAGCTCGGATTCTTCCGGTGAAGAAGTTTTTTTTTGATAATAAGCCGATTCCAAATAGCAAACAAATGCGCAGTTCTTCATTTACGAAATAGTTGTACACCTCTTCCGCAGAAAGGAGCATTCTACGACGCCTTTGGCAGCCCGCAAATGGTGTGACAAATCTTGTAAAAAGAAAAGGAATGAAAAAAAGGAAGAAAACGTTATTAAAATGTAAATTATCACGCTTATCGTTGGCTCAGAAATTCCATAAAGATGATGCATTATCTTGATTGCCTGGTATACGCTCGGCTGTATTCCGACACTTCTTGACAGGTTATTTTCATTTTCAAGAACGTACTTCTGTCGGCATAATTTATACGGTTGAGAAAAACCAGACCGTTCATATGTCTAGTTTTTTTCATCTTATTTCCAAGCCCTGGCTTCATTCCTTTGAATAATAGTGGTTGTGTTTTACAAACTAGTATAATCTTATCAACATGTTGAGCACGCTCTTCTACAGCTTTCGATTTTCACTGCTTGATGCCATGAGAAATCCCCAATTAGAAGATTCTAATAGTTTTCAAGATATTTCTTCGCTGGTAACAAATTAATCGCGAATACTACCTTTCACGGGGCTATAACACGCAATGGGAAAAATAACTGCTAGACGTAAGAAAGACGTATTGATGTACATCCAAGCATATTATATGATACACGCGATAAGCTGACTGGACGAATTGCCTCGAATAATTTCACGATCTTTTAGATGCTGAGTTTCCACGGCAATGAAAAGGTCAGATTTTATTGCAGAACATTTCTTTCCATTCTTTTCTTATTTTCATTATTTACATTATTTAAAGTGGGTTGATTTCGCGTACCTAGCATTGAATTACTGATTTTTCTATACGTTTGGAGTTCAGAGCCGTTGTAAAAATCGGTAATACAAGTGGGGTCGGTGGGATTCATAATTCACGAATATAATCTTCGAGTATTTTTAGTACTTTCCATTAATTTCATGGTTTTTCTCTTGGAGTAAAAAACTCGAACAAGTCACGGGCTATTCACTTCAGTCCCTTCGCCGTTTTTATTCTGTTCCGATTGCCGTCGATTTTTTACAAATTACAACAGCTGTGACCGACTGATTCTCAGGAACCACTTCGACAATCCTCCATCTCGTGATTCTTGATTCTATTCAAATCGATGGTCCTTATGATTGCTGCTCTGCTGAAAATATTGGCAATATCAATTCAACGGTAATATTCACACCCGTATCACAAGCAAGACTACAATTTCATATTCTACTCTCCCGCTTTGGTCAAAGCGCTTCACAAGTACGCTGAGACTTACGTAGTACAGAATATAATAGTGTATAGGTATGAATATAATATGTACAGAACTGAAAATTTGAGTTCTAATTTGAAAAACGCGATTTTGAACTTGGAACTAGTTTGTTTCCCGATTTATTATCATAGCGAGAATAATTATCATGTGCAAAGCTTCGAATTCAAGCGTGCAAGTTACATACGTGATTATCGGTGCTGGGATTACGATTTAGTTATCACGTGGTGGTACGGAATTAATAGTAATTAGAGTTCAGAGTTTCTATGATTAGATTTCGTACTCGACCGAGTTTGGATGGAATTTCCTCTTGCACAGAAAAAAATCAGGAATTAACAGCTTATTGCGAGCCCAAAAGTGTCGGACTTAGTCACGTAGAAAATGTCATTCAGGTGGTGAGATTCACCCAAATTAAGGGCAACGACGACCTGGAATGTTGCACTCTCTATAAATACTGGAATTACTTGAAAGAAATCACGAGCTGTTTTCTCGTCTCTCATTCACAGATTGAAATGTATGTAAGAATAGGTTCTAATGGAACGGAATGGGAGAAAGAAATTTCGAGGGTACGTTTACACTATACATATACTGGGATAAAGAAAATCGAAGGAGTTACCACCATCCGGAAAAAGTTTGTATTAGAGTTCACGCCTTTTATATCAGTCGTAATCTTGGAAAAACGGAGCATTTTGGGATCCAGTTATTCCGGCAGAATTCTAGAATCTAGAACAACGGTTGAAATTCTTCATCGACGTCAGAGCTTCACGGATATCCTTTGGCTGTATAAAATCGGTAAATATTATGATATTCATTTACAGTATTGAATTTTTTCATTCCTGACAAGTCAGACCGGGAAAAGCTCGCTTCTTCCAAAGATACAAACACCCTCGTATCTTTCACGAATATAGATGTGGGCATTATATTTATACCCAAAATCGATGCAGAGAATTTCGGAAGCTTTTTCAGAGGATTCAAACGACGTGTTTGAAAATCGACTTGAGCACGACCGAATTAATCACCCGAATGCAAATACCCGTAGACCTTAAATCCTTGGGGATCCTTCCGTCTTATACTTCGATGGCTTAGGATTCAGCAAAAAATGTGACGTAGACACCTTCCTTTTCCGCTCAGCATTACCTTTCGTCACATCGCGTGATCTCTCCCTTTCACTGAGCTCTGAATTTCTTCATTCCGGATGATTGGGATTTCTTTTTTCTTTTTGCGCCTGATTATTCACTGCAGCCAGGGAATAAATCAGTGAAAATCACCCTTCTGATTTTCAAAAATAAGCTTGAATGCTTTTCTCAAGTTTCGACCTTGTCACCATACCAAAATTTGGAAGAATCGGACTCAAACGCATATCACATTAGAAATCGTGGTCTTCACTCTCTCTTTGATCCCTGTCAACACAATATCAGAGCTCATCAAGCTTACCGAATGATTTCTTAACGAGTAAAGCGATTAATCGCACTTTTAATGCTGCATGAATAAATACGTGAATAATTCATGACCAACATTGAGATTGTGGGGAGGAGTTAGGGAACGGAAATCGAGTGGAGAAAATAATTCGTTAAGAATTTTTGGGAGCGCCTGGTACCGGCGAAGTGAGAAAGTTGCAGAGTGATTCCTTAATCTTTAAACTTACTGTGACTAATACAGTTTGGCTAAAGTTATCTCTTAGTTTGAAAGGATGGATTTGGATTAAGAAAATGAATTAAGACCTCTTGTTATTTGGTCCATATAGTTGCGTCGCGTCTCATCCGTCCGTCATTCGATTACGATATTATTACGGTACATCAAAAGGGACGCTTTACCCCCGGGATTTGAGGGACCCAAATTTACAAAGGGATCCTATCCAGCGATAAAGGGGACAGTTGAGTCAAGATTGGAAAATCGAATTAAGTACATCGGATCGCGGAAGATGTGACCATAATGTAATCAGCATTTTCCAATTTATTTAGTGAATTGTTTCCGAATTCTTCTTATGATAAGTTAATGCCCTACCAATCCAGGGATTTCTAGGACGATTCCTCAAAGATATAGAGGTACCCTGAATATATAGGTGACTCATTTGAATATTTGCTTTGATGAAAATTCCAGCTAATTGTAAGTCAAGATTTCATATTAATTATACTCTGTCCATGGCACTGGAACGCTTCTTCAGAGGAATGATAATCAGTAATCGAGAGGATAAAATCGTAGCTACGTATCTGCGTTGAACAACAAAGTGCAAATATCGTTCCCCTTGGAGCTACGCGATAAATTTTTTTACCGGGATATTACAATTTCGTTGCTCATTATTTTCCGCCTTTTCGTTGCTCATTATTTTCCGGTTCCAAAACTGCAGCCGGCAAGCTTGTATGACTTATCTCAATTACACGAAGTGACTTTGTGAAATGCAGTCAGTTCAAAGAGATACAAATTCGTAAATGGAAATATGGAACAAGGGGGCATATTTTTTTATTTTTACAAAATTTCACGGAGGCATGGAGAGCTTGGAGAAATGGTGTCAGGATCGACCGTTCCATTACTCGAGCGGAGCTCTAACAAATAGCAAATATCTCAATTTCACTGAAAAGCTTTGCTACTCTTGGGCATGCTAGCTAACAAAGAGGTTCTGCCAAAGGGAAAACGGCGTGCGTGATGTCGTGAGAGAAAGAGAGAGAGAGAGAGAGAGAGAAAGAAGAATAAAAAAAAAAATAAAAAAAAATGCCATTAACACTTTTGTAAGTTTGAGAAATATGAGCTACTCAAAACGTACGTAACTGGGATAACAAGCTCCACTTTCTTTATGAACAAAGGACCAGCAAAAGCAAACGGATGCGGCTGAGATGCGAAATGAGTTGTAATAAAAGGACGAGGATCTGAGTGTGACTAATCTACAAACTTCGGGGTAGACCGCGAAAGTAGTTACCGAGTTTCAGGGTATCTTGCAGGGTTCTCCCTCAGGAATGGCGATCCGAAAGCACTTGGATACGCGTCGATCGCGGAAAACTTGTTTTTGAATTTCAATTTGGGGTGAAAACGATTGGCTTCTTCATCGCACGAAATACCATTCATTATTTGTTGTCTACCGTTCAGTATTCTGAAGATGCCGATATTCTACTTAACGTTACTTCGGTCAGGAATTTTCTTTCAATCCTGGATAAAGTTAGGATTGGTAAAAAAATCCGGTTATTTCTTCACCCGTTTCTGCCCACAACTGTGTGTGACCCTCTGAAAATTTCGGCTTATACTCGTTAAATTCCAATTTTAAATTCGACAGTATCCGCGGGACGGGTTATATATTTCTTTTTATTTCCCAGTAGGCTCCGGAGATTTCGGATAAAGGTCACACTGAATTTACTTTCTGATTTGTGCTGGAAGGAAAGATGTTGAAGGATAAAATCCAATTTTATATTCGGGGGATAATAAATTCTCGAAAAAACTATTCATTTTCGGAAAAAAAGGTTTATCTTTCTCTCTGTGAGAACGAGTCTCAGAATAATTTATCGCCAAAGGACAAATTTTACAAGGCCTCTTTTCAAGCTTACAGAAAACATGCAGGACGAGAAAGGACTACCTAAATAATCTCGAGATCGACTCGACTAAACAACCGAAGACGTCCGGAGAAACTGGACTACATATACGTCCGACTTGTGTAAACCCGGAATTCCAAGTTGTCGGAAAAATAAATATACCTTTGACCAAATCTACGAAGGGTTGATGCGAAAGGGTAGCAGAATCTACAGGCATTCGACCCATCCAATCTCGATCAATTTCAATTCCGTTTTTCTAATGGACTGCGACTTCGCCTTACCTGTGTGTATCTCTGCATAAAAAATGAAAAACAGAATAAATTGTTCAAAGAGGAACCGAAGAAAAGAATCTTCCTTCTGTCGAGATTTCCATAATACGACACGAGGTTCTACGAAATATGGCAGACATTAATCGTCGCTGGAAGAAAGCCTCTGTACTTGACAGTTCGTTGCAGGTTACATTATGTCGACGTCACAGACAGATGATTATGTCGTTATTAATTAGACATTTTAAATAAGAGAAGCTACCTTCGAGATAACACTAGCGAATCTGGAGCTGACGTTCCCCGATGAATTTACATGTGCATTAAATCAGTCGTTACGACGTTTTTTAACAATTAGAAAAAGGACTTTGTTATCAGCTCATCTTCTCGACAGACATATTCAATTTTTAGATCCATATTCCTTACGTGTTATTTGTCATACGTCAGGTATTACCGCTGTACAAAGTCCCGGTACCCATAATGTTCTTTTGCTTCCACATCCCCGTCAGCCAACCATTATAGTATAATACTCGAGCCATTATTTTCAGCAAGAAAAAGCGTTAAAAATGTATGACCACATCCTCTTAGGTTTCTCGATAATACGTTGCGTTGTTCCATAAGCGAGATACGTCTTTGGCTGGAACGGAGTCATAAAAAATGTCTGGTTTCTAGCCGGGGATGTAAGAAGAATACGACGACGACGAAGAAGAAGAAGAAGAAGAAGAAGAAGAAGAAGAAGAAGTAAAATAAGGGACAGAAAAAATACTTCAATATTTGTAACTGCATAAATTTATAGGATGGAGGGAAAATCTGGTAGTTTAAGAAATTTTTCACCGATAAACAAGCCAGAATGATCCAGAAGCCCGTACCTCAGAAGCAGGCAGGGGTAAAGATAAATGAAGCGAAACGTTCAGTTCAACCAAGCGTGAGCTACACAGTCCCACAAAGCACGTATACGGGGTGCAAACAAACCCTGTTCTTTCCAAAAAATAAAAAAAAGATAAAACCTCGTTGGTTACCGAAGAAGGTGTCGATGAACGAGAACGAACAGTATTCCTCACTGACCCTGATTCGTAAAATCTCAGCTCATCCTCAGCGTTCATAAACCGTAGCTCGATATCTCTTTCCTGATAAATCGTAATCCCAATACGAGAAGAAGAGGTCTGAAGATTGCGAGGAAATAGTTGGTGTGAAAGATCAAGGATGTGAAAAAAATCCGTCGGGAATACCTGCGTCCAATCAACTTCGGTGCTAGTTATCACATATATGGTAGCAAAAAAATTTGTGAACTTTTTACTGTAGGATAGACTCGTAAGATTTTGACTAATCTGTAGGAATGTAAGAAAAATGAACTATCGCGAAATAAGCTGCTGGGCCTGAGGAGCTATTCGATCCTAAAAAGTTCAATGAAATACTCTGAGGTTGGTGATTTTTTTTTTTCCAGGGAGTGTGGATCGCAGGCGAGTTTCTTTTTCTCGGTAAAAGTTCGGGGATTAAGCTGAGTTTGAAGATATAATGAAATTTGTTCGTGGATATATAAAAGGTTCGTTAAGTCAGACCGAAATGGTCGACAGAGATAAAAATTTTTTTATTTGCAATGTCGATGGGTACCAGCATGTATACAATATACATATGTGTATTATTTTCACACAAACAGAAGTGCTCATTAATCGTAAATTCTCATTCAAAAAATAATTGGCATTTGCCGTGTGGTCGGTGTACCGTGACGAAGGGGTTCCTGAATCTACACACGGTATAAAAGTAGAAAACGTTTTATTTGTTTAATTTTTTGTAACACGTCAATTGAGTGCGGCGTATGAACGTATACATATAAAGAATCATACGCAATCTTCCCCGTTAAAACGGGATAGCAGCAATTTATTTATCATCATCTTTTATTTGGAACAAAAAAATTTGTCAATTTTTCAACCACGCTGGATCGATCTGTGCCCACGAGGTAGCATTACAATACCTACACACTAGGGTGTATTTTTTTTTTTTTTCTTTTAAATAAAAATGAACACTGAAACAGTGAAATAGAATTAATGGTTATTTTATTGCTTCGTATCCAGTAGATAGTATGAACGACAATCGTTCGGGTTATAATGAGCTGTCGAGAAACGAGACGCGTTTCCTTTATCACACAACTGTCGTAATAGATATCACGTTATTGCGAGTCCGTCATCATTTGATTATACTGACGACTATCAGTTACTCATAATATAAACATGAAATGTACGATTACACCGTTTTGATATCTTTCATGATATTCATCTCTTCGGTCAGATAGTTGTTTTCGCATAATTAGCAATCGATGATTGACGGTAATCACACGTCATTTTTCGTTCAAATATTTCGAATCCATAAATATCAGGACTCATTAATCCTGACGGAAAAGTACATCTGGGTATACAGCTTTATCGGAGAACTCAACGAAGTAGTAATACCCAATAGCGGGTCAGCCGTCTCAGGTAACTCACGAGATATGTGATAAGTTGTACTTACGTCTATCTCAAGTCACTGACTACCACAGTTAATCGAAAGGTTTTGAATTTCATTTTTTCACGACCGAGAGTCCCGGGAAAACTGGATCAGAAATTTGATCAAATCTGATCGAATTTGATATAGTTATAGATTTAGATTTCGGGAAACCCTAGATCTCATTGGATCTTGGCTAGATCTAGAATATTAGATCTAGTGAGATCTAAAAATGGATCCACAGAGATTTGAAAATGGATTTACAGAGATCTGAAATAGACATCGGGAGATCTGTTTGGATCTATTCTTTTCCCAAAATTTATATCTCGCTGGATCAAATTTGGCCTAATCCATTTTTTCCCGGGGTGATTTATTGCAGTGATTTCTTTCTCGCCTATATGCGAGTGAGATGAAGTCCTCCTCAAAAATTTTCGGCTCTATAATTTAACTATAAGAACATAAAAATTGACGATTTCACAGCTGGTACGAATAAGATTTGGAGCAGCTGTTGCCACACGGGAAGGTTATTCGCTTTTCGACATTGTCCGTGATCCAAAATTACCGAAAAAAATATCCGCTACTTTAGTAGTTGGGGTAAAAATCTCCGGATAGTGTGTGTGTGTGAGAGAGAGAGAGAGAGAGAGAGAGAGAGAGAGACAGAGAGATGGGAAATCTTTTATTATGAGATTCCGGGCTAGAAGATTTTTCAAGATAAAAATGAAGAAGGAGAAGAAAAGAGAGGCTGTGATAGAAAAATTGATATAGCCGCAGTTATTCCCGGGATCCGAGGTGGCACGGGATTGATGCTATAGCTGCTGATCCTATTTTGACGATACCTTTGTATACCTACGTGTTAGATTGCCTATAACGCGATCTGTAATGGTATCAAGCTTAAGTCTGGTTATCCGGGTCGGCTGCAGGATGCCATTATCTTGCTGCTCCATTACCGCGCGATTATACCTTCTCTGTTCTTAATCTAAAGACTCGAGTAACGGGCGTCGCTATAACGGATCGTCAAAGCCATTGTTCGAGGTAAGTTTGAGCGGCCCTATGTGGTGGACATTGTTTTAGGAAGCTTATAGGAAAATTTTCAGAATTTAGTTGCAGGGAACCTGATTAATCAGCCTTATTATTTAAAACTACGTTAGACTGATACTCAATTATATGTAATGCACAATTAAACGATATTCAGAAAATATTCAGGACCAAATTAAATGGTGCATTTTTCATAATTATAATATCGAGGATTAGATGTGAGGTAAAACAGCTATGATATAATCGTTAAATAGTTCTAGCTGTTAATTGCTTTATCCTATGGATCGAATAACACCGTTAGTCAATCTCAGGTTCCCGAGAAAGCCGTTCATCACCCTCATAGTGAAAGACGTCTTGGCGGATGCGCGCCGTCCAACAACGTTGTAAAAGCCCTACTATACGTTTAGGATAATCGTTTGGCGCGGATTGTGTTATAGACAATTTCCGAATCAATAAATCATCGTTGCTTATACTTTACACCCTAATTAACGACATCAGTGCTGATACAGAAGGCGGAGAAACTATCGATTGATTGTGAGATGATTATTCAACTGCTTGAAATTCTCTAATCACTTTTTGTAATGCAGAATTTGCCATATATAGAGATTGAGTGACTCAAATCGTAAAGAGGTGAAATTTGGTAGTAAATATTTTGAGAAAGGCAGCTAGACTCCTTTTCACGTTTTTGTTCTCTTTTATGGGTGATGTCGTGATACGTCTATCAAGTTATCAGGCCAGGCAATGGCTTCTGGCGAAAAGAGCAACCTAAGGATAGCGATTTCCGTCGTCCTACCATTTCTCCTCTTTTCACAAAGCAGCAAGGCGCTCGTTGGAAAATTCGATTTGACCTTCCTCATTCGTCCTACTGGTGGGTTCCAAGTTTTCGTTATCGAAGGATACGGAAATGAAATTGGCAGAGGATTAAATTGAAATTGCGGATTCATTCGGCGCCTGAGGCTACAGCTGACTTCGACAATGACAGACCTACAAGGAAGACTTGGAAATGTTATTTTGAGTAGCAGAATTGGCAATTTCATAACGCAATCATCTGATATTACGCAGATACAAATTCCGCCTCAGATATGTGATAAATGCGAAAAGAATGACCATTCAGAATCGAGGAATCTGCAGAAGCCAATAAGAACTTCACGATTTCCCAGCAGCAGATAAGCGCAATTGAGAGCACTAGTCAAATTTTTATGCAGTGCTTTCGCCAAAGTCAGTGATAAGCTAAGTATGAGCAGGATCATCCACAGATATAAGAAATTCCCTCAAGAGTTCCATGTTTCTCGCCATAACTCTCGCCGCGGTGTAGATAAGGGAGAATAATCAGTCTAGTCGTATTTTTTTGTGAAGAAAAGTTTTTACATGTTACAGTGCGTAGTCGCACAAAGAACACTGATACTCTGGGGTACAAATCGCTTAGTATAATAATCGCTATCTGCAACCCTTGCAAATGTATGGCTGTACAGATTGTGAGAGACGACGGATTGAATCCGAACGTGGTCCGTTGTCATTTGTCGTTTTGTTTTTTCTTTCGCCATGTAGCCTCGGTCACTCATTCCTGAGATCCAAAATATATTTTCTTCTCGACTACAGTTACGACTATTGAAAATTCAGCGATTCGTAACGACACGACTACAAGGGTGGTTTCACCATTTTTTTCGTTCGTTTAGTTCAGGAATAAATAAAATAACTACAACACTTAGCCATACGTGAAATGAAGAGATTTTTCTTCAAACTTTTACAAACGCCTTGTGCAGTTTCAGGTAAAGCTCACTCTATTTAAAAATGTTTAAACCCATTCGAACCTTTCCTTGGGAGAAAGAAAAGAAATAAAAAATCTGGGTAAAAAGCCGTAAGTACACCAGGTGAGTGAAAGTTTGAAAGGGATGCATTACATCAAGGATTCTGTTTTTAATATTAAGCACAACTTTCATCCAAGAGTTTGTAAACTTGCAAATAAGCACAGCTACTCGACTCTGAAAAGCGCCTACTTCTTAAGTATTAATTTCTTATTAGCTTTCGCGTTTAAATCACGATTATTCATTTAATTATTCGAGCTGTGGTAACGGTAAACTGTTAGGTTGAAATTGGTGGCACGATCATCATCAGGCGACAGTTTAACTGTTGAGTCTAGTTCCCTTCCAGAATTTACCTACAATAATACAATTTTGCGTTTACCGACACTCGAAATTATTATGCTAAAACTTTGCCGACGAAAGTTCCCTCGGGAAAGATTCAAACTCTAGAATATAAAGAAAGGCAAGGGACTGTAACGACTAGATGAATGGAGATTCTCTTCAGATTCACTGAGCCGGTGAACAAAATGGAAACCTCCCGGATAATTGAAGCAATTTATTTAATCAGGCAACGATCCTCCGCTATCTGGTCCGTTCCCGGATCAGCTCCTCTACCAATAAGCATAATGGATAAATCATAATTGTAGATTTTTTTTTCTTTTTCTTCTATGAGAAAGATTTATTAATATGATATATTTATAGATTCAGAAAATATGCAAATCCCATTTTTCGCAATAAGCACGGTGATTAAAACTCGAAAATCCAGGAAAATCCAATTTAATCAAAATAATTCGGCTGATACGTACGGAGGTGTAAATCCGTGATTACGAGTTATAATCCCCTCGCTGATATCTATCAAATGAGGCCTTCTACCACCGTGAAGGCAATAGAATCCCGAAGGCTCAATTTGTTTTCATATTTACAAAAACTGATTGGATTTATGGTAAGTTCGTTAAATTTGGTACGCAGATATCCTGATGTCCATGAACACCATACAGATTATTTTCGTCCACTTAGCTTGACGCAGGTTGGTTTATTTTTGTTTAATCATAAATCGGACGAAGCCTACTATTTTGCTTAAATTAAAATTCCCCATTTTAACTTAATTGTAAAAAGCTGTGTTTCGTCATTTATTAATCATTATTCGCATTTGTTGTTTAATCAAAATTCTAGTCTAGATGTTGTGCCTCGATGTGCTTCTTCAGTTCTGATGTCGACACCCACGTCTGCGGATATTATCATCTAAATAGAAGCTGGCACTTCTGAGTAAAAGCAGAAGCTGCAGGAATGGGTAAAACCAGCTGCAGATACGTGAAGGAAATTAAAGCAAGGGAATATTAGAACAAACGTGAAGTCCTGGCCCACTAGTATATCGCTCCTTCCATGCTGTTCTCTTTTGATCTTTGATGGGAAACCAAACCTCGTTTTCTAGGTATATGTGCGGGTACCTTCAGCTGTTTCTTACAGTTTATGAGTTTCCAAAGCTTGTGATAAGAAAGACACGAAATTTTCGGATTAGAATTGGAAGTGGTTTGTTTAAGGGAATATTTCCGACCGAGTTTCATTTGATCAATTTTTTTTTCTTCCATTTCAGGTGATTTACGCGGTATAAAATTTTTTTTGAAATTTCTTTCATGACTTCGTAGATGATCGACTGTATCTTACAAGATGTGACGACCCTTATGTAAATATTTTTATGTTTATTCTGAGGGAATGACAAACATTACGTGACTGAGTATCGCCTGTCGGTATGGGTATATTGATGGAGCGATAGAAAAATGTTTGATTTCGGAATCAATCTACTTGGCAAAGGACGTAAGACGTATAGGTGTATATAAGGTATAGGGAAGACCGGGGCACGACGGCCCACCTAACCGAGTGCCTTGGGGCGGACCGTCGTGCCCCAGTCTCCCTTATAAGACGAGGCAAGTCAAAAAGGGGAAAAACTTTTTCTCGAAGATATGTGAAAAGAAATTCTGAGCTCTTACATCTACCGAGTTCATTCGTGGTTTTGAAAACCTGTATTTGACTCAACGCTATTTAAATCACTTGAAAATGAGGTAAAGAAATATACGAATTTCACCCCGCATTGAATGAGTTTTATGGCCTTCTGAGTAATAACCATAAAAAATTTTTTCGTCATCGTCTCTCACACCGTCTTCTATGAGACAAAATAAATATTTTTCTAGTATAAGGTCGCGAAATATATGCCAATGAGAGATCCTAAAAGGTTCTGGGCTACAGCATACAGTCGAGTGGATCATGGTGTTTGAATTATAGCGGTCGAAGGGATGTGAGTTATAATAGGTGGTTTAAATATAATCCGTCGTCCGAATGGCGGAGTCATTACGTAATTACATTAGCGTGAAAATATCGCTTGGTTTGGTAAAACAATCAGCGTGGTTCTGCCCCGTTGACAATAGGGATGAGCGGTAATATGTATGCAAAGTAATGCCGGTCGTAACGTCATTACAGCTTTTTCCCCGGTTCATCTTCATACGTAATTTTCCATTACGCAACTTTTTACACGCAATTGACTCGCGTGTAGATTAGTTGAATCAGAGTTCATAGCCAGCTGCTGAATACGCGTTGAAATTTTGCGAATTTTGATAATCGACTGGCTCGAAATAACATTTTGAGCAAACGGCGATTCGCGATTTTTAGTCCTCGTCTTTAAACGTGGGGAAAAATTTTCCCCACATTTCTCCGAAACTAGACACTGGATCGATCGATTAAATTTGAATCTTTATTTCCGGCAAGGGTTGAACGAGTGAATATAAATTGCTGTGCTCAAAAAAAATTTCGTCAGCTCAGGGATCCACCGTGAGATGATCAATTTATCTCGTAGTCTATAAAATGTCAAGGCCGGATAAGGTGTGATTGAAAAAGAAACTATAAACTTTTACTAGCAATCGGAAGAGTCTCGTATAGCGACATTTTTTCGTGAAAACTTTCCAATACTGGCGAAAGATTTTTCGTTCATGATTCAAACTTTACTGATGAAAAGGAAATCTGCATATTTTTTAATGAAAAAAACCAGAGGTGGATCCGTCTTCGAAACCTAGACTTTATTTTTTTGCTTTTTCATTTTCAAAATCTACGTACAGCATATTAAATTTCTTGGTAATTATCAATACGCACGATTAAACAGTGGCGAGATTTCACCGTTTTAGTTCCTTCGAGCCCGTATATTTTGTGGATCAAGTAAATCGAATCTGTTCGCTCGTTTTTTTTAGCCAAAACGAAGTATTCCCTTCCCTTGAAGAGTTCTGTGAGCGCGTTGGTTAGCGTAACTTGGGACTTCCCTGAGGTAAACTGGGATATAATTACGTTTTGAAAACGGGCTCGTAGGTCGGGGAGTTTTCCTTGTCAGTTTCTTCCTTCGATGCTCATCCACCCGATCGTATTAATCTTCTCCTCGGTACAATCTCGTAAGCTAAGACTATTGTAAAAGAAATTCTATTCGAATTCTGGAGTATGCGCGGTTGGTTGGGTATTAATATTAGTTCAGATAAGCGTTATTCTTGCTGCCTCAAAGTGAAATTTCTCATATTTAACCAACCAGCAGTCGTATAATCGCGATGATAACTTTTGGATCTGAAAATTTTTACCAGAAGTTCAAAATCTTCTCCGTATTTCAGACGAATTAGGGAGTAATGTACCCCGAGAATTTATCAGGTCTCCAATTAATAACTTGAAGATAGCTTTTCAGATTTTATGCATTTATAATTAGTCCCATGAATTTAGAAGACGGTGTTCCGCTTGTTGAATCGTGTTAAAAAGTTACGATCAATTTCAAAATTGAGAAGAAAAAAAGGAAGTTAGCTTTATTCATGATTCAAAAATTCTTCAACAACCGTAAATGAGATTCCAAATTTTTCCTCCCTTAATTTAATACGAACCTACCTTCGAATATCCGTATATCTGCTATATGTTGAAATCGTATTTCGCCTACACCTATACTTTGAAATAAAAAAAAAACACGGTACGCTTTTTTTTTATAATTTGAAAATTTTCGCAAAGGAAACTGCCTTTCCAGTTTAACAGGCATCAGCCTTCATTTCAAGCAAAGAGATTGGTGAAATTATTAGGCGTATTATCTACGGATTTGCACATACGTGTATGAGACGCACACATGTATTAGAACGTAGGCAAAAACTGCGTGCTCAATATTTCGGCCAAGGTTCTTGTGAAAAAAAGAAATCCCTTCATACATATAGGAGAGGTGACAGAAACGTAATGCCTAAGCCCTAAGGCCTGCATTTAATGAGGTCGCGTTTTATTCCGAAGCTATACCGCAGCGGGGACTTCGAGGCGTCCGCGACCGGATGAGTATGAAGAGAGTCCTGAGGGAGTGTTGGATGGTCTGCACCCTCGGCCACTTGAACCACCCCAACTTGTTGAATTAACTCGTTCTTCTCTTTGTCGTTATAAAACGGCGATGCCAAAGCGTTGCGAGATAAACGAGGAGAAAATTTATTTAAAAGAAATAGCAAAAGGGAAAAAAGAAGACAACGAAAGACAGAAATAAGAACACAGATACAAAAAAAGAGATCAAAGATACCCGGTGATTTGCAGAGGCATAGTTCGGGTTGTGGCGTATATCAACGATTGTTCAGCAGGATAATTCGCTAAGCCATTATTTACGAGATGAACGATCTTTTGGCCTTTTTATAGAGACCGAAGATCGCAATTATTGTCCTTTGGTGGAAGAAAAAAAAAAAAAAAATGACAGAAAAAAATTTCATCCCCCAACTCGGATTACCGGAGTTATCTCTGGGTTCATCCGTTGCTGATCGTTCGAGATCATTACTTCGTATAGCTATTATGTTCTCAATAGCATGGAACAAGATACCGAACGTATACCTATATATCCATATACATGGCTAAATTGTTTTTGGCTCTATCGGAGGTATGTACCTGATTTATGTAGGTACTACGCATAATATACCTACTGGAGGAAAAATATGAGCCTTCATTAAACGTTCAGATCCGAAAGGTTTTGCCTCGAAACTTGGGAGGACGTTGCTTTGATGGCTTTAAGTCTCACCGATTCGAGGAAAACTAATACCGAGGGGTAGTTTTTGTCTGACACTAATAGGGAGGCCGGAGGCCTCAATGATTACCGATTTTGATGTTTGCCATAGAGAGAAATTTGATCGGATATATATTTCGCATTTTTTTTTAATTCAAAAAATATGAAGTTGGAAACTTTTTTGAACATAAATTAACTCCGGCTTTTCTGAACGCTGTTTTATTAATTTCTTTTTTTTTTAACTTTTTTTTTCCAATCTGTTAACTTTTTTTTTATAATCAACCCACCAGGGGTATGAATAATTAGACGCAAACTGGTCTTGTTAATGATTTCACGTTGGGTGTAAAATTTTTACTGATGGATACAGTGTAGAGTTGTGTGGTGAAAAATTCTTCCACTTATTTACGGCATAGGCTAATGCGCTTCCTGTTTTTAAATGAGTTGTTTTTTTTCCTGCTGTTTCTCTTCGATCCTTTTTTTTTTGTTTTTGGTTTTTTTTTCCGACGTTCAATTTTGTTTGGCCTCGAATAAAAGGTGATAGAGCTTATGGAAAAAATTCTATCTCAAAATTATTGAGCGTTTTATTTTTAATTATGCGGGTCTTAAAAATTCAAATCCTTGCAGACGTTCGTCCATTGCTTATTAAAAAGTAAGATTTGAATTTTAACAAGATTCGTTTTATTGTAAGACCGAGGGAAATCTCATCGTCAAATTTGCTAAAAAAATACATTGGACGTTACCAGAATAATTAGAGTAAACCTACCGAAGTTTTACTACTTTCAGAATGAATATATAGTACCTAATGTTTGCTAGGCGTATAGAAAATTGAAAATCGAAACGTTAGATAAAGCGATTTCGCGACTGAAGGGAGGAGAAATAGAATTGAATGCGGTAAAGTTTCTTGCCATCGCTATCCCACGCATTTATATGCAAAGTGTAATAACTAGAATTCTTTTTTTCGGCACTAACTGAAAATCTTTGGCAAAGGGCGAAATATTTATTCGCAATGTTGGAGAAAAAACCGCAGAGTACGTTTTTCCAAATACCAAAATTTACACCGAAAATAATTTCACGCATGGTAGTAATGATGCAAAAAGTACATCACTGAGAATGTCTGAATTTCTTTCTACCTAGCTATATCAAATTTACTAGGATTTATACTCCGAGGAAAATGATAAAATACTTATCCATTTATAACTGGTTTATAAACTTTCTAATTTCATCAAACGCCGACGATCCAGAATCGGCCGATGAGGTTTCTGGAGCAGATATCCCGGCGTAATTTTTTCTGCACAGTATTATTCCCTCAGGATATTCAGGGTCATTTTATAACGGGGTAACTATGATTGTGAGATGTGATGAGTTGATACGACCCTGTCGCCTTGACGATACTGCTCAGAATAATTATCGAAGGTTAATTGACTCGTAGGTTGACGCAAAGGGCTGCCGAAACCACTTTGAAATATTTTTTTGGGAAAGCAAACAGTTCAGCTAAAGGGACGGCTGCTTGTCCGGTACTTGGTCAACTTCGACTATCTCGTACCAATTTCGCGAGAAGTTTTGTTTAATTGGCACATACCCTTGTATAAGGGTATATTTGAAGGACTGGCATATATGGCCCAATAATTTTTCTTCAATAAACCAGCTTTATCGCATCAGTTCGTCAAGTTTCTGACATAATTAGGCATAATTACGTTGAAGTTAGAAGTAGCGAGTCATCGGGTCTCAGAGTTAGTTTCAGGCGAAGTCAAATAGCTCATTGCAAGGATTCGGATCAACCGGTGTTTTGATTTGAAATTTTTGGGTCGCTAACTGTCCGAAAAACAAAGCTCTGTCCACTGACTAGACGCCGTTCTGATACTGCAACCGTGACTATGAAATTTTATTGAAAAAAAAAATCAACGCGTCACGAGGCTGTCTGTTCATTGGATAGAAATTTGTTTTCTGAACAATCGGACAACTCGAATATCTGAAATAAAATGCATTAAGTGCTTTTACTTAGACTGCATGTAACTCTGAGACCCGAAAGCTCAGAACTCCAAACTTTTACTTTACTTTGCTTTAAGAGATTAGCAAACTTCTTTGATACAACTGGTTATTTAAAATAGAATTTGGACACATGCCAGTTTTCCAAAAATATCCCTATTTAAGGGTATGCATCCTTACGAGTAAAACTACAATTCGCTTTGGTGAAATTTTCAAAAAGTTCATTTGCTGACCGTCTCAGGTAACAAGTCCCAAAAATATCACACCGTTAAAGTAGTGACTAATTAAATTTTGCTACGTGTTGTTCTTAATTGATGTTCTTTTTTGTTCTCATGTTTTCTTGCTAATGTATTTTTCGTGAAATTCTGAACGCAAGCAGTTAAAAAGCCCCTAATTGTTAGTCATTGAAATAGCCGTGCGATAAAAGCTCGGCGAATAGCTTTCCTGGAGCAAGGGTTAACCTCAGCGGTTATCAAATTCGTACATAAAATCTGAATTGCGCGCGAAAATCCCGACCACCCGCTGTTACTATGAGTAATTTCAGCTCATCCATAAAAGGTCCTCGGGGCGGGACCGGGAAATCTCAGCTCTCTAAACTTTTAGGGACTTTCTCGCACTCGCGATCACGCGGGTGAAGGTCGGGACCAGATAATGCTAATTGCGAATTCAACCACGTAACATGTGTTACGTATTCGATGAAATATGCATTCAGCTATTTTCTTCTAGGTCTATGATCAATGACCACTGATCCATTGAAAGAGTCTTCTTATTCTCAAAAAAAGCTATGTGAACGAAAGCACTAGAAATAGACTATAGGACACAGGGATCTTACCTTGGTATCATTGTGCGCCAGATGGATCCTGAATTTTGGAATTTTTCCCATTTCATTGATCCTTTCAACGGCGAGCCTGGCAGCCTGAAGTTCACTGAGTCCTTCTGGTCTGGGTTCTGAGCCCTGGGTTAGTTCGAACAATCCGAGAATCGTCACGTTTATTTTTTCACCCTCACTAACACGAAAAGACGTTCTACCGTTCACGGCACTGTTAAATTGGTTCCCGAAACTTTCCAGGTCGCTGTTAAGATCCCGCAATATTCCATAGTCGTCGACACGGATGGGTGGCGATTTAGGCAACGTTAGATTCTCCGGGTTAGCTTCGGAATGTCCTTTAACGCCACCAGTTCGACTTCCAGCCCCTGAACCAGGCAGGGTCTCGTTTGATCTGTCGAAAAAAGCACCGATCGACAAAGTACCCAGAGCACGAAGTCCCGGTGATGTTCCCGGGAGCGATGCACTTCCTGATGAGGGATTAGGAATCGGTTGTGCGGGTCTACCAGCTCCTCTTCCAGAGACGATTGCATCGTTCCCATTCCGTCCTCCTCCGCTATTCGAATCGCTAATGTTTCGCAAGTTCTCATTAGACTCTGGATAATCCTCGTCCGGCAGTTCTTTCCTCTCGATTTTTTGGATGTAGCTAACGTCCCTACTTGGACTCTTCGGTAAATCTGGTTCGATGGTAATGACCAAGGCCTTTTCTTCTTCCTCATCAGCCTCTGGTTTAGAAAGTCCAAAATGGCGTCTGTCAAACTTCTCAGCGGGTGGTAGAGGCTTGTAAGTAGGTCTTATCGGAAACTTTTGGGATCCCACAAAGCCGAGGAAAGGAGACTCGCCAAGTTTTGCGTCGAGATTCGCACGTTCTGTTGTTCTTTGACCCGTTATACTATCGTTATCGTATCTAGTGGTGCTCGTGTACGTTAAAAGATTCAATGACGTCATTACTGGGATATGTTCATCCCTAGTTCTCGGCATCATTATTTTTCCCTCTTTGCTAGAATCGTCTTCTCCGTTATCAAAGTGCCTCGTAAAGTTTGAATCACTCGTTAAGTTAGTATCATTACGTCGTGTGTTAACGTCTGCAAACCTCGTCTCACTCTCATTTGAAAATATATTGATATTTTCATATTCTTCTTTAGAAAGATTTCGATCAGATTTATCGGCTATAAATTTATTTCTGTTCTCGGTAGCCGAGGCAAGAAATTCACTAACGTTTAATAATACTGATCGTTTTTCTGTATAGCCGATATTTAACTCATATGTATTATTTATCAACTTTGATAAGCCACGTTTAGTTTCTCTAGAAGAAATTTCCATCTCACTGGTCTCAAAAATTGGTATTTCTGAGCTCTCATCGACATCAACACCGGCGCTTTTACCTCGGGCGATTTCCTCGCTTGAGAGTACATTGTTGAAGAATATCATAAGAAGAAGAGCAGATAGAAGGTAAAGGGTCGTGAAGGGGGATAACGGAAAGAAGTTGGACGGGCGATAGCGCGCACCTCGCGACATACTCAGTCACCCCAATATGAACTCCTGCAGACTTGTGGTCCACTGCAGCTTCCTTGCCTTGTCCTCATCTGAAACATCAACAAAAATACGATCGAATAGTTTCATATTTTTACTGACTTCGAATGGTCGGAGAACTCCTCTCAAAAGTTATGCCGCTTTTTATTTTTACATAAGAAATCAAATTTTTTCGAAGAAAAGTACAAAAAAACTTGTTGATTTGTTCAATTCTCATGCAACAATATCAAATTATTATTTTTTTGTTCTTTCTTAAATCACAAGTAGAAAACAGGAAAAGGATAATTCTGAGAAATTAGGGAATTAGTATGCATTGATGGATAAGAAATTTCGTTGATTATTGTTCCTTGGTAATAAAATCAGATGAAAACACTTATAACCACGCTAAGAGGTCTGTTTGTGCCCTGAGGTCTGCGGAGGTTTGTTTCTGTTTAATGAAATTAATTATACTTTCAAGATGTCTTCGGGGAAGAAAACAATGGTAGGCAGTAGGTTGAAAATTGAATCTGCCATTGCCTCGTACTTAAGAAACACTTGAGGCAAACTTCAGTAGAAGCTAAAGGCTGAATTTTCTGGTCGCTGAACACAGGGTATTACCATATCCGTTCAAAACTGTATATACTACTTGGACTGCCAATTTATTCACAAGAAAGAACTTCGTCGAGTTGGTAAATTGTTTATTTATTTTTTTCGAATCCACAGTCGATCCTCAAGCTTCACCAAACTATGAATGACGATTCAGCACTGCTCCAATTTATTGTTTAAAATACGAAATTTTCCTTTTTATGTAAAAATAAAATCAGTTTTTGCCATCCCCTAGATTCTACTTGGAATATTTTCAACGCTGTATTGTTCTATGTGTTGAAATAAATTAGAAGAAATTCGTTCTAGTATTTCGGCGTTTTCGTAATCTCGGAATTATCCGTAATCCAAAAATCCGATTTTAGAGAATTGATTATTGCGCCGAGTCAAAAAGATCAAAACCGTGGCAAAAGCTTTCCATTTACAACGCTCCGATGCATTGTCTTGATAAGATTTGCTACTCCATTAGAGGCACGGTTCCTGTCCACCGGAAACACTAATATGCAATGAATGCAATGTAAAAGGTCGTAGGTAGTAGGTGATAACTGTAATAAAAGATTGTCGCGAATTTCGAACGAAATTTTTGGCGATTTTTTCAATGAAAATATTTGATAATTTATTGTACTGTCAATTAATCATTCCGCCAATATAGTAGAGCTTGATTGTATCTGAATACGTTGAAGTTATCGTATATTCGATATTTGAATCATTGATGGTAATATTTATTCTATGGGGGTCAGAAGCCCTGTTTAAATTAAGCTCTCGTTTAATTTACCACTTTGCTATTAGTTTCAGGACCTAGGGACCATGGGGATTGGAAATTTAGGCATAGCTCGCGTTAATTATACATCAAGTAATCATCTGGCCGGTCGGGTTATCGGCACGCAAACTTTTTGGAGGTAAATATATATAAAGGTTCGAACATCGACGATATCCCCGTATAGCTAATTAACTTTGTTCCCAAATTCGACGATGGATTGAGAAGATTGGTAACGGGTTAAAAGAAAGTTGACGAGAACCACTTTCAATTTAATCTTTCCTATTAATTTTTCACGTTTGTGTCGAAATAATTTTACAACGACTGTTAATTATACTTGCGAAACATCGCGTCGATCAAAATTTGGGGACATTGGAGAAAAATGGTGTTCTATGGGTAAAAATACTAACAAAAAAAAAAATTGTATTACTCGCGGGGCTATTTTTTTTTTCCGGCACAAAAACTGCGGTATAAAATAATTCCAAAATTCAACCAGATTCAGGCCGGAGAAAATCCTATCGGCTAATACAAAAATCGTAAAAAATTCGTCGATCAGTTCTCGAGATATGATCGATTAAATTTTGTCTTCTGCCAAACTTTGTTTTTCTGATAACTCAAAAACTATTGGACTGATTGAATCAAAAATCCGCAGGGAGAAAGATGAAATCCGTTCATTTGTTATTATTTTTTTTATTTTATGGATCCGAAAAGGTGGATATGAGGTGAAGACACAGAACTGACTTTAATAATGTTTAATAATTTTTTTGAAACGTGAAGTTATAAAAAAGGATTTTACTTCCAGTGATAGAGACTTTTAATTTGTTTTCGAAAAAACTTTCTTGATAGTTAACCGATAGTTTCAAACGCTGTGGAATGTTCCATCCATACATGGTTACACATCACATCGTGAGCGTATACGAAATTCTCCAACCTGTATAGCAGAGGTAGTTTATGGCACATTAGCTTGTTTAACTTTGATTACCCAACACGGTAGTGCAAAAGGTTATTGGAGGATGAATAGCGGGATCACAGAAGCGTATATATTTATGTAAATACATACACGTTGTTCCGACTGACGAAACATTCTGCCTTGATCCTGATGGTGGTGGTCTTATTGTTAGGTGACAAGGCGACGCAACACAACGCGACCGGATAACCGACAGTTACATCCATTGTCAGAACAGGCAATCTCCGGTTAATTATCAATTTGATTGGAAATTATATAGTTCAGTGTTAGTTGTGAGCGACGATAGGGCAAGTTGCCGTTGACAAAACACTGCAACACACGTGTTAAGGAAATAAATAATTGACCTTTATATAACAATTGTTATAGTTTGTGGAATCTTACATTAGGTAGGTATACAAGACCGTTAGCGGAAGTTATATGCAATTAGCAGATGTACTACACCTACAGGATGGTGGCACTTCCGGATGACTGCTCCAAGAAACCGACTGTATTTTATAGTTAGTTAAACAATAAATTTATTCACTTTCCAATGGCTATGGAAACTTCTTTCAAAGATAACGATGTCTGCTTCATTCGTTACTCCGTTTTGCAAATTGGCGTCGATAGATAAATTTTATGCTCTGATTTACCCGAAATCAAGTTCAGCCTTGAGTGATAAGGTGCGTTTTAATTTCAGAGAAAATAGACCGAGAGTTACATCCAATTTCTGCTTTGAAATAGAGCTTTTCGCTTTTTCGCGAGGAGCGAACTTTATGCTAAATCTATCGCACCGTCATGTTCTTTTCCATGTAAATTTAGGACAGGCATGAAATCCGTGTCCTTTAAGCTACAGCTAGGTATGTCACTTTTTCTTCCCGGTTTTTATTCATTATTCATGTTTTGCATGGTCGAGCTTCCACCCTTTTCAGATTCTAGGTGACGGACGTGTATCCATGGGCTTCAGCTTAGTCGCCGTTTGGGCTAAGCGCGTTCTTTTTCGATTATCAATTTTGGATTCAACAAATCTTCAGTCTGTCTATTCCATCGGAAGATATATTTGCAAAACGCATAAGGTGTATTGCGGAATAACCGAATGACGGATTCATTCCAGATTTCATGACTACATCTCAATAATATTCGCGATTATTTCCTCAATTACGATTTTGGCCAATCAGAGTACAGTATTCTCGGTCACGTGGCCTATTTCCGATAATTTCCCTGTAGCCTGCCAGTTGTTTTACTCGATTTTGACAGATTTCATTCAAATATCTGTCAAACTGTCAAAATCGTGTTTCAGTTTGGATCGATTTCAAGACGCTGATCCCAAAACGAAATACTGCACTCTGTTCGGCCGAGATCGTAATGGAAGAAATAATCCTCCGAATACCCCTCGACCTTCAAAATGAATCGGTTATTTCCCTCATGTTTTGATCCTGCGTAGCAACGAGTGGGCCAAGCTTTGCACAAAAATCACTCAAAACTTAGCCCTCTCGATGCTACGCAGCAAAAAAATCGGAAAATATCCGATAATTTTGAAGGTCTTGTGGTATTATAGCCGAGAATTACACAGTTAAATATACCTTGCTGCTTTTGTTGAAGAGGAATTTCGGCAGCTAATTAAATTCAATAAATGCTTTCAGGCGGGTTTGGCGATCGATGAACTGGAGGCCTTTGCTCATTCAAATTCCTCTAAGTATGTTAAAGGAAAAGACTTTATCTGAAGAAATAAATTTGGCACCGCGACAACTCTTATTCAAAGCATGACGAGTTGTTACCGAGACGTGAGAGCTGCAGATGGTTTTTGGCACAGAATAGTGAGTGCGAAACAGTTTAATACTGAATTATATCACATTAGGTATACTCAGTCCGGTAGATACGTTCTACAGAATAACTCAATGGAATTGATTAGCACTTTGAATTTGTGCGAATAAAACCCGCGGACATCTCAGTTTACTCGAAAATTTTTTATGTTTCAATTGAAATTGACGTTATAACTGGATCACTTTATGTATTGCATCAGTGGAATCTCTGCGGACGATACTTCGGTCTTAGTGTTTGTTGGATTTGTCTCTAGAGTCTGTCAGGTTATGGGGACCAACCACTTGGTACAAAGCCAGCTGAACCAATATCAACAAAAGCGTAGGAAACGGAAGGTCCAACGTTTGTTTAGCTGATTACGGTAAATAATGAATAATCTAGGATCTAGGATCCAGAGCCTAGGTAATCGAGGAATGGAAATTAGGAGGTGCTGAGGAAAAGCAGGGCATAAGAGATCACATGGAATTTAATTACTCAGTGCGGATCGGAAAGCTGTGACGAATCTTTTAATAAAGCAGGGACTTAAAACTTTGTTTTGCGGACGTTAGACTGGCAACTTTCCACAGATTCGCTCTGTATATGTACAGTATAGTATATCAGGGCGTGCTCAAAAAACTCACATGAAAATTTGTTAGTTTTATGCGTATTAAGAGCGCTCTCCGAATTTCAGCTCAATTAATAAGTTTTTAGAGGTCATCCAAGAATGTTGAAAATTTGAATTTTGAAAAAAATTCGGAAAAATAGTGTTACCCTAATATGTATCTAGGTATTATATATATATATTCCTTGTATACATAGGTCTAAATTTTGCGAGAGTTGTTCAGTATATAAAAGGCGTATGATTGATCCAGAGTCGTAATTAAGGAGTCTCAAGTCTAGTGGGTTGTATTGTGTAAAAATGAGGGTTTCTGAAAAGTTTTTTTTTTTTTTCTTTTAATTATTCTTGTACGATCTGAGAGTCCCTTGTTCGATACCGCGCAAGTTAAACTTTTTCAACTCTTCAAGTATTTCTCTTTACCAAGATGGGAGGAACTTGCAGTTATGCGAGGGTAATGAATTTCTAAATTGTTTTCTCTCGCCGATAATAATTCTCTTTTCTTTTTATTTTTCTTTCAAGATCAATTTTTTTTCAATTTAGGAATGAATGTAATTTTCAGGAACCTGCATGGGTATACATCTGTCCCTTAGTACCCAATTGCCTGTTATTTCTTATTTTTCTCCACAAAAATTGAACTGCTCGTTGACTCAAGCTCAAACATTCAGAATTTCAATTTCAGACTAAAGTCGCTGTAAAGGATGGGTATTAAAATTTTTCATAATACTTAAACCAATCAAATTTCTTTTACGTGATGAATGAATGAATTCATTCACATATCCTTCCTACATACACAGAAGCACATGTACCTATGCATATGTATAGTCGCTGTTACTTCTAGTGGTTTCCAGGTTGAATATGTAAGGGGGGAATCCTTTGCCACTTGACCTATCGGTATAGATATCTAGGAATCTACTCTGAGAACTAGGGAGCTAAACCATCTGCAGCGATGCCTCACCCATCCTGAATGTTTAAGTTCAATTACAGCCAGCTGCATGTTATCACATCTATCGAATCATCCTGTACCACTGCGTCGGATTAATCAGAGAGAATTAGATATGATGACAGAACACGTTTTCCCGAAAATACTTATCCGCGAGAACGCGAGCATATAATTAAAATCCAAATCTATACATGGGAGATTCCAAGCAATATTGCTCTTAATTAAATCCTCTAGAAAATTGCACCTCAAGCCAAGGGCATATGAGGATGCACTATGTCCACGACATACATTATCTAGATCGACTGCAGCAGGTGCCAGACAATTTAACAATGTGATCTTCAATTCCACATAGTATGATGTATTGTCCCATCAATGTGTCGCTGCAATAATGCATAACATCTCCTTTTCATTATACCAAGATATTGCATCGGCAATATTGCAAGAGACCTAATTTCGTAGCTCTATTACTACACGATCTTTCTCCCGAGGTTCAAAACTATGAGAAAGTTTGGATCTGTGATGCACTATACTTCGAGAATAGTATCAGTTTTATGATTTCCGAAGGTATTCGAAGCCAAGTGTTAGGTATATTTGTATGGAATTTTTCGCAATAAAGTTATGCAATTCGTATTTCAAAAATTTATTTTCCTCAGTCGGTGATATGCTTTATTGCAATCAACGTAAGGTCTGGTTGGTACCGTGACGGAGCGAATCTGAAAAAAGGATCGCTCCGAAATATCAAGAACTGAAGGAACGGATGAATGTACGTTCTCATCAATTATCTCTTATCGCATCCAACTCCTCGATTGCAATGTATAAAAACTTTAACCAGAGATTTTAGTTATATTTTTTTTTCCCCCAAGTCGTAGTATCAGAACCCAATTCATATATTAGCCTAACCTTCGGCCTGATGTTACACACATAACAGCAGCGATTCATGCAGCCTTTGATCGAATGGATGTATGAAGCGTCTAATTGATCTTTAACGTA
Organism: Tenthredo scrophulariae; assembly: GCA_963978835.1. Lineage (NCBI taxonomy): Eukaryota > Metazoa > Arthropoda > Insecta > Hymenoptera > Tenthredinidae > Tenthredo > Tenthredo scrophulariae. The sequence goes on along the minus strand of OZ022230.1, from coordinate 6,597,422 downwards.
TTCCGTGACGTAGGTTAGATGGGATGTAACGATGTTTATCACCGTTACTCATGTTGTAGAGTTCGCAACTTTGAATCAATTCGGAAATTCAATTTCGTGGTAAAAAGGTTCATCAATCTTGGGCAGAACGAAGTACGCCACCTCCGTTCGAATGCAAAAGAAATATGCCAAATGCATGTTAATAAGGAAATTGGTAGGATTGCAGTATTGTAATTCTCACCACGTGAGTGTTCTATAAATACAAACAAATCGTTCGCGGTCATCAACGATAAATCTTTCGGAATCTATCCAGGGCTCGGTCAGAGCCCCGTATTCTGAAAATATCGATTGTACCGAGAATGCAATAACGGACATGCAAATAACTATCGCGTGTGAGATGATCCCCTCTGTTTCACATATATATATATAAAATAATATTGGCTGCCTCAGAGCTGTACTTATTAATGCTGGTGATTTCACCGGGGGCAAAGTCATGTATCTAATTTTACGGTCACGTGGAGGCCCTGCAGGATCACCACGCCGCAGGACGGTCATTTCATACGGACATAGATTTATATGACATTATATTATACGTATATAGCGATCGATGTAGTAAATATGAACAGCCATAGCCCATACCTCCTGTCGCACTTCGCATGCCCCATTTCAGGGCATGGATTTTGAGTAGTTTTTGACCGCCGTCTCATCCTCGCACTGTCTTCAATCCATCAGTTTAACCGAGACGAACATGTTCAGTGGTTTAAAATACGCGTCGATAAACCCGCAACGCTTTAATAGTTTCTAGCGTTCACTCTAGAGCATTAGAATAGATGAAATTTAAATTGTTTGTTGAATTTTTCCGCAGCTGTTGTTTCCACGGAACGGAATCAAAGTTGAGTAAAAACAGAGAAAAGCTCAGTCTATGTATTGCAAGAGATCGAACTTATTTCCGAATGAATATAGTCGAGCTTTTTCCGAACCGTCGATTCGAGGACGTGTTGAAATTTTTGCAAACAAACTTTTTATACCATCTATTAGAGCGTGTTTCCAATCCGCTTATACCATACAGTTTGTTCACAGCTGAATTTTATTACGTTAGAAAACCTTCCACCCAAAAAAGCCGTTCTATTATACTTGAATTGCACCGAAAACTCCAGTAACATCCGGAGCTTATTCTAAACGACGTTTTCACCTCCCAAACATCCCTTTATCTCATTGTGACCGTAGATTTGAAGAAAATTATTATTCAATTGAGCGAAGACCTCTGACATATAGTGTAAATGAAATATTCGTTCCAATCAATCCTCCAAAAATTTTTTTCGAGTGTTATATTCGATTCGAAAAATGATCAGAAAAGATTCATTTATCCGCACAGATAACTCGTCACACTTGTTACTTTCTGAATACTGCAGTATATAATCTCTTACGGTTAAACAATTGCATGGTTTCCTATGAATTAACAGATATTTATTATTTCTTTTCGAAAATATATACTCGTAACGCCTTTGGTTTATTTCTTTTATCAATTGTATAGTTATTGATGTCTTTGATTGTGGAATCGAGTCATCGGCATTTGAACGAGCGAGGGTCAACCGAGAGACCAGCGCATCGCGTGGAAGCGGTGCGCGCACTGGTTGCCTATTCGACTTCAGCTTGATTTTCTCAACGCGGAGTGCTACCTGTGGTCGGTTTCGTCGCGCAAGCGCGAATTCTGTATGTTGCAAGAAAAAATGTAAAATATTAGGGCTCTATTCTCATATATGTAGTTATTTTAATCGAGTTACAAAGCTATTGGATAACCAGGCGATATCGTCAATGCCAAAGAAGACTGTACGCAGAGATCGATACCAGATGCATACCCTGTACCACAGCTCCATGTATTCATATCTAAATATTGTACGGGCGTGGATGGACGATTCAAGGCAATTTCATTAAGATTTAAAAAAAAAAACCACAAACTGAGAAAAAAGTTTGCTCGAATCAAATACATTCTCGCATTGTCACACAGCAAACAAACGTTTGTTTCATGCAAGGTAATTCTTTGAACGTTTCTTTCATTCCGATAAAATGAATATTTGTTTGAACTAGTCAATGGGCGATGGGTGGAAACAAAAATATTTTACCAAATGAAAAAATTATTTTCGTCCGTTCGAAGATGCAGCGATTCACCGTCAGTTGAATAAATACAACACTCCGGCTTGGATGAATCAAAAAAATATTTTGTTTAATTATCGAAGTAGCATAATCCAAGTCCTTTTTCTGAAGAAGTTGAATGAATTCATTGTAGTTTATGAAATAACAAAATTCTTTATTGACTTAGTCAAATTTAGAAAATCAGATCAGACAAAATACTTGCCGAACTTTCGTCCGAGTGCATCGGAGGAAAATGGGATATTTTTATTGCTAAAGTAAATACAATTATCGAATTCAAACAGCCGGAGAGGTTTTATTTGCCCTAAAAAGGCAATATCCTACTTTTATAAGAAACGAAGGAATTCGTATTTATCTATCTTATCACAGGATGTAGTTCTATCCCTGCGAAAGATTAATAAAGCCGTCGCGTTGTGGCTAACGTGGTTTATTGCCTTGTCTGACCTTGCAACCTTGCTTAGCTCCCATGAGTAATATCTGTGAGACAGGTTGTATAGAACTGTCTTCGAGAAAGTGGTCGAACGTGGAAAAGGTGTGGTCTGAAAAAACGCGAACTGAGAACCAAAAATTCAAGACCATTTCGAATGCCTTTATAAATGAATCTACGTTCGAAAGAAGAAATACTTCGATCGGCTGCTTGCGAAATATGATGAACAATGTAATATGCATATCAAACAAAATTGCAGAATATTACTCGGCGCTTTGATGCATGCATCTCGTTGATGAAGAGCTACTCACAGAAATTAGAAACAAAGCGTCAAGGTTTTGAACTATATTGAAAATCTAATTAACTCACAATCGGTATATAATTAATAAATTGGGAGCCCACAGTGGTCCTCATTAGCCAAAGCCGTATGTGGTTCCACGTTGATTTAATTGATTAATTTCTGGTCACAGGTGATCGATGATTAATAAAAACGTCGATATAACGTTGAAACAATTTGTGCATATTGAAGAAAAATTATTCGATGAACAAACAGAATTATAATAGGTTGGTCACGTTTCTATACAAAGGCGGTGCCCATGCAGGTAGCACTTTCAGCTTTTGGCCTTGCTTTAAGCACTTTGAGCACTCTGAGTCTTCCCTCCTGACCCAACTTTGCACGTACGAAGTTGGGGCTCGATTCAACGTTGTAGAGCACCCGCGCCGCTACATAAGACGTTGAATCGACAGCCTTGCAAGGTAGCTCATAACGGAAGTTTTACTGAAATTAGAATTTCGTCAAAGGCTAACTACCTCACAAGTATACCAGTTATGGATGATATATGTGATATATTCAGGATACAGAACTCTGAAGAAGGGATAATAATTCACTAAGATACGCGCCCTGGTGACTTTTAATCAAGGGGGTACTTTGGAAATCATTTTTTTTAATCGCTGATACTGATACTGATTATTTGAAATTATTTCACATTTTATGGACTGAGTCCTCGCCGCGTTCAGGTGCCGCATCGTTCATCAAAACTTTTCCAAAATTGAAGAGGATATTCAAAAATGATGTCATTCCGCAGAATACCAATAATATATAGAGAATACGACAGTCTTCTACCGCTGTCAGCGTCTAACACACTTTCTTGTTCCCAACATTGACGAAAAAGTTGCTCAAGATAAAAAAACTTTCGTACATGAAAATTGAATTCATCGAATATCATCGGTTTTCCAAAATTTTAAGAAGTTTTTACGAACGATGATTTTCCTTTGATCATATCAATCTATGTACACAAGATCTGAAATATTCTTGATTACGTATAAAAATAGGAGCGATATTTTTCACCCTTAATTTTCTAGCCGACTTTATTTAATCAGATAGATTCCCACCCTTTTTCCAATGTTTAAAATCTACCTTACTGTCAATAAGTCGAAACTACGATGTATTATAAATATTTTGACCTATATGAGCTATCGAATTTCGACGAGCAGGAATTGCTGTAAGTCCTTTTCCGCTTTCGTCGAAGTCTGATTGAGTTAAACATCCGGAATCTTGAGGAAAACGCGATTACAGTACCTACTCTAACCTTTGCTCGAGCTTGCGGTTATCGCAAATTGCCTAGCAATATCGACACAGTACCCATGGCGAAAAGAGAGGTCAAAGCTAGGCTGTAGCTACCACAAGCAACAAGAAACTAAGCAACTTCCGCAATAGCGGGGTCAGCGGTCAGCTAAAAAATATAACTAGCCATTATTTTACGGCCTGTTTTAACCCGCAATTTATTCTCGGCTTTACCAAGTGTTGTTTGTGGTGTGGGGATGCAGGGATATTTTACAACGAAAAGGGATTTCTGTAATGGTAAACTTGGGTTGTTGTAACGTTAAAATATCACTCTGACGTAAATAAATCCCAACGAGCCTCGCATTAAATAATTATTACTCTAGGCGGCTGCGCGCGAAATGAATAATTAATACAATTTTGTGTTGCCTCGCGTCCGTATATTTGATCACGACGTATTTCTGCTGTTGGATTTTACCATCGACGAATCGCATCTCGTATTTCATGAGATCTTTTGTGAATAACGGCTGTACCCAACGCCCAATTCATCCATTCATTCATTCATTCATTCATTCAGTCATTGAGCTCTGCGTGAGAATGAGGTGCTTTCTATGCTTGATCCCAACGCATAGCACGCATCGCAATCATTGTTTCCATCAATCTTGATCAGCCTTGCTTATACAAGGGGTTCACGCTTCATGCTCATGCAGAAATTTTTAATTCAGAGAATTGTTGGTGAAGAATCGTTGGGTCGATATACGAAACGCATTAAACAGTTCATTTCAGTTGAAAACTGCATTCCGCGGTCCGGAGAGTTATTATGCTGCCAATTCTCTCACTTGTAATAAATAATGAGCTTATTTGGGAATATATTTTTCTGCAGAAAGATATACGTGTCATTCTCACACTATAATTTAATTTTACATGGCAATATGTATCGAGATTAGCTATAAAAGAAATTTTATCCCACTAATCCGTTCTTACTCGAACTAGTTCTATTGAAAATATATCAGGGTCTGAGGAAGAGACGTTGAAAAATCGAAGAATAAAGCTTGATCAATCTATTCATTGAATTGCCGGCTCTTGTCAGGTCACTGATGAAAAATGGAAGCTTCGAAACTCTTGACATTATACCTCGAGTCACGAGGTGTGCAGAAATAGCAAATTCAATTAACCTTAACTGGATACAAAAGTATAATATTTTATAATAAATGTCGTCGAGGACATATCAAGTCAACCCTGAATTCTTCAATGTAGTATATCTATCTGCGTGAAATTGAGTAATTAATTTTACCTCTTGGCTATCTTTTCAACATTATTATAATAAAAGAAAAATTGCAGCCGGATAATACCCTTGGAGGATAAAGTTCAGACTTAGGATAACATTGGGTTTCGTAGATCGCGTCGACCTATTTACACTCGTCGTTCCTTCCACCAACGTTCATATAAGCCGTGGTTAACTTTTGAAGAAATCTAAAACAACAGACGTATAGTTCAATAGCAGAACCAGTGTTTGTTGACACGTAATTTTGGTTGTCACTTGCAGCCGGTTGGCAAACGGTAGTTTTGCGGATAAGCATGGAATGCACTGATCTGGAAATATCGCAACATACTAGGAGACCTTCCCAGAAATATTGCTTTCGATATCTACACGGTATATACTATGTAGACATAGATACCAATGCGAACACACGTAACAACGGTATATCCGATAGAACATTTTTGTGGAATAGTTTTTGCAATAAAATGCAAAATCTCTATTGCGCACAGGGAGAAAACGGATAGAAAATCAAATGACATGAGAGAATACAAAGCTGAATTTGTCCATCTTTAACTTGAAAGCTTCACGATTTCAATTCCGGTCATCTAGTTGATGGTCTAACGAACATCCGTGTCACATCATCACCATGTCTGGTCATCTTTCAGTCTCACTTACCGTAAATAAGGATTTTTAAACCAGTCAGCCTAATATTTTGCACACTTTGGAAATGTGAATGGTATAGTCATTAAAATTCAGGACCACTGTCCAAGTCTGTAGTTCCAGTGCCAAAATCGTTTTTGTATGTAAATCGATGAGTTGAGGTTTAGAGTTTAGACGATATTTCAAAAGGAGATACGCCTTAGGATCAGCAAGCAATGAGTTGAGTATTGGGAAGTCAATGTATCATGGGAACCCTTTCATTTCCAACAATATGTCACCATACCAGTTCAGAGAGCTACGTGTAAGTGAAGTATGTATAACATATTCAAATTAGGCTTGGTTAGGTCTGGGAAACGCCCCAGCATTTTCCGAACCCATGTTGGATAGAGTTAGCTGATAAGGTCAGATCATTTCATATCAAAGATCTCGAAAGATAGAAGCCTTCGATTCGTTGCAAGATATTTGCTACGAAGTAAACATGTGTAACCGAATAAAATTAAAACGGTTTTCGGCAATTTCACTGTCCAGTCTAGCCAGAAATTCTTTCCATCCGAACGCCAAGTTCGTTTGATATCAGAAAGGTCATAGTTCGACTTGACTCTGCAATAAATAAGTTTTTGGCACCCTTCTACATCCCATTCCAACCCTGGAGTCAATTCAAGTGTTTCGACCTACAGCTACGGTGTATCAACCGTCGACCAATATTCCCGGATTTTCTGTTCCGAACAGTGATTAGTGGTCCTGCAATCTGGGTGGATATCTGGGCGCATCTATCCCTAGGCAATCAGTGGATACATCCTAATCCAGGCGGTCATAAGCGTCGCGTCGCGTTGCAGCGATAGAGTAGAGTAAATGATCGCGTATACAGCAGAGCTTTCCGAGGTGCTCCTGACCCAGTCTTTGCACCACCGAAGGTTTTGATCTCCTGGTTGGTTAGATACTCGACACCCGCTGACGTAGCGGTACGTGCCAACATAATGGCCCTTGTCCCAGCCATGCCTCCCTCTCTCCTTTTCTCTCCCGGTCTCTTTTCCTCTCTTTGACTCTCTCCATATTTCTCCTCACCTCGTCTCACCGCCGTCTTACACATTTCACAACCTGCTCGTGCAGCCGACCTCAGGGTGTTCTATTCAGGGTCTGCGGAAGCCAGGCTGGGTGGCATCTGTCTCGTTGAATCTGCTTAGCAAGCCACTATACGACCTTCCGTCCTGTATTTAACTGGTTCTTGAAAACGATCAGACTACTACCACCGCGCCATACTGCATATGCGTAGTTTTCCAATCTTGTGTCTTCTGCAACAGGATAAAACCATAGGGGGACTTCATTCCAGCCAATTTCTATCTTGTATGAAGTTTTGACAGTGACATCTTGCGAGGAAATTTACCGCTTTATTCGGACGCACAATTTCCGTACTGTCAGCTAGCTGGAGCATCAGGGCTAGTAAACCGTGTGCATCTATGTATAATGGTGCAACTAAATCGACCATAAATTTCAGTTTATTGGGTGCTCCGCCGAGGTCAATTTAGGTCGCAACTGGGGCTACACTCAGAGTCTTAAGGCGGTGACAGTGTTGAATATTTTATGGGGATTCGAGGTATTAATGCTGCAAAATTTTCAGCATGGGCGATACGCAAGACTGATCATTGTGATAGGGAAGAAAAATATCGAAAGAAAAAACCAACTGGTTTCATTTCTAAATTAGGTACATCAGATCGTTTAATCGATCTACTTGTCTGTCGCTGACTCTGAAAAGTTGGAGGATCTTGGTGGTAGGCAACAATCAAACAAGGCAAACTTCAAGGATGGAACAGCTGGCGAGTTCGTCCTGCGAATATTAATCACTGAATACATTAAGGCCATCGGCACTTGTGCCTTTTCCCTCCATCGCGTCTTACTTCGTGGTATCTGCGGTATAAAGCTTTGAATTCTAGACGCCCTTCATCATTCACGACCCAAAAGTTTGTAGAAAGGGTTTGATCTTCCTCTCCATTCTTCTTCGGTAGACGTCAATCCTGCGTAGTGAGGATAACCGTAGGAGTGAATTTCCAAATCCCTTCCAATCACAGCTTCGACGTTTTCCATTTTACCTTCAATTTGTTTCCCTTGTGATGGTTACGGGGAAAAAAGTCTCGAAACCGATATAACTGCGACGAATTCGAAACCTTACGAATTTACTTCAGTTCCCTCAAATGCTTGTTAACTTTTGTCCCACTTTTCTCACGATACACCACGTCGTCGTCTTGGTTTGAAAAAATATGTTAAAAAGTTTCACAATCGTTTCGGATTCGTTAACAAAGTATTTAATTAGCTCAGGGTCCAAAGTTCAGAAACTCCGTTAAAATCGGTCTCGCTCACTCTTCTGTCCTAAAGTTGATTACACTGACGATGAAAGGAATTAGCACAGTAGCGAGAATACTCTGCAGCGGTGAGTTTTTCTCATTTTCTTTTCTCCCCCGGAAACAAAGGGACGGATGACTAGAACGGAATTCATTGCTGACGTAAAAACATCGTATATACCTACGTAAAGAAAGCAGGGTATTTCAGAAATGGAAATTCATCAAACGGATGTAACGGCTGGCTCTGAAGAACGCCCAGCGGCTACGCAGACCAGCGAGAACAGAAGAACCCACTCTTTGATGAAACGAACCACCAGATCTTAAGGGACGTAAAGAAAAGAAAACTTTCAGATGCTTTCATCACATCAATGAAAAATATAACTCCAGAGGAGTATGGTAGGTCTGTTTATACCTCCATTATGTACTTAAACTGCAATAATTGTATGGTAGTTTCTACGATAAATTTTTCTCCGTGTAGGTATGAAGGTTATACGTCTACATTCGACAGAATATGAATATGTTACGACGAAGAGTTCATATTTTTTCTGCTTCTTCATTTTAACGGAGAAGGAACCCCAGATCTCCTTCGAAACAGGGTCAGACTTACATACAAAGACTCATTGCAGTTTGAATTCGTTTGCGAGACAAAACAAGGTGCTTGCTGGTGCTTGTTAAAATCTTGCAAAGAAATATGCTGCTGATTTGCGGCTGCTCAAGTGGCGGTTATAGTTGTAGCATGGAGAAAGCCTAGAAACAAGAGCAAAAGTTCATCAATGTAGTGGGTGGCCTCATTCAGCAAAGAGAAAGTGTGAATCCGGTCTAAATCTGCAATATATGTCACTCACTGTGTCGATGTGAGCAAAATATCGCATCTCTTTTATTCTCCTATCGGTGTGGAACTCAGCCTCTGATCAGGGATCGACAGTCAAAGTAAGGAGTTGCCGTGTACCAGTCAGCCCAACAGGCTTCCCTTTCGTCAATGAGAAATGTGAAACTGTGTGTGCCAGATGTGCCAGGAGATTGGAAAACAGTCTTGTTGAATCAGATACTGGTATGGCATGCAAGCCTTCGGAGCTCCCCAAGCATTTTACATTCCTTGATTATTTATGAAGAAACCTTAAAGCCATACTCGGTCACCGGATTGTTTTCATTATTCACCAGAGACCGGCATCTGGGATACGCCGTAGAGGAATGCAAAAATGTGGTTCGCATATATACGCGGATACACGCGCGTTTCCTTCGGCTCTTTCTTATTATTTCTAACTGCTCAAGTTCCGGCATGATTCCGAGAGAAAACCGCGGATACTGGGATTTTCGTCCTAGAAATTTATTTCATCAGTTAAATTTACCCTCGGCCTAAAGCAATCTGGGTTTACAAAACCATGGTCGTTATATCTATAGAGGTTGGGTACTGCAAAAAGATAAGGCCATTCGAGGGGCGAGTCAATTTAATCGGGAATTAAATGGTGGATTTCTCTCTGGATTGGAATCTCGCATATCTGGTCAATATTCGATGTTAAATTGAAGCAGCTTTCGGAATAAATTCCATAAGAGTTTGGAGAGGCTTGGGAAAGCACTTGCAGGCGATCTCTATACACGAGATCGTGAATTACGGGACTACTGCTTCTTGGACTCTCTCTTACCTTTCAGGAAGACAGATATCCAAGGAGAATTTTACTTGTTTCTCGAAATTCAGGTAGTCCAGAGTTACCAACGAATCCAAAAGGTATATTGCGCCGACTGCCGGAAAGCTCAACCTTCATTCCTATCTAGTTACCATCAAAATCATCGATTTGAGACAAAATTGATTCTGACCTGGCGCAGAATACATCTTCGAAAGCAAACTGTATAAAAAGACAGACTTTTCTTAGATGATTCGAATCATGAAAAACGGAAAGCTCAGTGTCAAACTAATCGATGAAATTGTCAAAACGCATTCCCTTTGTACATGTGAAAAAGAAGGACCTGAACTTCGCTTTATTCAAAAGCTCCGAGTTTTTTAAATGACTATAAAAATATTGAAATATAAAGCTTCTGTTGGATTATTGAACGAGTATCTGTAGTTCGTACATACGTATACGAATGGGGGATGGAAAACAATAAGCAATCAATCTCATGAACATAAAACTGTAACTTAATTGTTGACTGGAATAAATTTCTTCCTCCTCACCTCATTAATTTTTAAGGTTTTTTGCCTAGCGGCATTGAATATGGAGTCAAGTGCATTATCGTGATGATAATAAAGTGACTGAATTTTCTCAGTCGACTTGCGACTGCGTATGATGAAGGATGAAAAGATTTTCTTTGAGGTAAGTATATTTCAGTAAGACGTCTTTAATGATTATAAAGTGAAAAGTCACGTGTCTCTCAGTCTTTACTGCGGAATATGCTGTCACTGCAGGCAAACGAAGCCCCTCATGAAACAGTGCCTTCCCTCGCGGTATTAAGAATGAAAAGCGGGGTTCATTCAGTCGACTTTACGTGGGCGTCTGACTATCACAGGCTCATACTACTAGCGGACTCAGTACTTGGCGCGGAGGCGTACATCGCGCTGTAAAAATTTGTTGAATCGTAAGTAGGCATCATGTCGAAATAAGGAAAAATAAAACGAGAAAAAATCATCATCGGAGTGATGCGTGTTCTATAAAACGTATTTCTATATCAAAAGTGTGAAGATAGGTTGACTTTGAAGAGGTTTCAATGGTTTTGCGAACTAAAAAATAACGGATTTTATTTCTTTTCTGAGATCCATCCACGTCGTAAGTGACGTTGAATCGATTGACTGAACGGAGATAGAACAGAAGTTAGAGCCTCAATGCATACAGCCAATTTTGTACATTCATGAATTTCTGCACGATGTATTTTGGCAAAGTTTTCCGGGAAAATAATTTATTTTAAAATGAGTCTTTTAAATAGAGTTACTCGAACGTGTTTCAAACTGACTATATGTATTCTCTAATGTGTTTATTGTCTTGTACGTGACCGCTGGCACTTTGCCTCAGCTTTTGTTATTCCCTTCTATTTAGCAGCTATACTGCCACCCACAATCTGGACTATTTTCACTAAACGAGTGTGTTTATTTTATCTCTATACAGCTTCCCACTCTGAAATTCAAATAACGTACATACATGCGGTCGTCAAGTACATATAATTAAATGAAAAAAAGGGTAAAAACTGATCCAATCCCAGAAATTTTCTATAACATTTGCCTCATCGCGGCTCTTGTTTATCCAACATGAAATTCACTTCAAATAATATTGGGGAAAAAATCGAGGAATTGATCCATGTCCTTGAGAGGCCAGCGGGGGTGAGCCAATCCTTTAGGTCACCCATTAGTATATTTCTATTTGCGAAGCAACGGGGAGTTAGATCTATTGAAATAGTGAAACGTGCAGAGATAGAATATCTCCCGTCCTTCGTATGAATAAACGTATAGATTTTATGATAATATGATACTCTTCTTAGTTCTTATCTTCATAACATTTCTTTGGTGATATAAAATCCGTGCAAAAATCGTCGCTAATTTATTTATTATGCACTAAGCTGCATAATAAGGGCTTAGAAATGATGGCTCTGTGATGATTTTCAAATGTTGTCTTACGGAATTACTGTAGATTTCATTTAGCTTGGCCTTGTGATTAATTACTGGCATTATGCGAAGCAGTTTAATTGGCAAACAGAGATTGTAGAGAACAAACACACATCTGCATCTCAAACTGCGTTTAATATCTTGTTATCAATTGGAATATAGGTAGATAAAATTCATTTCAGCCCATGAAACGGATAACATTCGACGTAACAAATGCGGCCAACGACATTTTCCTCTGTGATTTCCGAAAAGACGGTTTCAGGTGAGTAAATATTTCCGTACCAAGGAAAATTCAACTGCTAGTATAAAAAACCGTCTTCTTAAAATTTTAATTAACTTAATAGTATAAACGAAGTAATGTTAAAAATCTAAGCTGCATTTCACGATAAAATATTTTCTTGGAAAAAAGTTTTCCCGCGATTCAAACATTCCGGAGCAAACTGAGGCGGACAAGGACGCATCTGTGATTACAGTGCTGGCGGTGTGCCAGTAGCTCGCGAAATTATAGGTATATGCGGAGAATGTACTAGCGATGAAAAAATGTTGATTTTCAAAAAATCTTTACGTCAATTTCCGCGACTTGGACAATTTTCGCGTGATTCAAGGTCGAGGCTTCGGGGTCGGCCTGCGGTGATGAGAAAATCGTGGAGTTCCTTCATATTATGTTCAGATTCAGTTGAATGAAAATGAAATAAAAATCATAATACGGAGAGAGACCCGAAATATATTTGTTCCAATTTCTTACACGGAGAGAAAACCACCCAAAGGAATATATTTCGTGTAATTTGAATTCAGCGTGGGCGTGCATTAATCTGGTTAACAAGTTCTCGAGATAAGCCCTACTCATCATTTTCTTTCTCTCACAGCTAAGCTAAGGCAGAAGTAAATTGGACCAAGATTAGCGAGGCAACTACTACAAGCGGGATCAGCTGCTCGTATTTCATATTCACCTACTCAGGTAAGTATCTAACGATGAATCGTATCTCGATTGAATCGTGTTCACTATTGAATGGAACATAAACCCAGGACGGTAATCGGTGGTACCATCGGATCGACCGTTACGAAAACGCGATTCCGCTCCAGCAAGCAGACGACCTTTGAACTTCTGCATAATTCCCGATATCATTTCCAACCACGGCAAGGAGTAAAAATCTGCCAAAGTTTCATTGGCTTTCAATTCATCGATTCGCGAAATGATCTTATATGATGACATCGCGTGCTATGGTTCGCAGGAAACTCGAGACTTCTGAAATCTCATACCGGCCATCGACTTTATGTCATGTCCACGTGGACCGTGCCCGTGTAGAGTGCGTGGTCAGTTTCAATGTCAGCTCAAGGTCGTGACATTGCCTGATGTCTGTAAGGGAAAAAGGACCTAAGAAAGTCGAATGAAACAAACCGTAAATCGAAATCTGTCACGATATTTTTTGTCACCTTAGAAGCCCACGCATTTAATGGAAATATTATCAACTACACAAAAGGCTTAGGTTGTCGGTTGAAAATTGAAAGTAGAATATTTTTTCTGTAATAGCGAATGTCCAAGTTCAATGCTTCTAAAATGATCCAGCGAATTCGTGAGAATCATTCAGCATAACCGTGAGGATTCAGTGAAATTGGCAAAAGCCATTTTCCCACCAGAGCCAATACTTTTCTCAACACTTCAAGCTGATGAAAAGTAGAAAGTCCATAATGGCAGGACGTCGACAAAATTCTGTATAATTCACGTTGCATGAAGTTAATATTGTTCGTGTTCAGGAAGAAGAGACATATTGAATTCATTGCCTACTTTCTATGCGGTTTCGGATTATCATAACGCGCAGGGATTTTTATGAGAAGCCCTGTCATACTGGTATAGGTCGATTGACTTATCGCGGACCTCTGAGGTATCGTACTATAAGTATAGTCACCGTTCTCACAATTGAGATAATGATTACCATACTTATAGTACGAGACCCCAGAAGTCTGCGATAAGTCAATCGACCTATAGTATACCAGTATGACGGCGGTTCTCATTTGTTGCAATTAATCTTGACCCTTTCAAAGAGTGAATTTCCTACGGAAAAAAGTGACACACATTACTGAATCAAGGTTCAAAATATCACCCGTATGTGAGTCCTGCCATCCTGCCGCTAATGGGTTACGATGCAATATCCCCCAGCATCTTAGCTGAGTATACACGCTTCTAATCCGATCACAGCTTAATATCATGCCGACAATTACCTCCTGGATGAAATTATCGCGATTGCAATCAGGATCAGGTTCAGCAGTTTCTCTTCCAATTTTCTATAGGTTAATCGCAGATTAAAACCAGATAAAATCAACGATATTTTCGGACTACTCGGTGACAGGGATCGTCATTTACGGTGCAGAAATAATTCAGAAATCAAGGAAAAAAAAAATACGCGAATGAAAGTTGGCCTGCAGTTCAGTGCATAGTATCGTACCAAAAAGGAACAAACTAGTGTTTGTGTATGTGTACTTCCAACGAAAGCATCGTGACCAGCGCAAGCGCGATAACTGGTTACTCGCTAAGAGCTGGAAGCTCCGAAGCTCCTTTGCAATCAATACGGCAATGGCCGACGTTGTTCGGCAGTCAGGGCTCGACCATCGAGGAATACGCACCACGTAAATTCTTCCCGATATTTTCGAATCGGAATTTCGAAGGGAATAAATAATCGCAAATCGGTGCCATCGGCCCTGGATATCATCGACGAAACAAATTTTGGAGACGTCATTCGCTACTTTCATACAATTTTTCGATAATTTATAATAACAGAATCATGCGGTGCAACTAATTAGTAGAAAAAAAAACACAAAAAAAACTTGAGATAAGTGATCCTCTTGAGGATAACTGACCGTGCGCAACAGTGGAGATTCGCACCGGTATCAACCCTTGTCTGCGACGCCGGGTCGTAGGTTGTGGCCACTATAGGGTGCAAGGCATAAATTTGCGTCTTAATTATTGAGAATAGAGAAAATTTTTCGATTTCAAAAAATTCTCTTTTGATATAAAGGACATTGAATATCTTCGAGCGAGATATCTGCGCCGATTTTTAGATCAGGGCAACCCAGTTGATTAAATTTTGTGAAAGAAATAAAAAGGGAGACACGAGAGTAGTTCGAAAATACGCGACTGCAGAGACGAGATAAGAATTATATATCGAGTATATAGACCACGTGGAGGGGTAGTCGGATATATAATCGAGTAAAAGTTTGATCGATTATAACGATCACGATCGGATTTATAAGCTCGTTGAAAGCTGCGAGAATCCTCCACCTTTCGGCTAGGGGTAGCTACAAGTCGGACGCGAATTTGCAAAAAAACTCTCAAAACGGCAACCCGGCGACGCGGTTCGAGGGCCCCGCCAAACGCCGCGCGAGTCCGCGACCGAACGCGATATCAGCTTCCGCATCCAGTTACTCTTTCGCTTCGGAAGGCCTTGCGCCCTGTAAAATGGAGGAGAAATCATCGGCGCGATTTTCAGAATACCTCTTTGCTAAAATGGGAGGGCAAGACGTACTGGCCTCGCAGGGCCCCCGCAAGGTGACCGCAGACACCAGGAAGTGGATCCAGGATAATCTACTTCTCCTGATCACGCTGTCCGGAGTTCTTCTCGGCGTCGTTCTGGGTAAGTGGATAAAACTATTAGTTATTTATTTCCCCAAGAAATTAGCATGCCACCATCAGTTTGAAAGAATAACAAAAAGCCAAACTCATCGCTATCCATATAGAAGAAAGTTTAATGTAGATTGAATGCTTTATTGTTCCTGGTACAAGGCTTGCGCAAATATCCTTGAGCCGAAAATAAATCAGGTTGTGTGTATATATTATATTCAGCTAGGATTTCGCTAGCTATTTTGTGAAGATAAATTTGCCTGCGGATAGCTCGTTAAATCATTCAGAGAGAGGTAAAGAATATAGCCACATGTCACGCGAAGGAACTTGTCACGATTTGTAAACTTCTCTAAACAGTATCGTTTGTGTGATAAAATGACCCTTCTCACATACTCAGACGAGAAATGATGCTATTAATCTCACCAGCCTCGAATTAATCATGACATTTTGAAAAATCTGATTGCAATCATACAAAAGAGACAAATTACAAGTAGATACATCTCTGCCCGTAGAACGTATGGAGACAATTGCGAAAATTTGGCAAAGTCAAGAGTACGGCAAAGAAAGATTATTGCAGCGCTATAAATGTAGGGACTTGTGCAAATGAGATGCCTAATACTATATGCATAGTTATGGTTAGCCATATTGCGATATTTAACGTCACAATTGCAGTAGTAGAAAAATGTGCCGCACAATTATTAACCGAAATGCTTAGAAGCAACGTTTGAGGTCTAACCGTTGAATGTCATGTGAATCGCGACCCTTTTTAATGTCACCGGCTCCAAAAATGGCTTCAACCGTGGCATTCAAGGGTTTGACACATCGCGCATCGGGCAAACAGTGCGGGTTGCGATTAATTCCCACACCGACGAGCAAGCACAAATTGAAAACACTGATAGTGCAATAAATTCATTTTCTCGATTCGAGAGAATGAGCCGAAGTACAGACCGGGAATGTAACGACCGTTAATCGACTCGTCATCAAATTCATCGTCAACGATTAACCTTTTGTAACACCCTAAGATGGGACTGTTGGATAGCCTTGATTGCTACGGATTGAAAGATCAAGTGGTTTAACGATTCCCGTGCGGAATTATTGCCTGGCATTAGTCTCAATCCCCAAAATGCATGAACTTGTGACTTTCAACTGCATGCAAATGTCTAAAGTGCCAAAGGCATTAACTCCCAATGTTTATTCTTTGGTTTCATATTGGGATGGGTAGGTGCGTAAATTTGTATCGTATATTTCTATAGCATTGCAATATCCTGACGAATTGGTATAAGTCATCGTAGGGTCGAGCCATAAGATACAGGATCAGTTCAATTTGTATAAACCATCTACGCGTGACAATACATCAACTAATCTTGGTTCGTTCAAATGATTGGCGCAATTAATGTCAACTGGAACTATTTGATCTGGTTGACCGTACCAAATACTCATTCAACTTATCCATATTGCAAAAATTGATCGTTGGTGTAAAGTGGATCAAGTAATCAAGTAATCAAGTGTTAACCCTTCTTAGATGTAGCAATTTCGCGGCCAAGATGATTTCGGTTCGTAAATCATTCCCTTTTTCGTATGCATTGTATTAACGGTGTGAATCAAAAAATGAAAATTTTTTGAAGAGTATTTTTCAATCAGGCTATGAAGTGAAGGGAAGAAGGAATGGATGATTTGAGCGAATGCGAGTTTTACGCGGAAACCAAATAACGGTTGAAATTTAACGAGCTTTTTTTTTTCAAACAAAATCACAAACCTATAACACAATAGGGAGTCTTGGAAAAGAAAGTGTGCCAACGTAACGCGTTTTACAGACTTATAGAATCCAAAGTCTTGAGCATGCCAGGACCTTTCATGCGGCTTCTTTCCCTCCCAGACGTTTCCACGTGACAAGCTCCCGCGATTAGTATCTATATACTTAGAAGCACTCTTCAATAAGAAAGGTCAATCAAGAGGGCGAATTTCGCGGGAGCTAAATAATAGGTTAGCTTTGTTGGATCTTGGGAACTTATATCATGCTTGATTGCTCCGATCACATAGTGGCAAAAAATTAATTTCACGAGTGCAAAATTTTATATAATTAAATAGAAATAGCAACTGAAAAAGCGGAGAGATATTCAAGTATTTGACGTTTATCCGAACCGATCAACGTTGAAATAAAAAAAGAAAAAAATTGCTAATTCTCCCGCAAATTATATTGGCGGTAAACCAAACCGTTCTGTTTGCACGTGACTCCAGCTAAGCGTGAATCATCAATTGTATATGCGAGCTGGTTCGTGGGTCAGTCACGCGAAAGCTCGCAATCAAGTTCATTCGACTGCAGGGTGCGGGAGTGTTGTCAGCACACAAAGTTTCATGACTAAAACGGCTGGTTTGATCGACTACCTTGCACGCCAGCACTGACGATGAGTGGAACATGACGTGGTATTATTTTGGAGTAAATTAGGCCATATGAACCGGATCAGATTTAGCCCTTTCGCCATTACGTAAGAGTCTAGCAGACGTTGCGAAACTAAAGGGTGTCAATCACCGTCGACGGCTTCCGTCAAATGTCGTGTCTACTTAGTGCGGAAATCCTTTCCGCACTGTAACGTTATATAAACGATTTATTTCTTACGTATGTTTTTCTTGGAAATCTAATTTCCCTCTCGAACCACTTTATAGGCTGCTCTAACTCCGAAGAGTTCTATTCAATTAATTTCAATCAGCATAGAAAGCTCGGAAAATATTTCCGATCACTTTGCATATCGAAGCGAGTTCGATGCGATGCTATTTATCTTGATACACGTATATCGACTGGCTGTCAAATGATCCGAGATTTTCACCCAGATTATCACAGTAATCTCTCTTGTTAATCGTTAGTCTCATCGTAAGTTATCGCCTCGGATTAAAGTCGCGTTGCAGTTCAGGCTAGTGATTCTGGCTATCTTCCAAGGGGTAAACGACTGCCCGACATATATACACATCTAGCTGATTAGAAATTACATTAGTGGAGAAATTCGAGCACGTCTGTCTAATTTTAGAAACGAATTATGTGAAAATAAAAAGACGGAGTGACAAGCAAGGAGATTTTATCAATCGAGCTATATTCTATCGCACTCCGGGTCGTGCTCTGATCGAATTCTCGATATGCTTGCAGAATATAGCGACACACTTATGCAAGACCACTTCAAAACTATGGCTAGCTTACAGCCCTCGATGAAATGTATGTTAGCTTTTGTCACACAGTCAAGTGTTGGACAATGGCGAATGAAGAAGTAGATATCACATCATGTCATATCATATGGAGACGGATTTGTCTGATCGATTTGTTTCACATAGGGAATGATACCGATTCGTATTCAAAAGGTTTCGATTTTGAGTAAAAAAATCTTATTTTCTTCTCTTACAGTTTACAGTTGATTGGAGGATAGCGAGAGTCAGAACTGCTCTTACTTCCAGTATTAACCAAGCGAATGATGGCCCTGAGTCATTTATTGACCGACTTCTAGTAGCCTATTTTTACTCATGAACTCGGAGCTTCCTTTGTTGAAATATTTTCACTTTTTTTTGTTTTAAATTGACTCATTCCAAAATCTGTTGAGAAAAATATTACCTCTACATGTAATATATACCGATATACCTATATACCGATATTTCAAATTCTTTCACAGACGCTGTGTACTCTCAGTACTTGAGAATCAAAAGTGGTCGTTAAGCCTTGCTCCAATTTTTGAGTGACTTTCATATCCATAATCTTGACTCTAAAATGTAAGGACGATACTTTTGTCCTTCACCTGAAAAGTATTTAAAATCTATCCGTTTTTACATATTATACCATGGCTTCCAGACTTCCTATAGGTGTTCGAGAAGGTTTCTGGCCCCATCACAGCGTCATTGTTTTCATTCAAAGAGTTCAAAGCGTATATGTCCCCTCATTAAATATGTGTATTAATAAAACACATATAAATTTCCTTCAATAACATGCGAGTGGTTTTCTTTGATCGCAGTCATCCCAAATGTATACTTGAGAAATTTTTCACACCCTTTTGTATGAATTCAACGCGACTGGTGGGATGATAAGCTTATATAAAATACACTGCAGATAATGAGCTAACGATAGTTGTATAATGCTCACCCAAATTGATTGCAAAGTCTTGCCCTTGGGCCAGATTCAATTACAGGTAGGTATATCACGTGATATTATATACAGCCAGTTGGTTGCGTCGATATATTGTCGGCATTTATCAATTCCTGGGAAAATTGACTTAATTGATACGCATATAACATATCGATATTAAAATATGAATGAAAGGCAGTCTATTTTCGAATTATACATGGTACAATAGGCTTTCGGGCTACCATCTCCGCAAAGGTCTCAAAATTCGCGTTATGACTTGGAGAATATTTCCTCTAAATTAAAGGAAAAGAAAACATGGAATCGTGTCGCATTGTGGGAGAATTGCATTCTTGTGTTCGTTCGAAAAAAAAGTGCAATTTAAAGGGTTGGAAATTCATTTTGTCTCGACACACAGGAAAGGTTGTGCGACAATGCAATCTTAAATTTTGATAATATGGTGTCATGGTTCTTGTGGATGACTGAAAAAATTTGCGAGAATTCATGGGGGTTTCTTTCAAGTAGTACTACAACACGGTGAATCGAGATAAAAATTGAAAAGTATGAGGGTCAAACGTTGGTCAAGTTGGCGTGAAATGCCCCATGTATGTATAAATTTCATGGCTCTTTTGTATAACGAAATGAATCGAAAATATGGGACTGACTTCACGCCGAACTGCATCTCATTAAATTTGAATGTAATAAGTAATTTCAGGTTTCCTCAGTTTCAGAATTTCATTAGCTAACATCTAATTATAATAATATATTTCATGGCTTTGTCGCAGTTCTGTCTATGAGGGTTTACGACTGATTAATTATTTCTGTATTATACCGCAGTGTCGTTAGATGAATTGACACTGGATTGAAAGAAGAAAAATGAAAGGAACGGAGAAAGCAATTCAAAACGTACTAAACTTTAATTTTATCTTTTCCTTCATGTAACAGGATTTGGACTGCGACCCCTTGGCCTGGGCGAGAATGCTGTAATGCTTATCAGCTACCCGGGGGAGTTGTTCATGAGGTTGCTTAAGCTCATGATTCTGCCTCTGGTAATTGCCAGTTTAATATCAGGTAAGCTCAAGCCGTTTAGCTTCCTAATTCATCAAACGATTTTATGAATACGATTATTTTCACCAACAAATTATAATTTCACATCGAACTCTTAAAAATTATCATAATAATCCGACGTGACAGTCAGAAAAACAGCTGAAATTCACAGGAATACGAATTCTATTGGTCTTTCGTATTTCCACGTGCTATACTCGGCGACATCTACTGATAACATGATAACGGATGATGTAGCTAATGAAATTGATCGAGGGCAACTTGATTTTCTCAATTTTTCAACCATATAAATCCGGATTACTAATTACCGAAGCTTTACGCTAATACCCTTCAATCGTAGCTACTCGCTGATCATTGTAATTGGCTGCTTCACGTTTTGCACAATTAAGCGGAGATTATACCTTTAATTATCGGGATAATTGACCCTCCTTTTATATTAATGCTCTTCTGGCATTGACGCATGAAACTAAAAACAAAAAATCTCCTGGATCTGAACCAAACATTGATTAAAACTGCTGAGGTTTTGTGGATTTAACGTATTGGGTGAAAAATATTTCGATATAATTTCAAAAACCAGAACCATTCGTTACTGACCATTAGGAATTCCCTCGCGTGTATTGTACATCGCTTTTTTATACCAACTGTCAACATGAAGTAATGTTGAAAAATCGTGATGGCTAGAGTCGATGAACAGCTTCTATATCTGCACACTAGTCATGTCAATAGCGTTATCGGAAATGAAGGTAAATAATTCAGTAAAATATCGGTTTTCTGTTCGCAACAGCTAGCTGCAGACTGGATTTTATATCAGCACTTTCTCTGCAAATGACTGTGAACAAAAGAGTTTGCAGTAGTGGCAGCGAGCGATCAGAATTGCGTGTGCTTTTGAATTATATGTCTATTGTTCAGCATCGATTATGGATTATTCTATTGTTGTCTATCGATCAATTAATCAACGATTATTTTCCCAAAGAATAGAGTTGTTATCAACCTTGAACTTGAATTAGGAATCGTATAAAATGCCAATTTATTTGCTGAAAAATACCGCCAGGTTTATATTTTCTTTCCTTTTTTCTCAGGGTCAGCGAGTCTGAATGCTCGTATGAACGGAAAAATAGCTGTAAGAACTTTGGTCTATTTCATCTTGACTTCTCTATTCAATGCGATACTGGGCGTAGCTTTAGTCATGGCGATTCATCCCGGTGATCCTGGTCTCCGGGAATCCGCAGCCCCTGCATCTCACGCCAGAGTCGTCAATATCCTGGATAGTCTTCTGGACCTGGGAAGGTAAGATTTATGAGTTACTTTTGCGATGGATTTCCAACGTCATGAACACGCGTTTATTCTCGTGGAATTATCACCTGAATTTATTCTGTTCTCCTCATCTCAAGTGCAGACTTCCTTCTTCTCGACAACTTTTACAAGTATAAATCCAGAGTAGAAACTTAAAAAGTAATTACCTCTGGGGACTGAAGACTGAAGCCTCGCGACGAAGCTAAGGTAGCACATTAAAGGTGGACATATAGTTATGACACGAGGGTCTATAAATGAACTGTTGCATAACTATTCCGATTACGTTAATCGGGGTAGAATGCAATTATTTAGGTTTCACAGTACCGGAGAGCATAAGAAATAGAAATAAAAATGAAAATAGAAGAAAGGATGCCCTCCGAACTCGTTGTTCGCGCGATAATTTTGTTAACATCACGAATTCAACTTGTAGCCAGAAATAGATTGACGAATGGCGATGACCACGATACGAAACAGTCAAGTGGCCACACTCTTAATAATTTATTCACTTTGTTGAAGACGATTTATAGTCAGTCAGTTAATAGTTTGTCAAAACATCAATTGACTCTCGATATGTGAATAGGGGAAAAAGAAATATGCCAAGCGCTGTGTCTGTCACCGATATTGTTTTCCGCATCGACCGTGAGGGGGTTTTTGGTCAAAGGAGGCAATGAGCGAGGGACGTAGAACGTTTTAATAAAATGTTGATTTTTATTGAATTATTTTCGACAAAAATAGACGCAGATAGTACAGCGACCGCATACGTATTACCTCGCCCACGATACACGCCAAGGCGAATATCCCACCCCGATTTACACGTGTACCGATTTATCCTGAATCCAATTCGATTTATTGATTCCGTTAAATGGCACTGAAGCCCGTTTAATTTCCGGTGCAGGATATGATGAAATTTCAATCTACCACGAATATTGTTGTGTAAAGGGTGAGTGAATAAATATTGCGTTCAGCAATCGAGGCGTAATTTATTTTCCTGATATCTCGCAAGTAGGTATCATCAATATATTAGTTTCGTATATTTTTGAGGAATCTTGACCTTTAAGTGGAAAATATGCTACCTCGAAGCAGTTTGTAAAGTGGAATCGCCAACCAGCTGCATTACTGATACTCAGCGAATGAGCGGACACTCGTTCAATCTTGGACTCGGTCATTCGCACTACTTTTTATCCGGACTTTTTTTTTGACACAGAAAATCGCCAGACCATTATAAGAATTGACCACTACCTAAAATTTATGCACCAGACACCAGAACTATTATCTTCTTCTCGATTTTAATTTTCTAAAATGGCTGAACATTGACAGATATTCCACGAAGATTTCCTGGCAGAGTGTCAAATAGTCTACAACAGGGGAGTTCGGGTATCTAGGTACTCGCCAGACGAGTGACTTCAGTTTATACGTACATGAAGAGCTTTTTTCATATAAAGAGCTAAGAGAAATATGTCTGCACAAGTTAAGGGCAAAGCAACCATTTAATAGTTCGCTACGCCGACGCTGATGGCAATGTTTCAATATATAATTTTTTTGTCTTCTATCAATATATCTATAGATCAGAGGCATGTTGTACATCGATTTCCAGCGGTTTTAATTTTCATTTGAAATCACGTTTTAAATCTCGTCACTATTCACCGTTACGGTTACCTATACTTTAAAAGCTTGACGAAGCCCTGAAACCGACGTGTAAAGTCAGTCCATAGAACGAGAGGGTGGACGGCATCGGGCCACACGTTGTGTGCTCTAGAGGATCAAAGCCGCTTCTTTCGAATGAGTGAATCTGTGTCACCGTATGACATAGTGGGACTTCGGAGCAGTGGGTGAAAACTGCACAATAAAATACTGGAAGCGACCCCAATTCTACAATAATCATCCTGCATGGATGATGAACATTGTATATACCGTGTTCTCATGCAATATCAGACCTGCGACCTTCTGCAGAGCTTATGTACGCACAGTATGAGTTTCATTTGTTCTAATCAACGAGATGGGTATTCCAGCGGGTATTTCTCATGGAATGATCTGTAAAACCTATGTATAGATTCTCCTCCATTCAGGATTGAAATTTGCGGTGGTTACAGATCGCGAGACTTCAAGCCAACCCAATAACCGAGGATTGGAGTGATCCGAATACTTCACGGCTTAGTCGGTTCATTACTATTCTAATCTGTTGAAAACTTTGCATATACGATCAGCCGAGAGTTAGACTACTGTGAACGTTTGATAAAAAGTTAGGATTCTCACGGAGGTATTCAATATTTTTACAGTGATAAGGCGGTTTTTATTTTGCAAGGGTAGTTTGTGTCTTAATGTTAAGCGGGTCGATGATCAAAGTTGAGAAACTTTCGGAGCACTGCCAAGTCTATAAGTAACCAGTATAATGTTAGTACGATGTAATAAACGCTTATTCTAAATTTTACCCCTATAACTTTTATTTCCACTTGACAACACGAGTATTGCAGGGGCTCGAATAATTTGCGGGTAATTTACATCCTTGGTAACTTGATCTGACTCATCAGTGACTTGGATCAGGGAGTCAATAAGTTGAAGTGTTTCCGACGTTCCACAGCTAGATTTTTTCAACTCTTATTCAAACTCATATCACATACGGCTGGAACCTTCTTGATTACGAATTGCTATTGAAATTCATATGAATCCTTGTTACTGTCTATCGCAACATCGCTCCCTAGAAAATATTTGGGTCCAACGAGATATGGTCTCGCCTTTTCGTTCGAAAACTTGTCAGCAATACTGGAAATCCACGTTTCAAACTTTTCTCGTTTTACATACCAAAGTTTGAAGGAAGTCAGTCTTTTGGAATATATCTGTAACAGAACGACGAATATGGAGCTCGTGATTTTCCATAACTGTTCATACTCATGGCTTGTGCAATGCCGGATGTCTAGAATGAAAGATAATCATAAATCACGTCAAGCAATAAATTTGCCATTATTATAAACGAGTAAATTATATTTTGACGCATAACGCGAGATAGAATACTGCAGTATGCACCAGATGTAACCTACACTTTTCTGCCGGCTCAACGTTTCATGACTTCACATCCATATGCAGCGTTGCGGACTTTATCAGTCATAGGTACTCTATTACCAGATTAGCCGAGAGGAATATCTTTGGCAGGTCGTACATCTTATTGATAATTTTATATCGACAATTCAAAGAATAAATTATGTTCTTCATATTTTTGTTGTTTTATATTTATACATCAATTTTTATGAAACAAAAAGAGCGCCATATCGGAATGGGCAAACGGCCCAAAATTACTTACATCCGCTCCTACCCGTCTGCAAAGCTTTGATCGTTTTTGTTCTTCAGATAAATTTTCCACTCGGCAAGGTTCGCCAATTTAATAATTCATATCCTGAGAAATAACTCGCCTGAAGAAATAATTACCTGACAACAACAGAATGCGGAATTTCATCCCATTTTTCGCGCGAGATATAGTTCATAATTCTAAGATTTTCTTGATGATGATTGCATGCACTTTATCTGTTCGCAGAAACATGTTCCCGGATAATTTGTTCCAAGCGGCTTTTCAGCAGGTTTGTGAACCTTAAACACATTGAAATTATTTATAGAATATTGCAAATTGAAAGTTAGTATTATAAATTTGAAATTTTTACGGATTGTCCAGGCCCACACTGTGTACGTCCCAAAACAGCAGTCGATTCTGAACGACTCTGTGAATGTACCTGCAGATAGCCTCCCGGAAGAAGAACTGACCAGGGTAGTCCAGTACAGAAGTGGTACCAACACCCTGGGTATCGTCTTCTTCTGCCTAGTATTTGGCACATTTTTGGGTACCCTGGGTGACAAGGGCCAAGTTGTCATCGATTTCTTCAAAGCTGTCTTCGAGGTGATCATGCGAATGGTTTCCAGTGTGATGTGGTGAGTTGATTATTTCTATATACCCCAATCCTCAATTTGAAAAGTTCCGAGCGGTCAAAATTCTGGATTCATTTATTGAGACGATTTGAAAATTTTCAGAAACGTTGAAGTTTAGAATATCCTTTCAGATTCAGAATTTTCACCGTTGGACTTTTAAAATTCAGAACTCTTACCCAGTCTCTTAATTCTGGAATTTCATGATCCCCGAAAATTCCTAAGAGATTATTTCTGACCCCTGCAGGTTGACCCCGTTGGGAATCACGTCTGTCATCGCAGGGAAGATACTAGGTGTCGATGATCTTGGCCTAGTGATGTCGCAGCTGGCTTGGTTCATCGTTACCATTGTCGTCGGCGTATTCTTCTATCAGCTAGTGATCATGCAGCTTATCTACCTGGCCTTTGTCCGAAAGAACCCCTTTAAGTTCTACGCAGGTCTCGCCCAGGGCACCCTCACTGCGTTCGCCATGGCTTCAACGTGAGTCCTCGGCCATCCACGAACCCTCTAATCGAACCTATCGCTTGCCTCACAGGGCCTCGGGACTTTGATCTGTCATCAATCGTCACTTCATTAATTGGCTTTCTTCCCATACCATAACCACTTTTAATGACTTCTCACTTCTTACGACGTTATATACGCATTGCATGTTCATCTCTGACCATACGTTCGGGCGATCTCACCGTAATGTTATTGCCACGATGAGCTGAGTGTTTCTCACTGACGGGAGGAAATTTATTGATAATTTTTCGCGTTCGCGGTGACTGAATAAATTCGAGTCTGAGTCCCCAGAGAAAAAATAAAAATTGATCAACCAAAATTAGGATGAACAGGAGTGTGTTGCAGCCAGCGTGGAGGCTTTGCGAGGCCGCGGTGTTCCTTAGTCCATTCCTTTATTGCTGAGCTTTGCACAGCGTTGTATTAAGTCGTCTGACTCTGCAGGCTGATCATTCACGAAATGCTCAGTCAGGTAACACGCTATGAAATGCTACAGTTTTTCCATCAAACCTCTCGCCATCCTAGACATTCGATCGCATTCGGGGATATTCTCCCATTCCCAAGAGGTATGCAGTTCCGGGTGATACTTAGAATGCTGATCCGAGAGTCCTTGCATATTATGTGATACGGAAATCGCGCGAAAATCCAGAGTTTGCGGATTCCATCCCTTAAAACCGGGTTCCCGATGGCAATTCGCAAACTTTTGAACTAACCTTGGCTCGTACTTAGGTACAGACCAATGATTCCGCGATGTTCATCCCAAAGGATGAGTTCCTGTAGTCGTAAGCATAAGCTAGTTCTCAATATGGTAATATGGAAAAGTTTGAGATATCGTGTCAATTCGTGATCTATGGGTCGGAGATCAGCAAACTCCGTAACACCTGGACTGATTTAGCGGTGGAGGTCCGAGCTTACAGTCTATCTAAGCTCGGACCTTCACGACGAGGAAGATTCTCTTATATTTTCGATAGGTATGCCTGGAATGCAAACTGGGAAAATATTATTTGTTCGCGTTGACTGTACGTACTCTCTGACAGGTGATGATTGGTGTTGATGATGGCGAGCAGAGGAGACCTTCGCAAGACTCTGAAGGTCACGTGTAACAACGATCATTTCCCCAGTTTAATCATATGGATTCTGTACCTTCTTGCAAAAATATCCCTGTCCAAATTTCCATCCGATATCACCTTACCCTACTTTTCCCCACAGTTTACGCTACAGATACTGTAAAGCAATGTACGATCATGGATCATCGGAAAACTGAAAAATGGACTGACGATTTGTATGAACTCGCGTGGAAAGCTTTCTAATGTCGAATAAATACTTTCAAAAAATCATTGGAACTCTTTTTCTATGGACTGATTGATTCTTTATCATTTCGTGATAATCTGCGCAGTGAAGAGAGTGACGGAACCCTCGTAAAGCTCCCTTGAATTCCAAATTCCTCGTCCTGCATCATCCAACCGAAAAATCATGTTAACTCGAATCTCATTAACTCAACATTGTGTGTGGATTAACTTTTTCCAGAAAGCGTACAGTACAATACTGAACTGAGTCAGTGCAGTATGAACATACTATATGGTATCATGATGATGTATTAGAATGCAGCATGCGGCCATTTGCAGGTGGTCTCTAAGGGTTTTGGTAAGTAAAATGGCCGCAGATAAAAAAAAAAAAAAAAATATTTGTCTGTTACAGGGCTAGAACGAAGACGCTTCCCGAAACTGCGACAAAAAATTAATCAATCATTCATTACCGTGTGAAATTTCAGTTATAACTGGGCATTCTGGCTGCCTTTTCTTTTCTGCAACTAACTAAAAATTTTCAAAATCCTCAATTCATATACAATCACGTGACGAATAGCGCAAATACTTTTCTCTCTCTCTCTCTCTCTCTTCCCTCCTCTCTCAAGCTTCAACTACCTCTTTAGCTCTCTTAACTCCGTTCATATGTATGAGGGAGTATTTCGTCGGCTTTATAAAATGCTGTATTCTCATCCTAAATCAATATGTCTGCAAAAGAAAATGGAAGATAGCTTCACTCACGTATAAAAATGAAATATACAGCGTTCGTCATTCCTCGATCGTAAAGAGATAAGAAACTTTAGTTAAGACATAACTAATGAGTAAATATATATACACACAAATAATATATGAATAATTGGACGAATAAAAATATACAAACAAATACCGAGAAACAAAGCCAGAATGGCCTTGTATCCCAGCAGTGTTTGCAGAGTGGCTGCAGACATCGATCTATTATTCCTTCATAGAAAGCACACTTCGTAGATATTTCTAATAGATTTTCATACAGGGCCGCCGCCCTTCCTGTCACCTTTCGACTGATGAATGAAAAGCTCCGGATCGACCCGCGGATCACAAGATTCGTCCTGCCCATAGGATGCAACATAAACATGGACGGTACGGCTCTCTTCGTCGCTGTAGCCAGCATATTTATTGCTCAAATGAACGGGATCTATCTTGGTTTCGGAGAGATTATCACTGTCATGTGAGTCGTTGTTCAATCATCAAAGCATAATTCTTATTCAGATAGTTTTTGTTCTTTCTTTAACTCAATCTTTTCATTAATAGATTGACCTCAACCGCGGCCTCCGTCTCGTCGGCATCTGTGCCTAGCGCAGCGCTGGTACTTCTTTTAGTTGTTCTCAGTGCCATCGACGCTCCTGTTCAGGATGTGTCTTTGCTGTTTGCTATCGACTGGTTTGTGTAAGTCCAATGATACAATAAACAGCTTGAAAATATCAACATTTGATAAGGTTTCAAAGGTACAGATGATTCGACCAAAATTGAAAAGTAATTCAGGTATACGATGAAAGCGAAGCTTCTTGACCTGAAAAATCTACGTAAATTTATTTATCTGATGTTGGATCTACAAATAAGTCGAAAAGGTAAAATTTATAAATTCAATATCTGTGATGCGAGGAGCATTTTGATCGCAGTCCGAATAATGGGATTTCAAAAAGCTCCTCGACTCAAAAATTTTAGATTCTTTACTCCGAACTTCTCTGTCTCATTTGCGGATGCAATCGCAGAAGATTTACGTAGATTTTTCTGAGCCAGTTCATCTTGACTCATAGTAGAGATTGTTTAATCGTGTTAAGATGTCAATTTATTTTAGCTCCTGTTTTATAAATAAATTTCACAAATTAATTGGGGTTAAATAATTATTACAGAGATCGTGTGCGAACCACGAACAATATGTTGGGTGATTGTTACGCAGCCGCCGTTGTTGAACAGTTATCGAAAAAGGAACTGATGGCGGTTGACGCTGCTGCATATCAGGTAGCTTACAATTATAGAAAAAAATCACTTAAATTTTTGAATTTTTTGCATTCTCGAGTCTTACGGAACTCCGATTTTCACATTTCTTCAAATTTCAGTCAGAAGTTGGTCTGCCCACCACGATTGCGAATGGATGTGTTTCGGCAAGCAGAGTACCGGATCCAGACACAGTGATTGTTGAAATGCAGGATGAAACGAAGATGAACGGCATCGCCAAGTAAACAAGCTTGTTGGTAGGGCTAGGCTTACTTTGACGATAAATAATCACAGCTTTTTAAATTCTCTGTAGAGTAGCTCTGGTTTTCATATGACGTGAGAATCAGGTGAAACAGCACGGTCAATTCGCGCCAACGCCGAATCACGTAAGTTTTTACAGCGCAAGCCACCACACGAAAATCCCCCTAGAATCTGTACGCGTCTCACCGCAGATGACGCGCAAAATTATCCTAGGGATTTTCTAGCGCAACGAGTGGCTATTTCTATGAAATACGAATTATTCGACGTCTTATTTCACCTGATTCTCACGGTATACAATATCTATTTCTAGTCTTTCGGAGAATTCCTTGCGCTATTTCGACGATTGATAAAAAAAAATTTTAGATTTATCCTTTAAATAATTTTTATGGTATCAGCAAAAAGTTTTATCTACCGAAAAATTCTGAACTTAATTAATTTGCAACCAGATCTGATTTTTCTGTTTCATTAGCGGTTCGGCGAGTGCGGCAAGATCAATAAGCGAAGAAGCAGTTTGACCAGTGTTTTACCAACTGAGGCTGAATTAGTTGAAGTTTAAATTATAAAGTAGCACGTAATATCAACGCGCTCATTTGTTCACGGACTAGAAGGGTATATTAAGGTAAACCTTATCAACAGGGCGATGATTTTCTTTTCATATAGTATATATCCGCACCCCTATGAGTTAGCTTTCACGATGTGAGATGTTTTTTTTTCTTTTAGTGCTTAAAACTCCCTCGAAGATCAAAATATTATACAATTGAGAATTAAGAAGTTTTGTTTATTCTTGTTCTTGTTCTTGTTCTTGTTGTTGCTGTTGTTGTTGTTGTTGCTGTTGCTGTTGTTGATAATGGCAATGAATGTCAATTTCCAACACAATTAATTAAAATAGGACGTAGGGAAGATTTTTTGCCCTCAGAATTTTGATGATTTTTTAGTTTAGACAGCCGGCTGTATAACTGTATAAGTGGCTATGAGTCAAATATTTATTACACGTAGCAATGGGGCCTGTAAACAGTAATAATAACAATATTGAATATCATACCCTTCTGGTAAATCGTGTCGTTTATAATTATGTACCAATTTAAAGGTGCGATGTTTTTGACCTATACTTACATATACCTATATTATATATATAGATCATATATATGATCTATAACTAGTGATAAATCCGAAGGGTGCAGCTGTTCCTAGAACGAATTCTTACCACATTAATAATGTGAAGATTGTCTTTAAATACGTAGCTGGCAATAATACGTAGGTGGAAAGT
Source organism: Tenthredo scrophulariae (assembly GCA_963978835.1). Classification (NCBI taxonomy): domain Eukaryota; kingdom Metazoa; phylum Arthropoda; class Insecta; order Hymenoptera; family Tenthredinidae; genus Tenthredo; species Tenthredo scrophulariae. The sequence continues at coordinate 6,566,174 of OZ022230.1, read as the reverse complement.
AAGTAAAAAATATTTCGAGGATTAGACTATCAAACGATTGTCAAAAGTTGAAGTGTAAAAAATAATCCATATAAACCTACCCCATCAATCAACAGCTTTTGTTCAATTTACTTGGGTCGAAATTCTCGTATAATACACATAATTATTAAAAGAAGAAAATTGTACTTTTGTAATTTGTCATTTTTTAGAGTCAAATTATCGATAATGAAAGTGTAGTTTAATTATCGCTGTGATATACGTAGCCGAACTTATATATTCTAAGGATACTTGTTTCCAAAATTCGCTCACTCTATATTTATTATCTCCACAATCATGGCTGTCAAATATATCATATAAACATATTTACATCGTGTGTTAGTTTAACCTACGTAGTTCGAATCAATTACCATAAACTATTCAATTGAAGTGCTTTTCCACGATTAGTCACTGAATTTCTACCGCAGATATATTAACACAATTCAGTTATTTTTTTACTTCGACCACCGAGGCCGTTTAATCATTATTGATTTTTACTTCGAACTGTAGTTAGCCTTACGAAATCGTATTTATTAAAGGTGATGTCACATCGCAACTACAAGCGCTATGCAACTGTTAACTAAATTGAATTCCATTTTTTTTTTTTCTGATCGTGTGGATTTATAGACTTTCTGTAAGACTGCGTTCTCAGCTATCACCGAGACTTTCGATGTAAAATCAGAGTAACGATTTAGAGAGGCATTGTTACCAGATAAACATAAGCCAAGACAAGTGTGTTGTTATTGAATTCGAACTTGACCAGCTAATTCGGCTTTTGAAGTTCAAAATAACAGCAAACTCGTAGGTACAACAAGTACAACCCCCACTATGCTAATAGACTCGAGCCAATGATAAAGCTCTATTTTATCGTCGTGGCAATGTAATAACTAGTAAAATCACACATCACAGTCGTGAAATCGCCTCGTATCATCGTTTCATCTTAATACTGCTTACGGAGCCGGGAAGTGCAGATAATTCATTTTTGTAAGTAGTAAGTGCAGCTCTGTATCCAGACGACAAACGCGCGGCCAGTTATTCGAAAGATTTATGGACTTTGGATTGAACAGCATTAATTTGGAGCTAAGGTGACGTACTTAGACTTATTTTATCTAACATGTGACCTATCTAACCGTAAGGTATTCGAAAAACTCTTCAATTGGGAAAAAGCAGATACACATTTAGATATCAGAGGCTTTTTTCTTCTCTTTCTCTCGTGTATCCGTTGAAAAAGTATGCACTGCCACATAAATCTATTGTGGGAACATTCTGACAAATAACATTACTGTTTATGATATCATAATGAATCGTTACATGGTTGTAAAGTATCAGAATTAAGAAATTGTGGAGACGGCTAATTTTCGAAACAAGTATCTAGTTTAACTTAGTGTTACGCGATTGAGATTTGGTGTTGAAACCTTCGTTCGTATTTGCGATTTGAGATTAAAGAAAATTCGAGTGTGGTGCCTTATTTTAACATTCCGAAGGTGCTGAATTTATGAAAGTATATTTTCAAAACTGATTTCAATCGTATTATTTTTAGTTGAAAATAAGTCGTTCGTATCGAAAATAGAATGGATACGCGGTATAATTTTTGCATAAACATACCCAAATGTATCAAAGTATGTAGTTTTATAGCCTTAATTTTTCTCTCTTTGGAAATCAGGTGTAAAATTATGATACGGTAATTGGAAAAAGTCCGCGTAGAAGAATAATGTTCATTTGCTTGCTTTGGGTTGTTCATAAGAAAAGAGAGGCCGTTTTTTCTGTTGTTAGTGTGTCAAAGGATTCCGGATTCGAGACTATACTTAAACTGTGCATTTGTAATTGTAAAGATCGCGTATCACGTGTGCATATGTAATACTAACGAATTTATCACTCGATCATTTCATTAACTGTTGTACCTACTCACCTTGGATTTTATATTGACCAAAGCATATTAATTTAGGGCTAATGACACACATAGGCGTATGAATAACTAGCGATACATGTATAATGTACAATAAAATGTTTTATAAGCTCATCGTGGTCCAGCTTGATGGCATTTTTAGAAGTAACATGCATACTGAATACTATAACCATATAATTGAGACCATTAGCGTTTTGCACACGCAATATTACCTGAAAATATGAAAGCGTAGGCAATATCTACAAAAAAAAAAAAAAATAATCATACAGGCGGATGTCTTTAACTATAGAAGTTAGTTCTCGTCAACTCATCACAGGCAATTCTGCAGATGTGTGAAATACGGTAAGATTCTGAAGGGGATGATTGTGTACTATCAATCAGCAAGAATCTTTCGCAATTTTATACATTACACTTTGGTAAGTGGGTTGATGGACTAAAGGGATCGTGAACATATATTTCGGTTAATTTGTGAAATTAAATAATTTGTGTAGTTGCATTAAGTTGGGCCGATTAATTAGGATTGATATATCTGTATTATACATAAATTTCATAGCTGTATATTATTATAAATGTAAAGAACTACCATGATATCTCTGTATACTTTAGGATTTAAAGTGTTACATCAATATATACAGGTTTATACGTATCACGAATTTCTTTATTCCTTTATATTTTTCCCAGCCTAAAGTTGCGAGCACAAATGGAGCATGCGAAAGAATTTCTTCCTTTCCCTGCGAAAGATCTGCAGCGTTTTTTTCTTTTTGTTCATTGGAATGTTTTTACTCATTCGAAATAACGAGGAATGTCCGTTATCAAAATTGCAGTGCCTTAGCGTTTCTTCTCAAGCCAACGTCGATCGATATTAATTTGTGAAAAATTGTTGTACGAAGTATTCAATTGATTAATATTATTTATATTTATTGAAACGGTATTCACAAGCGAGCAGGTCCTTGGTGAGTGACTCCATCGTTTGAGTAACAATTATTCAGGACAATTCAGGTCAGGAACATGTCGATGAAAATTTCATCGAACGAGGAAATCCCTCGATCAATTAAATCAGTTGCATCGAAGAGGGGTCAGCCGAAGCTGAATAAAATATTGATATTTTCCAGCTATGGCACTTCAGGTACCAACGTGGCTGGATGCAGATTACGTGGAGAAGGTCATGCAGGAATATGAGAACGATAAGACCATCAAAGTGTCTAACGTTATCGTTCAGTCTGGCACGGGCAAGGGATGGAATTTCTCGAGTGATATTTATCGCATCAGTTTCGAGTTTTCGAGGATCCATGATGGGGGTAAATTAACTGATACAAGATCCCTTATATGCAAAACCGCATCTGCTGGTAATTCTTGGAAGAAAATGGTGAGAGCCCAGCCGAATCTTTGATCCTGCTAGAAATTGAATTCTCAGTAAAACGAGCACTCCTAATTTCAAAATCGAGTACCATAACTATACATTATCAAACTTAAATGAGCCAATTAGCTAAAAATTTTCTTTATTTTTTCAACACGATACGGGAAATCACAGAGTTTGATATCAAGTGAGCTTCTTCTACAAAAACCGATATACATGCTTGTAGAATTAAGTAAATATAATTTTTTTTTCTTTTTGTTTTCAATGTTCCAAGTAGCTTATGGACAGTGGAGTATTTCAGACGGAAATATCACTATTTTCGGAAACTTTACCGGTTATAAACGACATGCTGGCCGACGTAGGTGTGGCACCATTAACTCCACGTTGTCTGTACACCCAAAATAAGGAACCAATTCATCTGACATTTGACGACCTAGAACCCGGTGGCTATCAAATGGCTGAGAATTCGCAAAACGGTCTAGACTTGAACCACTCACTGCTTGCAATGAAAAATCTTGGTGTATTTCATGGTACTTCAGTAGCTCTGGTAGATAAGGTATGCGAGGTATATTCACCTAACGATTAGCATGTTCGATTTTCTAGAATGATACAATTTTCTATTATAGTTCATATCTGTGTCAACCGTTTTCAGGCATCTTCAAGTCTAGAAAGAATAATCTTTGAAAGAATAGATAAAACAGTATCGCATTTTCATAAGTCAATTATCGTGATACAAAAGTAATGAATAGGTTTCATTTTATATGATATAATTGAAAAAAAAAACATTTCCAAGGTGAAATTTCAGTCTTGCATACCTACATGTATTACGGTTTTCTATTTGCAAAATCCAAGGATCCAATGGCACCTATGCTAAAGCATACGAAAAGAATCTATGACGAAGATCAACCGGCTATGTTCATTGCCAGTGTCAATGTGAACATAAAATCACTAGGGGAAGAGGTTGCCAAATGGCCTGAACTGAACCCAAGGTATTAAATCGAAAGAATTTTTCATTGCAATGAATGATCTGATTCAACTGTGGTTAGCACGAAATCTTTTGCACATGCGGTTTGATCTGATCCCACAACTGTGGTTGACTGTTGTTATCCAGGATTTCTGAAAAAATTTTGAAATTTTCTAACGTTGCTTATGCGAAAGCATGTGAGGCTTGTCGTTTTCGAGCGGATGATTTCAACGTCCTAAACCACGGAGATTTTTCCGAAATTAATATCATGTTCCGCTACGATGAACGGAAGAGACCTGTCGGCTTGAAATTTGTGAGTATACCTTCATTAACTAAGGGTGAAGCGAGTCAGCTGCATAAGCAAGAGATAACTACACGCACCCTGATATATTAACAGGACAAATACTTTGGCACCTTGAATCGATCCCTCTTTTCGGGTCATTCCGTAACTAATCATTGTTTTAATGAATATCTCAGTCCTTTGTCTTCGAAATGAGCCTAAAACGAACTCAATATCTTAATTTTTAGCTGTGTCAATTATATAGGAAATAAAATTCCCGTTCAAAAGAGTAGATCAAATTGAGTTTCTAGTCCCTTTTTTGGGGCAGAAGCTTTTGTACATCAAAATCCATCGTTTGAAGTCTCAGCAGCGAAAAAATAAGAATCATGTTCATCCTCGACACACCCTAGTATATCTATATGTCCCCTGATATCAAATTGCAGCATTAGTTGGCTTTTAAAGTAAAGATTAGAACTTATAGATTGAAGAGCTGTCGCGAAATAGGTATTGGGTACATTGCAGGAATAGTAGATATGTTATTCCATCTGAAAAACAAAATGATGATTTATTTATTTCGTTGTTTAAATTACAGCTGGATTTCCAATTCAGTCATTACGGTTCACCGGCAATAGACATTCTATACTTCTTCGGGCTGAGTACTTCCGCTGATGTACGGACTAATCATCGCGATGAACTTCTACGCGAGTATTACAGCTCGCTAATTAGTACCATGGCCGAATTAAAGTGCACCACGGAGGCACCGAGCTTTGCCAAACTCGAGAAGATACTAAAGGAACGTGCTCATTGCGAAGTACTTCCATCGTTAACGCTCCTGGCGTTTGTTCGAAGTGATACAAGATTCACTAAATTGATTATGCCCGATGTTGAAGGTCACAAGCCTGGTCAGTGCGACTACCAGGGAAAACTGTATCGGAAGATAATGACAAGACTTTTACCATTGTATGACAGTACCGGTTTGCTAGATCTCTAGTTACGTAAGATCGAGGATGAATAAATACGGTGGATTAATGGACAATTTTAAATTCGTTTTATGATGTATCATGTTATTTCTCTCAATTTTTAAAAGGTCATGGAAAATATTTTTTATGTAATGGTTCGCTTTCATTAAAATTGCTTGCATATATGTATGAGTGTAAAAACAGTAAACAAATAAAATAGTGATTGATAAGGTACAGAACGACGTCAAGTTGAATTGAAATATCCTCATACATGAGACTCCTTGGAAGCACCTACATCTCCAGAAGTCATAAGCAGAGTCTCGGCATTCTGCTTATGGTTTATCGAAAATGAAATAATTTTTAGAAACGCTCGAAACATATATTATTCGATATTTTGTAGTTCGTTTGAATAAAATTATGATTACATACCGAAAAAAAAATCAATAAAAACTCCTAATTTTCACTAGCGTAAACGTATATAACCCCTTAAGGCCCATCCCTAGTCACCCAACTCCTTTTTGTCGAAAAATGGGTAGGGGGAGACACATTTCGATTATCATTCGAACCCATGAAGTGTTCGACATCAAGTTAACCCCTGAGGATATCGAGTACATGAACAGTTTCGACTGCAACGGCAGAATTGCGCTTTTGCCCATGTAAGTATTGAGTAGTAAAACTTTACTATCACTCAACACATTTCATGGAATCTATTCAGGAACCTATAACTGTTTGGTATTTGTGACATCCAAAACGCGTTTGAATAACTATATGGTCGCTCCACTGAATGATAATTGGATTGCGAATGTAAACGCGTTACATGCGTTTGAATTATAATTTTTAACGTTGATTGACTATTGAATTAGGTAATATCTTGCTATACAAACATCGTAGGTGAGTGCCCGCAATTTAATATATATTTTCGATCGTTTTGTTACAGGGCGAAAGACCACAAACATTGGCCATACAGAATACCATTCTAGTTCTATGCACGCAACAGCGTGTTCATAATTGGCTTGAATAATGTATGAAGATTGATTCCCCCTGTTCCTTGTATTGTCAAGTGTGAATATGAATATTATTGTCTTGAATAAAATACGAAACAAAGAAACAGAGAAAATCGTCCTTCACTCACTCTAGAGTTTACGTGAAAAAATGTAATTCCAGAATCCGGCAATATTGCAATGTTTTACTTATGAGAATAGATCATGGAGTTTTTGAAACGGGTTTGATAATGGGTTTGGCCATTCTCAGGGGCGTGATACATCATAGACAAAATTATGGGTGAAAATGAAGGATATCGGGTAAAAATAAAAGAGTGGGGGGAATAAAGTACGACCTGAGGTAGGGGACCTCCAAATAGTGGTTGTACTCGAGCTAAAGTCTTCAAAAAGTGAAAAAATCGTCATTTTCCAACGTGCATAACTCGTTTCGAATGAACAGTAGCTATCTGGGATTTTCAGAAAAGTTGGCATTCGTGATCAAGAAGATCATATATCGAGGACAGTATAGAATCGAAATGTCACTTTGAGAGAAATGCGCTTGAAAAGATTGATTTTTTTTTACATTACAGTTCATAACTTCACCAAAAATGAACTAATCGGAACAAGCTCAGAATTTTCAAAAAGTGTATAAAATTTTGAAGATTTTGAGAAAAAATCGTCAAAATCGGTTCGACGTTTCAGAAGTTACAGCGTTTTGAGAAAACTGAGCAAAATCAAATCTTCCGAAAATGACTTCTTACGATTGAACTTGAAATTTATGTGCAGAGTGCCGGTAATTGCTTGAGACAAATCCCGAAACACATATTCCCTTAAATATAAACTGTATTCCGAAACGATTCTGTGATGGTCACCCAGAAAGCCCTGAACGATTTTCAATGGAATCGGCCTATATGTTAGCTGTCGCAATGTGGTGAGATTCAAGGATAATGAAAGTGTTCGATGACTATCACAACTCTCAATTTGGAATTATCCTGATAAATGGAAACTCCTAAAGCAGCGACCTGCTCCGTACGCATACCTACAGAAAATGAAAAACTTTTCATTTTTGACGGGTTCGATTTGTGGCTGACTGCATCTACGCACAGCACGTATAATTATAAAAATCCTCGAAAATATGTTACCAATTATCAATTTTGTGCCTCTCGTATTTCGTTACAAATTAAATTCGCATAAAAGCCGTTTTCACGCTCTGCAGCGAGCTTTGAATCTTCCTGGAATGCAAATCACTGATTTAGTAAGTTAGTCCTGACTTTCAGAACATTAGCGTGAAACTGACGATCGGATTTTACGGGCTTTTTGACCTGTTTCATGGCAAAAATGCAATGAAAATTGGATATAAAATATGTAGAACGATAAAAACCATGTACTACACCTAAAATGCCTTCATTTACTGCCGCTTACTGATTTTAACGCCAATATATTTTTTCAATGATTCTCTACATATCAATTATAAAATGTATTGTTACGAATGTTATTACGAAAAGATAATAATTTCTTAAGTTTGTCAAATATTTTAAATCGGTTACATTTCCTAAATATCAAAGCAGTAAATCCATTTTTTAGGCATTCTGATTAATTATGATCTGAAATCACACTCAAATGACTCTTCATAAAGTCATGTAATATATTATTAGTCATTCAATAATTGTTATGGAAAAATAATATCATTAATTTACTTTGAAAATATCAGAAATTTAGATTTCATTTTTCTCCGATTTCAGTTTTTTCACTTTACTGAGAGTTTCACACCCTATTGGCACCGGCACTGAAAGAACAATATTCATCAGTCATTTCATTTGATTATTATTCATTTGTTTAGTTCTTGCGGTACTCATTTGGAAAAGTATTCATGCCCTTGGAGTCACTCTCAAATACATTAAGGATGACATTCCAAAACCATGTAATCAGAGAAAAAAAAAATACATCCTGGAACCTCTGTGGTAAACCTTGTCGATCTGCAAGTGGTGATATTCACCATGGTAAATATATATGGCTCAGACTCAAGTTTTACCATAATAGTCACTAATTATCATTAGTATTTTATCATCACTTGGTGGTGCCGCCATTCGATCTGAAATTGGGTTCACAAAAATAGCGATAAAAGCAGGCTTGTCAGCCTTCATAGATAAGGTATCTGAGCTTTGGATCTCATTCATCGAGTTTATACCAGATTAATATGATTGGTCATGGTCGTGAAGTGCACGAAAATATTAGTCACGATAACTACTGGGGAAAAAATGAAATTTTCATAGAAATTGTATTGAAGGCGATTCCAATACGGTATGCGAAATCGATAGTAAAAATTCGAAATTCAAAGATTTGTTTTTTCAACCAATTGCAAACTATGTTGAAGTTTGCTGGTTTATTTATTGCTTATGGTCGCTGTATTGGGATTCGTCACAGATCTTTCTACTTGCTTGAAATTTGTTTGACACTAAACCCCATTCTCAATAGACATATGAATGAGCTCCGTACATTAAGTTGCTAGCAACGTAAATCGAACCATCTGCAAACTTCAGTTCATCGTTTGCATGATATGTTCACAATGGAAGCAACAAATTTGTGCCTGGAAAATTTCTAATATGAGGCCTAATGAGTACAGTCGTGATCCAGGGAATATCACATCTTTATTTTATTATAACTTTAGAAATATATTCCAGTACAAATCATTGTGTCATATGATTTCAAGGATATTATAGCGTCAATTCTCTGTTCCAAGTTTCATTAACGAGCATTTCAGAGTCAAAAACTAGAGTCTGAGTGTTCAAGTTATGAACTTATTCCCCAAAGAAATTATTGCTTGCAGAAAAACTCGATAATGTTCGGTTCAAATGTCTGCAGTGCTAAGATTCAAAGGCTGGCGAATTGTACAGACTGGAAAGTATATCGCCTATAGGCGACAATATCAATAGCTACTGATAATTTGTATCACGAATTCCGGTACAATGATAATAATACGGCTAGCTCTGCTTGTGGGGGAAGACCAATAAAAGAGGTTGGCGCACAGCGCCAGCCGCAGTTCATCGTTTCACTTTCACTACCGCTGGATCTGCGACTCGTCGATATTCGGAAGTGCACAAAATGTCTGCTGAAGGATCGCTACTGAGGTTCAACAATGGCGAGAAAGTTCCTATCCTTGGCTTGGGGACATGGAAGGTAAATTATAGTTATGGCTTGGATGTGCTCGCTTCACGTGATATTTGAACCACAAAGTGCTGGTTGTCAATTCTCAATTCTCCTTTAAAAAGATTGTATTTCTGCTTCTTCTTCTTCATTTTCTTTCTCTCTAATCTTCCAACTTCTGAACATCTATATGTTTACTAGAAATCAGAAATGAGTATCAAAAGCGTGACTATGTTGGCTGTGAGAAGCATCTGCAGGTGGTATTCGAACCAAGTCTTATCGCTCGCTTGTGATATGCTTTTATGACTCTAGTGCTCAGACTTGTCGTCATATACGATCAAACTGATGTCTAGTCTGCGACGAAGACGAAGGCCAATCAGCAGAGGCTTAGGCCTTAGATAGTATAAGAGAACTTACTCGAATACTCACAATCAAATCTACATGATAATGGAATCGTACAAAGGAATTGAAACCAATGGCCACTCAAAATCGCGGCAAGCTATGAGTAGAGAAGAATTGACTTTTCTCCTGTTTCGATTGTTCGTTAATTAAACATACTTTAATCGTTATCATTGCGAGTAATTTCGCTAAGGAAATAAGAAGTTTTGCACTTATTGTCAATTGCGGGATCATAAATTAAATATTAAACATACGGACATATACGATTTTATACGGCCAGCATGTTTTTTGAAGATATTCAAATATTTCTGAACCCATGATTATGTTTCGGCTTTGCCATTAATAAAGATATATAAGAACCAGATAGCGAACGAACATTTCGTCACAAAATCGAATATATGTTGCCAATTAGCTTCCGGAATATGATGAAAAGACGAACAGGTATTCCAGGTTTTTTTCTACTGGGCGCTATTAACAGTTTGATTGATTTTGATTGCGATGAGAAGTACAGAAATCGATGCAAGCATATCGAAAACATGAGTCAGGTCTCGTCAACGCCGTGCAAAGAAAAATTTACGCCCGGGGCTGAGCCTGAATTTGGCGCCCCTTTCCTATACAAAATAACTCGGAATCAAGCAATTATCTTGCTTAAACTAATGGCGCCCGAGGCGAGCGCCCCCTTCGGCCCCCCTGCCGCCGTAAGCACAGCGCTGGGTCTCGTACATTATTTATAAATTCGTTCTTTGTAGGCGCGAATCGATGTACGAATTTGATTGGAAACTTCATGAAGTAAATTCAAGGCAATAGTGATTGCTACGTAGGTATTATACCGCACAGGTCGAGTTTAAAAAAATCTAGAAAATTTTTCCACAAAATTCGGAATAAATTTCCAAAAATGTGATTGTTCATTTTCTTTCTTGAAACATTCACTTTTCTTGATGAAGACACTTTTTATATACCTAGCAGCCTTCAATAAATTGTGCATTTTGAAAATAATTACTCTATTGAGCAGGACTGTTACAAAAAAAATCTGTGCTATAACACATTCGTCTAACAAAGTTTAATTGTCATTCTAGTCGAAGCCAGGTGAAGTTATTCAGGCTGTGAAAGATGCTATTGATCTTGGTTACCGCCATATTGATTGCGCTTTTACCTATGGAAACGAAAAAGAAGTCGGTGCGGCTATCAAGGAGAAAATTGCCGAAGGGGTTGTGAATCGAAAAGATCTTTTCATCGTCAGCAAACTATGGTGTAATTTTCACAGACCAGACCTGGTCGAGCCAGCCCTAAGATCAGCCCTCTCCGATCTTGGTCTCGAGTACCTCGATCTCTGGTTGATGCATTACCCTCTTGCTTTCAAAGAAGGAGGTGATGAGATGATTCCATGGAATCCCGATGGAACCGTGCAGTACAGCGACGTAGACTACGTTGACACCTGGAAGGCTATGGAAGAAACTTGCAAAAAGGGTCTTACCAAGAGCATTGGTGTGAGCAATTTCAACTCGATACAAATCGACCGAGTGCTTCTGCATGGCACAATTCCACCAGTGACAAATCAGGTATAGAACGTAATTAATACATTTATGATTTGTTTGCTCTTGACATTTTGTTCCGAAAATTTACAGTAGCAAACCTTGATACAATTTAGTGGCAAATCAAATGTTTGTTGATTTCAGATTGAATGCCATCCGTATCTGGCACAATTGAAACTCTCAGAGTTTTGCAAAAACAGAAATATTCTGGTGACGGCGTACAGTCCTCTCGGCTCTCCGGACAGTCCATATCTCAACCCCGAAAATCCACAGGTTCTACAAGACCCCAAACTCCAAGACATCGCCAACAAGTACAAAAAGACCACCGCCCAAGTCCTCCTCCGGTACCAGGTAAAGCTGTCGATTTCTTTTTGTACGTTATTCTGAATAATGAAGCGCGGGTTTGCGTGTGAATAGAAATCTCACAATTAGTCACATGTGTTGAACCTAACTAAAAATCATTTTATTTGCAGATTGATCGCGGCCACATAGTCATTCCAAAATCTGTGACCAAGTCTCGCATCGCGGAAAACTTTGATATATTCGACTTCAAGTTAACCCCTCAAGACATGGAGTATATCAACAGTTTCGACTGTAATGGAAGAACTTGTGCTTGGCCTTTGTGAGTATTGATTAGTAACAATTCAGTTGCAATTCATTCATCAACTACATCAACTTTCATGATAATTTCGAAACGTAAAACGTATTTTTATATTCATAGTCACTTAGCTGAATAGTCAATTTGTGGAAAAGCTAAATAAATTTCATTTACAATACCCAACTTTGATTGATGATCAAGTCATAGATAATATTGGGTAATAAAAACTGGATTTTAGGAAAATTATTGCAATTAAATCTTATCCTTTTTCATTTTTTGTTGCAGTTCGAATGACCACGAAGACTATCCATTCAAAATACCGTTCTAGTTCTACACACAAACCTGAAGGTTTTGCGTGCCTGGACGCAATTCTCAACTTACCGTTTCTCTGTTTTCAGCAAAAAAAAAAGTTATTGTTATGACCCGAAAAATAAAAAGTTGAGTTTTCACTAGATCTCTATGTTTTTAAGTCTAGAGTATCATCCAATCACATTCAGATGGACCTCTGTGCGCGTGTGTGTGTGTATGTATATTAGGGTGGTCGTTTGAAAAGTAAACTTCATTTACTGCCTTTTATTAATTTCGATGACAATATATTTTTTCAACGATTCTCTACATATCAATTATAAAATGAATCATTGAGAATGTTATCTCAAAAAATAATAATTTTTCAAGTTTGTCAAATATTTTGAATCGGTTACATTTCCTAAATATAAAAGCAGTAAATCCATTTTTTAGCCATTTTGATCAATTATCATTTGAAATCACACTTAAAAATCACTGATATTTGGAAATGCTTTTATATACATATAAGGCGGATCCGATGATGTATATAATCGTAGGATTGAGATTCAATGATTGTTTTACTAAACTGAATTACAACTGTGCTGAAGTTTCCCGCCTGATCATTGTAAATGATTCTCAAATTTATTAATTCCAATCTTATTGAATACATATAATCAGGATAGAAACAAACGGCTACAGAAATATCAATGACTCCACAAATATTTGTTTTCATACCATCGAAGCTCGTGCGCAATGTAGATAACAGATAACGACCCGGCCGATACCCTATTTTATAACTTTAGAAATATACTCCAGTTTGAACAGTGAAACTGAATTCTCTCTCAAGTTTTTCAAGAACAAAAATTTACTGTATAAATTAATGGATGCAGAAAAATTACGTGATCACTGATCTTTGATTGGTCCAGAGGTAGGAGAGATAGACGCATACTTCGAAGTGTTTAGGCTACCACAGCACATTTTCACAACGCATGAGTAATGGATCTAATCTTACCCGATATGGGGAGAGACTGATAAACGGTGCGGATGATTAGCGGCAGTCATAAAATCGGCCGAACAGTTTCATTGCTACAAGTTTTGCTGGTCATTAACCTGGGAGTTTGCAACATGTCTTTCAAAGTACCGGAACTAAAATTTAATAATGGCAGGAAAGTTCCTATCTTTGGCTTGGGGACGTAGACAGTAAATTATAAAGCTAAGATGTGAGTACTTTGTGGAATCATCGAACGTACGTTGAGCAAAATTCCTGCCTCATTAGCGGTACTGATATCACGTTCGTATGGACGAGTCTTGGGTAACCTTGATAATCCGACTCTGAAGAGCGTGTGCTTCTGCTTATTCTTTTGTTTCTCTCAATCTTGAATATTCGTTTTCACTCCAAAAGCGAGTACCAAACGCGTGTCTTTAGTGATAGCATAATTTGGCCAGCTGTTGGTTCAATCGATTATGATGATTTCGATGTGTATATAGTAAATACTTATTACTATTTGTACGTATTACGCACACAAGCAATCCATTAGGCCTTTCTTGAAGCGTCACTGGGGGCCAAAAAAAACTTTATCCTCACTTGGGACTGGCTTTTGAGACTCGAGTACCCAGAACTAAATATTCATGGACGTGACTGGTCACGTCTGAATTGACCTTATAAATTACGAAAGAATTATTTTGGACTGGTTCGAATCACTTTCTGACATCCAATTCTGAAAGAATCGGTTATTCCATCACGAATCGCTGTAATCGTCTGTAATATTCGTAATTATGTTAACAAATATACATGAATTTCACAAGGCAAGTTGTAGATTCAAGAAAATTGATGGGCTATTGGCGTTTTGAATTATTTTTCAGTTGGCCTTATCATTCATTAACTTAGCAAACACTGTACATCGCAAATAGAGAGAGAGAGAGAATTATATTCGTTCATTGAATATTTCGAATAAGATCTAAAATCAGTTTGCTACTTCCATGTAATTATCGCCCATACCTAAGTGTAAAGCGTTTAATACTGAAGTGCCACCTAACAGTTTTCGCACGTTTATCTCTGTTAGTTCTGAAATCTCATCCTAAATTTAGAGCCTTGAATCATTCATCTCTTCAACTCCCATGCTTGATAAACGTTTTTGGGTGCTTTCACCTAGACTTCCTTAATTGATGTCACATTCATTTCTAGGATTGTCAGCACGAGACAAAATATTGTAGAACATGTGTATATACGAGTTTTTGGAATGAGTCAATTGATCAATAAATTATAAGAAGATATACTTTCCTCAATTTTTGGTTTTTAAGACGAATCAATCCAGAAATAAGACTATCACGGAAACGAATCTGTTTTATTACACATAATACGTTGAACAGAGCTCAAGGACAATGTCTTTTGACAAATAATAACCGTGAAATCAGGCATACTGTAAAAATGCAATCCTTTGTCAACTGTCATTCTAGTCGAAGCCTGGTGAAGTTACTAAGGCCGTGAAAGATGCTATCGATATTGGCTACCGCCACATTGATGGAGCTGCGATGTACGCCAACGAGAAAGAAGTCGGCGAAGCTATTTCGACAAAAATTGCCGAAGGAGTCGTGAAACGTGGAGATCTTTTCATCACAAGCAAACTTTGGAATAACTCCCACAGACCAGACCTGGTCGAGCCAGCTCTAAGAGCAAGGCTCTCCGATCTTGGCCTCGAGTATGTTGATCTTTACTTGATCCATTCTCCTGTTAGTTTCAAAGACGGCGATGAAATGTACCCAACGAATCCCGATGGAACTCGCCAGTTCAGCGATGTGGACTATGTCGATACCTGGAAGGCTATGGAAGCCGTTTGCGAAAAGGGTCTTGCCAAAAGCATCGGAGAAGCAATTTTAACTCTGAACAAATCGACCGGTTGCTCATAAGCGCAAAAATTCCACCAGTAACAAATCAGGTACGGGATATGTTATCATTAGATTCAAATGTGTACATATAGTACATCTTCAAATTTTGGGTAATAAATATTGATACCATGTGATACCAAGCCAAACTATAAATGTTAATTTCAGGTCGAATGCCATCCTTATCTGGCTCAATTGGAATTTTCAAAGTTCTGCAGACACAAGAATATTCTATTGACGGCGTACAGTTCTCTCGGTTCTCCAGACAGACCTTGGGCCCAGCCCGGAGATCCTCAGCTTCTGGACGATCCCAAGCTCCAGGAGATCGCCAAAAAGTACAAAAAAACTGCTGCCCAAGTCTTCATCCGTTACCAGGTAAAGTTGTCATCTTCATTTTGTGCATCATTTTGCGTGACAAATCGCGTGTTAAGTGGCTTCAATGGCAACCTCGATTAATTTGCGAACTCAAAGGCAGATCGACTGATTCATCCTCATCCTTATGTCCGATGTGAATCCGTCAATAATTTTTTATACCTACACATACTAGTTTAACAATATTATCATTTCATTCGCAGATCGATCGCGGACACATAGTCATTCCAAAGTCTGTGACCAAGTCTCGCATCGTAGAGAACTTTGATGTCTTCGACTTCGAGCTAGTGCCCGAAGAAATCGAGTACATTTACAGCTTTGACTGCAACGGCAGGCTTTTAGCTAGGGCAGAGTGAGTATCGACTAGTAACGAAATATAATTGATCAACAAATTGAACGAAAATTTTCGCAACTGAAGAACGCGATGTAGAATGCATTTCCATAGCTGTAATCACTCATCTGAATAATCAGCTCATGATCCATCTGAATTCTAATTTGGATCGATTTTTGAATTAGATATGACGTGTACGAACATTGCAGGACAAACCTTATACTAAAACGTAATGTTTTCATGTTACGTTCTAGTTTGAGCGGGCATAAATACTTCCCATTCAATATACCGTTTTAGTCATACGCACAGAGCTGTGGATTCATAATTATCTCGAATACTTTACGAAGAATGATCTTTCCTGTTCTTTGCATCATCAGGTGTAAACATGAAGAACATATCCGCTGTTTGGACCGTGGAAGAATTATCAAGATATTAAAGCGTATCCTTGAAATATTTAAGTCTTAATGTGGTCCCTACCGATCAGTGTAATTATTGATTGAAATATTTTTTCAAATGTCATCCCAAATCAGTCAATAAGATTTCCTAAACTGCAGCTTGCGTGAAGATTACGATTTTCAAAATTTACACATTTCTTAGTTTCATAATTTCATAACTGTGATCCCCTATTTAATACGATTGGGACGACTGAACGAGTCGAGGTAATACGAAGCAAGAAATTATGTATTTAAATTAGAAATAATCGCATCCTGATTCGAGGGACAAATTTGATCAAGATGTGGAAAAAAACTGAGAATACGAGTGTATATAAATAAATTGGATGCAGCATTTCAGAATAATGCAAGAGATTATTTTATTATAAAGTTTTATTTCAATTACATTGTTTATTTGGATTATTGCATAGGTGATTAGATTATTAATTGAAACAACTATCAACAAAGCTCATATACTAAGTATTAAAACAATATGTAATGAGAAAATCAGTCGGTGTAACTTCATTATTCACGTTGAATTGGTCTACCAAGTAACTTTTACTCCAATTACTTTTATTCATATGCCAATCATAATTTGATTATTTGATATGATGTATGATTTATGTATCAAATCATAATAGCGTGTACTTGGCAATAGGTTTGATTTCTGATTTTTTCAAGTGAAGAACGGATTTTTCAATATGAGTAGCGAAAACTTTGATGGACTTGGCGATTTTTTTTTGCACGTACAGTGCTTTCAGGGATGAGGCTGTTACAAGAATCTCTTTGGATCTCATTCGCAGGGTTCAAATATTGTGAAATACGTCTGGAAAACTTACATTGGTAGGTACTTTCACAATCAACTCCTCGACGAAGAAAGAATAAGATTACATCTTGAGATAAAAAAAGATGATAAAAATGTGAAACCGTGATGAAAAGTTACTGATGTTAAACTTGTTCCGTGTACATCCGTGAGGACCGATTGTTTTTTGGGCTAGCGATAATCATTATCGGATACGATGTACGGCAGCGCTTTCCGCTTTAATTAACAGTTATGGTGGAGTTCAGAGAAATTGGAATCTGGCAGAAGAACTCTTCTGTTTCGTCACAATTCCAGTTCGCCAATCCTTGTGGTGAGGAACGGATCTGGAGACATCTACCGTCATTCAAGGGCTCATCTGGTGCCATATAATTCCTTTTATTGGATCCCCTACATCAACAAAGAAAACATCGATTAGATTATTGACTGCGTGATCAACCAAGTCGAAACTCACGTGTGTTTGCGTTGATCCATGTTTTACCGTCATTCGATTGAATAATGCCGGCATGAAACCATTGGAAAGGTTTTTGGCGTCCGATGTATTCCATCTTCTTACGGGAGTCGATCACTGCTAATGCGGCACCTTCTCGTTGGCAGCGATCTCTAGCTTGTATCCACGTGGTAGCACACTCGTGATACTTGTAGGCGAATCCGATTTCAGGGTATACAGTGTAGCCATCTGGAAGAGTCGCAGCTTGTATCTGCGGTGACGACTGGATCGTAGCTGAAACTTAATTGTTCAGATTTATGAATTTTTATGAATTGCCATGGAAGCTCGTTCGAGATCGACAAAATCAGGTTTTCTGATCGAGTCAACGCAGCGTTCTTACCTGAATCCGTAACGTTATTTCCAGAAGGCCACAAGGCGACTGAATGACACACGAGCTGCATGGCAGGCAGGGTGTAAGCGATCGCGGGAGCCATATTGGTTCGCAACGATGGTCCTCTTCGTACTAATGACCAGCGAATATTTGCTGACACTATTATAAAGTCCGCCAACACCAGAGCTGTTTAAAACGCAGTGGCGGGAGCAGTCGCAATATGCAATACAAAAATGACATTGCATATCGCTATCGCTTCCGCCAACGAGTTTTGGACACTGGCGTATCTTATTTAAGAAATCTCCGCTGGTATTTGAATTTACATGACTTTTTATGCACATTAATTTCATCGCTCAATACAACCTGAGAAGAATGCGTTCCGATAGCTTATCTAGTCCGGCATAGTTCACCCTATCGGGTAATTTCTAGAGGAATGCGATTCGTCATGGGTGAATCCGGTCATTCATATCATATCAGGGAAATTTGACCCCAAATCGGCCAAGAATTATCCTTGTGTTTCAAAACATGTAACAGTTTTAACTTTCGGAAGTTTTCCTCAAAGCGCGTGAATTCTCTTATACGAAAGTTTCCGATAGGATAATTCATTTCAGACGTAGAGTTGTTTCGAAAAAAAAAAAACAGATTAAGAAGAAATCAGTTTTTCAAAAATTCACACATCGGACAGAGTTGTCTGCAAAATTCTGAACAAAGAATCACAGAATAGGAGCTCATCGAGTAACATAACGTAACAAGGAATGAAAAATGTCGTGGCGGGTGAGGTCCATAGCTGGGTGGAGTTCTGCTGGAATTCTCCATATGTTTAATCATGAATATTTAATGCATCATATGCATTACAAATACATGATGCGGTGCAATAAATTTATCACGTTTGAACAGCGCCGGAAATGCATGCGATAATTTATGACGATATAAAAAAAATGTGCAAAATTTGATTATATAGGCTTCCGTAACCATATTAGGATCGAACGGACAATGCAGCAGAATAACAACGATGATAGTCATTCAAGTCACCCTCACCCACATTATAGTTTCTCTCGAAATATTAACGATTTTCAAGTAATTTGACGATTTGCTGTTGTATAAATTGAGTTCTAGTATCCCGGTCCCTCATTCGTGGGGTCCAAAGCTCAGGCACGAATAGAGGTAAATCGGATGAAGAAATAATTAAAAATGAATCATCCTACAGAGAAGATTGATGAGAAGCGATTCGAGATGGCTAGGCATGCTTTCTCAATCAGAGAACCGGAGGTGGTAACAATTTTTTCCTGTTCCTTGAGAAGAATTTCATGTGTGCAACAAAGCTTGATGATGTTCAATCGGTGCAAATGCCAGCGTTGAATATTAGAAGATGAAGCCACGCCGTGGGTGGACTAGTAAATTTCGCGGGATATTATTACGTTATATCACACCATTAGCAGTCTACCTAACTTTTCCCGAAAGTGGGGGTAGCCAAATGACAGGTGAAGATGACCTGCGCTGATAATAGTTGACCGTTATAGTTTCAGTGCTACACATTTCGCTGGTCTCTCAATTCGCAAATCCGCAACATGTCTGAGAAAGTACCGAAACTGAAGTTCAACAATGGCAAGGAAGTTCCCGCCTTCGGGTTAGGCACGTGGAAGTTAAATTATAGCATTCAGATGTGCGTGATTCACTCGATGATCAATCGTCAATCCGGATTCTAGCTGTACTATGGGCTAGCATGAAAGTCGCATAGAGAGGCCAAGGCATTTCTTGATAATTTGGATTTGAAGAGCGTGTCGTTAGAAAGCCACTTGTAATACGCTTCCGAGACTAAGTGCTCAAACCCATACGTATGACAACATAGCTAGCACAAAGTCTGTAATAAAGAGTAGGCAGTAGATTCGGAGGAAACACGCTTGAACATTTACATCCGAATCCTCATGTTTATGTATTTGTTGTAATAATACAACGACTCTCGGTTAGAAACGAGTCAATTATATAATTAGGAATCACTTCATTCGTGTGCCCGGATATCCAGAGTAGCGTGGAAAATTTTAGTTTCGAAGAAATTGACGAGCTGTAAGTATTTTTGATTATTTTTAGGCACTCCCTAAGTATACTGAGTATTACACCTCTCAGGAAGAGACCTTATGGCTCTGCCTTTCGGAAAAAAGTTTGCTTTGTAACTTCCGATGCGTTCTTCAGAAGGGTTTGAAGCAAGCTTATCATTTAGTCCCAAGTGGGTTTGAAGCTCCGATGTTTTGTCCGTTTGATAATGTGTTTGAATTCCTACTGCGCTGATTTGAAACTCTGGTGTTGGGTACTGTAACTCTCAATTCAGTTAGGGGTGGAGCCCCTAGCAAAAAAAGTATGATATTCGATTTCTTCTTGTGTTTACATACAAAGATTTCTTTTTATCTGATGATCGTATCTGACCAACAGTTTTGATCGAGTTTAATATGAGATAAACAAACTGAATACGAAAATTTGACATGATTAACATAAATATAGATTTTCTATTATATTAAATTGATGTGATACTGTTCAAACGGGAGTGCCTGTTGAGTACAGTCTCTTATGGGACTTCTCATTCTATCTGCTTTATGCCACACCCATCAAACAAAGTTGAAGGACAATGTCTTTCGATAAGTAATAGTCGTGAAATCAGGCATGCTGTAAGAATTGAATCCCTTACCATTCTAGTCGAAGCCAGGTGAAGTTACTCAGGCCGTGAAAGATGCTATCGATATTGGTTACCGTCATATCGATGGTGCCCTCGTCTACGAAAACGAAAAATAAGGCGGTGCAGCCATTCGGGAAAAAATAGCGGAAGGAGGTGTCAAACGCGAAGATCTCTTCATCATCGTCAGTAAGCTGTG
Organism: Tenthredo scrophulariae; assembly: GCA_963978835.1. Taxonomy (NCBI): domain Eukaryota; kingdom Metazoa; phylum Arthropoda; class Insecta; order Hymenoptera; family Tenthredinidae; genus Tenthredo; species Tenthredo scrophulariae. The sequence goes on along the minus strand of OZ022230.1, from coordinate 6,545,233 downwards.
GTGTACTTCTCACAGATCAGACTTGGTCGAGCCATCCCTAAAAAAATAACTCTCTCCGACCTTGGTCTCAAGTACGTCGATTTTTACTTGATCCACTTCCCTGTTGGGTTCAAAGAAGGAGATGACCTGTTTCCAAAAAATATCGATGGATCCACGTAGTTTAGCAACGTCGATTACGTTGACACCCGGAAGGGTATGGCGGCTGTTTGCGAAAAGGGTCTTATCCAAAAGCATCGGAGTGAGCAATTTCAACTTCGAACGAATTTAACGATTGCTCGCGAACGCCACGATTTCACCAGTAACAAATCAGGTGAAGAATGTTATCATTGGATTTAATATCCACATTCAGTATTTCTCTTCAAACTTTGTCTTGAAGGCTTACGGTAGTTAATCTAGATACAATGAGGTGGAAAACCAAACTATCAATGTTTATTTCAGCTCGAATGCAGTTCGTACATGATCCAATTAAAACTCTCAGAGTTCTGTAAAAGTAAGAATATCCTGTTGACGGCATACAGTCCTCTCGGCTAGCTTCAGGTAGATTATTTGCTAAGCCCGAAGATCCGCAGCTTCTCAAGGACCCCAAGCTTCAAACGATTGCAAAAAAGTACAGAAAAATCGCTGCCCAAATCGTCATCCGTTACCAGGTAAAATTGTCATTTTCATTTTGTACGTTACTTCGAAATGTAAATCGCGCGTTACCGCATCAATGACAATCTGACAATTAGTTCCGTATGCCGAATGTATAATGACCAGTTATAAATACATATTGCAAATGTCGCTCATTGGTGTAGCTCGGACGATTATGAGATCTCGAGAGCATATAACGAAGATATGATTTGTTTCTCAATAAAAATATATTTTGTAATACATGCACGATTTTTGGGTTTTTTTGGCCTAATAATTGGGCGTAGAATTGACCTTTTTGCCCGCTCCTTTGAAATCGCATAAAATTGAAAATATACCATAAATAAACACTATATGAAGAAAAAAACTTGAAAATCCTGCATGTGTCACAAAAAATATGGTGTGCACCAAGGACTAAGTGGGCTTTTCGACGTCGCGTGGTTGCAGTACTCGTCTTCGGCTCGCAGACGCAATCCTCTTCGACTCGCGCTACCTCGCCTTCGACTCGTACTGCAAACTCCACACTTGGTCTAAAAAAGCCCACTTTACGCCCTTGGTACACAATATACTATTACTAATTATTTGTTTCACAGATTGATCGAGGCCATGTAGTCATTCCAAAGTCTGTGACCAAGTCGCGTATTGCGAAAAAATTCGATGTGTTGATTACCCTTGAAGATATCGAATATATCAACAGTTTCGACTGCAATGGCAGAATCGCTCTTTGAACCTTGTAAGTACTGGGTAGTAATTTCATGAAATCTATTCAAGAATTGAAAACTGTTTCGTATTTGTAACATCCAAAACGCGTGTGTATAACTATACAGTCACCAGCTGGATTACATGTAGTTAGTTTGTGAGCGTAAGTTACATGCACTTGATTTCTGATTTTTAATATTGATAGATAATCGAATTAGGCGATATCTCGCTATGCTAACATTGTAGGTGAGAGTCCAAAATTTGATATAATATTTCCGATCGTTTTGTTGCAGTGCGGAAGACCACGAATACTGGCCATTTAGAATACCGTTCTAATTCTACGCACGCAACTGCGTGTTTATAATTCACCTGCATATTGATGAAGATTGATTATTCCTTGTATTGTCAAGTATGAACCTAAAGAACTCACCCACTGCTTGGGACGTAAAAGTATTAATCAAAAATAAAAGTAGCATTAAAATTCAAATATTTATATCGTTAATTGTGTGTACCCTGCCGATCAGAGTAATTACATAAGTTTAAAATTATTTCCAATGTGAAAGTATCCGATCTTTTTCAAAGTAGAAAAGATAATATTCTGATTGGTAAATATGACACAGAATTCTATATAGTCATAATTGACTCAAACTCAGGAGCTAACTGAAATTTGTCAAACGTTATGTCTTCATGGAAGCGGAAGCATGATTTCAGAACCAAAACTACTAAGCATCGAAATTGTGGGCGTACCACTTATTTAGACTTGTATCAAAGCCATCAAAAATGGAATTCCGAACACAACCATCCAAAAACATCTTTGTTTTCGACAACTATAAGGAGACCAGTGATATTACACGATTTCGTGGTAATTAGCGATTTTCAACGGCTGGGAGCGGCCATTATATTAGTTCCTAGAACGCATGTGAGATGCCACGCACGCGAATTTTTAGCTTCTCCTTCTCGACGTGCAGTCAGATATGATTTGAAGACTAATAAAACGTATATTTACAATATGTAATACTTTCGAATGGAAACAAATGAACAAAACACTCAATGATGGATCGATTAAATAATATTCTTACTTACCGATATAAGGAGAAGCTGAAAATTCGCGCACGGCAACATTTCACATGCGTTCTGGGAACTAATATAATAGCCGCTGCCAGCCGTTCACAATCGCTAATTACCACAAAATCGTGGAATACAACTAACCTTTTTATTGTTGTCGAAAACAAACATGTTTTTGGATGGTTGTGTTCGGAATCCCATACAGAATCGGGCTCAGGAAGCCTTTTTTGTATTTTTAATCCGCAGGCTTTGATATAAGTCGAAATAAGTGGTGCGCCCACACTTTGCATTAAGAAAAATCGAAATAATCGATTTTCACCTGCTAGTTCGAACTCCTTCCACGTCAAATATCGGCTACCAAAAAGACAATTTGATTGATTGCCCCGTTTCGGAGAAATTCGAGAAATTAGAAAGGTCGATGACAAATTGACTAGAGCCGACCATTAATCAGTCCAAATGCCAGCATTGAATATGAGCAGATAAAGCTACGACACGGGTGGACTGGTAAAATTTTGAGGTTTTCATTGCGTCGAAGCACAACATGAGCAGTTTAACCAACATTGCTCAAAGTGGGGGCAGCCGAATAAAAGGTAGATATGACCTGCGCTGATCCCAGTCAAGCGTTGTAGTGCTTCAGTGCTATACGTTACACCGGTCTTTCAATACACAAGCTCACGAGATGTCTGATAAAGTACCGAAACTCAAGTTCAACAATGGCAAGGAAGTTCCTATCTTCGGCTTAGGAACATGGAAGGTAAATTATAGGACTCAGATGCGGGTGCTTCACGCGATAATCAGACGTCGAACCGGAGTTTAGCTGTACATACTATGTGCCAGGAACAAAGTATTGTATGGATGCCTGCGCACTTGATCTTGAGCATTTGAATCTACGTGGGTATAATTGGAAATGTCTTTCGAATACACGATTCCGCGACTCGAGCGCCCAGATCTATGCATCCGATACCATAGCCAGCACAAAGTCCGTGAAGAATAGGAAGGCCAGTAGTATCGAGAGGCGCAGGCAATAGATAGTTAGCGAATATGATAGTACGCTTCAACTGAGATTATTTTGATTATAACAATCGCTCAATTATGGCAATGGGTATCCAATATCGCGCCGGAAGTTATAGTTTTAGGATAATTGACGATCTGCTATAATGCTTTGGTTTGGTTTGCGTTGTCCTTATTGCTCATTAAAACTGAAAGAACCGAACTGTATCAGGAAGAATGTAACCAATTTTCGTTAGTATATTACAACGCAAACATTCGGATCGTTTTTTTTTTTTTTTTTATCTAGTTCCGGAATAAAAGTTCAGGAATCGATCTAAGCTTATCGTGAATAGAAAGTAGGTCTCGTTAATTATATAGAAGCTCGTTCTTTACATGCGAAAATGGCTATCGATTTGAGCGAAACGCAACAAAGTAGATACGTTTTATAAATGACTAGTGAGTTAGACGTGTCAGGAAAATTACAGACTTGACCATGAATCATCCAGTCACGTAACAGATGTACTATCTGCAAAATACAGCACTCCCTCCAATTACACGTTTTGCCTGGCTAGCGTATAATCGCTTGATCATGTGCCCGGGTATTAAAAATAGCGTGGAAAGTTATATTTTCAAGAGATTTCACGAGATGTAAACATTTCTTACCATTTTTAGGCACTATCTAAGTATACTAACATAATTAAGTAATATATCTCTCAGGAAGAGGCCTTATGGTTCTGCGTTTCGGATAAGAAGAGTTTTTCTTGTATCTTTCGATGAGTTCGTCAGAAAGCCTTGAAGGAAGTTCATCACTTAGTCCAAAGCCGATTCGAAGCGCCGATGTAATGTTAGTCTGGTAATATGTAGGCCGCGCCTGCTATACTGGCTAAAAATTCTCGTCTTTCGTGTAGCCACCCAACTCTATGCACAGTACGTACATATATACTTGGATAAATACTGGCCTTGAAGCCAGTGACAGCGACGACCGATGTTTGTTACTCAGTTACTCGCACATAGCAACAAAAACTAACGATACTTTATTCCTTTTTATGTTTGCTTACAAAGATTACTTTGTGATGATCATATCTGACTAACAGTTCCGATTAAATTTTGTACAAGATAATCAGACTAAATGGAGAAAAATCATAGAATCAAAGTAAATATCGATTTTTTTTTTTGAACCTTAATTGACGTGGTACCCGTGATACTGATCAAACGGAAATGTCTGTTGAGTACAGCGTCTTATGGGACTTCACATTCTGTCAATGAATTGATTAGTACTACCGGTAGGTAGCTAGTCAATCTTGGGAACTCTCGCCTCTAACTAGCGCGGTCCGTTTAGATGTGACAACGTTGCGGAACAGAACGGATATAGCAGTGGCATTGCGCGGCTCCTGATATGGTCAGTTGCACGTGTTAACCTTTGCGATATTGCCACATCATCTGCAACATGGCTGGCACTCGGTAAAAAACGCCGAATGCCGATATAGATTTAGTTATTACTCTGCTCATAGTTTTACTGAACCGTTATTCTCAAGCACGCAAAATATTGTTGAGGTTTTGAAGAAACACGGAGCGGATTATTGTAAAGATTTCAACGGTACTCCTTGTGCAATATTACAATGAGCGTGTTTTCCTATAAAATTCTGTGTTGAGCGCCCGAGAAAGGAAATGCTCGTAACTTTTCTCAGGAGCACCCTAACTCGACAAAAATTTAACTAGGTGACTTTTGCACCAAAATTTATCTGTATACCGAATTTTATAGGAATCGAAACAGTAATTATTAGACGGATGGTACTCCCTTAATGGATTGTAAGAAAGTACTTCATTCCATTGTTGGTTTTGAAGACAATCGATCGACAAGCAGGACTGTCACAATAACGGATCTGCTTTAATCCGTGAAACAAAGTTCAAAGACAATATCTCTTGAGAAGTAATAGCTGTGAAATCAGGCATGCTGTAACAATGGAATCCCTTACCATTCTAGTCGAAGCCATGTGAAGTTACTCAGGCCGTGAAAGATGCTATCGATATTGGTTACCGTCATATCGATGGTGCCCTCGTCTACGAAAACGAAAAAGAAGTCGGTGCGGGCATTCGGGAAAAAATTGCCGAAGGAGTCGTCACCCGCGAAGATCTCTTCATCGTCAGCAAACTGTGGTGTTCCTTCCACAGACCAGACCTGGTCGAGCCATCTTTAAGAACCACCCTCTCCGACCTTGGTCTCGAGTATGTCGATCTCTACTTGGTCCACTTCCCTGTTGGTTTTAAAGAAAATAATGGACTGTTCCCGAAGAATCCCGATGGATCCACGCAGTTCAGCGACGTGGATTACATTGATACCTGGAAGGCTATGGAGGCAGTCTGCGAAAAGGGTCTTGCTAAAAGCATCGGAGTTAGCAATTTCAACTCCGAACAAATCGAACGATTGCTCGCGAACGCCAAGATTCCACCAGTAACAAATCAGGTAGAGGATGTTATCATTGGACTTGAATGTGTACATTCTGCAACCTCTCTTTAAACTTTGTCTTGAAGACTTACGGTAGTTAATCTGGATACAATGTCGTGGGAAACCGAACTGTGAATGTTGATTTCAGGTTGAATGCAGTCCGTACGTGGCCCAATTGAAACTTTCAGAGTTCTGCAAAAGCAAGGATATTCTGTTGACGTCGTACAGTCCTCTAGGCTCTCCAGATAGACCATGGGCTAAGCCCGATGATCCTAACCTCCTGAATGACCCTAAGCTCCAAACGATCGCCAAAAAGTACAACAAATCTGCCGCGCAAGTCCTCATCCGTTACCAGGTAGAATTATTGCCGTTTTTGTTCTGTAGATGACTCTGAAATGCGAATCATGCATAGCCGCATCAATTACAACTCCACAATCGTTTTCATATCATGAATTTAACGACCAGTTATGAAAATCGAAATTGTGGCTCGACGGTGTGGCTCAAAGGTTCATGAGAAACGGACAGTAGATCGATTAATTCATTCTCATCGTGCTTGAATGTATTCAACTATCATTTGATTTGCAGATTGATCGAGGCCATATAGTCATTCCAAAGTCTGTGACCAAGTCTCGCATCGCAGAGAACTTCGAAGTGTTCGACTTCACGTTAACCCCTGAAGACATCGAGTACATCAACAGTTTCGACTGTAACGGCAGAATTGCTTTATGGCCTTTGTGAGTATTGAGTAGTAAGACTGTACTATCCCTCAATGGATTTGTTGAATTCTATTCAAGAGACGACAATTGCTTAGTATGTGTCATATCCAAAACGCGTTTGAATATGAACTGTATAGTCGCTTCATCTAATTATAGTTAGATTGTGAATGCAAACGCGTTACATGCGTTTGAATTTTTATTTTAATGTTGATTGATCAATGAATCGGGTAAGATTTTTTTGTTTCTGATTGCAGCGCGGAAGACCACGAATATTGGCCATTCAGGATACCGTTCTAGTTCTACATACGCGGCCGCATATTAATAATCAGGCAGAATATCGTATGAAGATTGATTATATCCGTTTTTCGCATTATCATGTTTGAACAAGAAGAGCACGACCACTGTTTGAGATGTGAAAGCACTATGAAGAAATAGAAGTATATCGTTGCAATTCAAATATTCATGTCTTTTATTATGTAACCCCTGCCAATCAGAGTAATTACGTACGTTTAAAATTAGTTCCAATGTGTATTTCATCCTCTTCAACGCAGCACCGAAATGAAGCGTAGATGACATTGTGATTGGTAAATATGACACAATATATATATATACAGGGTGGGGCATTTAAAGTGACCAGGGCGATTTTCTCGAAAACGAAGCAAAATGTCAAAAAAAGTTTCAGACGAGAGCTGTAGGGTTTTGAAGGGGACAGAACATAGCGCGTTCGAATTTTTATTAAGTGGAGGCGCCAAGGAGGTACGAAGGTCACCTTTGGTTTTTTGAATACAATGGTGTATTTTTTATTTTGAAAATGAAAAGAGTATTTAATTTCGAGTATAAAAGTATAAGTACACCAGTGTCCTAAAATCGACACTCAACAGGATATTTGTCCGGCCCATTTTTCAGTTATAGCTAGAGAAATATTAGATAGAGATTATCCTGGCCGTTCAATAGGACGTAGAGGAACTATTAATTGGCCCGCACGTTCTCCGGATCTCACTTCTCCAGACTTTTTCTTATGGGGATACGTAAAAGATAAGGTTTATCAAGAAGTGCCGACTACACGTGAGAATATGCGCCAACGGATTATTGATGCCTGTGCGAATATCACTGAAGACACTTTGATGAAAGTTCAAGATTCTTTTATCAAACGCTTTCGGAAGTGTATTGAAGTTAACGGCCATCATTTCGAACATTTGCTTTGATAAAATGGTAAATTTATCCCGCGTAGAGTGGAGAACGGACATCTTTTTCTTATTTTTGAAATATCCTGTTGAGTGTCGATTTTAGGACACTGGTGTACTTATACTTTTATACTCGAAATTAAATACTCTTTTCATTTTCAAAATAAAAAATACACCATTGTATTCAAAAAACCAAAGGTGACCTTCGTACCTCCTTGGCGCCTCCACTTAATAAAAATTCGAACGCGCTATGTTCTGTCCCCTTCAAAACCCTACAGCTCTCGTCTGAAACTTTTTTTGACATTTTGCTTCGTTTTCGAGAAAATCGCCCTGGTCACTTTAAATGCCCCACCCTGTATATATATATATATATATATATATATTATATATATGCTGTAGTCAATTACATTACCCTCAATTTAAGTTCTCACTGAAGGTTGTGAAACGTTTTTTGTTTTTTTTGTTTCTATTGAAGTGGCAGCATAATATCAGAATCAAAACTACTGAGCATCGGAATTTGTCATTTTTACCTTGGGGTGAATTGGTTACCTCTTTTGTTATTTTCTGTGCATGAATAGATACGAAGATTTTCCAGCAACTAGCGCTTTTCAAAGTGATTTGGGCCATGTTAAGTCGAATAGTTATTACCGTCAATTTTCGACAAAACAACAGCGTTTCGTTCACGTTAATTCTACCAATTTGCAAAACTTTCCTTTAATCGTCAACTATTGAAATTGCACTTCAATATTTCGGGAGTTCTCAACTAAGGTCAAATTATTAATAATGAAAGTGCAGTATTATGCTCTGCTCGTCAGACCCGATAATCGATACAGTGACAATACAAATTGTAGAGCAGCAGCACCAATCGCAGACAAAGTATCTCAAATTCGAATATACTTGCAAAGTGCTGTCATATGCCATGACGTGGCCTAATCAATCAGTGTCGTGACTTGCAAACGAATGAAATCTGGAAACAACTGGTATGGAAGGCGAATCCAGAACTGTGTGGGCGTATAATCTTTGATGTTCTGTTTTTATAACTTATTGTTGACTTTGCAGAAGTTTTTCACAGAAATATTCTCCTTTGTACTGCGAAAGTTCATCTTCATTGCATGATAGCCTTTTTCTAGCTCTAGTGATTTATTGCATATCGAATTTCTCGGTATCAAAGATTCCAGATTCAGACATCTCATACTGTATATACAGATGAGGAACCTGAGCCTTTGAAGAAATTCATATGCGCAACAAAACTCGATGATGCTCATAGTCCGTCCAAATGCCAGTGTTCAATACTAATGGATGGGACTGTAGCGCATGCGGATACACAAGGTGAATTCAGTGGCTACTATTACATTGTTGCATATTATATACGAGCAATTTACCTAACTTTGCTTGATAGTGGGAGCAGACTGCAGACCAATAAAAGCATAGAAGACCTTCGTTGGTCATAGTCGAACGTTGTAGTTCCATAGTGCAAAAGGTTTAACCGGCTGCAGGATTTGCCATTCCGCACTATGTCTGATAAAGTACCAAAACTAAAGTTCAACAATGGCAAGGAAGTTCCTGTCTTTGGCTTAGGAACGTGGAAGGTAAATTACACGGTTCTATAAACTCAGGTCGATTTGAGGGCGAAAAATGAATCTTACGCTATCCGATAGATTTTGTCACGTTGAATCCAAAGGTGTTTGAGAAATTCCGCTAGAACATTTAGTTTCCGGGAAAAAAAAAATGTTGAAGTTGCGTTATCAGTTGAAGTGGCATTTTTCAAAATATTCCAAGTCAATGAACGCAACTTCAACATTTTTTTCTCGGAAACTAGATGTTCTATCGACGATTCTCAAATTCCGTTGGATTTAGCGTGACAAAATCTATCGAATAGCGTAAGTTTCATTTCTTGCCCTCAACTTGACCTGAATTTGTAGAACCATATTATAGGACTCAGATGCGGGTGTTTCGCGCGATAATCAAACGTCAAACCGGAGTCTAGCTGTACGCTAAGCGTAATTGATTCTGAGCCGGATGTGTTTGACAGTTGAAGAAACAGCCAATCGGTGCTCTAAATTTTTGCAATCCAGAGCGCCGATTGGCTGTTTCTACAATTTCATGTTCCTAATCTTGGTCAGTTGGATCTACTTGCGTGTCATCAGAAATGTACTTTTAATACACGATTCCGAGACTTAATCGCCGGAAATCTGCACGTATTAGGTACAATATAGCTAGCACAAAGTGTGTGACATAAAGGAAGGCCGGTATATACAGGCGTGGGCAGTAAATCGTTAGTGAATGAGCTCGAGCATCCATGCCCGAATCCATGTGATTATGTAATCGTTTTAACCATACAAAGACACTCGGTTAGAACCAAGTGAATTATGAAATTGCCCATTGCTTCAATCGACATTTCGGTCATAATAATCGCCCAATCATATTAATGGATATCCGATATCACGCTGGAAGTTATAATTTTATGATAATCGACGACCTGCTATGATATTTGGGTTGGATCGGCGTTGACCTTCTGAATTATGTCAGAAGGAATGGAACTAATTTTCGTTAGTATTATAAGGCGAACAGTCTGATCGATTCTTTTTATTCAGTTCCAAGAAAAAAGTTCAGGAATCGATCCAAGCTTATCGTGAATAAAAACTAGGTCACGATAATAATGTCGAAGGTAATTCTTTGTATGCGAAAATGGCTATCGATTCGAGCGAAAACGCGACAAAGTAAATACCTACGTTCCATAAATGTTAAGTGCGTCAAATATGTAAGAACAATTACAAACTTGACCATGGATTATCCAGTTACGTAACAGATGTATTATTTGCAGTATGCAGTACTCACTATAATCACCAGTTTCGCCTAGCACTGGCTATTCATAACTCGTTTCTAGCCTTCCATGAGCTAGGAAATAATGATTACTAAGCTTGGTAAACCTCCGTTGTTTTTTGAAAAACTAAATTGATTTTCTACTTAGGTTTAGCTGAAATACATACCTCTCTGAAAGTCTGTAACTCATATTTACACCGAAAATCGTTTTCTTTTTTTTTTTTGTGCAATTATTTGAAATTCTTCCAATATCTCGACATTTTTCTGTGAACACGTGAATGTGTGGATACACTTCTTGACCGTTGCTATGGAAAAAGTGCTGATCTCATGTAGCATAAGTGCAGCGTAATAATTGATCAAGCCTTGGTACTTGCCTTGAACGAAAGTTCAAGAGGGTATAGCAACAAAGTAGAAGAAATTCAATAAGACCTTAATTAGCGCGTCAGTATCGCGATCAGGAGGTGATATTCATTAGTTTTATAACCATTAATCATTTTTTTTTTTACCTTAATACTCAAATAGACGCGATTCTTGGATAGTTACACGAATAAGCTTCGCTTGATTTGAAGTTTGGAGAGATATTATTAATCATTTCATTGAAATTTATGATCTTTTTTACATTTGCTTACTTATTTTAGAATGCGATTAAACTCTTTAGACTTTCGATATTCGAAGAATTCCGTTCACAAGACTGAAACAACTTTTTCAACTTCGATTTGCACGGTTTAATTCGGTTCACCAATCGCTACAGATTCAACGGGATGTTTTACCACTCCATTGAGTGAATGTACTTACTTCGCTTGAAATATACATATACTTTTTATATATGGTACACCTCAAGTGTTGGTCTTAAGAATAAAGGTCTGCGCGCACTACACAGCGGCGTACAGCGGCGAACCGAAGAAAACAGTGGCTATCATCAATTTTTTTCAGGAAACATGATTACAGCAATACTTTGTTGATGCTTTGGGTGATAGCCACTGTTTTCTTTGGTTCGCCGCCGTTCACCGCTGTGTAGTGCGCGCAGACCTTAATACTATCTACAAACAGGACTGCTAGAAAAAGGGATCTGTGTTACGACACATCTGTCTGACAAAGTTCAAGGACGACGTCTAAGTCATAGCCATGAAACTAGTTTCGCCACAACGACCCGATCTTTTGTCATTCTAGTCAAAGCCTGGTCAAGTTACTCAAGCCGTAAAGGATGCCATTGATGTTGGCTACCGTCATTTTGATGGTGCTCTTCTCTACGAAAACGAAAAGGAAGTCGGTGAGGCCATTCAGAAAAAAATATCTGAAGGAGTCGTCAAACGCGAAGATCTCTTCATAACCAGCAAACTTTGGAATAACTCTCACAGACCAGACCTGGTCGAGCCAGCACTAAAAAAAACCCTCTCCGACCTTGGTCTTGAGTATATTGATCTTTATTTGATTCACTCCCCTGTTGGTTGCAAAGAAGGAGATGAATTGTTCCCGAAGAATCCCGATGGATCCACGCAGTTCAGTGACGTGGATTACATTGATACCTGGAAGGCTATGGAGGACGTTTGCAAGAAGGGTCTCGCCAAAAGTATCGGAGTGAGCAATTTCAACTCCAAACAAATCGAGCGAGTGCTCAAGAGTGCTAGGATTCCACCAGTAACGAATCAGGTACGGGATGTCATTATTAGCTTACATCTATAGAATTTTGTCTCGAAGACATACGGTAGTAAATCTTGATAGAATCTGATCGGAAATCAAACTAATAATATTGCCCTTAGGTCGAATGCCATCCGTATCTGGCCCAATTGAAATTGTCAGAGTTCTGCAGAAGCAAGAATATTGTGTTGACAGCGTACAGTCCTCTAGGCTCGCCGGACAGACCATGGGCCAAGCCCGGAGATCCTCAACTTTTGGACGACCCCAAGCTACAAGAGATTGCTAAAAAGTACAAAAAAACTGGCGCCCAAATCCTCATCCGTTATCAGGTGCAGTTGTTGATTTTTTATTTTTTTTATTTTGTTCCGTCATTTGGAATGACAATTCGCGATTTGAGGCGTCACCAATGATCTCACGATCAATTCTACTTGCCGAACTTAATAATCAGTTATAATTATTTTTATTATTGGTGATCCTAATAATAATAATAATAATATTAATAATTATCTTTCGAACTCTGCAGCAGTAAAAATGTTTCTAGTTTTATAATGATCTTTTGATTCACAGATCGATCGGGGCCACGTAGTCATTCCAAAATCTGTGACCAAGTCTCGCATTGCGGAGAACTTCGATGTATTTGACTTCAAGTTAGCCCCTGGAGACATCGAGTACATCAATAGTTTTGACTGCAATGGTAGAATTGTCACTTTCCTCGAGTAAGTATCAACTAGGAAAGAGACACTGATTTTTGTTGATATTCGTTTCTTCAATGGAATATTGTTTCGTATTTGTGAAATCTCATCGTAAGACGCATTCGAAGAACTATATAACCAGTCACTTAACTGGCTAATTAGTTTTTAATTCAATTTACAATTAGTGGAAGAAAGCCTGTTTATAATTGAACTATTTTTTTCTAATTTTCTGTTGCAGTTCGTGCAAGCACAAATACTTCCCATTCAACATACCGTTCTAGTTATGCGCACACAACTGCTGCGTGTTCATAAATAGCCTGAATATTGTTTGAAGATTGGTTATTTCGATCTTTTCACCTATTTTCGTGTGTCGTGTGAACATGAAGAATTCCACTCTCCGCTTGGGAGGTAAAATCATTGTCAATAAATAAAAGTATGTAATGAATAAGGGTATATTTTTTCGCTCACCTCTGGTCCATGACTTCTATCTACTAAAATTCTATGAAATCATCAACTTGGCGAGAAAGAATCAAGTGTACAAGCCGAGCTCTGAACTTAACGAAGATATTACCAATTGCTGATATACTACAACATTTCTAACACTCAAGAACTCAATACGAACTATCGATACATGTAAATTGAACTTAAAACCTGACATCCAACTTACACTTATATTGTATTGGACATTTCTGAATAAATTCAACCCAATGTTTTCAGGTCAGGTAGAATTGGGTAGGGAATCACCTTAATTGTGATTAGTATACGTACTTGTTTGCTACTTTCAGTATAGTATAGCAGCTGTTACTACATAATATTTAGATGCCTGAGACTCGAGTGCCACATGCCAGGCAAGCGATAGTTGTCATTGTACAGGGTGGGACTTAATGTGGTGTCGCCGCTTCACCAGGTGATTCTACAGCTCGCGATCGGTGAATATAGTGAGAAACACCTGGTGAAGCGGCGACACAAGATTAAGTTCCACCCTGTACGTTCTCACAATCAGTTTGACCCATACGCCATACAATGCCACTAGTTTGTTTTCGGATAACCCAGAATCTCGAAATCCTGCAGTATTGGCTCACATTGCGATTGTAATCTCAAGGTACGTTATAATCTTTACTTGTTTGCTGATACTACATATCATTTTATTATAATACTATAGATGCACCGATGATTTCAGAATTTACTGATCATATCGTGATCAACCTCTCGAATGCATGCATGACTTCCAATCGATACAGAAATTGGAAATATACCATAAGCTGCAATGCATAATATTAGTAGGTACCATTTGCAAGTATATTTCATCTATTTACCATATCAGTTTGCGTATAGTAATTAAATTATTTCCTTGCCATAAAAAAAGAACTTGACAAATTGAGAGTGAATGTTCCCTATTCGAAACGTATAACGATACTCTCGGGACTCTATAATTATAGACACAGTAAATGCTTTACACTCTGAAGCTGATAATGACAGACTGCATTCAAAATAATCGAAGTATCCACATATACCCCAGAACTGTGGTTTATGATGGTGTAACAGTGTCCTCGTGAGCCAATGTGCAATCATTGATCTTGCCCTCCCTCCGATATTTATCCACATTTTTATATGCAATTATTTTTTTCGCACTCAAACTACGAGTTTTAATTAGCACCAAGCCGCTAATAAACGTGAAATTATAAGCGAAAAATCGTGAACTTGCGGAAAAATACGCGTTTTGAAAGGACATTCAATAATTAGAATCATTCGTTTATCATATCGCAATCGATCAAACAAATGAATTGATTTCATTGATCTAATCAAACTCGCAATTTCCCTGACGATAATTACTCATCGTGTCTTCATCTCGAAGAAAAACTATCCCTAGCGTAAACTTAACAGCTTGCAGATAAAAGTTCTATGCATCGTAGCCGGTGATCTAATGTTTAAACTGAAAACCAGAGTCATAAACATCATCGGGATCTCGAGATATCAATATTCATAATTCAGGTAAATTCAATACAATCGATACAAAATCGATTTGGCGCCCAACAGGAGTGGTGGATGAGGGGAGTTAAACGTAAATGCAATTGATAGGTGCATCACAGTATATTTCCTGCATATTTTAAGCTCAGTTTTCCGAAAATACCTTCTATTTAAATCTTCTGACGGCGAGAAATGATCCATAAACCAACTTATCGCAACCGAATTCGTGTTTGATTAATCGCAATTGACGGAAAACATGAGCTAATTTCCCACTGCAGGTATATTCAAATACGTTAGTAACAAGCGTATAAAACTTTGTCGATAGGCAGTAGTATTCCGCAATCAACTTTGATCATCAGATTGCGATAATGTGTGTTAGGTCGGTTTCATAACTGGATCCGCGAACTTCATCTATTGAACCTTTAATATAATTGCGGATTCAATATTCATTGGACTATTGTCAGCTGCACGGTGGGTAGGCTACAGTTGAACATTTACGATAAAGTGAATTTCTGCTCATGCTGCAGTCATGCAGAAGACTCGGTCGCTGGCAGTGAAGCTCACAACCATTATTAATTATTTCAAGTCAAATTATGATCGCTGCACCGGCGTTGAGCTATCATAATAATTGCCACTCTTCTCGCAATTGAAATACGTATCTGGCCAGTCTTCAGAAATCATGAAAATGCAGCCTACGCGACTCGTGATTAGAAACTTCTCTCCGTTCGACAGATTTATTGTTTATTGCCTCAAAATTATTGGGCTAGCTCCTTTTTCCGTCGGGACTCCAACGTCGGTTATAAACTCTCGCCACGCGCGTATCGAGACTTTTCGATTCTCAAAATTCGGATTAGCTTATAATCTTCTACTTGCCAGCCTGTATCCAGTCTTCATTGTGCTATCGATGCAATACTGGAGTCCTGACAGTTTTCTAATGAAATCTTTTCTAATGCTAGCCATCATGAAATTTCGCTTCGTTTTTCGTACTTTCTCAGTTATTGTTATCACAAGTTACTGGGCATTCAGACAGAGAAATGCTGTTCGCATAATGAATGAAATTTTCGAAGTTGGTTGTGAAATTGCTGGTCTGTGGAGGCAGCCGTCGAACAAAAGATCGCTCATATTTCTAACTGTACACGCGATTATCAATGCTTTTGTATGGATTGCCTTTTTTGGCACGAGTATTGTATTGCACGGTGCCTCTTACAATTTTTCAATTTCCATCTTGAATTTGAGATTGGTGCTCGTTGTGTATTGGTTCACGGTGGAGTATTTCTTCGTTGTTGGACGTATAGCCCGATATCTGGAAACTCTAAACGAAAATTTATCAAATTTGGAGGGGCTTCGGGACAGTTACGTATCCCATTCACTGTACGTTAACGAATTTTTACAAGCCTTCAGTACGCGAACTCAGAGCAGTCAGTTGGCTGCCTTACGATCACTTATCAGCATTCGGTCGAAACTTTCAGAGTTAGCCCAAGACGTCGAAGATTTTTTTTCGTTTCCAATATTACTCTGTTGTGCTTTGAACTTTTCGGCTTTTGTTTTCGAGGTTTATGACTTTATTCTGAGACTCATGAGCTCGAACAACGATTTGTCGCTTTCACGTACTTTGGATATCATGGCATGGATTTTGATCGATATTTATCCCCTCATATCACTTTCTGCCAACGTTACAAGAACTGAGAAACAGGTAACCAAATATTCCATCGAATGATTCTGATCCTTATCTACATTGTTTGATAATAACTAATCAGCCTTTCTGATACTCAATTTATTTGATACAGGCAAAACTGACCGCGCAAATAGTTCACAAACTGTTGGCTAAACCGTTAGGATTAGAGATCAAAGCTGAGGTGAGATACGCTCCTGTTTTTTTAAGTATGATGGATCTTGACTCAATCTCACTGAAATATTCTAATCATAGGATTTGTTTCAGCTGGAAAAGTTCTCTCTTTACCTGATACATGAAGACTTCAGATTTACAGCCTATGGATGCTTTCCGTTAAACTCTACGTTCTTATATTCAGTAAATGATATACCTCATATATTCTTCTATTGAAGATACATATTATTTTCACTTGTGTGCAAATTTGAATTGAAGCTTCACTTGAGTGGTCGTTTCGAAGGATTCTTTGAGCTAAGCTTACAAGAAAAAATGTTCTTTCAGTCGATTGATTACATCAGTTCTATCGCGTTCTACGTATCGTTCAAAAATGAACGTATTGGTATAAAAGATAAAGGATTCATAATCGACGGTTATCAAATTGCAGATGGTGGCAGCCACGACAACCTACCTTGTTATTCTACTCCAGTTCCGGTCGTCAGTTTAAAATCCCCGAAAGTACTATGGAAGGATACGCTTATAAATTTATATATTTCACCCCTGTATATACATCTTCATCTACACATGAGAAAATTTACCATCACAAAAAGTATATTGCAATAACAGTGTGATTATTGATAAGCTGTGTCGCATGTCCATTATAATAATGCTTCATTAGCGGACAATCATAATCATAAATGTATGATCTGCTGGAATTTTGAGAATGGCAATTAAGTTGCATATCGCGTGACTAAAAGCAAAAAGGACGTACGCCAACAGGATTACATATACACTCGTGGAAAAGTAAAAGGGCGTATATGCAAGATCTATCGTCTTTTTGGTATTGATAATACTGTCACTAAAATCATAAGGGCGGGCGTATGTGCCCGAAAAAAATATACCCATTTGGTATTATAACTTTTTAAGGATGCATAAAACTCGAATAACCAATAGAGGCGTATCTACATCACATACGCCTTTTTGGTTTCGATTGAATGAAAAGAATCGGGGTATTCAATTGATTTCAAAATGTTTCGAATCATATATGTCTCAAAATTACAAAAGAAGAAAAGAAATAATGACAGTCGCATCTGAAAAAATATTAGTAAAACTTATATCCCTGGAACCAGAGGTCCAGGCACCTTGGTTAATGTCTTGAAAATTTTGTTTCTTGGTGCAGTATTTCGTATGAAAATTTCACACAAATCGGCCACGGCGACATTTGAGAAAGTCGAGATTTTCGACTTTTGTCGACCAAAATTTGGTCGAAGAATCAATTGAAAATTCTGTAATTGATCTCAGTTAAAATTGGTAGGATACCGGTTGTTTTGTGTATCTAACGTTTTCCTTTAGGATTCTATATTTACATTCGTTAAAAAATTGAACTACCCGCCGCCTGGATTTATTAAAAAACCTGGGACTCTCGAAAATTGAATGCAAGACCTCCAACTTACAGAAATATTGTCTTTCTGCTCGAACTTTAACATGTTTTTTCGAAAAAAAAAAGGAAGACATGAGCGTCGATGGTTGGTTGAGTTGAGCTGGATCGTGGTATATACCTGTATGAGTATAGCTGTCACAGCTTCATGCTGAGCTTGCGCCAACCATACGACTCAGCCAGCTTTGTATGCATATTTCAACTAGACTGTATTGCTGTCGCCTTTCAACTGATACAATATGGCTGGACGAACTCGAATTCTGGCTGTAATCGCTCATTATTTTCGCTTGAGCTTGACGAAAGTCAGCTATAAGTTATACGATGTATAAAGTTGTTTCATTCAAGCTCAGAAATTGCGTGATATGTCGTTGGATTCATTTCGCCGTAGGAGATGAAGAATATTTTTATTGTCTTGGGAGACATAGGGTAAGTTTCGCTGATTAAATCCTTCTCCTGAGGGTGAAATTTGAGCAGAGGTCCCATTGTTGATAATATCATGTCCACTCTGCTATAGTGGGTGTTCGAAAAAAAATTGTGTCGTGAAATTGAAGACAAATATCCATTGAAATTTAACCCCAGGAGGTCACATCACGAATCTATCACACATGGGTGATAAGATTTTATATAAGATTTTTCCAGTTGAAATACTGGAATTCTAAGTAGTTGATCGAAGTTTTTGCGAAATGAGAGATGAATTATCTCATATTTTCACATGAAACTTACGGCAAAGATGAGAGTCCAATTCCTTTAAAAAAAAAAAAAAACATGGTGAGCACCTAGGGTTAGCAAGAATATGGTTTGGTACTTACTTCGTATTTGAAGTATTAGAAGTTATAATAGTTATAATGATTCCTTCTGGAAACACCAAAAATAATGAAGAAGAAGTTGCGGATCAGAGACACGTCTGGTTGCTGTGGCAGTTGAGCTAAAAATCTGCCGAGATGTATCCGCTGATTCGCGCACAGCCCGACTTCTCGGCTGGGTATTATGTGGAATCATATTTGGTGATATCTTCCTTATCTTGATGTCTTATCGGTTGATAGACTGTAATTTATATTCGAACGTGAGGTGACCCCGGGTGGTGAATTTCGGCCACGCACTCGACAATCGCATCTACCAACTGCCCTAATTTGAATATAGGTATATTTGCCTACAAAAACCGTCCCAGACCGTTGACCAATGAATAATGATCCTGCGACAGAAGTTCTTCATCGATCATTAACAGGCCAGTATTTTCTCGCGAGCACCGCCGTACATTTCAATAAGTGCTATAAAAAAAGTCTCTTACGATACACTTAGGAAGTAAGTTGTGACATCCAAAACCAATTGTAATATACAAGTTCTAGTCTCCTAATGGCCGTATATTCAACTCATCGTGGAAAATTTCCTGGTGAAATAGACACGACTGGTTATTAAATCGCTTATGAATAATATAACGAAGAGGGTGCAGATTTCAGCACGAAACCGCCAGTCGTCCGTGCGCATCTATGCAGATTAGTTTTTATTTTGTTCTTGTTATCTAGCGTGTAGCTTTCATATTTGTAGATTGAATAACTGTCTGCAAATGAGTGCAGGTATCATTAACTTATAAATCCTCTTATCTTTTGAGTTAGTCAGATGCTCAAGGTTTACGTCACGAATTCTCCCTACTTGGTAGGTTTGAAACAATGATGCGATACCATGTGAATAATTTTACGATCCTGTTTACTGTTCAATGTAAGTTATGTGTCGAGACGGCTGCATTTGGCTAATCTATATACTAAAGTACGAAAAACGTCTGTCCCGTCTGTCCCTGAGATTTTTCAGGATATATGTCTCATGTGTCCGATCTGTCCCGTGTGTTTCGTCTGTCCCGTAGATCAGGATGTCCAGGAGTCGCGCCCCGTATACTATACTTTTTCATAATCAAAAAGACTCATGAATCAACGCTGGAACGATCTTGATAATAATATCATCATCAAATCATACATAACATCAAAGTCCGAAGTCAGGTAGCATGACAGTGAAAAACACGCAGCATGTACAGTCAAGCTATAGTGCTGTGAAAAAAAAATGTGACATTCGTACAAATAATAATGATAATAACAACAATGACAATAACAATGATCATAAGCACATAGAAAGAAAGAAAGAAATTCGTATTTCATTGCTCTTTTACCGGATTTTGTTCTCACTTTGTATCTATTCGTTTCTTTCCTGATCATGTAGCCCGGTGTTCTGCTGTCCAGCCCTAGCGTCTGTGTTATGAATTTTTTTTCATTCTTTCCATGTGCTTATGATTATTGTTATTGTCATTGTTGTTATTATCATTATTATTTGTACGAATGTCACAATTTTTTTTTCAGAGTATTATAGCTTGACTGTACATGCTGCGTGTTTTTTACTGTCATGCTACCTGACTTCGGACTTTGATGTTATATATGAGTTGATGATGATATTATTATCGAAATCGTTCCAGAATTGATTCAAGAGTTTTTTAGATTATAAAAAAGTATAGTATAGGGACAGTAATAATAACACCTGTTCTCACGATGTATTATTTATTATATTTATTATTTTTTCATCAGTGGTTTTTAAAAAATTGCAAAAGTTTTGGCCACGGCCTCCTTTCGCGACCGTTCCTCCTGCTGCCTTCGCCACCGCTCCCTGGCTGGCTGTTGACCTTCAACAGTCCATGAAGGTTGAAAAGGTAGTATCTGTGGGGTAAACTACGGATTATTTCAACCCGCGGGGTAACCCACGTTTATGCAACCGGGCATTAGTGTGCCATCCGTTTTCGATTGAACAACGCAAAACCAACTCATAACCGAGCGAGCGTAGCGAGTGAGGAACAACACAAAAACCACTGATAACCGAGCAAGCGTAGCGAGTGAAGGACAACGCAGAATCAAACAAGAATTATCAGCTAGTATATATAGTAATCGCATTTATTGGTCAGCTCAACCTCGTTATATCTACACTCCTAAAACTTGTCGAGTGTGATAAAACGCTAAGTTGCCGGGCAAATTGTCAACAAGCACACAAGCATTCGTTCCATTGCATAGCCGTTTTACTAGATAAAGGATAATTCAAGTTTCATTTTTGATGGTTGATTTAGTAAATATCTAGTTATGTATTACTCAAAAATTCTCATGTTTTTCCATAATAATTGATTGTTTTTCCATAACAATCAATTGTTCACCGGATAATCATGTTGTATGTGTGTACTATTTCATTTTGCACAGAAAACATTGGCTTTTTGATCTGTATGGGTATGCACCGTATATAGCTCGATGCCACCACTTTTATAAACCTCGATATCGCAGGTATGTGATAGCCATACCATAAAATGTGGTTCAAACAATCATGAGAAAGAAGTCACGTTAGATCTATTTTATGGCTGTCATTTCGGTAGCAGTGTTCCATCACACAGAGTGATCTAGTATATCTCACGAAAGTCACGAGCAGTAATGTTTTATAACAAGTGAGTTTTACTATGTATGTGGATATTCGTTTCTATTTATATTTTGGGATGTAAGGCAAAACGATACGCCAGAGACTCTTTGAAATTCAACGCGTGAATAAAAGTGCGACACGTGTCCATTCGCTTCATGGCCAATGTATGAAGGCAATTTGCACGGGTTGGTATACCTCGTGCAATACATCATCACAGTTTTGACAGATTTCTAGATTATTTGGTTATCGAAAATTTGTCATAAAGGACATAATGTGTAAGCAGCTGGAGCGTATGGAGTCAACTTGCGTTAGTACGGCTAGTCCGGCCTAGTGTATAGCGAGTGGCAGAGCAGAGTCATTCGACGCAACGGAAAATAACGTGAGACATACTGTGATAGCATCTAACTATAAAATAACAGAATACAAATAAACCGGCATAACCAATGAGTATGAAGAAAAAGAGCTGCCAAATCGGCATACAAGCTAGTGCCACTCGTTCCGGTGTCTTCTCCGCAGTCGAAGCTTGTAGCGCCTGATTTGAAAATGGATCTTTCGTGTGCCTACTCCGCATTGCGTACTGCTGTAATGTACGGGAGAGAATTAAGTTTCGTCGTGTTTCTGGAGCTTCTGATAACGTTTTTACGACCCGACATCGTGGACGTAGAGAACAGAGTGAAATTCGTCTCTCCGCCAGATATTCCCCATATTTATGACTTTATAATAATTGGCGGTGGATCTGCGGGATCGGTTCTCGCGAACAGATTAACGGAGAATGGAAATTGGACCGTTTCACTCCTGGAGACTGGACATGACGAAACACTTCTATCCGACATTCCTGCAATGGCGAGAATTCCCCAGAAGACCGAGATGGACTGGGAATTCAAGACCGAACCCTCGAAGAATTACTGTCTAGGTACGAACAATAATCAATGCGCGTGGCCGAGAGGCAGAGCACTTGGTGGCACTAGTACAATTAATTTTATGATGTATATACGTGGTAATAAGAAGGGTTATGCGCACTGGAGGGACATAGGGAATCTCGGATGGGGATACGAAGATGTTTTACCATACTTCAAGAAGTCGGAGAACATGACAATTCCAGATCTTCAGCATTCGTCATATCATGGGACTGATGGATACCTCACAGTCGAGCCATTCAGATATGCTTCTTCTCTGTCGAGTTCTATTCTGGATGCAGCTACTGATATAGGATATGATATATTGGATGTTAACGGGGAGACGCAGACTGGGTTTATGGCTACACAGGGGACATTTAGAGACGGTCTATAAGATGCAGCACCGCCAAGGCTTTTCTACGGCCAGCATCCGACAGGAAGAATCTTTACGTGAGCACGAATTCTATGGTCGATAAAATTCTGGTAGATGAGACTACGAAGACAGCTTACGGGGTCCAGTTTCGCTATGTGACTGAGACGTACATTGTCTACGCCACGAAAGAGGTGATACTGTCGGCGGGTACTATACAATCACCGCAGATACTAATGCTCTCGGGAATCGGGCCTAGAGAACATCTGGAAGAGTTTGACATTGAGGTTGTTCACGACATACCTGGTGTAGGAAAAAATCTTCAGGATCACGTTGGCATGGGTGGACTCGCTTTTATGATTAATACAACAGCAGTACCAACTAGTTCAGGTGCTAGTGGATCTAGAATTGTAACTGTGGCCGGAATAGAACAATTTTTGAACGACAGCAGTGGTCCACTCTACGATATTACCGCTGTCGAAGTAGTGGGATTCGTTAACACGATGTAAATATTTTTCATATATCAGGTCCTTTTATTACGAACGAACCTTATTATCCCAAAATATCAGTAAAACTAAGCAAAGGCACAATTTGTTTTCGAATAGTTCAATTTTGTTACAGATATGCCAACCTTACCGAGGATCATCCGGATATTTCATTGGTTTTCGCTCCTGGGGCTGACAATTCAGCTGGCGGTTGGTCTGCTAAGTATTACCGCGGTCTCAGGGATGGATTATTTCAGGACCTATATGAGAATATTTTGGACAATCCTACCTACAGTTTCTCGGTACTACTCATGCGCCCGAAGAGCAGAGGTTACATCAAGCTGACAGACGCTAATCCAGATCATCATCCACTCATAGTGCCGAATTACTTTGACGACCTACACGACTTGGATGTTTTAGTAAGTTTCTAACTACTTAGTAAGTTATCGAGATTCATCCGACTTACAGGGATATCAATCAAGCTCTCGATTTTTTAGATAGAAGGAGCCAAAATAGTTTACAACATTAGCCAAACCCCAACCATGAAAAGGTTCAACGCAACTTTAAACCCCAACGTAATCGCTGAGTGTGCTGGATTCGAGTTCTTTTCTGACGACTATTTGCGGTGTCAAGCACGAGTCTATACATTGACGGCATATCACCCTGTCGGTACTTGC
This sequence comes from Tenthredo scrophulariae, assembly GCA_963978835.1. Lineage (NCBI taxonomy): Eukaryota > Metazoa > Arthropoda > Insecta > Hymenoptera > Tenthredinidae > Tenthredo > Tenthredo scrophulariae. Next base: position 6,521,259 of record OZ022230.1, on the reverse strand, counting down.
AAAATGGGTCCGGACACCGATGACATGGCCGTGGTAGATTCACGTCTCAGGGTCCACGGCATGGAGGGTCTTCGAGTTGTAGATGCTTTGATAATGCCAAATGTTATTTCGGGTAATACGAATGCGCCGACTATCATGATCGCTGAAAAGGTTGCAGATTTTATCAAGCAAGACCATCTATCGACAACCAAATAAGGATGTATGAAAATAGAAAAGTAATCGGGTGAAGTATAAGTAGAATTAAATGAGAGCCTAGCCATACGTTTCCGAAAGGAAGAAGTACACCTCCGATTATAAGAGCTATTTAAATATACTTTGAATAAACTGAAGCCAATTCATTTACATACTACGTATCGATGTAATATTACAAGAAAATATATGCAAAATATAAAAGTACAATAAATAACACCGGTATAAAGGATGTACCCATTATGTGTAAGTTGAATAGCGTAAGAGGCTGCAGGGCTGACATCTCCAGAACGTACTCTAATTCCTTGCGTTTCTTTCAACGTTTCAGAGCTGAAACTCGAAGTAATAACCACAAACAAAAATGCAGGATAAAATTGTTCAATTGGTTTTCAAATCTAGATATGCCAAGTTACGTAGCCGCAAATATTTCTTTTGCAGTTAATTCAGATTTTCAAAAGAACATCGATAATGTCTTCAGTATCCACGGTACAAAATTTCTTGGAAATTCCTGCGATCGTTTGTTTCAATTTTATTTCAAATCCCCTGAGACCGCCAACCGCGATTACGTTCTCCTAATGCAAGTATTAGATGCACGAGAATACGATTTTTCAAGCTGTAGTTCTCATCCAGAAGAAATTGTCGTGAAAGGCGTTAGTCAAAAACTAGTATTATTATGAATAAATATGTTCACAGTCGTAGATTGTTCTGTGACAAGTCATAACATCAAATAATCTCATTATTTACGAGTTAACTAATGGCGACATAACTTGCTCGGTACCATCATTCCAAACGCCGGTTAGAATGACTTACTATCGGGCCGTAAAATCGAGACACTTGGGTTGAAACTGCGATATCTCTTCGTGAAAAAATCTTGGAGTATCATGCGGTAGAGTTTCTGAAACTATGAAATCTGCTACGTCGACGTGTCACTTGCATAATTGTTGTAAAAAATTTAGGCGCAGGGATATCCCTATGTAAAGGTAAAAAAACGTAAGTTTGGCGTATTTGTATCCATAGCTCGACTTCAACTCGTCGCCATTCCTTTGATAATATTAGTAAAAATTTGAAATAATTCACACATAATCTTTGGACTTTTATGCGTACGTCGCCGGTTTGAAGTTTGAGAAATGTTGAAAATTATGACGGCTACAAGCAATAATTGGTGGCGTAGTCATCTCGGACACTCGTACAGTCAGCCGGAAGTTTCGAAATTTGAAATTTCACAAATAAAAATCATTATGCACTTCAGTTGCATAAAAATCGATCGCAATTACTATTACCTAAATAACTAAAGTTATTTATAATTAATTTTCACATGTGGCTCGACGTAATTGCTTTATGGGAGTGGGGCGCGCTTTGCGACCAGGACAATGCATGGAAAGAGGGGTAGTGATCACGACAATGTATGGAAAGAGGGGCAGTGGTCACGAAGCGCGCCCCACTCCTACAAGGAAATTACGTCGAGCCGCTTCTATGAATTACTAATAAATAACTCTATTTATTAAGTAATCGTAATTGCGATTGATTCTTACGCAACTGAAGTGCATAGCGATTTTTATTTGTGAAATTTCAAATCTCGAAACTTGTGGCTGACTGTACCGGTGTCCGAGATGACCACACCGCCGATTATTGCTTGCAGTCGTCATAAATTTCAACATTTTTCGAATTTCAAACCGGCGACATACGCATAAAAGTCCAAAGATTATGTGTGAATTATTTCAAATTTTTAGTAATATTATCAAAGGAATGGCGACGAGTTGAAGTCGAGCTATGGATACAAATACGCCAAACTTACGGTTCTGACCTTTATATAAGGATATCCCTGCTTCGAATTTTCCTAAAACAATCATGTCACCGACACCTTGACGTGGCAGACTCCATAGTTTCAGAAACCCTATTGCGTGACACTCCAAGATTTTTTCACAAAAAGATATTGGAGTTTGAACCCACGTGTCCTGATTTTACGGCCCGATAGTAACTAATGTGTATTGAAAATGTCTAGATTTTGTCCGTGGAGTAGCTGTCGCGTTTCCGAAAAGGTAGGGCTAACTTTTGAGTATGACAAGTTCAGGCTAACAGTTATCCCGAAATATTTACAAGAGCGCTCCAATACAATAAAATTCACAGAATTTTCTTAGTGGGAAATTTCTGGGGTCAGAATCAAGTAATTCGATTATGAAAAGATATCGGAGCAGGGCAGAAGGCAGCGATGGGCTCGTGGAAATTATTGCTTGTTATTTTTTACTAAGTATTTTTTTTTTTTTGGTTCTTTAAATAGTACTGTATAACAATATTCGATTGTGATCAGCGATCAGGATGACAGACTTCCTCAACTACGGGCAGTTCAGGAATCCAGTGAACGAATTACTAGCAATCATCATGCCGAGGGAGAAACTACTGACACAGCACTTCTGTAGGTGATAATTTCTCAAAGGGTTGCCAAAAGCTGGTCTGCTCATGAATAAAAATGAGAACATATTCCGCTTTGGGAGAATCCTTTTCAGTATATCACTATGGAGGAACCGGTGTACTGTAGTTTGGCAGGAGCAGCATTAGGGTGGTCCTCGTTTAGGGCTCGGACGAATGTGTCAGCAAACGCCCTCCAAATCGGTTCCAAATAATTCAAAAACAATATCCTAATTTTTTCAGATTTTTATCTTAAATCTAACCCCTTTCACCAAAAGGTCGGATTTGCCTGTTCAAAATACACGTGTTTTGGCAACATTCTCACTGATAGAAAATATTCAGGTGGCTAATATTGAAATAAGAACAATGAAATTGAATCAAATCTAGCGGGGTATGGCACGCAACACCAATAACATATCTAAATTACTGCAGAGCAACAAGGAAGCTGAGCGGGATAATGCTACGGAATAATGATAACGAAGATAAAGTAGAGTTACACGCAGGATAACGCAATTCGCCGAGCAGATAGTCAACTTACGTGGTTCAGGCAATAATAGCATTCGATATCTATATTCCGATTGCTTACGAAATGAGTTCTTTGTTGTAAGAAACACCATGGCTCAACTATTTAAACCACTTTTGTTGATCCACGAAAAATTAGTAGAAACCATAATTTCACAAAATACGTCGCGATTCTTGCGATGATTAGGATCATGTATTGAGACACAGGGTATATTTGCATACAATTATACATGTTTCCAATAATTATATACATGGATTATGATTTATGGAAGCGTAATAGATTGAATCCCGTGACGAAAACACGAGTCATACGGTTTAAAAAACACTAGTACGAATTTTTAAGACATCAGATTGACCATGAATCCTCAGTCCGATGCAGGTCTTGCAAAATATTTGTGTCAGTTGACGCAGAACTTTGCGTACAAACTTTGGAAGCATAGTCAACATCGGTGATTTTCTGCAATTAACAGTTTTTATTCCATTAATTAAATATTCGATAATTAGTTACGATGCCTGAAATAAGACACCATTTTCGAATATGTTAGAAGCCCGCTCTTGATGTGCAACTATCTTTCCCACGTGATGGATTAGTTAGGAACTGAATCCGTTGCAAACAAGCAATATATGCAGCGGGCGGTTTTCCAATATTGTCATAACTTCAAAACCCAGACGATGCGAAGATTCGAAAAAAATATCACTCATTCCTAAGTGTAGGGATATTCAGCGCGAAATGCAACTAATTTGAAGAATGATTGGGCTGAGAGTATACGATGTGACCGTTCAATATTCGTTGGAATACCTCACATCGGATTGAAAAACATATGTGAATCTGGATCGAGCACGAGCGAGGCTCATGCATTTGAGATTAACAAGTGTTTATCGATATTTGTGGTCTAGGGTGGACCACAGGTATTATCGCCACGTGGGTAATTGTTGAAAATAAAAGCGTCTAATCAACAGTGCGTGTTTAGGTGGATCAGTTTTTATAATCAGAGCTCATAATCATTGATGAATATCTTATGATTTGCCTTACAACATCCAGATTGGTGTCGACTTAGAAGGACAATAGGTGGTCTCCTTATCTAGCATATAGATCAGTTTCGATATATGTGCGGATAAAATAACTATCTAGAAATAAGCGTAAGTATTATTGAATTATAAGTTCTCTTATCGCCGTGTTAAAATGTTCGAAACTTTTTTTACGAACCGTTTCTATTTCGTAAGTTTTTAGGAATGCGGCATATAAATTATTTTACGATCCTTACCGTTCATTGTAAGACATTTGTCGTTATGACATGAACGAGCTGATATCGTAGAATAAAATAAATATTATGAAACAGTAAACTTACAAGATGTCTCAAAATATGCGAAGACAAAGTGCAATTAACAGTATTTGCGGTGAATTTAGAAATTCGCCTGATGCGCCAGTAGCCCTATTGAGCTCGTTCCAAAACTGCATTCTTCCCAACAGCAGATCATAGTTCATCTTCAGTGCTGTATCGGAACCGTTGCCGATCTAAAGATAGTTATTGAGTGCCAAGTGTGACACCCAAGTAGCAGTGCTAATCGAGCTCAACGTAGTTGGGGACCTGAAAGCATGCAGTTCCCTGTAGTAGGTTTATGGGGCTTACCCGTTGATCGTAAATGATGTCCAAAGCTGCGTCATCGTGTCCACCATCGCTAAATCAGTCTTACTATATTCGGCATCAGGATGTGCGAAATGAGAATCATGATTTTTGAACAGATCATGCAAAATATGTTGTCGGCAAGTTGCGAAACGAATATAGACGTCCGATGGCTGCAGCGGCTGAGCGCAAACAATCCGAAATATCCACTCGTCCACGTAGATCCCGACCAGCCATCTGAGCATTGTGTGAAATGACACATATTTACAATTAGTTAGGACTTCCTTATGACTCTCTGATGTTAGCTAATTTATTGCCCTATATTCCGAATCTAGACCATTACTCCGTTGTCACACGCTGGAACTTCTCAATAATTCTAATTCTACGTAATGCGGTGTAACTTGTGCGACGATTTGGATGAAGTGTTGAAAAGGATACAATTGCACTATCGCTCATTCTGCCTATAGCTTAATAAACAGAAGCATTAGTCTTCAATGCAAGCGTATAGAGTGGATCCCATGACGTGAATACGGGATTATGCATATCTCTATAAGATTCGCCGAAATGAAATTGTATAATGCCCAACTTTCGTCATGCCTTAAAATTTTTGTTTCTTACCGCAAAGTTTTTTGTAACTATTTTTGAAGAATCAATATCGGCGATTTTCCGTAGTTTATTAATTGTTCATCAATATTGGTAGGTTGGCTCAGAGACAATAACTATTTGGGTAGTTGTCAAGAATAACAGCGTCTGATCGGCCGTGAGCTTCTAGGTGGATCAGTTTTTTATCGTTTGAACTTCTAATCATTAATAAATATCCCATGATTTACTTTACAACATCTAAATTGATGCCGGCCCACAAAGACAGCAGATATTCTTATTATCTTGCGCATAAATGGATTTTCATAAATTACGATTGAATGACTGTTTGGGAATGAAGTCGTCAGTATTCCCGAATTGTTAATCCGTTCATCGTTTATGTATCAGCTAATAATGTTCATAACTTTATCATGAATTGTTCTTACTTGGTGCGTTTTTAACAATGCGGGTAATAAATGATTTTACAATCCTGTTTACCGTTCAACGTAAGACATGCGACAACATTAAGTAATTCACCTTACATAACAATCGCATTTATTTTCCAGCTTAACTCTATATCTGAATTTTTTCAATTTTTTTCTTGTGAACAGAACGACGCACTTCGTTACAGCGTTATTCGTATTCTGACTCAGAAAACATTGCATACATTTTTCGTACAAATTAAATAAGAAATTAAAAATATGCAGTTCATCCTTCGGGAAGAGTACAGTCATACGAATTCGATTCGTAGCAAAGATCTGGAGATTGAATGTACAATGTGCAATCAATAAACGTGACATATGGATACTGAATTTTTATTCATTTTTCACTCACTTATACATATTATATAATTAATATAATTAAATATGACATTATTCCATAAAATATTGAAGTTCATCCAGAATGATACCGAAAATGAAACTCAAGCAATAAAGATAGCTTGAGTTCTGAGCTGATATTAAATTGAAAGACAAGCAAGAATACCAGTTGATTAACTCATACAAGATCGCCAACTAGAGAAACACATAAAAGCTAAATGGTAGCGCTAGAAGCACAAATCGATGTGAAGGAAGAGTATAATACCATAGAATTGTTGAACATTCTTAAAAAGTCCAGTTACAAGATATATGAAATTATGCGAAGACAAAGTGCAATTAATAGTAATTGTGGTGGATTTCGAAACTCGCCTGATACGGCGGTAGTTTTAGCCAGGTCGTCCCAAAACTGCATTCGTTCTGATAACAGATTATACTTCATCTCTAGTGCTGTACTAGGTCCATTTCCTATCTGAAGATAGTTATTGAGCGAAGAGTATGGCTCCCAAATGATGTTATCCGACCCTGCAGTAGTTGGGGTCCTGAAAGCACAACCGATTAATTATTATTTTTGCAAAGACAATTGTAATGCGATTTGCTCTGGTTGCTTTGTGCTGTACATTACCCGTTGATTGCAAAAGACGTCCACAGCTGCACCATCTTTTTCACCATTACCAGGTCAGTCTCACTATATTCCCAATCAATGGGCGCAAACCGGCCAGAGACATCTTTGAACAGATACAGCATTTCGTCACCATGTGTTACATTTGTATACTCGGTGGAACCGCTGGATAAATAAGTGTGGCTAAAGGTGCCCTCGTATTCGAAAGAGCAGAAATACTGGGGGCTTTCTGCAAAAGCTAGTTGTTGACGGATCGCGTTATATGAAGGATAGACGAATGTTCCGTCACCGATAAGATGTGTTAAGTTAGTCAGTAGCTGAAAGAAGTGATAGACATCAAATAGTTATTATCGTAAAGTGTGTATTTTGCCAATTATAATTGTACCACCTACCAAGCTTCTATTCGCGGTCAAATCGTTTAAGTAATACGACTTCAAGGCAGTGGTGTATGCTGTTACATTATCAGTTAGATACTGATACCCTATCATGACAGGCAAGGCAAGATCAATATTATCCAAAAAATCATCGAAGTAATCCGGATCCTCGTAAAACGCTGAAAGTGAAACAGAACTTATACCTTCACAGAATGAATTAAATTTTTGTGTGGATGGGCAGCTTGTGTTTTGCTAGAATTCATACTCACTCAGCGCCTTACTATTCTTTTGAGAAATCCATTATCAATTCAATTTCATTGCTTTGGACTTACGAATTGAGCTGGACAGTCCTTCTTCTCCAACAATACTGGCAATCCAAGGGAGATCTCGAATTTTTCCGGCTGAGTAAAGGCTCGCAGGTGTATTGGTGAACAGTGCTCCTTCTAAATCCGGTTCGACAGCCGGAGTCCATACATTAATCGGCTGGGTTCCCCATGTGTAAAACAAGGATACCGTGTCAACGAGTCGTGATGCGTTGAAAGTCCGTAGACACTCGACCAGAAGTGTTGACGTGTTGGTCGGACAGCCAAGATGCTCGCCTAGCTGAATGGCCCGATTTGCATTAACCTCTTTGGGCTGATTCAAACCATTAGCAAGTAATGTTCCACTTTGGATTATATATTTATGGAAGAGTCCTGGCGAAGAACAACGTGATAAGATCAGTGTATAAAGTCGGACTCAATTCAGCTATGCGATTAAAGCGCAAAAAATAAACGTCGCTAGGTATAATTTGCTAGCTTCATAACTGGAAGATTGTTATGTTTTATCCATATCCAGCCATGAAAACTCACCATCTGTTAAATTCGATAACGCCAAGAGATGGACGCTCATAGCACCTGAGCTTCCGCCGAAGAAGGTGACTCGATTGGGATCCCCACCAAAATACTGGATACTTTCTTGGATCCATTCCAGAGCTCGCACAATGTCCTTCAAACCGTAATTTCCGGGTGATACCTCGTCTCCGGTAGTGAGATATCCCAATACTCCAAGACGAAAGTTGGGAATCACAAGAACCACGTCCTCGTCAAGAAGGAAATCAGGACCAAACCGCTCGATAGCATTTTTGCCTGTTTTGAATGCCCCACCAATGATGTACACCATCACTGGTAGTAACTCGGAATCGTTACTTGCGGGCAACTATATTGTGGTAAGGCAGCAATTAAGTTTGTTAATTGTTCACTGAATTACAGGTACTGCCTACACATCAACTCAAGTATATGCTGGCAGGCTCGGAAGGCTTTTTAATTTGTCTGTGCATCCAGCCTGGACACGTGTAATTAATTTGCACCATCCGAATTGACAATTCTGAATGACAAATTGGGAGCTGTGTGTATGAATTGTTGTTTTATTTCAACAATAAGTTAACGGAAGTGAAAATAGTGCCAAGTTCTTTGCGTTTTTTACAAAGATTCATACAACGACGGAGTAACCAAACGGGTATGTAATTACCTGAGGTGTGAAAACGTTGAGATATAAGCAATCCTCGTTTCCTTCAAATTCATCCTGATCATTGAACTGAGGGCACGGCTCGGAGTTACTGCTCGCATTAAAAGTTCCGTTCCAGCCGCCTGCTGGCACGGGCGGCCTAAACCTGGATTGCGACAATATTGTATGGCAGTTATTAATTGGTGTGTACCTATTAATAGGTGTGTACTCCATTAATTCGACCAATCTATTATGCAAATGAATTCTATTCCAGAGTTTCAAGATTCTGACTGTTCAACCCACAGTTGACACTCAATGTCACAGAAGCGAAAATGAATCGGCATATCAAATCATATTGTGGAATGATGGAAAAAACTTTGTTGAAATAATTAAATGTGCATTCACTGAATTCGGAAATGTCAAAGGTGAACCTGTCAACATTTGCATTGTCTTTTTACGGCCAACCTGAGATCTCCCACTGGTGGTTCCGCGTACGGAATTCCTATGAAACCGGAGACTGTCCGGTTCCAATGTGTGACCATGTTTATGCCTTGAATCGTTCCCTGAGGTATGGTCGTTTCTGGATATGTTGTATTTTCATCCCTTGGAATCTGGACACTTTCTGTCAAGATACCACCACAGATGCTCACGTAACTCATCAGAAAAAGTGCCAACATCAGACAGGTACTCGCGCTGTTCCACAACAGCTTTGCTGCAGTTTTTAGTGACATGACCACTATTCGTTGGTGAGTAAGTGATGACGAGAATCAGAACAATGCGGACTAAAAAATAATACATATGTGTAATTTCATAGGTGTGAAATATACATTCTTGAAGTTTTTACATGGAATTGCGAAAAATTCTGAACGTACAAAATTAAAATTGACAACTATCTGATGGAATTTAAAGCATAACAGAAGATGGCCGAATCAATAATAACTGTACAACTCAATTTATGGTCAAACCTAATAATTCAAGTAATTTTCGTACGTTTATGAAAGAAAGGTAGGTACAAGCCTCACCTTAGCAGTGCAATAAGAGTACCAAGAAGTCGTCTGTCGGCAAATTGCGAATCGAAAATACGTCCAGTGGCTGTAGCAGTTCAGCGCAGATTATGCGGAATTTTACTTATCCGCATAGATTCCAACCAGCCATCTGAGCTTTGTGTAGCATGACACATACTTATTACGTAGGACCTTCTTATCATTATCTGATAGTGGTTAATTTATTATCCGATATTTCAAATCCCGGCTATTACTCTGCTATCGCACGCTAAAACTTCTCAATAATCCTAATCTTACGCAATATGCTGCGATTTGTGCGATGATCAGAATGATGTATCGTGGAGGATGCAATTGCAAAAATGCACATCCTGCCTGCAACTTCATAGATGATAGAGCTTTAGTTTTCAACGCAATCGTATAGAATGAATCCCATGACGTGAATACAAGATATACGCATGTATCTGTAAGAATCGGCAAAATGGAATTTCACCGCATAAGATTGACCATGAGCCCTCAGTCTGAGGCGAGCCCAACTTTCGTCGCATATATATCTTAAAATTTCTTTCTGTTATTGCAAAATTTTCTGTATCAATTTTCGAAGAATCAATATCATCAATTTTTTGCAATTCAAAATTTTTATTATATTGGTCGAATATTCAACAGTTACTGTGTCTTGAGAACTGAATCCGTTTGAGAACATATACAATTAATGCAGCGATCAGTTTTTCTAAAATATCATCACTCATGAACCTTGATATGAAGATATCGATATTTTTTTTACAAAATTATCAGTTATTGCGTCTAGGGCTACAAGGCAAAATATTGCGACGAAAATCGAGTGGTGCAGTGATAGATTGTGACCATTGAATATTTTTTCGGAAGCCCCACGTACTGTATTTTTCATGGATGCCCATCGCATAGCAGCACTCCCACATAATGGGAATGTAAGATAATCACTTTCCAATATAATTGTCGAGCAACTGATACGAGCATACCGATGAAGGTATGATAAAGCTTCCCTGAATATAACAGATCGTGAGATATTATTTTTCTAAGCTGTAGAAGATTCGTGTGAGGAAAATAGTAGGAGAGCCCACGACCAAAATCACGTCTCATAGCATCCTGGCTAAAACCATATAAAATCGCTAGATCAGATGACCCTACTGTCGGCGCAAAAAGGTTTGGCCCCTCTGTTTGAGTGATCATAACTTCCACAGGAAAATTGATACAGCATCGAGACAGGAAAGATCGTAAAGCGCCAAGTTTTCTGCGTCTGATGGTTATTCACAAATTTCTATGTGAAAATCGTGAAAACCGTTATGATCTCCGAAAACTTCAAAAACGTAGTTTTTTCGGAGTCCATTGCTGTACGTCAACTTCAACTCGTCACAGTTTGTCTGAAATGAGTGCAAAAAATCTGTAAAATTCAGAAATATTCCCTGAACATTAACGAACATGATAGTGCTTGGTAATTTCGAAAATACTCAAAAACCTGGACGCCAGGTGTAAAAAGGTCCAATGATGCGATTTGCGGAACGGATTGGTACCGGCGAACCTGAGCTAGCTCAAAATTTTCGTCAAGGTATACACTTTTTGATTCCGTAATCAGTTTTCAGTTCGCAAAAGTCAATCCGGTAATCGACTTCAACAAGTTTTCAAATTTGCGCGGGGCCGCGCGTGTCCCAGCCCCGATATTCGTTGCTGCATTTCCCTCTTGCCGCGCCCGTCACAGACTCAATTGTTAATCCAATTAACAATGTGAATGCAGCGACGAATATCGCAGCTTGGACACACGCGGCCCCACGCGAATTTGAAAAACTGTTGACGTCGATTACTGGAAGTTGACTCTTGCAATCCAAAAACTGATTACGGAATCAAAAAGTGTATATCTTGACGAAAATTTTGAGCTAGTTCAGGTTCGCCGGTACCAATCCGTTCCACAAATCGCACCATTGGTCCTTTTTACACCTGGCGTCCGGATTTTTGAATATTTTCGGAATTACCAAACGCTGTCATGCCCGTCAATGTTCAGGGAATATTTCTGAATTTTTACAGATTTTTGAAACTTAGTTCAGACAAACGGTGACGAGTTTAAGTTGACGTACGGCGATGGACTCCGAAAAACTACGTTTTATAACTTTTCGGAGATTATAACGGTTGCCACGATTTTGACACAGAAATTTGTGAATGACCATCAGACACAGAGAACTTGACGCTTCACAATTTTTTCAGACTCGATGCTCTATCAATTTTTCTGTAGAAGTTATGATCACTCAAACAGAGGGGCCAAACCTTTGTGCGTCGACAGTAGGTGATATCAGCGTTACATATCAGTCGTGCTTCCTGGATGATATAACACTGCAACATCCCAATTCTATCACGGCTACATCACACTTGAGTAATTATCAAAGATAGTACTCGGTGATGTCATCGTTACATGGCGGTTGTGCTTTTTGGGTGATATAACACTGCGACATCATTGTTATATTACAGCTACATCAAACTTGGGCACTACTCAAAGAGAGAATGTACTGTCTTTGCCATACTACAGTGTTACATATCAAGCGCATCTCTGTCACGTAAATATGCTAAGTTTGCTGCCTGGGTAGATATATAAGGTGTTTTAAACGAAAGCGTAGAGATAAGTTGGTATTGTTAGGAGCCTTCGGTGTATCTTCGAAACTCAAGTGTTGCTTCCTCATTTCCAAATTACTTGTCTCTTCTTCTGGTTCAGTGTAAGCCTCTTGTAATTAATGACACTGTACGTGCTAAAGATGTGTTAACCTTTCACGGTGATTAATAACATTCAAAATCTTTGATACGTCAATCATTATAACATTATACTAACCGTTTCGGGAGGTTCAGTGTCGAACTATTGCTTCAATCAATGCCTTTTCCTTCTTGCAATTGCTTGCCTTTTCGTCCATCCGCATAAACTCGCATTTTTCTTTTATATTTTACATCAAACTCGCATTTATTCTCAACCAGACCTGAGCCAAGTTCGGTATCAGACCGACTTTTCACTTATCGATGGGTTCTGATAAACAGTCGCATCATTCATGAGCATAATCATTTCAATATGCTTATACTCGCCATTCTCCAGCTACGTGGTTGGCAGGAAATGACCGCAGGTCAACCGGCCCACGTACATATCCATATGCTTGAACTCATTGGGATATATCATATCCAATCAGCGATATATCGATTTCTCAGATGAAATCATCGGTATTTATTAGGCTCTTCTCCCCTAAGCCTTTCATTTTTAACTCCTAGAAGATCACTCCAATTTGAAATTATCGACAACTCTACTGAGCCTCTTGAAAACACTCATCATCCAGCATTTCATCCAACTACTTCATGACCCATTTATCGATCATTATACGTCTTTTTTCCATACTGATCAGGTCTACTTCCGTGCTAATGGGTGCAATGAAAACAGGTACAGGTTCTGCATATTACATGTGTGCATAACTGCATAGTGAATATTCTGTAAAAAGAGATTGAATGAAATCTCTTTCAATATATGTCTTCACTTGTAGAGAATGTAATGACTACAGATTATTTCCAACTGGAAGATCAGCGAAAACAACGCTTGTACTTATCAATTCCATGCTGGACTACACCGAGCAGGATATGGCGGACAAGTGGTTGTGGTTTGTGTCAACTTGGTATACATATATTGGGGTGTCTAAAAAGGTATGAGATTCTCTTACGAAATGAGTTCTTTATTCCACCTCTAAGAGGTAACACGAGTCATATTTTATAACTTCCTGCAATCTGCACCTTTCCTCGCATGTGACTTTCTTGAAACTCACTCGATCAGGTGGGCGACTGGGGATGGGCCGTAAGGGGGGGTATACTCGATTCGTTACCGGACTGTCTTTTTTCGCGAATATCTCCGAAACGGAGCCATGAATCGAATTGTCTTTTCGGCAGCCTTTGTTTGACGAGAAATGAGTTCGAACTGGCACGTTTTATCGGATGAAATCGGGATTTTTTTTTTTGATCGAAAAGTGTGGGCGTGCCATCTATTTCGACTTATATCACAGCCTACGCGTCAAAAATGCAAAATCGGCCTCGGTAGCCCGATTCTATGTGGGATTCCAAAGACAACCATCCAAAAACATCTTTGTTTTCGACAACCATGAAGGGGCCAGTTGTAATCTACGATTTTGTGGTAATTTTCGCGATTTTCAACGGCTGAGAGCGGCCATTGGCCTCCCCTTAAGATATCTTAGCTGCATTGAAACACTGATATCATTAAGACAGATGCGAAATTCAAAACAATTACGAGAAAGTGACTTACTTTGTCAATAGGTAGTTTGGCGCAGCGGTAGAGCGTGCGATTAGTAATACAAGCAAATGCAAGCGTCTCTGGATCAAATCCCGGCCACAAGGCCACAACAATCTTAAAATTCTTACTTTGTATCAAAGTGCGATAGTTTGCAAATAGTAGGTGTTAATCAACGCCTCATACACTGTAATTAATTCATTTTGAGTATCCGAATTTATTTCATACAACGCCAGCATGCTCTACGCGTAAAAAAATAAATATTGATTTTGGCAACATTTATGAACAAACGTCATTGGCACGGTTCCGGCTTGAATGTGCGCGGAGTCATACAAAAAACATTTTCACGTAGTCAATTGCGTATTGATTTTGAAATGCCGATGTGCGAATGCATTACTTGAATCGTGTATAGTGAAGGTGACCTGATTCTAAATCGCCATTCCCTTCTACTTTATTTATTTATTAAATATATTTATTTTTCTATGACTAAAATCATAGGTATAGGTATTATTCATTTTGCAGAACCAGCGTAGAAGTATATTGCTTCAGATCATAGATTTTTCTTCTTTCAATCAATTGCCTCTTTTCATTTTACAGACGAAATGATTCCTTCCGAATTGAACACGTGATTTTTTTGAATCAATGCCTCCGTTTTTTTTATCGCATTTTATCTCTCTCATCTCTTATCAACCGGACTTCAGCCAAGTTCGGTATCTTATCGAAATCTTACTTATGGGTGAATTATAATAATCAATCGAATCATTCATGTGCATAATCATTTGATTGTCCTCATACTCGCTGCGTGCGTAACAGGAAATGACCATGAGGCAGCGGTTTAACATACGTATGCATATATGCATCGACCCCTCAGTCGCAAAACATGCTACCCGAGAATAAGTTTCAAGCACATACTATCCCACGTCTGAAATTCCTTGGAGAAAAATTTGGCTGCTCACACTGCTGCTCGCATAAAGACGAATAAAACGATCTTCATTTCAATTTCTACACGGATATTCATTAGTCACAGCAAAAATATTCACATAATTTCATTCTTTTCATGATGACAAGGTATTCGACAAACCTCAATATACAAATCTACATACTTTGCCCCCATGTTCCCAATTCTCAGTCTCACCCAGAATTCCGAAGATTTAAGTATTTTAGTAAACCTTCCAAAATTTTGGCCTGATCGAGCAATTTTGAAAAACCGCTAAAGAATCTGAAAGATAATTTTATTTATCAAAATCATTTTTTTTTTCTAATTTTTCCAACCTGGCTATATTTCCTCGTTGTCAATATTCATAGAAGTGCTCAAAATTTTTGGCAATTTTATGAATATTGACGATAAGGAAATATTGATATCAACCGTTTTTTTTTTTCTGAGCTTGACCCCAAAAAAGTCAACAGGCTACAAGGGTACTGAAAATTGTTTAATGATGGAATTATGGATATTTTCTAAAACTAGTTAGTATTAATATCACTCTTCTGAAACATAAAAAAAATGTCACAAATGCGTCACAATATATAACATGAAACCGTGTACTCGGGTTGTTTCGTCATTTTCGTGGCCCTATGGAAATCTGTCAATATTTACGAAAACAGATGGCGTTAGCTCACTATTCCCATCAAAACAGCGCCATCTTGATTTATTTCATCGAGCGGATCGATCGTTCATTCGTCGTTATGATTCTTTTCGTTTTTTCTTTCGTCGAGGTAATAGGTGCCATAAGTCGTTGTCACAAGCTGGTGCGTCATTCCCGTGGTAAGTGCTAAGTGTAGATTTATGATTTAAATAAATCATTATATTTTTTCCAAGTAAAACTATTGAATATCAACTCACCGCCGCGTTATGAAGTTAGAAAGACGTTGCATATCACGTCGCACATTTGAAATTGTCCAAATCATCATTCCCATGGGCGTTGACATCCAGGGGAATGACGGATCTTTCAGAGTAATGACGCCACCTAAATTATTATGCATCAGTTTACATGGAAATCATTTCTTGAGTTATTGCTAAAACATGGAACTTTTTTCTTCTATTATTACTATTCAAAATGTACTATCTCAGATCATTGCCATGCCACTTTCGAAGAAAAAGGACAAGAAGCAAGTTAGACCTATGATGAACTGAGTGGAAGGGAAAGACACATGAGAAGAAAATAATAGCGAGAAAACGCCAGAACTTATCAACTGAAAAAAAAAAAAAACAGAATCAAGAGGAAAATGAGATCTTGGACTAAATAACCCCCACGTCTTCCCCCGTTCCTTTAGAAAATTCGAATGTTCAAAGACGTACACGGCGAAGTATTGCAGGAGAACGTGTAGCCGAAAAAAATCGTAAAATAAGAAGCAAAAGATCTCAAGATAGAGAATTAGCCATGGACAAATTAAAAAAACGAGTCAGCAAGTACAAACCACAATGTCGGAGACTAAAACAGAATCTTGCAAGCTAAAAAGCGAAGTATTCGGATCAACTTTCTCCGCAAAAGAGAGAAACTAGAACGATGCTAAATAATCAAGATCAAGAAATTTCCAAGAATGTTATGTTATTTTTGCCGAAGCTGTAAAAGACCAATTAAATACAAATTACAAGGAGTGAAAAACCCAAAAAGAGAAGAAAAATTTTCGACGGGTATTATCAGGTCCAATAGTAAAGAAGCATCGAATTACTAAGGGTCTACGGGCAATCCTGAGAGGAAGTAGCCTGATTGCAACTTCGATCGGTACTCAGAAGCGGTATGCACTAGAAACGTATACTAAAATTATTGCAATTGAGAAATTTCTAGAATCTGATATAAATAGCACAATGTAGAAGAGATTATTACTTTAAGAATGGTAAAATAAAACAAAAACGTTATCTCAATACCACTATGAGAAATTTGCACGAAAGATTCTTGAAATTGCATTCGCATATGCCCATCAGTTACGCTTTTTGTTGCGAAAACCGTCCATTTAATATTGTTTCGAGAAAAGTTTCGGCAGAAATACTGTACAATATGTTTGAACATGTCACGGTTGATTCAGTCTTTCGCACGGTTGAATGTGATCAAGGAAAATGACCCATATTTCGTGATGTCGGCATCTTGTTGTGAAAACAAGACGAAGAAATGCCTTGATAAAAAGATTATAATATACCAAAATGAAGATCAGCCTTTACAGGGTGGATATTATAAGTGGATGACACAGAAGTAAACTTATTTTGATACCAAAACTAAAAAACAAAAAACCGTTGTTGAAACCTTGAAACGAAAATTCCTATGTTCTACAGCCACAATGATAGTAGAATTTGATAGTAATATTGTAAGGTATCTGGGGAACAGGGGTCGAGTACGTCACTGATGAAAAAGGGTCGTGAAGATGAAAGAAAATTTGAAAAGTAATGAGGCCTTGTTACACATGGATTTCAGCGAGAATCACAAGTTAAAATATGCTAATTTAAGATATGCTGATGAAACATGTCGCGAGTACAAGAGTTTTACGCGGGGCGAAATATCTCCATTACCGGTGAGTGTCATCTAGCATGAAATAAAGCTTGAAATAAATCCTTGTTACCGTTATATCGACATTTTAGAAATTGTCTTCGCCAGAATTCAAAATTTTCAATCGAGATACGGAACGGCTACCTGTTCGACGTACATGGATACTCTCAGTCACATACTTTACTTCCAGGTGGAACGGGCTTTCTGGGTAAAATTTTAGTCGAAAAGTTGCTTCGCAGCTGCCCAGACATCACGGAAATTTACCTTCTCATCCGTGCGAAGAAAGAGAAGAGC
Source organism: Tenthredo scrophulariae (assembly GCA_963978835.1). Lineage (NCBI taxonomy): Eukaryota > Metazoa > Arthropoda > Insecta > Hymenoptera > Tenthredinidae > Tenthredo > Tenthredo scrophulariae. The sequence goes on along the minus strand of OZ022230.1, from coordinate 6,503,574 downwards.
CCTCAGGAGCGCATTGACGCGCTACTCGCTGATGCGGTAATACCCTTTGTGCACAATAAAACAATTCATCGGAGTTAAAGAATTGCGAGTCTCTATTCAGAGAACATTAAAGTAATCAAGTAAAGCAGTCCGAATGAGCTGAAAATAGGACCAGCTGCCTAGCACCATCGCGCTTTGGAAACTTGTATCCTAGTACGGAAAATATTGTATTCAGGCATTTGAAGAGCTGTACTCGCCACCCCTGAGCTACCAGATGATCAATAAATTCATCGATGATGCGAAAACAAACGAATGGACCGATGATGTAATGGAAAATTTTACAGAGGAGTAGGTCTTTTTCATGCTGGTCTGCAATGAACCGATCCCCATAAGCTGACGTGTATCATAATTGAATACTTTTCTGACAGAGTAATAGGGAAGTGGCCAAATACGTACACGCTCACCAAAGCTATTGCCGAGGGTGTGATAGCGTAATCCAGCAAAGAAATACCATTCGCAGTATTCCGACCATCGATTGTTGATTAACTGCTTCGCTTATTATTGAACTTGTATGGGGAGGTAATCCGTATTTGCAAGTAGCAGGGAATGGTGATTCAGAATCAGGTCACCTTTACTATACACGACTAGAGTAATGCATTCGCACAACGGCATTTTCGTCTACAATTGAATAGTTTGAATGCAATACGCAATTCACTATGTGAAAATGTTTCTTGTATCACTCTTCACACCTTCCACCCAGAGCCGTGCTAATGACGTTTGGTCACAGAACGACGGCTCCGCGGAATAACCAAATATCTCAAAAATTTCTCACAAAGTGGCCATTTCACGAATAAAATTTTATCGCCGCAAATTAAGTTGGTAGCACTGTCACACGAATTTCAAAATTCGACGTCGTAAGCGCTTGTGACACGTTGAGCCAACAAAGACATGAAATTTAAGATGTTTCTGATCTAAATAAAATGTAAGATACACGGGAAATACCATGAATATTTGTCTCGCATATAGAAATGTTGAATTTCATTATGTTTCCGTAATTACATTTGCTAGTTAGCGTCATCACAGAGTCGAGTTTTGTTTGACTTCAATTGCTGATTGTCGATGATAAAAGTTCAAGCTGCTTAGCGGCATTGTATTTTCCACCCAAATGAAAAATGAAAAATTAAAATTTTCAATTCGTGTGACAGTGCTACCAACTTAATTTGCGGCAAAAAAATTTCAGTCGTGAAATGGCCGCTTTTTCAAGCAATTTCTGAGATAGCTGGTTATTCTGCGGAGCCGTCGAGATGTTGACAAAATCAATATTCAGAAACTGTTTCTTCAACTGAATTAACAAGAGAATGAACTGTTCCGCAGTGATGAATGCGTGCAGGGAACCGATTCCAGGATGGTTGTCCGGAGCAGTGAGGATCCCGGGGCTGATAGCTGCAACGAGTCTCGGAATCATGCACGTTATGGTGACAGACGGATATATTAAATTAGACATTGTCCCGGTAGATTATGTTTGCAATGCTCTCATCTCTTGCGCATGGTAAACTGCAATAACTGAAAGACCGTAATTGGTGACCCAGTCTCCGCGAAGCGTACGCAACACATTTTGAACGCATAAATTCAATAAAACTCAAAAAACGTGTGCCCGATGTTGTGTGAACGTCGCCTTAGAGCTAAGCGTGGTGGCTCTGGAAACACGCAAGGCTCAAGGCAGAATGGTGGCTACCTAGCTACAAGAAGCACAACTCTCTACGTTGTTACTTTAATGAATACTGTCTTATTCTTTTATTATTCGCTCTTACCACAACACCCGAAATTCATAATTCATTGATATTTCTTAGTATTTATATTTGCTACAATAGTGGACGTTTGCAATTACTCGTAACTTATGGGTGAAATTCACATAGGTACTACACGCAGAGAATTTTCTGGTAAGGGCTTTCATACTGTATAGGAATTTCGATGTATTCCGCACTTTTGAGAACTCGTACTATAAGTATGGTAACCAACCATTGTCTCAATTGTGAGAATGGTTACCATGCTTATAGTCCGAGTTCTCAAAAATACGGAATACATCGAAATTCCTATATCAGTATGAGAGCCCTTTCCCTTGGCATAAAATTCCCTCCGTGTACAAGAAAAGCACTTTTCGATTCAAGCGAATAATTCGTAGCTGCAATCACTGACAGATACTCGGCGCAATTTGGCTAGATTTTTATCTTTCGTGAGGACTTCGTATTGGTGATTGAGCATCTAACGTTTCGAACGATTCAATTCTAGGCAACCTTATGGAATTCTAGTTTATAACCACGTCTCTGGAAATGAGAATCACATCAGTTTGAGGCAATTCAATGATACAGCCCACAAATTCGGGATCTTATATCCAACCAATCGAGCTGTTCACTATCCTTTTATCATCTACACGAAGTCAAGATGGCTGTGCTTCGTTTTACAATTAGTTTTTCATTTCATCCAGGCATTCATAATTGACAATATTGCCAGATTATTCGGAAAACAGCCAGGGTGAGCGTGTAATTAGATTTCTCCAATTTTCACAATCTACGATTGCGGCTTGATGCCAATTTTGTGAATGTCAGGTGAATCTTACGCGTTCACGTCGTTGTTGGGGAAAAAGGATTGACGATACAGTTCGTTGTTTCAGCCTATACAAAGTTGCCCGTAAAATGGAAGATGCTATCCGTGTCATGTCGTATTTTGGCACATACCAATGGGATTTCAGAAATCAGCGAATTCAAAATCTCTGGAAACAAATGGAACCTATGAACCGGCAAATATTTCCGTTCAATATCCAAAACGTTGATTGGGATGAACATTCGATGAAAATGATTGAGGGCATTCGGAAGTACGTCTTGGGAGACGTTGATGGAAATATGAAGCGATCAAAACAGCGAAGTTTTCAGTGAGCGCAAATCCAAAGCTGTTCATTAAAATATTTGTTACGTTGCACGTGAAGTACGCTCGTTAGTGCGACACAATTAAGAGTCCAATTGTTGAACAATCTCTACTCTATTTGGTAATAGTTGTGTTTTTCATTGATTCCAGTCTATACATCGTGCATACCACGGTGCGTCTGGCATTCGGAATCCTTATCTTATGGATGGTCTCGAAATTATTCCATGGGCATGGCTTATGATCGGCACGAAAACTTCACCGTCTATATTCGGAATGTATCGATAACACGAGTGTTACACGGTTCAAAAGAATGTATCTTTGTGAAATTACTTTGTAGAATGTAGTACTTATGTAAAATATACGATTCATACTATGAGGTTCTGACGAACATAAGGAGACTGCAGTCCCCTTATTAGTCGAAATTTTAACCCCGCTTTGATTCTCCCAACGCCTATCTAAACCTCCCATGATACTATCCGACCCAGAGCTCCTACAGTGAACTTCTGGGTTCTCCGTTTACTACGTTTGCTCCTCCTTTCGACCTCCAACTTTCTAAGCTATAACTCCCTTTAACACGGCCCCGTCTTATTCAACGTTTGCATGTTCTACTAGTTTTTTTTAAATAAACTTTTCTTTTTAATAAAGAAATGAAAAAATGCTCACATGCATTGTTCTATCTTTCATCGACAACCCAACCCGACTTGTACTTTTTCATAAATTTTTGGCCACCTGAAAAATGTAACTACTGCATCAGCTGTATGTATAATCTGAACATACCTTAGACTTCAACAATTATCATGCACTGATTGTTACATTTCTCATGTAACCAATAAGTGTATGAGAAAGTATGAGTCTGCTCTGCAGGTACTATTTTGTTTTTTAACTGGGAGGAGGTCTAGGGTTTTCCTAACAGCTCGCAAGCTCCTATTTTGAACCTAAACATGGAAGATCGTCCCATAATGGCATATTTAAGGTTCAAATTAAGCGGTAATTACAATGCAAGTTAACCCTCCTGTGGTTCTTCACATCCTGATGTGATCCTAGGAGTAAAGATTCAATGTAGGCGCTAAATTCCGATTCGGGTGGTCCGAGCGCAGAGGCGCTAATTCATTCGAATATCCTTGATCGGCAGAATCGTGCAAGCAACTCCATCAACGTTTTAGTGATATATCTATGCTGCCCAAGGCTCAGGCCTTGTCAGCCTAGGCGATAATCCGGCACTGTGGGGAAGTAACCAGGCACAAGAATGTGCTGCTCTCTGGTGAACGACTCTCATGATCATGGCCGCCGTGGGAATCGACATACGAGTAATCTAAAAACTATCTGTAGACACTATTTTTGCACGAAACGAACATGTTTTTAGACGGATGTGTTCAGAATTAAATTCGAATTGTGTGCCATGCGCATTTTTTGCTTTCTCTGGGAGCGTGTTCTTGGAACGGTATACATAAATCGTGTCTTTGCAAGGAAATTCTTCATAGGTAAACCAAGGAGTCTTGTGTGAACGCTTTCGGCCATTGTAATAGCATTGGGCTGTTCACTTCTACTTTGAGTCTGCGGACCTGGCCCAGATCAGCAACAGGTAAGTTGTCCTAATTCCGTCACAAGGTTTCACATCCGAGTTAATCGTTGTTTCGATGTAGATTTAATGTCGTTATAATCGCATGATTTTTACAATTTGTTGGGAAATCGTGATGAGAAATCTCAAATGCTTGTGAATAAAGTTAGAATCGTGGAAATCGAGCAACATTCACCGCAGGATGAACGATTTTTGAATTGTTGTGCTACATCAACACTTGGAATTAGCCATGTAGAGATTGTTCGTGGTTGACTGTGAAAAGAAAGAAGTGAGGAAGATCAAGAGTGTCAATCTGCATCTGGAACACCTCATCTACGATTTGCGCACAGTCTCTAGCTTACAACCCAAGTCCTTCCTCAGTTAGGCTAGGAATATGGTTCGCATGTATGCAAGTTTAAAGTTGCCTCTGATGTCCACCACCAAACATCCTCACTTCTCGAGCACGGTATACTCGGCTTTGAAGCGCCACTGACGAATCCTGCAGAGCTTGCCCGGACGAAGCGCGGCCTACATCTTACTAAGGTTCGATCCTTTTACCTATAACGGATCCTCATCATCAGTCGCAGAATCGCACAAGCGCTTGCTTCTCGACATATTTTTGCTGCTGGAAAAGTTGCAATCTCACGACCAACACTCATATCTTGCATCTCCAACCAAGACGACAGCAGCGTCGTTCTCAAGTTAACATGTGGATATCACTAGAGGCTTCGATGGGGTTTCTTTCCTTCAATGCCGGCGAAGTGTTTTCAATAATCAAACGAAAAAGTGTTTCCTTTCGAAATCCCGATGGTCTCTGATTGTCTAATCGGTAAATAGCAGTTGCGCAAGGCCCGTGGAAAAACATGCACACTGAAAGGGTTGTTTTTCTGAAGGGTTGGTTTGTCTCAACATTTTTTCAGTGACCCTGGTTCGACGACTTACATATTTCGACAGTATCTAATTACACTGCGAGAGACTACTCTGATCAAACTGCTTACAGAGTCGGTAAAAATATTATTATGAAATCCACTTGTCCCACAAGAGCATCCATTTTTTAGGTGTGTTAAATCCTACCTCATGAGTCCACGTAGCACGTGATGATTCATCAATTATTAATTATAGTCCAAATTCAATCTGTATTCATACATTTCTAAATCGATTATGTGCCATATGTCGTTAGAATGATATACACGCTTGGATTGGTCATAAAATACGTTCAAATCAATTCCTCATGTATTGTTTACTATGGCGCGGGCGTCCTACGCCTTGGAAGCGTAGTACACTTCTCTGCAGGTCCGAAACTAACAACTGTTTAGTATTCGTACCGATAATTAGTCATTCGTGATCTACCATGTCCACCCGCAACTTTGTACACAGAACCGAGTATTGGTGCAGCATCGAAGGACTATCTAGGATGTAATGTTCGCAAAGTCTTGGTTTATAACTGCAGCTTGTAATATGTACAGGCCTGTGTGTCTTAAGTCCGATGTATACGTATGTGGGAGTATGTCCCGTATCGAAAAAGAGAGAAGACGACAGTATAAACACATTATTTCTGAATTAAAGTCGACGTTTCGAGTGATACTTTCCTGCCCTCTTCCCCATACCTGAAATTGTATTCTATATATTGCAGGAATTTTACAATGTCACTCGATCGCGTAACAATAAATGTTTTAGCAAGACCGTATTGCTAATGATGCCGAACAACTATTGCAGCATCGATATGGTTTTGAATTAGCAATAAGACTTCTCGTTAGACTGGCGATGATATTTAGCAATAATGGTATGTAATCATCTCAGTGAAGTAGACTCTTCCCGTGTTGCTTTGTCCGCTAGATACGCCGGATCTCACAACGTTTTGACTATGTGAATGATCCTGCGACTCTTAATTCCTATTTGACGGAATTATCGAGCTTGCAATTCACCGTGGGCGTTGTTGGCAGATTTACTATGCTTTTCATTGTAAATGCGTTGAAATTTTTCTTCGGTTTATTATTCATGAATAAATTAATTCTTAATGTACTTCTAGGAATAGGTAATAAGACAAGTCATTCTCAACATCACTCTTGAAAACGATATAGATGAGACATGCTGGGCTTCGTAAGAAACCGTTAGTATATCTTCCAGATTAAAGTACTGCTACGTCTGTCCGAAATTGCCAGCCTTATTTTCTGGTTCCGCGTGAATCTATTATAATTAATAACAGTACATGTACTAACCATATATTAACCTTCAATCATCATTAATAACATTGAAAACCTTTGATATGTAGATGACTAAAATCATAGATAGGTATTATTCATTTTTCAGATTCAGCGTAGAAGCATACTTCTTGGAATTTCAGATTCTTCGTCTAGCAATCAATTGCCTCTTTTCATTTCACAGACGAAATGATTCCTACTGAATTGATTGCGTGATTTTTTTGAATCAATTTCCTATTTTTCTTCAATCGCATCTTATATCTCACAGCAAACTCACATCTCTTGTCAACCGGACTACAGCCAAATTCGGTGTCTCACCGATTTCTTACTCACGGATGGATTCTAATAATTAATCGGATCATTCATAAGCATATTTATTTCAATATCCCTATACTCGCAATTTTCCGGCTACCTGCGCAGCAGGAAATGACCGCGGGGCAACCGTCTAACGTACGTATGTATATGCATGAACTCGTTGGTATATACGATGTTCAATCAGCGAATATATTAATTGCGCATAATAAATCACGAGCATTCATTAGCCTCATAACCCCAAAGCCCTTCGTTTTTACTCGGCAAAATATTACTCTTACACGAAATTCCCTGAGCCTCTCGAAAAGCACATGTCATCCGGCATTTCAGCCAACTACTTCATAACTCATTCATCAATCACTATAGGTCTTTTCTCCACGGATACTTTGACGATTTGGTAAGTGTGCTACTCTTAATTGGATCACGTCTACTTCCATGCTAATCGAAGCAATGAATACAGATGTATACCAGACGGAACTACATTTTTACATACCGTATGTGTGAACAATAAATAGAGTCCCCTTCAATACGGCTTTACTTGTATAAAATAGAATGACTACAGGTTATTTCCACCCAGAAGATTAGTGAAAACAAAGCTTCTACCAACCCATCATTTCCATAATGGACTACAGCGTGCGCGATGCGGTAGATCGGTAGGTTTGTGTCGACTTGGTATACATACATCACGGTGTCTGAAAAAATCAGAATTCTTTGGGTTTTTTGTCGGTTGCATTACCTCAAACGTAAGTTTTTCAAACAAAACAGATCTTCCCAAAAAATGAACTCCATATTTCAACTCGAAGAGGTTTTTTTGTGCTCATCCAACTTTTCGCTGTAAAAATATATGAATCTGGTAATTTGTCAAACTTATATTCAAAGTTAACTGCCCCAAAAAGCTTCGTTCAACAATTATGACGAACAGGATCACGGTTATTGAAAACCGCAGACATTGCAAATGTTATAACTGTGCACTACGCACCGTACTATTTTTATCTTCAAGCGAAGATCGACTCATGCATCTTTACTGCTTGCAATGCGACACATTTACGCAACAGTTTCACGTCATCCATGTCACTTTCAGGAACGTCGGAAGAGGTTTTCCGATCATGCTCCGACTAAACTTCCATTACATTTTATACTCTGTAGTTGTCTTCATTGAAACTGGGTTTGTGTGAGTGAAATTTGCTGTACCTGGGAATTAGACCGATCTTCTCCCTGAACCGCGACGAAAAATCATCAGACGTATACGTCCACTCTATTCGCGTTCGGTTAACGTCGCCTGCAGAAACTTTTTGGCCACGGCCGTGAACTACGATTGAAATGGATGCAATTGCAATAAGTAGGTACTTGTAATGTTCATTCAAACCTATGAACTGTCCGTCCGTGATGTAACGATGATTATTTATGACTGGAAATGAATCAAAAATCCATGTCAGATCGGGCGAAATTAAGAAAAATTTTGATTCTTATTTTTCTCAATCCTTGATTTCTTTCTTTCCGTGGATAGAGCATCGAAAGGAGGAGAGGCACGATTGTGGAAAGAACTTGAGAAGTTGCGTCCAGACATTAGGAAACGACATCATTCAGAACCTAGTAGGAGCTCACCACTGTTGCGTGATTAGGGCAAGAGCCCTAATACAGGCGAAAAAGGAAAAGATGTGAGCCGACAGAACGTAGCAGTGGCATGCGCAAACGAAGAGATATCATTCAATATGAGCCTTTGTGACGCAGAGCCCGCTCGAACATGATAAAGCGCTTGATCCAAGAGATGCGTAATATGACAGCCAAACCTGCAAAAAGAACTCATTTTACATTTTGAACGGCCGATAACGGACATTAACGGCTTATAATCATAAGAGGGTAGTAGCTAGTCTATCCTCTCAGTGAGACTATGGACAACCACAGACATCAAGGATTCGCAGACGGCATCAATAAATTAGCCTTAGCTCCTGATGTGAGCAGAACATCGCTGCCGAAACGTCAGGCGACAAACTAACTACTTGACTTGCCTAGATTGATGAAGACCTTCCTTTCAGAGAAGACTCGTACAGGTCTGATTTTCGCGGAGAACGTCCTTCGAGAAGCACGTCTCGCAGGTACACAGATTTCAAAAAGAGCGGTGAGCGTAGCCCGAGGAACACATAACGCAAATCTCTTGAAATATATATAGATAGATCGATATTTATTAATGTCCGTGACAATGTTGCGATCGCTTGGACGAAAAACGTTACATCTTGCAAGTGACTTCGAAATCGCTCTGGAGTTGTATGGCAAGTCTATAGCGCTACAGAGCGGTTTCGGAATGGCTCGCGAGATGCAACGTTCTTCGTCCGAGCCATCGGTTGGACAGGAAACACACAGTCGAAGAGCAGAGCAATATAGAATACAATAGTTAGTATTGTACAATCTTGAAGATGACACTCGAACTTTGTAGATATGAAGAAAAAGTCTGAGTTAATCTGGTCGAGTCAGTAGATCAGCAATTGAAAGAAAAAAGGATGACTGTACTACCGTAATGTACGAACCCCATTTCAACGCTAAATATTAAGTTAGGAACGTTCAGATTTTTGTTGCATGTCTGTACATAAAAATGTCTTCTTTCTGAAACTGCAACTTTGTCTTAAGTCTAAACAGACCCCCTACTCTACCCTCATAAACTCTCGAAACTCCGAACTCAGTCCTAATGATAAACTAAGAAAAACGCCATCTGTGACATCGGATAATTTCGAATGTAATGAGCGATAAAATTCCCCGAGGCCTCAGCATTAACTAGCATGTGTTCCGCGTGACAAATTCTAATAGTAGATGTTGCAAACGGCCTGCAAATCACGCATATAATTGAATAATTCCATTTACTTAATTATTAGACCCAACGCACGACATGCGCATCTCCTGTTTGCGGCGGTGGGGACATGTTGATATATATACCTGAAAATATCTGTCTACGAATCTGCCAGTGCTGTAGATTCAAACATGTCGCGAGTACGAGAGTTCTACGCGGGAAAAACCATCTTCATTACCGGTCAGTGTCTGCTAGCTTGAATAATAAAGCTGGAAATTAATTCTTGTTACCGAAATTGTCTTCACCATAATTTGAAATTTTCAATCGAGATACGGAACGGCTACCTGTTCGATGTACACGGATACTCTCAGTAACATACTTTACTTCCAGGTGGAACGGGCTTTTTGGGTAGAGTTTTGGTCGAAAAGTTGCTCCGCAGCTGCCCAGACCTCAGAAAAATTTACCTCCTAATCCGCGCAAAGAAAGGAAAGAGCCCTCGAGAGCGCATTGATGCGCTACTCGCTGATGCGGTAATACCCTTTGTGCAGAGTAAAAAATTCCATCGATATTGAAAAATTGAGTGTCTCTTTGCAGAGAATATAGAAGTAATCGAGTAGAAGTCTGAGTAACTGAAGATAAGACCAGCTCAGGACCGTTGTGCATTGAAAAGTTGTATTTTGTACGAAATAGTATATTGTGTACCAAGGGCGAAAAGTGGGACATTTTGCCCGCGTATGGAGTTTGCAATACGATTCGAGGCGAGCAAGCACGAGCCGGAGACGAGTAATGCAAACACGCTCGCCCGTGGTGCACACTGTATTTTTTGTGACATATATATCTATTTTGCGTACATATTAATCGAGATAAAACTGAGACGTTCTGCGATATGCAAAGCCATCAGCAAATTTGGAAAAAATTAGTATATTATGTATTTAGGAAAGGAAGTGAGGCTAGGTTATATAGCGTAGCGAATGTTGGGATGTAGGGGGCTAAATGTCCGACGGGGGGTCCAGGGGCAAAGCCCTCGGTAGGGCGTTCGGGGGACGAAGCCCCCCCGAATAAAAAAAAATCAGACTTTTAAATTGATTTTCAATAGCACTACGGACTGTTGACAAATATTGAACATATTGAAAAATGATTTAGTGGGCAATAATAAACTGAAAACGCCCGCTGCTCGACGTAGCGGGCGTTTTTATTTTTCTTTTTTGCCCGCTCGTCTGAAAACTGCCACTTTAGGCCCACTCAATGGGTCAAAAAAACGCAAAAATCGTGCATGTGTTACAAAATAGTACATTGTGCACCAAGGAGGTAAAGTGGCACTTTTAACCCCGAGTGCGATGTCTTCAGTACGAGTTGTAGACGAGCGCGGGAAGCGTGCGAGGCGAAGACGAGTACTGAAAATATCGTGCGAGGGGTTAAAAGGCCTACCTCCGTGGTACACACGATACTTTATACAACGAGGCCATGTTTACCGACTTTTTGATTGTAAAGCTGCCATGCACGTGGAAGCTGTTTGCCACTGTCACCCGGGGGTCCGAGGGGCGGCAGCCCCCCGGCGGGGTCAAGGGGCAGAGCCCCTTGTGGGGGCGGAGTAGTTTTTATATGCATATATAGGCATATTCGTATGATTTCATTTCAATAATAATACTCTTTTTATTTGAGGATTAATAATTATCATTTCAATTATATTTCAATGATGACGAGACGTTATTCAATTATTTTACATTATTTTCTCCTGATAGCGATATTTTGAATTCTTTGTTCAAATAATATAATTGTAACACAACGTGAAGAACAAGAAGAATAAGAAGAACAAATGGAAAAACAAGAAAAACAAGCAGAATAAGAAGAAGAAGAAGGAGAAGAGAAACAAGAAGAAAAAACAAGAAAAAGAAGAAGGAGAAGATGAAGAAAAACAAGAAGAACAAGAAGAAAAACAAGAAAAACAAGAAGAACAAGAAGAAAAACAAAAAGAAGAATAAGGAGAAGAACGAGGAAAAAATAAAAATGAAATAAATAAATAAATTTAAGTCCTAGTATACAGCACTTTTAAGTCCTAGGACCTAAGAACATTTAAGTCCTAGGACTTAAATGTGGTACTTTAGGTCCTATACTGAGGCATCCAAAAGCGAGAAAAACATGCTTGCGTTATATAAAATATTATATTCAGGTATTTGATGTACTGCGACATAACTACCCGGACTTTTCACAAAAGATTGTCGGAGTTACCGGTGACATCACTGAGGAAAGACTAGGACTGTCCACTACAGATCAGACACGTCTCATTGACGAGGTATACAGAATGCAATTTAGCCGTTGTTCTTCTTTCATGAGTTGCGAACACTGGAACGAAATTGTTTCAGGTCTCGGTGATCTTCCACTTGGCAGCCACCGTGCGATTCGACGAGGAACTCGAAACAGCCGTCGCGATCAACGTGAACAGCGTCAAGTGTATCGTGGATATTGCTAAGCTGTGCAAGAATCTGAAGGTAAGAGTGTCCCTCGAAACTACGCACGCCTATCAGGATTGTTTTCGTTTCCAGAAAGTGACACCAACCCCCATCTAATTCCAGGTCGGAATTTACGTATCCACCGCATACAGCCATTGCCCCCGGAAATCGATCAACGAAGAATTGTACCCACCGCCCCTGACCTACGCAGGGGTCAATGAACTCATTGAAGATGTTAGAAAAAAGAAATGGTCCAAAGATGAATTGCAGAATTTCACAGCCGGGTAAGTCCTTCCTGTCTTCTGGTCTCGGATGAACCAGTCCCTATAAACTCACGTAGATTAAAATTAACTCTTTTCCACACAGAGTGTTGGGGGAATGGCCAAATACGTACGGTTTCACCAAAGCCATCGCCGAGAGTGTTATTGCCGAATTTGCCAAGGATTTCCCTTTTGCAGTATTCCGACCATCGATCGGTAATTAACTGCTGTGCTGATTACTTAACTAATATCTGGGGCTAATCAAAGTCCACGAGTAACAGGGAACATCGACACATCGTTCACCGCATTATAATGCGTATGATTTTGCGAAAATAAAAATATAAGAATAGGTCAGACAGTCATCTCGATTTAGAATAAGATTACCTCATACATTTACATAACTGTAATCAGCAGCGCTTCAGAATCACTTTATCTCACTGTGAACATGCGGTTGCAGTGTTGCAATACCTGGACAATTAGTATTGCATAATTGTAAATAACAAACGCTGGCTGCTATTTCGAAAGTGTATATCACAGCCAAAAACCTAAATCTCTCTCTTTCGTTTACATATCAATAGTCATTAAATTCACTGCGGGAATGTCCCTGCGAAAAAGTCCCTTAAATTACTTTTAGTAAAATTCAATGTAAGTGTTCCTTCAACGGAAAAAAACAGGTGGATGAATTGTTTCGTAGTAATAAATACGTCCAAGGAGCCGATACCAGGATGGGCCGCTGGAGTGATCGGGTTACCGGGAATAATATGTGCAATTGGTCTTGGAATCTTGCACGTCTTGCAGGCAGACGCTGATATTAAATTCGACGTTGTCCCGGTGGATTATGTTTGCAATGCTCTTATCTCTTCCGCGTGGGAAACCGCAGTCACTGAAAAAGGGTAATATGTTGATTCATCACCCTGAGCGTTACATTTGTCATGCATACATTCAATAAGCCCCAAACACCTGCACCCAGAATTCAGTGTGACGACCTCATATCGCAGATTGAGCATCTTACGTTTTGTTTACTGAATTTCAGGCAACAGCACGAAATTCCAGTGTATAACTACGTCTCTGGAAGTGAGAATCCCATCAGTTTCGGGCGATTCTGTGATACCTGCCAGATCTTTGGGTATTCATATCCAACAAAGTTCGCTGTTTACTACAGTTCCTTAATTCTGGTGAAATCAAAATGGCTGTACCTTACATCGGAATTATTTCTTCAATTGCTACCGGCACTAATGATCGACGGCATCGCCAAATTGTTCAGAAAACAGCCAGGGTGAGCGTGAGATTAAAAAATTTCAATTACCAATCCTCGTTGCCAATGTTTTATGTCAGGTGAATTTCACCTGCTACTCGTGCTTCCGTTGAAAAAAACTTGACGGAAACCCTTCGTCTTTGTATCAGGCTGTACAAGACTGCGAATAAGATCGGAATGGCTACACGTGTGGTGGCGTATTTTCTTACTCATGAATGGGATTTCAAAAATGAGCGAACTCAAAATCTCTGGAAACAAATGGGACCCACGGACCAGCAAACATTTCCATTCAACATGCAAGACTTGGAATGGGATGAATATCTTATGAAAGTGGTTAGGGGTCTTCGGAAATACATTATAGGCGACCCTGATGACAGTTTGAAGCAAGCGAGACAGCGACTTATCTAGTGAGTAAAAATCTAAAGCTCTTCACTCGAATATATTCGCTTTGTTGGTCGTAATGCTGGCGTCAGTACGATGCAATCGAATGAATAAGTTGGTCCCCAATCGCTACACTATTCGGTCACAGCTGCGTTTTTCATTGATTTCAGCCTTCACATCGTCCATGTGATAGTGCGTCTAGCATGCGGCATCTTCCTTTCATGGATTACCTGGGAATTATTCCGTTGACACGGTTTATGATCGACACGGAAACCCTACTGTCTGTATTTGGAATTTGTTGGTTCAAGAAAATATAGGGAAGGGTGGGGCAAAATGGACCCCTGAAAAAAACATGAATGATAGAAAACATTAAAATAAAGAGTAATAGTACCGGTCCGTTTTTCCCTACCGGTCTATTTTGCCCCACCCGCCCCTATCTTTATAAAATTACTTTTTAGAACGTCCTTATGTAAATTATACGATCCGTATCAGTAAATACATTGCCAAGTTGTGTCCTTTTTTTTCGTTTCTAATCACCTTCCTGCACATTCATGTAATGAGTTGTTCAACGAAACTGTATATGGCCGAATAATTGCGATAGAACCTAGGAATCAAAATCCATTCGTGGTATTGCCATAAATAAGTAGGTAGATGCTGTATCTCACTAGGGAAAAAAAAGAAAGGGAAAATGGGTTGTCGACAAAGTAAGGATCGAATGATCTTTGACCGGGTCTGATGATTGTGGCAGTTGAACGTAAAAAATGGGAAATATCTGTGGAAGAGTAAGATATCTGCTTATCTTCAAGGATTCAAAGATCGTATGTAAAGCCAGCTCAAGCCTTATCACAGCTAATGTAGCTTAGATTAACAATTATTCATCAATACTGGTAGGTTGGATTGAAGCAAGCTACAGGTAATAGTTACATGATCGTTTTTATCAACAATAAAAGCGTTTAATTATCAGCGCACTTTATGTGAACCAGTTTTCATTGTATAAGCTTATAAACATTGATGATATACTCTACATCAAATATAATAGGTGTTCTCACTATCTGGCGTGTGTCACATTGAATAACTGGCTTAAAATGAGTGTAAATATCATCAAATTATAAATTTTCTCAGCATCTGTTAGCGAACACATCCAAAATCCCCAACGTAATCGTCATACGTCGATATGACATAAGCGAATTAATATAGTAATCGCATTTGTTGCTCAGCCTAACCCTCGAACTGCGTTCTGGGTCCATTGGTGCCCAGAAAAGTTTTCTTCACGCTTTTGCGCTCGTCTCGTTTTATAAAAATTCTTTATCATGTAACTAACAATTTTTCAAACGAAATTGTCATCTACGCTAACACTTTCCCAACACCCCAATTGATCCAGTTCCAAAAATCAATGCATTGACTCATGGATTATACCAGAGAGATTGTGGCAGCGGTGGGATCCAACGATCACCGATTTTGATTCGGTTTTACTTCTAGTTGTACCAAACGGTGGAAATTAATCCGCAAAATATTTAATTTCGCTAAGGTTTTTTTTTCGAAAAATTGCCATTTGACGAGAGGAAAAAAACGAGATGCGAAACCAATCCAAACGTAATTTCGTACTGACCGCGATGCCTGCGTTGTTCACGATGTGGCCGTAGTAGAGGTGAGTTCATCCCAAAACTGCGTTCGCTCGAGGAACAAATTATATTTCATTTCAACGGCTGTATCAGATTGGTTTCCTATCCTAAGGTAATTGTACAGCGAGGACTATGGCTCCCAAGTAGTTGTGCCAACAGAGTCCAACGTAGTTGGGGTCCTGAGAGCAGAATCCATCGATTGATATTTTTCCAATATCCATCGAATTTTCTCAATCTCGAATTGCTTCATATCAGAACTTATGCGTTTACCGCGAAGGGTGTCCACGGTTGCACCATCGCATTCATCATTACTCCGTCAGCCTCACTATATTCCACATCAGAGACCGCAAACCACTCCCTCTGATATCCAGAAAGATATATCATTTCGTCAGCATGCAGGCTGCAGCACCCGGAAATATGTGCTGTCCTACGTAGGTCGGCTAACGTGACCAATACATATCCGTGATCAATACATATGGATAATTCTAACCTTACGAAAGATGTCGCGGTTCGAGCGATATAGGTATTCAGGATGATGTATGTATTAGGAAAGACGCGATTCCATGATTGAACGCTTCGGTATATCACACAGCTGTGACAGCTGCTGGGTCGATCCTAAATCTCGATCCTGAATCCAGAATCTCAATTTTTGAAGGAAAGAATTTTTGATTAAATTTTTTCAAGTCATTTCAAAGATGACAGAATGCTTTTCATCAGAATTTTATCGAGGTCTCTCCTAAAGGAGAAAATTGGGCACCTTATATGCTGTTTTTTAAATTTTCTAGTTCCGAAATAGAGAATTTGTTTCCGCTTGGCCATGCTACGATGCTCTCATTTTTATTAAAAACTTGATTGGTTAAATTGACAAAAATAGTGGGGCAATCACCAGATATCAAGCAGCAATTGTTTGGTAATTGAATCATTAAAAAGTAATTAGTCATAGGTGAATTTTTTGCGCTTTTATTACCAATATCTGGCATACAATGTGTTATACCTACCGGTATAAGGTAGAGCACGATATATTGATATAATATACAGCAGTGATCTTACATACCGACCGAGCAAAAATGTTATCGACTCAGTCGGAATTTCGCAAATCATGAAAAGATTTCTTCAACATCGACAAAATGACAGAACGAACGTAGCCACAAACCTTTCGGTTAGAATAATCTTTACACATACTGCATAGTCAATGGTTTACTGCGTAAAAATAATTTAGGTGAATCACCGTGCTTAAAGTCGCGAGTTAAAAGGCGTCGATATTCGTATTTCGATTTAGCCAACGATTTCGTTACGTCATCGATGGGTTGACGGTTCGGCTACACGAAATGTCAGAATATTTTCAACGAGATATTAAACGTGATATATTTCCCTAAAAAATAAAAACATTTGCGTATTTGACAAATACTAAGAACATGCATACATTGTCTCGTTTACAAGCTCTCATGAATCCGTGACGCATCTACTCCTCAACAAGACATTATTCATTATTAGCTGCAGTTATAGTTTCAATATTTTATATTTTGGTTAAGATGTTCGAACCGATAGAACAGGGAAAGGTAAGAAAACGACAACACATTAGATCTCCATATTGATATCGTATTATAATCTTTACGTCCCGTTCGTATTAACATCATCGATAATTACAAGTAAATATTTATTATCCTCGTTCCGTGACATGCATCTCATACCTATACGCCCACATGTTACCTGTCAACAACAACCAATGATTCAATGTCACAAGTTTTAAGTTTTCGAATCAATCACAGTATAATCACTCAGTATAGTATATCGACTTTCATACGTATCGAGCCAATACTCAGTAAACTAGTAATATAAAGCTGACTGAAAATTTTTGACTTTTTTTAAAAAAATGTTGACTTTTAGGATATTTGTATCCATAATGGAGTTGTACTTAGAGGATCAAATACGAGAGAAGACGATGTCCACAGCACAGGAACTCTCAATATTGTCGAATATGTAAGTAGAAAAATACAATGAAAAATTTTGTCTGGAAAATTTCATAGAAATTATTTTTTTGTCCAAAAACTTGTTCAGCATTTTGTGAAAATTTATTTTCAATTTTAACATCGTTTAGAATTTGTCTGAATCACATTTTTTTAGCCTGAGAATCAACCCTCAATTTTATTGTTAACTTATTTATAAAATTGTCCAAACATCATTCGAAACACAACTCATGGTGTAGAAATTGATTATGTAGCACAATTACAGCTCAAGTTAGCCTGCTACAATTTTAAATTCATTTTTTATGCATTGGGAAATAGATAGACCTAAAATTTTGATCCTGAAATTTCAGAGTTTTGGAAAATGCATCGAATGGAAGCCGGTCGAAGTATCCGTGGTTTCAGAGAGTCAGGATCAAGATCCTGAGTGGTCATTAGTTAACACGCACACAACGCGTACAAGAACGGTATCGGAGGGACCAGATTCTCTGGGTCGATCCCGAACTGTACGAATCCTATTATCTGATCTAAAGTCTTTTCGTTTGAATCGATGCGGTCAGCAGATGACTCTTATGTTAAAAGATGGGACTACTTACGTTGTATTTTTCCAATTATCTAACGCAGACTCTTTCATTAGTTCATTGAAAAGTTTTCTAAAGTTTATAAAGTCCAGAAAAGATCGAAACATGTTTATTGTGATGGAGGCAGAAGACTCTGTGTTAGAAAAATCATTCGCTGAGTTAGATTTGTTTCAAGAAAATGCTTCTGACTATGTTTGGAAGTTTGTCAAAAATTTACATGACAGACCCTATGAAACAACTATGGAAGCTTGCAGCAAGTTAACAGACATACTGCGTGAGTTCGATGATATAGTTCTTATGATTATCATATATTTCATTCATCTGAATAACTGTATGCCGTGCCTTGAAAACGTGATAATGGTCAAACTTTTATAGGAACAATGCAGAGATAGATAATAAAGCCAATAAATCGGTAATCAATTCGGTGTATTGTTTATGATGAGTTTAGAGTTAATCAGCATAAATAATCTGATCAATTTATCTCGAACGATATGAGATATCGATATGTGTTGTGCGTAATTAAAGAAACTAGATTTATGCACAATACCTACTTCCAGAGTTTTGATGAAACTGTTGTTCTTCTTACATGTATATTACAGTCTATGAGAACTTGAGTTAGTTAGGATCTCACACCTCAGACTTGTAGAGTTTCAGTGAAAATGATTTTCAGTTCATAAAGAACCAACTCGGCGTGTAGAAGAAGCTGTCGCTGACCTGTTGAACCGTTCCCTGACTCTAGATATTCCTCAACCACCAGTATCACTGGGTTCGGGGGAGGAGTACGAGGTCATTGGTGAACCTGGAGTCGGTGTTGTTTTACCACCAAGACCTCCGTGCCCAAGAGGTAGAGAAACTCTCTTCGTTTTTGTCCACAATTTCAGTTCGCTTCTAATATTTTTATGACTCAATAATTTTAAATCAATCATTAGGTGCGCCATTGACTCAGGAACAGTGGGAAAGATGTAAAGATCCAGAAGGAAGAATAGCAGACTCTGAAGCGTTAAAAGAGATGATATTTAGGGGGGTAAGTACAGCTTTTGTAAATTGAAGAAACTTTCGATTATACTATCACCAATTTTATGTCGTGAACGTTTCTAATTGCTCTGATTACTTGATGTAGGGAATTTCGCCATCTCTCAGATACGAAGTCTGGAAATATCTTCTGAACTATTATCCTTGGGAAGCAACAAACGCCGAAAGAATAGAGCTCAGAAAGAAGAAAACGGAGGAATATTTTGCTATGAAGTTACAATGGAGGTCGATGACACAAAGCCAGGAAAATCGGTTTTCTGACTATAGGGATCGAAAAAGTTTAATCGGTTAGTCATTCAACGTTTAATTGTCATACATCACTAGTTTATCTGTACAATTGATCATGATTTGAATAATTCAACAACTTGTAGATATCATGTATTCAATAATAATGAATTTATTTCAGAAAAGGATGTGAACAGGACTGATAGAACAAATCCTTATTATTATGGGGATAATAATGCTCATTTAGTACAACTCTACGACATACTGATGACTTATGTAATGTACAATTTTGACCTCGGATACGTACAAGGAATGAGTGATTTGCTCAGTCCAATTTTATGCCTGATGGACAGTGAGGTGGATGCATTTTGGTGCTTCGTTGGGTTCATGAACAAAGTGGTAAGAATCTTAGATGGAATTCTTTGCAAATAATCAACGGTGCGAGTTATGATTTTTAATTCATTAGTTTTTTATCTTTACAGAGTACAAACTTCGAAATGGATCAAGAGGGGATGAAACTGCAATTAAGTCAACTACATTCCCTGGTCGTAATAACGGATTCCCAGTTAGCGCAATACTTGGATAAACACGAGTCTGGAAACATGTTTTTCTGTTTCCGATGGCTCCTAGTTCTCTTTAAAAGAGAATTTAACGCAAACGATATACTCATACTTTGGGAAATATTGTGGACTGACATACCATGTAAAAATTTCCTGCTTCTAGTTTGCGTAGCAATTTTAGACACCGAGAAAAATGTACTGATGGAAAATCGTTATGGATTTACTGAAATTCTAAAGGTATGATGTTGAAACGAAAATTTCCTAATTCAGTAAATGAATTCGTTAAATAGGACGAACAATTCATGTTCATATTTTTTCAGCACATCAACGATTTGTCTCTTCGCATCGAACTTCCATGGACTTTGTCAAAAGCGGAAGGAATCTATCACCAATTGATGTCAGTGGCTAATTATCTGCCGGATCACATTCGTGTTATAATAGGTCTTGAGCCGCAGCATAAACCAGAAATTATTGATTCAGAAGAAGAAATAACTACAGTCGAGCCGCAAACTAATGATAATAGTAGTCGTCCGCGGAACAGCACTAGCAGTGATAGTGGAAATGTTAGATTTGGTAATAATGAAGTATCTTTTGAAAGAGGTATAAATTTGTCGTACATGTGAGGCCAAGACATGTCCTTTGTGATGATTTTTTAAATATTTTTTCAGTCTTATCTCCGCGGTACCGTATTGAAAAGAACTTTATCGCAAATCGTGTAAAAAATAACAGATTCTATCGCGAACTGAGCTTCATTGTTCCAATTTTTAATTAGAAAATGTTTGGTATAGGTCTAGTTAGAGACTTTGAGGAAACCAGAAATTACGCGATCGGAAATACTGGGTAGAAATAAATGAAACGCAGAATTTTTCTACAATTTATAGCTTTTTCAAGATTACAAAATCTCTGGGTCTTGGAAGCCAAACAAACTTTGACTCTGCCTTAAACTTACCTAATTCTGTAATACGGTTCAAACTTTATAAGAGGTTCTCATGTTTATTGATACGTCGTTTATATTTATACTCGTACGACGGTAGCTAAAGGTCCGATCTGGCCTGAGTCGATAAATGGATAGGTAACTAATCCCGCGTTGTCTGCAGATTGTTGAGTAATAGTTACGTGAAAATTAGAACCATAAATCGTACTCAAAGATATCTTTTTTTTTTTCTTTTATTACATCGTATTTTGATACACAAAAATTACCGAGCAATTGAACGCACACGAAAGCATCGTGTGGAAGTGTGCAAGCAGCCAGGTATTTGATCTAAGATGTTTAGAATACTCGTAAATATCTGTATCAGCAAGATTTACATTGCTAATCATTATCGCGTTACGTACTTTCATACCAAATTATTGAAATCTGCTTTGAAGTTATTAGGTTTTTTTGATATTCGAGCAGACATACTATCTATATACGATAATATTGCGCTAATTGCGACGTTCAATAGTCGTGTAGTAATAATACTGCTATATTTATAATATACGTCCAAAACATCGAAAGCAGCTATATTATATTCGTCGTTTCGACGTACGAAGTTTAAACGCGAATGAATATGTCTTACTACTTTGAATTAGGCTGTTATTGATATAGGATCAATTTGAAGTTTGAAATATTTATAAACCTATTATTAAAGTATAGGCGATTCGTTATGACCATATTCGAAGTCAAATCGCATTCAAGTTATTCGTCATTGGTAAACACAGTGGGTATCGACAATTCAAACCGAAAATTTTCAGAGAAAACTATATCGGACTCTGAATTTTATTCTTATAAATTACCGGAACATAGAAATTGGAATGTTTTTTTTTTCTTCTCATCATAGTATATCGAATGATTGTTTAACGATTCATTTGAACGTAAAACTAGTCAAGTACGAAAATTGGAATTCATTAAGCTATCTGTGAAGCGAAAATCGCTTCAGTTTCCTCCATGTTTGTCCGTTCAAGTAAACAGTTTTGAATCAATAATCAAATCCATAAAAAATTCTATAATTTCTTCTGTTTGGTTGACTTTACGTTTAAAAGAATCTTTCATGTGTTTAAACCAGTAAATCAGCAACCAGCCGCAACATTAAATATTTATAAATAGCCAGCTGTTTAGTAATGTAACAATATGACTCGTATAGAATAACAGTATAAGTCACAGTTAATAAATTTCATCAAACATTTAGGTCTTTATTTAGATTTGTATAAAACATGATATTGTACTATAGCGATTGCATACTATGATGCTGTATATTTCTAATAAAAATTAATATTAATATTGAATTTTAAACTATATATTGTACATGTAACGATGACTAACAGATGTAACAACAATTACTCACTAAATGAAAGATTACACATTTTTCTATATATCCGGACATATTATTTAACTAAATAATCCCATCCAACTAAAAGATCATCAAATTCATTGATCGTATACGTATATCAGAATTTATTGGATGTCCCCGCCGTGGCGAATTGTAGCCTCGTGTTACGATTTTATTGGGCCGTGGAGATACATGTAGTCCATGACTGAGTAATATACGCCTAATGAATCTCTACCAGAAATGCATGCAACCAACTCCACCAATCCTAGCTGCGCCTAAAGAACGATTTTCAAAGATGCACTTGATGCATTTCCCAATGTGTGAACCGCGTTCGGTATGGTGTGTATCTTGACTTGAATGAATAAAGATCAAACACGGATGCTTTGAGAGATAGTTGTGCCAGTGATAACATGCCCTGTAATCAATAGATTTTTACGATAAACGAATGTGAATAAAAACAAAAACAAAACTAGTTGCGGTTGCAATTTCCAAATGGTTATAAAGCGTCGAGTTTTTAAATCCCAATGACAATAACCTCCGTTTCACAATCGGCGAAATGCATTCTTACTATTCGACGCGATTATTGAATAAATAATCAATCAGATATATCTCTAATAATTTCTCGAGTAACTATGGACGTTAACGTGAACCTAAAACGAACAAAAAATCGCAAAAGAAAACGACATTCGAAGGTTAAACGCCGCGAGCAAGCTAGATTAGAGGTTAGGTTTGCCAAACGTCGAAAATTAGTCCCTGAACGTAATGCCACAACTGTCACGAAACCTAAAGACAAAATAACTGACATCATGCAGGCTGAGACATTCTGGGAAAATTACGAAGCTGCTCACGAGTGGCAAAGAAGGTTATTGTTTTGATAAAAATACACATAATTATTAATAATGAATCCAAACCCAACACTCCAGCGTATTTCTCACAATAAATTTTACAGGCACAACGTAGAATGGTGGAAATCACGCTGCGTTGCATTAGAGCAAGAAAATGCTATTCTAAGAGATAAAATAAGGGAATTAGCTTCCAATCCGTTAAGACAAAGAGTCGATGTGTCTTGTGAACAAAAACAGAGCAGAGGCAAGAATTTGCGGAATACGAATTTGAGAAGTGAAGAATTTGACTTTGAAGATGGAAATTCTGATAATGATAATCTAGAATTTCAAGTCGATGAAGAGATGATGAAATTCTTCGAACAAAGTATTAGACACAAACTTGAATTGAAAGAAAAACGAGACGAAGAATCTGCTATGGAAAAGGCACAGCTTGAAGAGGAAGATGTTCCAATTGAAGGCGGCGCTGCTTGGATGCAGGCTAAAACTGAGGCCGCTAAATTACTTTATGGTGTTTCTAGCCCCAGAATTTTAGCCATGGAAACTGCGCTGCAAGCAACTATAGACAGACATAAAGATAGAGCCAAGCCTCAATTCTGGCCAAATATTCCTTTGAATTTGTAGAAGTTTCATCATTGATCATAGAATGATTTTGATGATTGTTATAAAGACTGGACATATGGAAGGAAAAACATTTTGAATAAATTACCAATATTCTTGATTGTGTTGAACATTATATTTTTGTATTTTCCATCAGTCAGGACCAATGTGGAGATGGAAGAAATTATTTTAACTCAGATTATAATTCTTCATGATGTAACTGTAACTTAAGTAACAAATTATGGTCAATAAAACTGCATATTATTCCTCCAATCTCGTTCTCTGATTTCCGTACTTCCTTTCTGATTCACTTTTGTATGTTTGAGATAGAGAAATCTCATTGTTCACTAAAAGTCGTCGATAATTATTGATGGAACTTTTCTAGACTGGAGCAATTATCAACGAAACATTGAATCGCACTTTAAGTCTTACAGTGTTTGTGTTGTTTTAATACGCGATCTGTTTGACAGATTGATATTCAAATGACTGGAGAACGGTTTGTAACGAACAAGTGGGCTTGATGGTAAAGTAATAGATCGTGTTACGTAACGGCTGCACTCCAGGAATGATTAATCTTTTACCAAAACCACCTGACTCTATTATACGAAAGTCACAATCAGTGAGTGATTGAGAAAAGAGTTTAAGTCATTTCATTTTACTATTCTAATAAGTTGTTTCACGTATGTAGTTACATGAGAAAATAATCTATGATAATTTTTTTGATTTTTTTATTTTTTTATTTTACCATATGGATGATTGCAAAGTATGAATAAGAGTCGTACCGTGGGACGTGGGCTCTGATACCAAAAAATCTGCCATGATACAAGATTTAATGTACCTACTGAAAAAAGTTTGCGATCAACCATATCATTTGTTACTTATTGTTGGATCCGCGACATGCGAAAGAAATGTATGTAACGATGCTTTCGCGTTTGACTCGTGCGTTTTTGGTCCAGCTATGAGAATCAAGACGAATTGCGTATTGTGGTAGAACCTACCTTCTATATAAATCTATAATTTGTTACTCGTTAAAGTCGTGGCAGCGAGGGGCCACGATTTGCCAATTAACTTAATGCAGTTTTAATAATCCTTTCCGAAGTTGAGACCTTCCGCTTGAGTCTTCAAACTTTTGTCACCTGCGGCAAGGTTTCACACGGGCTGTGGCTATTTTTGATGAGAATTTAATTTTCCTTATTTGGTTTTATTCCGACAAAAATACGTAGAAGTCTTGCTATCTATGTGTTAGAATTTTCAGTTCGCAAACTATTAATCCTGGTATAAATTCATACAAGACAATTTTAATTCAATTTAATTTGGCGGAACTTTAGCAACTCGAATATGAGAAACGGGCGAAGACCAAACTAACGTGTAATTTACTCGTAAAACAAAACTAGAACCCAAATCTCGCAATTTTTTCAACCATACATAGACATGTTCGTTCATTTACTAATAATCAGAAATAGCACGCGATTCATGGTTTCCTCATAATATTATACAAATCTTTTTGCACTGATTTTCTTAAATTATACACAAGAAGTGTTACGCAGGAACGAGAGAGGTCGCTAATCATATCCTTAAACTTAAATTCAATTATGTCTAAAGTATGCGAAAGTTCTGAACATTTCTATAACATTTTTTTCAATATTTGGTGTCTTGAAAAAACTGTTTTATCATTTTTACGATCTTCTGTGAATGTCTTCGATTCTGCGAGAGCGAAATTTTAGAATTTCGAACCGCAAGTAGTCGAGATTGTTGACCGGTTCAGTGATTGATGATAAAAAAGACTCGTGGTATAGAGTAACCAGTATTTGTCGTAATCAACCGACTGAAACATTTCCCTAGCTCTTTGTTGCCGCAACCTCAGTCTTACAATTAGCCTCAGTTCTGAGCTCTGGTTTGATCGTATACAAAATGCCTATACGCTGGCTGTTAGGAATCCGAGACTCGGCAACACAAAGATTCGAAATAATCAAAGTTTCGGAACTGTGAAAAACAATTCGGTCACGTGAAATCGTCGATAAAAATCAATCCAACCATTCACAACTATAGCTTTACGAAAACAATCAACTAACTCGAGAAACGAAGACGACCAAGAATCAACGACAAACCCATAAATGAAATTAGAATTCTTTTCTCTTCACCGAAAAGTCCGAGTGATAGATATAAATGGGAGTCACAGTTATATGCTACTTAGGAATGTTCAAAGAAAAACTCAGTGATTCCCTCACTGATTCTGATAATCGTTCTTCACATAGTGGATATTTAAATCGTGTAAAATTATGCTCGAAGAATTCATAAGGTGAACTGAAACATGGCTTTCAGAGCAGTTCAATTCTGCTATCAAAGTATGAAACCATAGCCTTTATGGTATATCTGTGAGCGAAGCTATGAATAGAAACTATAATCGAACTCGTTTCTGTATAATATAGATGCAACGTACTATCCATAAAAGTATATAGAAGCTGAGCTGCAATCGGTATAACAGCGTATGGTGGTAGCGCTGTGTACTGATTACGGTTACGGTTCAGGCTTGGCAATAAATGACACCTATATATCTCAGGATGTACGTACCCAAGAAAGTAATTAATCTAGGGAATTTAAAATACCAACCAATTATCTTTATGTATAGTGTTATTATTAAATTTGTACTTCTAACAGAAATATCGGTACAATTGTATTTGTTGCTGAGTAAAACTTGATTAAAAAGCGACTTATATTGTACATTGCATAGACATTTCCTATTATAGCGATGCCGAGAAGTTCAGTTTAGAGGTATAATATTCCGAACGAATTTTTCATTCTTCAAATTATCCCCCTTCAAAAATTTCAATATTTTTAAATTACGATCAGCCACCGCCTCGAGGGCGTCTAATACTCATTCATTAAAATCAAGAGAAGCTCATACCATGGTTTGTTAATCATATTGCGATTAATGCGTCAAATATCGTTCGCGAGAACATCCATCCCGGGAACAGCTGCTGTATTAGTCGAAAGAGCAAATATCTTGCTCGTTTAGTTACGATCTGAAAAGATAATTTTTTATTATCAATGAGCTTTTGACATCGATGTATAGAGACACGTACTACAATGAATTATTTACTCAATTAGTTTTTGCGACGTCGTTCAGTTCAGGTAATCGATTGACACTCTAGTCTTTTGTATAAAACGGTGATTTTTTCACCGAAATTTGAAACTACTCGAAAATAAACCGGAAATGATAATTGTTAACCGTTTAACAGGGTGAAATACTAAAATTACTCCGTGCGATGGAGCGTGGTAATGAGAAAAAAAAAAAAGAAAAAAAATTGGAAAAATAGTTCCAAGAAACGTTCACGATCTAAACTATAAAACTATAGATCGGTATCTCTCGGCTACCAACAATGAATATTAGGTGCTATACGCAACAAGACTAAAGTTGTCCATTAGGCATCTGGGTTCCTATATACGATCGGAATAAGTTGCGTCACGTATATGTGTCTGCGGATACAAAAGATCGTTTAATTAAACTGGAAGCGAATCGTTTACGTGTACTTCGTGCGATAGATTAATTCATCTTATGTAGAAAATTAGTTATTTCTAACTTAGCCACGGCCTTTCGCGATGTGTTTTTTTTTTTTTATTCTTTCGGTTTGTCCTTTCTTTTTCAATTTTTTGTTCCTCCCTTCCGCCTTATTACATTTACAGCCCCACCTTAGATCCTCGTATATCCTATGTACCTACAATAATTATTGCGAGTGAAACGGTTCGCGTTTATAGGTATACCTACATATAGATATAGGCGTCGACACACGCCATCCGATCTCCTCTTCTACGACAAAAAGCGAAAAAATTGATTTTATTGTTCCGTAGTAATTGCCTTTTGCCGTTTCTGCTTCCCATAGATACCTTTACTATATAATACAATATAATTGTTATACATATTACCTACCGTTCAAATAATCTACTCGCTAGACACCTTTTAAACAAGTTATTATACCGATACTTGAATCAGATTAGTTTAGGTTCAATCGAACGACCCGGAGTAGAGGTATCTTGCTAGAATGTAATATTTCGCGCACCTTTAACGCCCACAGATCAAAGGTCAACCATATTATATCCACCTATATATGCATACACGTATAGGTATATTGTTTTCTAACCGTAAAGACTAGAATTGGTCATATTCAGGTATGTATAAACCTACTCGCTTATGAAACGATAAGATGATGATTGTTTCTTTACAAACATGTGCGTGGCTATTTCAAAAATTACTTTATTTAAATTACACGGCATATCACGTACGTCTTTAATCTATTTAGTTATATATATATGTATATGTAGGTCTATTATTATATATATATATATATATATATATATATATATATATATATATATATATATATGTATATGTAGGTCTATTATTATATATATATATATATATAATGCGGTATACATACCTGTACTTATTTGTAACCCGCAGTCGATAGAACCGGGACTCTGCCACGCTTGACGAGAACACTTAAATAAGTTAACGTAACTAAGTAAGGTAGAGTACCAAGAATCTATAGGTACCCACGGGCCCTTCGGTCCGTACGGCAATCCATCATCCATGAAGTTTCGAAGGTGACTTGAAAGTTAAAAATCACTCTCACTTCCACCCTTAAGCTTTGGCGGTTCCGTATAGCTTACAATCTCCAGCTCTCTCTCTCTCTCTCTCTCTCTCTCTCGATCTTTTGACTTTATATAGTATATACTTGGTGTAGCTCTCCGTTCTCAACTCACGTCTGACCGTTACAATAACAATTAGTTACTTGACCGTACGCCCAGCCCTCTAATTCTCTTTTAAGTCTCAGGTAAAACTGGAGAGCTATGCGAGACCTTGAATTTATACCTAGGGAATGATGTTTGTTCTATCTATGAACGGTTCAAGGTTCTGTTTATTACTCTTCTCCTTGCCCTTTGTTCTTAAGCTCCTCCACCCACGCCCAGAAATAAAAATTATACTATTCTTTAAAGGGAAAATTCGATGCAGAAAATTGATAACTATACGACCCGGGAAAATTTTGAGAAACTCAATGTCACACTTTCTCCAAAGTACTATATCTTCGACGAAATTCTGCAGCGTGATGTTGTTTAATAACGCATTTTCAAAGTTTTAAATTTACCCAATTTATCCAGCATTCTGCTATTACTGCTCCGGGTTTCCTCAATCTAGATAATCTTAGGGCGGAATTTAATCGAGCATTGGAGGCTCGAACCTTTTTCTTTTCTTGGACCCTCGTGAGACTATCTGCAGGGCTATTGGATACGTTGGCAGCGTACCTTCTAGGCAATCGCCTGAAGCGATGAATAATTTCGAGCCTAAGCTGAGGTACGACGTATACCATAACTCGGAGCTGCAAGCATAGAAGATCGTAGAATACAGATGTCCGGCGATGTTGAGTGGGCCCGTGATTTTCAATCGACAACTTTGCCGCACGTATGCGTATGTACCTGCACGCTTCGAGTCTTGTATCCATTCCAGCATTAAAATGTGAGACTTTAGAAACCGAGACTTGTTCTAGAATTTGAAGTTTCAAGAGACGGCGGGGATCGGCGGGTCGGCCAGGTTGATCGGGATAAAAGTGGAGAAAGGCGGGAACAGACTAAGAGACCGAGAACTAGGCGTGTGTGTGCGTATAAATGTGCCATGGAGCTCTTGGAACCTCAGAAGGGCTTGGCTATTCCATCAATAGTTATCTCTAGGTCCACTGGTTGACACGGGCCTTGGAACTTTGAGAACCAGTTCGAAGTCCCGCCCGATTCCTCGCTCGGGGAAAGTCCCTAATTACCAAGATAACGCGTGTCACGATGTCAGCCCCGGTTACGAATCGGTCTTCTCCTTAGAAATTCGGGCTCCATTCTAGTAGGTCGGATTTTGGTGGGTACCGAATAGATATGCAGCGTTTCTCAGTGGAGAGAATCAACAAAAATAAAACAAATATATACCGAAGAGATTAAGAGTGAGGTAAAGAAACTACGATCTCCTAAATCGAGACCAATTACCAACTCCTTATAGGCCTAGACATACGTATATACATATAAATACGCGTTTTCAGGACCATGTTAAGCGCCGTTGAGCCCAGAAGCATCCTTTCGGAAACGAGACCCTTCGCCCTTTCTCAGCAGGTAAGAATAATCTAGGGAACTTATATAGTCAACAGGTTTCTCACTCACTGTCACTAATTTTTCTTTGAAAAAAATTCAGTTCTCGAATCAGTTGTATTCGTTACGTACGTGAAGTGAGGAAAAGCACGGTAATTGTAACTATGCGAGGCGTAAGTAGCAGTCAGAGATCGATGATCCGACGGTTATTGAAATAAAATGAGATAAAACCGATTTTTAGTCACTTTACAAACCTATTTAATTACGTATATCATTACTTTTGCCAGAAAAATGCATCATTGTTCAACTCCGAGGTTGATATCTCATCGTGTTTACTTCCAAAGTTAATATCTTTCTTTCTACTCCGTTCTTGAATGTATAATTGAATAACCAGAGCTACGCGGTAATAGCTATAACATCCCTACGTAAAATTCTCCTGAGTCTAGCCGAGACAATTTCATGATACGCAAAGGCGAGATTGAAAGAAGTCATTGCACGCTATGGCAAGGGGTGGCAACGAGCACAACATCTTCGTGTTAACCGATCGCGTGTAACACTCTCAGGCAATGTTTTACCTCGAATGTAAGTTTCCTTCGAAGTGTTTTCTCCTTCTTCTTCTTCTTCTTCTTCTTCCGCGGTAAATTTCCTGGAGAGAGAATTACCGAGAGCAGATTAATATGTTATAGTATTTTCTAGAGGCGAGAAGATCTCGACAACGATGGGCGACATGGGCGGGATGAAAAAGGATTCGAGAGTCCACGGTTCAGGGAAGCGGGAACGAAGGATTGAAAATTGAAGAATGGTGGGGGTGATGGGACCAGCCGCATAATGACAGGGTGCTGGGCGCGCCACGGACCGCTAACGAACCAGCTTCGCTTCGGCCTGGCCAAGGCCCCATACAGCTAGGAGACAAGACTGTATTATTTTACCATTTCGAAGGTCGAGGCATCATCAGAAATCATCGCCGAATCCATATAATCAGTAGAGGGTTACGTGCAAGCATGATTTTAAGAGGGCCCTAATTGCGAGGGGTACTTGGAGGGAAGGATACCTTTGAAGGGTCCTTCGTGGAGGAGGTAATCACGAACACCAAGTTGATAAAAATTGGACTCACTACAGCTCTGCTCTAATCACCTTCGCTTCGCGTTCAAAATGAGCGACGTGTATTTAGGAAACTATTAATTCGACGAAACCAAGCTCTCAAATTCCATTTTCATTACACACGTATACCTAATCCGTTTTACTGCACTTTCAAATCTCTCAAGTCGTTGACCGTTCCTCAATTTTAAGTTACCAATTTTCTTCGCCATTTTCTTCATTTTGATAATACTTGGATGGTAATTTCAAAGTTTAAAATAATTGTAAGAAATCGTGGATGCGACGTTTGGAAAAATTTCTATTACCGCCTGGCACAAGTAACCCATAACTTTCCCCTGTTCGTAATTATCCCTCCCTGAACATACACACCTTATAATATCATCCGTAGTTCACCGTGGTGAACAAAACCCATTTTCTTCGGTTGGCATTTCGGCGTCGTGACCTAAAGCGACGCCTTTTACCTTCTCCGTGTCTACAGGTTTTACACGTACTCATAAGGGAATATAAGCGAATCTAATTGCAAGTGCGATCAACATGTGGAATCGGGTCTGATGGTTGACCGATTGAAGCAACGATATTATCATAGTTTTCATCACCGGGAATAAAATCGGTATCAAATTGTAGTGAACTAATCAATTTTATAGCGAACGTGGAATATCACGATAAAATAGTAATCATATTCCTTGTACAACGATATATTAGGTTTAAAATCTACATCGGAATTTCGTTGCGAGTGAGTGAAGCAAGAAATTACAACCTACCACGAACCTATGTATTCACGCGACTAAGGATCGGCCAGATTCTACGATTCTTTGCCATCGATCATCGAATTGCGAACAAATTTTGACCATTTTATTATTTCTAATCATTTCCGAATCTTCTATCCATTATGATGTCCGTAGGTATAGCTTTTTATGATTTAGCCAGCTAATTCTGGATGAAATCTAAAAAATTCCAGAGAAATTTCAAATGAAAATGCTCGATGTTAACTGTATATATAGGTACTATATATATATACAGGTATATGAAATTAGAGTTGGAACGTAGCTGGGCTATAGAATAATCCTGTAATTGTTAAATAATAAATAGTTGAGAAATGGAAAAAATTATTACTTTGGCATGTATATGATAGGTACCCATACCTTTAACCTACGATGGTGAAATTAGTTGGAAAGTCTTTTGATTGCAGATCGAGTAACGATTTCAAATACCATATATTCGACACGCACGCACGCAGGGACGTATACAAGCGTATTTGTAAATCTGCATATCTAATAAGTCCATAAATGTTGGGTAGTAGTAAATAACATAGCGATCGAACCTCGATCGAATCGTTCAGTCGTTGCTCAAACGAATATCATATGCCTGTGTCGGTTAGAATAATTTTAAATTTTCATGTCTGCTTGAAATTCCCGCGCGCGACATCCCGGAATACAAATCTAGTAAACGTGGCCCACCTTTTATCGCATACAGTTAATGTCAGCGAATTAATTATTTCAATAATCGTAAAGCTAGCCTACGCGCGCAGTTCTCCTTTATTAACCATCTCTCTTCTAAATGGTTTACGACTCGCTCACGATCAGACCCGCTAGTTATTCCTTTCCATTCTGACTCTAATAACGCTGTGAAATATTGTCACCGAGGGGATATAGATATAGGTGTGTCGTGTCATGTCGTAATTACTGCTTTATCTATTCAGATTTGCACCGTACCGTGTTCGTGTTAGAGCTTTCTGAAATTGCCAAAACACTGATCAAAGCCAATGATTATACGAATAAATAACCAATATATAAGGCCTCAATCAGCATAACTTATATCACGCACATAGATTGCGATAATTTAACCGAAGGATCATGATTCTAGTTGCGGGATTCTCTTATACCTATGCCGATTCATATAAACTACTGTTTAAATTTATCGTAAGAAATTCCGACGAGTTAATCGCGATCATTACAAAAAGAAATGATCGTTTTTAAAGTCCAAACGAAATTTCATCGATTGATTCTCGTCGTTTTTATCTATTTGACAATCAAACAATGTATCAAACGGAGTCCATAACCATATGAAAATCGATATCTCTGTTATATTCATTGTTCAAATAGAAAAAAAATGGTATACAGGATTCGGCATTTTGTCTAATGACAGAGTCCAAATAACCGCCGTAATCCGATCCACGTCTGAGAAAATATGGCTCATAAATTTATTTCGTAAATTTTCAATTTGCGGGCTGGTATAAAACTTGAGTTCGAAAAGTTTCCGCGATAGGTACAATATGTCATTTTATGCGTGTATAATATCGGGCTTAGTATGTGTATGAACTATCGGAGCGAGGGAAATGCAAGCGAAGAACCGCAAACCGCGAATGTATTTCGGCGAAACCGCGGTAGGTACTTCGATTGCTGATGAAGACAGGTCTTCTTGCGTTTAGACGATGGGTATATATATCGTTGGCCCGAATGCCAATCATTTTGTTAATGACGCGGTGACCGGCCTAATAATAGATACCGAGTAGGACCGATTTTGTAGTAGACGAATTACCGCGTGGCGGTGTCCTTTTGGTAGGGCTGTGATCCTTCAGCCGATCCCTTCGGGGGCTCTGTAATTACATATCGCGACAGTGCAGGCGCCGCTCAGAAAACTTCTCGACCCCATACA
The DNA here is from genome assembly GCA_963978835.1 of Tenthredo scrophulariae. Taxonomy (NCBI): domain Eukaryota; kingdom Metazoa; phylum Arthropoda; class Insecta; order Hymenoptera; family Tenthredinidae; genus Tenthredo; species Tenthredo scrophulariae. The sequence continues at coordinate 6,469,863 of OZ022230.1, read as the reverse complement.
GCTTCCGCCCTGAAATTCTAGCCGGCCAATCAGCTTCCAAAAAAGAGCAAAAAAAAAAAAAAATGAAAAAAACCAACAAAAAAAGAAATCAACTCTTTATAGAAACTAAGAACTTTATATCTATTAGCAGCTACAACGTCTTTGATTAGCACCGTACCCAGCTGGTAATAGAATAACTAAATTTTAATTATGTACTCTGGTTTTTCTCTTTTTATAAAATTCACTCCGCTACACAGGATTCGGGATATATGAGTATATACCACGATCGCCGCAGGCAAAGAACAATAAGAGAAACAACATAGAGATTAACTTGACTCTAATCGTTCTGGAAATTTGAAAATTTAGTCTCAGTTTAGTGGAATTAATTTTGAAGGTAGATTTATACAGCTGTACGATCCTTCCCAATCTCTCAGGCTTCTATATGTATTAGTTCCGAATTTTCTGTGGAGCAAAAAGCTGCATTCGATTCTCTGCAAATCTTAGTAATTTTAATGAATAGTCAAAGTAATTAAAGAAAAGTACATAATTAAGTCTATCAAGGCAATGGGGTTCTTCGTTCTCATCCACGTCGCGACGATAATGATGAATCACCTTATATGATAGTAGAAAATTTTTGAAAAATCTATACGATCATAAAAGGAATGAAATTAGTGGGGTCTATCTAACATCGCAGAAATATTGTACAACAACTTGGATATAATTGATGGGTGATTAGCGAAGTTTGCAGAGCTTAATAAATGCGAGATAAAAGTGCAAGTGGCGTGCGATGGACGTGCGTAGAATAGACAATTACGTATTGACAGCTGGTTACGGATGAAACTTGAATGAGCTCGACCTGGCTCAGCGGGATAGAGTTCGAGGAAGCGTTTTCCACACGAGATGTATATATACCCGGCTATATGACACAGAGATAAAGTCGAATAAGTAGGCAAGCTGGTGAAGCCAGACTTATATAAGATAAGAAGAAGCTACGTTGACATAAAATCTCTCACCTCGTCTTATTCTGATATTATGATCCGAGTGTAAGAAAATAGCCTCTACGTACTACAGTCGTTGATATGCTCGTAGTAACCGGTCCTTGACCAGTAAAGAGGACGTTTCTATAGTCAGATTGACCCCACGCGCAACGATACTAGCTACAACCATCATTAGAGGCACAGTTGCAATCCTTGCCGTATCATATTCACGCGGATACTCGACATACTATTTGAAGTTACAAAATTCTCTTGTTTTTACAGAAAATTCGGGGGAATTTCCATTCGAGGAATCTTTTTCACGCGATTTTCATCCTGGTCATCCACTCATTCGTTCAGAAAAATCGAAACGATTCTCATAACGAAAATTCGTTATTCTAAATTTTATCACCGTGGGATGATTTTCGGATTCGATGGAGAAGCACGCGAGTACAAGATTATACCTTAAGGCAATACGTCGCTGACATTCTATTATACTGGTAAAAATACAGTATTTTCAAATACAAAACGACGCAATTCACTTCGCAATATATCAATCGGTATAAATACCAGGTATGAAAATCGGTGTTAAATAAAACAAAAAAAAAAAATGCATTTATTTTACTGTTCCTTTCTTCACAATCATAAACTATGGATCCCTAGAACTGCGGTTCGGTATTTAAGGGGTTCGCACCTGCAAAAAGCACTTTCATTTCACAGCCCGTAACCTGCAACCTAGTGTGCCCTATACAAACACAAATAATGCCCCATTGTAGGCATTGTCGGTGGGCTGGCGGCAGGTCTATCTGCCCACTCCCCGAGTCAGGTAGAGGTCCCCAATCCCCCGGGCCTTAACTCTCCCTGCACGTTACCCCACGTTCAAATGTTACTTATATGAGACCCTAGCGTCAGCAAAGGCGATGACTTTCTGACAAATTTCAATCGTTCTTTATGAGCCATTTTTCCGTCCTTCATCTCTGCCCGCAGCTTTTATATCCTTACTGCGGTGCAGAAATATTACCGCTTAATCGTCACAAGTGCAGAAGGATTTTAATTACATTTAAACGTCCATCACTCTCATTGAATTATACTAATAACTCAGTTTTCTGGATCAACTGTATACAACCACTCGTTAAATACGATTTCGACTTCTTATTAAGTTTAATGAGAATACGTGTACAAGACGTGATGTACACGGCTGCATGACGTACGCTCGTTTGAAAATTAAACTACGGGTATATACACCATAGATAGATCGCGGGGTAGGGTAGAGGTATTATAGGTACGTACATAGGTAGAACAGGCAGGTATACGGGAGTCAAGATTTGCATCTGGTATGTTAACGGAGTAAGCAATTAATAACAATTGCTAGCTGGAGTAATCTCAGCCCACGTGTATGTAGGCATACCTGCAGCTGCATATACATTATACATATACATACCTGTATAGCATACCTACACATGTGTATAATCGATGCATGAGTGGTGCATTGCATGATCCTCGAGTGGCGGCCAATACTCATATCTATAATATACGTATACAAATACTCACAGTCAGATGTCTTACCTGTGCCACAATAGCTAACGATTTTCATAAAGTGATTAAACTTCATTCGTCTTCAATTTCATATCACGTTGATATTAATAGATACATCTCATGTTATTTCCTTCGTACAACGTTAAGGAAATATATTTTTTTCCTTTTTTATATCACCTATAAGTGCCCAAACAGTTATTCAGAGTTCAAATATCTGATATACACTTGCATGTTGATATATTTAGCAAGAAAATGATTGAATATCATTCCTTCCATGCAACTCTTTACCCACCTATAATACACCTCGCATCTATATCATACAACTTGGGTTGGCAAATGCTTAACAATAAGTAATATTGATCCGACAGAGGAAAGCTGAAATGCCGATAAAAGCGATATCTTCCCGTCGGTATACATATATATGTATATGCGCAGGAACTATCTGACCGTAGCTGTAGGTTTACTGAGCTGCTGTAAGGTATAGGGACCGTAAGGCAGCCAGCCACCAGGTATAAGTTCTCTTGGCGCGACGGAGAGTTGAATGCCGGGGCCAGTCGGGGCCGGATCATAGCCCCCTCTCCAAGATGGCCGCCAGGTAGTGGGTCCCTCTGGCAGGAGCAAGAGCTGGTGTGCCAGGGGAAGGGTGCCGCATCGCAGGTGCCGCCATGTCAGTACATGCCTAACTTCGAAGCCGCGTGGAGCAGTCGGTTAGTCACGCGAATCCGTGCTCCGAGTACCACGTTCCGATAGGATTCATCCCCTAAAAGGCCCCCCCGAAAGTATATCTTTAGTGATAACGGGGCCCGGACGTGGGTTAAAAGAGCTGATACATATCGGTACTCAATGTAGTATCGACCGCGTGCGAGTATAGAGTGTTTGTGCGTGCGTGACCCGGGTTTTTCGGCCTCGTTGCCGTCGTTATATAGCTGTGCCGCGGTGCGCTGGACCGTCTCGGGATGTTGTTGGGAGAGGCGATCAGGGCCCGCTGAGCGGCACGATTCGACGAGCCCGGCTCGTGTACATGTATATACGTATATACGTGGAGTCAGGCCGTTGGGCTGCTGCAGGAGTTGCCCAGGAGGTTCGAATGACCGAAAAAATTTCAAAACCACCTCGCGTCGTGCCCAGAGTTAGAAATCAGGGTTGATATAATGAAATGGACCAAAGAACCTGCCACGGGACTAGACCGGCGATGACCACCTAAAATCTCTCTGCACGATAAAAATACGAGCTCAAAGTTATCAACCTTACACATATCGCCTCTCTTTACCTCTCTCTCTCTCCTACAAATACCAGGGACCTAAGGAGGGAGAGAATATATCTAGGAGGAATTCGCCCCTTTATAGATGATGGGATCGCGTGTTGGAACGTGACGAGACGTTCGCAGGATTTCTCTCAACTACCAGTCTTCTGCGAATCGTTGGTTTTATAATAGTGTAACGTTGCTACATATATCGTATGAATTATTCGTATCATATTATTATTGTTATTTCACCAATATTTATGGAAGAGATATTAATCTCGATACTGTAACAGTGTTTATACATGTAATATATAGTGCTGTAACATACTGGATTAAAATTTGTGTATATATACCTAAAGCAGTGGAATTATAGTGTTTTGTGTGTTATAATCGTATGGGATATACACTGAATTGTGTCAAAGAAAGCTTTCAAGATCGTTCGAGGATCCCTTGAAACAATCGACAATCGACAATCGACGAATATAGTGAAGCGCTACGAAGCGCGGTGCGAGTATACAAGAACAAGAAAAAGGAAAACAAAAAATGGAACCCTCCTGCAGGTAATCCTCGCTGTCGAGGCACCAGGATGCAGCCAGCACAGGTCGTCCTCCTGCTAGTCCTAGGGACGTCTTTCGTCCCTGGACCAAGAGCCGAGCTTGTCCGGCACCTGGAAGTGTCTGAAAATGCTCCCCCGGGTACCCGGGTGGGTTTAATAGACGCTGAAAGTCCGCCTTACCTGATCGTTCACGTGCTGGGTTCTGCGGTCGAGGCGGATCTGATCGTGGATCAAGCTACCGGCGAGATAAGGACCAGGGTGCCCTTGGACAGAGAGACAAGGGCATCTTACAGTCTCGTCGCGTTGCCGCAAAACGGCGATAACGTTCGCGTCGTCGTAAAGGTCCTCGACGAGAACGACAACGCGCCTGTATTTCCTAACGATCACGTCGACGTTGAATTCCCCGAGAACTCACCTAGGGACGCTAAACGCGCTCTTCCACCGGCCAAGGACCCGGACTTGGGTCAATACACGACTCAAAGATACGAAATCGTCTCTGGTAACGTCGGGGACGTTTTCAGGTTGGCGCCACACCGAGGCAGGGATGGGGTCCTCTATTTGGACCTTCAAAACTCTGGATCTCTTGATAGAGAATCGAGGGCGAACTATAACCTCGTGATAGAAGCCTTGGACGGCGGTGCTCCGCCACTACGATCTCGGTTAAGGGTGAACGTGACGATACAAGACGTCAACGATAACCCACCGATTTTCAATCAGACTCGATATTCTGCTAGTGTACCGGAAAACGCAACCGTCGGAACGTCGGTGCTGGCAGTGAACGCGCGGGACTTAGACGCCGGCGATAACGGAAAGATAGAATATTCTATAAACAGGCGGCAATCCGACAGGGAAGAGATGTTCAGGATAGATTCGGAGACGGGTATGGTATACGTGAACAAACCGCTTGACTTTGAGTCGAAGGAAAGACACGAGCTGGTTATCGTTGCCCGGGACAGAGGCGCTCAACCGCTCGAAGCTAGTGCGTTTCTTTCCGTCCGGGTGACGGACGTTAACGATAACCAGCCCGCGATAACGGTTATATTTTTATCCGACGACGCGACCCCAAAAATATCCGAGAGTGCTCAACCCGGGGAATTCGTCGCCAGGATATCCGTCAGTGATCCTGATTCCAGGACAGAATACTCTAACGCAACGGTTACCCTGTCCGGTGGCGATGGCCACTTCGGTCTGGCTACACGAGACAATATTATCTACCTCGTCGTCGTAGAGCGGCCCCTGGACCGCGAGGAAAAACCAGTCTACGAGCTCTCCGTCGAGGCCACAGACGCCGGGACACCGCCGTTGCGTGCCGCTAGGACTTTCAGACTTCTTGTGACTGACGTTAACGATAACGCGCCAAAATTTGGACGAGATTACTACGAGGCTCATCTTCTTGAAGCTTCGGAACCGGGTACCTCCGTCGTTCAAGTGTCAGCCACTGACCTGGACGAGGGTGCGAACTCCGCGATAAGATACTCGCTCAAGAACTCCACCTGGTTTACCATCGACGAGTACACGGGTGTGATAACAACCGTCACCCATGTTGATTGCGAGGCCGATCCCGCACCAAAGTTAATTGTATTTGCTACCGATTCCGGTCGACCTCCGCTCAGTAGTAGTGCGACTGTTCAGGTCACCGTTCATGACCTTAACGACAACGAACCGATCTTCGAGAAGCCACTCTACAATGTGAACGTTTCCGAGGACCTGCCGATCGGACGCTGTTTTCTCAAGGTAAGGAGCACCGATTTTTTTCAACTCGACTTCTCTCTTGTGCGTATCGTGCAACAGATATTCATTTCGCGAATCTATTTTCGTATTCGTCGATACTTTCTTTCAATATTCACATCACGGTGTCCGCAAACGATGAACAATGGAAGACGACGATGCAAAAAAAAAAAAAGAAAAAGAACCTTCGACGATCTCGCGAGAGATATTGCGACTCTGGTCAGGTGAATAAACCGAGTAGCAAATCAGTTTTCGATACCTTATCAAAAACCGGAAATATAACTATATATGCGACACAAGAATTCAGCCGAATAATCGAAGATGTTTGTGGAATGAATGTGCGATAATTCATCGCAGTTTGAATTTCCGTTCAAGTTGTGCGGATTATATTCATGTTGAACGTACGCCGAGGTGGTTACATTATGTAAGCTTGAAAGTAATGTATTGTATGCATGTGAATACGTATAATAAGGAGTTGAAGGCTCGGCTGGTTGACGGAGTGACTGTCATTCATAACGCCTGAGTTTTATCTGTTTTCTTCTTCGAGATTGCAGTCATCCGCATCGATGGCTGGTGCACCAAGGAAGAATAAAGTCCCCCTGGGCCTAATGTCTAAGAAAATTCGAAAGTATATAAGCACCCGCGAGTGGATCTTTCAATGATCATTTCGTGGGCCGTGGGTTTAGCTCCGCGGATGTTAATTGTTGGCCCGATGTCATATTTTATTGGTGTTTCAGTACCTAGTTCAATGTTGATTTATAATTGTTGTCAAGTCGGCTATAATTATTATAATTACAGATTTTTCGTCTGTCCATAGCCGGAATGAAATTGACCAGGCGTCCGACGCGCCCCACGAAACAGGTTTAGACTTCGTGCTACAAGAACGATGCGCCAAATATTAATTAGCAGTTCGTGATTCGCGGCTAGGCGACCCGACCGTTGTTTTCATTATCCTCTGACTAATATGAAACTATTTGCCGTTTGACTGTAATTAGCGAGCATCCCATTAGTCCCAACTCTCACTGCATATACATATATATGCAGTATATGTGTACAATTCACATCATACATATATATAAATATAATATATATATACACACAAATGTAACAGCCTACCAAGACCTTGCGTTATAAACTCAAACCAGAATCAACGAACCATTTTTCTTTTTATCTTCAGTCCCGCGATTTCACTCTCGCAGACTACTTCGTACGAAAAGAAGACACTTTCGCACGTGGACTGAATCCCTTGCTCTCTTAACTCCCTTCTTTTACAACCGGGCTGCATACACGTTTATCTCGACTGCCTAACGAATATTCTTAAATATCTTCCACCTCTTCCGAAACGGGGTACCTAGTTATCTTCTCGTTCGATGAAGGAGATGATAAAATGGCATCAAGTGATGACAGATAGTTACTCAAAGTTGAATCGCCGAATTTTATTTCCTCTTTTCTCTATTTTCGATCAGTTATTTTACGATCTAGTTTCCAGAAAAGAATAATAATTTCCGATATATGATGAACGATATACATTTCAAATGTACAGTCATATGTCGCCTCGTCCTGGATATATATATGTGTATAACCTATGGCCCAGAACACCTACCTGTGGATAGGTAGGCGAGTATACAAAGTGATGGGTAATAGTTAACCACCATCTGACATCTGGCGTAACGTGAGACTCTGGCGTATTCACGTACTAGTACCTACGTGCATACTGTGTTACATACCGATGAAGGTACTGGTACCTACAGTATAGACAGGCTATACTCTGCTTTCAAGTATAAAGCAACCGGCGTTTACGACCCTCGACTCTCGCGAGGTTTGCACCGTGAGTTTCGCTTTCCTTTTTGCACCATTTCTCTTGGTGTATACCAAACCTGCGGTGTTTATCTGCGCTGATGAATCCAACGTTTTAAATTATGCTAAACGGGTGAAGCGAGTGAATTGGTACAATTTGGTCAACGGAGGCTTGGCTCAGACTGACGGCCATGACAGCAATCGCACGCGAAAGGGGTGTTGGTATAAAATTTAATGAGGATAAAAACTGAGGTGAACAAACCCCGCGAGTTAATCTTCCATATAATTACTTTGGCATCGTCGAGGAGACTATATTGTTTCATAAATTATCATCGGCAAAACAGTTGGCTGCTGCAGTCGTGGGTTTTAATGGTTCGCATGCCGCGGTTCGAATGTATCCTTTTATTTCTGAATTATTATCTTCTCCATTCATCCATCCAGGTAGCTACCAAAGTATTCCTTGTTCACTAATTAACCCGCGTTACTTAAGCCCAGGGAATTATATAAACGGTATAAAGTGCTGGACCGATGAACGTATACGTAACCACCTACCTATACCAAACTCTAGTTAACTTTCTTAACTTAATACATCTAGGTATATAAGCTGTTATAATTTTATCGGGGGGAAAATCTACATTGAAAATTTTTACTCCTGAAGAAAATACCAGGTGTATATGACTTTCGTCTTACAGGCAGTGAAAATAGCGATGTAAAAACCGCTGAAATAATTGCGTCGGGGCTCTTAGCTCTAGCGGTAAAACGCCTCGAGCGATGATTATAACTAAGCAAGGATCTGGCCTATACGACGAGCGAAGTTCTTTCAATTAATGGAACTCTAGGGAAAATTACTCCTCTCTTTGCCTTCTCTTTCTCTATCTATCTCTGTTTCTATCTCGAGGTCCTCATTACTCGCCAGAGGTCGCAGGTGCCTCACTAAGAGAGAGGCGGAAGTGTGTCTCAGAGTGCGTTTACTTCGACCAAGACTTCACGCGCGACCCACTGCACTCTCTTCCTATATGATACTTCATTTGCAAAGTTTAAAGTTCAGCGAAATCGTGTATAGAAGGCAGTATTCCGCTCGCTTGGCTAGAAATTTCATCAAAAACTTGTCGCCCTAGGGCAGGTGAAGGGGGGGGGGGGGGGAATTATCTCGGAATTTCCACGCTCTGATATACCTATGTGCCGTGATGGTATTTCTTGGCACGATGATGGGCAGGGCACCCGCCACTCTCGTATTCCAAGAGCAGAGCAGAGAGTAATCCCACGCAGGTCTGTGCAGAGGACGTGGACAGATAGTAGGTATATACTGTAGGAACAACTTTCGACGAGTGCAGCAACGCTCCACCGATGCACGTTGCGTGCACGCGCTGATGGAGGAGAAAGCGGCCTTAACTTGCCTGACGAGATGCACCGCTCGCGCGAAATTTTTTCCTTTCTTTCCTTTCTTTTTTTCCTATCGTCTCATTTTCCGCTCAACACACAATTATAATATAAGTACTCCGGAAAAACAAGGCCAATATGGAATTCGTATAACGTTTTTGAATCCCGGTCTCGTCGACCGTAGCCTTTCACAACTCGCAGCATAAGAGGAATTGTCTCTTTCGTGGAGAGATGTCTTCATAGATAACGCGTTTTTTTTTTCTACAAGCTAGCTAGGAGAAAGGCAGCAGTTCTTTTTTCATGCTGTTTTTCATCCCGAACTCGAGGGATAAAGTAACCCTACTTTAAAACCACGACCCAGGCATCTCTGGAACGTGTGAAGCACCCTTAAGGCGTTACGGTGCTGACATGATTGACCTATTCGGTCTTAGAACAAGGTGCGTCTGGGACAGGGAAACGTAGATAATATAATGACTGGAGGAACAGGCAAGTCCAGTAACTGGTAAGATTCTAAAGACCATTAATCATGCCAAATCCATATGTCGATTATGGAAATTTGACTTATCTACTGATCGATACACCGGAAATGATATTGCGGTTGTAGGACATCTATACCCGCCTATATCTGGACTTTAACTTTTATCATTATACACAAGTGTTGAAATTTCACACCTCGCATTCATGTCAGTCAGACCCGAGCGAGACAATGGCCGTATATTTGAATGGCGAATAAATCTATTATGCGGTGTTGACAGTAGGCGGTCACGATGCAGCGCATTTCCTGAGGTCAATTCACATTCAAGATTTCAAATCTCCCGCTTCTTCAACGAGCTAAATGGCGCAAAAACAATTCCTATTCAAAAACTAAGACGTCTAATCTGAGATGAAAATTCCGGCTTTGCTTTAGGCATGCAGTTAGTAGGAATCTTGAATCTCTGTAAGCGGTCAGCGCAGTGTAGTATTTCGTTAACAAATCGTCGTTATCTGTATGAACGATAATATTGCATCTTTTATCGGTATCTCAATCCGTACCTACAACTCGTAACTAAAGAGGTGCGTTTAAATGTCTGCCGTGCAATTTTTCTCGCACGCGTCACGCTCCGATAAAACCAGGTTAGTGTTACGGAGGGAACGCGAGAGCCAAGACGGGATCCCCGATCTCGCGACCTCGCCAACAACGAATTTTTATACTCTTCGCGTACGCGCCGGGACACTCAGCCCATGCAATCGACGTCCGAAACCAACCGAACCGAACGTATATGTACCAATTCCGATTTATTGCCTTTGAGTCATTAGCGCGATACCCTTTCGGATATCTTTACTTGCCAGTCAATAAATCCCATAAAGAACCATGAGAAATACAGATTAACTATATATAGGCATAATATATATACCTATACTGTCAGTATATACCGAGGCGGATTATCAGCGAGGTAATATCGCCCGTATCACTACCTCATCTACCAACCTCCTCATATTTCTGCACTGACTTTCATTCTACGCGTTCATATTGGTATCAAAATTTTTTTCAGATTCGATACGATTACTTCATCCTATATAAATATGCAATTTACCTGTAAGATCATATTTTCTGCAAAGGAGAATCGAGTGAATTCATTTAAATGAAATTTTAGAATGGTCCCGATTCGAGACAGGTATGTAGATAGTTTAGATAAGAAATTTTCTGAGAACTATTACAATTTTTTTAATAAACGCTGTCAGATTTTTGCTAAAAGATGATAAACTTGAGCCTTTTATTTCTATCTATGCAAATTACCGTAAATAATTCAGGAGATCGTAATCAAATAACGTTGGACATTAGATGACCATTTACACTGTGTAATTCGAGATTTTATAAAACTTGGATAGTTCTAAGACGAAGTGTCTGGCTAGTAGGTTTCAATTTAAGCGAGTAATAATCGCCTCAATCGTAAATTTGAACTTTTTATTTCCATCCAAGTGCCATCGATGTCACACCAAAGGTGTCTGAATATTCAACTCATTCAATCTCCGAAAACACCAATCGTCACCAAATTTATGCACATGTAAATATTTCCTGGTTAAAAAAAAGAGCCAATTACAGTTTCCAATTTTTACTGGCAGTCAGTTGTTCAACAATCAGAGTTCAAGATCATGAAATAGCAACCTCAAGTCGAGGCGGAAGTGAGTTATGAAACTTCAAACTTGTACAGCTTATCGAAACGAGAGGTTGAATTTTAAAAAAATTACTCAAATGCCATTTCAACAATGGAAACGGGAGTGTAAGCTTATTCGAGCAGATTAAAGCGAGCCTTAACTCATTTTGTCGAATTCCTGAAGGCAAGTCACTTTCATCTTTCCACATAGATATGGCTTAAACGCTTTTATATCTTCTCGCGAATTCCTTCGAATAATCGTTCGGTCCTCTGTACGTGCACAGTTATTCCAGTCTCTGGTTTATTTACGCTGATCGTAGGTAGGTAGGTACTATGGGGGAAACCGCAATGACTATGTGAGCGAATATCTCCACACGTAGGTTAAACTCACCTTTAGCTAGACATTGCGTATATGTACGTAGCTTAGGAACTCTACGGAAGACTCGGTTCTATGGAAACGTATATCTATACATACCATATCGTACCATAGCATACCATGCCATACCATACTCTATACACTCGTTGAACGGAGATCAGAAACATACAGAGAGAACTCTCCTCTCTTCTCTTCTTCTGCGGCCCACGCTTTCATAACTCCTGCATTAACAACCGCCTTCACCTACACCGAGGCGGTCTTCGATATGCTATACGCTGGTATTCAGATACGCTATCGCCATAGCCACCCTGAGGCAACGCTGCTATTCCTTTGGATCAAGAACCCGGCCTACCGGGGCGTATTTAGCGGTAAGCTCGTTACGGAATGAGTTTATAAGGTGAACCGCCTCGCAGCTCCCCTCATCATCTACAGCTCTTCACGCTGCTGTTAAAGACATCTCTCCAGGCTTTTATACCGCATTAATTTGCTCAAGAAATTCTTCTAACAGTACCTACGCGTATAAGTTATAGACATACGTGCGAAATTCGAATCAGCAAGATCATAGCGGTGCAATTAATCTCTTACAGGGCAGTAAAATCGCACGGGAATAAGAAAAAGTGAGAAAAGGTGTTTTACATCCTTGCAGGTATTCATCCACGGCTCTGTGATCATTATAACGACGAGTCAGTTCATACTATTAATAGTTTAAACTCGGATATCAAATGCGGCATCTATGTTTCACCTCAAACAAGAGACAAGGAATTGCTCACGTCTACGATGTCACTTGCTGCAGAGAACGATGATTATACCTGTTGCGGAGGTATACAGTGGAAGGCTCGTGTATATTCGTTGCAACTGGATCATCTAGCTTGGTGATATTCTTCCGGGTTTCTATAATCGCACAATTTCAACTCTTTGATAGATAGGAATTCATAATTCCTATATGATCATATTTATAAATCGGATGAATTTTCTTATCCACCTGGGTTTACGATCATACGAGTAAAAAAATCTTGCTACGTTAAGTTCGTTCGAAACGACAGTTGGTAATTAGAACGTAGTGGAAGCAGGTGAGCCAGCTTCCTTTCGTCTGGTAATAATATCGCCCTAGTATAGAGATTCTTGTAGAAAATAACATCACCCTTCGATTAAACGTGGAATCTAAACTAACCCACGCCCACGCCCGCGCCCGTGCCATATGCTTCGGTCTCGCAAAATAGGGAAATAAAAGAGAACCCGGTTCCTCATATGCTGGGTAAGGTCGCGTTAGAGATGGTGAACCACAGGCAGACTGGCTGGCTTGCAAGCAGGCGCCCGGGGAATCCACTGCGAAGGTATAAGATCTCGACTGTTATGACGCGCGGATACACTAAACCGATTCTTGGGAACGTTTTTGACCCTACCACCTGCTGTTCGCGCGAGTTTTGTCTCGGGACCCCGGTTCTTATGGTATGTCGTGTTTAGCCATGGTATAACACCGAATACATAGTAGGCTCCTGGTATGCCATGGTCACACGTCACCGGAACCAGATTACGCAACGATCACCCTAGTCAACGATCTCTGCGGGTTTCAGAACCGCCTCAATAACCCCGAACCGCACATTCTCACCAAGTAGAACGTAATCTTTGGGAAATTGTGCAAATTTCTATCTGAGTTTAAATATGGTTCGATAAAATGACAAGGAAACTTCTTTCTTGTAACTTAAAGGCTCTTCTTCAATTTTTATTCACTTGAAAGTCTCGAGGTAGTCCTTCGTAGATCCGAAGGAATGGATTATATGAAGTATTGCGATGGAAACGTATAGGATAAAGGCGTAAATAAATGAATAATACAAGCGCATAAAAGTTGAGGTATAAATTCCGCGTTTGAAATTCTTATTTCGCGTCAACTCGAGCATTGCATAGCTAGACGCTGGGCAGCGTTGGATGCCGGACGCCGAGACGCCCAGACGTTGGAGGATAGTTTACGACCTCGGCGCTCTCTAGGCCTTCGACCGACCACCTGTCGTTGCTGCACCAGCGTCCTGATGTGCACCGAGAGATCCCAATCCTCGTGAAACCCACACGTAGAGCTACGCCGATACACGTGCGCAGTAGGTATAAGCTATACATGGATGCGATATCTTTGCCGTGGTCAACGCTGTGGATCCGACGGTTTGATCTGTGGTAGAGTTTTGCTCAAAGTAGGTACCTGCTCGGATCAAAGTTACCTCGATGTTATTTAAACGTATAATAACTGAAATTGCGCGAGAAATTGATCCTCGTGAAAAATAATCAGCAAAGTATATTAACGCTTGATTAAACTTTATTAACTACATCCGTTAGCTCTGCCTCGCGGGCCTTCCGACTAATTATAACAGCTATAGCACGGCAAGACACTTGTTAAGTCAATTAACAACCTTGGCTTTACCTAAACCCTTTAATATATGACTGTTTGCGAATCGTAGGATTCTAGTCCCTTCTTGCAAATGATCTCTTGACCGTAGCAGGTGAACTTATTTCTCTCGGTCTGTGAAAGGTCTACGTCGATGTCCCGAAGGTCCCGATCCCATCAGCACCGACTATTCGCTTTTTCCGGGTGCTCAGGCGCCAAGGTATAAATGCGAAATGTTGGCTGAGCCCGGAGATACACACGAGACGAGTCGGAGCAAAGTAATGCGTATCTGATAGCCGACGCGACTGGCATTTCCAATATATATTCCCCCGGCTTCGGACCGGGGTTAACGTGGACTTACGGTACAGGGAAAGGCGAGGCGAGGCAAGGCAAAGCAAGCTGGGCCGAACAGGCGTCTATCTTGCCTGCTTTTACTTTCGCGAGTTATTGCTTGAAACGTGGATTCTTGCAGCACCTAGTTTGCCCGCAATGCGCAGAGGGCCGGGGCCGGGGCACCCGCGTTGCCAATATATCCGTGAAGATAAACTAGTAAATGCTAACGACTATCGCGTATATTTAACACCGAGGACCAACGCGGACTGTAATCTGTACCAAGACGATCATATACATATATGCACACAGGTATATGCGATAATATACGTGTATATAGCTGTTACATGCATGTGTGTAACAGGGACGTGATTATCGCGAAATAAACTGGGTCTGGTGAGTTGAGAGGCTTGAAATAGCAGGCATATACTGTACAAGGTACGCAAATATTTTTGTTAAATAATTTAGGAGTGAAATACTAGCGAAAATTGATCCTCTACCAGCTGTTTGTTAATTTGGATATTTATGATTCCTTTAGTTTAATTATTATCGTTCTCTGCTGAGGTCGGGGTCTGCCATAACTCAACGTTTGAAGAGCGAGTATAAGAGGTACAAAACGGGAGTCGGAAGAGCCGGGAATAATCGTTTCTACTTTTCTTTTTAAGACTGTAAACTCTGAGGTTATAATCCGGCCATTCCGTAGGCTAAATATCAAAAGTTTTACAAATTACTTTATAATGCTGCCTTCTTAATTACTACACTAGTCTACTGTGAGGCAAACTAATACGCCGCGGTTCAAACCCTCCGAAACTTATTTGTTGATACCTAGGGACTTCGGAATTCTAAACACGCGCATGCAGAGCAGTGGTGTGGATTTATAAATCTTAATGTTACGTATACATCTCGGAACTCTGATGATCGCACGGTCGTTAATTCACTAGACTTTTTCACGGTTGCAAATTACACTTTGTTATCGCGTCTCGCTATAGTGTTCTTGGGTGCTTCAGGGTCTCCGTGCCGAAGGAATTAAAACTTTCAATTCAAGAGTGAATTACGCGACCCAGACGGTTGGAGAAAAAAAATTTGCGAGTCGTTATGAATTTGCTTCATCCGGCGTAAAAAATTAATTCCCAACTTCTGCTCTGTTCGCCGAGCAAGAAGCGACATTATATACCTAAAGAGAAGGGAAGACCCGTGAAGAGAACATCACGAATGTGCAAATGAACCCTCGTGCCTCTCAGTGCCAAATGCGTTACCAAAACGAACCGAATATCAAGAGGGAGTATAATTCAAAAGTATTTTATCCACTCTCGTTGCTATTGAATATTATGTGAATTTCAGCCTAAATATTTCTTAGAGAAGCGGCTAGGTACGTAGTGAGAGCCAGTGAAAATAGCCTCAAGAAAGCGACGAGAGGTTAGAAAATTAAAGTAATGGGCACGTTATCTGATTGCTGAAATCAGGGGTCCAGAAAACCCTTCGTCTTTACCCTGTAGGGAAGAGAAACGGATCGTATGTCTCTGTGTGAGCGAGGAGGAAACTTAACCAGAGAAAGAGGGAGCGAGGGCTGTTGGGTCTGCTTTTTTAACGGGGTGGGCCTCCTACAATGACAGATTGGCTTTTAGCGAGGACATGTTTTGGCAGTTTTTCTAAATTGCTTCAACTTTTCACCGTCACAAACGCCTTCGGGTTTCTTTCGCAAGAATTTCTATCGGCTTGCGATTGGAATGAACTAAATTGGCGAAAAATATGAAGCTTCGTGATTATTGGGCTGTAAAAAGATGAAAAGAAACAGTAAGGTTTCCCGACGATTTCCGCTTTTGATCGTAACGTGACTCAGTAAAAATTTTTCAAAAGTGGTAAGAATTTTTCCCAGCTTAAAGAAAATTGATTTTGCATCGTAACGTCGCTGGTTAGCCTGGAACTAACCTGTTGGAAGACGTCTAGTCATCAGAACTTCTTCAGTCTATTTAATTAATCTTCGGTTAAGACAAAGGCGGTTCCGTATAGCCCCGGACAAATGGACAAACGTCAAAACGAATCCGAGAACAAAACCGTGTCGGGTTCTTGAAAAGCGTGCAAAATCCTTTGGTAGGTGTGCTGCGACCTCGTGCTGCCGCAGTAGGAGTAGAAGCGGTAAAGTAAATTCTAGTCCAGAACCGGCTAACGGTTTTCAAGTCCCTCGGTGCGATAAACACCGCCACGCAACGTCGTCTCCAAGAAACAGGATTCCCTAATAAAAATCTTATCTCCTTTTTGACCTAAAATTATTTTTTCACTCGCACGCACATATGGGCGTGCGGTCAACTAGGTATTTTCCTAACCGAGACTCTATCTTTCTCCGCTGTAACCAACAGTCAATAAATAAGAAAAGAAACTATCGTTTTACGACCGAATTAACAAAGCATTCTCAACTAAACACACGGACACATACACCTACGCCTTTCATGTGGGTCGAAAAATTCGGCTCCTGCGACCCGGTTGTCTTCATTGCATAATTGCGTTACAGTTACGACTGGCGAGTGGCGTGCGTGAGTTAATCCGCCATATTTCACGGTGTGCCTAGTCCATGGGTCGTGGCTTATACGCCATGAGTCAAGGTCCAAACGTTTCTATGCAGTCTAGTTTTTAATGAGGACGAGTTGGAGCACCGGAGCACCGGAGCACCGGAGCACCGGACCATCAGAGCATCATGGCATGCTGGCAGCGTTGGGCTAGGTCGACACGGTCTTCTTAAAACTTTAGATACAAGTTGGGGGCTCCTCACTTGGGGGTTGTGTAGTGCGGGGAGATCGGGATACGGGGATATGGGGATATGGGCGACGGAGGGACGTGCAGGAGGATAGAGGGACGATGAGCGAGAGAGTGAGACCAAACTGAGGTACGAGCGAGCGAGCGAGAGGAGGCCGGCATTCCACGGGGCCCGTATTAATTATACCGGGTCCACTGATGCGCGCTGGTGCAAGCGAGAAGCAACATCCATCCGTTGGTCGAACAGAGATGAACCTACCTACAGTGGAAATACGCTAACGTAGATCTATTTTCTTCAAAGATACATCTGATGAGCCTTGGAAATCCCCACACGAACATTTATCGCAATATTCATTCACGATACTCGTTCATCAACATTTTATCGAATTATCGATGCCCTTTGCAAATGCCGTTCACGTAATCCCCAAAAAGTCAGCTGATAACATTTTTAGTAAAAATGTCGGAGTTTCATGCGATATTATGACCCGAAATTTTCGTTAAAAGACTCTGCTGACCGATGTTTAGGCGGAATATGAACGGATGATGTTGGTGTGAATGTTCACAAAGTCGTTTTTAAAGAAGGGACGAAACGTCTTATGACAAACTTGATCGTGGATGGAAAATCGGTTTATTTTCACTCTGGGTTACGTCGAGTCTAAAGTTAGCTTGGTTAGAGTATACGCGACCTGACCACAGCGAGACGAAGAACGAGGAAGAACGCCTCGGAGAACTGAGAAGGACGGAAAATAAATTACCTCTAGGACCAGGAGGATGGTAGGGGTCGGGATACGATGGGCTGGGTTGAAGCCGACGTTCTGCTGTGGCCCCCTAGTAAAATTGCACCACTAAACCCTGCGCCGTTGTGGCCACTGGAGCCACTGGAGCCACCGAAGTAGCGTTTTAAATTCTTCTCCTACATTCTCTTTCTCGTCTCATAGCCTCTTACACATATCGGTAAGCCGGTATGTATGGTATACCCGTACCCATAGTACCCATGTGTTCATAGAAGAACAACGCCGTTGCCTTAGCGTGCAGGACTTGTTGACGTTCCTTGATCGCGTGCGGGGGCGAACTTTGCCTCATTTTTATTACGACTTGTAGGTGAAGTGGCCTAAACTTCCTTGTTACTATTTCACCAGTTATTCTCAACTCCTCATCTGCCTCAACCTGCAACAATATTTCGATACCGACCACCAACTGCGTCGTTGTTTTTTGCAACAACAAACTATTCTACTTTATGACTAGTTTATGCAGAGTGCGTTCCAAGCCAAACCCCTTCAGACTACCATAATATATCTACTATATGTACGCGCGTATACAGACCACAGCGTTTGTCGGAAGATGCTCTACCATGAAATACCTCTCGTATTAAGGTACCGAAACGAGTCCGGAGACGTGCTCGTCTGCATTTTGCAGTTGAAAGTATATTCAAGCGAATGATCTGAGAATGATTGTGGGATAAAACTGATTTTGGATAGAATAATTTTGGAACTTTTTTTCTTTTGAAGATTGATCGAGGACAAGCACCATTCGAATATCGTAGTTGAATTGAAGGGATTTCCGCGAACCAATTTGTCCGTCGTATTGAATAGCGAGTCGTGGAACACCGGGATATCGGGACGGGGCTTCTTGCTTTGCCAACCAGTGGTTGGCGTGTGAGATGATTTCAGTGTCGGGGCCACGCGATCGCCGCGGGCGTCTTAGCCCTCCGTTCTGCCAGATATGGCGTCACGGACCTCGTCGTCCTTCTGTTATCCGCGTCTTTGCAAAGAGCTCGATATCCCGTAGACCTTAGAGGTCCGTGGCTCTACAGCTACTCCGAAAGTTTACTGTCCGAAGGTATAATGCACGAGTCACGCGATCCCATCGTGAAGGGGAAATGGTGATTGAAGGGAAAAATAGTCCTCATGAGTGCGTCGTCTACGACCTACTTTTTGCGCCATGATCTAAGGACCTAAACTCTTTCCGTACCCTATAAGACCGCAATGTTCGCGTCTGTTGTGAGAAATCGAAAAACAAATTACAGCCCAGGTTTGCCCGAGTCACCGTTAGACGATTTATCAAAAATTAATTATCCATTAGGTGGATTGAGTAGAAAAATGTAGCTTTGTGGCGGACAATGGATAGGGAAACTCATCTATGTATTATATATGTACACGTCTATGTATGTAGTACACATATACCTATACAGAAGAGAGAAGTACATGAGAGATCCCTGCAGCCGGGTAGAGTTGGGATGGAAGGCACAAAAAATCCGTCCACGCCTACCAGCATCCTGCTGGCATCAGGATCTTCTGCTGGCAGCGAGATCCTTTTCTTTTGCGTGGGTGCTTAAACTTTGCCCGACACTCGGCCCTCCAATTTCTCAGCTAGAGCTGTCTGAGCCCTATAGTAGAGTGTAGTAGGTGCCACTTTTTTTTATTCCAACATCAAAACCGAGCTCATGTGCTGGAGCTAGCTTGAGGATGTGAAGCGAGCGTATTACTATCCTCGGTCATGAAACCAGAGATCAGATAGCGGGCGTTTTTGCTCCTTTAGAAACGTTCGGTTAGTGAGAAAGGGATAAAGTATTAGTCAGAGGTCGCGAAATGTTATACTGCAGGGTGTTCTGCAGCCTGCTCCAGCCCCAGGTCCCAGGACCTGACATCCTCGTATTCGCGGTCCTTCGCATACCTCCGCGCTGTTAATAACATCAGAAACGGTGTGTCAGGCGCAAGGACATTTTAGCAGATCACGTTAAATCGTAGAATTAGTCCCCCATTCCCCTTAGCTATAACTTATGGTATTTATCTCGTAAACCTGGCTTTCGTCCTGACCCCCACACCTTATTTATAACTGCGGACAGGTTCACACTATTCCAACCACCGATGTCCGTGCACCAGCCATCGTATACCTACTCCACCTCTTTTTTCATGATAGTTACACTGTCACACGGACGGTACGCTATGTAACCCCGGGGCGCGTATATTACATCTCTTCGTACCTACTGCGGATGCCAAGCGAAAATACGCGCAACAAGAAGACGCTTATTTTTTTCTGGTCCAGGCTATGCTCACCCGGCTTTGAATCTAACTCTCCACCGTGAGGCGGATTGCAGGTACAAGCTAACGGACATTGGATATGCCCACAACCAGTGAACACCTCGATTCGCCTGTCAGCGTTCTGAACTTGCCACATATTCAGAAAGAACGGTGAGCCTGTTTTTCTTTCGGAAATAATGGGAAATTGACATTGCTCATCGTTAAAGATTCTCTTTTGTTTTTTAAGTCATTCGTTCAGCGTGAGGGTAAGGAGTTCGCAAGTTTACGATCTCCGTGGGTTGATTCTTAGGTGCGTTGCTCTCTAGGGACGAGTCGGTGAATAGCGTCGCATTCTTTTTGGGTAAAAATTTAATTAGACCAGCGCGAGCCTTGGCTGATTTGAAATTATTTTTACAGAATGTTTTTGCCAGCGGTGTAATTAAGCGTCTAGCGCTAAAGAGTGTCTGGCCTTGGTCAGGGTTTCTTTTGCTCCCGTTTGCCAGATATCTTAATTGCGCCCTGTGAAATATTTTCACGAATCATAAATTTATGAGTTTTCGTTCACAGCGTGGGGTGGGGCGCGTGTCACGAGTATATTTGTTTTAATCTTTACTGCAGCCGCATCGAGCGAGTCTTTATCCGCGAACCACTCCTCTCTCTCCTCTCTATCTCCTTCTTCGGGTTCCTTTTTCTCGAGGAAGATCAAGTGCCTTTTTTTCCCATTCCTCGACGTCGTAGTCTGCGCCCCGTTCAAGCGGTTGTCGCTATTATCGTCCTGATCGTCAACATCGGCGATATCGCGGTTACGCAAGAGACAGGTTATTACGCTCGCACCAGACAAGACACCGATGTTCTCAACACGGTTAATAGTGGACCTAGGGCAGAGCGTTTGCTTGGGTTTAGAAAATGCGCTGGATCTTCGAGTAGCCTTTACTACCTGTCCCACAGACGTCCGGTTACCAGACTCCAGAGGTTTAAAATTGGTTCAAACATGGAGGAGCTCCGAGGAATTTGTAATTCAAAGCTAAAGGACGCGCGACAAGGTTTCCAACTTAAAATTCCTCTTTCTTTTGGAAAGGTTCAGAGATGGCGCGCGGAGTCTGCTTTATACATATATACTTTACGTATGTACCTATAAAACATACATATACATAGAAAGAGAGAGGAAAACGATCGGTACGGAATCGTTCGTGTATCCCAAGAACGTCGTCCTTTCGCAAACCTTAAAATATCGTTCTCCGTTCGTTTGGACGTTGAGTCGATTTTTTCCATTTCCAAATCCATCAATGACTACCCCTATTCTAATCGCCTCTACAACTGGGAAGAAGTCTTAAATCGGTAGCTCGAGGTTTCCCCTTAGTCGAATAAAGGACAGCCCATATGCCCTCGAGGAAGAACGGAATCACGTTGCACGAGCGTAACGTCGCCAGCTTTACTTCTTCCTACCTCCGTTTAATTGTCTCCGGTTGGTTGTTTCCCAGCTTCTCACCCCCCGATCCTCTGGCCCTTAAAAATCGGTGATTTCGTCGGCTGCAGTGGGTTCCTTCTTTTCCTTCTTCTCCTCCTACTGCTCCTCATCTTCGTCCTTACTCTCATCTTCAGAAGAGAGAAAGATGCCTGTCATAGCTTGGGGAGAGAGATTCCAAGAGGCCGCGTGTTTTGTCTTGCCGCGTGCCGCCCTCGCGTGCTTCTATGACGCTGCATCGTCACACCTCCTGGTGCGTACGATCCGCAAACGGGTTCCTTAATTGTCAACGCAAGTTGTTCGTCATCGCATTAATGCCACTAAAATCGAACGAATTTTCTCGATGTTGGGCCGAGCAAGAAGTGGTAGCAAAAGGGTATATCCCTCCATTCGATTTATTGTTCGGTTACGACATAGTGGATCGTGCCTCGGTCCGAACCTGCCGGCGTCGTCCATCATCCTAATCCCTTATTAAGAAGTCAACCGGTGAAATTAATACTGCGCGAGTTCTTCCTGCACTAGGTTCTCATCAGGGCAGTTAGAAAAATCGAACCTGAACTCCCGTCGAACTGGCCATAGTAGACAGCTATCAAGACCAGTGACACTCACAGTCGAAACTCCGCAGAGAATTAATTTTCAAGTAGTCAAACAGAATTTGAATCTCCTTCTTCTGAAGACTATACACGCGTATTCTCGCTGGTGTAAAACGTCTGAAAAATTCTATAATCTGAAGATCTTACCAGTCCGTGACTTCGCTAGTACATACTTACCGGTCTCGAGCACCACTGGGAAATAGACCGACTCTATATAAAACCGGAGAGCCTAAGAATATGTCGGTGAGACGCATACACACATTCGAACATCAGAGAGTTAAGAAAAATGGGCAAATCGTTATCCACTAAATACTCTCGGTACCTGCAGACTCTTCTGTAAAGCAGATACAAGTTCCACCAGCCTCTGATACCTACGCACTCGTACGCGCTTCACGTATTCACTTATAGACAATATAGGCACTAGGTGTACACTGCCCAGCTCGTACACCCGGTCGTATGTAGGTACCAGGGTCAGTAAATATCGCGTGGCGGATAGAAGCTCGGCGAAGAAACGCCCGCGGTATAAATTGTCAGCAATTATTGGTACAAGGGATTATTTGTAGGTAGGCCAGTTCAGATAAATCAATAAGCATGCGGAGAAACGCGGTATAGGGGTACAACTCCGGCTAGCTAGTGTATGCTGAAGTTGGACCTGCACCGCGTTGCCTACAGTGACTGGCAAAACGGTAGTAATATCATACTTGCTGCTCGTGTATATACGGTATATATATATTCATGTGTAAATCTAAATATGTATATGGGGAATGTGTTTACCCCGACATCTGGATGGAGGTATGGGGTGGGATGCACGGCATTGAAGAACGGAAGCTGCATGCGTGGCGAAAGGACTGGATTCGTGGTGATGGTGCAAGGATAAGGTAAGAAAGTGCGACGATGTAAGGAAGTATTCGCAGAGAGTTCGTGATCTCGAGCAGTGAAGAAGCCGAGTGCAATTATTGATTCTGACTGGCCAGCGTGGCTTCTATGATGTAATTTTCGCAATAAATCAGAGCACGGAATAAGTACTGACTTGATTTTTAGAAACGTTACATGGAACCGTGAATATAGAGTGAAATCATAGCCGGGGTGATCAAGGACCAAATTTTGTCTGCACTCTTCGGGTTTATTTTTCAGGAAGGTCCGTGAAAAGAACGCGCCGCACCGCTGTGAGCTCTCCGAGTGCCGAACGGCCAATAAAAGACAGTCGAAGTTTTATGAACATCGGTAGTAGGTATATATAGCTGTTTTATCATATAAGCGAACAAATTGGTTCTGCACGCTCTTGACGCCTCTCTCGGCGCGATCCGCCCGATTTGAAATTAATCTTCTCTCTTCGCTCACGTGCTCAACTCTCCCCGGCGGCCCTGATGCAGTCGCACGAAACCTGGACCGTACATTCGAACACTCTCCGTTTCTATTAAATTTATTACACCTATATCTCTATATGAGTCATCCGCGCCGCTAAAGGGCTTTGATCTAAAGGAAACGCTGTAATATGTGCCCAGTTTAAATGTGGACTGAGTTTCTGATCCTCACTGGCGTGGGGTGGCGTGGCGTGGCGTGGTCTGGCGTGGTCTGGCGTGGCGTGGCGAGGTGAGGTGAGGCGAGTGAAGGTGAGCAGAGGCTTTTGCAGTTTAAGGAATGCTCTGAAAAACACCGTTAATTAACCAACATTATTAAGTCATCTCGCGTTCGTGGTCGGGACCGCCTTCTCTTGAATGCTACGAGATATTCAGCACCAAACGCCAGACCGCAATGCCGCCGCAAATCACAAAGATAAGCCTGCAGACCTGCGCAAGCGCCGGAGTTGCAGTCACCGACGCGGCTGCGTCTGCGCATATGTAAAGTTCTGTGGATTATACCTACCATAGTGCTAATACAGCATGAACTATTAAGAGCACATGCATCATTAAAACCTCGACGCTCGAGCTTAATGCGATCTATATTTTCTCTGCGTATCACGCGAGCTGCAGCAGTGCGGCTCGATCCAACTTGAGAAAGAGAAAGATGCGAGTGTTGAGCAGGGATCGAAAGATAATCAAAGAAAACCTGGTCGATGTATTGGGCCTGGGTCTTTGGTATTATACCGATCTTCAAGGTTATAACAAGTTGTAACAGAGCCCAATGCAGGATGAGGTAGCTAGACTGCACTGCCTTCTGGATTGTAACTCTATAAAAGCTTAATTGTTTCTCATTTTACGGTTCAATCCTGCTTACTCTCCTTATACGCGCCGTTTCTTCTCTTTCCTCTTACTCACGATCAGCCATGAGCCAGCTCTCATCTTCAGAGCGGTTTAACTTCCCCCCACCTCCTTCATACCCTCGTCAGTACTATACGCATTATACTTACTCGTTCCCATTGCCGTTTCTTCTTATATACTATTTTTATATCCTACTATTCTCATCGGTTCTCTTATACTCCTTTTCTTTTTTCCTATCTAGTATAACGTACTTATGTATACTATAACCACTTCGTATATACTTCAGCCAGTTCTATACCCAGGGGAAAATGATCAAGGATTTATACTCCGCAAGATCAGCACCCCTAAAAATGAAGTTTCTTATATCAAGGATAAGTTACTTCTGTTGTTATCATTTTTTATGATAACCGTAAGTATATAAGAAGCAGTATGGACCCACGAATTGAAATCGTATACAAATTCTGAAATCCTTTTGCGGAATAATGATTAATGTAACTAATGACCAACGTTTCTTTGTATAATACAAGCTCGTACTTAGAAGGCGGTTAAATTTATTCCTTGTAAGACAAGAGTAACCTTCGGGTTGAAACCTCACCTATAACTTCTCGGTCATTCTCTAGTTGTAATAGCATTTGTGGTTTTCTATCTTCAGCTATGGAAGCTGTTAGCAGAAGAGTTGGTACTTATAAGCTACTTCGGAGATGACGTAAACGAGGTCGTCGACCTTCTTCTTAGTCTTCTTCGTCTTCTTCCTTCTGCCGATCTCAAGGTTCCCTTTTAGCTTTGCTCCGAAGAATTTCTACCAAACACGTAATTTCGAGTGCTCGTAAATATTTGAAAACCAGATTATTCCCGGCAACCGGATCGCGTAAAAGTCGAGAAACTGACGTTTCTTAGAAGTAGTTTCTGCCGTCGTTACCTCGCTTCGACTATACGATACAGCCACAGGGCTTCGGCTGTTAGAATGTCGTAAAATCCTTAGGAAAACAAAAAAGGCAAAAAAAAAAATAAGAAGTCTAAAAATTAGAGCAAATTAATGGATTGACCACAAAACTATTCTGTCGCTAAAATCCCGCTCGAAGTAAAAAATGAAAGAAATTCTAAAAGCAAACTACATGAACAAGCCAGAGACTCCAAAGCTGTGACAGTGTGAATAATTGACGAAAGCGCACATCGGACATCCAGAAATTCGCAAATTTGAAACCCTAGCATCGACTCTGGACTCTGTGAGACTAATTCCCTCGAATTCGAACCTCGCGCGCAAATTGAAGTTTCCGGAGTCTATAGGTTGTCGATTACAAGCAAATACGACGCGCCGGTTGTGTTCGACATCGAGCATGTACGACAGATCGAGTAAATAACTTGCGGAAAGAATTGAGAAGGACCGCGGAGGTACGCGTGTGGTTTTAGGCGGTCGCGCCTACGCAGGAGTCGGCAACTACGAAGGGAACTTCGCCAGTGAGGAGTAGTACGTATACTTCAAGGTCGTGTTCCCTGAAGGCGCGATATGTTCGAACCCGGTTACCGCACGCCGAGTAGTCAATGATTCACTGCAACCGAAGAAACGGCTGAGCTGGCGAGTTTCTCGGACCAGAATCTCCTCTCGTATCTTTTATTCTCTTCAGAATCTGAGAATTGTTCCTCGGATACAAAGAAAAACGGCCCATTGAATCTAATCGATATTTCCTCATCGATTAATTTTTCGCATTTTTAGCTTTTTCGCCAAATGAAAGTTTGTTAACCATTTGAAGAAACAGTTGGTACTGAAAAGCGAAGCGCACGTAATTCTCAATTCTGATGATTCGTAGTTTTTTTTCATGAGTTTTTCGTTGTTAATCTTCGAGTTCCCCGAGTTTGCGAACACCGTGTATAATGTAAGCGATATTCTTGGAATCGGGTTGGTGTTGGTACTGTAATTGTAGTGATTAGGGTTCGCTCGATCAGCGTGTCTTTCTGAAATACTAAAAATTATCTCGACTCGAAGCTCTGTGTTCTCTGCTCTTTCCTCTCCGATCCATTCGCCCGGAGCATCGCGTCGTCGTCCGAAAAACGTTAAAAACTACTCTGCCATCTCCGGTTTATGTGTATTCTTCGAAGGACAATGATCCGTAAAAGTTCTGTCATCCCGAAAGAATTAACTCCGCACAATCTCGGGGCTTTGCTTTTCACCGATGAAACCTCAGCGCGATTTCGAGAGCTTAATGTGCGTGGTATGTACTTACGAATATACACCGCGGGTAAACGACTTTTCCTTCTTTTCGCCTTTCGAAGAAACGATCTAACGTTAAAATTCGCCAGAATTCGTGCATCTTAATTTATCCCGATTAACTACCCCTCGTCACGATTTCATTCTACATCAGCTACCGCGATACACGTTCTTCCTCGCGCTCACACCTCTCATCTTCCATTGGATACCATACTCCCAAAGCAGTTTGGGGTACCATACACTGTATCGATAATGAACTGAAAAATGAACAAACCACTCCATAACTATCCCCGCTGATTCCTTCGCTCTCGGGTCTGACCGACGAACCCGCCATCCGTAAAATTTTGATGTGTGTGATTTGGGGTCGATTGTAAACTGGTTATATTCAAACTGTCGGATAACGTTGGATCGCCTCTTTAAATTGGCAGGACTTTCTGGGTCCTTTTTCGAAACGGAAGTACTAATTATATAAGGTCATCGTTGTTAAAACAACGTGTCACCATAACCAGGAGAGGAGTGGCGAGACGATAGTGTATGTATACCAGAGTCGTTACCAATGAAGGGTAAAGACAGTTGATCGAGATCTGCACCGACTCCCCCGCTTTCAAGAATGGCGGGGAACGTACGATCGTCTGTATTCGGATCTGGAAGTACATACAGTTCCAGTCTGCGTCGGTCCAGCTGTATATCACGTGTAAACGACACGAGAATTAGCATATCTGTATCTCCGGTTGTCCGAACGGCAATGCTGCCAACTACCGGGGTTAATGCTCCACGGTCTGAGAGCTGTGGTGAATGCCGAGAATCGAGATGGACCTCGAAGATGCGTTCAACTAAATGATGTGACTTTGTTCCTCGTTGCCGGACTCTGGAGTCCTGCACCACCGAGTACCCTGCCAGCCAGCCTGCCTACCTGCAGACTGCGAAACACGCGAGTCCTTAAGCTTTAATTGGGCGCTTACGTGATAAGTTGTACGAAGAAGGCGAGGCAGCCAAACCGAGGTACAGCCTTCGGACCTTGACGACCCCGCGAACGATCTGATAGATTGATTTAAAGAATGCCCACTTTCGGCAGTGCAGCGGTCGTTGCAACGGCGACTGTGACGGCGACGAGGAAGAGTGTGGTAGGTAGGTAGGTAGGTAGGTAGGTAGGTATATATAGATCCTTTCAAGATAACCTATAACCAGCGAAATCTCCCGATCTGAACATTTCACGAAGCTACCTCCGATAGTGGAGGCCGGTGTAGAATTTCCGTCGAAACGTGATACGGTTAAGCCTAGACGAGCCTGTTCATCTCCTGCAGCAGGGATCGTTTGTAGCACGGTTTCACTCGACTCCCGATCATTCGATTGAACGTTGACTCGTCGCCGATATTTTTTTTTTCACCTGACTTATGCGGAGAGAAGAAAACTCGGCGATATAGTACCGATGATATTCGAATACAGCTTCTGATACGTGTTTAGTTACACCATATTGAACTTCTCCGTTTCACTCTCGTATGTAGTACCTACTTCCCTTCAACGAATTATAACAACGTGAACGTTGCATGTTTTCATAAAACCCGTTCCATGTGTTGGTATAAAAAGGAATAAAGATCAAAAGACCGTTTATCAGTTTCGCAGAAATTGTTTGAAAACACATACCGATAAACATACACGCACACGCAAACACAGTTACAAGATATATTACACAGATGTTAATTCGCGGTCAATTTTAAAAGAAGAAAATAATTGAAATGAACAAACAAAAAAGGGGGAAAAAAAAAATGAGTAAAAATTGCGAGGAGCATTCATGAGTATCTTGATTTATTTTCTCCATTTTTTTCTCTAAAACAGAGAAAAAAAAAGACCACATTCAAAGGAAGAGAGAAGATTTTTAGAAATGATTTGCCCGCGAGGAGAATTTCGAGCCCCGAGTGGAACTGCGGCTGCAGGGATCGATTCCCGCCGTCTGGCGTCGATCATGGGAGTGTTTGAGGTAATTGTCTAGAGAAGAAGAATCGTAGAAATCGTTTCCTAATCACCCCGAATGCATAAGAAGGGTCTGCCTTTTGTGCCTCGTCTGGCAATCGCGTCCTCCTCCTTTTTCGCTCGTCGCCTAAATCCAGTCGTTCGAATACTCGGAAGAGCGAAGAGGTATGGGGAGGACGTAGTGGTAGCGGATGAGACTATCTTTCTGTCCTTGTCTCAATATCGTCGTGTAATTCGTCGGCTCTGCTATATTTTTCTAGCCAGCCATATAATTTCGTGTCATTTGGACAAAACAAACGACGCTGCTGATTAGGGGCTTCCCGCCCAGATTCCACCAGCTTCCTATACCGTCCGCGGCGTCTGCAATTGCCCCGAGTGACCGCGGGCCCTTACGGTCATTTACGAAATATTCGGAGCATTGCTGCGATCGGGTTCTTCGGGCGACGTACGTATTTCTCCCTTTTAGAAATAGGAATCCAAGGGATGCAGAGAGTGGAGAGTAATATAAAGGGGAAAAGGGACGATGAAGGAGATCGCAAGAGACTAGAATAACGTGGGTGTCTGCATCCGCCGCCGCCGTTTCGTAATTGCGCCCAAGCGCGCTAAACATGCAACGACATTCTTGGGCACGCGATGCATTCGTCGAGACGGGACTGACACACGGCTTGAGAGTCTCTGCTGCTGCTGCTGCTGCTGCTGCTGTTGGTTGTGGAGTTGCAACTGTTGCTTATGTGTTGCTACTATATAGGATACGAAAGTGCAAAATACGCCGCGAAAGATGAGCGCAGAGAGACGCGAGGTTGAGGACCTTGGGGCAAAAGCTTCGCGTATACGTAGATACATGAATATGAATATATGCGTATGTGTGGAGGTATAACCGCGAACCGCGGTCCTCGACAATCGTCTGCACGCATGCATCCGAGGAATATTATCTTCCCCCGTATCCAGCCAAGCTCACACAGCTGCAACTGAGATTGGAATATTATAAAAACCGCGACGACGATGATGCGTTGAAGAATTAACTACCGCAAGCTCATGTTACATAAATATTGATTTAAATATCTAATTAGTATTTATAATTGACCTGTAACGGTAAGACTTGTATTTCATGGATTTCAAATACGCGTGACAAAATAAAATTAAATAATAAACAATAAAAAAAGCAAGACATTTTGTTTTTTATGGTTATTCAATCCTGCAGGTGGGCGACGTCCTAGAGTACAGGTATTCGATTTTTTTAACTTTTTTCTTTTTGAATATCTACACAGATCTCTATATTAATTATTGTAAGCTTGATATATGTGATCGACGTCAGGTATATAAATGTTTTGAAATGTCGCTAATGTTAAATAGTTTTTTTCACCGCCCCAGGCTAGTCGAAAATACGGCGCATATAATACAACATCACTGCAAGGCGTTTCTAAAATATCATTTTTATTCACTTTTATATCCTTTCTTTCATTTTCTCGCCTTTTTTTTTTTATGAAGGCTTCATTTGATCCAATGGAAAATATACTGATAATTTAATTCTTTCATTCCGTGTATCGAATATCCGGAGCCTCGTACGTATCTTGTATCTCCTTGCCCATCTCTCGGAATTCTTCTCTCTCAATTTGAGTTTTTTCTCTCTTCTTATCAATCTTTGGTTGTTAGGTAGTCGTCAGATACAGATATAGAGTTTAAATATAATTGAATACGTCTGATCGCGTGATATTTTTAACCGTATAGAATTTTAAATATTTTTTCAAATGAATTTTTCTGTCAAAAAAACACAAAAAAAAAATTTGAATAGGTGGCTCGGTGAGGATGGGGGATGGGGCGCCAATATAAATTAATCCGGGTAGCGCAAGTCTTCCTCCTCTCTTTTCTATGCTCCCGGAGGACCGCGTCGCGACGTTCACGCGCGCACCTCGGAATGCGCGCACGCCGGCGCCGCGGTCGAGGAACGCGTCCTCCGATTCTTAGAGGTGGATAAGATCCCCGCGATAGGTGGTTCCCCGTTGCCTCCGTCTCTCGCGCGATATGGTATAACTACGAGAAAAAAAGGAGCGAGGATGTTACAACCAGAAAATTATGTCCCACTCAGTCAAATTTCTTCCTTAAATTTTTCTTTTTTTATATATATATATATATATATATATATATATATATATAAAAAAGGAGCGAAACAAAAAAAGAGGAAAGATCCCATGGACCAAGATCATCGAAATTCCTTACGATCGAATGATTGGTTTTAGAATTCTCTGAAATGGTCTCTACACCTCGTAATTGGACTGGTACAGCAGAATGTAGGTGACTTGAAGTTTCTTGCTGCGCGTCGATTAACAGAGCAGCCGGGTAGTGGAAATAGTAACTGCTCTCTTTGCAAGTACGTCGTGTGAATTGTTCAGTTATGGTGAAGCATCAGGATTCATATGTGTATGTCCATGTATACATATATATATATATATATGTGTGTGAAGAGGGTATGCCGGAAGCTGTATAAAAGGGAACTTCGAGGAGGGTGAAGGAGAAGAAGAAGCAGAAGAATAAGACGAAGAAGGTCGTAGTAAAATATGGAGCGTGGTAACGCGGTCCAGATTCTCTTGATGGCGACACGCGTGCAACAAGTCCGAGCTTTTACTCTTACCTTGGGATCCTCGGATTCAGTCAGCACACCGTTAGAAAAAAGTATAGGTACTTCAAACTGCCGACTGAACTTTGCTTTATACACGGGTGTAAACAAACGCGGGGTGCGGTTATACCCACGTGTTGAATATACCTATATCACTAATGTTTGTGCAAATAAAAAAAGATGGATAAACAGAAAGTTATCTCGACTCTTTGAAACCTCTAGAACTGCTGCGTAATTAGCAATATCTGAGTTTAAGCACGCGTTCCAAATCCTCGTTGCAACTGTATTTGCCCATAAGCGGTAAACACAGGCCGAGAATGTTGATTTCTCTATAATTGTCGAATCATTAGGGAAAACTAATCGCCTGGGAAACAGATTCTGAATGTTCAAAGTCTTTCGAGTCTCCAATTGTGTTTTTCAGAACGGATGGAAGATCGACGAAGTCATATCTTTCATGACAAAGAGAGGTCCTTTTTCGGAGCTTTCTCTCGTTTTTGAACGAGGGGTTATTAGATCGCTTCCCAAACTAAGGTAGAAGATCATTTTTCGGAGTAAACTTTTCACGCTATCGTCATTCCAGCGAAAAGTCGTTATCTTTCCGTGCCGTTGATGTTGCACGTCAGGCAGCAAAACGCGTTGCTTGCTGCTGCAGTGTTATTAAGAGTGAACAGGCCAGTTGATCGATCTCATTTTTCTGTCCGATTCAACTCGTTCGTCGGACGTTTTATTCTCCCGTTCGTGCCGAGGTTCCAGTAATTGCGACCAATTTGCTAGCGTCCCGTTACAAGGATTCAAACCGTCCGTCTGTTTTAGACTCTACGTCTGGGCAACGCACGGAGGCTAAAATTTTACCCAATCAAATAGAACAATTTGCCACTATACAGAGCCGATGCCTGTCCGAATATTTTCGGCAGTTTAAACGGCCGGTTCATTTAATATTCCATATTTTAGTGTAAAAAAGAAACATATGCATGTACGAGAAAGCGCAATGCGCCAACATTGTAATACGTATAGTATAACCTACGTAACTTTATTTTATGGATGTAGTACCCGGCTACGCACAGTATAGAGGAATTTAAATTGTTTCTGAAAACGAATAGTCGCGACGGTGGTGAAGGCAGTTTATATATTGATGTAGCCTGCTGTTTATTGAAACGAAATTTAACTTTGTTACTATTAATTTTTTTCATCAAACTTCATTTTCGCTCTTTGAATCGTAATTTGTAACATGCGGCTTACAATTAAGAGTAATTCGATCAGGGATTCAATTTTATCGTGTTCAGACGGTGGTTTTAATTACACCCCGTGGGTCCTTTTCCCTCTTCATCTCTCTCCTTTTCTAATTTTTTTTTTTTTTTCTCCAGGGTTTGAATTGCATCACACACTTGCATACGCAAATCTACAAGGCTATGTGATTCTCTGTCTTCGTCATTGCTATATGTATCTACTGTCGGCGCAAAAAGGTTTGGCCCCTCTGTTTGAGTGATCATAACTTCTACAGAAAAATTGATACAGCATCGAGTAAGGGAAGATCGTAAAGCGCCAAGTTTTCTGCGTCTGATGGTTATTCACAAATTTCTGTGTAAAAATCGTGAAAACCGTTATGATCTCCGAAAACTTAAAAAACGTAGTTTTTTCGGAGTCCATTGCTGTACGTCAACTTCAACTCGTCACCGTTTGTCTAAAATGAGTGAAATAAATCTGTGAAAATTCAGAAATATTTCCTGGACATTACCGAACATGATGGTGCTTGGAAATTTCAAAAATATCCAAAAACCTGGACGCCAGGTGTAAAAAGGTCCAATGGTGCGATTTGCGGAACGGATTGGTACCGGCGAACCTGAGCTAGCTCAAAATTTCCGTCAAGGTCTACACTTTTTGATTCCGTAATCAGGTTTTAGTTCGCATGAGTCAACTTCCAGTAATCGACTTCAACAATTTTTCAAATTTGCGCGGGGCCGCGTGTGTCCCAGCCCCGATATTCGTTGCTGCATTTCCTTCTTGCCGCGCCCGTCACAGACTCAATTGTTGATGCAATCAACAATGTCAATGCAACGACGGATATCGCAGCTTGGACACACGCGGCCCCGTGGGAATTTGATAAACTGTTGACGTCGATTACTGGAAGTTGACTCTTGCAAACCAAAAACTGATTACGGAATCAAAAAGTGTATGTCTTGACGAAAATTTTGAGCTAGCTCAGGTTCGCCGGTACCAATCCGTTCCGCAAATCGCACCATTGGACCTTTTTACACCTGGCGTCCAGGTTTTTGGATATTTTTGAAATTACCAAATGCTATCATGCCCGTCAATGTTCAGGGAATATTTCTGAATTTTCACAGATTTTTGAAACTTAGTTCAGACAAACGGTGACGAGTTTAAGTTGACGTACGGCGATGGACTCCGAAAAAACTACGTTTTTTAAGTTTTCGGAGATCATAACGGTTTTCACGATTTTTACACAGAAATATGTGAGTAACCATCAGACGCAGAAAACTTGGCGCTTTACGATCTTTCCTGTCTCGATGCTGTATCAATTTTTCTGTGGAAGTTATGATCACTCAAACAGAGGGGCCAAACCTTTTTGCGCCGACAGTAGTCGCGTTTTCACGACGCCAGAGTAATCATTAACAAGCGATGCTCCACCTTTAAAACAATTACTAATCGAACGGTTAAGAAATCTGAAGATGCTCCCGGTCACGGGATCGGTGGCAGGTATAGGGCCCCCCTCCGAAGTGACTCAAAGGTAGACAACCGGACACGCAAAACGAAACGTCCTACGATTTATCAATTGTGTCTTTTAACGTTACAAGGTATTACGGGAAAAATGCTTGTATCGTGATAGCTTGAGCCACGGGGGGTTCCCCTACCCATTGAACCAGACTTCGTCCAGCTACTATATACAGACGTGAATGCCATGCTATACGCGTGTATGAATGAACCTCTGTAACCTGCTCCGTGGATGAAAATTTGTACACTTTTTTGTAAGGGAGGTTTAACCGGAGAAATATTCAAACCGTTGCAAGAGATCGGGAAAAAAGTCTGTAACTTATATATATATATATATATATATAGGTATATGCAATTTATGACGAAGAGGAACTATTCTATTTGGAAAATTCTTATCAAACGAGGATTCGACGATGCGATTTGATTTAGAAAAACCAATTTTTATCTTCATCTCATAAGAAATAATGAATTTAACCCTAACAATATATTCGCAACGACATGATGCGGGAGTGTCTGTTGCATTGAGATTAAGAAAGCTCAGTGAGCAGAAATATACTGTATATATTTGAAAGGCAAAGTGATAGAACGTGATTTATCTGTCGACTGGTTGCGGAATTTTTATCACCTGGCTAAAGTTGCAGTTGCTTATTGTGAGCATGTATGCGTCTCGCGGAAGCGAGGACGTGTTGGTAATCCAAGATAACTTGCGAAGACGTTGCCACACGCACTGGAAACATACGCCCATTCTTAGGGGTATACCAGCCGTGGATAGCCGTCTTACGAGGTGTTTAGCGGCTGTTTACAGGAGATTACGTTTTCTGTGTATATATACGCATCTTATAGTCTCTCAGAGTATTTCGAATCTCCAAGTCTCTAGCGCGCGTATATAAGCTCCTTTTCTATACGTAAATGCGAAGAAGAAGAGGAAGAAGAAGAAGAAGAAGAAGAAAGGAGCCGACGCGACGCGGAGCATGGTTCAAGTAATAAAGTGGCTAGAATTTTAGCTTAATTTTACTTCTAGTAGCTGCAAATTACTGTGAAATTAAGAAACCCGCTTAGCTATGGATATATAGGAATAGCCAAGACATACTCCAGACTCTCGAGATTTATTATAAAAGTGACGGTGATCATGATGTAACGATTCAACGCGATCGAATACGACCTAGCTCATACTTTACCGCTGCCCGCGTGTCTTGATGATCAACGTTGCATCCTGCGCCCGCGGAGGAATCGGATTATTATCACTGATTCGTGGATAGTGAGCTATGATCACCTTTTAGTCTTGAATATTTTACTTATTTTTCGTCCCGTTTCTTCGTACATATGTTATACACAGATACACATATACCGTACGTCTGTGTATACACATAGTGACATGTTGAAATTAATATCTGTAGTTACAGAAATACCTATAAAAGATTCGGGAGTAGACCCTTGCCTACGGATCTTTAGGGAGCTACGAGGAAAGCCGCAGGTGAATGACCGGTTTATTGATATTTCCATGAAACTAATGTATGAAACCAATAATCGCTGTGAGATATTAGTGACGTTATTGTAGACCTGTTCAGCTCCTAGATAGATACAGGAATTACATGCCCAACAAAGTCCGGGCTGCGACTGGAAGCCGATGCACACATATTAACTGTAATATCTACGCTCGTTCTAAGTTGATAATATACATATTTGTGTATATATATATATACATAAAATACATGTATACATCAAAGAACATGTACCTATCTACCTCATACTAAGAGATCTATAAAGACGGTGCAGTCGGACACGTGCAAGGACGAGAAGAGCTGCGTTCACGTGCACACTATCATACTTACTTGTGTATAGTTATATACGTAGCCGCGTTGCCAGCTAATGATTACAAATGACCGCCCCCGCCATATAGCGGTAGGCATACTTTAAATGGGAAATTAAATATCCAAGATCGTGCGTCGGAAAAAACGCCCGGAGTAGACCAAGATGTACCTTATGTATTAAGAGTCTCAGATGGTCAGTAGTTCGGTCTGCCGCCAATCGACCACCCTAATCGTTCCGCGTTTTATATGGTACATCTATATATAATATATGTATGTGTATATGTATATGTACAGAAAAAGATGCGAAAATTTCTTCTATAATTGTATAATTTCGTTTCACCTCAAAGAAATAGCCGAAGGAAGAAATAATTCGGCGCTTTTTAGCCCTCGGCATTTACTCCTCGGGGTATAAGCTATAATTCTTCTAATTTCTTTCCCCATGTTTAAACGATCTGCAAAAATGGGAGTCGTAAGGATTATCGGAAAACGACCATACCCTGAAAGGTTGACGAACAGGTAGATGGAGATTGTACAACACACTGATGCAGGTACCTCGAAATCTTTATCTTATATTGCGGTGTATAGAATTTCCGTAACTATATATTATACTAACAATAAACTTTCCACCGGCTGCACTGATATGCTAGAACGTTTTAAAGATACATTAGTACCGATCACGTCCTGCGTGTATGTTTGTATGTTACATACATACCTACGTAACTACCTTTAGTTTAATTTACTATTTTTCTTCTCGACCCCAACGGTTCACTTTCTAAATCACGCAATCACTGTGAGACAATCGCATGGATCAAACAATAACCTGGCACGTTCGAAATGTAGATTGAAAAGGGAACTGGATTGATTGATCTTTCGTGAGATCAAAGTCAAATTGATATTCATTTAATAATCCGAAAATCTGGAACGCGTAGATTTTTAATACATCTATAGGTGGGGTCGAGTTGAAGTTCCGAACTTTGAAAGTCCTGATGCAAAATATTCAGAATTTTGATATTACCGATTCACAGTTTTCAGAAAGAGTATCTCCAAAGCTCTAGTAACATAGCTGATTTCAAAAACTTCGGAACGCAAAAGACCGGAGATTCAAATTTCCGAAAGCTAAAATCTCTGGAAGTTGAAATTCGTGCATGCGTCTGATAACTCGGGCTGTATTGATCGTATCGAAACCAATAAGTGGCCGAATGGATATAGTCTTGAGATTTGAGAAAAAAAAATATTGAAAATCCTATCAATGATTTATGAGATCATGAAGTTATCGACTGAAGTAGATAAAATGAGTTTCTGTAAACGAGGTCTCGATTAGAATGAACTATATTTTGTCTTCATAACCAGAGAAAAAGACCAAATTTTCGGAATTTTTAGCTTCCGCAGTCTGGATTTTCGAGTTTTGAATTGTCTGCATTTCTACCTTTCTGAATTTTAATGATCTAAATACTCGAACGTTTCTGAATATTCCAAATCATCTAAAACGAATTCGGAACTCCAACCCGGTCCCATCTAGTTATATATAAATTTGTGCGTTTAAGAGTAATCGGCGAGTGTATATCAGACGTTGATTCATTACCCTAAGCTACGTGATCGGGCTCACTGCACGGGGGCGAAGCCGCATGCAGAGTATAAATTAATCCTCGAGATAGGACCGCGGATCGCACTGTTAATATTACAATATTTGTTGCTTGTCGTTGACGATGGGGAATCGAACATTTCAGACTACGTATATGTTCGTATATGTATGTATATGTAGATGCAAACACGAGAGTAAATGCAGCGATGGAACGCGCGAAATGAAGAAGTCCGTATAGGCATATGTACGCGTTTAATGGCAAAACTGCTTTTCCACTACTTTGACGGGTCCCGCGTTTTGTCGCAAGTGATATATTGCCTCGACGCACGCATATGTGCTTCGAGATCCCCCTTTATACCTACGTATCCGTATCTTATAATATAACCACGCATTTATACACATGCTAATTAAACGAAACGTACAATTAGCTCACTCCTACGGGAACCGAAGTCCTACCGTCCGACTGATTGAACTCCGGTACCAACTCCACATTATTTATTCGAGAGTCGACCCATATACAAGTAAATGTATTCGTTATACATCCTACAGCGATCTTTATTGATTGAGAATAAAACTACATGCGAATATTCGAAGAACAGTTTACCTCGGAGAATCATCAACAGCAAAACTCGACAAAAATTGGTTCCAACGATTGACGGAATATCATAACACGAATTGAAATGACTACAACATCTAGTATACGAGTAGATTCCATTAGAATGATCAATTACATTGAGTATCATGAAACTTGATGCAGTGCGGTGCAGCAATTGGTATTTTTCCATACTGAATGTACAATATATTATTTGGATCATATCTGAAACGTATTTCATTATACCTCATGTGTGCGTGTTAGTCGGACGACCATTATACCGTATGGGTTTCACGGTGTATTGGATATGATCATCTAGGACGATGCAGCGAGCTAGATATACGGAATGAGACAGAGTGGTTACGCGTGCTGCAAAGGATCAGACGCCCCACTCACGACACACACCAGTCGTTCCGAAAGAGAGTGCAGCACAGCAATCACAGGTGCAGTTTGACATGGCAAACTGGTATGCTGATGCAATTAGTAGGGACCGCATCTATGCTGTTTCTATGTCCGATATAAGTGCCTATACTTGTGTAAGTGCGTGCCTTACACAAGTATCTTTACAATATACGGATATAGTGATACGAGGAACTCATGTGCAGAGCCAACGCCAGGCGACGTGTGCTGTTTATAAATGTCTGCCATTCGAACGCGTCTGTCCAACATCTTCGTATTACGTTGGTGTATGTTGTACGTCGTGATACACGGTACGGGTGTTTTGATTTGGTTTAATTAGACCAAGTACGTGTTTACACAAAGCATAGTGGAAACTTGTGAAAAACTGGTAAATCATACAATCGGTCGATGCGCCGGTGCTGCACAACTGCAGTTAGTAGAGATACGTTCAACCGTATCGATTCCCGGATTCCTTACATCGGTATTTCCTCATTGATTGAGTCTTTGATCCCACGTAAACCATCCCAGTTTTCGAAATCTCGTCAATTTGAAACGCGTATTGAATTGGTTCGATATCGTGAACGAGTGGTAGTGATCGTGGTATGAGGTGAATGATTATCACGGTACGCTAATAATAGCTCTGCGTAAAACAGCAGTTTCTTGGAAAAAATAAAAATAAAATAAAATAATGTACACCGTCCAAGAATGGGTGCGCCGCTGAAATTGGAACTCATTTTCCAGAGCGTGAGAAACTAGACGGCTTTTTTCTGAAATTAATTTACAATATGATTTACAGAGCGTTGCACCTGTGACGATAATCAAGTTTAATTCACGGTGTAAAAACGCAGATACCTAAATTAAGAAACAATGAGAAAAACGCTGAGAAAATTCTATTCAACCCATTGCAGTTATTCTATAGGCAACTCGTTTAGTGAAGGTGAATGGGTCTCGCCATGAGAATAGAATAATTGTAATTAATTAACCAATAAAACTTCTCGTTATTTCTTGCCTTCTTAACGCCTAGTAATTACCAAGACGCCAATTAGCCCGGCTGTATTAATACTTCATAAAGCTCAGCTGGTGATATATCAATTGAGCATAAAGGGCAATTGATTCCGAACAATCAGCCGTTGCTTTAGAGCGGAGGAAAATTATAGTCTGATAACGGTGGGAGCGGGATGAAGAGGGTATAAGATTAGTAATGAATAATAAGACCGTTCTGATATATTATATACGGAAATGAGAAGCCCATCCATCATCACTTTCGTTTTTTCTTTTCTTTTTATTTTTCTTCTCGTAGTTTCATTAGGAACCGAGACGTTGAAAAATTGGCGAATTCTATCGACTGCTTAATTTAACGCGGAAGTTTTTTTTTAATCTCCGTGGAATTGAAAGCCGTTTAATTAGGCGTAAAGTAGTTCTAGAAGCGGTTGAGCATGTCTATAGGTATTACATGTATATATTGTACATGTATATAGGTGGTGGAATGTTCCAGGATTCGTTAAGGGAATCGAAGCTAATTTACGCGTGTGGTGAGTCAGGCGATGTGCCAGTAATCCAATAAGATATCTCCCACCGTATTTTATACCCAAGGCTGTCCCCATAGCAAGCAGTAAAGTGGCTTCTCCAGAGGACTGTTCAGGAATCTCGAACAACTCGCTGAAACAAGTTACTAGAATGGAAGTAACTTGCGAGAAAGGAGTCGTGCGAGATCGTCTCGATCATTTAGTGGCGTGAAATCCCAGGGCTTTTAAACTCTGTATTACAAACATCCTCGAGTATTATTTATTTGGGGACAAAATAATAGATGACTATCTTTGTCCCGGCTAATTATTAAAGTTTCTATATAACTTCGGAATACAGGTAGGCAGTTGAAGGTTTAAACGGAGATAAATTCCTACCGCTTTAAATAGTGAAGCAATTAATCGCAACACTATGTCTAGAATGTTTGTATCACTACATACCTACGTACACTACATATACGAATACGTATAACGCAGCTTGCGTGTCCGATGAGAACCGATGAAAAGATTTCGCGTGATCTTCAAGTATAGACGAAGTGACCGGATCGGATCTGACGTTTACAAGACTCCGGCGAACCCTGCCTTATTGAAAGAGGACTTGGATACTGGAGGCAAGCAACATCTTCACCAACGTGTACATCTATACCTATATACGTCACTCGTTCGCTAATTTTTCCTAATCATTTTTCCGATTATAATCTTGGAAAGGTTGCTCCTACTGCTATATACTATATAGGTATATGTATGTACGTATATATATATATGCCTATATTTGCGGAATAAGGTACCCATACCATATACTTCTCTACACACCTAAGGGCAGTAAGGAAGGGATGTTGCTGTTGCTGCTGTACGAGACAGCCTATCTCAGGAGAAAATAATTTGTGGGTGTCCGCCCGGCGATGTCTGCGGTCAAGACGCATAGGAGTTGTGGTTGGCCCGTAGATGAAAAAGGGTGGTGAGCACAGGGCCCCAAGCTCGGGGCTCGACCCTGGGTTTATTAACTCCAAGTAACTCTATACACTGATCCTCTCCCTCTTATGGTCCTCCACAGTTCTACTCATCTCATCTCATCTCGTCTCATCTCTCTCTTTCTCTCTATACGTCCCACGGCTACGCTTCCAGGGGTCCAGATCAAGCTCAGCAGCATCAAGTTATGAGCCCCATCTTGCACGTATAGTACGTGAAAATTGTCGGGAAAAATATATATACATATATATTTTCATGCGATTTACTCAGTAGCTATGTATCGATAATTAATGGTATAGATGAAATCTTCGAAACGTCTGCGTGAAAGGACATTTCAATCAATATATACCAATGCTGAATCTGTAATGCGAGCAAGTTTGCGGTGACTTTGTTTCGAGATGAATGCCGAAGTGAAAGTACCTTTATAGAGGTCTGGTACCCAGCCGGTATAACGAACTGAGGAGTATGAGAGGTTTGGTCGTTACCATACGTATAGGTATAGGTATATGCGTATGCATACATATATGTATAGTAGAGTTGGGTATTGGGTAAATCCGTGGATGCAAAACTGGTAAATAGTCGTCGAAACACGTGGTGGGGAAATAATAGTGGCGGATATCAGAAGGCTTCCACTCAGCACTGACCACTAGTGGATACAAGAAACGCATTCCTTGGTAAAACACGGTATAGGCTGCCTGATAATTATCTGTACCCGAGCCACGGCCAGGCTTAGAGTCAAGGCTTACCAGGCCGGTTGCCGCTTGTAAATTCGTGTCGCTGTAAATTCATAAATCGATCGATTCGATCTTCCATTATACGTACATATATATACATAATACATATATGTAGGTACAGAGTTACTCAACTCCGAGGTCTGGACCAAATTTACTGAGCTTGGCATTATCCAAAGCCGAAAACAAGCGGGTTGTATGAACCCATCTAGACAATATAGTCACGCCAGTAGAAAATTAGAAAATAACAAAAAAAACAAAAAAAAAAATTAATAAAAAAAAAGTAAAAAAAGTAGAATAAAAATCCTACCTGCCTCTGGGTAAATTAACTTTCGTGCCTTCGTGCGTGCATATGCGTGCCCGAGTCTACATTTACACGCGCGTATAATTATATATACCTAGGTTGCATGTGCGCTGATCGGGGTTCAGTTGACGCGAAAGTCTTTGGGTCGTTGTGCGGTCCCCGACCGTGTTTGAGAGAAGAGAAACGCGATGATGCAAGCCGTGAAATATCTCGAACGATTCAATTTCAGATATTGTGTGTTAAAGGGACGAGTGTGTATCGCTCTCGATATTTTTCAACTCCACTGTGTACCTATCTAAGTACCGAACCGAGGTCCTGCCAACTCCCATTACCGCACCTGGCCGTCCCAGGAGAATGACGATGGAATTAATGTCGGTATATCGCTTCTAATTGAATCCAGAGACTAAAACCTATC
The DNA here is from genome assembly GCA_963978835.1 of Tenthredo scrophulariae. Classification (NCBI taxonomy): domain Eukaryota; kingdom Metazoa; phylum Arthropoda; class Insecta; order Hymenoptera; family Tenthredinidae; genus Tenthredo; species Tenthredo scrophulariae. Next base: position 6,427,578 of record OZ022230.1, on the reverse strand, counting down.
CAAGACCAAGACGTATAAGGTACTTAATGGGATCAGTTTATTTCAATCCGTGTCGCGCATCTCGGCATATTTAAAGTCCAACATTTCAAATGAAATCATTCTCGCATCAGTCTCTTCTCTTATAGGATTGATACCTGCGCTCTATTCTTGTATATATATTCGATCCAACCTCAGTGGTAGGTTTATATCTATATACCTGAATATATGTATATACATATACGAATCAGGAGCTTTGATACGAAATAAAAATAGATAATAAGGCTCGGGCCCGAGCAACTCTTGGAATACATTAATCTCAGCTGAAGAGTGTATGAACAAGAAGATCGCACAAACATTGACAATGCTGTACGAGAGTGATAAGATCACTTCTTACACAGAGTCTGCACTGATTCGCGTCTTGAATAGCTAATTTCACTTTCAAAAGTCTTCGCCATGTTCTCATTATTTATCTACAATTAAGAATCTTCAGAGGCGTCGGGGCGGCAGCGAGGAACGGATCGAGAATACGAGACCTGAAGTTTAGTAAAGGGAAAGGAAATGAAAGAAGAGGGTGCTGACCGCTCAGGTGGCCGTTTCCCACCTCTTTCTATTTCTCCTTCTCCTTTTCTTCCTCTTCCTCTTTCTCTTTCTCTTTCTCTTTCTCTCCATATATATTTATCTACAGTTTATCTCTCTCAAACACACGTTCTCCCGCAGCCTCATCATCGATGCTCCCACTCTGCACCCAGCTCGCTTAATGTCAAAAACATTGCGATTTTATCACTTCTTTCAATTAACTTAACAATATACCAGATATACACCAACAGATAGCCAATACCTGTGCAGTCGAGCACGGGTTCTTCAGGTGACGGGCTAACGCCATGGACTCATATCTGACAGCCAATATTTTGTCGCCCGCGGGGTAAATCCCGTAGACTGACGGCCAGGCTCTGGCTCATGACATTGAAATGAGCCCAGGTTTCGGTGTACAAATTTTTGATCATACATAGGCATTGTATCCATACGCTCAAGTTTTGACCAATTCTCTATCTCTCTCGTTATCATTATTTTTTTTTATTCTTTTCGTTTTAATCTGTTCGAGAGATTTCGACCGTTCTGCTCAGAGCTCACGCGTCAAGTAGTTGAATTTTTCTTGTTTCTCGTGATCGACGAAATGAAATGTTTATTTTAATTATATTCGCAATGCATCGGTACGGAATTCTTATCCGAATCTTTATTCGGGACAAGCGACGTGTATTCCTCTCAGTATATTGAATCCTTATACTTATGTCCGGTAATATCGCGCGGGTGAACTGTTAAGAGCTGTACCTATGCGGTGTTCTGAAACGGTAAAGAGAAGTGCGGTGAAGAGTCGTGAGTCGGTACCCCCCGTTGAAACCAAACGCCTCTCTCGTGTCCTCTAGATCGCATAGTCATCCCATCGCCTTCGTTACTCTCTCGATAATAGATTCAATCCTTCCTCTCTAACCCCTCGGCCATACATATACTCCTCCTCTGGACCGCGTAGCTCGTGCTATTCAAGTCCACGAACCTCGGACGATATCGCTTCTATAGGTACTCAAGCCTGTGTATACCCTACGTTACATACATGTACTGAGGTATGGTTAGAAACTAACAATATCCTCTACTCTGTACGTCGCCTTGATAACCGCATGCGGAAACCTGCAGTCTCTGAGAAAGTTCATGAAAGGGAAAACAGAAAATAACGAAATAAAAGAAAAAAGAGGTCCTTAAGGGTCCGTTTTATAGCAATGAATTATTGATATTAAAATTGGTTACGTAAATTCGTTATGCAATGTATATATGTATACGGATTGTGCTGCACCGGTATTGCTGCAGTTCAAGTCGTATAAAAATTGGTCGGGTATATAATTCTTGAGCTAGTTAGACGGGTTTGGTCTCTCTGTCTTAATTGCAGAGCCTTTTGTAAGGAATCGAGCAAAACCGTGTGAGATAAAGGCAGCCCTCGCATATATTGTATATATATGTATAAAGTATATAGCCTTGTATAAGACAGTTACCCGCATTGTTCACGCACATCTTTTCGTATAGAAGTTTTGGTGCTTGATGCACCCCGCGGTCGTCGGGGATTCAATCAAGTCCGCCGGGCGCTCTCATCTTTCGGACCTCAGGAGAGAAGGAGAGAGAGAGAGAGTGAGAGAAAGAAAGATAAAAATGTAGAGAGTGTGAGAGAAAGATCGAGATACACGGAGAGCCTGGCTTCGTGCGATGCAGGCAAGGGCCAGGTGTCGAACATTGTACCGAGGCAACGAACTCACCGCGGGTAAAGGGAATAAAACCGTTTTCATCCTCCTACTTCTCGTTCCCGCTCTCGCGCGGTGTGTAATGATTGAAATTGCATCCGATACCGGGATACCAGAGAGGGGCGAATTCCCTTCGGTGCATAGGTATACTGAAAGGCTGGTTATTCCCAGAAATTGAAACCGTAATGCGTTCAACATTTTTTGTATGAAAAATATGTAAGAAATATTCACATATGTATATGTGGATACGTGTGTTCCACGTTTTCATTATTATATTCATAAGAAATTCGTACACGTTCCGGCTCGTGCCAAGCATATCATATAAAGAAACCCTGAGAAATCTAAACTACGATTCCATCGTAAACCTTATCAACGGTTGATCTCTCTCATCTTTTACGAGCTTGCGTCCAGGTCAGCGCGGTCGAATCAGCTCGCTTGCCTTACCTACTCGTCGCTTTGCGGTACGGTTAGGTAAGGCATATTGCCTCGAGAGTTGGACTTTACTTGAATCCTTACTCAGGTTATATCGTTCCTTATATCTTAAACTTAGCTACGAATCCTTGTGAAAAAAAGAGAAAAAAAGAAAAAAAAACATTCTTGGCAAACGCGCTGTCCTACGTCAAATCATATACCGCGCGGGTAGGAATCTCGATTCAGGAGAATTCAGTTTAGAGAGTTTAGAGAAAACCAACTAATTCCGAGCGAATTGTGTATTGGCGAAGATTTTCTTATCCGTACATTAAAGATCTTTACAGAAATTCATAAGCATATATTATTATCAAGGTTCGGTTATTAAAGGATTCAGTAATGGAATGAGCTGCCTCGTAACATCTGCAAACGACTAAGCCTGTCGTTAATTATCGTAAATTATATCCATGTCCTCATCGTCTCGCTAATCCAAATGATCTTAATATTATTTATTCATTTTTTTTTTTCTTTGTGTTTCAGGTACGTAGTTGAGAGTGCGTTCGCAGTGTATAAGGTACTCCGGCTCCTTCGCATCGAAATAGCTTTCTAAGCTTATGTCGTAGTAGGTAAGCTTTGAACTCGATGTCATTAAATTCATTGGTAAGTCAGAGCTTGCGATTACACGCGATAATTAGCCGCAATTTTATTCGCTTCAGAGAGTTTAGATAACGCTGTATCCCATTGAGATAACGCGTCTGCAGGTTTACTACGCACGCAAAACACTTTGCTAAGCGAATACTGGACCCGTTACATGCGATTCTAACTAGCTAAGAGCTAATTAGAAACAAAAATTGCTGACTGATCAAGTGCCGAGACGATTCGCGTGTTTAAGACTATCTTCGCCTATACTTTAGTCTTTCAGAGATACCGATCGTTAGCGAAACTAATTTTTTCATTCTGCTATCGATACGGATAATTTATTTGTGGAAGTTGATCAGAGTGAAGGAACAAAGACAAACAACTGCTGGAATTTTAAATTCGTATAGAAATTGGGATTTAAACGTGAAAATTTTATCTAAATAAAAATCTTGTAGATATATACAGGTTGTGGTGAATGTAATTTATGTTTCTTGAAGATGGTGATTTATCATTGGGGTTCCCTCAAGTTTGGTTACAAACTTGGTTTTCGAGATTTTTTTTTTTTCTTCTTCTTCTTGTTGCGATCATTTTTGAAGCTGAAACGTCTTTAGTATAAATCCTCGCGTGGAAAAGGTCGATTGAGTTGTGGAGGTATCTGCTGTCTCGCGATCTAATCTCGGAATCGACACCACCGAATCGCAATTAGCGCCTTCGTCTGTAAAATCGAATTAACGCTGGATTTCCGATTGGTTGCCAGAGCGTTAATTAAAATCTTGAAATCGTGAACGCTGCTTCGGCTTCGCATGTAATTAGCTCTCGATCAAACCAAGGTTAAATTGGCCCGTTCGCGATCGGCTCGTACTTTACGTTTAGCTATTCAGCCGCTCCGATACTTGCCTATACACAGATTTCTTTCGTTTCCTTTTCCTTTTTGTTTTGTTTGTTTTTTTTTCAACTTTTATTTTGTTTTTTTTTTTTTCTCTCGGGACGAAATATTATTGTAAAAAAAACTTTGAATCATTCGATCATCACGCGCCGGAGTCCGGCCTCGCGATTGTCCACGGTTATCAGGTAATTAGAATCGCACCGATTGCTCGAATCGTTATTACAAAAACTGCCTCCGGCATTCGGTTGTCTTTGTTCGCATGAAATCGGTAACAGATATTACATGTGAATAATAATAACAAGATATTTTCGATTCCTAAGAAAATTTGAAATCGATTGTAATCAATAAGCATTATCATTAATCGTCGCGTTACAGCTTGATAGGAGGTCCCATAGGCGAAGATTTTGTCACGCGTTTTACCCAGCAGGGGCCGAATTTAATATTTGAACCAACTTTAACCGACACGGAACCTTCTTTCGGACGGTTTCATAAGGAACTTCAAACGAATGAAATTATTATTATCACTGCCCCGCTGCGAGTTGTAGCACCTATACGAACCGGGACATCCACACGTGTCCATTTATAATACGTGTATGCACATATATATATGTTACGTAGAAATTGTATATTTACATCCCTGTACACACGTATTAAACGTATATAAATAAATATACATATGTGTACTACCTAGAGTTGAGGTTTTTTTTTTTTTTTTAATAAAACCGAACGGTATGCAGTTGGCACTACCAACTCTATATAGAGATCTCATACCGATTGTCCAGCTAAGATTCAACCGATATGACCGAGAATCGTGAGCGGAAGATTTCAGCGGAAGGCACATAACTGCATGGGTGTTCGTCGAGACTATTCGTGCGTTTCAAACCCCGAGGGCTGCTTGGCTTTATATATAACTACGTATAGGTACTCATAAATACATGAAGTGGTACTCATATCACTTTGATTTTAGCGCGGGATGAGTATCAACGATTAAAATAATCAAGTTAGGGTACAGGGTTAGACTCTAACCGTATTAGAGTGTCCGAAAACGAAACACCGAGCTAAAAAATATCAAACCACCCCATAGAAACGTTGACGTCGTCTGGCAGAAAAAAAAGTTCAACTTAAGCCGTGTTATTTCTGAAAATATGTTTTCGCACCATTAATTAAGATTTCTGTAACTTCGATTGAAAAAGTCGGGAATGGAATGATTTTTTTTTTGTTTTTTTTCACTTTTCAAGTTCCATCAATTGGAACCAGTAGACGCGGGTTTTAGGATATCTCGGTTGATAATTCTCATATGCTCGATGAATTGTGAATGAAATAAATAAAGATATTTCTTTCTATGTGAATCTTGACTCGCCGCGTAGCAGCGCACAACTTGGATAACCATACCTATAAGGTATATACTTATTGCTAAGTATCTCCCTCCCTCAGCTCTCTGCCTGTATATAGGCCGCCTTAATGAAGCGCATCCAAGCACCGAGTGGATCTGACCGTTAATAGTTAGACGGCGGTCGGGTCCGTGTCGATTTTCCATAAATTCCCACCGCGGTGTAGGCAACGTTCTTGTGCGCGCGGAGAGGGTCGATTGGTCTATTAATGAGGCCACACACACCGCCACCGCGATCTTCGGGAAATGAGTTACGCATGTGCGTGAGATGCGCCCGGTTCTTCGTAACTCATATACTTTATGGAGTCACTCTGGTAAAATGAAGGGAGACTAGATTTGGGCGTCGATATTCTTTACCCTCGGGGTTTAACCCGCGATTAATAACCATACGGGAGCAACTTTCCGATGTATATACACACACATATAGTAGTTTGAACTTTTATTAAAGACTTATCGGTATAACTCCATGCAACTCGTATAAAATAGGTATGTACAAAGTGATTCAGGTCGAGCGAGTCATATTTTGGGAGTAGATTCCTTGTGAAATTATAAGAATAAATTTCCTTTACCAAAAAGTCGAGGACACAATAGTTTCCGAGCTACGAAAGATCTCAGCTTACCGATCACGGAACGTATAGGTGACACAGACAAGGGCTGATCATGAGTGGAAGTTGAGCGGTGCCCTGCCCCCTAGCTATGTGACCTATACGCTCTGCGATTGGTAAACTGAGATATTCCGCAACTCGGAAAGTATTGGTCCCCCGAATTTTTGGTAAAGGATATTTAGTCTTAGATTTTGACGGGGAATCTACCCTCGAAATATGGACCGTCCAACCTGAATCACTCTGTATAGTATATAAGTATGCGTACAGATTTATTGTATATACTCAATCGCGGGAGCTACCGCAGGGTGCAGATAGGAGCGGAGAAGAAAACGCGTAGGTTGTTTGGTAGTCTTGTTACTTGTACCAGTCATTTCGTAGTAGGTGTCTCAAAGAGTCTGGACAAATTACCCCTTCGCTTAATATGACAATGTGCCATCAACTCTGGCCTACGCGCTGACAGCTACTATTTTATAACTATCATGGACTCCCGCGGTGTCATTCTGACCCAAAGTTCCGTATAAAATGCGATTAAGAACCTGTAGTAGGTACGAAGCCGATCTCAGTTATATTATAGGTATATGAATACATGGGACGAATACACGTCTGTATATAATATACATCTATCCGTAGGTGCGCAAGGCTTAATGCGTTTTATAGATTTGTGAAACGGCATTAATGACGGGAATTGATTTCGCCGGTGTTAAGTTAATTATAAGTGAAAGATTCGACGTACATATGTTTCTCTTTCCCTTTCATTCGAAATTTCTTTCTTTATATTTATTCAATTCAAATCCTTCAATGTTACGATGTGGCTATCCCGCGGATTTTGAAATCAAACCTAGAATAATTTTAGAATAAATTTAGAATAACTTTGGCTACTTAACGACCTCTACTCCTCCCGAACTCTTCAGCTAGAAAGTTTCCTCTCTTAGTTAAACTTATTTTAGTTTCATCTCGTACCTATATACGAACTTTCGTATACCTATATACACACCGGAATACCCCCACCTACGTAACTTTTTAAATGACCAAGCGAGCAAGCCAGCGCGCGCGCGCGCGCGGTAACAACACTTCGATACTTAAACACAACTAGACTTTGTACTTCTCTTCGTAATGTACAACCGTCACACACACTCGTACACATCAACCGTATATGCAAGACGAGCATAACGGTGAACGACCTGATCCTAGTAGCAAATTATACGCAAATATTACAGAGCCGTAAGTTCGGACACAGTCGGTAGAATCGAGAAACGAATTCATCCTACACGACGGTCATTTTTTAGTTCAGAAATGTTTTCGAGAAATTTTCGTTGAAAAAAAAATGATCATTTTTATATAACGATATAGAAAGAACGTCAGATGGATCTTGATAGTTTATAGTGCATGAGGTTCTTAGTTAGTCCAACGTATATAAACGTATTACGAAATTACGGTTGCTTTGCTCGCGTCAGACTAGAACAATTGATTCGACAACACGTTTTGTCAGTTTTCTATATGTGTATAGCGATAGACGTAGTATATTGTAAGTGTAGTCCGTTGATCGTCTAATAATAGGGTGCCTCTCTCGAGCTGAGGATCTCTGGCACGTGAGATATCTCTGAATCATTAACAGCAATTAAAACATTGATCAACTTTAGCTAGGCGAGGATGCCGTTGCTGTGGGATCAGTGCGGCCAGAGGGGGGGCGCGGACGTCATGCAGCGAGAGCATATTACTCTGCGGGAGGCTGCGTAGCCCACCTCTCTTCTGTCCAGCCTTTTCTCGTCCTCTTCTCATCTACAGCTTCGAATCCTCTTACACTTCTCTCCTCCCATCTTCTCTCATCTTGGGTCCCTTATACTTCCCCTCCATGTCGCCTCCGTGACGGAAGATACCCTCAACACGGACAGGGATTCTCAATCTGAACGATCATATATCCATACCACCACAAGAAAAGACTCATACCGTAAGAAACAACGAATAAAAAAAATTGCATCAATCACGCCCGGTATTTTGATAAGATCGCACGGATTTTTATACTCACAAAGTAAAACCTTTCAAATTCTATGCCTTTTTGGATTTCATACTTCCATATTTATACCTATAAATATATGAAATGTAATATCATGTTTCATCAATGATGTGCACCGCGCGCAATTCTCATCACACTTTTATGATCTTCTGATGCAATTCATTTTACACCAAATTCTGCGTTTTCCAAATTTTCTCTGATCCATCCTACGGTAGCAGAGCCGAATAGTTCGCTCTCCGAAACCTTGTTGCATGAGCTGTGTACGTTTTTGCGAATTCAAGTTGGGTAGATCGTGCGTCAAGATAAGGTATACATACATGTATATAGATACCTGCAAAAAGGAATCGAGTCCAAGGTTAATTACGCCATGACTGGCTGCTTACGGCTACCTACTTGAAGGGTAACTTTTTCAATGATTGGGCTCAACGCAGCTCTTTCGGATCTATATTATGCACTTTCTCAGATTGCGCTGATCGTATACACCTATAGCTACCGCGAAATTTCGTATACATTAATTATTAACTTTTGTTATAGTGTTATACCTTCGGCAACCCAGTTAGGTAGGTATCTGCAGCAGACTACTACCTCCAACTCTTAATCCGATTCTTTGAATAAATATACAGAAGCTGCTGCTGCTGGTCGCCGTATATATCTACATATACATATACATGTAGTAACGTTACGTTGTATGAGAACAACCTGTAGCAGAGTCAAAGGGACACGGAAACCCATGGACCACCTCAGTTAATCGGTTTAAAGACACCTTCGCTGCGTGAACGTCGCGGCATGCCTCCCGTCGCCTTTCGAGGATTAGGGGACACCGTGCATGGGTTAAACTCGATTCTTTTCGTTTTCCTTCCCCATATATATAAGCTATGGTTAGGTATTACGCAGGTCAAAAGTCGATGCAAATTTTGTTCCCCGTCACCGCGCAACCCCGTAGAAATGATTTTTTCCCTAATATCTCACCTTCCTCGACGGTTCTTTCATTTTTATTTCTTTTTTTTTCATTTTTTTTCTATTGTATATATATCTCCGACAGATGTGAATACCTAATCGGTGTCTTTACTCACGAGGAAATAACTCTCGTTACTCCCTTTACCTGACCATGGTTCATCGACTCCCTGCCAGCAATTGACGCGTAAATGCTGCTAAACAATCCTGATGCGTGGTTAGCGGTCTACCTTATCGGGTACCTAGCTATACAACATCCCCATCCTTTTCTCTATATGGAAGGCGCCGCGTTACCGTAATAAGCTAAAGTGAAGTGTTCAAGGGGTTAGAAAGAGAAGAGACTAGGTGTCCGCGATCGTGTCGTCATTTCTCAACTCGGAGGACCCGCAGGAGACGAGCGAGTCCGTCTGTCCCTCACTCTTTCTGTCTTTATACTTTGTCCTTTTTTATTTATCTCATTTTCTCTCTTTATCTTTAACGTCTCTCATCTCGTCGTCGTGTCTCTTCAACTCCGGCTATTTATTTAATATTGTCATAAGTCAGGATGAAGGCGTTGTAACCGTGGAACGTCGACACGCTGCTGCCGTCTTTGAGATCGATGGCGTTTCCTGCGTCTAAGAGTTTGACATTACCGCTTCGTCTCTCCAGACATAGGACACGATATTCTATGACTATCTCACTCGAGCGTGGGTAAACTATATAATATTAAAAAAAAATGAAATAAAACAAAAAACCTTTTTCTATATCAAATTTTCTACAAAATTATACAGGGATGAATATTCTTACGCTCATGTTCGGACTTTGTTTTTTCAAGAATTCATACAAATTCACATTTCTCTTTAGTGTTTCTTGTTCGCTGTGAAACCATACCATACATGTATGGTCAGTTCGTCTATGTTCATGTATATATTATGTACCACTTATCTTTTGGGAAACGCCAAACGGCAACCCTTTCCTTTCCTTTCCTTTCCTTCCCTTTTTCCCGATACTGGAGAACTCTCTCTCTCAATCCCTCTCTGTCTCTTAGGAACGGGAATTTTTTTCGGTTTAAACGTCGGAATGCTTGGTTGTCGTAGCGCTTGCGCGAGATATCCATGGCATGTGTCTCTGGACAGCCGCCGCTGCTGTCCAGCGCGGTCCCCTTAGGTCTGCGACTCTTGGCACGACTGCTTATTCCACCGGGGGCGTCGCGGACCCGGAGAGAGTGAGAGGGTAAGAGTCCATCGCGAGGATCTGGACATCAGATAGAAAGAGAAAGAGAACAAATGTGAGAGAGATAAAGAGATGAGAGCAACAGTGACCGAGGGCTTCCCCATCCCCAGACTCCAAGACATGCCGAGGATATTCAAATGTCTCTGGACCAACTCCGAGGCCCCAAGGTCCGAAGCGGTCGGACGAAGTCTAAGCAAAACTGACGTCAGTTCCAAAATACAAGATTGCGATAGCCGAGACTGAGATTGGTGTACCAGTCAACAAGCTTGCATGTATTACGTACCAGAGTAATCATACTTCAAAAATGATCACAATCTTCTTGCGGTCGGAATGGCATTGTGCTTTTATACGAAAGTTCATTTATAATTAGTGACCCTCAAATATCTGTTGAAAAATTTAGACAAATTATTCCAATAGTCATAGTCCAGGGCAGATAAACTGAGATAAACCTGGCGGGATTCTATCATCGTGACTCATAATGAATTTTCATTTTTGCGCAACTCTTTTCGCTTCACCATAAACGGGTGATTATTACAGTATCTTGTTTCCGATAGTCTTACTGCACTAAAACCGTTCAGTTTTAAGGTTCAACTACCTATACACGTGGGTAAAACACCCTTAACAATTCCTTGTCCCACGACACGGTCACGGCGATTCACCCACACGTTGTAACGCCGGGTCACCTACACCCGATCACTTTGCTCCTTTACAACTTTAGCTGTAGGTACGGTACCTACGTAGAATTGCAGGCTGGGTTCGGGTCTTGCAGCGACTGAACGTTGGAGGAATTTAAATTGGGCCCGTTAAGAGCTGGGGAATTACTATAAAAATCACCGGCTCGCCCACGCACTTATGACGGCGGTAATCTTCGGGGCGCTCTTGAACAGTTTAGTTTTACTCCGTCAGCTTTGTTGAAAATGGCCAGTCGACGGCGAGGAGGCGAGTGGCCAAACTCTCCCTCTATCTCTTCCTTTCTTTCTTTATCTTTTTTCCCTCGTCCTTAGTTATTCTTATTTATTTACTAGTCGGAGATTATTACGGGAAGATAACCTGACGAGACTGAATTTTGCGAATGCTTTACCAAATTAACTTCAATGCTAAATATTCCGATCTCGATGATTAGCCCAAGGGAATTGCGGTCGGTTGGCAATGTGTCTTTGTACTTATTTTATTTCACCTTCTAATTCCTTTATTTCTTTATTTCTTTAGCAGCAACTGCAACTGCAACTGCAACTGCAGCAGCAGCAGCGACTGCAAACTCGCGGGCGCGGATGCAGTATATTTCTTTCTACAAGGATTTTCGGGGCTTTTCTTATCTGATTATTCCGCTCGACGCGCAATCTTGATATTCAATTCGCTTGCTAAATGCTCACTGAACGAAACACCGCGTACTGATATACGCAACGATATTATGCCTACGGTAATACCTTTTCGATATAACTTCCGTCTCTCTTTTTGCATTACCGCGTTACGCATCTTTAATCATGGGGGCTGAGTTGAAGTTCTAAATTTTTAAACTTCCGAAAGGTTCAAATTCCGATTTTTTTTTTTCAAATACAATTTCGAATTTTTACAAACGTTGATGTTCAGAAAATGAAAATCCCGAAAGGTCGGAATGCAGACAACTCATAACTCCGAAAGTCCAAAGTTCCGAAAGCTCAAAAATCTGAAAATTTCAGTCCATTTTTCAGGATGCTATAAGACGAAAAAAAATAATAATCCATTCAATCGAGAAACTTTTTACGGAAACCCATTTTATCAACTTAAATCGATAACTTAATGATGTCATAAATAATTGATAGGATTTCAAAACTTTTTTTCCAACAGTACATCTCAAGATGATTGATTTGATCACTTATTGGTTGCGATTCGATGAATACAGCCCGAGTTGTCAAACACTGCATGCAAGATTTTCGATTTCGTAAAACTAGTGATTTAAAAAATTCAACGACGTCTTATTTTCGGTGCAAATTTATTTGCTGAAATTTCAGTCGCTGGTGCCGCTGCAGTGCAACGTGAGATAAAAATTTCGAATAGTCGCAAGATTCGCTCTCTGGTGCAGAAGCCTAAACGCTTTTTTCCGCTCGTGCATCCAAGACGTACGATATCAAATTTATCTATAGGATAAAGTTACCAAATTCTCCCATATCCGAAATCTTCCGAATACTTGCTGCCCCTTACGCATTGGCGGCATGGTCATCCTGCAGGACTATAACAATTCTCTCATACCCCGCCCGAATTATTGAATTTCACTTCATCGTCTACCGAAATTTTTTGAGGGTTCTGCAGGCGTTTTGCTCTCCGAAGACAAAGGAAAATTCGAGTAAAGATATGATTTTTGACAACAAGAAGGATGGACTAGTTTCTGGAGACGTGGACACATAATATGCGACTAACTTGTGGAAGATCGTTTAATGTACGATGCAAATATCCTTAAAAATGTTTGAAATACTGATTGGCTCAACCACACCCCGTTGTCCGACATCTCGACGCGAACCCGTTACGAGATTTATAGAGGCTGGCATTAGCCCAGATCTGTAGAATACAGAATACGCGGTAACTCTGTGCACAAGAATCTGCAGTGCAGTAGGAAGACAGAGACGGTATTTCCTCGGAGAAGAGGTTGCAGCGGGTTTCATAGCGGCTTGAAATGCGGCAAGCTAGAGACAGATGTTGATTAGGTGGGGCCCCAAGCGGGGCCGCTGCCACTTGGTCCCTGGTCAGGCTCCTCACGTCGTGGAGAGCCGCTTCTGTCTTCGTACCTTCCAAGCACGCGATCCTTTTCTGAGCCAATTTCGCCAGGATTGACCTCAGGCCTGGGCCGCCGACTAATTGCGCACCGTAAAGGCCCGAAGACTGGATCAACGTTTATGGTTCTCCATATTTTTCTTCTGGAGAACTTAAAATTAATATAGAAATAACCGTCCGAGTAAAAAGTCTGAAAATTATTGACTTTTTTTTTTATCAATAATAAATTGCTTGAAAGATACCTGACTGACGCACGTTTCAACGATTGCGGAGAATACGTCGAGTATAGATCGTTGGCCTCCACCTTTATGACCTGCATGGGCTGAAAAGCGGGGGAAATTAGAATATGACCATTTTTATTTATTCTTTTTCTACTTTTTTCGGTATATTCATATTACAAATATATGTGTGTCTGCGTCTGTGTTTCATTGTTATTATCATTGTTATTATTATTACTATTCTTTTTTTTTTTAATTCTATTTCAGTTAAAAAAATTAAGTGATTTGTATGCGCGCAGACATGCACGATATAGAGAAACGGGCGGAGAAACGGACAACGCGTTTCGGGGGCCTTTTTTTATGATCCAACGACGAGCAATGGCCTGTAACCGACGCTAGACCGGAAGTAGAGCTCGTAGAACGCGACTACGTGCCGTGAGAGCGGACTCGTCACTTCACCGCTTACTTATAATTCTAATTTTTATTCCAACAAAATTCGTGCATTTGAATATAACAAAATTTGTAAACTCTAGAGGACCTCTGTAGAAATAAATTAACATCTTCCCTACCACATTGTTCCTACAAAGTTTGATCACAGAATTTTGAGCTCACTTTCCGCAAGGATCAATTCGCGAACGCGGGGAATTCGGGAATCCTTAAAACGCAGAAAATATAGTAATCATCGTAAAAAAGAGAGACTAATGATTTTACTTTTTTTGTTTGCATCTTTGATTAGTCATGGGTATCTTTTTATTTTCAATAAAGTTTTCATTACGGATTTGGCGAATCGTTGCTGAACGATGGCTACCTACCCGACGAGGGTCTCGACCCTCTTGCGAACTGCAGTGAAGTTTTACCATAACTACAAAATCTGAGATTATCTTAATTCGATTACCGGTTGAGATCGCCACTGCAGATAACCGGGGGATCGCCGCAACATCGTGCGAATATTGTTTTTATTCAGTTTTCTCTTCTTTTTCGTTTAGTAATTTAATTTTGTTGCTGGTCGAAAAGAACTAAAGACGAAATAAAAATAAAGAAAACTATTTTTTATCGAAAATAGCTGCAGCTGTCGCGGAATGTTTCCACCGCACCGTGGTTCGGAAATGACGACCGGGAATGAACCTTTGCTTCGTTTCTCAAGATCAGAGCCCAGCCTCTAAAAGTCCGAGGTATGGATACAAGGAATTTGAATAAATTCGTCTGCCACCAGACGTTCGCCGGTAGGCCTTCGCAAAGAGAGAAAAAGGGAGAAACGGAGCCTCGAAAACGAGGCGAAATCGAATTTATATATAAGGAGTGTGCGGCCGCGGGTTTCGAAGGGTGCGGAGACCGACGGCAGGGGGAATTCTGGGCCTTTGGGCCTCTTGCATGCGTAATATCTGATCCGAACGTCCGGAGGGCCGACAAACCAAGGAAACGAAACCGGGACAGGGGCGAGGGCGAGGGTTGGGAATTCAACGCGGCCGTTCTCCAACTCCTTCTCTGCTCTGCAAGGTGATTGTTTTACCCCTGACATGATAATACTTAGCTTAAGTATATTTAAGGAGGAATGGGTACGCGCGCCCGGGCACCTTGCACTGTAGTTCCACCAAAACTCAGTTAAACCATCCTGCGATTTTTCGAGGACAAGGACGAGGACAAGCGAAGCTTCTGCACCGCACAACTCCGCGGTATATCGAGGCTTTAGGACGGGCAGAACGACGCGAATGGCCCCTTTGGAGGGGATGGGGCCCTCAACCTATTGTCCTCGTGTCCGCAGCCTTTTTCAATTCAAATTGAAGCCGCAAAAAAAGCTCACGGCACACACGGTTCCGATCTTCAAGCCGGTCCTCCCTGCTTCTGCTTCTGCTTCTGCTGCTGGAGTTTCAGAGACTTCAGCTTCTCTCCTGGACCAGGCTTCCAGTTTCTCTCGGCTCCACGCCGTGGCCAGCGACGTATATAACCGGCTGATTCTATCGGTCCGTAAATATCACCATCACAAACGCGCGCATCAATGGATGCGTGCACGCATGGATCGAGCCGAACCTCGTATGTACCTACCTACGTCAGTGCGTCTGGATACTGCCGCGCGCTTCAGTTTGAGAAACGTGTGCGTTTTAGGGACTCGCGACTGTTTGGCGGAGGACCTCTTCCTCTCCTTTTCATACCGCTACTCTTTCAGGGGGAACCAGTACAACCTCTTTCACCGCTTGTAGTCTGAGATGGACCCAATCTTTACCTCGTGCTCGGATCATTCTCGGTACCAATTCCATACGCTTGAACAGTTTCTCGTACTATTATATCACATTGAGATGGCATCCTATTCCAAATTTGGATACAGCATGAAAGACTTTTACAAATTTGATCAATGGATTGAACGAGTCGAAGCAGAGCATAATGTCTCGAAATTGAGATGAAATATTGGTCTCGGGGTAATTCGAAATCATCTTCTTTGTCGGAAAAGCTAGTTTTTTTTTTTTTTTTCTATACTATATATATTTACGCAACGTACGTCTTTGTATCCCGAATTCAACCGCAGTGGGTTCTAAAAACGAGAAAAGATCGCGATAATGGCCGTCCAATACCTTGAGCGTACACTGCGCTCCGCCGTGATCCTCTCCAATCACGTTTAATGGACCGCAAATGTACGCGGCGGCAGACGCCCACTTTGCATTTGGTCTTGATCTTGGATCGCGCGGTGTCCGCTCTTTGGATGGTTTCCCCCTGTTATCCCCTGGGCCTGTCTCCTCCGTTTCTTCGGTGGACTCTTTTCGCGGAGGCCCGCGGACAGCCGTCGGTCCCTAAATTACGGACCGCAGGGCCTTACGTTGGCAGAAGAGAAGACGGAGAGCACCGCGTTTTGGCTTCCGTGTGCTCCCGTTAATTGATAACTGATATCTGATCGCTGGACAGTTTTCTTCTCTCTTCGAGTCCCGATTCGCCCTCGTACTCCGTATTTCTACTCTTCCCATCCTCTTCCTCTTCCTCTTCCTCTTACCTGCACTTACACTCAACGCTTCTTCGCCAATGGATGAAGAACAAGAACTCGAGCCGACGCGATCGCCTTCGCTTTGTATCTTTTTTATTCTTCATTTTTTTTCTCTCTTTTTTTTTCTTTCTTACGTTTTTTTGGTTACTTTTTCTTTTCTCTCTCTCTCTCTCTCTCTCTCTCTCTGTGCTTCTTATACCTACCCATCTCGCTGACTTATAAGGCGATTCTTTGCGTTCCAGCTAAAAAAATACCCAAACTTTTGCTTCTCGCTTAAAACCCCGTTGCTGAATGTACTGCGGGTATACAAAAATCTATAACAGGTTGGAAAGTTCGATACGAAATCAGTGCGGAGAGTCTGCGGTATGATAAAAAAAAAAAAACGAAAAAAATTTTTACGAATGACATTTGACCGCGATCGATCAACTGACTCGTACGAAATTGCCTCATACCGAATCGTAATAAATTCGCTCACGCTCGTCCTTATAGAATTTCGCGTTGTATGTTCCGCAAGTCTGTATTCCGCTGCACCGACGTTGATTGGCTGGTAATTATCCGTGGTACGTTTCACGCTTTCAAGGCTGAAAATTTTTCGTAAACCGTTTCAGATTCTTGCTTGCCGTTTGAGGAAGTATAATGCAAAATGAAAACGGTAAGATTAAAAATGAAGGAAAAACAAAGAAAAAAATCAGCAAGAGATGAGAAGAAAAACTTATTTAAAAAGTACCGTGATAATAATCGTTCTGGATTCGTTAGGCCACCGATTTAGGTGGGTATATATAATTTTTGTTATTTTCCCAAAAATTTTGTTCGTTCGTTTTTATTCTTCCTAACTTTTTGTATCTCATATTATTTTCGCCTCCCTTGTTACCTCGCTTCGACTGTGCATGTGTGGAAACGGGGATGTGTATGTGCGTATCTTTTTTTATGTGCGGTTTTTTAACTTTTTTGTTTTTTTTCCTTGGTGCGTTGATCCTCGGATGTTGGCCCCGCCGATACAATCTGGCATTCTCTCCCCGCACTCGAATCCACTATACTCCATACATTTAACCCAGACCCACACACATATGATCACATACGTTTATCTCAGAGATGTGCTGTGCCAAGCCGCGCCGCGCGCGCACCGAGATGTCACTCGAAACGGTGAACGCATGTGCCGACGATGGACGCATTCTTATACGTCGCGCAGAAACCGCGCGTACGAAATATGCGCGGTAGTTTATTTTTTATTTTACTTTTATTTTTTTCAAGTCAAAATATTTTCGTTATTCCTCGATACATTCGTCATTTACACATATTTACTCTCCAATGATAATCCTGCGTCTCAATTATTCATTCGTACTTCGAATTTTTGACAATTTTTGGTCTAATTATAAGAATCAATATATACTATATATATAAGTCTCGGTAATTGCTTCGCGAAATATTCGAAATATATCGCGTTTATATCTCTTTCATATTTCCGGTTGAATATTAACACGCATCGTTCAGATCCCAATCGTTGACTCCTTGGAAAAATTAAATGACTTGAATTTTCGGAAGCACCTGTATACGGAAAGTAGTTTGAGTGGCAATTAGGGTAGAATTGCAGAGCCAAGAAACGCAACGTGTTCTTCGTGTCTTATATACGCGGAGAAGGTTCAATTTGAAGAAACCGCGACCAGGCCGGATGTTTGGGATCGCAACAACAATGGAGGGTGATAAATGTCTGTCGAGGAAGCTCTTCCCTCTTCTCGGCGAAGAGTCTAGGGTTCTCGCACAGCCTGCTATCTCCATCTTGAAACGGGATACCGGGCGAAACGCCCTCGCAGGACTGCTTGCATTCTAATGCACACGTTCTCTTCCTCTCCATCTCTCTCTTATTATTTCCTTTTACTCTTTATCCACTTTCGCCTAAAACATATACCATGTGAAATTTTTCCGATCGAAACATGTAAAATCATGAAAAATAATGAACGAAGACTACGTTCGATTCTCGGGATTAAACATTACGCCTAGATATCATATGCCGCCAAGAAATCTTTGAATTTCGAATTCTGACCAAGGAAATATGAAGAAGTACCTCTATCCATACAGAAAGGAACACCGTTATAACCATTCGGAGTGAGGGTCTAATTGATAGCTTCCCTTCCAGGTCTGCACCTTCTGTTCTAGGATGCGTTAGGTCGTTTTGGTCGCGTCAGCTCCTGCGTACGAAAGTAAGAAGAGGTTTGGGCTGGAGCAGACCCGAAGAGTGGTAGGATGTCGGACGGTTATAAATTCACAGTATCTTTTTTTTTCTCTCTTTTTCTTTCTTTCTGAGGAATCAGAACCATCATATCTCGAAATTCCGTGGTCTGTAGTGATTTGTGAACGTCCTCAACGCCTCTATGCCACTATATCCTATGGGAGACTCTATTATGTAGGACCGAGATGTGCCGACGACCACTAACATATATCCCTTCGGCGAAGTGCTTAGTATTCTTTGCTGTAGCCTGTGCCTTACCTGCGATGGGAATATGAAGTAGGATATGATGCGTGCGAGTATTGTCCTAGGGCCACGGGTGCGTGTATGCGTTGTTCAAGCATTAATAAGCTGTTAACATAAACGTCACACGAGGTGGACGCGACCCGCTCGTGCATATACGAACTTTATGATAAATTTTAAACCTGTATTTATTGTGTATTAGCATATATATATGTATGTGCGGAGAAAGCTCACTGTTCCTCTTGTTCTTCTTGTTCTTCTTCTGGTTTGAAAAAGAATAAAGTTCGGTAACTTCCAAGGACCCGATACGTACCTACATTTTATCATTTCTTCTTCGCATTCGATGGTTGGAACAACCGTGAAATTTCTTCATGAGTTGATCGAAGTAACGCGACCTGGACATTCTCGATGTACATCCCAACGCTATGTACATATTATATTATATGCGTATAGATCGAACGCTTTAAAGCTACCGACGTACGTTTGCTGAGCTGATCAATTACCCTTGACGAGAAGTGGCAGGCTTCGTGAACCTGCGGCATATAGTGCAAACGTAATTGAAACACACTCGCTCTCTTCTCATTTCTCGATATTCAATACTTGACTGATGAACGGACGGGTATGTAACAATAATATCCTCCCTATTTTCTACACCAGTAGAAATATACATGAAGTGCAATAGACTACCGCAATCTAAACACAATTATACACTTTTATATCACGTGCCTTTCTCAACGTGCAAATGAATTTTTCTCACACCGGTTACTCACCTCATTCTGTCTTCATTTACTCTTTTATATATGTCTATGCACTGCATAATCACTTTCAGTATAAATATCAGTACTTTCAGTATCATATGCAGTACACGCGAATAAAGCGATAAGTAACAAAAATAAAATGATCCGAAATTGAGTTCGGCAAATGTTGACCACCTTGAGTGAGTTTTAAACGGTTTTAATCGGCGCGTATACCGCGTCGAAAATGCAGATTGCCGGTTGTATATTAACCGTGCTTTATTTTCCGAGGTAGGTGTATTGCGCAGCACCGAAGACATTGTGCCGGTCGTTGAAGGGTTTAGTTAAACTTTTGAGTTTATGGCGAGTCGTTGTATAATTATAAATGATTAAAAATTCGAGTCTTACTCCCTAGCTTCCGGCAAGATTTATAATATAATACGTGTATAGTAGGTATAATAATAGAAAGGACCACGTGGTGAGCAGTGCAACAGTAAGAGTAGGTCTAATCTTTGATCAATAATAACAACGACAATACCTACGAAGAGTCTGGTGAAATTGAATTCTCCTAGTGGTACAGTTAAGGGCGATATACCTAGACTGTATAACCTGTTATCACCATCATTCGATCCTGTTCCCTTATATTCAACGATCCATCGCTTCACGGATGAGGAATCTTAGTATAAAATCGAAAGATTCGTGGGTGCCGTTGATCCTACTCATCTATTCCTATCGAAACTAAATTCGAATGGTTTCGTAGTTAAATCCTCGTATTTGGATCCCAACGCGGCAGGGGACTCCCCGTTGTTCGATAGGCGTGGGCCACCGGTTGATTTTAAATTCTAGATAACTTAATCCCAATCCTACTGTACTCCCTGACTTCCCTGACGAATCAAAATCTCATGGGTTCAAACAGTTCGGAGTCTGATGTAAGTAGAGTCTAGGACCTTACTAGACTCGCGTTACCTCTTTCACTCCTGCCTACACCTACTTCTCACAGCATATATACTAATATAATTGCAGGTATATGTGTATATGCAGTGAATATCACTAGAGATCCGCGTGCCTAGATGCAATTACAACTTATACTTAAATGCGGTTTATGCTGCATGACCATGATCACTGCAACGGGTCATAGACGTTGCATTAATTCTACCCCGCGCTATGTATCCAGTCTCTCATGCTCGCCGGGATCGAGCATAAGACGAAGTGGTCACGGGACTACGGAGGACCCATGTAGGTAGATATGTATATATAGAAAAGCTTCGGTATTAATTACAGCTCGCGTCCGCCGCGCTAGGCCACCTACGGTCACTTTGCATACGGGGCAGGTTACGTGGCTCATGCCTCTTGCCTCTTGCCTCTTGGCTCTCGCTGCTGCAACTCGCCAGGCTCGAGGCTTTGCGAAATGACGCCTGAGACCCAGGCTAAGGTTTGCTGGACTGCGACGACGACTGCGGGGACTTCGAAGCCTGATTATTTAGGCAGCGAATGTTTAATCGAAGCATTGTATCGCCGGCCCTCGCCCCGGGTCTGTGTTTGGTGGAGGACACTCCACTCCACTCCAATCCTCCGCCTCTTCTTCTTCTTCTTCTTCTTCTTCTTCTTCTTCTTTATTTATTTGTTTATTTGTTTATTTGCTGGTGGCTGATACCTCATTACCGCGACAGATCCAGCGATAAGCGCAGCGTTCTCGGAAACACACAATGCGCCCCTCCGTGGTACCGGGCAGCGCAGAACTCGGCCCCCGCGCGATCCTCTCTTCAAGTTACACCCCGTACCCCCGCTCCCTGCTCTTTTACTCTTTCTTCCTCTTCTTTATATCTAGCTTTCCTCCTTTGTCTACCCACCGCTACTCTTCCCCGACTCTCGCCTCTTACCAAGAAACCTTAGATATCTTTTCTCTACCATCGAATTCTACGGGTATATATGACTTTATTAACCTGAATTCGAACATTCTGTAAAATACCTCAACGAAATTCATCGGAATATGAAAAAAAAATGTATACACCCGATGATTCAGGACGTAAAGACTCTACGGGACAAAAATTCATGGATCAGACTGTCACGACCTGAAAATTAATGCGATATGATTGAGAAAGAAACACCAGACATGCGGGGGCTGCATACACTCGCGTTTCACGTCTGATCCTCCATGAATAAATCTTTATTAGCGAAGGACGTGCATACTTCGGAAAAGAACAAAGTATTCCCGAATCGCGGTTTGCGTTTTCGATGGGGTTGGCTACTCTTTCGTCTCTAACCCCCCTTTCCGTATACATAGCAGCCTCTAAGTCCCACATTCGCATAATGTGCTGACCACTTATTTACGGCAGTAGCTTTCGATGCTAATATCCGCGCGCCATGCCGCGATCCCAGACAACAAGGGCCCGTTGTCGCTTCGTAAGTAGCTATAATAATGCCCGCGTTCCCTGTTCGGGGTCCAATTACAACAGTTTTCGCACTCCGAGATTTATACGCGGAAACCTCTCCCATACGTAGCTACGTGCCAGGGCCTTAATTAGTGTCACCGTCTTTGCTCGCCCGCGCTACCGTTCAAAAACCCGCAACAAGAATTTCCGAAGGTGCGTATATCTGCGTGCGATGTCGATGAAATTTTTCGTTAAACCAACCAAACAACCAACCTGCAGCCAAGCCACCCCCGCAAAATATCCGCGGACAACGATCGGCCGCTACTGCAGTAGATTTAAAATTAACGCATGTGTTCTACCATCTGAGATATTCGCAAGTTCCTATGCCATCGAACTACGAGCATCGTTAATACTGGCAATTACCCCGTTCGCAATTATTCGCATATAAATGGCTGGCCGTGTGTGTCGATGAAACGCGAAATCACGGAGTGACGTTACCTACGGAGACGCGTGATTGCGAAAAAGTAGGGAGTACGGAATGGGATGGGGTGGGGTGGGATTGTGCGATTCAAGGTTTGCAAATGCGAACCAACAGACGTGGGATAGGACTGTGTTTCGTTTAATTAGCATCGGTATCGGAAGACGAGTATACGGTAGGAGGCAGTCGCTGGGCAGCAGTACGAGAAGGAGAAACAGACAGACAGACGCGTTGACGCGAGCGGCCGCATAAGAGTACAGAGAACTAATTAAATAAATCCGGGAGCAGTTCCCCGACTCCCTCAGACTTTCTTGGGCTCCTATATACACATACAGGCCGCTCGGAATTCTTTGGTGAAACAGCCATAGGCGTTGGGTATTCTGGTGCGGAGGCGTCTTCGGGGTCATCATTGAGGTCAGTTCGTGGCATCCTCGTCACCAACTCGATGTAAGCTATGAGTCGAGGCCATATTTCTTACCGATTTTAAATTCAATCGACTTAAGTCTCGACGCTGAAGTACATCGGAAGCCGAATAAAAATTGAGAAATATCCGGTGATTGTAACGGGATGTAAGAGTTGCTCTTCCCGCAGCTAACGTTCCGTTCATTATCTATACGAATTGCCTTTCTTCTCTTTAGCCCACCCACAACGATAGCTAATCGTCGCCCTCAGATTTCCTCCCGAATAGGTATATCTCGCTGTAAGATCAGAGAGTTGATCAAAAACGGAGTTCGGGCTAGTCTCGAATTTCGTATACCTATACCTACCTCTCACTCTCGATTTTTGCTCAATTTGTTTCATTTTTCTCACAGTTTTATAAAATATGATCAATGCTGTCGCGAACGGGATGGCAGAAGCGTTAGTTAAATGAAACTTCTCGCTAGTGCGGTGGTAGTTTCTGTCAGCATGATGTGAAGTATTGACGTCCTGCTGCCCCCAGTGCCCTTCAAGGCGGAAGGAGTCGTTTCAATTAGTAAACACAACAAGTATTGACGCCTCGTTTCACTGCCAAAGAAGGATAAGAAGGATAATAATAAGAAGAAGAAGAAGAAGGACGGAAAGGGGATTCGCGCGCCGGAGCGTCGTTAGCCGAATCGTTTGATCGGGGAATCGCGACGCGGTGTTGATCTCTTGATAATAATCCGCCAAGTTAGTATAGAAATTGATAGGACAGGAGGCGATGCACGAAACGATAGCCGAGGCTGTTCGCCGTTCGATTTCTCGACGTCGTTGCTGCAGCTGCTAGTATCCATTCGCCTAGATACACCAAGGCTAAGTCAAGCAAAGGCAATACCTGCAGAGGTACCTATAACATCAACACCGCTAGAAACAGCTCCCGCTTGTATCCAATCAATATCGAGTTTCTCATCCGACATTTCCTCCTCGCGTTCTCGCGCACGCGAGTTATACGATCTTAGGTTTCAGCGCCAAATGGGATGGGAACGCGGGATACCAAGTGGGACTATAGAACTAGGCACTGTATTCCCCCTCTCTCTATCTTCTCTGGACATCTTGTCTCTTTCTAGAGCCTAGATACATACATATATATATATATTATATGCGTGAGTTTGCATTATCTATAATTCCTGGCTGAGTCGAGATTCCCGGCTCTTTGCATCGAATGCGAAATGTCCTACCTACGGCACTAAATAGCGGCACGGAAGCTCCGCAGTGCGCGTCCACGCGAACGCCCCGACATAATAACTAACCGCTTGGACAAATTGTGCTTAAAATTTGCATACGTCCCTTAGTGGGTATAGGTACCACTAGCAGCCGGCTCCGGCCAAGTCTTATCTTCAATAGCCACAAGTTCCGATAAAAATTTAACCAACGTTTGCTGGTGGGATACTATAAGATAGACATACGAGCCTGCCATTACACCGAAGGGGTTCAGTATTGCGAGATGCAATACGGCCCTGGGAATGCCGCCCGGTAGTAGAAACGAACGGGAAATTGCTAGTGCTTCCTGCAACTTGCTTGCCATTTAACATTTTTATCACTCCTAATCGGACCCTGTTTATACCAGACACTGTAGCCGCGTTTGCGGTATTGCTTATGCCACTCGAGCTACTCCATTGTCTAATATACGTATACGTACAGTGTATAGAAGCATCCTTTCATATGCAAACACTCACGATCTGGATGAATAAGGAAAAGGAAAAGCCTCCTAACTACTGTTTCAAATTATCAAGCTGCAACCGTTCCCACAGTTGATTTCGAAATGGTGGAAAATTCGGCCAAGAATATCGGTGCTTCGAGGAGTACCAGGCACCAGGTTTTATCTAAATAGCTGTGAAGGTTCACGAGATGGCTATACATCTATGAAGGCACGTTTTGCAACCTTTCGGGACACTAAATGAGAAATCTGGTCTCATCGTGATGCTCTTCGCCTGATTATGCAGTCCGAAGGGCTGGCAACTCTGGTAATCAGTGAACCACCTAAGCCTGAAATGGAGAAGAAATCAGTAAAATAAATTAAATTCCAACTGTGTTTGAACGTGGAAATCGTTGTTTTCAAGATTTTAGAATTCACTGGAAATCGACAGAAATCGATTCCTTTTGCATTCACTGAGCCACTCAAATAGGAAGTTACCAGCCCCTCGAGGCGGTCTTTACCTATACGTGGTTTACTAAACTTCGTCGTGCAGAACTATGCAAATCATGAAACGTAAGCCAGTCAATTCTTGCCTTTGCTATATGTCCTTTCTTGAAGACGGTTCTCTTGTTAACAATATCTGCCTCCGAATAGGCATTCATTTGAAATTAGTTCTTTGGTATCGTAATGGGCTGTTACATCATATACCCGTGCGTAAGTGAAAAATTTTATTTCTACGATGCGAAGGAGAGGTATAATGTGGAATGATATGATTATTCGACTGCTGTTGATGGGTTGCATCATTTCGGCTACTTTCCATCATGGATTAGTTAAGTTGGATTGTACGTTATCGCTTGAAGTAAATCGGGACCGTATCTCAAACGGCGGCCAGGAGGATATCTATTGAGTTATGTGTCGGCGCCCGTCGTAGAAAATAATAAATAAATATCGTTTGCCGCGGAGACGCCCATACTTTAATAACCAAGAGCCAAAATATAAATAAGCTTGGGTAGGGGCCGTGGGGCCAGAGTGGAAAAAACGACCAAAACACTCCCGGCTTCGGAAAGTTCGATTAGAGTTTTTGTTCGGAGCTCACGGGCGCTCCTATCCCATCCTTGTCGCGCGCCTTAGCGTCAATGCGCCATCCTCTCCCTCGTACCTTAGCTGAGAGTCGATTTTTTCTCGCTTGTCTTCGATCCACGTGATGCATTGCCACGCCGTACACCGCACGCAGTACCTACTCCTCGGCCCGTGCCCCTTTCGCCGGCTCCGAGCATGGTGCTGAATTTTCAGGACTAATTTAAGGATAAAATTGCTCAACGGTAGGTATGCGATCACGTCATTACGCCATGTGGATACATACTCCGGTCGAGGTACCGCAATAAAATGATAGGAAGCCTTTATCGGCGCTGTTATCGTATCGGAGAGCTTTCGTATCGAAGTAAAGAAGAAACGGAGTAAATTTTCACTTCCATTTAAATTTGAACAGAAATTTTTCAATCACTCATTAACTCTTGAAAGGCAGTCGGAGTGGCTGACTTAGGCTTGCTCTTCGAGCAGATGAACGCACGGCTACATGATGCGGGAAAGGGGTTTTAAGCGACGCCATAAATTAAAAGATGCCGGCTTTCTTAACGGTACTATACCATTTCTTGACGAAACTCTGATAAATCCCATAGTATTTCGTCACGAGGATTGACTAAACAGTTAGGTCTCATCTATGAGTGTGACGAAAGGAAGCGGCAAGGAAATAGTAGCTAATGAACATTGGACAAGCTTTCGAATCTGCATAGAATCGGTAGGTACTGTTTTCGCTCTTGTTGAATCTAATTTTTGATTTTCAAAAATCTTTTCATTGTTCAATGGAAACTTGGCTTTAGCGATGCAGTTGCGTATGGTATAAGGAAAGGCTTGCTGACAGGACTCTGGGTCGAGAGGTCCGAAGGTCTGGAGGTCGGTTTTGGGCGTGGTAGCCGGTGTGTCTACCTGCCCTATCCTCTCTTTTTCTTTTCCCTGTGGAAGAAGGAGGTTTTAGACTTTATGTAAGCCTTATTCGGGCCATCTATTTTTTGCCCGACTCTTCAAGGGGTATCCAAAACGGCCCTTGGCCAAGACCCGCGTCACTACACAACGCCTAGCCATTGTCTTGCCAGCGCCAACTCTTCCTCGTTTAAATTGTAGCCGAAGGCGATAGGCCTGGACATGGACAGTAGTGACTGGGGTTCGAAGTAAGAAGATGAAGAATTATAGATATTTAGCAGAATTTCTTGCCGAAGTATATTATGCAATGGTGATAAGGAAGGATAAGAAAGGCTCGTATACGAATGGGGTGGAAATGTATTACTGGAACCTAAACGGCTTATTAAAACAAATAAAAATGAACGATACGGCTGCAGATGTATTCAATGGATACCTGACTCCATACGCTGTGTAAATTCAATCGTAACACGCATTAACAACGCGGTAGAAAATTTTCTGGTCGCGTTCATCGGCGAGCCCAAAGTAACAATGCTCTATAAAGCAGCGAGATACGCGCATAAGAGGAGTAACATGTCTCGAAGGACAGTCCAAGCAAACTATACATACTTCCGTGTCTGGTAGTTGTGTTTTAGTGAGACACTGGAACCCCCTTGTACATATACATGTGGGATACAGTGTAGTATGGATTACATTGGATGCAACACACGTACAAGGATCACGCATACATATGTATATCGGTATATTGTATAAGATGTATAAGTGGCAAACGTTTGGCCCCTGGCTCGCAACATGGCGCTATACTAACGAGAGATTATCTTGAGTTTGCCTACCGGGCAGATAAGCCAGGGCAAAGAGTTACGACCAAATGATCCAGAGTCGCTCAGGTCAAAGGTTAGCTACTAGGGCCTTTGATTTAATTAACATATTTGACCCGTTGGATCGATACTCGCTCCCACAAATTAATTCGTACAAACCACAAGCGTAAGATTTCTTTACTCTTCGTCTATATCGCTAATTAATGTTTTTCTCTCTTTTATATGTTACAGGTTTGTTCAAGGAGTCATAATAACTAATCTCGCTACCTATGGATTGAGAGTGGTCTTACTTTTACCGTTATACCTGTATACCTTTATACATATATGTAGACACCTTTCGTGAGTATAAATTATTACAAAGTATTTTAATACCTTTTATACTTTAATTATAAATAATCTACGGTTGCGAGCTACCGCGACTCATCTTATATTCTTCTCATTCTTATTCTGATTCAAAAAATAAAATGACAAGCAGTTCGATACGTCTCGAAGTAAATTAGTTAACAGAGAGAGAACGAACGCGAACCGAATAATTTGTCCGACTAACGAGCTACGGCTCCCGCTAATTTCAAAAGTAACGAATGAATTCCGTGAAACTTGTCACCGTCGCATGTACATATACATATATACATATTATATGCATACGTATACGCGTCCAGATTCTTCTTTCTTTTTGTTTTCTGTTTTTTGTTTTGTTTTATCTTTTTTTTTTTGTTTTCTGTTTTTTTCTTTGTTTTTTTTTCGCCGCCACGATTTCCTCTTGCCCACGTCTCGTAGAAGAAGGACCTCGTTATATAACTTAAAGTTGAATTTCGGCTCTTGGAACGCGCGCGGGAAAGTAATAATTTCTATGATTGCGCCCTAATAACAGCCGCGTACATCTTTCGACTTCGAAGTTAGGTCGGCCGTATAGTCTACTAATGCCGAACTAATGCCGATCATACTAATGCACCCGACAGAGCGGCACTGTGTCGCCAGACGTCCAACCACAGGGCAACCTTCCCGCCCGCGATTAGCTCTTACTTTATACCTACCTGTTCCGGGTACCACTGGGCACCGGGCGTCCTCGGGCCGTCACTGCCCCGGGTAGGGCCGAGCTACTATGTAATTATCCTTAGTGGGGTCCTTCGGTTTTGAGCTAAGAGAACGCGGTCGTGCCGAGTCATCCACACGGTTGGTTCGGCCTTGTTTCCGAAGATGCGGCTCAGGATTTTTACTTCAAGAGATTCGAAAATTCCAACGCCATAGAAACCTCAAAAAAATACAGAGAAAATACGAATTAGTTCGATTTACGTTAGCGTTGCGATAAAAGTGTGAAAGAAAAAATAAAGTTCCTTGTTAAATATCGGTTAAAAATTTGACGGATGAACTTCTTTCAACAATTTATAGCTCATATGCTCCTTGGGAGGAAAGCTTCGCTCGAACCTCTGCGAGCCCATAATTCGTTGCTCGGTCTGGCTACCGATGATAAAAAAGCAGAAGGCTATCGGGCAGGGCGGTTAAGAACGATGACTGGTCAGAGGGGCCGAAAGGGGAGCTATAGTGGTGTCACGGTATACTTAGCATTTTGCCTCACCTTCAAATGATTATGATTAGCCGCCATTCCTGGGAATGAGTCGATTAAGCGTGGAATACCGCCTAAATTTATCTTTGAGTGCTTTTCGTTCAATTGACTTGAAATATTCATTACACCGAGTAAGGGAACAAAAAAATTCTACGTAGGTAGGTACGGCCATGCCTTTCGTCCTTATACGAGCTCTTACTCGTGCTATACTACTTCTTACATTACTGAAAGCATCGAGCATCAAGGGAGTGAATTATATCTCAGAGAGGCAAAGTCCTTGCGAAATCACCGACTGACTACGAAGATGGCAAAACGTCAGACATCTATACGTCGTCAACTGTCAGCCGATAGACTGATGTCCGTTAAACATCGACTTGGAAGTCACACCTGTATAGGTAGTACAGTACATTCGCGTTTCACCTTCCATGTAACTGAGAGCCTGGAGAGAATTGAGACATTCGTGTTTCTCATGAGGTACAAGATGAAGAGAGAGAAATAAAAGTAAACGGAACCGACCTACCCACCGAAATTGAGGATGATATAAAATGACGGGAAACAAAGAACATCATCGAATCTACGATTGTTTTTCGAGATATCCGTAGAAGTGGTCCTCTTCCTCGCCACCGAGGAAAAGAAAGTGCCTTTAACGGGTAAAAGATGGAGGAAGGCACTGCAGGAAGGTCTAATTGTGAGACTGGAGCCCCATTACGGGGCCCAAAATTACAGGGCTGAGCCCCGACCGTCCATAGATGCTGGCGCGTTTCTTAGCTCCGTTCGGCCTCAGCATTCCGAGAACATGGCCTCCTTATTATGCCATATTTTTCGTTATGTCATTTCACTTCTCGCCCCCTGCACGGCACATGCCCAGGCTTCTTTTTCGCCCCCAGCTCATCGACTGCCATATTGATCTGTGATAATTATCGCTTCCAACGCCGTTTCGTTAATTCTATTTCGCTATTCCATAAACTGTTCCGGAACGCGTGTTATGACTCCGGTCGAAGAATCACTATACAGGCGAATCGGAGAGCGTCCCATTAGCTCAAAGCGAATTACGTGAGTGGGACTAATTGGGTGAGCGAGCGTCAAGTGAAACGAAATCGCAACGTAGCCGTAAATCATCGCAAATACGAGCTCACAACACTACAGTGGTCGAATACACCCTTTGAATCAACACACCGAGTCTTTGTCGCCGTTTTTTGTTCACGGGTGACATATGTATGTCAATGGAAAGCTAGAAGCCATCCAAAAGCCAATTCGGAAAGATCACTATTTCACTATCATACAATTTTTCGAATTGTGATCGTTCAGCCATTCTATGAAACAGTTTGAACATTCGGGGTGTTGGACAGAAATGCCATCTTCGTCATAACGGTAGCGGATCAAAGAGGGGCCGAATAATGTCACGGATAAGTGTGAACCCAGAATTTTTGGCGTGCGGTCCATAACCGAGCTCGATCTGTCATCAGACCCCGTCCCTTCCTTTTAGACTATTAATCAGTCTGTCCAGCTGGAGGGCCCCTTTTCGTCCCAACGAAGAGGCGCCAGCGAATAGTGTTTCAAAAACAGATGTAGTCCAAAACCGGAGTCTATTCTTTCCTTGCAATAGCCTTAGGCTTATTTTCGAAATAAAATTTGCCCCTCAGCCTCGCGTTGCGGGTATAAAAGGGTAGGATTTCAGAAGTGCTGCATGAAAACGAAGTTTTTCTGGTAATTTTGGGAAGATAAAAAGTTACGAACGAATGTATAAGTTTGATCTTTGTGGTTTTCTTTTTTGTTTTTTTTATTTCTTTTTGTTTCATTTTTATTTCTCGCCCCAAAATTTGACGCTCGCATTAAACCTGGGGGGCTTTCCGCTTGATGGCGCCTCCATTTCGCGGCAGCTCACGCAGAATATACCACGAAGTCGTCATTAAATATGGCTGATACTTTGGCCGGTTGAGTGGGGACGTGGTGTAATTTTAGGCATAAAAATTTTTTTGACGATGCTCTCTCGGTCTTGCGGGCCACGAAACAAGTCTTACAGTACCATGTGGACCATACATATATATATATATATATATATATATATGCGTATATACATGCATACATATAAGAGCAGTTATGTATATGTATATCTGTATACCTATGTAGTATATGCATTTCTATGTACAGGTGGATCCCCGATCCTCGATGTAAACGCGATAGTCGTGCGGAGCCGAAACACAATAACCTGGAATGTCATTGGCAGGAAACCAATAGACCACTAATGATACTTCTTCTTGGTGTTTGAATAAAAACTGCGCTCTTACTAGGCTCTGGCCATGCGGCTCGCCGATTGAATTCGTCGGGGGAATAATAATATCTAAATTGCTTTATTATGCTGAGGCATATTTCCTTTATTTGTTCATGCGTGGCCAGCGGAGCGGAGTAGCAAGAGATGGGGACGGGTAATAGAGCCTGGCCCAAAAATCTTCAAGGCCCCTCCGGCGCAGGATGAGTAGTATGAACTTCTGAAATATCCTCCCTCAAACCGTAAATCTATTTCTCTAAAAAAAATCTCAAGCGGTTTTTTCATATAATCCAAAATCCACAAGAATCAAAAAACCGTGAAAATAGTAGGAAAGTCATTAAACAGTCCGTCAGAGTTGATCAGAAATTGTTCCGCAGCAAAACTATCCATCTACGTATAGCGTGGTCAGCGTTCGAACCGAACTGGTCGATGGAACGAGAAATGTACACGAGTTGCCTCTCAGTGTTTTTGTTGGCATCCGACGTCGTTGCGGGACCTTAGGTCCACAATGGTTGTTGACACGGCTGTGTATAGAGGATCGTGGCCCGATCGGTGGGACCTGCAGGGGTGCGAGCGGTCCCCATTGTAGACCACAATGGACCGCATTGTCGGGCTACGCGCTCCATTAAACGCCTAAACGCATTGATTTTACTGAAATCTCAACCTATTCAAGGGTTACGTCATTATCGGACCACGCGATGCTCAGGAATGCTAGAGAGTTCTTGTAATCTCATTTTGGGGTAGGAACTTACCACGTCATACTACCTTTTACTTGACACGCAATAACTTTACGAAATATGGCGGAAGGTACAAGGAATCGTCCGCATTCTCTTCATTAGATTTTGAGGGAAAAGTCAATATGAGTCGGCGTTATAGGTGGTGAACTCATAACGCACCGCGATTCCACATGAGAAAATGATCGAGTTATAATTCGAAAGGTATAGTATGGTGCGATTGATTTTATCCAGGACCAACGGCCAACATCGTATCGTTTGAAAACGTACTGCCCTGATATCCGTGTAACGCTAGCGCGCGCGCGCGCGTTCGGTAGACTAATAATGAGCTAAATGCAATTAGGCATCCGATACTCTCTCTGTCGGAGGGTACCGGGCGTGGGAATGAAATATTGTAATTCATTTAGACCCCGAGGGATAGCGGAATGCGTGGCCCGTTCCGTCGGTCCGTAAGTCCGTAAGTCCTTAAGTCCGTGATAGCGAGCAGCTAGCGCGTTGCGGGTCGTTGAGCTATACACATATCATAGCCTCGTGTATACAGTAAACTAACTTGCGTACGTATACGACGCCATTTGCTTCGTTTAGTCCCTTCCACCGACTACTACTCCCGTGTGTCTTGAAACGAACCAAGAAATGACCCCAGATGGATATCGGTTAATAGCTTTTTCGGGTGTTTAACAGAGGCGGCTGTAACCATACCTGGTCCTGTGCCAAGACCATATAGAAACTGTTTAACATACGGTAATGGTCGATCACTCGACTTACGTACTCTTCTTCCTATTTACTCAGCCACTGCCAATCCGATATCGTCCCACGTCACTCCGCGAACTTTTATCATCCCCTTTTTCCTCCGCCTGGAATATGGCTTTTCTATTAGTCCTGACTTATGCGACTTTCTGGGATATTTTATCGAGGAGAAAGCCGGATATGCGCGAGGGGATAGAGACTCTGGAAATGAGAGGATCGGGAATAAAAGGAAGTTACATCGTCCCTGATGCTCCCGGTCGGTTCGCTTATGGATGACTGCCGAACGAAGATAACTAATTACAAGTGATCTATCATGCCGGTGTTGGGGGTCAGTTGGTTACGCGCCGCATACCTACTTCTTCATGGCTCTGCATCGTCTCCTCCATATCTTTCTTCAAGTGTTGAGGTACAGGAATATATGGCTGTGCTCGAGGTCCTGACGAGGTTTGCTATGGAGTGTCTTTGTCTCGCGGTGATTAACTTTCTAAGAATAACCCGCGACGTTATTATCGAAGATGAAAATTAAGGACAAATTAAGAATTTTACCGGAAGTCAAAGCCGACCT
The DNA here is from genome assembly GCA_963978835.1 of Tenthredo scrophulariae. Classification (NCBI taxonomy): domain Eukaryota; kingdom Metazoa; phylum Arthropoda; class Insecta; order Hymenoptera; family Tenthredinidae; genus Tenthredo; species Tenthredo scrophulariae. The sequence continues at coordinate 6,394,449 of OZ022230.1, read as the reverse complement.
TTCTTCGTGCGGCTCATTGACATTCGCCCATATGTATGCATGCGTATGTATGTATGTGTGCTACCTGCCTACCTAGATGCAGGGAGCAATGATCGCGAGATCTTCGGACGCGTATTTCTTTCCCGTCAAATGACGCGCGGCCTCGAAAGACGGTCGCAATTATACTGGGAGATTAATGAGCTGGCATGGGTAGACGCGGGATAGAAAGAGAAGGGAGGAGGAACTCGCGCCTTCCAGTATAAGCACACATACCCTACCGCCTAGGTGAGACCAGCGAGAAGACTGGAAGCGGAGGTATAAAGTTGACTGTGAGGGGAAAATCAACCTGGTCCCTCCTCTCAAGCAAAACTGCCAATCCTCGTTCCCGCGAACCTCTATTCGATCACCGAGATCGGCCACTTGGTTAATAATTATAATACGCACATCTCCTCCTTCCCCATACTCGAAGGAGAAGAACTCCGTCTTTTCCCTCTCTCGCTCCATCTTCTTCTTCGGCAGAAAATTCTCTTTGCGGTTTATTGCAGCTCTACCTAATCAAGAGAAATTGCGTTTTATCTTCTCTGATCTTTGATCAAAGTCAAAGATCGATGGATACAGTTCACGATCTGCTGATGACTTGGGTAACTATCGCGTTTCGTATTCTATTTGATTATAATTTTTTAGAAATAATCGTTTTAATTGAGGTAATGAATTTTCTAATTTTCTTTATTTATTTATTTTCCAAATTTTTTTGACGTAAACGGAAAACTTCGCTTGGTAAAATCACGAGCTGAGTTAAGGGTCAGTGAAGTCACGAAGTCAATATATGTTTTTATACCCCGGGCGAGAAGATACCGCTTTCGTGTTTGTTAATTACCGATCTCTCGTCCCCTGAGCGTTGGTAAATTAATTATGAGCTTGCATATTGTCTAGACGCTTTGGCCCCGTTGCTGCACCGACTTGCACGCTTCGTATTATGGGACCGAGGCGACCGCGACGCGACGTTGGTCTTAATTATTTCTCAATCTAACGAAATAAACTATAATACAAATCCTCGAAGAAAGGTAATCGATAGAATCGTCTTCTCAAAAAAAAAAAAAACAGAAAGAAAAAAGAAAAGATTCCTTCCTTACAAAATTTTTCAAAATTGATATCAATATTTCAAAATTTACGTCATATAATATTATGTGACCAGTAATTACCTCGCTCAAAAAATAATGTACCTACGGATGAAAGTTGAACTTCTCGGACTTGTTTCGTATATCACGATACGAATCAGCGTGGGTAAGTATGCCCCTATTTTTCTATCGCGTTAATGACGAGGCTGTGTCTGAGAGCTAAGTCAGTAATTACAATACCCATTCCAGGAGACCCGTATGTCTCGTTGTCTTAGTCTGCACATACCTTACACCTCGAGAAGTTCGCTTGATGATGCTATATTAATTACCAATTAGCAGCTATATGAATTTTCAAAAAAAAAAAAACTTTCATCCGCAAGAGTCAGAAGTTCGTTCCTGAGTTAAAAGAAAACCATACAAGCGAATCTTTTCGATATTCACTAAAACGTGATAATATTTCAAAATCTGCATCGTTCCCTCAAGCAATCGAGCACCGATACGATTATACTTGATGTGAAAGTTATGCGCACGTAATCGCCGAGTGCGAAAGGGTCGCGAGCTCGTCCTCTGCGGCTAGGTGTACCGAAAATCCATTTTTCGTCATTGCCTAGGGGTGTACCGGGATGTAATAAGTAGTGCACAAGTAATGCATACCTGTACGCGCTACTACAATGTTGGTAAGGAGTCAGCGGTCGCCGCACGGGAGCTGCCGTGGCAAGGCCCGCGGGTCCGATCCGAGATTAGGGGGGCCCGTATGGTAGCAAGAGAGTCGAGAGCTCGTAGTGAGGCCCAAGTTGAGGCCTCGATGGAGCAAGCAGGCCAACCCGCCGGACAGGGAGCGGAAGCCGTGCCGGCGGCCCGCAAAATGATCAAAACGCAAATTTCATACATTATTTTCACTTTAATGCTACCGTATCGCAATTTATGAGAGGGCCACGATTTATGCCAACGTAGAGCGCCACTATATACAGCAAGAACTTACCACCGACCGCCCAGTACCTACCCAACACGATCGTAAAGAACTTAGTATTAAAATGTTCTACGTCCAGATCGTTTATGCCAACAACTGTTGAGTTGTGGCACAGTCAGCCCTCACAAGACCCGCGAGACAAGATACTGGGGACCCGAAAGGTTCGGGTCATTCCTAATCGACCCGAGCAGGCGAGACCCGCGGCAAAACCTCCCTCGAAATATCCTCGCCGTTTGGTCTATACATGCGATTTTAGTGGCCAAAGTTAGCGGAGTATCGTTAAAGAATATTCGGGATAAAGTAGAGAATTATAAAACGAATTACGACCAGTTTACGGATTTATATACAGATTTAATTGGGCTGGTTAACGAAGTGAGGGAAAATAGGTTTGAATACTTAAAAACGGCTGACAATGGGATAATAATTCGATGAATATGCATACCGCGGGTCAGTCTGCAGGTCCGCAAAAGTTTAAGTCGGTAAGATTTTTGGGTATCTCTTTAAATAACCGTGATAATGTTCGGTAGGAAGGGCAGCAATACGTGCAGGTGGGTATCGTGAGAATCAAGATTTCGCAGTCTTATGTACGTTTCTTAATTAATACGGGCGTTTAGCGGTTGGCCGTCGGGCCGTTAGATGGGTGAAAACGAGTCTTTGCCGTGGCAAGAATCTCCACGGATCGTCGAGATCCTTTCAAGCCATGCACGGGTCGCCCCATAAAACCTCGAGTTTTACGAACCTCGAAATTTTCGATGCCAGGGAAGCTGACTCGGTGCACCCATTCGCTCGTGCCTCAGCCTCAACGAAGCAACCCACTCGGAGGACGTTGATGCTATGTCGCTCCTATTATCCACTGGCCACTGGCCATCGAATTCGAGGACTGATTTTGTCCCAGGCGATGAAAATTGAAGTGTTTTATCTGATCGATTTTTTTCTTGTCTTACTTTTTGTTCCCCTTTATCTATTTCGTTGATTTTTATTTTCCTTTTGTAACCAGCTCCGACGTGTATATGTACTGAATTTGACTGGTAATTTTATGGTAACCGACAGACTCACATACCTAATTAGAAACGAAAAGAGCGGCGCATCCGCTCCTCGCACTATAAATTATTAGAAATCGTAAATTTCAGATTATAACGCTGCACCTTACGAAACTATATAATATCCTTTTTCGCCTCCTTGCGGTAATTAACTTAAACCTGTCAACGAGCTAATTTCTTATCGCGGTATTCACAGCGCCGTAAAACTTCCTTATACTTTATTCGCGACACCTAAAAGCTTCGTAAAAATTTCGGAAACCTATATATTCAGGAGGGTCGACTTTGCCGATGAAATATTTCAAACGGTTTTGTTTCACCTTTGACCTGATAGCTAATTGTATATGAGTCTAGATTGAACTGAGAGGTCTGTGCTCGACAAAGCGTTCTATATCTCTCGTGTAGGTATCATCATGCAATAACGTGTATAATAACGTGTCTTGCGAATAGAGTAGAGAAGGTGGATCGATAAATCGATCAATTAACGCTAGGAACATAATTAATATTGACAAGTGAATTACGCCGCGTGTTCTCCTGTACCTACGTTTCACGGTTGATTGCAACTCTCAGGTTTGCAACAGCAGTCGGTAGGTATACCTACCTACTTGCGTCGGCATAAATCTGCCACGCATATAACGCTCCCGATCTACCACTCGATATACCTACTGTATATCAAAGTCTGCTGAATTAGGGTAGTAAACTATACCTCGGTTATACGATTCCGTATATATTTTATTCAATCAATTCTACAGCCTATTTCTAAACTCTGTCTACACACTCCACACTCCTTCGACCATCTTTCCCTGAGCCCGAATGGGGTCCGATGGGATCCCATAACGACCAACTTTATCTATTTTTTATAGATGTGTCAGGGTCCGGCCATGTTCAAACGTAATGAGTGTCCACTACGAGGTAGACGTCACCTGGTAAATAGCCCTAAGTTGAATTTAACTCGCGTCCGTCCGTTATATTCGACTGTGATTTTCGGTGACTTTTGTCAATAATTTTTGTCCAATCTATTATTGTATACGCGATCGTTGATCGATGACTGATGATCGAAAACGCGTTCTCCTTTATTTTCTCGCGAATTATATGCACGTAGATACTTGTGTTGCAATCGGTAGTCGGTATCAGATACCGTTGCGTTCGTAACACTTCGAGCCATACGTTAGCTGACACTTTCGACCACAATTCTATGATCATAAATTCTCCCGTTGACCGGAAATCTCGCTTTAAATTCTCTTCCTCTTTATCGCTATTTGACGGTTGTAAAATTCGGTCGGATATGGCAGAGCTGTATTACCCATCTGTCATTTAAAACTGTTTGTAATACCCGCGCATATATATCTATATACATGCAGTTCACTGACTGAGAACCTCTTCGCATCGGATCTGGTCCGGTAAGATTGTAAAGCATATCTATAAAACATTACGATATCATCGCCTCGTCGTACTTCGTGTATGTATGTACATACGAATGAAATGGTTAGCCTTGGTATTTCGAATGTCATAAACTTAAATATTGACGTTCTTCTCCATGTCTTTTCTTCCCACTTATTTAGTGAATCGTCGTTCTATGCGTGGCTTGAAATTATACATATCGTGTGTCAGATCGGACGAACTAAAACTTTCATAGAAAATATGAGATTATTATTGAGAACCTTTCGACCGACCTCTTCACTGACCGATTAAACAGCATTTTGATATCTCTATTTTCAACAGATTATAATTAAATAACAGAACGATAATGGAAGCTGATTTACTTATAAACGAGATACTATAACAGGTGGACAGGTCCTCGGATGTCGCTGATAAAGTCAATAAAAGGCAACGGAGCGTAGACCGTGCCGATAATGAACGATCATTAAATTTCATATCGGATATGTTACGCATTGATCGGTGTTCAAATATTTGGCTGGTTTTTTGGTACGTCAGGTAACAGATACGCGTACATGAGGTATTATACCAACGGAGTTTAATTACATGGTCATAAAAATCATTGGGGTAAGAAAGAAAAAGAAAATTAAAAAAATAAACAACAAAATTTCACCTTAATCACGTCAATGATACAACTGTATTAGAAATACACCTCCTAATCAACGTTCACGCCCGTTTGCTCTAATACAACTTGACAAGGTGTATATTCGATAAGAGTTGCGACCAGTTCCATATGCATATAATACGAGTATGTATACGCCCAAGTTCCGCACCGAGATCTTCTATCGAATATTTATCTCGGTTTCGTATCGTCGAACATAACTTTGTGCTCAAAGTTTTATAACGAAAAAGTCAAAGGTGCCATTGTCCGCTGACGTAACATACACGGCTCCTTAAACTCGACGTATAGAAGTATTCGACTGTGCGGACGTACCGAGGAGTACCATATTGTGATTTGTTACGTATGGGTGAAGCAAGGACGTACTTCAATGTATACGTAAACATACATGTGTGTGTGTTGGTATTAACGAACATCGCTGGTCGTCATCAAGACATCGTGTGTCTCGGAAATAATTTGAAATTCCATAGATTACGGAAAGTGCTACCAGAATAGCTCAATCCCGTAGCTATCTGGTCTATGGAGTGCTGGGATTGTACGGGTTTACTATTCGCCTCTTATCGACGAAAGGACGCCGCGCGTTAACGTCGAGCATATAAATAAAGTATTATTTTCTTCGAGAAACAGATACAAATTTTACGAGGGTATTGAAACCGACGCGACGCGACGCTTCTCTTATACCTAAACGCATTCCAATCCACAGTTGAGATCTCATACCGAAGTAGGTATACCTACCTAATACTTTGGACGCGATGAACCCCACGGGAAACAAGAAACTACAAACGAGAAAGGAGAAACTGGGGTCTGCAGGCCAAGAAGCGCGCGGGATTCTCAATTTCAGGGACACCTCCTGGTCCCAACAGCACTCGAGCACCTCAAATAAGGAGATAAAGAACTCATTAGAGTTTTATTACTGGCTGCCGGCCGCCTAATGAGCACCCTGACACCTCTATAACAGCGGGGATGATTTCACCTGAAGGCTGATCCATCCGATCGTCGCAGACACCCTGGTTGCTAGACACCGTGGACTTGATCACCGCAGCATATGACGCGTCATAAAACAAACTTGCTCTCATTTTTATGTGCAGGGATTTATTTATTTATTTATATTCTTCTTCCCCAGCATCGAATATATAACAATCGATTGAGTGGTCCCTGAAATAAAAATGTCTTCCTTTAGAGGCGGAGGAGGTCCTCGTACGAACACCGGGTTGTAATTCAAACCTGGGTTTCCTTCCATGTTCAAACTATTAAATACTGTGCGTGTTCTCACGCAACGAATGCGTAGTAAAGGAACTCTACGGGTATTTATTTTATCACGAATTTACTATATCCGAGTAATTCATCAGGATAAAACTAATGTAAACATCAAACAACATTTGCTTATACATTATACCATTCGCTTTCGCGTTCTCTCCTATGCCGCAACAGTCCGCTCGTAATCAAGACGGGAATTATCAAGAGGGTGAAGGGCTCAAGAGGCAAAGGAAGTCTTCGGCTAATAGGGAGCCGCGAAGCCGGGCTATAAAATCAAGAAAGGATCCTCGGGCCTCTTCGCACTGGTGCTAATCAAACCCCAACTTCATTCTCAGCATAAATCCACCGAGGCTTGAATCGGAACCTCTTCTTAACTTCGAGTCTGTGCCAGTCCAAATATATATAGTATATAGTGTATATATACATATATACATATTTCTTATAGCGAGAACGTTCAGTCTTCACGTTCAGTTGGTTCGGTGGTTCTAGTCCGAAGAAGACGTAGGGGCCCGCTGGTGTTGGCGCTGGTTTATGGGCATAAACCGAAGAGCAAACAGCGCCGAAGTGCATCCAGAAAGAAGCCGCCGTACCCCGCGTCTCGTCCTGGCTACGTGGACTTAGCACCAACGTGTTACATTGCTACTATACCCCCGCAGTTAAAACCTGCACCCTGTAGTGCCGCACTACCGGGCTATCAATGCGCACGCGCGTCACATATCCTCGACTGTGCTAAGAGTGCTAATCACTTTGGAAAGGGTGAATTCTTTTTTCTTAAATGGCGCCCAGTAGTGGGCGATTTCACATTCGTTTTTCGCCATTTCAATATTTCACACTCTCCCGCGTCTTACATCCTCCGCGGTACTTGAAACGCTGAAATTTTTATCATGAATAAAAAATAACGAACGCGGAAGCAACGATTTATCCCCGAATTGATACCGATCATGAATTTAGGTACTGCGAGGAGTTTGAAATCGAAGTTTCACATTGCTTACGCAATTTAAGACTCGGATACCACCCACCTGTAACTAATTTTTCCAATCCGTTAAATCGATAGTGAAATAAATACGCGGTTAGCATTCGGCACCGCGGCAGCATATCGACTTATAAATAAGAGGAGAGGAGGGTAGGCGTGGATTTCGGATTGGGATTGGGTCCAATCCAATGAACATATATTCGGGCGTTGAACAGAAACACCTGCGCGTATCGCGCGTTGCGTCACATATAAACCATGAACTCATCTGACGTGTGCAAGGTGAGGTGCGAAGGGCAGGAGGGAAAGGAGTGATCTGATAGGCGCGAACGGTGGGTTCGAAATGCTTCTCCAAAGTCAATTGCTGCTAAAAGTCACGTTTGAGGTACGCGGCAGGCCGCGCCGCCCTTAGCCCACGCCGTCGATACAAAGGATTTGAAGTCACCGCTCAGTATTTACAGGAGTTGTGTGGATCCCTTCAAATATTTGACCTTTTAGCCGTATTTGAAGAGACGGTTGCTAGGCGTGCGTTCATAACCATGGAACAGAGGTATGTTCAGAGGAACGAGAACAGACCGCGAAGGCACACAACCCTGCGAATAATATTTACTCATATTTCCCTCTTGAAGCTATCCGAGGCTCTTCCTTCATTCCTTCGCCCCCCATTTAGTTTTCCTGATTTTTAGGTAGAATTTTAATTTAATGGATGAGTTAATCGATTGATAGATGATGAGGAGCTAACTCGGCAGAGGTGTAACACAGTAATTTTATTATAGACCGAATAAGGCGAGTCACTAGCGACATCCTTACCATCCACCCTCCTTTCAGGCGTGTACAAAGTCCGGAGTGGATAGCAATCAGATCGACAGATTAGTCCTCTTACGGAGTGGCCTGCCCGCCCTCTCCTCCTTCTCTCAGGACCCTGACTTTTCAAGTCAGTTATACGCCGGAAAGAGTAGAGCAGAGAAGTGAAGAGTAGAGAAGAAAAGGGAAGAAAAGAGAAGAGAAGAAAAGAAAAGAAAATAAAAAAGAAGAAAAGAGATACACATACAGGTATAGCTCTGTACACGAATGAGGATAGAAACCGAGCGAGACATCGGGACAAAGACCGCGAACACATATAGGCAGACAAGACATACACTCGTCCCTCACGATACCAAGTGGATCCACGCAATCTTAATGAGCACCGTAAAACAGGGCTCCATAATTTAACCTTCTCACGGAAAGTACAATGTACCTATGGTAGGTACTCGGGCAGTATACGTAGATATGTGAAACATGTTCCGTTTTATTTCAGATTTTAGGATTTCGCGTGAGAGTCCTTATCCTGATCTCTGATAATCGTTTAAATATAAAAGGAGATCCTTTCATAAGACTGTGTATAGTGCAGCTTTACTCGAATAGGATATATATACAGAGGTGTTTAAAGCCAATGGGTCTTGGCCACCCCATAAACCGTGACAATAGATTTATTATGAACCTCTTGTACTATATGACAGCCGCCGAACGTTACTCATTCAAAGTCAACTCGTACAGCGAACTCAGCGAGAGCCGAGAAGAATGGACTTGCTATTTGTGCAAGAGAAAGAGGAAATGTCACAATAACAATTTGTTAGGCTCTTTAAGGGTTTATCGTACTCGTGCTATTACATCGAATTGGATAACCTTGGATTAACGAAGAGCGGATTTTTTTACCGGATAAAAACAGAATAGGAATATTACAGGGCCCAGACCTCTGAAGGCAGAATGATGTGTAGACAAAGAATGGTTCATTCTAATCGAGACTAACTTTATGATTTCATAAATCAGTCCAAGTTATCAAAGACTGAATGGATAAATGCGGAAATTTCAAGCTTCGGAGGTTTGGCCTTTCGGATATTTGGCTTTCGGAATTTTGAAAGTTTTTTTCAAATCGGCTGTGTAGAATTTCGAAGAAATATACCCTTCCTAAAAACTGCTATTCGGTGATATTGAAATCGGGAATTTGAACCGTTCGGGAGTTTTAAAAATTCGGAACGCCAACCCACCTCAAGTCTGACTTAACCGCATGGATATCGCGGTCTCTTTACTTACGATCTCGAGTCCAGATCTTGGGGGGATGCATTACGAAGATAAAGAAGAGGATCGCAGACCCCCCACCATACGCTCTTCATATATATTGAACGATATATTATGAATGTGTAGATTTAATACGTGGGTACATAGACATGCATCGGTTACGTAACTTGGCGCTGCCCTCTCGTTGCGCTCATTACATGGATCTCTTTTTATATTTTTCGTCCTTCGCGAGCCGCGGCTGCCGCTACTTCCATCATTCTCCTGAGGGCCACGCCTCCCCTGTGGCGATCCTATCGCCCCCTCTTGGTCCCTCTTGCTCTTTCTCCATCGTTTCGTTACCTCCCCTCGTTTAATTATCTTCGCGCTGATTGGTAGCCCAGGAATTTCGCGTCGAGTAATTTTGATCCCTCCGCGTCCTGCCCAACTCCAATCTCCGTAATATTATATTCGCGTAAGACTCCGCTTCTTCTTCCTCATCTTCTTATTCTCCTTATCCAAGCCGGTAGAGTATTGCTTCCAATCTCCTCCTTTCCCCTAACCCCCTCCACCCCTCCTCCCCTTCACCCCGGACCTTGTAATCACATCGTCTTAACTCACCACGCAACGTTCCATCGTTTCGCTTCAACGGCGTCTCCAGTCTGCTTCTACATACATATAACCTTTTTTTTTTTCTAACTGGGTACAAACTGCACCACTGTGTTAACTAAATTAGAAAATTCTTACCTTCGTTCGCATAATAAGTATAGAAAATCACTTTGCCTATTTTCTCATTACCATATTATTTACATTTTTTTATTTTATTTTTTTCTTATTTTGCTAATTTTACGAAGTATCAGAGATCATTGGCTCCGAGAACCTCCCTCATTCTCTTCATATAGACTTGAAGCTAAAAATTCTTGGGCTGATGTAACCAGACTCTTCCGAGTCTTCGAGCATCGTTTGACCTCGTCAAGGTCGTTCAATGGACCACCGTCAGTCAGAGGCTCTTAAAAGGCTCGTATCTCTCATCTGTATAGAGTGTATAGGTAGGTGTGTGTATACATATATACACATAATATTATATACATAGTATATGTATGTACGAAGAGGGATGAGGATTTAGGAGTGAGAACGTCACTGTTCGTGTTCCTTCGATAATGGGTAGAGGGTACGGGTTCAAGCGAGAGAGTCAATCTAACGGGCAACTAGTAATTATTTGTAATAAATCATTATTCCATCATTATTGTTTAATTATAATCAAAATCGAGACTTGAATATTAATTAAACCGACCAAGCGGCGAGCCTGTGCTTCTCTTCTTATGCTTTCCTTCGCCTCCGATCTCATGCGCTAACTTATTAATTTGTAAAGAGCTTTCAAACATGCGCGCGCCCTTCCTCTATTCGGACACGCGGCTATTCGCTTGACTACTCAAAGAAATTAATCACATATTTATTTATCGAACGGACTAAAGACCCGCCACCTCTTTTTTATAATCTTATTAAACACTTTCATTACGTCAGATTCTAATTCGACTTCATCCATTTATACCCTTTCGCATCTATATCCTTACAACATATACCATACAATACACGATGCTTCGCTATGACTCTGATAAACTAATTATGCGCAACGATTCTAATTATTTTATGTTCTTTTTCTTCAATTTTTCATTTACAAAATGCACACCTTTTCGCTTATATGACCCAGCGTATGCAATCGCAGATAGTCGATGACGCTAGCGATTAGCGTGGGGGTAGGTAGATTAATAACACATAGAAAATTGACAGGTATTGCAAAAAACTGTTCAACGGTTGCAAAAAACTTTAATTAAAGATAGTCAATTAATATCTGACTATATGGGCATATATAGGTATGTGTATATGATGCTTTTTTTTAACATCCTTTTCTTTTTCGTTCCTCAGTCCGGTACGATCGATCAGAGCTGTATGGGTAGACTTATTTGCATCGTGCTATTAGAAGTATGACTAAACGTAAATAAATGCCTAAGTTTACGGACGGTAACTTATCGACAAGGTACTAAGTATACAATGCACAGATTTTCACAATTCTCAATGAAGTTTGCAGATCTCGATCACCAGATGAAACTTTACATGTATTAAATATTTATGTACAATTATTTATTTACGTATATACCTACATATATATAAAGGACTGCAATAGACCGCGCTGCAGCATGGCATGGTGCAATGCGGTGCGGTCCAGAGCACGTTCGAAGCTTTTCATCCTCCTCATCCTCCCGTTTGCCGGCGTTCTCTTCTTCTTCGTAAAGGATGCTGCAGTGGTTGAAGAGAGACAGGTTTTCCAGCTCCTCCCGGTTAGCCGAGAGAGACGAGACTAGATCCAATCAAGTATAGCCGCTCATAATTCTCTGTTGTAATTATTGTAGAGTCCAGAGGGGCGCGCTTAAGCCAAACCGCGATCGTCTTATTTTATTTATTAAATTGTTATTACGTTATGTAGCTCTTATACAGGGTCTCAGGGTAGCACCAAGTTACCAACTCTTATGCTCTCGCTCCACCGCGCCTTTTTCTTACCTTACGTATAGGTAGGTAGGTATATAAGGTAGGTACTCGAGCTCCGGGGAGGAACCAGATAAATATGTCAGAGTCCCGTGTGATCCTCGAGATCCCCAGGTAGCCTGCCAACTCCCTAAGAGAAGTAGGAGGAGAAATAATTCCTCCCGGTTAGATTGCAATAAGGAGCTTAAACCCTCGTCGTTCTCGTATTGGTTCTTAGATTGATTCCAGGACCGATCTTGGCACTCTTACTCTATGCACCATGTAAAGCATGCGATCCGATATGTCCTACTAGTCTCGCGATAGAGTCAACCCTACCACTGCCGCGCTGCTGGGCAAACGGAGACAAATCGTCCCGGCGACAAGTTGTTTTTAAAAAATAATACTACAGACTCGCGCCAGACTCCCGAAGAAGACTAGTATACCTCATGGAATATAATGACTAGCTTGACATCTTCATAAGTATTCATTCACCCTTTTGGAATATCGCGAAGGATTGTCAGGTCGAACAGATCGAGTAGGTATACGTTCCTTCTTCATTCTTCACGATCCTTGAAATTCGACACATCGTGTCCAACGTCGGAAGAGTTCCCGATCGAAATTTCATTATCACGCGCTGGAGTATCGCATGATATATATGTATTTTTCATTTTGTTTTTTTTTTTCGCTTTCGTAGATAAATCGTTATGACTTTATGATACCTACGTTATTTTTGTGCTATTTAATACGCGGTTATATCGAGGAGGCAACGATGTGTTTCCGCCGTTGTACGTAGTCGAAACTATATACGCGCAGCTTCCTGTACAAGAACATTAATTGGATTCACACAAAAACTTTCTGGCAATCATCATTAAAATTCAAATGAAGCATTTGGAAAAATAGTGACTTTACCTCCCCAGATTACGCAACTGAAATGCCGCTGCTGCACCTAACACATGGCAGACATCTATACCTGTACCTATTACCATTCTACATCATTTCTTTTCTTACTATACAGTATACACTGTATTTCCTTTCCTTTACCGATCGCCCATACATTCTAAGATCCACGCAATAATAACTGAGGGCGTTGTCGTGCCATAAAGTATCGCTATGGAATTAATGGGGGTACATTCGGTGTTTACCGTTCACCGCTCACCGTTCAACGCCCAGTACTCAGCTTCAGTTCGTTTCTTCGTTATTACGTTCGTATGTGATGGTCTATTATTGCTTTAGGGCCGACGACCTCGATGGCTAAGGAGACAAAGTGCCAAAACTTTATACGATTTTCAATCAAGCCTACAATCGTTCCTTTCTCTTTGTTTCTTTGTTTTTTATTTCTTCTCACATTTTTTCCTTCTCTTCAATTTCAAGTAGGTATTTGTAGTCTTGATGAGAAAAAGAAAATACGGTTATGAAAAAGAAGAGAAAAGAGAGAAGAAAAAAAAGAAAAAATTGCACAAGGGAAGACAAAATTTTGTCCAGTATCTTGTCTGTCCCATATAATAATCTTTGATAGCTGCTATACTATATTAAATTTGCGAACGAATAACCCGGGAGGACCGCGCGCGAGGACGTATAAGGTACATCTATACCCTATACCTTTCCTCCTTCACGGACAGGCAGGCGGAGGGCTAATCAGACGGACATAATTGATCTCACTTGTGATCTTGAGATTCGAAAGATCGCGGACGAAGGCTCGAACCAATAATTATTGTTAATACCAGCCTCTAGAGACCGTGGTTTGGTATAACTATATCGGAAGCCCGTCGTTCATAGCTTTTATTTATATTAATTTCGTCGCTTTTTACTTTTCGGTGGTTCGGGTTGAACGGGCTTCGCAGAAAACCCATATTTTATATACCTATATGTACACGTAAAATGATTATAATAATAACAACAACAACAATAATAGTAGTAATAATAATAACGAGCCATTTGCCGCGTAATAATATGGCGGGAGAACGCGATTTCGTGGACAAGCGGACACATATAATAGCATCAACGACCCCTAACGATTCGCGATAAAAGCATCAAATTTCTCCACCCCAAAACTTCTAAATTACTTTTCGGTCTCCGGCATATACATATATATATATAATTATATATATATATCTTTAAAATCTTTCGAAAGTTCTTGCGGGTTTGCGGCTGGTATTCGACGTCGATGCCCTCTTTTGCCATCATCGAATTGAGATCACTACACTGTATAATTTTTTACACCGGTATACATGATCCTATACCAATGCACAAAAATGACTATGTCGAGTCAAGCAAGCCGGATTCTTTCGTAATGACATCGGGATAGTACCGTGTATATATCTACGGATTGAATATTTCGAGCAAAGTTACCGGTCCATCATAAGCGTAATATACAGGTGATGAGAAGAAGAAGAAGAAGATGAAAGAAGAGGAGGAGGGGGTCGCCGAAGATGGGCTCTCGCGAGTCGATGCAAAAATGTAAAAAAATTCAATGAGATCTCCTCGTAATCCTCCGTTCGGTGAGACCGGGGCGATGTTATAATTTAGATTGAAAAACATCGCATTTTGTTCGAAGAAGATCGCCGCTTCGAAGGGGCAAATATCTATAATTAATCCCGAAATTTGAGATAATTGTATCGAGATTGTCGGTGATAGGGGGTGCAGGCGGCACACAGTCGGACGTGATGGCGCGCCACAAGCTCCTTTTTTATTTAGCTTCACATCTCGGCCCCACTATGATACTACTTGAGTCAAAAACTGGCCGGAAAACCATTTCCGCAAGGAAAAAAAATTGCTTTGGAGACGCGCAGTCCATCATCAAAAGAAAAAGAAAAAACAAAAACAATTTTTGGAAAAATTTGTCAAAAATATCACGAAGAGGAAAGGAGTTTGATGATTGTATCATTAAGTTGATTTTTTCTCTTGTTACACCCGAGACGCGCGTTGGACGCGAAATGCTTGCACCTTGGCGCAAATTATGAATAAAATATTAAGAAAAAAAGAAATTGAAGGAAATCCAACCTAGTCGTAAGATGACAATAGACGTTCTCTCGGGATGAGACAGGTTCTTGAGGTTTATGGTTCGGAATGAGATTTGGGTACACTTAGCGGTCGTAAACCGGCTCAAGCCACGCGAAGCTGTGCGAAGGGGCGTTTGGTGAACGGGCCCCAAGCCGAGGTGCAAAGAGGACCATGAAGACCTTGCACAGTTTCAACCCCCGTACTACTACCTGTAACCTGGCGGCCCCTTTTATCTGACAACCACAGAACTTTATAATCCTTGAACAGAGAAATATATTCAGCTATTATATTGCGCCCGTTTCATCTACGTGACGTTGAAATTACATGCGGGAATAAGGAAAGAGAGAAAAAAGGATATTTCCATTTCCATTTCCACTTATATTATCATCATTATCATTATTCTTGTATTTAGGTGTCATTATTATTCACGCAAACGCGTACTATACACGTACACCACCTACGCTTGCATATTGAGAAATTCTTTGTTTGAAATAATTCGCGACTGGTCTACCTAGGCAGGCATCAGAGTCCGGGTTTTCTTTGCTGGCGCGAGACGGTCTTGTAGCTCACACCCAATCAACTCAGATCCTTTGATCCGATAGTCTCTTGGCTCCAATGGGATTTGCTTGCGGGGGCGAGCGAGTGGTATAACTTGGCACAAGTTTCAAGCACCGGGATGCTGTTGCTGGCATGCACCCGGGTAACGAGCTTTCATTAGCGACGGTGTAGGCTAATGAGCAGTGCTGCTCTTAGCGGCCGAGTATTCGCGACTCGCGAGAGACCTTCTTCTCGCGTTATCCTCCTTATTCTCCGCCCCCACTTAAATTCTGTGCTTGTTTCTGTATCTCGTATATGATCATTTATTGTAATATTTATAAAACACCTCCAAGAATCTTATCCGGGGGAGTGAAGCATTACGTAGATCCTTTCTCGAGTTTATCGTGTCGGTATCGCGAGAGACTTAATAAAAAATTAAATCATGGCTTATGGGAATTAGTTTTGAAACGTTCTGCCAAAATAATTACCTTTAAGGGGTGTCATTACGCGGGAGATTCCATCTAATTATGGAATGGGACGTCGTGGGAAAGACTGTATAGAGCTACGTGAATCAATGTACGCGATGAAATTTAAACTCCACTCGCGCGGCTGCTTCGAGTCTTTATTCCGCGTTTATTATCCCGCAAAAAAATCGCTTGATGCGATATATTTCACCGAAATATAATTTTTCAATCGACTTTTTGCTTTCTCCATTTCCAAATTTCAACTCACCATTTTCGAGAGACATATTTACACGCTTTAATTCTACCGACGTCGAGAGGCACTGCTGCAACCCTCCGGCAACCGGAGACACATATCAAATATCCGAAGTTATGGTGGTCTGTATAGTTGTGGAAAGGGTTCGAGGAGGGAGAATGCGGTGTTTTATAGTTTACGCGACACGAGTACCTATATAATTGAAAAGTTCGATTGCTCCGACAGTTTAATTTCCTTCAAGAGCCGAGGCAGCTCCGGTAAAATGAGGTTGCGGGGTCCAGTTCGGCCGTTATAGCACATTGCCAAAGGGTTTTATTGGCGTTTGGTCGCAGTGCAACGGGCCACGGAAATTGATTTTGCGGATCTATCGCGGGAAGCGAGTATACGAGGTGATTGGTGCCGAAGGCCACGATCGTCAAATAAATACTGGGGAAAATATCGGATGTTAAATTTCGAACTGATCCTTATGCGAGTTCAAATTCTAATTTATCACGAAACTAAATCTCGGGGGAATTAGTCTCACAGTAGAATATCGCATAGCAACGACCGAGATGCGCGATCAATTTCATACGATAGAATTCTCCGATTAACTAAACGCACGCGAGTTAAGGAACTGGCATAATAGCAATGGCGTTCAAGTAGCTATCCTCGTTTCCACGTTTCGATCGACCAACGAGCGGACAATCAGCAGCGTATAACCGTGAATCCGATAGCGGAGTAACGTTTTCTAGCAAGGAGCCTGGAAGCGGTCGTATTTATGTTAATTACTGTCAACGTTAATTAGAGCTGGTGGCCAGCGTCCGCGAAGCCAGAGCCGCCTCGGGCAGAGAAAGAGATGCCGTGGTGCGAGAGGGGTCCAGGGTAGAGAGCTGGCGATCGAGCATTGTCTGTTCTAACCAATCGAGTTTCGTGCATTGATAAGTAGCAGTAAGCAATCCAGTTCGTGGAACAGGGAACCAGACCCGCCGCGGCATCTATGGCTCCTTAATGAGATATCCTGCTCGCGCGCGCGCGCGCGACCAAAGGTGTATATATATATATATATATATTATCGGTATATATAGCTAGGGAAAAACGTGCCCACGCTAATCGATCATTCCCAAAGTTGGAACGAAAGGAGACACGATTGTGTTACCAATTTTGTATACGAATTCCTCGGCTGCATTTGACGATAGGTCCTGCCGTATACCCGGAAGGATAAAAAGGGGCACGCGGATGTAGATACCTCTACCGATCGCCGTATTTGCGGAGAGTGAATTTTACCTAGAGGGCCTGAAGACTCCGTACTTTCTTCCTTCTTTTATTCCGTTGTATCGTCTCCGTCTTACCTGGACCTTCGAAAGGCTCGTCGAGGGATTCTTGCTACGTGCTGGACCAGAGATCTCCTGCAGACGGACCGAGGGACAGAGCGGAGACCGCGGGCGGACAGTTTATGATCCCGTGCGAGTTGAATACTGAAATGCCGACTGTTTCGACTCATGCACGCATGCCTCTACTGGCACAAACGAAAGGTCTCTCTCTCACTCTTAGCGAGACCCTTCCACGAGCTGAAGAGGAGAGTCCTTCCAATTACGGGAATGAAGATTGCTACGGATAGTTTGAACGCATTGCTTTTCTCAAGCTCAAACGTGCAGGCCCGATCTACCCCGCTTACTTACTTACTTCATGGCTTACTTCTGCATGAAAAATAATATAGCTACCATTCCCTAAGAACATTTCTACCAAGAGATCTCTCTATACTTCTCTTATTGTCCCGCCGTTCTCTGCTCTCCCGTCTCTTATCTCATGAGTATATCGAAGCGGGTGGGTTTCGGAATCTCGTTCAGATCCTTATAAAGAATATCCTACACCGCGGATATTAGACCCAGACATCTTTAGATACCGCGCAATTAATTATCGTAATAGGTTACTCGTTTATCCTCAAATGCCGAGTCGATATAACCTATTCCGCAATTTCTATTCACAAGGTTTTACCTTCAAACGATCACATTCATTCAGAAAACAATTCCGATATTTTCATCATACAAATCGTCGGATTTAACCAGGAGAATCTCAACGGCAGAATTTCATTTGAACAATGAAAAATACTTGAAATATTTATACATGTCGAGAAATTTCGGCACGACTGGGATTCGGGACTCATTGGGTCCCAGTTAAGGCAAAAGTGCATAGCGAGATGAAAGCCATGACGAATTGTAATGAAAGAAGCCTGCGGGTCCGTATTATGTTACGCGGTGCGTTTCTCGGGGACTTTAGGCGGGGGCGACTGCAAGGGGAAAGGCCGATGCCAATTGACCCTTCGTTCGGATTGGAGTCAACCTCTTTTCATCTGTATTGGTAGGTACGTGGTCCAGGTATTGACCGAGTCCGAGGTGACGTAAAGGAATATACATAAGTATATAGCGAAGGCATTGATGATATGCATAAAGGGAATATATTAGGTTCAATAAGCAGAAATCGATTTGCGACTTCCGTCACAAACAGGTCTGTCGTAGGTACATTAAGTCGTCCCAGGATCGGAATTGCGTGGGAACAGATTGGTGGCAAATGAGGTGAGCTCGAAAGGCGAATGAAACACTGCTCCACGATTGACGCCATTGTGTTACTGCTACTAATTACATTGCAGAGTTCTCCGATTCAACTTTACTCAATTGAGAGAACGGCCTTTCACCTGCCACCTCTTAATTTAACGCAGGATGACCCAAGCTACCCGGAAATTATACCCGGGGGTAAATTACGTCAACTATTTGATGGGCAGTTGCGTGTGTGTGATAGTATGCGCTCACTGAAAATCACGAATTAAAAAAAAAAATGATCATCAATACGATTATTCGGTGCGTATTATAATATAGTCGGGGTGAAGAATCTGGATTCGTTCGATATTCAAGAAAACTATATTATTGGTGGCTCAATATATTTTTTTCGTTCTTCACTCGCAACTCCACGCCTCTAGTCGAATTTTATTTATTCCCATCCGGCGTTCGACACTTTTTATTTGGATCGAAATAATAAGGTCCAACGTTTCTTTCAACGCTAGAAGGCCCTCCGGGGTGCAGTATACGATCACCATTCTTATACACGAACCTTCCAGGACTCACAATGTACATGCGTGCGTGCGTGACAATAGTAATGGTTGTTGGCAAGCCGTAAGCTCACGCACGGCTAACCGGGAACTCCGTTAACGAACCACAGCGACAAACAAACCTCCCCTAGGATTTGGTAGCTGCAGTGGCCACTGTAAGCAAGACCCAGACCCCAATTAGACTTTCACTTTCTCAACTCCTTCGGTTTTTGAATCAGCTACTCTACGACTTCTTTCCAGTCAACAGTTCAAGGGGCTATGTACAAAATGGGGTATTTTGGAAGGACCACTTTCTCCATTCGCCAGATCCGTCAGAGGAGTACGCTAGTCTTTTGAAGAACTCCTCCTTTTCGTCCTCCGAAAATATCCCCGTGTATCAGCTTGACGAAAGTGCGATAGTATCAATTTTCAATATAGTAATTGGAAGCTTGTAACGCGATGGGAAATGCAGCTGATGAGAAGGGGTTAATCTTCTATTTGTAAGGCAGGATCGTAAGCTACTGGATAATCGTGACTCCGGTGCAGAGCTAGACTCTAGACTCGAAGACCACCGTCACAAATCTTCGATTCTCTAACTCCGAAGAAGTCGCGACGACATTGGTACGTGAGACGGGCTGATCTCTGGTTACACGGCCCATGGGACGAGGACGAGGACGAGGACGAGGACGTGGCCGGGCGGTGGGAGAGGGCGCCGACGTACCACCTCGCGACTAATTAATGAACATTGCTTTGATCAATTTACATTTACGAAGCCCTCGCTCGCGCTAAGCGTATGCACAAGCCAAGAGCGAACGGTGCCGCGGTGGCGAGTCGTTCGTTAGCGTCTCGACGGCCAGGGCGACGGTGTCGAGACCTCGCGCGACCCTCGCACGACCTGGGGCCGACCCCCTAGTCACTGTCCCGAGTCCACTTCGTGGCCAGTCTGTCTTCTCTTATCTTTTGAGTCTCGCGAGGCGTTTGTTTCGCTTCGTATTTTCCGTATCACATTTCTTTCCGTTCCTCTCTGTGACTTGATTGAAAAAAGACCCAAGAATCCTTCAGATTACTTTTCATTTTTTTTTTTTCTTTTCATACAGTAGCTACATCGACGATTCTTCAGTAGCATTCATGCTTAACGATGCGAGGGTTTCGCGGTCGTAATTAGCCCCCGCATCCAAGGTAGAAAACTGTCTTGAATATGGCTTGAGGTCATTACGAAGTAGCGACCAGAGTAGGAGGTAAAAAATGTAAACTTATCACTCCCAAGGACTCCGCGGTGGCTTACGAATAGTTTAGTGGTTGGCTAAACGACAATGGAACGAGGAACGAATCCTGCTGATTCTCGGCGTTTCTCTATCTCGGCTTCGCTTTTGATCGCAGCGACTTAAGACTCGTACTAGGGAACCCAGGACTGCAGGTTTGCGGGAAAATGGAGTTGAATTACTACGGCCTTGAGTCATCTCTCGCCAACTTATGATGCTGGAATCGAGTCTTGAGTTCTCATCGTTAAACCCAACCAACCCCAACCTCAAAGCAAATAAGCCTTCGCCTTATGGGGTCAAGACGGATACGTCAAACCGCCGCAAAAATCAGTGAAGCGTTTTACTTAAACTAATCGAATGACCCGCACCTACCTCTTGGGCACTGGCCGACAAAATTGCGAGTAATATTTAGTATTCTAAGAAGGACTTCTTCGGATATTACCGGTAATTTAGAATGATCGAAAGAAGAGTTCAAGTTGCGAGAGAGAGCCCATGGCCATGGCGCCGAGACGCTCGCACCATCTCCATCATCTCGTAGGGATCTCTCGCTCGTCCACGAATTGCCTCTGCGGTTGGACGGAAAACAATCACGTATATTTTTTCGGTCGCGTCATTATTCGCTTCTACAGAGAGCGGGAAGAGGAGCCAAAGACCCTTACGGCCGGCTCAAAGGGATTAAACTTTTTACACGCACACATATCTCCCTCGATTGTACATCGACGCCGGCGCGAAGAGGAAGCCAAAACCGCCAAGACACCGCGACGTGACCCTGGCACCCTTCTCTTCGCCGGGTATCAACCTCGCGATGGGCCTTCTAATTTCCTTCCTCCTTGTCACGTCCAAGTTCAATTATTTTTTCAAAACTTTTATCGAGCCTCCACAGAGCCGAAAGTCCCGGCAAGCCGAACGCACTGGGGTAAGGGAAACAAATCGGCCTTTCTTTCCAGTATAAAAATTTTACTTTCCCTTCCTTTTTCTCACGGGATATGAGTTCCAGGATTCACCACAGCTCATAATCCTTGCAACGGATCGTCTCGGATTGGGCAGCTGCTCGGTTTGCCTTCTCTTGTTTACGAGCACCGCCGGGAAAGTTGGAGTCGATATTTTACCTAGTTTATCGACGACGATTCGACGCGGTCACCCATCAGGACGGAGCCCAGTCTACAGCCGACCGGTAGGCACACTCTTGAAATCACGTTGCCGAAGCAGGCCCACCCGAACCACGATTCAACTTACTTATAGAAAAAAGTTTAGCTTCCGTCTTAATCCATATAGCTTCCAGACCCAAAACGTAAACTGAACATTTCGCGTGCAGTCAAAAATCTGCATAAATATAACATCAAACGATTTCGCAGATGATTTTCTTCCCTTTCATTTAATTCCGCATTTAATTTAGTTAGGTACAGATAAATTTTTCGACCCAGTAAGAGCTAGGGGACCAAGGTGATAAATAATTGTCGGATCGATAAGGAATGCTGATGGGTGATCGGATAGTCCGTTCAGCTCACGTATCGGTGACGATCGACTGCGTAATAGACTCGTCTCGGTGTTGTCATTCTCAATATATGAGTATACATGGCCTATCTACATACCTATGCCCAGATAGTCTTAGATGGAAACCGAGCCCGCGTGAGCGTGAGCGTGATCATGAGCAGTGGTCGTTCTTCTGAGTGTGCGTAAACGCGCCTGCCCACCAATGTGATTGACCTCGTGATTGGATCCCGATGCTTTCGTTGCGGGTTGTCGATATTCCCTCTCTTTGTCTATCCTCCGCAGTTCCTTCTTCTCGAACTTACATCTTTTGTCCCATAATGTTCAGCTCGTGTGGCAAGTATGGAGATATACGCAATCTAGTTCCGCTTTTCGTTCCATAGAACGGGAAAAAACGTATCTTCAATAGAGGCAGTATATCAGGTTCTTAGTGCAGTATCAACGTTTCTCTTTAACCAACTGTATAACTTAAACTGAATGGTATTTTGAGAAATATCGGAGCTTACCGGTAATCAGACATAACAGCAAAAAGTACGGCGCCTATGCGATCGCAAACTCAATATTTGATTTTCGATTATTATTATGTCTACCAAACAGGGCGAGAAGTCGACACCAAACATTGCGACTTGGACTTGGTCACGAACGTTCGCTAAGGAATTGGTCAACAAATTCTCATTCGCAAAACCAAAACCTCCGCGATTTTAGACGAAAACAAATTTCAGTTTTTCCTTTTGGAATTCTTCTTCGGATTCGATTTAATAAGCGGAAGGTAGAAAATCGGAAGGCGCGAAGACCGGAGAGGCCGTCCATTCGGCATGTGCGGTAGCGGACTCTGCTGTCACATCCTCACTGTGAAATGATCGCAATGTTCGCATAGCTATGTGCGGAGTCACCCACCGGCCGCTTACCTCCTGTTTATCCGAGGCTGTGAGTTGATTGGTATTAAGTTTGTGTATGTATGCGGTATACGTGTACGGAATGGTTTGTTTCGAGAGAAGCTGTGAAAAGATTTGTTGCGATTACTATATTTGTGCGTATTTTCGTTTAAAGATAGAAAAATGAGTAGATATAGGTATAGTTGTACGAGTTTTTGCTTTTTATTTTGATCACGTGTATACGGCCAATTCGTACATAATTTTTAAGAAATTTGTCAGACGAATGATTTTTCGAATTAGAAAGAAATTAATTATTTTTCTCATTAACAAAACGCCGAGAACTTAGAGAAGAGAAGAGGAAAGAAAAGGAGCGGAGAGAATATAAGCTGAATCGAAATAGGTATGACGGATAAGGTCAAGCCACGTGGTAATATTTCTTCAGCAATTATTCAACCGGTGTGGCAATCATCAGCTACGAAATTTCCACTACAGCTATACGCATGGATGATAATGACGGAAATCAGTCCGAGCTGACGATGAGCCGTGTATAAGTACTTCACGTCATATCTAACTGCAAGCGTGCTGCCAGAGCGTAATTTTATTTATTTCCTTATTAATCATTACTGAATCGGAGCTAATAAGAAAAACCGACGAGAGTGAAATTGAGACACATAATATACAGCGTGGAAAATTCGCCGACAAAGATGTGACGCCTTTTAGAGTCTTTTTGCAAAAGATTTTGCAACTCTGGTTGGGACTAGTCGCTCCGTAATGCGTCCTCGTCTGTAACTCGATGCTGAATAGATAGAGAACTGTAATCGGATTAAGCCACGAAGATGCAAGTTGTAGCGCAATCAGAACAACTGTTTCCAGTTGGTTAGCAATACCGCCGAGGGTCAATCAATTATTTATGGCGCTACATCTCTCCCTCGCTGGTTTGCTGGTTCACTGGTTCGCTCGCTCGCTCGTTCGCTCATTCGTTCGCTCTGTGCAATTTTAATCTTGTCTCTCGCGTTCGAAGAACTTTTTGCATCGTACCTTACAGCCGAGCCAAGGCTAGACGGACACGCACGTAGGTACGCAGGCAGGCAGGCAGGCAGGTAGATAGGTATAGGTAGGCTACATCAGCGCAGTTAAATATAATACGGCTCGTGGCTCGAGGTTTTTGTTGCTCTTGACAAATGAGCTTTTAAAATTAGGTCCACACTCGGTCAGAGTACTTTATAGTATCCTTTACAACCTCCGTAGGCGAGATAAATATCGCGTGTATTTCAACCCCCCATCCAACGTACGTATTGCAGTTCATCAAATAATCGATCCAATTAGCAGCTACGCCCCAATGTATAGAACCTTTACGTTGACACTTTTCGGAATAAAAGTATGATGATGTAGGTCTCTTTTACACGCAGTTAAATTCTCCTATAAGGTACCATTTGACGGAAATTCATGCAACATATCGAGCACGTTCATACCGGCAATGATGCGTGTGGGTTTGACCGTTAAACGAACGAACCCACTCCACGACGTGCACGTAATATCGAGCTAGATAAATCATCTTCATATGTATGTAGGTACCTGACTCCGAAGCGGAAGCAAAAAGTTAGAAAAATAAGCGACGTTTTAACGGGCGTTTGCCAATTTATTCAGACTTGAACCTGATCGGTGGGAGAATCGGTTCTCCGATTTCTTTTTATCGTCAATCGGTACACAGCAATGTTATGCGTTTTGTGAAAATGAAATTTTTTTTCTTACCGGACGGAGGTGAGCCAATCAATACTGCCACCTGCTCGTATACCTAGAGTTTGAAATAAGCAACGACCGGTGCGGTGCTCGAGCCAGGAGTCAAGAGTTCTTACGTATGTCTACGCTGGGTAGCACTTCTGGTTCTAATAACCATAAATCTTTAGCAAATGGATATTAGCGCGCGGCAAACCAACTACACCGGGCATATCGGGTATATATACGGTTGAACTAAGATGTGGAAAGTATCGGGCGAAGAGTTGCAATGATTCCATAGTTATTCCTTGGCTTAATGACTCCGATCGAGAGATTAAATTCTACGGAATGAATTATTGGTACCTAGACCGCAATCGATCCACCACATGTATGTATATATACCACCTATACACGTATATATACCTCCACCCGATCTTATAAACTCAGTTTTTTTTTTTCCCCCGTTTCTACCATCGAGAATCGATCTTATTCAAGGACTTAAATACTGGTTTTATCTCGGCGAACGCGATCCCCATGGATATATACATTTATATATACACATATCCCTGGGATTTTTCAGTACAGGTATAAAACAATCGAGCAATCATTTTCAACTTCGATTAATTGCCTGGTCACTTCCTCCGGCTTAAGGCGTGTCCTGACTCCTGAGGTGTCACTTCGAACTCACTCGAACCGATCTGATTTCACTTGGGTTGAACCTGGCTCGGGAGTGACGTTCAAGCGAGTCTTAAGTGCGCAAAAAGACGGTTGATTATGCGTTTGGGAACTGGCTCGGAACTCCTGGTCGCTCCTGACACTCCGGAGACTTCTGAGACGGGAACTCGGGCTATATGGACACTTGTACAGATGCTCTCAAGATTATGACATCCAAGTCCGAGTAGATATATTATGCCACTCCGCGTCTTACCGCAATATCCTCATCCTTCTCTGGCAGTACCCGATTCTCCGAATTCTCGTAAGTAGATATCGTTCGCACGCGCCTTGTACGGATCCGTCGAAGAGCGAGATAATCGAGGAGTTCTGGAAAAAGATATAGTAGAATTCATTAGGAATTACGATGTCGTTTCTTAACGTTGAGAAAACTTCAACTATATCGTCACTATTATCATCGTATCTATAAAACTCCGATATGGTTTATCTCCATTCCGCAAAAAAAAAAAAAAAAAACGACCCAACAACGTTACAGCTCATGCCGTGCGATATAGTACGTTCTTCATTTTAATGTTCGAATTGAAATTTTTATATCGGTATCATAAATTGGCACGAATTGTTCACCTCGTCGGTAATCGTCGAAGGCCCGTCCTCGTCGTACGTGAGAAAATCGCGTGCGATTATACCGAACCGGTAATATCTCAATCGCCTTTAACTGCGAATGAGAACAGCCTTTTCGAACAGCTACTCGCTATTCTTAGCCTTGTGCTTCGCAGTTATATAGCTGCAACGATGAATTTTACTCGAGGATTTTAAACCGATCTGTAGTAACCTACTAGCCGGTCAATTTTCTCCGCATGTGTTTCGTATCACGCTTCCGCTAATGTACGTACACGTATATTTTATCATTCGCCATTGATAAGTAATTAACATTGAACGGGTTACGGGGATCAGCGCGGTAAAGCTAAATTATAATAATTATTCTCAAATCTTTATGTTCCTTTTTGTTTCAGGTAAGGATCTCGCTAATTACAACGTTGCGAATAAATATAACCGAGGGAATGGACCAGATGCAAGTGATGCCGCTACGGTAAGCACGGCTAATAATTGCACGATTAACTCCAATTTATTATAGGAAAAATTCTTTCCGAGTATAATATAGGCTCGCTGCGTAAATAGAATGAACTCTCTATACTCGTCAAATACGTTGCACCTTGTAAATAAAATATAAGGATACTTGTACATACATAGGTACTTTTCGCTTCCCCACTTGGTGAAGTCTGACGCTACTTCGCGTCCGTCTACGCTCGTCGGTTCGTCGGCTCTTCCCTGCGTCCGTTATTAACTTCTATCTTACACGACCATCTTTACGCTGCCGCAGCAACTAAGGCGTATCTTTCAAGTTGGTGAGCTATACACCCTACCTCCAACTTCTTCGTGAAGGTAGAGAGCTCTCCGTTCTCTTGTCTCTCTTCAAAATTACCCGCCATATTTTTATCATATTACTTGATTTTCACACCACCTCTTATACACTCGCATACCCTCAGCTCGAACTCTTTCCCGTTCCCGTTCCCGTTCTCATTCTCATTCTTATTCCCGGTCCCGTCCTTCGGAAGAGTGATCGGCCGCCATTTATACATACATATATTAAGGATACACGTAATGTTCAGTCATCTTCTTTGGCCCGTCGCGAGTTACACGTGGCCACAGCTATACCGCCTCCGACGCTTACGCCGACGCCATTTTAGGTTGGTTTTTCTACATTTTTTTCATTCCTTTTTATCAAATTATGTCCTCCAATCATAGGGTATAGTGTATAACGTAAATCGACAGCCAAAATTCGGGGGCTCGGACCCCACGACCACCGCAAGATGCAATATACATTTTTTTGCAATAATATTCAGAGCAAATTTAAAATAATGATCATCCTTTTCGGCTTTCTCACAGAGCCCACCGTCAGCCCATATTGGAGTTAATGAGATCACGCGTAGCCAAAAATTGTTTGCCACAATTTTGGCCGGTTCCCATCTGCCGGGTTTATACCACGTCTCGCCTTCTCTTCGTTTACCCTTATCTCGGTTAGGGTATATGTCTGCGGTTCTGGTCGGCCAAAAATATAGCTTCAAATTTTTCGATAATCTTTTATCTCCCAAGTTTATCATATAACAAAAATTACCTTAACATTCGGAAAACCCAGTTGTTGAACATCCCTCAACTGTAACCCCAACAATCATCTTAACGTCGGTTCTGCACTTATCTCATACTGTCGACGACTACTTTTTCCGCAGAAATAAAACCTCTCGCAAGACTGAGACTGGTACTTTCCTATAAGTTTCAATCAGAATCTTTCCGGCCATTGGCTAGGTACTTGATATCATACACGGACCAAAATGGCATCTAATAGTCAACGACGATTCATTCACTTATCCCCTGTTCGATCAGGCATAACGTCGTTGTTTCGAACATATGAATTAAGTACTAGATACTAGTTCTCTTCTAGGCATCACTCTCCGCCACTACATCCGCATATCTGAAATTTATCTGTCAGTTATTGAGTCGTGTTGCGATGTTTCAACACTCTGTGAAACAAAATTTCAAATGGCATTTAATTTGCATGCAATAAAGTATAATACAGTAGCTGAATATGAAGACGTTCCTTTTCCCCCTTTTGTATAGGATTCTGTACGTAAAAAAGCGGTAGTTCGGACCTTGGTATCCCGCGGACTGCAATGCAGGCGAAGAACTTTACTGGCCTTTAAATACGGGGGCTTTTATGGGCCAAATATGCAGATAAGCCTGTATTATGGAATCCCGGCGAACTTACCGAGACAGCGTACAACGTTCAGGGTGAATGCCAATGATCTTAACTCATAGCGAGCAGATCGAAACGAGCCGATAAGCTGAGCGTCAGCGATTTGTGAATGAATGCTGCGTTTAAATTACAAAACTATCTCCCTGCTGTTCGCTCCTACGGCTCTTTTCCTCTTCCTCTTCATCCTGAGCACTGCCTTTAACAGACAGCAAACATCAAAGCCTGGGCAATAACTCTGCAAAGACTGTAACCGGATTCGAGAGTTTGATCGTTCGAGTGTATAAATAATCTCAAAAGTCGTTTCACCTCTACACAGATACCATAAAAACACAGACAAACAGTTCCCTTCACAATTTTATACGCTAAGATTTACCGCATCGCAACCATAAATATATTTATAAATGTTAAGGTGTGAAATCGGCTCGGTCACTCTGTACTATTTTCTCATAGACCAACGTATACGCATATGGCCAGGATATAGGTTTACACCAAGGGCGAACGCGTCCACGTGTATACCCACGTTGTAAGACGCAAAAAGGCTGACCAAGTACCAGAGATAAGTACCTGTATGGGGTACAGCATAATACGAAGGCGAGCTCTGTGCGGTTGTGCAGGAGGTAGGCAGCAGCACACCGTAACATGTTATTAGGGCGGCCAACCGGTGTGACGCGCGATCGTCCAGGAGCCAATGAGACCGCTCGAAACACAGCTTCCTCGCGCCGCACCAAGAATTCGAACACCCCGCCCCGAAGTTGCGTTTCCGGGACCGACGCGACGCCCAACTAATTCGTGGTACCCTCTGGTCTTCTCGGATGATTCGAATTTTATTCGACAGACTTTAACGGATCATTTTATACGGGGGGATGGTCATCGGGGGGTTTTAGAGCTCGTTTATCTACTGGGAACCAAAATGGCGTAGAATTTCGCAATTCTGAATAACACCGGCATCATTATTCTCGAAATAATTGACTTTTTTTTAACGGCTAACGCTAATGGCTATGGTGATTACTAAAAACAATGAAACCCCGTGATTCTAGGTCCAATGGCTCCGGGGCCCCTGGGAAATAATTGTGCTAATTCGAGTTGCGCTTCGGCGAGTACAACGCTGGTAACTATCATAGCCTAGGATAGTGTGCTATGAAGTTTGCCGGACACGCAAGGCGGGCACTCGGGGCTTATGAAAAAGTATCAAAATCAACAACCTGGACGGATAATTTTATCCTGGAGAACCGCTCCGAATTACTACATAACGATTTTCTACGAGTAAACGTTAAACTAGCCAGCCAAGGCACGTTGATTGCTCGTTATAATCGTAGCGAGACCAACACTTTGCTTGAATTCGGATTCCTCCTGGCTCCGGTTCGCTGCCATTAAATACTACGGTTTATCGTACCCATAAGCATACCTAAGCATCACCTTTTCTGGTGGGACGAGGACGGTGCGGTGGAATAAGAACCCGCAAGAAATGGACTCGATTCTCGAAATTCTATCAAGGATAGAAAAAAGAAAATACAATTTAATGCGCTTAAAGAACAACAACTGCTGCGATGATGGTAATTGTAATTACAGCGAGGACTACGTCCAGCTACAGACCCTCGGAACTTGGCTAGAACTACCTATCACTATACCACCGCGACTCCTGGGGACAATTTACGAGGGCAAAGTGGCCCATAAATGTAATTACAGCTCAATTATGATTATATAGCTGCTGCATCTCACCCTCCGCAACTCCCTCCGACGCCGCCTAGTAATGCGCGTTCCTGTGTGTTTTTCCATTCGTTGGTATAACCTAATGTGCGATATGGAGATTGAAAACGGATTGCCGATCTTGAACGCGACGCATTTCATTGCATATATATATAATAATGTATATGTACGAGTGTATGCAGCAAAGAAGAACATTACTGCGTACATAGGTATATATGGATAGGCAAAAAAGATATTCTGCATTGAGAATCAAGATGCGATGGTGGCCGAATCAAATGCAGAGAATTCCTTGGCGCAGAGACACGTAATCGGGGTTCTCATTAAAAATAATTCTTCGTGTCCGCGACGACCGAGTAGAAGGTAGGACGGGCCCAACTGAGAAGATCAGACCGACTGTGTGGCCAATTGAAAATAAAGAGGCCCTACCGATGGCCTGCGCAGTACCCAACGCTTGGCGACTCGTAATCATAGAGTTTCGCGTTATGCTTATTAAATCGGACCAATCACTGGCCCTTGGTTCCCGTCGGGCCTTAGGGCCCATTTTCAGCCAAAACTCGTGAGGTCTTCGACTTACATGGTACGGATGATCAGCGAACGAACTTGCCGCAAGCTATATCGCTGAAGAAGACATGAAACTCTTCCGTACTTTGGAATACGAAGAATCAACAGATATTTATGTCAACAATTTTCAACCTGATTATTGTCTTCTCCTTCTTCTTCTTCTTGTTCTTCTTCGTCGATCCTTCCCATTAAGCTAGACTACATCAGAGGATCTTTGACGTCACGTCCACCGCTTGGACCTCAGTAGGACGAAGTATGACCCTGGTAGCATCTCCACGAGACTTAAGGTCATCAGGGTCGCGAGGAACTACCTCTAGCCACCCTGCAGGGCCCTCTGGGCTTGAGCGTGCCTTGTCTGCCCTACTAGAACGCCTTCTTTGACCACGAGGTTTCGCTTTGCTCTGGGATGCTCTGGGTCTCGTCATGGGGTCTGTAGATGTGTATATTGTAGGCATAAAGAGAAGGATGAAACACTGGAGAACCAGCCAAGCGAGGAGAGGCAACTATCTTGGACCAAGAAAACCACCGGATCGAGTGACGGATGGGAGCTGCCTGACTACCAAGTGATGCTTCTGTCCAGGTACCGTGCGATCTTTGTTGCACGTATCTAGAAAGATGAAGCTAGTTGCTACCTACCTGGGAATCCTTGGTACTGATGGAGTCCTGTTAAGATAAAGAAAAATATGAGCGTTATGTAGACGTCTGGAGTTAAAGTCAAATTGAAAATAAAGTAATAAACAATGTGGTTAAGAGGAAGCCGTTTACTACGGAGAGAAATGAGATGGAGAAAAAAAAGCATTGAACAACTTAAAGCGAGGCTGGAGATATGGAAAGATGTAATCAACGGAAGCAGATCAATTACAACGTAATAATAAAAATAAAAAGCGTAACTAAGATGGAGGAAAAAACAGAAAAAAAAAACAAACAAAAAACAGAGAAAAAAAAACCGAGCAACAACATTTAAAGAGAGAAAAATAAGTGCGTCCGCAACTTCTGACTAAATAAATTATCTACTCGTCGTCTTGATTTATCGCGCGCGTGTCAAGAGTGAACCGGCATACGGAATGCTCTTGGTTATTGCGTTATGACTTAAGAACTATGGAGTAACAATAATCGGCCCTCTTTAAAGCCACGGCATCCCACGCTCGCGTCTCAATAATTTTCACATTACATTACAATCAGTGCATTGCAGTCTAGAATCACCGAGCTAACTTAAAAAGGCCCATTATTATGGAAGAAAATAACATCAGTAATGAACGGAAGTGGGTGTTGATAGAGGATTCTATTCCTTTAACATAAAACTGGAAGTAAAAATTATTAACCGCTTTAAAATTACAGCAATTATCAGATTTTTCTAACCATAATAATTGTGAGAGTAATTTGACGAAATCTATCCGCAGTCTACACTTTGGTCGACATCTTTGGTCGTCTGTTCGCCTAAAGACCCCTGCTGGACCCTAAACTAGAGGCAGAGAATCCTGCGTGTAACTCTTGACTAGCTTTTGACCGTTGACTAGCTTGAGGCAGCGGGTTCCTGGCAAGTCCTCGTCAAGCGACTCCGACCAGTCCTTGATATCGCTGAGTCAATCTCCGGTGCTCCGTGGTCGCGGTCACTTCCGTGTTTCACGATCCAAGACACAATACACTCCCGCCGGTATCTCGTATTGTCGCATGATCAGCGTCTATTGGTCAAGGATTCCCCAAGCTGCTAACTCAGCGTCGTTCTACATCTCATATCCTTCTTCTCCTATTCCTGACTCCCATCACCCCGAGTTGTTAAAATCTTCTCCGATAACGCCTCCGCCGTAATCCCGGGCGTTGTTAGTCTCTCAGTAAATAATCCTTTCCCAGGACCTTCCCGTTACTGCAGTCGACTCGAAACTAGAGAGAGTATATTTCTCCACACCGGAGATTGACGCCGTTGAACTCTGGGCCCCCGACGTACGCGGCGCCGTGGAAGGCCGTTGTCAGCTCCACTGCGGTCCGGTCCGGTCCGGTGCGGAAGAGCTGTGGCTACCTGGAATATACTCTCATGGACCGTTTTCAGTCCACGGTTACTCAAGGATGCAACTTGTTGCATCTATACGTGTCCTCGTATACCTACCAACCTAAACAACAATATATGTATACCTTTCCCGATGGTAGCTCTAGCTGGTAGCCTTACGTTACGGTATAGATGCCAGCTAGCTATTGCGACGGCTGTAAATCTGCAGTGCGCCACAGCATACCTGATCACAGTGCGTGGGTGTCAATGATCACGATGGTGGCGGATTAGCACGGACGGCAAGCCGCGCGTCGCACACACTTATATGGTAGAATAAGTATGTGCGACGGTGAGGATATCAATATGTGATGCATGTGTATATGTATACCTACAGTATATGACTATGTAGGTACAGTTTGCGGACGAGGGGGCGGTGAGCGGACATGTGCGAATGATCCCAGCGATGTACGTGAAGGCATCTCTGCGGGTTCTTTAGCTTAGCTTAGCTGCTGATGGATGTCTGGAGGCAAACAACCTGGAGGGAACTCGGAGTCAACGTATCACCGAGTACCGTATTTCGTGTTATTAAACAATCCAGAGCTTGCATCCTGTTCGACCGGGTTACTTCTCTCCTGGCCTACCAACGCTAGATGACGATCCTGTGCCAATCCGCTACTGACTGCGCGGGAGAGTCTACCATCTCTATGATATTTAGTAAAGAAGAGATAGACATCGCGGTACATATCAGAGATTACTATCCAGGCGCCTTCCTCCTCTCCCTATATCCCTTCGTGATAGATTGAGTCAAATTCTTTCACTCTGTCCAGAGAGAATAGGAACAATGCGGTTGTTAGCATCGCGGTTAATTATACCATCTAGAGACATTGCGCCGAGGATCTTTTCGTGCTTTTGACCTCATTGTTTGACGAGAATAAGGAGCGGAAGCGGCAGGTATAACCGAGGAGAATGGATAAGCGAAATGCACGCGCCTAACGAGTCCCTATTATTAATATTTGCATTCATAAGAACACGTGGTAGACATTGAAAGCAGTTCCTGACCCACCTGGACGAAGATCGCATCAAGTACCGATCCTTCGTGGTCGGTATCCCTCTATCAGTATATGGGCTTGGAATCGGTGTTGAAACAAAAGCCGTTGGACACGGCTGTTGAAACGAAACCGTGGAATAGGTATCTTCGAGTGAATTCAATCGCGAGGTAATCATAGACGAGTGGAAACGTGGAGTTGATAGCTCTTTCGCGAGTCCTGAACTAACGGAATTCGATAAATTTTTACAAATCGAAACGTTTCCATGTCCATTACTTGCGGAGTTATATCTTCTCACCTTTAACCACAGTCCTGCAGGAGGACCACGAACGAACGCTCCCATCGACTTCCTAGGAGGTCGTTGTAACCATTTTATAACACGACTGAGACTAAAGGTACCTTTATCTCATCTTTATTCCTTCCCCATTCAGAACGGAGCGTAACAAATTAGCCGCGTCGCTGGCCTTCATCTGCCTCTGTCATTAAGCATCTTCGTATAGTGAATAGAAGGAATCAGGCTGCAGAGATGACGGAACGACCCTGGTTATACACGGGGAAGAGAGTACGAGAGCACCCACGTCAGCCATTCCGTTGCGCAACTTCTGATGCTGTTGACTGCTGACTGCTGGACGCTGGCTGCCGTCTACGTCATTTTCTTTAGCAGAGCATCTAGGAGAGTGTGGGACCCGGTTTTTATTTTTATTTCTCATTATTTTACCACGTTATTGCCACTTGACCCGTGTTAAACGGTTAAATAGCTGGACCAAGCTCCTTGCTTCTTTATATGACAGCCAAACTTTCTCGTCAGGTCGCGGTCGTTACACAAAGACCACACGGTCTCTTCTCAAAGAAGTTACATCTACTGAAAGGCGTGCGGTCTCGAATCTGTTTGATTCTTTGTATCGCGAAGAAACTAGTATGTATAGATTGTAGTACCAGGTACAAACGCCGAGGTTCAATGTTATGACGTTTTCGGAACCGTTTCAATAACTCACGTCGTTTCATTGCGACACCTTCGCGAAACGAGAGAAAGGAGGAAGGTTCTTGGATTTTGAATATTGCTTTCCATTCTCGTTTTGCAGTTGCATGCATAGGCTCGTTAGAATAAGAACGGGCCGGGTCGCGGTCTACCCACTTGGGTACATCTTCTATTAGCGTCCATACAATCCCGCAGCAAAGCTCGACATAATAGGAATTACGGGACGAGAGAATAGTACGTCGGTGGCGCGCGGGAACGCGATTGGATAGGAAGAATCCAGCCGGAAGATGGGCTGTAAGTGACAGGACAGCACGACGATGCAGGATTCGAACCCGGCAGCATCTTCGTGCAGTCCGCACCCAACCATGCAAGAAGATGGCTCACTTCTCCGGTTCTCAACTGCACCCCTTCGTAAATAAATGGAAGTATATATTTTTCTCCGGTATACGAATAGAATTTACACGTACAGTTTTATCCCGGCTATTTCTCCCAGGGTTCGTATTTTTCCCTGCGAATTTCCTTGCCCGAGAGAATTATCTCGTGTATTCAAATCTTGGTGGATGTGACCGCGAGCAGGCTAATACCTATGCTAATGTATTTGTAAATCGAGATACTTTAAGCAGCGAGTATGTTTCAGAAAATCCTCACTTCAAGTACGCGGATTCAGGAAGCGCCGTGTGTTAGGCTCTGGATCTTTATGGCTCATGAATGAAACATACGAGTAGATTCAACCGTACTGAGGCGCCTGAAACTTACGTACCGAAGTTAAAGTCATACGGTTTTGCACGCGGGCTGTATTTCGCAACGTTAGCTACCCGGCAGCTAGTTTAAGGCGTCAAATTGATTTAGAGAATCTATCAACTGGGTGCAAGATACGTGATTTACTGAAGACTCACCGATGACCCTTTGCGTCAATTTCGATTGTCAAAGTCAAGATTTACAGCCCACGATTCCTACGCCTTTATAATAACGAGCAGGATGAAACCTCGGGGATATAATGGGCATGGGGATTTGTTACAAGTCAGTGCAGACGATGATCGAATAGTATCTTCAGCCGGTATGACGTTGGCGAGAAACTGTACCGTTCGTCTAATTTGCATTTGGCTAAGCTGCTAAAGAGAATTCAAGAAGTTGAGCACCAGGTGGACAACAACCTCGTATACAGGCAGCATTTGTTTCTGCTTTGTGTACCCTGCCCGTAGCGCCTCTGTCGGGTGTATCAGTTCTAATGATTTTTATTCCATTACCGCAGCAGCAAAGTAAAGCATTGCATTTCACATAGCACCACTATTCCTCGAGGACGACAACGTTGCAAGCGACCTTCTTCTTCTTCTTCTCTTGTCTTCCTCATTCCAATCCTCTTCGGCATCCGAGCTTTGCACTGGGCCGTTGTATTCGCGCGCTGGCGTTGCTGCTGCTGCTACAAATACGTGACAAAAACGCAAGGCTCGTGTCCAGGAGATTCGTGTTTTTCAAGGAACGGTGTATTCTCCCCTCGGTGCCGTTGCCCTCTCATACCTTCGACTCTCTCTTTCGCTCTC
Source organism: Tenthredo scrophulariae (assembly GCA_963978835.1). Taxonomy (NCBI): domain Eukaryota; kingdom Metazoa; phylum Arthropoda; class Insecta; order Hymenoptera; family Tenthredinidae; genus Tenthredo; species Tenthredo scrophulariae. The sequence continues at coordinate 6,358,544 of OZ022230.1, read as the reverse complement.
CCTTACGAGGGTATACAGTCGCGCCCGCGCTTCGCTATAAGCTTTTTACTCAGATAGTATATACAAAGGATCGTGAGCTTTTGCGCTTTATAATCCCGATGCAAACGTTTATCTTGGCGCACACTATGTACACGGACATTTGCACTGGTTAGAATAATTTTACCCAGCTGAGAGAAAAGCGCGACTAGAGACAATTTTATTCAAAAAGACCCGTTAGACCTATTGGATTCAGGAACACAGAGTAGAACGTTCCGAATTTCGATAACATCTGTGATTAGGCTCCATATGCAGGGAGAGTCTGGGCCGACTTCTTCCTGTGAACATTCATAGTTATATACGTAGAAATAACAAGGTGTTGGTAAACTAAGAAGGCAGAGATGGAACGAAGGAAGTTGTATATAAGAGAGGAAGCGATGCGATGGGGCGAAAAGAATTTCCCAGAGATAATCAGCAGTTTGCCTCGCTCCATGGAATCGCTGGTACGCTGCGAAACCCGATAGCAATGCACCCAGGATTTATTCCCTGCTGCTCCGTTCGCTTCGGCCTTCTAGCTCCACGGGTGCTGTCCCGCTCGACCAGCCACGAAGTAATTAAGATGATGTGAAAATGTCTCAAATACAGTTTCGCACTCTTTTGTATAACATAGAGGTAGACTTTTTGTGAAATTTCTATCACGAATTAGACTGAGAATGATCAGCCGCGAAAGTAGGACGATTCGCGATGAATTTTGGAGACGATAAGCTAGACTTGTATACTGAATGATGGATGATGGATGTAAAAGGTAGGAAGAATCAGGAGCTCGAATTAGGAATGAATTTAGTTTACCATAATGTGGCGTAATTGGAATAGATCCGGTCTGGTATCTGGTACCTGAAAACGTTCGCCGCGCACATACATCTCAAAGAAGTTTCTAGTCCCGCGGCTTGGCGGTGAGTAGATATATATATCTGGAAACACAAACGTAAGCCTGGAGGAGAGCACGTCGGTAGACAAATGAGCAGCTCGGTCTACATAGATCCCCTTGGTTAGATTGGATCGAGTTTCTTGTGTCGAGCACTAAGTCCGAACCGTACGAGTTGCCCGCAGAGATTTCCCCTTTACTTGCTATGGAATATGCGCAACTATTATCCGCGGTGATAGATTAGCGTGCAAGGACGTGGCCGATCTGATAAGAACGTCTCTTAAACTGAAGCCGTAGACGTCGGTCCAATCCCCAACAAATTTCAACCTCTCACTGTCCGTCAGACCCACTGTTTTCCTTACTCGTTACTCGGCCCATCAAGCCTTGCTATGGCGCTTCTTCAACAAGTTAGCTGGCTCATCACGAACCTCGGACCTTCGTCGATACCAGAAAGTCGAATTTTCTTGGATTAAAAAGTCGACAAAAGATTGTCAAATTTATCCAGCTTGTAGGAGTCTTTGATGTAGATGTTAATATCGGGATATGAAGGGTCTAGGAAGAAGAATAATCACCCTGTATTCTCTGTAGGCGAAGAGGTGGTGGCCTCGACTTACTGACTGAGGTTTCTGACGGTGGTAAAGGCATGGGACGTAATGATGATTGCTTCGTAGAAGTGACCCAACCAAGGCACACGCATCTTTGAAGGAAGGTAGCTGCTGCTAGTCTCTACTGCGATGTACATCATCAAAATTATCATTCTTTTCTCTACGCAAGGTTTATGTACGTGATCTCAGAGCCTAGTTACCACGTCATAGGCTAAATTGCCGTGTATAACTCGCCATGCAAAACGATACGTACCGATCCGGAGCGCATAGTATACCTAGGCACATATATTACATACATGTATGTACATACAAAGGTATAGATATGGCATGTACAACTACGTAGGATAGCTACCTCGGGGTCCAATTATATCAGGGGTCGCTCTCTCTACCGTACATCTCAATTTCTCTGGGGCGAGATAAAATCCTGTAATAATGATAGAATATTTTCAAAAGGATTTCATCCTCTCTCTTATATACTATAATATCTCGAGTGACGTATCGAATCAATTACTTACTACATCGTTTATGGCAAGGTACTAAATCACAATTAGAATAAAAGAATTGTTACTAATGATTAATTGCTCAGTTTATACATGACGGAAACAAATAACTCTTGCCAATCACAACTACCGATTTATAATTTACAATTAGAATTTCACTGCCAACTATATAGCGAGAATCTTCTCTCTAAGTTTCTCCAGCTAGAAACGAGGCTGGATCCTTGATTTCATCGTTATTATTATTATGATTATTATCCAGTAATTAGCCCACCTAGTTCGCCCCATTCTTCCCCCCCCCCTTCTTTTTTATAGTAATTGACGCAAAGCAGGTAATAACGTCGATAAAAATATCTTACGTAACAGATTGCTGTCGCAAATATGTAGCCTTGATACAGAGCAAGTCCTCATAACTAGTTCGGTAGCTAATCCTGTACAGTTATCCTAAAGATCGAGTAGGTACTTACGTCGTACACAATTGCTTAGGCCCGCACCCAGCTCACGGAATGACGCATAGCGCAAAAGTAGCTGTTGCCACTGGGGCCTGAGGGCTCTGACACTCGTTTGTTTGACGGACAGTGGCCCTCGGGCTGGTCCATTCTCCTCTCTTCTTCCTCGCTTTGTTCATTTCACCTTCTCAGTCCGAAGAGTAGATCCTCGTGTTTTCACGGGCGTCTCGAACTTGTGATCTTCGATTCGCATTTTGTATCGCGGTCTTGTTCACTCCTCTTGCCCATGAATCGAAATCCGAGAACTGTCCGATGTCGAGATCCAATAATTTTTTGGATCCTTTTAAAACTAGCTACATCACTCGTTGCGTCGTCCTTTTGTCAATTTTTATGCCTATTCGCGTATATACCGCGGCTTCGATCGAGTGCGAATTTTATTGGCAAGAGTGTCGGTTGGACGGAGATTGCTTGGACGGGTTAGAGTTCAGCCAGTAAAGTCAGGGCGGTCCGCTTTGTGCCAGGACTAAGGCGCGGAGTGTCTTCTCGTGGTTTACGAGACAAGGAAATTAGTTAAATGTGTAATAATGCCCAACGGGGGGCACCCGGGTCGACCAACGGACCGGACGGTCCCAGATGGTCATGCCACTGCGTAGGTACCGGCCCAGCAAGGCCCATCGAAAACCTTCTGCCCCCACCAGGTGCTTGGCATCGTTCGCGCTTCGTTTTATAGCACGTGGGACATTTGGGTGTGTCGCGATTACTGGGCGGTCAAAAATCTCGCCAATTATTTCAGGACCTGTGTGAAAAAAAAAAAAAAAAAATCAAGTATATACAATGGCTGAGTATAAAATGAAATAAAGGATAGATCTCATCTAGGAGTTAATCGTTTTACTCTATAATGATATTATCTATACCATTTGCAGTCTGAACGATGACCTTTATCCACGAGCTGTTATTACTTATATCACTGATTGTCAGAGTAGTGAACAACCTCGCAGTAGTGTAAGAAAACACGATGGCTATCAGTTCTTTGTACCTTGGCGCGTCGTCGTGCAAATAAATATCTATACGTATATTCTATCACTTATCCTTTCCGATCAGTGATTATTGCCAGACTGTGAAACTCATTATCACTGCACATTGGGAGCTCCTATACGCCTATAAGGCTTTCAACGAGGGATGTAATGGGGTTACGAATATTCTTCAAAATTTTTTACCTCTCGAACCGAAAATAGACCCAGTAAAAAAATCGCAATCTATCTATTAATCTTTCCGCCATGCCCATGGACAGTTCGGTGTTACCTACGTATGGTACGATTAGGCATAAATCGCGAGGCGAGTTCCACAACAGAAGCATTAAGAGGCCCGTTAGTCAGCTGAACACATCGATCACGGGAGCGAAGATCGGCAAAAATCGTCCATCGCGGTGGCCTTTAGATTGGTCAATTCTCATGTAGGATGTCAATCAATGTGGCACGTCAAAGTTTTGGGTAAGGAGCGCACGGTGCGGTGCGGACAGTTCGGCCTCTGTGGATATACACACATATATAGGTTCTTGTACTTCGTTCATATGTATGTTTCACGATGGGTCCAAAATGAGTTTGTATGATGCTAGGGGGAGTATATAGGGAGTTTGAAGAAGGAAGAGTAGATCGGGCCGCAAAGGGGAAGTCCATAAACATTTTTTACGCTCCGGGCGCCGCGTATCTTCGTATAGTATGGGTAGGTACGGGCCTACAGAGCGTCGACCAACTTTTGTCCGATTCATTTCCGATAAGCGTGAACGAAGTTTATTCTTTATGTATTTCAAGGGAAATAATTGATTGCTATCGGGTACCTGCACAAGTCGGCGATCGTTCTTTAGATCGTAAATATAATATTCGAGGTCGCTTATACGTGTAGGTACATAGAGCCTAGACGACGTACGTTCGATTAAATTTCGCTCTCGATATCGCACTATACGGACAATTATTATTCACTTATGTATAGGTATATTTGATACGATATGCGCCTTTAAAGAGAATATTTTACGACGCGTATTAACTCCCATTAGATTTTGACAATCGACAAAATACGACCCGAATATTAAATTATTATGGAATAATTATTCACCGCGGAGAGCCGGGTGCTAAGAATTTTGTGGTGCTCTTATTTTCTCCTCAATCTTTCTTCCTTTCTCTTTTACTTATTTATTTATTTTTATTTTCCTATCTCTCTCTCTCCGAGAAGAGTCGCTGTCAGTCACGCAGTTAGTCGCTCTGTGTATTTCTTCTTTTTACACTGCATCACTGTGGCTGAATTCTTCTGGCCATATTCCAGTGGTGGGTGTGTTGTTCTCCTTGACGCAGAATATTACGGTAGGCGTTTTTGACTTTTGGTTTTTCACTTATTTCGTATTTTCTAAGTCATCTAACGGCTCATTATTGCCTGGCTATTTCCTTGACGTCTGTCTCTGTGCGCACGCACGGATGCGTGCGCCTAACTCTATTTTTGTTTTCGTCCATTACGTACATACATACATACATTCCTATATTCACGTTGCTCTGTTTACATTTCTGCCATGTCGGACGATGAGGAAGCCAGTGCTGTGCCCGTAGACAGTCTGTCTCCTTTTAACCGCCTGTCATTTACATCATCAGCTGATTTCGACTTAGATGCTATGAGAGCTAAATTGTCTAATCTTGATAGCCAATTTTTCAAATATATTAGATCATCGCGTGAGGCTGTAGAAAAAAAGACAGTGTTGCAAGAGGTCTTTCTTAGTTATCAGGCTGCATTCAACTCATTGGCCATGGCTTACTCCCGACTCGACGGAAAATCTGACAGCTCGCGCGCGTGTGCAAAAGCTGTCAACGAATCATGTTCCGAAATTCTTCGTGTGTGCACTGCTAGCGCGAAGAAAGCTTGTAGTGATGGCGTCAAAGAAACTATCTCCGCTGCTGCTAGTAGTAGTAGTCCCGCATCTTATGCTGCCGTGGCAAATCGTGCGTCTTCTAAAATTCGCGTTCCTAGAGGGCCTACGGTTGAGGTCCCTAAAACTACTAGTTTTGTCATAGCCCCTATGGCTGCATCGGTTAACAACTTTTCATCATCTGTTGCCACGAAAAATGCCCTGTTCAAGGCTGTGAATCCTGCCTCGCTCGCGATGAAAGTTGAACGGGTCTCGGGAGCTCGGAATAATGCCATTCGTATTGAGGCTAGCTCGGTTAACATGGATCGGGTGCGTGCTCTTCCTGCTCTTGCTAAGGCTGGACTAGAGGTCAGGGCGGATTCGAAATTGAATCCTCGTTTGGTGGTCCATGGAGTTCCGTCTGACATGTGCAAAGATGAAATTAGGTCCGACTTTGTAGCGTTGAACCTTGGCGGCATAGATAATCCCGAAGTTAAGGTAGTCTATCGCTTCCCTGTGAAAGAAGGTCGTACCCGCACGAGTTGTGTCATCGAGGTGCCTCCCCTGGTACGTAAGAGCCTGCGGGATACCTCTAATTCCCGCATTTACCTCCGATTTTCAGCCTGCCGTTTTGATGATCATGTTGTTGTCCGGCAATGTTACAAATGTCTTGCTTTTGGACACCTAGCCAAGGACTGTAAAAATTCCCCTCGTTGTGGTCACTGCTCAGGATCGCATGAGTTGAAGGACTGCCAGAAAAGAGGTGATGCGCCTTGCTGCTTTAATTGTAAAGCTGCTAAGGTGCAAGATACATCGCACTCTGCCTTGGACGGTAAAAAATGCTCTATACTCAGTAGGCGTTTAACAGATAAGGTTCGTAATATCAATTATGGATAGAACAACACCTACTTCGCATGACAATCTCACAATATGTCACGTAAACTGTCAGTCTCTTGTTGCTCACTTGGACGAATTTCGTGCTTTCTTCAATAATTCTAACTATCATGTCATTTGCATGTCTGAAACCTGGCTGAAACCTGCTATCTCTGACGACTTGGTTCGACTTCCTGGCTACCAACTGTTTCGGTGTGATAGAACTGGGCGTGGTGGCGGCGGAGTAGGCATCTTCGTCCATAACTCACTCCAAGCCCGTGTCCTGGATTCTTCTGGTGGCATCTACTTGCATAAACCTGAGTACATCCTAGTGGAGGTATCGCCGGTAAGCTCGTCGAAGCTTCTACTCGCTTCTGTCTACCGTCCACCACATATAGGTTACCTTGACGAATTTATGAGCTGTCTATTGGTCCATTCTTCATCTTACTCCAATCTTGTAATAATGGGTGATTTTAACACTGATATGACAGGTAACACCTTTGATAGTAACCACCTGCGAGGCTTTGTTGATTCATCTAACTTCTTCCTACTGCCCTATCAGCCTACGCATATCCTTCGCGATTCCTCTACTTGGTTGGATCTCTGTATAGTTGATGATTCTGACAAAGTGATCGATCATGGTCAGCATGATGTCCCATTCCTGTCGGCGCATGATTTGATTTTTGTCTCATATAATGTCAGGGTACAGCGTCGCCAGCCTCGAGCCTTTACCTGTCGGGACTTTCGTACGTTTGATAAACATAGATTACTTCAGTGTCTGGAAGCGATAGATTGGAGTCCTTTCTACCAAGTACAATCCATCGATGAGAAAGTTGAGTTTCTGAATTTAGCCATGCTTGATTGCTTTGACCGTCTTGCGCCCTTACATCTAGTTTGCCCGCGTACGCTTCCTGCACCCTGGCTCACGCCTGAAATCAAGCTTTTAATGACGCAGCGAAACAGAGCTCGCAGAAAATGGCGAAGAAATAGATTAGCTTCATTGTATGATAGGTTCAAGTCCCTGCGCAACGAAGTGCAGACTAAGGTTAGAGCAGCCAAGAAAGCTTACTATCTTTTAAAACTGGGAGGTCTTAGAGATCATATTACGGTCTGGAAGGAACTACGTCGCTTAGGACTTGTTCGATCGCGCACTTCCGATCGCCAACTGGTGGTCCCTGCTGAGGCTCTGAATGCACACTTTGCGAGCGCTGGGGGTGACGATCACGATGTCTCTCCTTCCTCTTCTTCGGAGCGCTGGTTTCTAGGCGAAGTAAGCTACGATGACTCGAAGTTCTACTTTGAAAATATCTCCATTGATATCTTGGTTAAATCCTTGCTCTATACCAAATCGAGATCTGCGGGTGCGGATGGTCTCTCTTCGGAACTTATCGGACTTGCCCTACCCTCGATCTTGCCGCATATTCTTCATCTTTTTTCTTTCTCCCTTACTTCTGGTTCCTTCCCTGAGCTGTGGAAGTCTGCTCTTGTTTGCCCTCTCCCCAAAATCAAGTCACCTATAAACTTCAATGATTATCGCCCTATCTCTATCCTGTGTTCGCTATCTAAGTCTTTAGAGAGAATCGTCGCTGACCAGGCCATGGGCTTCCTTGAAAGACGGAATCTTCTGAACCCTCACCAGTCTGCATATAGGAGAGGACATAGTACCCACACGGCGCTCATCCGTGTCATCGATGATGTCAGACAGGCCATGGATACTCGCATGGTGACAATTATGGTTTTCTTTGACTTTTCTAAGGCCTTCGATCGTGTCCGTCATGGCTTGCTAGTTGATAAGCTCAGGCTCCTTGGATTTTCTAACAACGCACTACGTTGGTTCTGTGCCTATCTCGACTGTCGTAAGCAGGCCCTGAGACCTGGTGATGGTTCTATCACTTCGTGGCGACCTGTCATCAATGGTGTCCCACAAGGCTCAGTCCTCGGTCCATTACTTTTTACACTGTACATGCTTGACCTTAAAGACTGTCTTAGGTACTCTAGCAGGAATATCTACGCGGATGACTTGGTGATCTACCATCATTGCCACCCACATCAGCTCTCTCAAGGCATCGCTGAGGTCAATGAGGACGTGGTTCGTATCTCCGACTGGGCCACACGCAATGGACTGCTGCTGAATGGAGCCAAAACCAAAGCGATGGTACTGGGTACACGTCGTTACATCAAGGCCATTGATTTCTTTTCTCTACCTGCTATATTGGTTGGAGCGGATCCCGTGCCTTACTCGGATCAGGTGCGTCACCTGGGAGTCACTATCTCCAACACTCTATCCTGGGGTGCTCATGTGGCGGACGTTACCAAGAAAATCAACGGAACATTGTACCAGCTAAAACTTTGCCGTGATCTGCTTCCTCGAGCCTTGCGGGAGCGTCTGATTTCCACCTTGATCTTCCCGCACATTGACTACTGCTGCACGATATATCTGGATTTGACCGACGGACTTGACTTGCAGCTCCAGAGAGCGCTTAACTCCTGCGTACGATTTATATTCGACATCAGGAAGGATACGCATATCACGCCATATTATAGCAAACTTAAATGGCTTAAAGTTGCTGCGAGACGAAAATACTTCCTTGGGTGTCTGTTATACAATGTCATTCAGACCGGCATACCATCTCACATGTCCGTCAATCTTGATCGAAGACCGGCATCAAGTCGTACCACGAGGGCCCCGTTGGATCTTCTCTACGTGCCTTCCTGCAGGACCGAATTGCTCATGAACTCTTTCATGACTGCTGCTCCTCGTTTCTGGAATAGTCTACCGTTGGATATCCGTACTTCTTCCAGTATTGGCATCTTCAAGAAAATGCTACTCGATCATCTACTCTCTATTGATCCCCCACCTTGACTTTTCTATCTATCTATCTGCGTACCTGGCGTAGGTTTTCTGCAGTTTCCCTCATGCCATTTAACCGAATGGAGGTACATGCACTAAGTCGGCTGCAGCCGCAACGTTCTCTCTTCACGTGAAGCTTAAAATTCGAATTCAACCTTTATTTGTGAATCTCATTATTTACTCTATCTATCTTCTGTTTCACTTTTCTTTTCTGTTTGATAATTATTGTTAATCTTACATTTATAACTTCTATGCAATTACTGACTGCTACCTTTGTCCATATGTCTTTACTTCTCTTGTTATATTGTAAACTATGCTACTGCGCTTGAGGGGATACTATCCCAGAGCGCCTAATAAATGTCTCTCTCTCTCTCTCTCTCTCTCTCTCTCTTCTCACTCACATTTTTACACAGGCCAACTTTTTACGACGTGTCGACGCGTTTATAAAGAAAAGATTCAAGTTTCTATTCAAGCTTCAAATATTACATTTAATTTATTCATTTTATTTTATTCTAATCTTATTTTCTCTCTCGCTCTTCTGTCTTTCGTTTTTTCGTCTATCTATTAACGCAAGATTCGAAATCATGGCCACTTCATACTTCACGGTCACTTTGACACGTCATTAAGTACAAATCGTTCGCGCATACTTTGAGACCGGAAAAATTCATATTTTCTTATACCATCGAAGGTGTAGGTACCCGCAGCGAGCGGTTTCTGGTTATGATAATCGCGGTACGAGAGCGCTCTCTCTTTCCCTCGCAACTTGACCGTATAAGTTAGTATCTTTAATAACACGATTATTTGTTGAAAGACCGTCACATTTATTACAGCTGGGTGTAAAAATCTGAAGAAATAAAAAAATTAACAGTTTTCTTCGATAAGTTGGAATGTTCAAGATCGCAAGAATTTTTTTCTCCATTCAATCATATAGTCCGCGATAAGAACTTTCGAAAATTCTAAAGATCGTCAGATTCGAATAACATATGTACATGCAGAATGTGGCTAGTCGTTTACCGGTCAATGAATTACCCACTGACCAAGTCCCATTACGAATTTTATTCAAACTCAATTGATTATAGCTGTGCAAAAAGACTTCAACCGAGTTATCAATAGTCCATTCATGAATCGCGTGATTGCGATACCAAGAGATCGAGGTAGGTTATGAAATACCGATCACGATTCTCTCTAGACATTACATCGGCTTCTGGAAATATGATTTTAATTTATTGATACGTCCATATGTTTTCTGAAAAACGATCCTAAAATAGAAATTTATAAGGTATTTGCCCGTGCCACGGATTCAAAAAATCGAAATTACGGACTTATACACGCATTAATGTAACATATTGTAATGGCGGTAGACGCATTTGCATAAGATAGATATCAGATTACCATATCTAGACTGTGGCTCACTGTTTTACGCCGAGTGCATAATCCCCGCATACTTGCATACTTATGGTAGTTGCCGCCGTCGTTTTGGATCGCTTTAACACGATTTTACAATTACACTAACCGGTGTAAGATCAACAACACCCGCGGCTTTGAAACTTATTTAAAAACGTCAATCGAACACGTCGTTTTAGATCATAAAAATTGCTGACAATTAACGATAAAAGTTTGCTTAGTTTTTTTTTTATCAAATTTTTCGCACAAGCCTCGTGGGTGTATTTTCATAGCTGGCTGCAATTAGTTTAATAGCTGTCGTAATAGATGGTCGTAAAGGGCGGAAGTAAAATCGTAATTAGTGTGACGTAACTACCTGTACTGCAGTGGATTTCGAACGGTCTTCACTCTTTGGCGGTTTAGCGGAGAATCAATTGCCACGCATCTGATTCTTGAAAAAATAAGGCTAACTAGGAGTCGACCAGAACTCCGGGTCATGGATCTTGCCCAAACTTGTAGGGGCGTTTACTTGTACCAAAGTATGAAGAACCTGCTATATAACTCTTCGAGAGGGCCTTTCTGGGCCTTTAATCTATCAATTCACCAAACTATACTCTACGAATCGGCGTTACATGGGTTTTCCAAATTGCCCTGAAATAATCAGTTTTTTCTTTTGTCATGAGATTCTGCATTGCAGTGAATATTTTTATACATCGAATCCAGTGGTTATTGCACATCAGATTCTTGAAATTGATTATCGCGGGTATAAAATCACTTTATTTTGCATCTGTTGACACCTTGCTTCTCGTCGTTTATCACTCGTACAACATTAATTGGTGAATTTGGAGACCTCTTCCTACTTGAAAAATGTTTGGTATAAAAGCAGACCATTTCAGGGCAATTTGCAAAACCCACGTAACACTGATTTGCATAGAATAGTTTGGTAAATTGATAGAATAAGGGCCCATTTCGGAAAGTTATATAGCAGGTGCTTCATATTTTGGTACAAGTAAACACCCCTTCAAGTTTAGGCAAGATCCATGACCTCGCTAGGGTTCTGGTCGACTCCTAATAAGTCTTAGCCACGGCTAAAACGCCGGTGGATTGTAATCAATTTGGGGGAGTTATGGGCTCCTGGCTTCACTACACCAAACTGCACTGTGGTGCAGTGCCCAGCACTCAAGACCGCGAGCCTTCGGGCGCCAGTTCTCTAAACACCGTAATTCTAGCCATCCGAAACGTCAGCCACTGCACTCAGCCTTGACATGGACCTGTTAAGACCGCGTGCGCCAATATTCCTGAGCACCAGGTTCAACCTGGTGGAGATAGAGACGAGGCAGAAGCACCATCGAAGGGAAGTGAAGGGAAGGGAAGGCGTTAAACTGCCCCATTACTGCAGCCTCCTCGAGGTAAGGCTTCGATCTCCCGTTACCGAGTCTGATCGTCAGCCGAGGTCGAGCCCCTTCCGATTTCCTATTTCAGGAGTTGACGCGGATCAGGCTGCACCATTTCACGCAGGGAGGAGGCGAAACTTGAGACCTTAGCGCGGTCACGAGGATAACTATCGTTGATTCACGTGCCCGTAGAGATTCAAGGCCTGGTCCTAGCTAGGCTCGCCGGTAGCTAGGTGGCCAGTTAGCGGTAAAGCGTCGTGTTTGCTTTGTATCGTCGTAAACCATCCGCGGTAGGAAAGTAGGGAGAAACCAGGGAGAGAACCGCAACGCTCTGCAGGCTTGAGTCAGGATCTCATCCCATCCCATCCCATCCCATCTCATCCCGTCCTGTTCCGTCGCGTCCTTTTCCTTAGCCTCTTCTCTAATAAGTCTAACCTTACCTTTACAGAGTAGCTAAGACTGGCCTCAGCTAGCCCGGCATGGTAGACCCTGGACTTTCATCCCAACTCCCAGGAGTATACAACCAGATATAATATAGGGTACCTAGACTTTGTTCAGTGTAGATGTATACTAGAAACTCTGCGCCGTAGAAGTATGGCGATAAACACTCCTTTTCGACGTCTGATGGACGACTGCAGAGATGTCAGTGAACTGGAGATGCCGGATATTAGAGATCCCTTCGTATTCCATAAAGCTAGAAGAATGAGAAACGACCAGATCCTTTCGAGGAGTTTCGTTGAACAGAAAATTAGATCAAGTTTCATTTATATTATATCGCTGCGCGAATTCAAGATGGCTATCGTAAGATATGTGTGTGGTTATTATTCCCTCGTATGTTCGGGCGGTATCAAGTCAGGAGCCTTTGGGGTCTGCAATTCCTTGAGTTCCTTGTACCGCGCCGAGTAAATTTGGGCTCAGAAGCCGGGCGAAACCCCCAGGAGAACGAGGAGGAGGAGGAAGAAGAGGAGAATGAGGATGAGGGGAGTCGGGGCCCAACGTTCACTGTGTTTTCAATTACCATCGTGTCAGCGGGTGCGCTGATCAGCCCCCGGCAATGTTGCCAGTTTACCGGTCAGCGGGCCGACCGAACGGCCTATCAAAATATTTTCGACTAATATTTATGTTAAACACCCTTGTTTCTTTCTCATGCTTGTATTATTGCTACCTCCACGATCTGATGCAGATTTGAATAATTTCACTTATATGACTGGCAGAGAATTTAGTATTTACAGTATTACCGCGTTATACAGAGTGATCCAGGTTTAGCAGGCCATATTTTGAGGGTAGATTCCCCGTGAAAATCTAAGACTAAATTTCCTCTACCAAAAATTCAAGACACCAATACTTTCCGAGCTACGGAAGATCTTAGTTCACCGATCGCAGAGCGTATAGGTTACATAGCCAGGGCACCACTCAACTTCCACTCATGGCCAGCCCTGTCCGTGTCACCTATAAGTTCCGTGATCGGTAAACTCAGATCTTCCGTAGCTCGGAAAGTATTGGTCCCTCGAATTTTTGGTGAAGGAAATTTAGTCTTAGAATTTCGCAAGGAATCTTCCCTTATTATTCTTCCCTTAAATTGGGATGATAAGTAAAAATCTACATACATCTTACGAATTTCCTCGAACTTGTATTCGATGTTGATTTCAGTTTTAATTTGGTCATGAATCTTATTCTCGAATCTATTTTCCGATGACATCGTTTACCGCGTTAGCTGTTACGTAGGATCAGAAGAAAACCTAGCCTTTGCCTTTGCCTTTGCCTTAGCCTTTACCTTTACCTTTGGGCTGTATAGCTGGCGGGGCTCTCCGCGGGCAACTCGCACTGTCTGCATTCCAGGGTGTCTATAGTCGAAGCTGCACATGTGTGGAAGCTGTGGATCCCGCAGCATCCAGTCTTTCTACAGGCGAGATTTCAAGTCTTCTCCGTACCACGTGCCGCTGTAGGTATAGTAGGTATATAGTACATACCTATATAGGTGGTATATAAATATATGTGTGTGGCGATGCACCCATAGCATATCGTTGCGTGATGGGACTCGCGGGAAAGTTTATTCCCGTTTACTACTCTCTCGGTATATAAAAGCGATAAGTTATTTATTAAACCAGGGGAAAAATGAGATGTATTTATATATAGATATGTATAATATAGGTATGTAGATATATCGCCCACGTATACCTCATATACGCGTGTTTTACGTCAAATAAAGGCACGCCTTTCGGGGTGATAATAGATCGACGTCCGTTCTTGAAGGGAACGGATACCCGATGTACTTGAGAAGATAAAAATAATCGAATTGGGTTTTGAAATTGATACGCGCGGCCGTCTAAAGGATGAGGGATATTTTTCATCTTCGTCGATCGATTTATCGATTCGACGAAACTGTTGAGAAATTAACGCTCTGATCGATCCCGGAACGGTATAATCGACCGTGAGAGATAAAAAATAATCGTTCCAATTTATGTGGTGAATCTGTACTTAGGCGTGCTGCTGATTTCTGGGTCCGGATATAATTATCAGCTAAGATCTAGTATTATAGATTTGAAAAGGGAAGGTCTGCTGTCAGCTTTCATTCCATTTTTTTTTTTTCTATTTCTCTTCTTCTTTTCATTTTTCTTTTTCTTATTATTCAAAACAACCTCGACTCGAGTCGAGTGCCTGCCCGCCTGCCTGCCTTCCTATACCTTCCTACCTACCTGGTGCCAAAGAAACACGAGAGAACCTCTGACCCGTTCGTCACTGAGGACTAAAGTCACAACGAACGAAAGACAGCCCGTCCTCATCGGAAGCTCATGAAAGTCGATGAACCTTCCAAAGCAAATAGTCATTTGAATGATTCTCACATACTAATGCACCGAGACACTCCCTCCAACTCTTTCCATGGACATTCAGAAATGCACCTCTTGCGCTCGCACATCGAGGTATATACCTACGTGCTGTAGTCATAGGCATATACCAATAGTGACGAAACGGGTTCAAAATCCCATTACTACAAAATCTACTAAAAATTATACAGTTTGACATTCGAATTTAATCACCCTCGGAGATTTGTAAGTTCTTCGAGTTATCCATTCGTGTAATAATTATCGAACGAGTGGAACGGTCCGCTTTTATCGAAATTTTGAAGAATTCATCACGAGGTTCGGGAACGAAATTTATTCTATTGACCATTTTGAAGAATCGAGCTGTTTGGCCATATATTATGCGATTTGGAAGCCAACTGCCGGAGGAGTTGCAGTTTGATATTTCATTGGAGCCGGGTTGAAGTTCCGAATTTTAAGAGTCCTGAACGGTGGCATTTCCGAATTTGAATATTGCTGACTCACAGTTTTTGGAAAGGGTATTTCCCCGAAAGTCCGCATAGCCGATTTAAAAAACGTTGACACGAAGAGCACCCAAGGTTAAAAATCCCGAAAGCTAACTACCCGAAAGTCCAGTGTTTAATAACTCAAGCTGTATTCATCATATCTAAACCAACAAGTGGTCAAATTATTCGTCTTGAGATTTACTTTTTGTAAAAAAAGGTTTCAAAATCCTATCAGTTATTTATGACATCATGAAGTTATCGGTTGAAGTAGATAAAATTGCTTTCCATAAGTAAGGGTCTCGATTAGAATGAACTATTTTTTGTCTTCACATCCTGAGAAATACTTAGACCAAAATTTTCGGATTCTTGGGCCTTCCGGGGTCCGGGCTTCCCTAATTTCAATGTTCCAAACTTCAAGGCTTATGAAAATTCGAAATCGTCTCAATAGCTGTTGAACAGATTCGATTTTAGAATTACGTTTTGCCATAAGCAATCACGTTTTTGGTACATCTCAATGATTGAAAAAAAAAAATAAAAATTAAGTTGAAATTAAAATTCCGTAGATTATATCGTGGCTTTCTTCTTTAATTATTCCTTCTTTTTTTTTTTCTTCTCTCATTCCCTTTCGACACACATGGCGATTTTCAGAGAGGAGAAGCGGTAACGCTCGCATGGTCAGCGGGGTCATTTGAAAGTCATATTCGATCGGAGTCCCGCGGGATATCATTTCAAGTTATTTCTTTTTTATTTGGTATCGTCGGTCGAGCGGCGCATACCTCTGCAGGCGGTGTGTATATGTGCAGTATATGGTTGGCGCTGGTGGAAGATATCGGTACGAAAGCCGACAAACTTCTACCATCTCGTTGTCGGTGGCCGAGGTGTGGGCTGACGGGGCTGTTTTCGCCCTGTCGTCCTCATCTCATGGCACAAAGGCCGTTTCGTGATAATCCTTTATCGCGGTGGCGGCCCCCGAGACTCTTATATAACGCGTATTCATGTATCCAAGAATCATTAGTCGCTCCAGGTAACCACGGCGCATCGACCCCTATATCTTTACACAGAGCTATATAGGGATTCCACGGAACTCAATGTTACTCCGAGGATCCTCGCACCTCGAGAATCTACAATCTAGATATCGAGTGTAACCTGCAGACTGAAACTGAGAGCAGAATTCTATCTCCTTTAATAAGAAGACGAATAAGAAGGAGAAACAAGTTTCGAAGGAATCTTAAGGATTTCGAGGCCCAACTCACGCGACTTCCTTAACGTAGTAGTAGTAGTAGTAGTAGTAGTAGTAGTAGTAGTTGCAGTTGCGTAATAATATAAGAAGGATTTTCATCCTTTCGAAACGGCTAAGGGCTAGGCGTCGTAACTCAATGACGTCACCGTTCCGTGATTACGAGTCATTAAGGGGCCGCGAACCGGTCAGTAACAGCCAACCCTTTGTACCCAGCGGTGGTGGGCACGCGTTGCCCACCGAGTGGCATACGTGCGCGTTGTGTGGACCCGGGCGCCGTGCAACATTCTTGTAACTTTTGGTCATTGAAAGGAGAAGGGTTCAGCCCCGGGGTCATTTTTTAGCGTTGAACTCGACGGGGGTTCCCCTCCACCTTTTATATGCTGCTCCTCTCTTCCAACCGCACCGTTCCTATATAGGAGTCAACGCGTTTATTTTATTTATTCATTTTTCTTCTTTTTTTCTCTTATTTCTGTACAAAGGTAGGTAGGTAGGTGGTTACACACGTATATCGTCGAACACGTACCTATATCCGTAGCAGTTTTGTTTTCAGGGCCTGTTTCTGCACCTGTCTCAAAGACCGAACATTCTTATTAAACCGCGTAGCTGCAGGATTTTCGGTTAGGTTATCAAGCCCGTTACCGCGTGGCTGACCAAATGGAGTTGTCTTTATAAAAAGAGTTATTGCGCACGGATTTCTTCGCGTACTTTTATTTTCATCGCCAGTTTCATACACACACTGCACCAATGGACAAAACTAAACGACGATAACACCTTCGCACACCTTTCTCTCGCTCCCTCTCTTTCTTTACACGTTGAAAATATACCGGTAAAAAAAAGTCCTCTCCGAAAATCTCTGGGAGACCACGTTGGTCCACTCTTCACTCGGACGACCGGACGAAGACGAAGGATATATAACGTTACCGCACCTACATCTGTAACCCGAGAACCTCCACCGGTTGATTATATTACGAACGACCGCGTCTCTCGACGTTTTCAGTATCCTCAATCCGTACCGCATATATACCTAGCCGTGCATGTATGAATATATATATACGCGAAAATCTACCGGTCTCAATTCAAGGACGACTAATAATTGATCTTTTAAGATTAAGTGTGAAGAGATCTTCAAGGGGATTTAGATGTTTGAAAAAAATCGTTTTCTCAACCCTTAGAGTATCGGTAATCTTGAAATGATTTAATAAATGATGTAATCTTCAGATCGAATGGATTTGAAACTTAGATACTTGGAGAAACGAGCCGGGGGCTGGAGACTCTAATTTCCATACATATATCTGAACGTAGTACCTACTCGATGCATACGTATAGTAAGGATTAAGTATACCTACTACATGCCTATACGCCCCCAACCTTGGGCGTATTTAAAGAGTTTAGCTCTAGTCTTGAAGGTAATATTACTTGAGAGGAATATGACTGAATATTTATACCAAGTTTGAGGTAAAACAATGAACTCTACCCACACGAGGCGGCCCACGACGACCTTTCCTCGTCAAGGGACCCCCGCGCCGCAGCTGCGACCGCTGTTCAACTCTCGTATTTCTTATCCGCAGAATCTTAGCTAGACCCCAGGACTCGCGTCCTTCCTTTAAAGGTGAAAAAACGCTGTCTTGGTTTCTCATGCGCACGTGAGGCCAATTCAAATCCGCAAATACTAATCTGTAAACGATATTATAGACAGTTTGAATTCCCCTTTAATATTCAGTCGATAAAATAATTGGCAATCTTTATTCTACGATCGAAGGATCGATCAACCCTGCAAAAATTAGGAAATTAAGAAAATGTAAAAATATTACGAATCAAACGGAAGATGGACCAACGAGGCTAGATCCCCTATTGGTAAAACTAAACTTGTGTAAAATTTTAAATTAGGTTCTTGCGTTACCGTATCGAACAATGACTTGAAGGGAAAAAGATTCAGCGGAATCTTGATGGATAGGATAAGTGTTGTAGCCTCTGAGAGTCGCCACCATTTACAGCTAGTCGCAGTGTACGCTTGGAAATCCCTGGAGCACGCAATTTTTTGTAACTATTGCTTGCTTTTCTATTTCACCTTCCGAGAAGTGGTTACGGTTTTAAGTCGTACCCTACCACTGAGCATCGTAATGGAACGTTGTACCGATTTCTTGGCTAAACTTTTTCAACGCCCAAGGTAGTACACAATCCGTCTTCGTACAACGTATATTGACATCGCGGTTTTCGTTATATATCCAATCGAAGCTATACTTGCACATATACCTGTATATCGGTATGAATGTCCGCAAAGACTATAAACAGATTTTTATTCTACCCTAGGCTCATAGACTAACAGCTAAGACTAATAGGTAATACCATGTCGACACCAGTTTCTATCGCGAATAACGCGCTTGCGAACTATAATGCTGAGGCTGATGTTCGCAAGAAAATCTTCAACCGAGACGAGAAGAAACTTCCCATAATTTCAGCCCTCTCTCGACCTAATGTTTGTCTCGCATGTATCCACGGTGCATATATGTGCGACAGTATTTCTGAACTACCTTATGGCGTGCGGTTATACACGTAGTAGACATAAGCTATTTCGTTACTTATTTTACTCTTGTTTAGTCATTTTTTTCACACAAAAATACAAAAAACACAAATCACATTTACGTTCTGCAGACGAATTCTTTCTCTCTTTTTATTTTTTTTTATAATTTTTTTCTCACCATACAGCAGCGATTAGGTAATCTGATGCCTGGGGGCAGGAAAATTCTTGTATTCCGTAGGGAATTGGAGGTTTTCTCTCAAGAGAGATAGTATACGTATTCGTACACCTGGATATATGTATAATAACAACGTATATACGAAGCTATGGCAAAAAGTGCGTAAATTTACGTCTGTTAATGGCTGTGGCCCTGAACTGTCCATTAAGAGATGGTGTTGCCACGCTTTTACGTTTGCTTACAGTACTTCGTACCGCTGACAGTCGCAAAAACTTTGCATTCAGTTTTGCCACTGCAGAAATCCTTGTTCACAACTTGCCCGGCGGAGCTAGGATCTTGCTGATATTTCAATACAAGAAACTATCTTCATTTCTTTAGTTCTTTATTTCTTTCGTTATTTCAAGTGTAAAGCGTAAAGCATAAGTGCAAGCTGCTGATGCACAGAGAAGTGTATAGACTCGAGAACCAGAGAATACTATAACCGCGGCAAATGAGATGTCGCGGAAAAATTCTCAGATATTATTTCCCATTAAACCGAGAGACAATTTAAAAGCTATTACTATCGTATGGCCTTCGTCGGTATTACTTCGAGCAAGCCTCAATTTTTATCGAAAGAGGATCGTTTCGCGTGACCGGTGACTATTCCCTTATGATCACCTCTGCACAGGTAGTACGTGGTGCAACGAGAATTTGAACCATGCTCGCGTATTCTTGTTAGACTCGTAAAGCCGCTTCCACTTTAAAAGCTTTGGCCAAAAACAAACATTATTATCGTTTACCAAAATGCCGGGCATTAAATCAAACGCGTACATACCTTTAATCTCAAAGAATTGGGGAATTGTTTCTGAATTATTTGGAACCGATTTGGGGGGCGTCTGCTGAAAAATTCCTCCGAGCCCTAAATGACAACCACCCTAATACACATATATGTATGCAATTCGAGTAATGCACGGCTCGTTTGAGTTTGAATGAATTTCACCTTAGTTAGGGTAAATTCCAAGCTCCAAATTCGGCACCTAGGTACCTACAGAGTATCTTCGTTCTTGTCTGCAGTGATGTACGTATTTTAACGACGAAATATCCCGCGTCATCAGAGCACATCTAATCTCATTAGCTAGATACGAAATAAATGTCATGAAATAAATAGTAATTTGAAATTACTAAAACCTACGGCGATATCTTGAGATCTTCGTGTCCTCGAGTGGTTAATGAAACTGGTGACTCTAGCTCAGAGCCGAACATTTTGTCAGACTTTTAAATGAATGGAGTTTAAATGTTAAAATGCCAACGAATACTTAGAATCTAAATTACAATGTCGGTTAATTAATTATACCCCTTTTTTTTCAACGATTTAAATATCTGGTGTAACGTTCGAGGATGTGATATATATATAAAGACCTTCGTCTGAATACACTATCGCATCAAAATTATAGAGATCGAAAAATTATGGAAGACGGAAGATATTTCTAAGCAAACTCTCTACACGATATGCAAACCCATAGACACTCCGATTCATTATACCTACATACCTATACAGCAATCAACGAAACGCCCACAAATTTACAACCGTTGCGATATATAAAGTTTTACGAATAATAATTCGAATAATAATATCCCACTTCCCGGTTCATACCTATATGAACGAGCTGAAATACTGATACAGTAAATACAGTAAAACCTCCGGCACTGTCGCATATTAGCCTGATTAACGAATCAACCTGATAGCACCCGAGGTTTCGTAACATACACGGGCGACGCTAAGGCGTCACGGTAGTCAGTATAGATATGCGGTACTGCTACACGGGGATGGTGGGGGTACCTAAGCGACAGTACCGGAGGTCGGACAGTGCCGGAGGTTTTACTGTACACCCACTTGGTAATTAGCGTGTGTAAGATAGCTTTTGCGCAAAGTTTAGATCTACGGTTGTGATAAGCTGCCAGTGATTTCCACCTTTAATCTTTACCCGTCCGCCCAAGTCACGGTGAATTTTACACTTCTATGTAAAACGCTGAGAGATATCAATAAACGTATACCTACAGATATCCACGCAAAGAGACTATCGCCCTCGGTTGTATATATGCAAGATATACATACGTACATAATATAATACATACTCCGTATTGCATAGTAGTGGTTACCGCAACCTCGGGCATTACACTTTCTACATACGCGATACGAAACGGATAACGATATAAACGCGTACGCGCGAATCGCACTTGACGAGAGAAAGGACTCGCGCAGGTAAACATGGACGCCTTCTTCGTCCGGTGAACACCACGTATTTATTTCTTACATCTGGGTCTGACTGCAAGCAGTGCAACGCGGCACGGTGACGTAGAGACTTGGAGTACTTGTCGTGGTATCAGGTCCAGCGGCTCTTATTTTTTCTTAGTATTTTTTTTCTTTCCTCCATTTTTAGTTTTTTCCATCCTTTTCTCGTTTTGTTCATAAACTTCTTCTTTTTCTTCGTTTTTGTTTTTGTTTTTTTTCGTTTTTGCGGCGCGCCGACGTCTCTCGGGACACGACCCGACGCTTTGATCGTCTCCAAGAAAGTAGCTATAGGGTTCTTCTCGCACGGCATTTCTCCAGGTGTAACTCTTCTCGAGATATTTATTTAGCTTGCAGCTACAGCATGGTACAGCAGCCAGCGCTCTCCTGCACGAGGAAGATAGATCTTATCGCTTTCCGAAAACACGACGTTCACGGTGTTTTCTCCAAGGAGGTCGTACCCGTTGATAGTTACAGGACCGAGGGTGACGGCTACGGTGACAATGACAGCGACGACGCGGAAAGTACGGAAACTATCCTTTCGCTCTTTAAAGTAAACGAAAAATAAAATCGAACCGACGAGGGGTTCACGACCTCACAAACTCGCTGAAAAAGGAGATTCGCAGAAAGAGAAAGAGGAAGAGAAAGGAAAAGAGAAAGAGAAAGAGAGGCACCCACGAATGCAATTATTCGCAGCCATTACCTACGGCCGCAAACGGAATGCATAACTGTCGAAAGAGCATAAACCTCGCGGTACACCGTGCGGTCACCAGAATGATTAGAATAATACGGCTTGGAGCTTGCAGACCGAGTATCTCTCGGTCTCAGTCAAGAATCATTGCGGGAAAAGCTACTCTTTAAGTAATTGCTCTGCGTTGAAACGCGTTTGGGGCGAAGGTCCAGGTCTCTTAAATGATTGCATCCACCTGATCGTGTAACTGAGATATCAAATGCATACCAAACGAGTTCGGACGAAGATAGTGCCTTACGTTACCTGAATCTGTAAGGAGATTAATCAGCCTAACACTTGACTACCGTGATTTTTCGATCGTAGGTGTACCTATACGCGTATATGTACGATACTCTCGGACATACAAATGACGAGATAAAACCACGGGAAAAACTGCTTAGGATCACGTGGTGGAATTTCCAAGTTTCAGTTCTCCACACCGCATCGTCTGCTTGTTGGTCAATTTCTCATTTTACTTCTAAATCATGACAGGTTGGTGTTTGATTTTGGAAATAGAAGAACCTCAGCAATCCTAGACCATACGAAAGCTTTGACAAGTATTATAACGAATGGTATTCGAGACGGTGATTCGAACGTGTGATATTCGTCGCTTGTTCTCAACACACTTGGCGGTCTAATACACTTGACTCAATTCTGCCGATTAAACAGCGCGTGTCTCGTTCCAGTCGGTCTTATACGGGTATGGGTGAATGTTGTATCCCCATAGAATGTGATCGGTACATGTGTGTATTGGCTAGGGCTGACCGCGTGTTCGATTACAGGCTACTAGAAAACTTCTGTCGCCAGTGGATCGAGGCGGCCGCGGCGGGTCGAGTTACCGGTGTCTGCGGTGTTAACCTACTCGCATTACCTCGGCCATTGCCAAGGATCGAAAGAAAAATAGCCCATATAGACAGCCCTCGCGCTGTCTCAAGGTCATGTGTCTTATTCTCAGGGCCAAAAAGATTTTTTCTTACACCTCGTAATGGAAATCGGTATGCTTCGTATACGCGCAGTATAAATTACGCTTCCTTATGGGCCTCGTGCCTTTTTCACGTATGCGAATCCCACTGCAGACGTAACGAAGAAGGCATATTTAACACTCATAGTACTTACCGTATGGTTTGCGAGTCTCATAACATCAAGAAACGAGCAAGAAACCTGGACCCGGTAGCTTTTAGGGCGGATCCCGTCCTCGGCCGCTCATGGCTACGTTAATTCGCAGTTAGCTACCCAGAAACGACTTCTCAAGCGTGTGCCCCGAAAGTTGAAGACCTTAATGTTCCAGATTATGAAACTTTCTGCATTAACTATAGGCAGCCGGAGCCCGGAAGTCATCCCCTTCGAAGGTGGAGTAGAAAAAGACTAACAATATGAAGCAGGATAACAACGCCTCGGTTCTTGGAACACAACGATATTCTCTTTGCAGTCTTGTCCAAACCAGGTCGTACCCGAAACTGAGATCTACGTGCCACGTCTACCTCGTGATATACCGCGGCTCTTCAAGACCTTTACATGCTGTTCAAAAAACCGTATATTAACATGTAGCGCACAAGACTTTTGGACTCTTTGACCAGCTGCTTGCTCTATGATTGCTCACTATGATTGTAAATCTGAATAAATAACATACACCGGAAGTGAGCTTTTGTCCAATACCTTAGTTCGTATTGGGGGCCTAATCCCTACCAGATAAAGTGCTCTAATCTGATTGATCCATCTCGTGTTAACTTAATTCATCCCATCAAAACAAACCGCCGAAAATCTCAATCAGATCCGTCCCGGTGTTCCATACGTATCGCGTGTTGATATGTGTATATATAAAGTTATACATAGGTATGTGTAGGTATATATACGTGGGTATGTGAAAGTTTCTTTGATTTGTCATCGATTGTTGGTTTGATAGAGCGATTTTTATTCGACACCTCGGACTGTGTTTGACTTTAAACTTCAATCTCTGACCGTCCCTGGAGGTATATATAAATATATATGTATATATATATATATATTATGTATATACCTATACTATAGGTAGATGTGAGATAAAAATGAAAATAAAAAACGTGATGCCTACCGGTTGAATGGATGGTAAAACAGTCGAGAAAAAGAGAAGAAAGTGAACGATAGAAAGAGATCGGGTTTGAGCAGAAGGGAAGATGAGCGGTATACAATTTGACGCTCGGTCTCTGTCGCGAGTTGGGTATATACATAGGTGTATATGATACATATATATATATATATATATATATACATATAAACCTTCACCCTGTTTTTTACCCTCGAGAATTTAACGAGTTTTTTTTACGATCTGTTCAAAACTTACGGATTATATTACAGATAAGAGTGGTACGTGGAACTTGGTTCGAACGGTCCAGGACTCCAAAGGAGCGAGGGCAACGTATCGGGCAGTAGGTCAGTGGTCTCGTTAATAGAATGGTAGCTGACTATAAAATTTTTTAATTATTAATAAATATATCCCCCCGCTGATTTGGGTTGACGTTAAGAGCCCAGCCACCCAGTGCGGTAAATTTTCGACATTTCGTACCACGCGTGTAGTAGCGGTACCTATAATACAACTACCATACGGACATATCGATTATTTCTATTTTTTAAACTCTTCTCGATAAAACGAGGACAGAATCGAAAAAAAAAATAAAGAAAAAAAAAACTAACGACTCGTTCAATCCTCTATTTTTATTATCTCCCCAAATTATCGCTTCACTCCTCACTGTGTCACCTTTACGATCTAACTCCCAATCGGATGAACCCAGAACGAGGACCCGGACGGCGGGTTTTGTTTCGGCAAAGATTTTTCCCTCTCTAATTGACATCATTCACGTCGTAATAATAATTTCTTTCGTCGAGCAAGGGACCGGCGAAATTCAAGTGTGATAAAATACATGAATTATACACTTCGCCCACTCGTAACTACTGTTAAACTTTTACACGCTTTGGATGATCACCACTGATCACCAGGTGTCGGTTAGGTATTAGTGGATCCCTGGAGACGATATATAATATCATGTTCTCGCAACTCGGTGGGGTCCATTCTCTGTCTTTTCTCAATACCTGTATGAGATTACGGTGAGAGATTACACCTACTAGAGCTGAGGGCGAGAATTCTCTATTCAATGAATCGGAAGAACTTGAGGTAATCATTTTTCGGCGATGTATTCGTAAATATGTAATGATTGAAATTTCTATAGGATAAATGGTGTCGCGGGTATATACCTACCTATATGGAAGATAATATTTGAGGAAAGATGAGATGAAGATAGGTAACCGAAGGCGTTGAAAAATTCGGTCTCTCGACCGACTGTACATTCCACCGGTTCGATGAATAGGTATTTCTTCATTACTCGACAAATGCAATTCGATCCGATCGAGCCGTTTACCTATAGAACGGTAATTTCCGACTTTACCTTCGCGCTCGAATCAAATCAACCTGTAGCTAAAAAAAAATTCTTCTCTTATTCCAGGTAAGAACCAGTTTACATCAAACCAGCGCGCGCGCTCGCGTACGCTCACTGCAACCTGCCACTCCCGCTGAAATTAGTAAGTAATAAATATCACATACTACGCAATCCTTTTAAGTTTCTCCATTATACATACAAAATTCTACTATCTATTATCCCCATATCTATCTATCTACCTGACTCTAGCTTGCCTTGCCTTGCCTTGGCTTGCCTTCCTACGTACAAACGCCTTTTCTTACATTTTTTTAAATCTTTTTTATTTTTTCCCACCGTCATCTAGATAAGACTTCATTGTTATCAATGGCTGTTAATTCCGATCTAACTTACCCACAAGACATAATGAATATATTGCCCTCTCTGCTATATACTTCGAGACTAGATTAGCAGTAAAAGTGCTAAAGTACGTTAACAATCTATACACATATACATCTGGCTGTACCAGCTTTCTTCACCATTTAGGAGAAACACAAGCTATAATACAGCTCAATATGAGACAATGCGACTGGCACTATATGGTAAAGTACTTACAAGTTAGCTTCGAGGTGTGTGGGAGGTGGAAAAGAAGTGTAAAAGAAACAGAGAGGTGGAGTTTGAGTTGGAGATGGAGATGGAGATGGAGATGGAGATGAAGATGGAGATGGAGATGGAGGTATAGGCAGCGAAGTGGAGAGATGAAAATACGCCTCGCTCGTCAAGGATTGAATGCGATTGATGAATGGTCTCGGTAAATTACTTGTCAGAATTGCAACGGAGCATTTTTCTATCATGTAATTACTGATGTTCTCATCGCGGGGGGTGCTATCGCGAATCGTTTCTCCTAAGGTATCTCATTCTTCTTCGCATCGATGCCCATATGGCTCACCCTTATATATACTATACTCGGTTAGAATTTCGTGGTGATTCGCACTCTTCGAGGAGATGTAAGACGAAAGACGAAAGACGAAAGACGAAAGACGAAAGACGAAAGACGAAAGACGAAAGATGAAAGATGAAAGATGAAAGATGAAGGATGAAAGATGAAAGATGAAAGATGAAAGATGAAAGATGAAAGGGTGAGAATTTGCGAAAGAGTTGCTGGCTAGTGGATGAGGAAACCTCGGTAGAAAAATTTCAGCCAACTCCGAGTAAGAGAGTGCTTCGATATATAACGATATCGAGTTTATGTCGAAGCTGTGTCAATTTGACGCCTCTACCTCGTCTATAGCGATACGTTACTTGAGAGTTTTTTAGGATTTTACCGAAGAGAATGAACTTATCGCCGGGTGACAAAACGCTTTCAGGTCCTGCATCAAGGATTTAAAACCCACCGTTATTACGAGGTCCCATGGCTTGTACGATGAATATGAGACGTCGTTAATTACCTTCGCATATCGAGGCAGGGCTGTCTCTTCTCCGACCGTGATTGCACGAGAGTTCGATGCCTTTATTCGTGTTAGTATTTGTGCACGTGTGTTAAAACCTCGAAGGTAAAAGTATAAGAATAATAAAAATACGAATAAGACGAAGAAGAATAAGTATAGGCTCAACGCAAAACGCGTGTATATACTTAAACCTATAGAAAGACTCTAAGTTTGTTTTCGTTTTTGTGTAAACGTGCACCCGCTTCTTCCTTATTTAGCAGCACCAGTTCTTCGGCATAAAACTCTCACTCAGTGCACAGTTTCAGAAGCGCTCGTTTAATTGTTATAGGAGAGAAATATAGGTTCAAAGTGCAACCTGGCGTTTACTATTTGCATAAATTGCGTCGGTGCTGCGGGGTCTGCATAGGTATTTACAACGGTCACTATATACGTATACACCTCATATACTCAAAGACACCGAGGAGTGGACGTTCCCGACCGCGTGTCCAGATATCTACAGGGGAATCATTTGTCCGAGTGTATAGTACACCGAGGTTCTGTCCTCCTGCACCAACCATGCTTCCACGCCGCGACGCACTCCCTTGCAACGAATCAATTTACAAGGCGAAAGCGTGTCTTTGCGCAACATCTAATTGGTAATTAAGCTTGCGGTTACTACAGGGCAGCGGCTCGAGCCTCTACCGACTAATGTCTCATTACACGGGTTACCTCACTGTCCTCTAGCCAGTCTCTAGTCTTCCAAGGTGTCCCACAGCATCGCTTTCATAGCTCCGTTATGCGTCCTGTTTTAATCGCCTCGCAAATTTCTCGGCTGTTATTAAACCGGAACAATTG
This sequence comes from Tenthredo scrophulariae, assembly GCA_963978835.1. Classification (NCBI taxonomy): domain Eukaryota; kingdom Metazoa; phylum Arthropoda; class Insecta; order Hymenoptera; family Tenthredinidae; genus Tenthredo; species Tenthredo scrophulariae. The sequence goes on along the minus strand of OZ022230.1, from coordinate 6,330,791 downwards.
ATTGTGTTTTTTTTCTTTTTTTGAAAATAGGAAATCTTCGGATTGACCAGAGCAGACGTGAGTTATATACTGTAGGTATGACTTGAACAAGAACGAGATTCTGCCATAAAAAAAATTCAAGCTACGTCGCGATCCTGTATTGAACATATAATAATATGCGACCGCAAATGATATGGAGATTGTACAAAAACCAACACGAACTAAGGTGTACCATCCAGAATCAGGTTATACGTATAACATATACCTACATTTGTATTGAAAACATTCGCGGTTTAACGCGAAATGTATATGGAGTGTTATTCTTTCTTCGTGACGGTGCATCATCGTTGATGTCGAATTTCCGAAATGGTTAGACTGTATATATATATATACTATGCATCATACGTTCAAAGACAAGACGCAACTGGCTATATCTAGTATAAAAGAATAAGTGCCTATATGGAAGAGAATGAAGAAACACGTTTGAATTTTCGCGTGCAAAATATTTCTTCATATATTAAATTTTATACATAATCGGAATGAGGCCGTGAAACTTCAGAATGTTTCTTCGAAATGGTTGCGAAGGGTTGCGGTACACAAAATGGTAATTCGCCAGGGCTCTTCTTATTCCCTCTGATCGCGGTATTCTCGATCTCATCGCGGAATGAAACCGGCTCAGCGTTCCTTCCGTTGCAACTGATCACCTCCTATCCGGTACTCTTGAGAAGTGCAGAACCAGCAGTGAAGCAGTATAAAAGAGTTCGGTGCGCCCCGGGGCTCGCGGCAAGCCCCGTGTGCGTGATCCAAATTGTTCAATTCAGATGACACCAGAGTGTCGGACTCCCGGCGAGTACGATGCGATGATGCACGCGGGTAGGTAGATTGCACGGTTAAGTTTTTGCCTCGGCTTCTGAAACCGAAGATTAGAACGCACGATTTCCATGCCTGCAGTGTAAGTTATAAATACCCATGGCCATTCAGCCGAGCTAAGTCCAAGATTTAACTCCATCCCTAATTGAGGGTAAAAGTATACGCGTTTATAACTATCTAACATCGCGTATATTCGAAACGCTTTCCTTCTCATTCGTGGAAAGAAATTCGTATAATTTTGATAAGCACGATGAGAAAATAAAGGGACAGAAAGACTTGGTCGAAAATTGTTCGCATCAACGATTCAACATCGCATATATCAGTTAATTGCACTCATTGTTGTGAATCTAAGAGATGCTGCTACCGCTACCGGGGTGTGAAAGTAATTCGCAGGTGTACATCTCGAGGGCTCGTTAACTTGTTAGGTTATTAAAGAACACAGGTGTAACGTCACGCGGTGAAGTCGTAATACCAATTCGACGCAACAATTGAACCGGCTTTAAATTAACCGTACGACGAGGATACGGCGGATCGTGGAGGCATATAGGTATGTGTTCTCTCCTTCCCATTGGGAGGCCAATATCCATGTCATTTCCGTTATGGCTTGGTTGCGCGACGATTGCTTGGTTAATATATGGCGGATCATGTTCCTTCGTACACATTACTTACAATTTCATTCGTAATTACCAGTCGTGTCTCTCGGTCTATCGCCAATGATATTTACATAATTAGTCTTATAATAATTAATTTATTCTAGCCGCTACGTAGCACATATAGTATATCTATACCGTGAACGAAAAGAAAAAAAACCTGGCGTTAACACGGCTTCACCATTCCGCGTCACGGCGCTATCCCCGCGGTCCGATACCCCCGTAACTATCATATAAGTATATGGGGTAAAATATTAATACGGAGGATTGAATTATTGCCCAGAAATTAAGATCCGTGGTTCGAACGCACGCTGACAAGCCGCGTAGGCACATTTACCTTGCCAGTCGAAAGCGCAGTTGGTTTAATACACCTTTCGCAGGATCGTATATCTATATAGGCACGATATACACACGTGTTTAATAATGATCCATACCTATCTAGCACGTAAACGACCGTACTTAAGTCACCTGTACACAGAGCACCTCGCCTTGTTACGGAGATACTGGGTGGCTGAGCGTGAGAGGCGAGCCAAGTTAATTTTTGTTATAAATCAATTCGCAAAATATTTCGATGAAAACACAGCACCGGGTTAAACCTGCGGCTGACAACCAGCTCCACAGATTATATTTCGACGTGACCTCGACACGGCCTGTCGTAAATTATGAAATCTTACAACCGATTTAAAACCGGGTTTAAAGACGCGTGAAACAATTTAAATTATACCGATAAATAGAATTTTTCAAATCTTTGCTATAAGTAATTCAAGTAAATATCTATGAAATTGGTTTCTTCGTTGATATATCACCTTCGGGGTGTAGATTTTTACAGACTCAAAATTCTGTTCAAAAAATTTTATCAAATAATAGAACAAAGTGGATACACACACGGTTTATAGCTTGTAAAAAAAAAAAAAAAAAAAAAAACGCGGTCGAAATATCTTGGTGGACAGGTACTACCACGGCACAGTCAGGTAACTTAGATCCCATTTGAATATTTCAAGCCCATAAATAATCCTAAACAACCGCTGGTTGTGCAGCGGCCTTCCAGAATAACTGGCCCGTGTTAGCGTAAACAAAATTCGTGGTCAGTATTAATTTATTCAGTGCAACAATGTTTTTGGAAGCCAGTCGGGCCCCCGGAGGGAACGGGCAAGACTACTCGGTTCATACGAGTTGGATGTGGGCAACGTATCTACGGTTTGTACCGCGGCTTCATCCGCAGCCTTAAGGGATCCTCACGGGGTATTGCGGGGTAAAGGATCCCCCTGATGCCCGTGGGGCCGTGTTCGTCCATGTTGGAAGTCAACGATAATTCAGCCAAGAACGCCGCCAACACTACAACTTAAGGTCGGCTGAAAATTATTTTTAATTTGCAATCCAGGACTTCCTTCTTCTTGCATATATAGTATCAACTATAACCTCCATGTATGGGTTGATATACGAACATGCATTGGCTCTGGTCGTATGTTGATGTATATCAACCTAACTATACGTTATGCGTAGGTATACATGAGACGCAGGAGTGTAAATTTACCTAAATATCTACATGTCTCGCCTTCTTCCTTACCGATTAACGTTTTTCAACCGTACCTTTTTTGTTCGCCTATTCTTCCCCATCGGTTGCATTGCGTGATCGTATGAGGCGAGGATTCAAACGTGAATATTTCACAACTCTTAATTTGTCAACACATATCAGAAATCGGGTTTTGTTCCCAACCGAATTCCATCTCAATCTTCGTCTGTCAACAAAACCACGTTCGGTATGTCGCCGAAGGCGGTTCTCAACCCGCGGATCGATTCTCGATTGGCTGCGACTTCATATATATATATATGTAGGTACACATCATCATATGCCTACATATAACTATCCTCCACCTTCTCATGCTGACGATCATCAGGTGCGCCAAACGATCACCGGCAAACGGACTACTTACACTTGTAACCGTACCGATATTCATTATTCATATGTGTCCTGTATATATAATCTACGCTTTGTACGCAGAGTTCTGGAGTTCTATGAAAGGAAAAAGTATCAAGATTAACATCTCGATGCCGAGCCAACAGTTGAGTAATACTAACGTGAGTTTGAGTGACATCCAAATCGGGTGATTGGCACCTACCCAATTAGAAGTAGAAATCAATTTAATTGATTGTCTGCTACTAGTTAACGGCTAATTGGCCAATTGCGAAATATTCAGGGATTTTAGCCTTGACCGCCGCCTCGGTTCTCCTCGACTCGACCCTCTGATAGTTTGAGGAATTCGCGTGAGAGAGGTATGGTAGGTATATCGGTGTATCGGCGTATATGCATCTGCACGAACCGAACGCCTACCTAACTTTCTGCAAAAGAGTCCAATTTCGAAAATTCTACAAGGACAAATTCCTCTTCGCTCTTTTTAAAAGGCATCTCGCCGCTCGCTAAGGCAAATCTCTTTCCGCTCAAGTAGCTCTTTAGGATCACGGGAAAATTAGCAACGATCTAGTGGCATACCGGCGATTCTTTGAACGCCAGGGATTCCTCGCGTGCCAATAAAACGAGGATTTGCAATAACGAAACCGCGTTGTCAAAGACCGGCTTTTCTAGCCGAGTCAAATTAAACGGTTGAACTTTCAACATTACGATCTTTAGATATATCCGAGTGCATACTAATTACATACGCATCCAGTTTTTCATTTTTTCCAATTTTATTTTTTTTTCCTTTTAATATCTGAAGCAACGATTTCCGCCCTTCATAATCGCAATTTCACTTCTTACACGGGTAATTTAAAGTCGACGTAGGCATAGCAGAGAGTTTTTATTTTAAGCAGAATTACTTACGGATCGGCGATCTTTATCTAATAAATATCTCGATGCGAGTGGCCGCACGGCGCGGTTATAGAGAAACTTTTGAACCATTAGGACATCATAACGCTCGTGTGATATCGAGGAGCGCATAGCAAAGAGAAGGCGTCGTGTGAGGTCCGGTCCACCGTCGACAGCGGCGTCTCCGGGTCTCCTCTCTGTATGAAATCGCTTCGGCGTGCATCTATTAACAGGCCATTCAATTAAAATCTCGATGATAAAAGGGCATTGTATCTATACACCAGCGCGTATATCTTATTTCGATAATTCACAAGAAACCTAATGAATTGACACATACGCACAAGCAAACACGCACATATACATATATATTTATATATATTGTACACATATCCATATCGCTATTGGCTCCAATGATCACTCAGCGTGTTTTTTCTGACTACGAATTTCTACCCGTTTGAAGTTACAGGCGGAAATCTAATCGTCGCGGACAACCTACGAGCTTAAAGGGTCCAGTCAGCGGATGAGAATACAGTCACTTGATAAGTTTCGAGGACGAGCGAGTCCAGCCTCTCAAGCCAAAGCTATGTTGGCTGCTTCTTTTTTATTCACTTTCTTTCTTTATTCTTAAATAATTTTTTCTTTTTTTATTATTTTATTTATTTATTTCTTTCATTTTTCTCTTCGGGAGAATCCAATCCGTGTAACATCTACTCGAGAGAGCCACACACGCGCTCTTCGACGAGACGAAACCTTTCCGACTTCCATGGGCTACGTTAAATATGATATATGCTTATTGAATTTGTAAGTAAACGGCCCTTGGATCTGAGTCAGTCTGGTTTACCTGGAGTACGGTAGTGGTAGCGTAGTATAGCCTGGAAATAGTCGTTGCATGTGGTAGCATGGTAGCTGCTGCAGTGGTGGCAAACCATGCATAATTAGGAGGAATTCAACGGGGATTACCCTTCTATGGATCCTATCCAGTCATCCCGACTCCTCTTTGTCGAGCAACTAATTTATTTAATCATTGCACCGCTGACCGCCATGCGGCTTCTTTGCCGCCCAAGGCTCGGCTTGTTTAATCGTCCAACAACCAAAGCTCTAAAGGCTTCAACACCCGATGGAGAAACCAGGCTGAAGAGTGGAGCACTGCAGAGGATCCTCGTAACCGCAGCGGCTCGCTACGCCCTATGTGAATCTTATATCTTTTATCTGCGAGAATTCTATACTTTAAGGAGACAATAATTGCCCCAATAATTACTTTCTTGAAGCACTTGTAAACTACTTTCGAATTTGGAATTTAGAATTTTCAAAAACGTTGATATTTAGAACATTGAAATTCCAAAAAATCCGAAAATTTCGATTATGTAGACTTTTAGGAAATATCTTTTCCAAAAATTGTAAGTCGGTAATATTATAAGGTTCGAGATTTTTACTATTCGGAACTGTTAAAATTTCGAATTTCAACCCAGCCGCTTCAGCCCTAATAATTTTGATAATTTGGAATTATGATAATTTGGGCCGAAGAATAAATGCGTCTGATCTTGAACCAAAAAAAAACTATTTCGTTTGAATTATCAAAATCTAACTAATTGTTTAACGAGAAGAATCTGTCACCGATACTCAGTCACCTCTACGACTAGTATGCTAATGATGATCAACGGATGTCTTTGAGTAAATATATATACATCGCGCTAGAGTCTTCGACGAGTTTTGTCCCTTGGCGCGGATGTCGAGAACTGTATGAACGCATCGGCCTCTGGACACGCGTTGAAAGTTATTCCATTCGATATTACTTCACAGGGCTAAATTTCACCGTGTTTCTTGGAAAGGGAGAGAAAAACCTCGAGTCTATTTATTTTTTATTTTTCTTTCTTGAAAATTTGTCTCATTTGAAAATCTCTGCAAATGGTTAAATACAATATTAACTAGACTCACTCTGCTTGTGTTGAACGATGAGTAAGGGGCTAAAAATTCGTTGCGAGAAAACTTCATTTTATTAACACGTATAGAAGGCTGACTCGCCGATAGAAGTCGCGATAATCTGTGGGAGGCCTGGCGTATCTGGCGTATCTACTAATTAATTTATACAGCCTTCTCTTTCTCCGTCTCTTCTCCTCTTATTCCTTTCATACCTCACGTCGTCGGGGCTGGCACACCGCTATCAAAATAATTCGACACTCGTGTCTATCGCAAGATATACATAGGTAGGTTACATTGATCCGAATCAAATTTGTTCTTGTATTATCGTAGCTCAAGAATATAAAGGGAATCTTTCTTTTTTTTTGTCTTAATGCGTAAAAATGAACCCAATACCGCGATATATAAATAAAAGTGTGGATGATGTAGCTGATGGTACACACCTATACGTATAGATTAACCAAAGCAGATGGTTTAGTACTGACAAAATGAGCGTTAATGTTATTTATTCGATAATTAAATATGGCCACGGGCAATCGCGTATATCCAGAGCACGCCGCGGGGAACCATAAAACATGTTTAATGCCTTTCCAATTCAAATTCGACCCTTAATAGCTCCCCTACACTCTGCAGCTTGACCATACGCGGGGACTTACCGGTCTGTGAAGATTGGTTTCGCGCCTAAACTAGCGTCGGATTTTGAATTGAGCTATTTTTCTTTATTTCCAAGTCTTTCATACATCTGTATTTATGATATTTTGGAATTTTCTTTCCCGTTTCTTGACTCTCCTCATTCAGAAGTGGCAGCATAACAAAATACAGGTTGGATTCTCCAGAGGAAAGGGAAAGAGAAAGAGAAAAGTTGAAAAAAAAAAAGAGAAAAAAAATGAGGGTTACTTACGGTAAATTGGTCTCGTTCGGGAGGCCTTCTCGATAATCTCAGCCTGATGGTGAAAGAAAAGCTTTTTAATCCGTCTAGGTAGAGCTAGCTAGCCTCGGGAGAAGCTGGACTAAGTCAAAGACTCGAGATACGAGTCGAGTACGTCTTTTGATATAGCCACTTCCTGGAACGCTGTCTACTGACATGGAAGCACCAAGAAGGAATCTTAAAGTTAGACAATTATTAAGAGAAATGGTGCGAGGTTACGCCCCATCATCTCAGATGAGGGATATACTTTTTATTATTTCCAAGAAATAAAGCTAAACTATCACATCTCACTGCACTAACTATCCACACGAATATATGTATATATGCTTCGTTATCAGATAAAAGAAAAAAAAAAGAAAGAAAATTCCATCTATACAGGTAGGAAGAAATGTAACCTGTAAAATGAAGCCAATAAATTCTATTAGTAATTGTCAAATAATGATTTACGTACAAAGTTACCAAATTGAGTGACTCGTTTAGTGACTTAAAGTACCGCGTAAACAATAGCTACGTGACACTAATCGCAGTGTTATTGGTGATTAATAAGCCGTAAGATCGACAGTATAAATTGAATCGAATTGAATTGAATTAATCGTCACAGAAGCTGGAGGCCTTTCGACTCTCGTAGAAATATCCAGGCGTAAACGTCAGGAGGCTTAATCCGGGTGACTTTTATCGGGCAATCGCTAGCCGCAGTCATGGCATCGAGAAAATAATGAATCGTTGTGTAGTTATAATTCATTGTACTATATCAATGCGTAGATAATTTATTGCCGTATTAATTAGAGGCATAATTTCACTTTCGTTAAGGTGCTTCCCTACCCAATTAAACCAGACCTGAAAACATTGGGCCGAACGCGTGCAGAAGGTGCTATTAAACGGAATATCTCTGCTTAGGCACCAAAATAAAAAAAAAATACGTCGCCCAATTCTGTGTGCGATTACGAACACGTACGGCCCAAAACATGTTCGATTTACGCCAAAATAGAAAAGAAATCCATGTAAAACGGTTTTAAAAACGTTTTACACGGATTTCTGCACGCGTTTGTCCCAATGTTTTCAGATCTGGTGGAATTGTGTATAGGGCAGCACTTTAACTTGACAATGTATGATTGTTAAATTTTGTAGACGATGTAATAAGCAGTAAATTATTCAGCCAATTTTTCTAAACGTGTATATAATTCCTGTGGGAATTGCCAGAGGACCCAGGTTATAAAACCAACGGCAAACTGTTCTTTTGAAAAGTCAGCTCTTACCTCCCCGCTCTTTGGCACCGTAAAAATGTGGATTATTTCGCGTTGATTGAATCTCTTGATTCCTAGAAGAACGGAGACCAGCTCTTGCTTCCTTTCCCTAAACTCTTGGATCTTGAGTCCTGAGTCTTGAGTCTTGAGTCGAGATGTCACGCCCGCTCAGCTCCAAGTTACAGGCCGTATCATCGTGCCTTGATTCTCTCGCTTTCCAACGTAGTATATGTATACCTACGTCGCGTCGTCCTCCGTCCCAAGCAAACAGATTCTCGTAAATTGGGTAATCCGTCATTGGGGTAATTTCCACTTATTTTTTCCTATTTTTTTCTCTCTTTATTTCCTCGATTCGATACCGTACCAGAAGATTGAAGAGGCTGACGTAAGAAAGGTGTCAAGTGCCATTTTTCATCCAGTTCTTCCGCTTTTTTTTTTTACAATCTTAAAACCGTCACTGCTGCTCAATTCTCTGGTAAATTCTATTCCAAAGAATCTGAATTTTCGTCACCGTGATTGTCACCTCTCGTCGGAGTGCCGTAACTCATTGGGTATCAAAACGTGAATAAAAATTGTTAATTCAGGTATGGTTCTTGTTCGCGGTTATATCTAGCGTCAATAGCTCGTCGCCTCCGCATCGGACCGAATAAAAGTGGAAACAAACGTGGTAGAAGGGCGTGAGCGTTAGGTAGGTACTTTTAGCCAGAAACCTTCGGCTCTATTCAATTGATCTTGAGGAATGTATTGTTTTTCTCTCATCTTCGTTGTTGTTTATTTTTAAACAGACTGAAAAAGATTCGTTCCGGCACTTTCGGATTTAGATCCTGACCGACGGTCCAGAACAGCTTCTGAAAGAGGCCGACGACCAAAGATTTTTCTCCGTATAAAGTATATAGGTAATACGTACGGGTGTGCCTGATCTAACAACGCGCCACCTGACCAAAGTAAAGTACCTTATAACCACGGTATAAATCGCACAAGCTTATACATACATATATACGAAGTGCACAAGACCCAATTAATAACTCGATCAGATACCTGCTCTTTATTCAACGCGTTTACCATCACCCTAAAGAAAAACTTGAAACTTACTAGAAAACATCGGGTTTACTATGCTGATCAACGCATACATGGCAATATCCCACCGGCTAGGGTACTGAACCTACCAATCAATCCTTGGGATAAATACTTCGTCGGTTCGTCTCTTCGTCTATAAACTTTACCAAGTGTATGGGTACATATTACGAGATGAGGGACACTGGTTTCAATAAGGCAAGAACACGGCTCTGCAAACCGCAAATCATGTTGGTTCATTACGTCGCCTCACGCGAGAGTGAGACGGTATGGACAGTCGCCTGACTGGCCTAAGCTCTACTGTTATACCACAACCTGTATAAAGACAAGTACTAGTGCTTTGCACCGCCTTGACCTGGGTTCGACGATATTAAATACTAAATATTCATCTCAATGATCATCAGGTTAAACATCAGCATTGAATCAAGAAAGAGAAAAAAAAAAAAAAAGGAACGAAATCAGTGAACGCGTTCATCGGCAGATTCACATATATCAACTACATATGTATAATGTAGTATTACCCACTGTGGCTCCATATCTCTTTCATAACTATTTACGATTGTCTCTTGAGCTTTATCGCCGGTTACGGTGTAATAAATTCGAATTAATTACATGTAGGATGAAATAAAAAAAAAAAAAAAAAATGAAAATAAAAAAGGATGTCTTCTTTCATACAGAAAATATCTACGGGCTAGATTTCATCCAATATCCTTTGATTATCATTATTACGTTGCGGAGGTTTGGTCAGGGATCTGAAGAAGCCATATGTACATGTCTACTGCTGCGTATACATAGATATGGTTCGTAAGTTACAACCGGTGGCTTCTAGCGGTTATTGCACAGCTAATTGGAATTTAGTGATCATAAGTTGGCAAGGTATAGGTATATACGTAGCTATGTATGTTTTAACTCGGTGTATCTTAGCTAGGCGGTAGTCGCCGCTGGATATTACTTTGGTATTGCTTTCGTAGGTATGGTTGGTTACATACTGGTTCGATATTACCTAGTTCCTTCGTTCGGGAATATCTAACGCGTGCGTGTATCGAGTTAATACATCGGGCAGGGTAGATTTACGGCTAATTTGGTAACGCCTACTTCAGAGTTCCAATATATAGGACATCTCCGGTTCCGTCTAGCCTCAAAATATTACACCGTATAGTCTAAGGAATATTAATATTATACCTCACGTGATTTTCTTTTATAAACCCATACCTATACGTACGGAAAGGCTGAACTTACAGACACGAAACCATTACCAACGATATTAAAGCATCGATTCAGAAAATATTAACGTTCAAGTATTGTAAATAACGTTCATGTTCATTTCATTACCAGAAATAAAAGGTTTCACCAGTCATGTTCGAATAGCATTAACCTGTCTTCGATCCAGCTTCTTTCTCCTCGTGCATGTATACTATATGCATATACACACATGATATCATCGGGCCGTGATCAGAAGACACACAACTTTACGATTCAAAAGTTATACAGACAGACAGAAATGATATACGTAATTAAACCTGCGACATTTTTTCCTTTTATTTTTCATTTTTTGTCTTTTTGTTTTTCTTCTTTTCTATCATTATTTGAATGGTAAATGGTTAAAGCGAATGCCGAAACCCTCAACGCTTTTCAGATGCAAAAGAGAGATTGCACGCCACTGTATGCGCATACCTACATATCTATGCTCTAACAGGGTAGACCAGTATAATATCGCGATCTCGTTGTAAAGACTCCATGGTCTGTCTGCCTACGCTTGAATCAGGTAGAGCCTCGAGTTCTATACCATATTGCAGTTTCTACTGTAGACGTGATACACGGCATAAATTTGCACCAAGAATTGTGTGTACTGGTCTTGGGAACGGCGTTTGATGTTCTTCAAGAGACGTTGATGGGGTGCGGCTTTCGCCATTCCAGTTTACTGATGATTCAATCAGTTGTAAAATTGTTCTCCTCTTCTTTATCTCATTTTCTATGTTTTAAGTCCGTTTGTTTACGTGCGAAACCGTACAGAAAAGCTTCGTGACGCACATACCCTCCCACAAACGCATGTATTGAACAGCGAATACGTGAAAGGCGCCTCCACTGCATTGGATTGCATTGCATTGCATTGCATTGCATTGCACTGCACTGTACAACCTTGACAGGAAAATCTTTACTTTCGCCGCACCCACCTGTTCGCGCATCGGTTTCTACTGCCTACAGGTGTAATGGTATGCAATTTTGCAGATAATTCTACAACTTTATCCAAGATCACTTATAGTCCTGTTGCAACGCACGTGACAACCTTATGCCATGCTGCAATGCCGCGGCATTTCGCGAAACAATTTAACGCCGTCGAGTTCAAACTATAATGTGAAATATTTTTCAACGAATTACTTTTCGATTTACTAACGCTATTACGCCGGGACCCCACAGCTTCATATGGGGTTCTAAATCGGGATGCTGCGTAGCTACGGTACCAACATACGCAGCCGATCATTCCAAGCAATTTGTGAAAAGCAACTTCCAATCGTAATCTATAGTTCGAAATTGCCTTTCAACCCGTATAGGAAAATCTAGAACTCGGGGCTTGAACGACCAATAAGAAGATCAGTTTACTGCTCGTAAACGTAGCGATGTTCGCTTTGCACTGTAACGTTATCATCATGAATTTGCTACCGATACAAAAGATGTTGAAAATGCATCGACGACTCGCTTACACCTTATGAGTCGGAGAGGCGTGATTAGTGTCGGTATATAATCTGAGGTAGAATTGTACTCGGACGTGTTAACGGGCTGGAAATTAATACGCGGACACGCGGTCATTGGGACTAGGACATCCCTGGTGCCGCGCATAGATTCCGTGATAGTGTGCTGTGGGTTTAGGTGGTAACGACCTTTCTGATTTTATCTAACATAGACACTATCCACAGACGTCGGCTAGACGCGCCTATATAGAGAATGAGGTAGAGGAGCTAGTGCCGCGGGGTATTATTCCATATTTCAAAAGAAATCCTCCTCTACGGTGTCGCATGAAACTAGGGCCGGCATTCCATGCCGTGGGGAATATCTCTCGGGCAACTAGGCCCTGGTTAGAACCAAAAATGTCACCTTACGCACCCAGGAGAAGCCCCACCTCCTCGTAGACACCAGGAAGATTAACATGCAGACGTGTGCAGCCCTTTTCGTGTTGCGTCTAGCGCTAAACTACTCGAACCTCGCTACGACTCCATGAAATATGCATTCGAACGCATCCGGTTAACGTCAAGGTCATGATCCTTCACCTCGCTAGAAGACTACTACGAATATCGATTGCAGTAAAAGAAGAAGAAATAGAAAAAGACGACCTTCCTTCCCTCTATTCTTGGAGAATTCTGACGGGATACGTAAATGACATGAACGATATTTCCCGGTCGGCGGTGAAACCTTTATGGAAGACGTGATCGCCGTTCGACGAGCGGTCGAACTTTGTGGTGTTCCTGGTCCATGGTCCAGCTCAGTCGTCGTTCTCTTCTCTTATCTTTGGTAGGGCGTCGTTATGACATGACTGATCGGTACATTAGCGCGCTGATTAGTCGAAGCGTTCTATGTGTACACACGAATACCTTGACACAGAGTTGGTATAAGCGCGGGGTACCACACGTCCGAAGAGACTGACCAATAAAAATGAGATAGAAAAAAAAGGAAACGCTCGGCAAGTGGGTACAACGAACAACGACTTAATTAACGACAGATGAGTCTGGCTGCTGTCAACGATTCCCCCACCCTTTCCAACACTGAAAACAAAGAAAAAAAAGAGAGAAAATCAAAAACAAAACATTTTCTGAAATAGATACAAACTAAACCCCTCTGCCAGCTCGGACCAACCGAAGAATCATTTCTCTCCGTCTAGCAATCCGTTAACTTTATCCTTCGTCGCTATAGTTACGGTTTGAATTCTGTCAACCTGGACGACCACGTGGGAAGATACGCGTGGCACCTTGGTACCTGTAGCTTTATGCCTACATATGTGATATGTATGCATGTACGTAGTGAAGGCGTGGCGACGAATCGAATACCGAAGAGAAATTTGGATCGAAAATCAATTCGCCAAGGCGGCGGCGAGAGGAACGGAGCAGAGGACGAAGAGGAGGAAGAAGTGGAGATAAGTGCGACAAGCTACGGCGTCGTACAGCCGCGGGAAGTAAAACTTAGCATCGTATAATTCATCATCACGTTGATATTAATGCGAGTGTGTAACACTGGCTCCGTGAAAGCCTGCTACGCGAACCTGGGGGACTCAGATCTGGTCTTTGGGATGGGGATCCGGCATACTCTCAGAGATGAGTAGCGATAGGAGCCACTGGCCACTGAGCATGAATTTTATTGATGATGAAATACGCAATCGCCTCGATCTTGGGTCGGTTCTCAATTAAATATAAGTTATTAACGGGCGAGAAATTCTACCAATTAAATAACTCCAATTATTACATACTCCGATCACCTTCATCCACAATTACCTATCCCATCCACGCACGAGTTTGCCTCGGACTAATTTTACGCATTTTAATCTGTTTCAGGTACGCACTGCCCCACATATCCAAACTCCAGGACTCGTAAGTACCTATATAAAAAAAGGAGAACAACCGACGGGATGCTCCGGGTCTTGGGGCGATGAATTTGTAAACGATAAGCCGAAATCGACAATGAATTAGCGAGGTTATCGGGCGCGTTAGTCAGTCGTATTTGCCGGGCAGCGGTCCCAGTCCTATACCACCACCTGGACTAAAACGAGAAAAGAAGTTTGGGGGGAATTCAACGCCAGGATCTTCGGCTATCTGGGTACCGCGTGTGTCGAAGGAAGCTTTGCCAGACCAAACGCAGAGGCTCCTTTCGCAGACGATGCCAATCTCCGCGTTGACGCTCGCGAGGAGATCAGGGGACGTGGTCCTCTCTTCGACCTCTGAACAGAAACTTCGAAGGGACGCAAACAGAGGTCGGGGCTATACCCCCGAGTAACGAGACGTAGGGAATTCGGCACCGTCGACTATTTTCATTTTCCGTACCTACCTGGGGCGGCTACACCCCGCGAGATTCCGGGCCTTTTCTATACACGGCTGCCAACCGCACGGAATTAAAACACCCAGATGAACGATAGCGCGGAAGAATTATTGCCGATCGGGCCCAATATCTGCGTTTAGTCGGGACACGGCTGAGACCCTGCCCCGTAAACCGTACGAATTGAGTCGCACGACCGAGGGAGATACCCCAACTCTTACCAGCTGCCGAAGTAACTAATTATGCAGATAACGCCGCGAAAGAACCGTAGATTGCAGACCAGACCGCTCCGCGGATTGGTTCTCTTTATCTGTCACCCTAGCTCGCCCCTTTTCGCTCGCCACTGCAACCTCGAGTTTCGGAGAAACCTGAAGTTTCGATCGGAATCGTATGCCTCGTTCGAATCGGTACCGAAACCCCACGTCCTTAGAGCGCCTAATAATATGAAAAAGGCGAATCCTAGAGTCTCTATCAACGTGAAATCGTCGAAGATGTAGAGACGCGAATACCGATTTCTTCCAGAATCATCTTAGCTGATAATTTTCTCTTCCGCAATTGGAAAATCGCAAATTTTGAATCGGTTTGGAATGGGTTCTAACCAGAGCAACAGTATAGGATGGCGTTCTATATAGGTTTACGAGTTCATAACGAGTCTGCGGCAGTTTCTCATTAGTGCCGACCGACGCGGCGGTTTTTCTACCAACAAATTATAAATCGTTTTTATCGCTTTCAAAATTGCTAATCAACCGCCATGCCTTCGTGGATCCTCTTCGGCTCATTATTTGCGCGTGAGATCTTGCGCACTCTAAACCTGTACAATTTAATATCAATTTTGGCCCTGACCGACCACCTTTACGACCGAGCTACGCAGATTATTTGACAGAACTTTGCCCGCCTCTTACACAGGTATATATATAGGTATATACCTATATTCTTTGCGTAAAAATATTTGAACAGTCAAAGGGACTAGCCACGATTACCGTACATTGTGTACATACATATATCCGCCTATAAAGATAATTAAAAGAGAATCTAGTCAGCGTCAGACTGGCCTAGTATATAGTATAATTACGTCAGTACGATCATTAATTTTCTCGCGTGGTATCTTCAAAAGTTTTGACATCTCGACATGACGTGAAACAACACTCTTGACAGTTGTCAGAGGTGGCACCTTTGGCGTAAAGTTGGGTCAACTATTTCTTAAGGCCATATTCTGTAAACGCGTGGTGGTAATTGTATTTGAATTATACTGCATGAAGTTTCACGAATTACATGATCAGCTGTAGCGGAGTAGTTGACTTATCTCAATCCCTCCCATGGTTCCGTTCAATTTGTAGCAATTTTAATCATTCCTCAATCGCTCGCGGTGCAATTATCCGCACTTTATATTATCTCCCATCTTGTTAACTTTAACGGGAGAATTCTTGAGGCATGCTACTGCTGCTGGTGCTGATGCTGGTGGTGCTGCAGTGGGCGCACGCAGATTAATATCATTGACAATTTCGACATATTCGTTCTTCGAAACTGACAGAGAAGCCTACGATTATGAGAAAAAGAAAAAGAAATACAATTAAAAAAAAAAAGAAACTACTAGAGACCCGGTCCGGTCCGGTCAACCAATAATAAAGTAGCCTACTTCATCCGCTGTAGCCACCCAGTCGTATGTATCTACACTACGTATATAATACCGTTGAATTCGTTCCTTACATTTCTATATAACATTAGAAGAGGTTTGGACGCGCGTTGATTGATCGGTCCCAATATAATGAGGGCCGATAATGACCGACATGGGACAAGGCCCAGCGAACGGAAAGCGATGGGTCCCATTGATAGCGGACGACCAGCCAATACCGGGATACACGCGTTCCAGTTCCCTCCGTCGTATTATGGACCACGTCTGGACTCTGGTTCAACCTAGGTATATATCACACACATGGACCACTCTGCATACGTATATATGCATACATTACACATCAGACCATATGTAGTACCAGCTATGCATCGAAAAAAGATAGCCTCCTGCAGGCACGCGGCTAGCATCTTTCTCTCTATAGTGCAACCGGTAGTAGCTCTGATACTGAACGAATAAGGAAGGCATCAATACTATTCTCCTCTCTGTTCGGTGAGAGATCTTCTCGTCAGAAGACCCGCGCGTGTCCTTTCCTCCTCGTCAACACCACTGATCGATTGGGTGACTTTCTATTGTCACCATATTATAATACGTGATGAAAATCTCGCCTCTTTGATCAGAAATTACGAACCCCGTTTTTCTTGTATGTGATTGTCAAAAATTTTATTTTTTTTGTGGCGCTATCGGTGCCCTGATTTTTTTCTTTTCATCTCATCGGTTATTGATACCAGGTACAAGTGGTGTGAGGATAACGCGAGCAAACGAAAGGGAAATACTCTGAAGCCGCGTGCCGTGACGAGAACGTAGCCGTATTGGACGACAGGATGATGTTGTCCAGGTAGTGTCGTCGCTATCTCGACACGGGAGGGCACTTACCCGACGATAACTGCTCTACCAACTTTGTCCATCCGCGCACGCCGAAGTAGGACCTTGAGGAACGGGCATTCCTTGATTCTGTGTGCTACAGACGTGTATAAAACGGCAGCTGTCCGTTGGGCCGTAGTAATGAGATGAAAATTATCCTACCCCAAAGTAGTATTTATGTAAATCACTTGGAGTCGCGGGCCTTCCTTCTATCGTCGCTACCATAATTCGTAAAGGAACAAAAATTATCACACACTCCTTAAACAACCCTCATACAACTTGATCAAACCCGAATAACATCAGACACCGTTCCTGAGATCTGAAGAACCTACCGATTCTCAAAAATCCTTGATCTCTTCAAGGACTCTATACTCCATTCAAAAATGGTTACCGAAACTTCATCTCGAGGGAAAATATCATCGTCCTCTTCATGCGTCTTTCCCATGTCCTTTGTGAAAGGAGAAGAAGAAGAAGAAGAAGAAGAAGAAGAAGAAGGAGAAGAAGAACGTTGTGGGCACGCGTGGCTCTAAGCCATTAGGGAACATCATGGGCCAAGGTAGCCAACGCATAAATCTGACGGACGCTTCGCCGACTATATGCTGGTTTATAATGCCTTAGTAACTCGTGCCAGGCCTTCTCATCGCTTCGATTGAACAGCAGGGTAAATTAGAACCATGTGAGCTATTAGACTGTGCACATGTTTCACATCTTGTGAAGTATCTTCACTCGCTGTCTAATGCGATTCAAAATGAACATGGAGCTAGGAAAGGGCTGAAAAAGTTCAGAGAAAGACGCGCAACTTCTTTTTTAACATCGTTCATTTTTCTAATAGTGGATCTTCGATGAAACAAGGACTATTCAAGTTGTGAGAGTCAATTCTGTAAAAGCTGTGTCAAGTTTCTGAAAGAGTTGGGAAGAGTTGGGAAGGAAAACAAGTTTTTCATGCAGCGAATACCAATTAATTTACTGGCAAGATTGGAGTGGTTTGAAGCATACTTTGCAGGTGTTTTATCACGCTCTTCGTTCTGTAATCACCGCGTACATGGAAACCATTAGCTAATCAGGTAAATTGGAAATCGCTGACGGTAAAAAATATTATAACCTAATTACCGGGCCTATATCTTGACCATTTTTATTCCGATTCACGCGTTAAATACGAAATATAGTTCCCGCTACGAGGGAACGGGGCCCCCATGTGTAATAAGAAGTATTTAAATTTGACCAAGACACTTTCGGGCTGAGACCTCTTCCGATAAGCCTTAAGTCGGCATCTTTGGAATGCGTTTAATAACCGGCTAACACTAACGTCCGCGATACTCCTCCGAGTTCCTTATTTGTCAATCTGAGCTAAAGTCCGAAAGACACCCACGTTTCTTTTTCTGACTCTTTACCCGTCAAAGAAGTCACGAATATTTCTTGACACCGAAAGTGCAAGATACTGCCTATGGCGAAAAAATGAAAAATCAAGTCACAGATGCGCGGAGTTCGGTCAATCGTTAAAAAAAAGAAGGCAAAACTTCGAGCTCTTTATGCTCGGATATTAAGATGTAAGTTTTTCGAGGACTAATAGCGACATTAGTCATCTCGCTCGCGCCACCGATAAACAAATGGACACATCAATAACGGCCAGGTTATTTCCAAGGCAATGTGCTAGCTGGGACCACGCGGAGCGACCATGGTCCACGACGACTATACGCGATAACGAAAAATAACTTGGCGCAAGGGAAGTATTGATTACTGTTTTATTACGTACTGCATTATACTTCCTGATTCATCATCCGGTGAATTATGGAGAAAAAAAATTTCGCGAAGTTCTTTCCCTTATAAATAATAATTAAACATTTTTTTAAACTCGTCCCGATAGAACGAGAGTAGTTTTGAAAACACCTTGTTAATTACCCATAAATTGCAATTATATTACCGCAGTATTGGAGGCGAGGCGAGCCATTATATCCAATCAATGATTCGGCTTCGTTGAATTTAGTATTTAATTACGTGAAAGTCCGCAGTGAACCGGCAGATAGATGCGCTAGACTGTCGCCAGGCCTCCGGATTTCAGGGCACTGGTCTCGCGACGTGTTAATTACAAACGCCTGGTATATCCGAATCTAATCAGGCGTGCCGAGAGAACGGACCGATAGACGTATATAACCGAGACTATAAATTTCGGTGGATACATTAGCGTGTCTTGTTCTTGTTCGCTTACTCCGACTTGCCGATACCTGAACCACATGGATCTTACGGATCTTGGTACATACACGTACGTATGTATACTCGATGGTTTCACCCAGCTCGGGTACGTGAAAAACCAAGTAGCGAAGAATTACCAGAGGGAATAATTATTCTCTCGATATAATAGCTCGAACATACATCATCGATTATTCATTGCTATGTTAAATCGGAGAATTCCACGTCTTAACGAAAGGATTCTACTCTCCGTTGTCGACAATAGACCATTACGACCTTTTCCAAATCTGAAATGCTATGTCGTAGAGTCGCGGATCCCATCGATCGTGATTCTTTTTTCTCGATAAGATGACCGATCCTCGTCGAGTTCCATTTGGGTAAATATAAATCTGTGAAAGGTAGGGCGTGGGTATACCTTGAGTAAGTGGTAACTGGTGAATAACTCGAGTGGTGAATGGGATGCTTTTAAAACCGTGTATATTTAACAAATAAATTTTTTTCGCCTCGGTAAAAATATCGCAAGGTGAATCGATACACGGTAGAAAAATCACCTGGCTCGATTCACTTTGCCCGAATAAATTTCGGCTGTGATTCTATGTCGCCCTCTTTACTACCACTTAGGGTCAATTTATGTTTACATCAATATAAGCTAGGGTGGTCAAAATTATTTACCATCTCCTTAAACGCCCAGGGTAAGGGGGGGATTCCCTTAATTCCTTGCACCTAGCTATCAACGCAATGGCCCTCGGTCCAGCTTTCTTCAAGGGGCGATTCGGTTTTGTTATTTTCGCGCAGGGCCCACTTATGCTAATTTTTTCTCTGCACCAGCACCGGTCCAAGTCCAAGTCCTTATGCTTCTTTATTTCTCCTAAGATCTGCTGCAGCACTTAACCCAGCTGTCCAACAATGTTCACATATATTTTACCCTGCAGCCACTCGTGTCCCGCGGTATGTATATCAGTTTGAAAAATGAAATTACAAAGTCAACACTCTTCGACGGTTTCTTACCCTCCATTCATTTTGACTATTGAAGAATCTCTCAGGATTGTTTTTTCTGCGTTTTTTGATTCCTGAATAAATTTCGCAAATATAGATACCGCAGGTCCTTGGCTCCTGATTTTTTCACTATTTTTTTTCCCTTCACGCTTACTTCACAGTCACCCGTTGTTTAAAACCACTTGGAAATCTGCACTCCAAGGATGCGAGCCCCCATCGAAAAGTGTGCAGACGTGTCCCTGACACCTCGGGTAGATAGGGCGACGCAAAGATGTTTAAAATTTATTGGCAGAATTTGATTAATGTTTCGCAAGTCGGGATACCCGCTCTCCTGCCGCCTTCTTCGCATCCTGTCATTCGCTTCGTTTTGTTCAATGCAACCCTCGGATGGGAATGGCTCGAGAGAGAGTTGATTATTCACCGAATAGCAGGAGAGTGGGCGAGTCAAGTTTCGCAGGGTCCACGTCCTTTTCCTGAGCTAACCATTAAAACCGTTCGTTATTATACTTGACCCTTCCTCTTGCCATCTTCTTATTCTTTCTGCAGAGTCGCCTTCCATGGCGTGATAATTTCACCTCTTCAACACCGTCGCATATTCACGTCTCAATTAAATCGGCGAAAAATCAATAATTGGCAAGAAATCTGTTGACCGAAGTTTCCATATTCCCCAACGTCTGAAGACACGTATTAAGTACTTTAATGTAACGTAACTTCATCCGACGTATTATGTATTGGAAAAAAAAATTCTGCGAAGGCAAAGGGTTCTGTACCTGCAGTTAATATTAATTGGCGACTTGTCGCGAGAGGCGCATAAACTTATGGTAAAAGAATTTTTCCACATTGGCATTAATTAAGAAGTAACTCTCATTCATATTCTCGAAGGGGAAACCCATACATGGGCGCAGGCACGAATGCGATCGCTTACAGTCGCGTTCCTCATCTTCACAGCTCGGGGACTCAGCGGCGTCGCACGCGACGCGTCGCCGTAGAAGAAGACGAAGAAGAAGACGCAGAAGAAGAAGAAGAAGAAGAAGAAGGGGAGGAAGAAAAAGAAGGAGAAGAAGACGAAGAAGAAGAAGATCTGGCGGCAAGGGTTAACGCGAGATCAGCAAGGTACGGAGGACTTAGCTACGGCCTCGCACAGTAGCGTCGCCCGGGGCGCCGAGCGTCGCGGCGAAGGGCATCTCCCGTTATTTATCGCAATATCAACCCATACCTCGCGCTCCACAGCCATCCCACACGTAGGCACTGGATCAGCTCGATGAACTTCGTCGGCTTCGACGGCCTCCGACGTTCTCTATACTTAAACGTCCCATCTCGAATTCTCGCCCGTTCCTCCTCCGTCGAACGTCTTGAAGACACGCGAAAAAAGTCCCAGAAAAACCAACAATTTTAGGTACTCCTGCAGGTACCAAGTTGTATTTCAATATTCTCCCGTCAACGAACGAGAAATTAAGACACCAAAATTACCTTCACTTAGAGTATAAGAAGCCCATGAACTTGAAGAACGCAAAATGCAGATTTTTTGCTTCAGGATTGACGTACGCTTGCAAAGTTCAAACTCTTGCTGTACCACCAAGTTAGGTTTGAGAGTAAGGGAGGTTCTCACCTCATCCGCGGTTCGGAAGTTCAAATTTTTCCATCCACCCAATTAACTCAACCGATTTTCGGCGATAAACAAAAACCGCAGCTAACAACCAGAACTAATCTTGACTGGGTGGTTGAAAAGCATACGCAACAATAATCGGGAACTTTCGCAGGTCTCGGAATACCCGGAAAGACTGTGCTTTCACACGTTTAATTCGGTGATAGAATGATGCTTTCGGGGTGAATCTATCGCACCGTTTGTAAGAAAAAAAAAAATGATTCAAAGTCATCGTAACTTATCTATTAATCCCGATGCCATTATTATAACAGCTCGTCATTTCCTAGGGGGTGTAATCGAACAAATAGCTTGACACAGCAGCTTCCGCAGAGTGTTAATTGGTAAGAACGAAGAGGAAGGCGCACGCCCTCACGCCGGTTAGTAGATAGGTACTACGTATTTTAATGCGTGTGTATAGATACAGGTATACTTACGCATTACGTCTCTACCTACTCGTCGACATATCGTAGAACCCATCATCCTCCCGGGCAGTAAAATTCTTGATTAACGCACTGATTGAGTGTGGCAAGAAATCGAGACAAGAACTTCGGGTACTTGGCATTGCCAAGAGTTATCACTTATTAAATCTGTGTCACAACCCCCGGCCCAACACCATACCATATACTTGATCTATACGCACACAGTCAAGATACTCGCGTGTGTGCGTCGCAGGTTAATCGCACATGTGATGAACGGTATATAAAATAAGAAAGAAAGAGCGAGAGAGAGAGAGAGAGAGAGAGAGAGAGAGAGAGAGAGAGAGAGAGAGAAATAGAAAATAGAAAATAGTTTATTAGTATTACAATTACAATATTTGTAAACAAGTAAGAGTAAGAGAGTAAAAGAAAAAGGAGAGAATCAATTTCCTCGTACTTATATATAGGTATACTTATATCGATTATGGTACCGAGAAGAGTCAAAGGAATTCTTCATTTCCGGATGCGCTCCACCTACTGCAGGTATTATTTGCGGTCGATTTTTCTTGCGAGAAAAATCGAGACAAATATCGGCCGATCTCTTATTCTTATTCTTATTCTTATTCTTCCTCTTCCTCTTCTTCTTCTTCTTCTTCTTCTTCTTCTTCGAGTACAATAGGCGCTGGGCGCCGCTCCTCGCATCGTCGCGGGCGTCTCCGAAGAGATGGCGATGAAATCATAAATCGGCAAACACAGACCCGCCGGCACTGATAGCAAGCAACCAGTAATTATGCTAATATACCCGAAGAGGCGGCCAGCCATTCGTACGTAGCATATAGTATATACGTACCTTCTACCTATATAGCTGATCTTTTGCTGCACGCGTCTCCGTGCAGAACATGTCCAACTACTACATTCATATATATATGTGTGTGTGCGTGCGTGCGTGCGTGCGTGCGTGTGTGTATGCTGATCATTTAGGTGTGTCCTTATACAGTCGTGACACACGCGTGGACCAACCCATATAGAATACGTACTATCATTGAGGATAACGAAATGCGCTAGTAATATCTGGAGCAATTGGTCGAATTAATGAGTCCATCAATCAAATGTTGAAAAACAGAAGTGCTACGGTTAATTTATTACACTGGTATAATTTAGCTTGCAGCTTGCGGTTATATATTTTTCCTTCTCTTCCTGCTTTCTATGGTAGGAGGTAGTGGTAGTGTCAGTAGTAGTAGTAGTAGTAGTAGTAGTAGTAGTAGTAGATACATGCGGTACCGAGATGTATGCGTTTGTTGCGGCTAGTTATACCCGATTTCACAAGTACGCTACACACACACACATATATATATATATATACGTATACAACGCATGTAAGAATTACGTCATAAACAGTTCGAGTTCCTCGTTGGTCTTATCAGCGTTGTATACGACGTGCATTAGCTGAAACTACAAAGTTTATAGATCAGCGAGTACCGCATTGACCGTAGCACGCGAGGCGAGGCAATCGAGGTAGAGTCGAGAGCTCGATGTCTCGTAGAAAGAAATGCCAAAGACGCGAAAGCCGTCCGCCTACACAATATAATATACCGGGACCCTGCGAGTCACCTGAACGGGTGTGAGAAGATCGAGCCCTTAGTGTAATCGCCAAGGAGTAGAATCCTCAACTGTACATATACTCACTCAGAGTGGGATGAATTCTAAGATCGCCAGATCGGTATATATATATATGTATATTTATTGAAATTTAATGTCGCCGCTCTGGCCCGGTCCGGTCCAGCCGTATCAAAAAAGCACTTTGATTTTGAGATACCTCATTAATTTTCCTACGAGATAAAAAAATTTCGAGGTACTCGAGAGTAGCAGGCTTTGTGGGTATATTAAAAAGATAATTAGTGACTGTCAACCGAGTGTTGAAAGACACCTTCTAATTATTTATAGGATAATTCATGGCTTCGAAGAATATGGTAATAGTACCTCCTATACTTATTAAGTCGCAAGGTTAATTAACCAGCAAACTGTGTCCTCCTATCTTCGATGCAATATGCATACATACCTATATATGCTCCGTTAAATCGACCCACTTGACCGTCAGCTGATAACCTCATTCCATGTTATACTCATGAACTTCTCATATTCATATATAATTCTGCTCGCTTTTATATCATTGCCTTATGCTACACCATATTATAGTCTCCCGTCTTCGGCTTCGGATCAAGTCATTATAATGTAAGCGTCAGGTACGCGATGAGTCCTCGCCCTATCAATTCTCTTATCGCTGTCACTAATAACGTCCTACTGTACTAAGAAGCCCATTTTTCAATGCCGGAAAACGAGACTGTTAGTGGACTGCAATCTACGACTATTATATACCCACACATATATATATATGAGGCGTGAACTTCTTACGACAATTCTGAATCGTTACCTCCTTGTTAGGGGACCTAAAAGGCGTGAACTGGGCCTAATGTTGGTTAATCACTTTCCCCACTTTGACGATTAATTTCGATTCAAGTGATATGGGGGATCGTTTGAGTGCGTGGGAGAGTAAAATTGTAGGTATTGAAAATTGTGACTACCTTGATAATGACACCGGTAATGATAATGTAGAGGAATTTAGAATTTTCGAAAGCTTACATATATGCACCCTTTTTGACGATCATAGGTCTGATATTGCGCGTTTATTTGGTGAGGTCAATCAACGTAATAAAAATTCTAGGGTTTTAAATTGAGATAATATTACCGCGAGTGTTATCTAGTAGCGACTAGTGTAGCGGTCAGCGGTATGGTAGAAGCCGGTAAATTATTCCCAACTGGTAGGGAATATCTATTAAGATAACTCATCGCGCTACTCGTGCGAACGGGTATATATAGGCTTATTACTTAGCTTTAATCTAGCCGTTCGAATATTTTTATTCCTAAAACCATTAAGTGCCGATATCGTGTCGTTTATACGTATTCCACAATAATACTAAAAGCAGTAATAATAATACCCACGGACGTATATATGGCAAAGGTCATGAGAATATAACGAAGAATCTAATTTTTCATGGCTTATTAATAATTCCTGATGTTATTCAATGTTTTGACATCAGTTTAGAAAAGCTTTCGCAGCGGGTGCGCGTATATATACACACCGTATATATGTATGTGTACCCATACAGTTCTCCTCATTCAACGCATGGCTAATGACGTACAAGGCGTTAATTAGCTTATAGTAATTACTCGGTTGAATCTGGACAAATTAAAGACACGGGAGGGTAACGGGGGACGCAAAATGCATATATAATATATAGGTTCTCACCTCGCGAGCGGAATTCCTACCGAAGCGTTAGTCTTGTTGGGAAATAATTGTGGCAATATTTCCGAGGGCCTTATTTTACCTGAACGTCGCGTAACTCGTAAGCTTTGAAGTGTACAGACCGAGAATAAGAGAGGCTGTACACGCAGCGACGTATATAGGTGCTTACAAGTCCCACATGTAATTACGCACAACAATAGAGCTGTTAATTACGAACGTTAATTGGCGCGAACAGTCGCAGTATAACATATGGAATAATTACAATTGATTAATTGCTTACGTTTATTGAAATATCAAACACCAACTGATTGCTAATTTATTTTACCATATTGCTGGAGCGATAGAATTTTTAATAGTAAATGATGTTTTAATCTAGCTGCTTGATCATTCTTCAAAGATATCACATCCTTCTTCTTCTACTTCTTCTTAATCGGATATTATCCTATCGATAATAGGCAAAATTTAAATTTCTTTAAAAGCCATTCAACATTTGGTCACCAAATTAAGAAAGGCGTTGACACTTTGCTGAAGATGGAGACGGGAGGATGGGATCAGGTCGAGAAGGTATATACATGTATACAGCTAAGCGAGAAAAGAACGCCAGAGATATGGTGGTAGATAAAAACCGGCACTTAGTGGTAATAAATTTCTCGGCTATTCGAAGCTACGCGTTACTTGGCTATCGTTTATAGACAGGCGTAAAAATATTCGGACGTAATTATAAATCGAGACGATTAATATAATCGTAACGAGAAACGTTGCGTGTCTCTAGATCTGCGGCACGGCACGGCGTGGCGTCCGCACGTTGCGTCGCGACGCGACGCTAACTAACCGGCCGTTCAAGGACGGTTTACGAGGACACAGACTTTACATCCTCCAGACGATCGGACAGACCCCTGCAGTAGAATCTACCATTCTATAGCATCCTCATTCCTAATTCGCAAACGTAAAGGATAATTCGGTAACGATTTCCAGAGCTTTTAGACTTTTGAACCGATTTTAGGTGACTTGTTGACCAGGAAGTTACGATAGTGAGGCAGTCGAACCCGGAGATACGATTTTAAGCGTAGATTAGACCCGTCCTATCTTAATTGACAGACATTCTTTACATAGGCAAGAATATACACCCAGGTTCTGAAGGCTTTTGATTATTTTCAAATTCGTTTCATTTCAAGATAATAATATGGATATAACAGCTTGAGATTCATTCAAATCGTTTGTGAGACCAGCCACTTCGCTTATCGTTAGTATTTTTTTAGGAATCTTATTTTTTTCTCCTTATTTCGCAAAAACACGATGTTGTAATTAAAATAAAATTTCGTTCCGGTATCGAGTGAACGCCCTCCTCTCTGCCGTATATGCTCTGGCATCGAAAATGAGACGGAGTTATCCTAAAAGTTTATTCGAAAGTATATGAGCCTCCCCTTTCCTTGGACGAAGGAGCGGAAGAACGCGCGTGGAGGCTGGACAGGTATCTTAATCGGCGACCTCTGTTAACCCGGTGCAAAGTTGCGGGGAGTCGAGCGAACACTACGAGTTGGTTAGGGCTTCCTTCCTTTGCCTTTCCTCTTCTTTCCTTCAACCATTCAGGCCGTTCTTTAGTCTCTTGCTCGCGAGTTGGAACGCGAGATCAATCTAAGCGTGGGCGGTTGCCCAATAATAAGAAAACTGGTTAAAGTCTCGGCTTGTCCAGCGGTCTGAACACCGTGAAGACAGTGGGAGCGAGAGAGCCGGAGATGAAGGGCTCGGAGGATGGTAAAAGAAGGAGAAGATCTCCCATGAAGTTTCAAATTTCAAACTAAGAAGGTAATGTAGCCAGCTGGACCCTTGGGGACGACTGGACGCGACGGCAAAGTTTATAATTGTTCTACTCGGTTGGCGGTGCAGCGGCGTCGTCGTTGGTTCAACATCAACACGGTGTTCCGAATAATATGTAAGGGAATAATTTAAAGAAATCTTCTGGTCGTGGTGTGTATAAAGGACGATCGAGAAGGTCCTGGTGACAACGAGACAAACAAGCGCCATTAAGCGAACGCCGAATCCGCAAAAATAAAAAGCAATAAAAAAAAAGGCAAAATCTTGAGCTGCTACAGCGGCGCGGATGGGAGCAAAAGAAACTTAGAGAACGCGAGGCTGGCGGGCCCTGGCCCTGGCCCCTGGACCGAAGAGTTTAAACAAATTGTAAGGTATGCATCGCGCCGTGATAACTTGACAAATATATATTAAACTATTTTAATGAGAAGTGACCGCGATATTTCATAGCAATTAAACAACTTCGAACCGCGGTGGCCACGACATGCTTGCCGATCAACGGCCAAAACACGCGCTCACCAAACCAGGGTCAAAAGTTAAACGCACTAGAGATTTATTCTCGTTGTCTTAAAGGCACAATCGCTATAATGCAAACCCATCTTACATGATTCATATACTCTTTTGTATCATGCTCGTTTTTTCGATGCCAAATCTTAACGCAGATTATAAAACAATAAACCACGCGGGTATTCATCTACAATATCGAAAGACCTGTGAACAAAGCAGAGTAACAGAACACATCATTGATCCATTGTATCATATGGATGATGAAGAGCCGGCGCAAAGATATGCTTGCTAATTGCATAATTGGAGAAAAATTGAAGTCCCGTTTCTATATCCGATGAAAAGGGAATATTATACCCCGTTGGAATAAGGGTAACCCCGCAAACACGTCGGTGAGAAATCGCAAAAGGAAATTCGCAGCTCTTCTCCTTCTTCGAGAACGGCGTGCGGACGTCCACCACTGAACCGTTGAACTGGTTACCTCTGAGCGCAGCAAGACTCCAGCAACTCGAAGCAACTCGGAGTGAGTGACAGCTCTATAGCGTTCGTTGCGTTTGTTGCGCTGGTAGCATTGTGCGGATCCCTCCAAGTCTATAACATGGCGCGCCAGGGTAAAGGGATTCTACTACAACACAGACTTGCGAAGCGTGCGGGTCCCAGCCGTTTTCTACGCCGCAGAATACCAATGTATGTTCACATGCATTATGTGTGCATATAAACGACAAATACATATATGCCATACCCACCATGGTATTGCAAACGACCTGCACCGGAGAAGAGGGACCCATGGCTTGCGTCGAGGTTCCGTTTAGTCCGAACCGCGTATCATAACCACGGTTGATTATTTCATACGGTGTGCTTAGAAACTCTTTGTGAAAGGTCCGCCGCACCGGTCTCTGTGTCTCATACCTTCCTCCGCCTGTTCGTTTGTTTGTTTGTTTATTTATTTATATGTAAACGGTATACGTCCAGCTAATTACGCGGTATGTACTATATGTACACGGTGATTCATTATGCCCACTCGCAGGGTTGAATATTAATTTCTTTGACAAAGGACCCTTTCCTTATTCCCACGACCACTGGATATCAATTTTAAAAAAGCCTCTTCTTATACCAGATGACCGTTTGCCTTCATTTTTCATCTCCATATGCGATTTCGAGTTCCTGTCAATACCTAATTTCGCAATGGAGGAGTAATGACTCGGTAACTTCGAGAAAAATGAGGTCCTTGTGTGTCGGATAATATAATACGCTTGCGATAGAGAAATAATTTGTCATCGATATAGGTACGGTGGTATAATACAAGAGTGTTAATGAGGCGTAGGAAAAAAGAATTGGACATTGAACTAGCGGAATTTCGATTACACTCATAGTGTTGGCTAGGCTTTCGTATTAATGGGTATGTTAATTGACATTTACATATGTCACGACGTATTAGTCCTACTTAATCTTCGGCGGGGCTTTGCGTCACTGAAAACATACGTCGGCTTGTCTTACCTGCAGCAGCCGGGCGCTTCTATCGCGATGATTTAACGATTCTGGCATTCAAACACTCGGCCCTGGGTACAACTATACGGAGACGAAAATCTATACCAAAGTTTAATTTGAAATTTAATTATAATTCAAACAAAGCGCCGAAATGGAACTAATCAAAATAGGAAGTACGTTTACCCATTTCAAACCATAATCCCTCACCGGAAGGAAGCCCTCCATAAATGACTTCATACTAACCGCATGCAGCGACGCGGTCTTTCGCTTTTTGCACAGCAGTCAAACAGATAGAGCTGTTTGCAAGCACGGAGCAAAGCCATCCGCGGCATTCGGAGCGCGCGGTCTGACGGACTGACGGACCCTGATCGTCTCGGTTTCTCTTTCTCTCTCTCTTTCTCTCTTCTTCTCTTATTCTCCGCAAATAATCAGTCGAGTTCACTCTCAGAGAGTATTCTCTCTCTTTCTATACCGAGATCACCACGTTCGCTCGTTATATCAAAAGATCGTAACACTGGCCTGCTTCTGTCATTCTAGACTTGGGGCAGCCACTGGCCAGCCTTCACACGACCTCTAGGACGTGTGGGGTACCTAGATTCCTTGGACACCGGGTTCATAAATCAGAGATGCGATACGTACTCGGATATCTTTGCGCATGTACCTATATGTATATATATATACTATGTGCGTGTGTGTATGGATATTCTCAGTATGCCAACGTGGCTACTTTGTGGGAATGAATGGCGTCTGGTCGCAGCTGGTGATGTCTGAATGGCAGTTAAAAAATGAGCCCATAGGATCGGCATGCTACCTCGGTGCACTTGGCGCGGTTTAAATCGCGAGGGTTAAAGGCAAAGGGCGCCGACGTTGAAGCTGCGTCGTTCAGTTCCCGTAATTATCCGCTCGCGGGACACCCGGATACCTCTACTATACGTACACCACGATCATTGCAAATGTCGAGAGGAAAAAAAAAAAAAAAAAAAATCGAAACTCCACATACCAGATGCGGTGAGCAAAGTCATCCGCGATTTACTGCGATTACTTTTACTGTTGGACAATTTGTAACTGTTGCTTAAACCCAACGTACTGCACTCGCAACTGACTAGCGAAGGCTCGCTGCCTATAGCCAACGGCATGAGACGCGTGTAATAGATGTATAAACACAATCTCATACCGATGTACAGGGTACTCGTAGACATCAAGGAATCAATTCAATCCTCTGATAACAATCGCCTACTGTCGGCGCAAAAAGGTTTGGCCCCTCTGTTTGAGTGATCATAACTTCTACAGAAAAAATGATAGAGCATCGAGTCTGGAATGATCGTAAAGCGGCAAGTTTTCTGCGTCTGGTGGTTATTCGCAAATATCGGTGTAAAAATCTTGAAAGCCGTTATGATCTCCGAAATGTTAAAAAACGTAGTTTTTTCGGAGTCCATTGCCGTACGTCAACTTCAACTCGTCGCCGTTTGTCTGAAATAAGTGTGAAAAATCTGGAAAAATTCAGAAATATTCCCTGAACATTAACGAACATGATGGCGCTTGGAAATTTCAAAAATATTCACAAACCTGGACGCCAGGTGCAAAAGGGTCCAATGGTGCGATTCGGGGAACGGATTCGTACGGGCGAACCTGAGCCGGCTCAAAATTTTCGTCAGAATAAACACTTTTTGATTCCGTAATCGGTTTTTAGTTCGCAATAGTGAACTTCCAGTAATTGACGTCAACATATTTTCAGATTTGCGCGGGGCCGCGTGTGCCCAGCCACGATATTCGTCGCTGCATATTCCCCCCGCCGCGCGCGTCGCGAACTCAATTGTTACTCACCGCTTATGCGGCCACTGATATACAATGTATATGCAGCCGTGAATATCGATTTCAATACCAAAAAAATCTCTCGGTGATTGAAATGAATTAAATTTAATCGATGTAAATCATAATTTTTTAATAACGAAACGCATTTTTGACGAACCCTTGGTGTAGGTATCAAAGTATACAGAAATTGAAAAACATTCTATATAACCATGAAAAAAAAAATTACATTTCATACAATTTCCAGAATGTATATATTTTTTCATTACGATTCGTTGAAATATTTTTTTTTAAAGGATTATTCAAATAGCTTGATGAGCTGCAAATGTTATTATACGACTTTTCCACTTCACAAGTTATTTATTAGCTTTTACATAGGCGAAATTGACGAAATTCAATTTTAAATAAATAACGAGGATACCTGTAACAAATAATCGGCGCATAATGATGGTGGGCTTAAGGGGATATACCTGTTTGGAGCCCAAAAAAAAGGGTTTTTTCAATGATTTTTAATGGATACGTTTGGGAATAAAGCTACAAAACCAATATATGCATCGATTACACACATCTTGAGGAATAAGAAAATAATTTTTCATTTGCTTTTGTATACAAAATGGCGGCTGCAAGCCCGCAAGTACAAAACAAGATTTTTCAAAGGCCCTCCGCGACAAGCAGTAGAAGTCTCCTCCATCGCCACCAGCAATGATAACATTTTTTTTTTCATAATCTACATGAGTTTGGCTAGTGAAGTACCCATGATCCTAGTTTTAGGATTATTTTTCGCGAAATAGTGCGTGTTTAGAAAAAAAAAAGTCGTGTTTTTGACGAAAAAAATCGACTTCATTGATTGAGATCGTTTTAACCAATCGTTCTTAACGTGTGTACTTCAATAGATACTTGAATGAAGAAGCTACAGTAAAAAGTCAAGACAATCGGATGAAAACTGTTTGAGTTCTACTGCTTGCTGATTTTCAAAACACGGGTTCAAGAAAAACGCATTTTAAATTAAAAAGAAAAAAAAAACGAAATTGAAATCAGTTCTGAGAAAATTTATAAGTTATATTCATAGATATGAACGGTATTGATTATCAATTTTGAGATGTTTTGGCGTTATTTGAGCCAACAAAAAAAAAAAGAAAAAAAAAAGTTCAAACAGGTATAACCCCTTAATTCAATGCTCATGTTATATGTATAATGAACATTTTTCAGGGTTGTTCTTCAAAATAATAAAACACGACGTTCACCTATAAAATAATTTATTTTGCTTGAAGCATGAAAAAGAGTTTATCAACGTTAAATAAATACTTTACTCTTTGGCATATTGATATAGAACTTTCAAGAAAGAAAAATAAAAATACTGAACCCTTCCTTGACCAGGAAGTACAATCAAATAAGACAAAATGAATCAATTCAAATGAACAATTTCACGTGAAAGAGCGATGCTCCCCGCAGGGATGACGTTCAGTTACAAATACATTAATATATATACGAGATCAGAAGAAGTTTGTGCGTCAAGTATT
Source organism: Tenthredo scrophulariae (assembly GCA_963978835.1). Taxonomy (NCBI): domain Eukaryota; kingdom Metazoa; phylum Arthropoda; class Insecta; order Hymenoptera; family Tenthredinidae; genus Tenthredo; species Tenthredo scrophulariae. The sequence goes on along the minus strand of OZ022230.1, from coordinate 6,298,132 downwards.
GTACAAAATTTTACTTCATGAGATGTGAGAACGGGGGTTTTACCCACCCCGAAGCGTGCGTAAAACGTCCATTACCACACCGAGTGAAGTGAAATATTTCAATGATTTTCCTCTCGGCTTCGGTGTTTCTATTGAAAACAGGTCATTTTCACCAGTTTTCATTTTCCGATCGTGCAGATTCCCGGGAAGTCATTCGGCAAAAAAATTCTTCATAAGTAGTTTTAAGTGAAATAAAAAAACTACAATTCGGTTACTCAAAAAAATTTTTACGATGGTTCTTCCGAAGTTATTCAACTATGAGTATGAAATATTGTTCATCATCGGAATAAATATATATTTTGATATTTTTATTCGTATACTATCCATTCGTATTATTTTCGAATTTTTTCAAATTTTTTATTTTTAAATGGAAATTAAAAAACAAAATTCTCCAAAAATTCACATGATAAAAATGTTATCATTCCTGGTGGCGATGGAGGAGACTTCTACTGCTTGTCGCGGAGGGCCTTCGAAAAATCTTGTTTTGTACTTGCAGGCTTGCAGCCGCCATTTTGTATACGAAAGCAAATGAAAAATTATTTTCTTATTCCTCAAGATGTGTGTAATCGATGCATATATTGGTTTTGTAGCTTTATTCCCAAACGTATCCATTAAAAATCATTGAAAAAACCCTTTTTTTTGGGCTCCAAACAGGTATATCCCCTTAAGCCCACCATCATTATGCGCCGATTATTTGTTACAGGTATCCTCGTTATTTATTTAAAATTGAATTTCGTCAATTTCGCCTATGTAAAAGCTAATAAATAACTTGTGAAGTGGAAAAGTCGTATAATAACATTTGCAGCTCATCAAGCTATTTGAATAATCCTTTAAAAAAAAATATTTCAACGAATCGTAATGAAAAAATATATACATTCTGGAAATTGTATGAAATGTAATTTTTTTTTTCATGGTTATATAGAATGTTTTTCAATTTCTGTATACTTTGATACCTACACCAAGGGTTCGTCAAAAATGCGTTTCGTTATTAAAAAATTATGATTTACATCGATTAAATTTAATTCATTTCAATCACCGAGAGATTTTTTTGGTATTGAAATCGATATTCACGGCTGCATATACATTGTATATCAGTGGCCGCATAAGCGGTGAGTAACAATTGAGTTCGCGACGCGCGCGGCGGGGGGAATATGCAGCGACGAATATCGTGGCTGGGCACACGCGGCCCCGCGCAAATCTGAAAATATGTTGACGTCAATTACTGGAAGTTCACTATTGCGAACTAAAAACCGATTACGGAATCAAAAAGTGTTTATTCTGACGAAAATTTTGAGCCGGCTCAGGTTCGCCCGTACGAATCCGTTCCCCGAATCGCACCATTGGACCCTTTTGCACCTGGCGTCCAGGTTTGTGAATATTTTTGAAATTTCCAAGCGCCATCATGTTCGTTAATGTTCAGGGAATATTTCTGAATTTTTCCAGATTTTTCACACTTATTTCAGACAAACGGCGACGAGTTGAAGTTGACGTACGGCAATGGACTCCGAAAAAACTACGTTTTTTAACATTTCGGAGATCATAACGGCTTTCAAGATTTTTACACCGATATTTGCGAATAACCACCAGACGCAGAAAACTTGCCGCTTTACGATCATTCCAGACTCGATGCTATATCATTTTTTCTGTAGAAGTTATGATCACTCAAACAGAGGGGCCAAACCTTTTTGCGCCGACAGTAGAGAAGTTTGAGTGGAATTTTTTTTTTTTTTTTCGCGATTATCAAACAGGATGAGTTTGCTGCAAAGAATCTAGAGATTTTTTTTTTTTTCTTTTTTGTGTTTCGTACCCAGGTTACGACTAGTAGAATAATCGTCTGTTGGCACTAAGAACGAGACACCGTATACGAAGTTTATGCATACTTATGTGATAAAAAGACGCGACTAAAGACGGCAGCGCGTCAGGTCCAAGTTGGGCCCGAAGACGGGGGCCGTATTTTATAACCGGTGTAGACAAGCAGCGTTGTGGATGTGTGTAAACGTGTATGAAGAGGAATACCATACATAAGGGGCCCATATGGGTGCCGCATATGTGCTCGTCGCAGCATATTATAGCGCCGGGATGATAGATTCTTTTATGTTTTTTGGTTTTGTGATTTTTTATTTTTTTTTATTTTTATTTTTATTTCCCACTTTCATGGTCGCTCCTTTATTGCGCCCGCGTGGGAGACTCCCCTGTCTCTTTTCCCTGGTCGGACTGTAGTCGCGGAGAAATATTACCCCTAACGTTCATTCATCAAAGACCTCGGGGTTATTACCAGTCGACGATGGTAATTAACGTATATTCCGGAAAAATATTTCTACTCGAGGAAGGCTCGGGCACGTTTGCCTTTCCTTCCGGGACGGAGAAGAACAAGAATGCCGCAGCGCCGGGGCCACCCAAATAGGTGTACGAGATTAAATACGTACTTTAATCCCAAAGCAGGCGCACCGACGTTCCGTGAAATGAATCGCACTCGTCTAGGATTTCCTCGACGGTTTAAACCACGAGCACATCGTATACCATAGTCTGGTCTGGCCACACTATGGATCACCATGATTATTGGCTGGCGCGTGCGCCGTGCCACTGAGCAGGTGCGCATATATTCGCGTTTTTTCGCCCCGTCGAATTAACATTCGCGAGAAGATAGACGGTCGCTGTACAATCGATATAAATAAAATCGTCAATTGTAATTCTGCGAACGATCATATGCGGTTAAATATATTTACGCGTTCATTAGATCATGGAACACGTCCGTTTTCACGACGCTTTAGGCGGAATATACGAATGCGACGCGCTTGAAAAATAAATGATATCCAGTCCATCGTCGATTCTAAGAAGCACGAATATCTGTGCAAAATTGAGCCAATCATTCGCGGAATGCATGAATCTTGATGCATGAATTGGTATGAGATCTCGTTGGGCGCAGACACTAGTCTTTGAGAGGTATTGCATTGGATTGTATTCCCTACTCCGATTGAAATCGATATTCCGCTCAAGGCCGAAGTGCAACAAAACCAATAGAACAATGCGTTTTATACAATCTGCGTGCAGCCGAAGCGGGATAACAGGTAGGTCGACGAGGAGGTAGAACCGGCCAGAACTATGCAATACTGGCGCTTCACTCGGGATAAGATACAGAGAGAATAGAAGTAGGGGGCGAAGTAATAGCGAAAGGGAATTTTAGCCCAGGAATAATACCTCGCAGAGAAACAGAGCCGTATACTTCTGCTTAGGAACGCGAGGTTCCACGGAGCGATAAGAGCGATATAATTAATAGCGCTTCGCTATAAGAGCGTGAAGCGTCCCTGCTAAGAGAAAGAGAGACAGGAAGATATGAGATCTGAGTGGAGCTAAGAAGAGCACCCTGGGCGCAACAAGAACGCGGGCACAAACGGGTGAAGGTCAGAAAAGAGCTCGTCTTTGGTGCAACATATATTGGAATGGTGGTTTTTTTATGTTTTTTTTTTTTATGGTGTAGACTGTCGGTTATCACCAGGGAAATGAAACTGGTGACATTAAGCATGGAGGTTATAGTGGTAGGTAGACGAAGATGAAACGAGACAGTTGTCGGTATAAAGCACTCGGGCTTGAAATTGGACGATTTATTTTTCTATCATGGCGTTTGATAAGCATTCATCGAGATAAAGAAAAGAGCGAAGTGAAAAAAACGCGCGTGGAAATGTTGCGGAAAGGGATTGGGACCGTAGAACATGACAAATGGGGCTGCGAAGAGGTTCCGAATTAGTCGAGCAGATCGTCGCCGATAAGATGCAGCAGTAATTCATTAACATGATTGTTGGGGTGGAGCTCAAGCGGGCCCAGATTCGTTGCCCCTTTACTCCGCACGCCACCCTGAACCAAAACCCAAGCCTACATTTCGAGGTGGCAACAGTGTGGCGAGAAAGATATTCGACTGACCGCCACTAAATCATTCGCGGACCGGACTCCTGCTTTATTATCCGCTCTCCTTCCATCTTGCGTCTCTCTTTCTCTGACTCATTCTCTCCTCCTCTCTTCTCTTCTCTTCTCTTATTTTCTCCGCACTGTTGTATCGGGCCGCAGGTTGCCTTCGCTCCTTTCGTCGACTCCCTTTCAAAAAGATACCAGATCTTGTGTAGCTATGTACCCCGTCCGAATAGTCCAAGCGAGATATTATAACGCGCAGCTGGATAGTTGGACCATTCATTTTTCTCTACATATATGCTGCCAGAAAAATTTGTTCAATCAACACGGTAGCTAATAGTTTGAAAGTACGACGAAACTAGATAGTTGTACTACAAACTGACGAAGAAGACCCGACGCCGGGAGACCGTCCTCTCGGACATGACCCTCTCGGAGATCGAGATAAACCATCCACCGCATGGTCGCTGAGACACGACGACGTGGTCCCGGGCGCTGGGGTCAGGGAAACGTCGCCTTCCGTCACGAAGACGTTATCCCATCTTCTAGCTTCCTGCAATACGGTGGATAAGCACGTCTCTGAAACGCGGGGTACATTTCGCTGTAGGTATTAAGAAGTTAGCTGATTTGCTTTAATAAACATGGCCTCGATACTCACCTGACGTCTTCGAGAAAGGAGGTGGCGATGCGCTGCCACATAAATAACAGCCTATGGGGCTCCGGGCGTCCGTCACAGTCAGCGTACCCTCATCCGTGTCTTCTTGTCTGCCTCAATTCCTGAACGAAATTGCAGGATCGGTTATACTCGGTGAAAATTAGTCACCACATATCGCCGGCTATTCAGAGTTAGAAAGCAACATCGGTGTTATCATTTCACCGATGTTACTATGTCGAAGGTCGTCTAATCATTCTTTTTCTAATCTATTTTCAGGTGCAAGCAACTGATCCTGACTGCGGGGTCAACGCTATGGTCAACTACACACTTGGCGCGGGTGGTATTGCCAGCGAACAACTCCTAGTGCGTAGCGATACCGGCGATATATGCATCAGAGCACCTTTGGACCGAGAAACTGCAGAGTATCTCGAATTACCAGTGATCGCAACAGACAGAGGTACGTTTCGTTTCATTATACGTTGATAATGCGAGTACGTGTTACCGCAGTTGATTGAAACACTTTGAATCATTAACATCGATTATGGTCTCTCTGGCTTTGCTCCCTGTGCCTGATGATTCAGTTCTGGAAATAAGTGCTTTTCGCGGAATAAATTTTCCTGTGAATTGTTCCTACCATTGTATGTATTTAGTTATGATTGTGGGTGAGTTGGGCTGTTAAAGAGAGCTGATCTCCGGAGTAAGAAAGTTCAGAAGAGGTGGCTATCGGCGTGGCAGAATCTAGTAGTTCTATAATAGGCTGTATGATTTATGTTGCCAGTATTCCGTGCCCATTTTCAACGGCCACGGTGCCCATATGTAAGGACAATGGTTAAAGTCCATTGCTGGTGCATTGTGCGAGTCTCAGGTTCTCGCACCGATGGTATAAGTTCTGTACTAGCAATAATCGCGCACAAATACTAACGTGATGTCTAGTTGCGGCAAAGTATATGCACTAGCACATCGGCCTCGCGACGCAACTGCCGGACGACGGCATTGTTACCTTTATACTGTTTTGCAAGCTACCCGTACCTTATAATTGTTCCTCTTTATCGCGACACGATTGTCTCGCCGCTCCCATTGTGACTTACGGACTCACGGATATGACGTATTGTCCCTTGTTTGCTCAAAAACATACTAGCTCAGTGATTTATACTACCGACACACGCGAGGTTGTTTGTTTCGCGTTTCAATTGAATTATCATCGGTTACCATTCAGTGATTAGTCCTCGGAACGCTGCACTCACTTTATTCGATAAACTTTTAGTTAAAATTCTATGACGAGAATAGTATCAGAGGAGATTTAAGAAACGATCCGCTGTCGACGAGAACTAGAATTGTACTCGGGGTGACTTTATTGACATCGTCGTCATAAATCTTGTAGCTAACGTCTGCCGACAGTTTAGTGGACTCGGACGAACCGCGAACAGTGACCGCACGTTTGCGATAGTCTGAACTCGACAGTATATTTTAAACAGATATATCTGAAGGTAGGTATAGTACTGTACCAAGAATAGTATTTAAGATACGAGAGGTCGATTATTTTTAAGCTTGTGCTTAAAATTTCCCATCCTCAAGTCACGGTTTAATATTTTTTTAGATTCGTCGAAACTCTCGTTGCCGTATTAAACCAGCATAATATTCCCATACAACCGCATATACTAATACTGAACATCTCGTGTGAATTAAATAAGGCGAAGAAGTGCGGGAATCCAAGGCATGCTGATCCCAGGAATTTGTGTTCAATGCCACGGATGAATCATTGGCGATGTAGCATTTCAAAAAATTGATGATACGCCGCTTACGTTGGACTTTCAGACATTTTTTCATCAATAATTTATATCCGGACTCTGACGAAAAGCTTTCGGGATGAAATGGAAAAAATTTTTGCTCCAAATTTTGCGCTGTATACTTCAGTACCTGAAAAGGATTCTGGCAAATATGTGGGACGGTTGAGAGCCCCGGTCGCCCTCCACGAGGATAGAGGAACCAGCCCTATAAATCTCTCTTGGGCCCTCGCATCCTTCGGTACGGGGCTCAAGCCTCTGCAATCCCGCCTCATGCCCCCCTTCCGACCAGCTTTGCTTTCGCACTGATCGGAAACGCCGCGCGACTTCCATGCAGTATATGTGTATCTACCTATACAGAAGAGTGTCAAGTTCCTCTGGTTCAGCGCCCCGGGTTGGAATCTCGCCCCCCATCTTGACTGTTACCAAAATTAGTTATTTCTCAAAATTATTTTGCATTTTTCTTTACCCTGAGTGGAAGAGCTCGAATGCCTAGCGACCTCCGGATAGATCGTCTTCATGTTCTTGCGAAAAATGAATGTCGTAGTGATAAGAATCGATAAATCCACATGTTTGGGACTTCTGAGCGATGAAGGTAAACCGCGAGATCCTTAGATCAGTATAATTTTTTATTCAGTCAAACGGTCCGAATGCAAAGGGATGAAGAAGGAGGATTAGAAGAGAAGGGGTCAATGAAGCAGGAACGAAGACGGGGCCCCGAAGAAGAGAGGGGCGCTTGACGCATGACTCCAATGACACCCAAGGCCATAAATCTCTGGACGCTCGGAGCTGTGCCGGTCCGAGTCCATACATTACTATGAGTTACGGTTGTGAAGCGTTTAAACAGCGGATTACCAGTTTTACATACTGTCTTTAATATTAACACTTGCGTTAAGCCGTACCAAGTCACCCCAGAGTCACCTCGCTCGGATGAAGAGGATCAAGAGCGAGTTGAGTCTTATTCCGTACAGAGTTGCATCAGACCCTTGACCGAATGTCAATAAAAGGAAATTTCAGTCCGAAACGAAACCCGTGACCGTGAACCCGTGTAATCCTTAATTTGCGTAATTTCTACCTCCTCACTTGCGGCCCGAAGTTTCCATCTTGCGTCAGCTGGGCATGTCGATCAGAAATCCTTATTTTAACCACGGGTTACCACACTCTTTCATACCTCTTTCATTGTACTGGGGTTTGAGCTAACGGCACAGTTCGGCCGATATATGGAAATAAAAACTAACTTAACACGCGTGCTCTTAGTAGCTCGACTATAGGCTACTTATTAGCTCTTGTGCAATCACAGCCAACGGCAGACCGCGGCTACGGCTGCGTCTGTGTTTCTAACGAAATTACGTATTCGAGTCTGGCTGGAGGCAGAAGTTGGTCCACGAACTTCGAAAATGGAGTTATACGTCGACGCCCGTCTATGAAAATCTGCCCAGAAACTATGTGTGCGTAGATACACACCTACAACTGTTACAGGTGATTTTTATAGGTATAGGTATAGGCTATATAAATGAATAATGAGTTGGCAGCTACAACTTAATTGGTCCCTGCGTGAAATGACACTAAACGCTGACAACGTCGATTTTCTACTCGAACGTACAATTTACATACGAAATACTGCATCCACACCTATGAACATAATATGTGCCTTATGTAACGGGGATGGCGAGTAGTTTAATTTCAAGAGTACATTTTCAATGAACACCCGGTACGTTGCGATCTCACTTGAGCGAGAGTGTTGCAACGGGCAAGGCAGTTGATTGGCTTTAAAAAAAAGCCCATCGAACGTAGTCTTTATGATTTATGCGTAGCAGCCTGCTCCGCTCGTATACCCTGCCGTTTCATTCTCTATATACAGCTAATTTCGGAGGCGTTATTTAATTCAATAAGAGGATTCTCGACGGATTTCACGTCCGAATCTTCATTACGCCAAGGAATTTCATCTCCTCTTGCCTAAGCCGTGAAATAATGCGAGGTTAGACGCCCCCAGCTTTTATATGGGAGCCGCACACACGTCCGTATAGAAGCTGCCGAAGACTCCCATAAATTTGAATCGTCTCTTATACTCGTTGCTAATTTCATGCTTTTACTTTCTCATCCCTTCAGGAGGCCTCAGTACAACAGCCATCGTCCTCGTCCAGGTGATAGACGTGAACGATAACCATCCAGTCTTCTCGCCCTGGGAGTACAACGTCACCCTGCGTAGTGACAGCGCGATAAACGGTCCAATTCTTCGACTTATAGCAACGGACAAGGACGTTGGTGACGCTGGTAGAATTTCATACCGAATATCCACCGGCAATGAAGCCGGAGTATTCAGGATAAACGAAACTTCCGGTGAACTATACGTGGAAACATCACGGCAAAGTCTTTTATCAGGGTCACAAATCCACCGTCTAAACGTTACCGCCAACGATGGGGCCGGTCTAAAAAGTCTCAAGGACGCCGAGGTCAGGATCACAGTTTCATCTGCTGGTAATCGTCTCGCGGCCTGCGAACGACCCAGATATTCCATCAGTGTCGATGAAAACGTACCGCAGAGTTCGATAATCGGGAACGTTAAGGCGGCATCCGATTCCGGTAAGCAATCATTTTCATTATACTATACCACTTTCGCAGCTGGTCTGCCAAGCTGATAGATTTCTTATTCAGAAATAGCTGAGAAGAGGTACGCGGTTGCGGTGGCGGTGATGCCCATGGTTATAGTTATGGTGGCGACTCTGGTGCACCGGAACGAATCGTTGACCACGTATTCCACGCCCGTGAGGACCGGTTAGCTTATATAGTAACGTCACGAGGGGAACTGATGGCATGTAAATCATACGAGGAAATCTTCTATGTACTATTCTGCACGAGCCAAAGCCGCGGGAGTCAGTCGCGTCAACGTAGGGGTAGACCGCGGTAAAGGAATTGTCCGAATAGCGATATCGTTGTCACGGGTCATAGGCCACGGAGTAGGATCCCGTATACGGTTTACGGATAGGAAGGTAGGTATAGGTGGCGCGTTGTTTGGGAGAGATCCGACTCCGTCGTAGTACCAGCTAGTCTGCTCTTTGGACATCGGCGGAGGTAATTCAGGCGAGCTTATCGAAAGAAGCTCTAGGCTGAACTCCTTGGGGAAATAAATAAATTTGAATAAAAGAGACGCAGAAATGGGATACGGACGCGCACGCGCGCTGCCTCAACGACTCCGTATGTTTCCATGCAGGGTGCCCCGATGCTCCCAGGAGAAGGAAGAGGGGCACACGTATCCGTGTTTCCACACTGGTGGTACATCCGATGCAAGATAGGCCGCGTCACGACCCAAGCTCTCCTCAATGCTACAGGATCGACTCCCCCGGGGGTAGGCGATGCCAGGTTTACCGAGTCCGGCAGCGGTAACGTTATACGCGAGGCCCCGCGGTGCCACCTCGTGGTAACTCTACGTCGTGGTACCTTACTGGCGGTGGTCGCATTGTTTGCCGTTGGCCCCCGTGCACATATCCCCATACACATACATACGCCTACACAAATATCTTCCACAGGTATTAAACACATATGTGTACGTTTCTGAATAACAATACATAGTCTGCACCACGTCGCATATCAATGTGTTTCTTCTCTACTTCAGTCTTCCTCGAGCAGTTCTAACGTCTACTAGCCTTTTCGACGGCATTATCTGAGGTCAAAGCTCCGCGAGCATTTCGGCGATACCAATTCGCATCAATGTCGAATCATAAACATAATAACTTAATCCCTTATCTGGTCGTTTGGAAAAATAGATAAGGGACATTTATAACGACATGGAAATCGGTTTTGAACAAGAAGGCATCGATCATGCTGCACGGGATTATATATTAACTGTCACCTTTGCAGCAATAAGAACAGCATGCATACCGCACACTCATGCATAGTTGCGGAGTGGTACCTGGCGATAGTTTCAACGGCGTGAAGTCATGATTCTATTTCGACTTGTAATAAATTCTGTATACTTCAATTAGCCGTATACTTTACTGTGTACCGGACGCGAGGTCAAGCGAGTCCTAACTCCGCAAGGGACGAAACGACGTGACGATGATGTCAGCTGCGAACCCCGTTCATCCTGACACAAGGAAAACCTGTTCCCGAAGAGGTGGCTTTGCGTGGCCTTCGCTTGTAATATTTGACACACAGCAGCCAATCAGATTATCAGATTAAGCCAACCGGCTCTGGTCAATCGGCCGATCTTTTAAGTCCATACCGCTACCATTTTTTTAATACCCACTTGCCGCGGTTAAACATAACCACGTCTAAGCTCCGGGGGTATATTTTCTCGTAATCGTTGTAGAGACTGCATTTGACGTTTCGCTAATTTCGTTATTATACAAATTATGGTATAATCAGAGGGTTCCCTTCGCTTCTCTGATCCCCGGGTATTCGTTCGTTCTGGGGAATCAATTCGTGATCGTGAATATTAAATTTCGGTATAAGAATTTCAACGGTCTTCTCCAATAGCGCGGTGAAAATTGGCGATCATTTTCGCGTTTACTTTGCTGGTCCAGAGGCGAAACGAAGTCGAGAAATACGAGACCCAGGCGAAAAGTGAACGAGAGAAAGAGAGACATGAGGACTGAGAGGGTGGAAGGGTGAGCAACAGAAAGAGAGATACAAAGATAGAGAGAGAGAGAGAGAGAGGGGAGAAGACGCCGTCCGCCCGCATAAATCGTCGCGGGCGGATTCCGGGCAGCCGAACGCAAGCCGCCATTGTCCGCGCCTTTTTGCACCGCTCCACTCTTTACATACGCTTTAAATATCACCGCTCGCGACCGCTTTCAGCTTCGCAAGGTGTACCAGCCTACAAGCCCTACCTTTTGATGCGAAAATTCAGAGCGCGTCTAGCGCTGCGATTAGTTTATCGCGATAAACCGCGTCTCGCAACTTTATGACCGTCCTGAATGATCCGGATCAGAATTTGAGATTACCTGACATCACCTTTTCTCAAAATGTCACACCATCTTCTCTCCGATTCGATGCTTCGGTTTCAAATCTCATTCGAACAGGTGATATTCCACTTGCAATGTTCTGGTTACAGGATGCGATACGGACAAATGCGTGTACCTTTGCCAAGCTCTAATTGGTACAGGGACTGTGGGGTAATTATTTCGCCGTGTCTCTCGCGCTGATTGTATTAGCGTCGTTTTATATTCTGAGATTATTTTAATTGTGGTACACAGTCGTTTAATTTATTTATCGAACTCGTAACCTGGACCAGTCCGACTGGAGTTTGACTCACATCGTTAACCATATCCGACCATTTGCTAATTTACAAATCGGTATGGACTAAAAATTGATGAATTTTTGAAGAATCATTAGTGTATATGGTAAATATTTGTACAAATTTTTGCATATTTGACTAAATTTTACCTCAGGCTTAGTCATTCTTTGCATATATATAATACCCCTTGCCGTATCCTTGGAGGCAATAAATCAGATGACAGCGGACGGTTCTTAGGCGAAACAATACAAACCGTTCGACGTCGTGACGCCTTCTGGGTTTCCCTCGCTCCCCAGCTCCTGTTCAGACTCCTGCTAAAGCAGCTACTGCGCGAGCTCCCGCTTTCACCAGACTTGCAAATTTCAATCCTCCTCGTGGTACCGCTGCCACCGAACCTCCGACTCCGACCAACCGACGCCGACCTAACTTAACCGTGCCAAAGATGCGCTCGAGATACCACACGCTGGTTTACCAGTGTCTCCGTTCAACCAGTTCCCAAAGAAATCTCGGTCTGATTTCCGTAACTCTTCGGTAGTTCCAGGAATCCTAAGCGATTCTGATGTCTTTCCCTCGAGTCATACCTCCTGATTTTTCAAATTTATTTCCTGCGAATTTGGTCTTACCGAAAATCGAACTTTAGCCAAAATTCTGCGACGTAAAGGTGGCTCATCATACAGCAACGATTCCTTCGCTGGAAACATTAGCATTTAAGGGAGTTAGGCGGTGGGTGGTAGTTGGTGGACAGGAGGGGCACCGTATGATAATCCCAGCTGGACTCACGAGGGCTTTTGCCTCGGTTGGGTCTCTTATGGACCTCTCCTGTTTATATCATTTTCGACGCGACTGTTTATTGCCAGATGCAAATTTCCGCGCGGGTGCCACCGCTGCGGAACACGCGCGGCATATTTCTTTCGCTTCGAGTACCCCGTGCACGTTTTGGCATAACTCGCTCGTACGTACAGGTAGATATTAGGTGTATAATGTCCAAACGAATAAATTGACAAACGGTGGAAAGTACCCGACATTTTTGGCCTCATTTTTAATTCAATAAGCTAATTGGCCAAAACGCAAGAACACCTTCTTAGAGACTGCAGATCCTATAAGACCAGTGATCCGTTGTCTTGGAAGAAGCATTCCTCGAGCGCCCTGGCGAGATCTCGTTTTGCCATCGCATCGTCTCGAGACTGTAGTCGGTAAAATTTGCGGATTAGCGCCCAGAAGTCGCAAGCGATCAGCGCGAAAGATGTAGAGAAGTTTTGCATCTCATTAGGCGAAGGAGCAGCGATTCCATCCAGAGTTGAACAAGACGCAATCAACTAAGACCTCAAATTCTATAATAATTCTGTCCAAATATACATAGGGGCGACGGGGGCAAAACGGGCACCAAGTATAACAAAAATAATAATTCCGTCTTAATTGAGTTTTTATGATATTCCGACGTATTTTGGATCGACGATAACGCGAAGAAGCAAAAAGATGAATGAAATCCGAAAAAAAAAATGATTCAAGAATATATCATCCTGTTCAGCTTCAGCACATGAACAATTTCACCCATTTTTCGCACTTCTTTTGCGTGAGTAACGTCATAAAACTGATAAAAATCGTCTTTAAGAAAGTTAAGACGGTGCTCGTTTCGCCCCCTCTCCCCTATAGAGTGAGGAAGTTACGTAAGTGAAAGTTTCCTCGGGAAGATAAATTTCCTGATCGTATGGGAGCACCAAATTTGTCCAAAAATTTTCTCACTCAATAGCACAAATTACACAAATAGCGATAGACCCGCGCGTGTTTAAACCTCATCCGCTAGTCTGAAACGAAGATTCCACTTACCGACAAGATTCAACGACGCCGAAGATAAGGAGCATTGCAACGCGCGGGAGAGAGGCGTATTCGTACTTTATACTTACGGAACGGGGAACCTTGGTACCGCGATCTGCGAGAAGCTTGCCGTATTTTTTTTTTCTGTTTCTCTTCCTTCTCCTATTCAGTGAAGGATTCAAAGCGATAGACGCGTATGAGAATCGCATCCCTGTTTCAGCTGCACAGAAATATATACCTATATACATATATATATATATATATATATATGTATAATATACGAGCCGAACAAACTTCGTGTATATGTATATTACGCTCGAGGAGTCTTTATCTTTTCTTTTTTTTTTTCTCCCCCTTCTTATTTTTTTATCTTCTTTCTCCTCCCCCCCTTTCCCTTTCCTCTTTGAACGCCTCGCACGTATCTTCCGACCATCTGCAGATTCCTTCTCCGCTTTACCGCGTTCCGCGATCCTCCCAGACGCGGTATTAGAGGATTTTTCACAACCAGAAGGAGCTCTTCCACGTTTCCTCGCTACTTTCTGATCCGGGATTATCTCACAGATTCTGCTGCAACCCCGCATGCAAAGTAGCGAAAATATTAAACCAGACTTACGCGTCGTGCGAAAACGAAATTTTGACCAAATACTCACAGCTCGCGGTGTTTTTGGTATCTAGTTTATTTTAGCCTGATACTTGGAATTGAAACAGACGATTAAATGCGAAAGAAAATTGACAGTTAATTTATATCGTATTCTATCTTCTTGTTCGTCCAATTATTCGTTACCATTCTACTTCTGATCGATAACCAATAAGTTAGTAGCTTGGAGACCGATGAAAATCTGCGGTAAATTACTGAGGCATGCCAACGAAACGCAGTCGAGTCTTTCTCACTTGTAACGGAATCAGTTTACCGCCTTTAAATTAACACTTGCGGAAAGATCGTTACGGCCAGAGCCCACTTGCATTTCGAAAGTACAGTTAATGAGAAGGAGCTGCTCCAGGGTCTCGCTTTCAGAGGTGAAGATAAATATTGAGGGCAAAATCCAGTGCTAAAAAAAAAAAAAAAAAACGGAAAGAAAAAAAGAAACGGATGAAGAAGAGGAAGAAAAAGAAAAACAGAGCTGAAAAGAGCAGCTAGTTCGAGAAGGGGTCGGACCGGGTAGCTGATTGTGAAAGAGAGAGAGAGAGAGAGCCATACCTCGAAGAGAGGAAAGGTAGGAGAGCGGTAATAAGGCAGAAGGACAAGACAATGGATGGCGACAATAAGACTGGCTCCGCCGAATGGTAAAAATAAATGAAAATAGTAGCAAGCAAAAGGTTTGCGGATAGGGACTTAGGCCCAGCTAAGGCGCGACTGTTATATGGATGTAGGTAATCTCGACTAGACTGCGGCCAAAGCCTGAAGAGAGACTTATAGATGACACGAAACTGGAGGGTGCATTGTGTATACGCATTATAACGAGACATTCTTTGATCAAACGCGAGAATCTCTTGTCGAAAGGAATCCGTTCGGTGATCTTTGGGTAATTGACGTATACGTGGCCCGATATAAGCCGCGAGTTTGAATGTGCGTTGCGGACAGTTTTTAGCTACCTTTCAAACCGATCCACGCGCCTACTTAGTCCAATTACAATTTTTAGTCTCATACGATGATATTCCTATTCCCCATCGGTATATGTGCAAGAAAGTGTTTTATACTGGTATTTGATTGACAATTATCTGTATGAAGGGTTTGAAATAATAAAAAAAAAAGTGGCAATGTCCTTATGCGGATGATAAAAAGGTGGAACCCATACACGTAGCACCTTAAATTCATGGCGGGTCACTTCCTAGAGGCGCACCTGACTACGCGCGTTCTGCACCACCGGCAGGCGTCCGTCTTTCAGTCCTTCCATCCTTAGAGGGACCGAGAATCAGGAGATGGGAGCTCGGAGTCCAGAGTTGGGAGTCGGGACCCCCGTGCGACAGCGCGCCAGTCTCGTCGTATCGCTTCTTCATCGCATTCGTGGGATCGCTGGACGTGGGCTTAACCGGCTAATCATCATTCTTTAATTACAAGATTGTTTTTAGTCCAAGTGTCAGTCTGAAACGACTATTCATATTTAGCCAGGACAAAGATTCGAGTCACAATAAGATCTGAGCGGCAAAATGTAGCAAAACATGAATACGACCGCGGGCAGAACCCGGCTCCGTTTGGTCCCGCGGCCAATTAAAATCGCTAGAATTATGCAAATCCGATTTTTATTCATCCGGTCAAAACCTAACGACTATAAACCGAGGAATTTATGAAAGAATTTCACCTTGTCACCCGAGGTTTGTCTCCAGCTATTATACATTCTGAAAACCCGACGATCCTCGTGTTCGATCTACCCATACCTTGGCCTATACATATGAATAACTCGATGTATATCCACTACCAAGCAACTAGGATGTACCTTAAAACCCGATTAAGTTCATCCATCGGCCTCGAACTCATCCTACACCAACTTAACGGGTCAAAAGTCGTGAGATATACATTAAACGTCAGAATATATGTTCGAACGTATCGATCAATCGATTACCATAATCTCCTCTCCTATAGTCATCCTTTCGAACCTCGCATCGGGTCTACAAAGTTATAGAATAGTCTGGTGCAAGGATATATATTCAATTAATGAATCAACGTGCAGGAAATAATCATTTTCATATACAGAATTGATCTGAATCGTTTTAATTTCACAATTTCTTCACCCTTATGGTGGTGTTTGTAACCTCGGCGACCTTCACAGTCCCACAACGGAGTGAAGGAGTGAGTGACTGAGGCATTACGACGCCCACGAAGCTGTTATCCACTGCAGGAGTCCCCGAGGCTCTGGGTACACCTGACGCGGTTAGCTATCGCGGAGTCTCGACGACTGTATACTGCATACTGTATATTGTATATTGTATACTGTATACCATATACTATATACCGCTGGAGTTTGTAGCAAGGCAAACTTCCCCCGCGTCTGAGAGCTGCTGGGAGGCAAAGCGTCGCGTCGCCTTGCGTCGCGAGAGAACCGTGCGAGATGGAGTCAAGGAACTAGAAATGAATTCCGTTTGCGCGATAGAAAGATATAAAAAGAGGGAGACTCGATATATAGGCGACAGGCGAAACATACGTTCAAACCTGCAACGCACGTGGATTGGACATTTAATAAGGTAGATACGCGGTTCTGCACCACTATCGCGCTCTGACATTCTCCATGGCTACTATCGATATGATATCAAACTAAGAACGATCGAGACATATCTGACTCGAGGTATAAAGTATAATTGATAGAATGAATAATTTTTTAGTAACCGTATGGGGCCGAGGTTGTCGTTTTTCTTGAAATTAAGTCTGGTCTCTGATTCGCATATAAGATATACCTTACCTTACACGTAGCTTTGACTGTATACTTGGTTAGTTTAACGCGTGAGACAATTTCTCGAATTAATAGAATTTGCAAGCTATTTGTCTTCGTTACACCCACGAAGAGGCGAGAGAAGTTGGTTGAGAAAGGAGAGCTTGTTGAGGATGAGGATGAGGATGAGGATGAGGATGAGAATGAGGATGAGGTGAGGGAAGCGAGGTCTGGTGCAGAGCTCTTGGCTGCAGGAGATCGTTCGAGCGTAGAGAGATGGAAAAACGCTTACGTCTTGCAATTGTAATTTATTTAGTCAATAAATACTCGACCCGCTGCAGCCAGGGCGAGATACGCTCTCAAGGTAATCTTATAATGAGTTGTAGCCGCCCGCAAAGCTGTTGTCAAGATGTTGATTTAAACAGGATTTGGATATTGTCATTATTCAAACCGAATGCCTCTTCCGAAGGCAGAGCATGTCGAGTCCGAAAATAAAATATTGTAGGTATGTATATTAAGAGGGCCAAGCGCGCGAAATGCCAAATTACTTTCTTACCTTCAAACGCAGACAGAATTCGCGAAACACGAATCGCTAACAAACCGCGATAATAAATAGAAACTCCGACCGAACACCAGAGGATTCAAGATTCCGCAAACAGTCATCGATTTACATGGGAATTCTCGGGACAAAAAAAAGGATCCTTGCAAAACAGGGGACAATCAGCATCGAATTTAATCGGCTTTTTTCGATCGATTTTATCTTTAAGGTGATGCCAATGTCATCGAGCTATGTCAGGTATCATAGAAATGGAAATAACGTATATGTCCTTGATCAAACCACGGGTGTCCGTCCCTCGTCTGAACGACGCTTTGCCTCATTGCCTGCTCCACTTTTTCACCTACAGTATGAAAAAGTTGGCTAGCTCCAGATCACCAGGGTCATTCGTGCGCTGCGCTGTACTGTAATCTTGAATTTCTTCAAGTGAGATTCAGAAGAAAATTATTACCACGTACTGAAACGATGCTCAACGGGGAACTAGACATGATCCGCAATTCTCATTATAGCTTTACGCTGCTCCCTAGCTATATGAGGAATAATACGTTTTCATTACACTAACCGGTGGTAACGGTAGCCCCAGCTTAGTCCTGCGATGGTATTTCTAGGTACGGGAATTCGTTGCACAAAATTATTCTTTTGACGGACGTTTTTGTGAAAGGATCTCTTATTTTTCTTCTTCTTTCTAGCCGGCACAATATATCTTTCTCCATAAACGCGTGAAATTTATTTCAACATTGACAAATCATCGTCGAATTTCCGTAACCGTATATCATATATGCAACAAGAAGCGTCGACATAATACGTTAGTACAGTATTTTTTACCGACGTTATATATTTACTAACTGAGTTTGATAATACTGCCATTTCCCATGGCTAAGAAACATCATTGCAGTGATCATAGCCTTGTCTCGGTTTTTCGGCGGTGGAATTTCTGCGTCGAGTCGTTTGTTGTCGGGTAGATGTATACGGCGTAGGTGGACAAGGTACAACACTGGTTATATTTCGAAGACCATGCCCATCTCTCTGTCAAATCATTCATCACAAAATTACATCTGCCAGTTGTAATACTCAGCCAATTTGCCTATTAATTGATTTTAAGTAGGAACGTTCATCGTATTATCTCAGTTTTCGTTTTCATTTAAAGTTTGCTTTTTACCTACCTCCTAATTTTCTTTCATTCTTATTTCATTTTTTATTTTTTAATTTTTAATTTTTCTTTTTTTTCTTTCTCTCTCCGGGTTCACGGGGTCGACCCATCGTCTATTGACCATCAATCACGAGGCGATGATGGCTGCCCATGGCGATCGAGCAATGAACTCATAGTGAACAACGTGTCGTCATACCGCGTCGGGTGCGATGAAGATATTTCATGCTTTTCTCATATCTAGGTCGTACATATACATGGAGGATGTATCAATCAATTTACAGACTTTATCGATCGTGGGGGAACCGGATAACTCTTATTATACATTACCACTAATAACTCCGAACCTTAGCAGCTGCACTTCCTGCAACAATAATAACTAATAACCAAACAGGTATATATAGATGTAAAATAAACAACTGCAGTTACAAAAGGGACACAATGATATTCGTCGACGAGTTCACATAAACCATAATACGAAGACCCATCCTTGTAGCAATCAAAAACTCTAAAAGCGTGGGTAAAGCTCTGAGGAAAGTACATAAGCCTGAAATGCAAAAGTGGCTCGCGTCTTTTGTACTCGGTGAAGAGAAATCCGTCGTGCCGGCTGTCGTGCGACAAAGGAACCAGCCAGCTAAGTTTGGACACCCGTCGTGGAATTTCAGTGTCTCAATTACCCTTTCTCTACCGCTATATACAGTAGATGCGAAAACGGTGGTCAGAACTTATTCACGTACATAATACACCTATATGTAGGTGAAAAATCGGACTGTGACGATCCATTCGAGTACTTTGATTCCAATTTTACGGAAACTTTGCATCAGTTGATTTGATTGACGTTAGAATTAGTTATATCGGAGTTCAAACGATCAGATGTGAACTCGATGTAGGTAAATTAGTCCATCGATGTAAAAACTCGGGATGAGCTTTGCGCTGCGAATATAATTAATGGAGAGGGGCACCGAGTGGATGTAGTAATGCGAAGAGCCATGGTTCTTACGTTAATAAGCCGCAAAAGGTTTACCATTCGGTTCGAGGCCTTACGGCGCCCTGAGCGTCATGAACGCTCTGGTCTGTGCTCTCAAGTCTCCAGACTCGAACACGCCAACAAAAAGCCTAATTATGCACAGCGGAGACTCCGTTTATCCCCGCTTGCCGCCATCCAGCCACTCTGTCAACAAGTGAGTACGAATGAAAACGCAAGAAGATCACTTTATACACCCATATACAGGGTGTAAGATTAGAATGATACCCCCGCGTTTCGCGTTTTGCGTATAATTTAAATATTTCGAAGAACCTTGACGATGTCGTATATGTAGACGAAGAATTAGTGAAATTTGAAGGCTCCAAAATCGGGCTAATGAAGCGTGTGATTTTATACCTGGATGAAAATTGTTACCTTGAAAAGTTGTCGGACATAATTTAGTCCGTAAAAATGTTTAACTTCAATATTTAGCCCTATATATGATTTAATTATTTAATGGAGCCACCCTGTACGTGTATACCTTCATTTACGTGGCTATATACATGCGATGAACTTCTTCCACGAGACGAATGAAATACTACCTGGAATTAAAACGATTCCCTGCGTGTTTAACGGTGCAAAAAACGGAACATTAATGGAGGTAGGTACTAGTTCCTAACAGGGGGATCGCGCAGGTTCTATTATCGGTATAAAAATGTCTGGAGAGACAGAGTCGTTGTCGTATCGTGTGTGGCGTTAAAAGAAACACAGTATATAAATAGCGGTATAACCTCGGAGGTAAGAATCCCACTGACCGACTGCGCGATCCTAGTCTATATTGAATTTTAATTTGAAACCGTGATGCGATCACTACAGCTAACATCAGTATCGTACAAACTAAGGAATCGGTAATAGAGGATCATATAAATCTTATCCGCACCTATTCCACGCTCAACCTTCTCACCTCTGTTTCTCCCGTCTAATTCCTGCAGACCGACTATCAGACTCCGACTCTTAACTTTATACGGCACACTCCTGCACGACTGCGCAACTAACAGGCAGGTATATTTGTAAACAATGTCCTCAATCAGCCCTGGTACCCCACTGCAGCCTTAGGCGGGGGCGAGCCGCTCCGCCCAGCCACTACGAACAAATAGATAAATGCTCTCCTAAACGCTAGTCATCGGCCGAACAATATCTTAAGGAAAGCCAATACCCATTCCTACACCGATACGTATAACCAAGAGCCAGTTCTCACACGAAATTATAGCCGAAGTCGATAGAGGCTGATCTGAGAGATTGAAAATAGTCGGGGGTCAATTTGACGTTCCGAATTTTCCAAAGAACGAACGGATCGAAATACCGAATTCGTTTGAGAGGATTTTTGATTCTCAGAAGCATTGAAGTTTAGAACATGAAAATCCGGAAGGGTCGGAATGCAGCTAGCTCAACACTCCGAAAGTCCAGAACCCCGAAAGCCCAAAGATTTGAAAATTTGGGTCTATTTCTCAGGGTGTGAAGATAAAAAATAGTTTACTCTAATCGCGAGATCCCCTTTACGGATACCTGCTTCATCTACCTCAATCGATAACTTCAATATCATCAATATTTGGTAGGATTTTGAAAATTTTTCTCCCGCAAAGTACCCACATCTCAAGTCGATAAATTTGGCCACTTATTGATTTAGATACGATAAATAGATTCCGATTGATTAAACACTGAATGAATGTGCGAATTTCAAGTCTCGGAGACTTGGCCTTTCGGATCCTTAGGTTTCAGAATTTTAAACCTTCGTTATTATTCGTATCAAAGTTTTCAAAAACAGCTATGCAGACTTTCGAGGAAATACCCTTTCGAAATGCTGTGAGTCGATGATATTCAAATTCGGAATTTCTATCCAGCTCCAATAGTCGTTATGCAGAATGTTGTTCATAGGTATAAATCGTCGATGATTTGATTTTACAAAAAATATTTACGATCACAGTGCGAAGATAATGGGAAGTGGAAAACCATGTGTCAACCTGCTAATGATGTGCCTCTAATTACAGGTGGAGCTTTGCGCTTTTCCATCGCTGGTGAAGAGCCTCATTTATCAATCGATCCCAACACCGGACTTTTGCGAACGCAGCTTCCCTTGGATAGAGAAACTCGGGGTAGATACATCCTCAGCATAGCAGCACGCAGCGGTATTCTTGTCGGATACTGTCAAGTAAGTACAGCACACATTCGTTCATACTTGTTGCTGAGGAGTTTTCTGTATTTTAATAAAATCAGATACCCATATTAATATGCACAGACTTTGGATACGAGGTGCAACAAAAAAAGCCCAGGCTCACCTCGCCGACTGCAGGGCTGACCAAATAACGCTTTTACTACTTGTGAATGTGTTTCATTTATTTCTAAGCACATTTCGACACTTCGTTGTAATGAAATGCTTGGAACTGAACGGAAGCCACGTCCAGCTGTTAATTTTAAAGCAAATAATCTCATTCACGGTAGCATAAGAGTTGTTTAGTAAGTTTCCTCGAAAAATCTGTCCATCGCATGAATATTCTTAAGACGAATCGAAATAAGAATAGTATGAAGTGAATCTGTTTGTTTTATTCATCAAATCGTCTCTTCGCCGTGTCTATAAACTCGCCACCTTATATATTAGTCTTGGACTCGAACTTGACCGTAATTCCTTTCCAGGTCGAGATTGACGTGAAGGACGTCAACGACAATCCACCTTCGTTTCCGACTGCGTCCGTCCGCATATCCGTTCCAGAATCTCATCCTCTTCACGCACCACTCTACGTGGCACGTGCCACTGACCCGGACGTTACTCCAGAGGCACCGATTCGCTATCTTCTAACGCAAAACAGCAACGACCTTTTCGGAATCGACGCTCGTCGTGGTCAGCTCTACCTTGTGAGAAGGCTCGACTACGAGACACAGCAGAGGCACAGCTTGTTGATCAGTGCCATGGACGGTGCTGGACTCTCTGCAAATTTCAGCTTGAGCGTCGAGGTGCAGGACGTGAATGACAACCCCCCGGTGTTCGAGAGAAACGAGTACCATGTGGAAATACCCGAGGGCGCCAAGCTGGAATCACAGGTGAGAAAAATCTTCATTACACGCCCGTCGGGCTCCTCCAGCTGCAGCTATCAGAGTCCAGGCTACTCGAGGAAGTTATTTCGCATCATGCATTGCTAAAAATGAACTTTGACCCGGTGCGTGTACCAGGTTTGCGGTGCACGGAATAACCATTCAACATTTAATCTCACCGACGTTAACCTGGATGGTGGAAAAGTAATTAATTCTAAACGCCCCCGATTACGACGCTTTCAAGTGTCTAATATCCCTATTAATTTCCCTCAGTTTTCGACCGATTAAGTTTTGACTTGGCGTATATACAGCCATAACAACAACAACACCACACATATACGCGTACATATGTCCAACTCGTTAACGTCTTTTGCTAACCTGAAGTGAACCCGCGAGACGAACGACTATGCCTTTAAGATGCGATATTTCTTCAATTATTTTTTCATCCATCCCCGGGTTCAATATCACGTTACTCCGTAGTCATTTTTTTTTTTTTTTTTCTCACAATTTTGGGCGTCGATAGAGATTCCAAGAAGAATGATGCCGTAGATCTCTTTCGATGGGGTACTAAGTGAGTTGACGTATAAACGTGTATCGGCAGATCCCCGCAAGTTGTTGGTAGTATCCGGACAATATCTTGGCTCCCGCACAGGAGATCGGGGTAACATGGCTGCCGTATAACCGTAACCCTTCACCCGCCGCGAACTAATAGCATACAGTTAGACACATTACTGGTGGCTTCCATGTTAGGCACTGTTCTAATGATCGTTCATCCAGTACTCTCTGCTCTCCATCTCGCTCTCGGTCCCTTTCGCTCTCTTCATCCATCATTCTGAACTTGGCTTCACTTCCCCCGACACTAACTCCTTCGGCCAAAGCTAGTTTCGTCCAAACTCTCATCTTGCGCGGACTGGAGCCTCTCTACCAGCGTTCTTAGCCTTTGTTTTTCCTCTTTTCATCATTTTTTCTTTTTTTTTCCTCTACTCTCCTTCGGACTAGAAAGTTTGGTGGGCCGGATGGATGGGTTTGTGTTTAGGGACCGCGCGTGGTGTGATTTAATTAATACATGGACAGACGGACGGACACTCGCCTTAGCTCCTTCTCTCTTTCTCTCCCTGTCTCTACTTCTTTTTCTTTTCTCTCTGCATTCTCTCTGTACAGCAGCCTGAGAATGTTTTCGGGTATGACGGCTAGGAATGGAGAACAGTGACCCTGGATTGTTTAGATTGTTCAGACACGCTGATATAATGGACGGTGATGACCTCCTGACTAACGCGAGCGGTCAGCAAGTACTTGGAAATATATCCTTCGCTTGAAACTCGGTTAGGCGTGTCCAGCGACAAAAAGATATTCGACGAATCCCATCTTTGAAACTGTACCTACATCCATATAGCCAGCCTTCGCGGAATCGTACCTCACCTGAAGAAAAATGCGAAAGAGAAAAAAGAAAATAAAAAAACCTAATCGTATTATTCTAATAGAGAAAATTGGTTGTTACAGATACTGCAAGTGACTGCCGTCGATCTGGACACTGGGAACAACGCGCGTCTCAGTTATCGTCTGCAAGGATCACCAGCGTTTCGCATCAGTCCCAACACGGGGTGGATATATCTTGCTCAGTCTCTGGATCGGGAGACAGTAGATCGCTATGCCTTGACCGTTTTAGCCACCGATAACGGATCCCCAGCAGCAACAGCGAGCGCTTCCGTGTTGGTCACTGTACTTGACGATAACGACAATGAACCACGCTTCGAAAAGGAATCCTACAGCTTTGAACTTCTAGAAAATTTACCTGCTGGTACTATCGTTGGTACCGTCAAAGCTTCGGATGCAGATCTTGGAAAGAATGCTCTACTGAGATACTCAGTAATCCAGCCCAACAGCAGCTTCGTCGTTGATCCGGATACTGGTGAGTTTCCGATTTTTCAATAAAAGGATGAACTAGGGTTGGAATGAAATTTCCTTGCATAGATCCATCCCTCTGTACGATTCATCGTTCGTAGCTGTTGGTACAATAGGGTTGTAGTATTATAATGCACGGTATCAGGGTTCCAAGGAACGATGGAAGACCTTAGCAGGAGAGTATGGAGCCGTCAAAAGGCGGGGAACACCTGATTCAAAAGTCATTGAAAGCGATATCCCGAATTACTGTTTAGCGCAACGAATTCACTCGCGTCTTATTCAAGCGTCGCGAGGCTGTCATCGTGGAGTGTTTACGAACGCGGGTCTTAAGAAAATAAGCCGGACCACACCGAGTCCGCGCGATAGTCGCATCTCGACTTATCTCCTTCGTCTTCGTTTTCTTCTTCGATTCCGATGCCGTCATAACATTTAACAATAGTGTTGCTTTCTCTGATCACCATGAATTGTCGAGGCTTATCCTGTGAAGCTGCCAGTCAATGAATCGGAAGGGTTACAATGTGGCCAGTGTGTGGTCAGTACGGTCGATACTGTGGTCAATGATTCCTCTCCTTCATCTTAAACGTGGCTAAAGCCAAGTGCAACAAAGATGAACGCAGAAACAGACAAACACATTAACATTATGATGTATAGGTACTACATACACACGTGCATATCCTCGAAGCCAATATATACATACCTGCAGTATTAAAGAAATCACGATACGCAAAGATACGAATGCACTCGCTTGCGCGCGACCAGAGTTACCGGCGTTCTGAGATCAGCTGGACCTCTCTCTCTCTGCATACCTTTTGCTTCTCTTTAGCTCTCTCAGTTGCTTCGGACACCGCTGACCCCAGTGGCTCTCAAGCACGCCCCCAGCATTATCGCTATTCCCATCGATTCAAAACACCTAACGAACCTTAAGTGGTCGCAAAATTATTCTTTTCAAAATAATCTATACGTCGATAAAACGCTCCAATATGTGTCTTTGTTCAGGAATGAAATGCGAGCGGATTGAAAGGGTAAGTCCCATTCGTACGTTACCGATACCAAAATGGTCTTGATTTGAGATATTAAGAAAATTGTGCGATTCAAAGTCGAATACGATAAGCCAAGGCAAAGGTGAGGGCCCTACCGCATTTCATCTTCAACTTCATATTCCTCTTCCTCTTCTCTTTTCCCGAGAAGGCGAGTCGACGATCTCACTCGGTTTCTTGCTTGCTTGCTCGGTTGCTTGCTCGCTGTGTACACAAACACTCTCATGTTGTATGCCAATCAAAGGAAAGAACTTGAAGGGCCTGCGGACCCACGGAGATGCTGTGTGCTGCGCGAGTCAAGACGCGAGACGCGTGTGTCTGTTATGGTGCTAGGGCCGCGTAATTATTGAGGAGGAGAAAGTGGAAATGCCTTTTTCAGGGACTCTGCTTCTCAGCTATCCTCATGCTTGTAGATACCAGGTATATACATCGGTGTATATGGATACCAATACCTATCAAATATGTATAGTACTATGCCGCGTAACGGTGCGTTACATATTTTCGAAATTTGAAGTTGGTAATTGGGGACGTGCCGGAATATCATGGTAGTGATATGGTATGGTGGCGGTGGCGGTGGCACCGGTTTCTATTATGTTAGTGCGGTTGCGACATTGCTGACTGGGAACAATGAGTAATACAAAACACATTCCTTTATGCAGACGGCCAAAACGTAAATTACGCGTGTCGACAGCTAATAGCTATTTAGGAAATTAATTATTCCCCTTAAAGAAACCTTGATTGATCTTAACTAGTTTCTCGCTACCTAGGCGGAAAAAAAAAAAGAAAAAAAAAAAAACTGGCTATGCTACCACCTCGCTTCCATTCTAGGCCTCACTTTTTGCTCGCCTTCACTATAATAATCGTTCAGGGGGATGGATGGGAAATAATCTTATTGTTAGATAACATAAATCCTAGTTCAGAATAGTATTTTTAATCGAATTCTTATGAGACAATTTCGTCAATTTCATTTATTTAAAATTTTCGATTGTATGTGATCTCGAGAAATGAACAAAATGAATTTCTAATTAAATATAGAGAGGCTATAATTCAACTTTCAAGAATCTTTCTCCACTGACGTTCTCAATTTATTGTGAAACGAAGCGTTTGTAGCAAAAACTAGAATCATAAATACACCGCGAATAGAGTTGCGGGTTTCGCATCGTTGCAAACTGTGCCACATTATAAAAAAACCCTGGCAAGTTTCCCGCGGTTAATTATACTCGTAGAATCGCGAAAGGCGAAACGATGATGAAAGGTTGTATCTCGCAGTTGCCATTTTAATGTCTAATCCGTATTCTGCGTTGCCAATAAGGATCAGAAATATTATAAACGAAAGGGACTGTCGTGCCTTTTGAATCTTGTCCACGTTCGTCATTGTTCCGCGTATGACTACGGAGGCAACGAGACACACGATTTTGTCATTTAGCTGAAGTGATAAAACGGATTCAAGCCTCGTCCTATGATACCTGACGCGTCGGCTGTGTCAAATACTAATTTTTAAATGGCCCTGACTCTCGGTTAACTACGACCGCTGTGTGTTGTCACCTACTAAAATTCCTTTCTTCGGTTTCCCCCGCTACGAAATATACCTATATGTATGTATACATATATAGACACGGCCTATGCGCTCTTCGGAATGCGAAGTAGTTGTCCCTCGAAAGCTCTCCCGCATTCAAAAAGAAAAAGAAAAAGAAAAAGAGATAAAAAAAATAAAAATAAAAGTTATATGTGCTCTAAGCTGCGGGCCGTTGTACATAGATATTTAAACTCGACCAATTCGGATATACATGTATACTTAGGGCTGTCGGAAGAAATTCAATAATTCAATAGTCGCGTTACGCAATGAATCGTTGCCGCGATAGAGGAGAAGAAGAAAAAAAAATAACCAAAATATGGATGGGAACCAAAAAAAAATTGAAATATACGCGAAACTAATACGGCGACAAAAAAGATAGAGGATAAGCAATGATAGGCAAACCGCGGCGTGTTAAATTCAACAGCTAACTTAAACGCGATATTATTGGTCGGTTGGGAATTTTAAAAGCATTCCATTGCTGCGCTTTGAATGCGCAAGGCGCCTCGGCTGCACGTGCGGAGAATCCTCCGCTGCCTCATACATTTCAATCGTTCGACGAGCTTCCCGGCATCCGTCTGTGTCCCTCTGTTCGTCCGTCACGGTTCTTCACATGGATCGAAATCCTGTTCAGTCAAATTTCACACGTAAATATCGTTCGGTCAAATTTTCCGCGTCTCATTCGCATAGCGTCTCCTCTTCTTCTTCTTCTTCTTCTTCTTCTTCATCTTCATATTTTTTTGGCTTATTTCTTATTTTTTGAAAGGAAAATTCAAGAGCGGGTATAACAGTGGGCAAAACTCTGAAGAATAACTCTGTAGGAAGATTTAACCTGACTGCTGACGAAGAGAAGAGTAGAGCGAGAGAAGGATGCTGGGGAACGTGGCCAGCGGCGGAGTCAACAATCCGTGACCACCCCGGCTCGAGTTTGTTGCCGCCCGTAATTCTATTGTTCCGACGTGGCATCATCTCTGCTATCTGCCTCCTCTGATTTCATTCTTTTCGTTTGCCAACCTCGTCCTCGAACGGGCTCAACCCCCGACCGACTTCCTCGATTTCCTTGCAGGCATTTCGGGGCACAAAAGCCTTTAGGGCTAAGGCTAACCTTGAACGGATCGCTCGGTACTTCACTGCCTCGTAATACTTTGGCCTGCAGACCCACCGTGAACACAATACCAAAGTAAATCAGTCTTGGACAAAATCAATTCGTGTAGTAGGTACCTACATGAACGCGGTACAGGGTTTACGAGTTTATTTTCTCATCTGCGCGAAATAAGAAGTAAAAGAAGTAGAATGAGAATAAGGAACTTATATTCGTTCAGCGTTGGTGAACTTGCACGCAGGAGGTTCGTTAAATTCACGATCTACCTCGCCCCTGGATGCAAAGTTTGTCCAAGTCTTTGTCGACACGTATTTTCAAATATTAGTCTCTAGTAATGAACGTATAAGAAACCGCCATCGTTTACGTACAGGAAATATGCATTAGCCCTTTGACGTCGCTGCAGTGTACGTGGCCTCTGGTGTTTGTCCAGATTAATGTATACCAAGACTACAACCACGGGTGTCTCCAGGACCTCTTTGAGGCAGAAACGAATTCGAAATTTTATTAACCCATGTTCATTCTTTTACATATAGTAGTACGAGCCAACTGAGTCAAGTATAGTATGGGCGTAATTTTGAGAATAAGATTCTTTTAACAATCATTAGTTCCCGATCAAGGAATTTTTCGGATAAAAAAATTTACGAAACCTTTCGCACTTCGAGGCGGTAACCCAGTCCGCAATGAAAAGATCAATAGGACGGTTTCGTTTACCGAATATCGAGTCAAATATTATCCCGTGTTGGAGCGACAAGCGAACAACTATTTGTAAATAGGAAATATTTGACGCTGGCTTTTACCATTAGGATTAAACAGATAAAGCAAATCCTCTTCGACTCTATGGTAAATATTCTCTTGTTTATTAACATATTTCGAATAAGAATTAGAATAGTATGGGGTACAGGGTTTATTAGGAAAAAAGAAATTTCAACGGCGTATTGAAAATGACGGAATTCTTTGTCTCCTTGGATCGTTACTTTAGAAATTCCGATGGGTTTGAACGTTTTTTTTTATGAACGAGCCAGGGAACCCACTCGTCGTTCGCGTCGCCGCATCGTCGTCGCCTTCTTGGAAGCGAAAATTGGATAATTAGTGGTGATTTGGCGTAAAAAGTCTCGACGAACACCGAAAAGTGCTCTGACTGGCCTATTTCACCCTTCGCATTATAATAATTGCTAGCGTCTTTTTCTACCTGTGTAGGGAACAGCCTCGGACCGCGTGCTCCGCGTACTAGAATAAGCAGCTTCTCTTCGTTAACAACCATACCTCCTTCATCTATTCAACTCACACATTTCTTACTTACACACAACTATATGTATTCCTATAAGTTTACTGGAAGTAATGAGCTCCAAGTAATTACGACGATAAAGGAAAGTCAGAGAAACAAAATAGCCTCGACTCAGTTATACACGTAGGTATACGACATGACCCTCCTGAGGGAAGAGGGTTAATAAATAATTAAATGCCAGGAGGCGCACGGTTCGGGGAACGATTAGGATAATTTGTTGCGCTGCCCAGGTTGGCGGGTTAGCCTCGCGATGCTACGCCGTTGGCGTCCTGATCTCCTGGTGAGCCAGGTGTGAACGAATCGTTGCATTAAAGCTTTATTGTCCGATTCATTGTTCGTCCAGTTGATACTCACAGTACTATTTCATCTCTCGTTTCAACCGTGATCGGCGATTTCCGTTGCCCGTTTCATTAAATTTCATATTTTCATTTCGGTAACCATTTTCGCCATACAAATATGCGACCACAATGTTGATCTCACAGCGTGAGAATCGTTTGTCATGGCATTGCGCCAAACGAAAAATCCAAAACCCTGTGATATACATTTCATGGTACCTTCAAGGATGAGATAATGAAGAAAGACGTGAAAGAGTATTGACCAAGTTTTTTCATGTCTTATGAATATTCTGTATTTCAGGGGAAATAACGACCCATGAACCACTCGACCGGGAAGTTCGTGCCGTTCACGAACTCGTTCTGGAGGCTAGAGACCAAGGAATGCCATCTCGAGCAGCGAGAGTACCGCTCCGTGTGACAGTGTTAGACGTGAACGACAACTCTCCGGAAATCGTTGATCCTCAGGGAGATGTGGTGAGCGTTCGCGAGGAGCAACCACCCGGGACGGAAGTAGCAAGGGTCCGAGCATTGGACACGGATCGCGGCGAGAACGCTTCGATCACCTACAGTATCCTAAAAGGTGAGTTAGTCATGGCTGTCAGTTAGACGCGGCACCGATATTACGATCTCAAATTGTTAATTTACGATAGTCTTTTCAATTGAACTTTCAACACTTCGTCTAACCCGGATGATGAACCGTGTCGAACGCCAAGATGAACGCGTGTAATGAGCCGATCGCCGATTGTCGGTCCAACGAACAGAAGCGGGAACCAAACGACGACTATCCAACTCGGACAAAACATGATTGCCTCACGCAAACTCCTACTTCATAGTCCATGTCTACCCCGAGAACCACTCTACGTGTAGAAATCGTTTTCGCCACACCTCTTTGTGTCGAAATATTCTCATTCTGTATTTTACCCACTCGTTGAGCAGCTCCTCAAAGACTAAACAACGTTTCAAACAATTTGGCAGACAGATTCGATACCGAATTTTAGCCAAATCGAACAACGATCTTTGACACAAAGGGGGACCATACACGTGTTATCTCGCTATTTTCTTTTACACCATTTTGAATAGAATTCGAATAAAAAGATACTTGAATATCGAATGATTGGAGCGCGGAGCAAGGCGTAGAAAAATGTTTGACGGCATGGCATCAGTAAATAAAATTACAGTATTACCAGAAGATTTGTCACAGGGTCTATTTCGATCGGACGCGTGTATACGCTACGGCGGTACATCAATTTACCTAATTCATCAAACGTGATTTAAAATAGCTAGGAGATTTGTTGGCGAAGAGATGTGTAGACGTTGATTG
Organism: Tenthredo scrophulariae; assembly: GCA_963978835.1. Taxonomy (NCBI): domain Eukaryota; kingdom Metazoa; phylum Arthropoda; class Insecta; order Hymenoptera; family Tenthredinidae; genus Tenthredo; species Tenthredo scrophulariae. The sequence goes on along the minus strand of OZ022230.1, from coordinate 6,267,029 downwards.
ATTTGGCTAGATTTTTGTTAAATTTCGCTTTGATTACAGATCGTGACTCCGACGGTTACAATGTCTTCACCATTGACCCCACCACCGGTATGATTAGGACCAAGGCGGTCCTCGACCACGAAGAACGCAACGTCTATCGTGTGTCCGTGAAGGCCAGTGACGCCGGTCGACCACCCAGACATAGTGTCAGGGCACTACGTGTCGAGGTTTTAGCTCTTGCCGACAACAGGCCAACATTTACAAGCAGCAGTCTGACATTCACGGTGAGAAATTCTCTCGGAATCAATGATTCCCACCTTCTTATAATTTTTAAGTGTGTCCAAAATCCCGTAACTTTCGCTAATCGCATATCGCAGGTCCGCGAAGACGCTACTATTGGGTACACGGTGGGTTCGGTATCGGGAGCTGGACCAAGCGGGAGAGTCGCCTATACCCTGGACTCGCTGACGCCGATTAGTAAGTTTCCAGCTTTTGACGTGGACCGTGGTTCCGGCCAATTGGTAGTCGCACATTCCTTGGATCGTGAGAACATCAGCGAGTACCACCTGGAGATACGAGCCCTGGATACAACTTCGATAGGAAATCCTCAGAGCATAGCAGTATCGGTAAAAATAATCATCGAGGATGCGAACGACAACGCGCCCCGGTGGCCTTTAGACCCGATAACGGTAAGGGTGTCCGAAAACGCGGTGATCGGATCGACGATTTACAACTTGACAGCAACCGACCTCGACAACGGGGCGAACGGTGATCTCCGATACAGTTTAGTCGCTGAACTACCTGGCGCCGGAAATTTCGCAGTCGATTCATTGACCGGCGCCTTAACGCTGGCTCGATCTCTTGATCGCGAAGAAAGGGCCGAGTATACCCTCGTTCTCAAAGCTTCCGACCGAGCTCCTCCAGCTGAACAACTCGCGGCTACAGTCACAGCCCGGATTATCGTCCTTGACGAAAATGACAACGACCCGGTATTCGTCTCGCCCGATAATCCACGCATCGCCGTCACCGACGACCTCCAACCAGGTCAGTTCAAACACGTTTTTAAACAATAGCTTCTTTAAAAAGCTTTTCACTTTTCCCTGATTCCAAGTTGCGATGAAATCATGAGAAATCCCTCGTTCAAATACCAAGAGGTTTCAATCGAGTCCATCATGTTCCTCAGGTGCTCCTTTAGTGAGAGTCGTCACCGTCGACAAGGACACCGGGGACAACGGTCGAGTTTCCTACATAATTACCTCCGGCAATGAAGCAGGACGATTTTCGGTCGGCTATGACTCAGGGATCGTCACTCTAGCCAGACCGATTACTGGTACAGCGGAGCTTGAGATAACTGCAAACGATCACGGGACACCGCCTAGAAAATCTTCCCTCAGACTCCATCTTATAGCCGCTGGTCACGCCGCTGGACCTCCCAGACTTCTACTAGCTAATCCGGTCGCGACGATATCCGAAGACGCTCAGGTCGGAGCATCCGTCGCTTCCATCGCTGGTCCCGCTATGGCTGATCAAGGTAAGGAAACAATGTTAACGTTAAGGAGCAACTGGAGCACTTAACGTTTAATACGACAACTGGTACCTGGACGACATTGTTTTTTTTTTTTTTTTTTGCGAGCAACACGTTTAGCCATACCCTTTGTCCCCGTTCTCGTAAGCGGTTATTGTTTCGGTAGACTTGAGCATAAACTTCTAGTGACTAGGTGAATGTCAATTTAGCGGGGTACACGGTTTGCCGGACTTGGGACTTGGGCCTTGGTACCCGATGGTGAAGTTCGCTGTGCCGTGAGACTAAAATTATAGTCGACCGTTGGTTCTCGGTCCAGACTAGGTACCGGAGGCCCGTATCCGCAAAGTAAACTCGGCGCACCTATGCACAAGATAATCAGGGTGCGCGCGGCAGATGCCCCAGCTAGTTAATAGGAAAGTTCTGCTATGAAAATACCTCGAATAATTGCATTGAATCTTCCGAGGGGCAAGCATTATAGTAAATCTAGCAAAATGACTCGAACCACGGCTATGTAGAGAAAGTCGTGCGTGGAAGGTACACGTGCCTTGTACAGGCCACCTACTACCTCAACTTATTTGTCTTTCATGCAAGGGATTCCCGCCGGTACAATGTTCCCAGGGAACTACGAACCTGTCATCCTGAACCAAGTTTAATGCAGGCACTATACGGTGTTTTACACATATAGCAATAACATATCGCGAGGTTGAGGAACCAACTTTTCAAAAGCTGAGTAACTTCTGGAAATTTAGTTTTTTTACTCAGGGTATGGGATAGGTACCTATACGAAGTGCGTTTACACCAAGCTGCCTTCTGCTCTTGGGCACCAATGAGAGCTAGTCTTTAGAATACTCACTCCTGCGGTAGTCTTTGGTGAGAAGAAGCTAGGGGCCGGTGGACTGCCGTTGAGCAGGAACAATGGCCGCGTATATCATCGTGCCACCGGTCGCCGCTGTACGCGTAGGCAAATCACCACCCTACATCCACCGGCACTACTACGACCACCGCTGATGTCAACCGTACCAACACGCGGAGGCTGTGCTTTGTCTAAACCCGCTAAAAAATCACAACAGCTAAACGTCTCCCCTGGAATTTGAGAATCGAATGCATTAACCGTACGAGAAAGAGATAGAAAATAAGCGTAGTTTAACTGCGAGACAGTCCTGTATCATATACCCGGTGGACATGAAATAATTTTATACTAAATTATACGAAACTCAGATTTTTCATAATTTGAAAAATCGACCGAGACCTCCGAGACCGGATACCGACTGTGGATAAGACTATCGAGTAAATTCGTGAATACATTGTTGCGGAGATTGTACTCGTCTTATCTTGTTGATCGTAACCGTAGTTTGTCCTCGAATGTATTTTCTGGGAATATATTCCGCTTACACCTGACAGCAGTGGTCGAATTAGAGGCAGTGTTCTTATAGAGATCGATAAACTCTGGATTTTTCTCTTTCTCATACTCATTCTTGCGAGTTATTTTGAAACTCTTACAGGCTCGGAGCTCTGGGTATCAATAACTTACGACCCGATCAGTATTCTTATTTCAACCTCGCTGCAGATGTGATAGAAAAAGATAAAGATAAAGATAAAGAGAGATACACTTCAGTGCTGTAAACATCGGCAAGTATTTACCAAAGGTGTGGTAAAGGTAAAGGAAGGGCACGTACCGATTCGGTTTTGCTCAGATCTTTTCGGTCCGGTGTCCTGCTGCAGAGACCAACTTGGTCGCCGTGGTGTCGGTGGCGACGACAACGACCTGGGCCATCATTGGCTCACAAGGTTGCACCGCGAAGATGCGCCGGATCGGATTTCGGCGCGAGCGTTACTCGCCGCATTACCATAATTTATCCAAAAATGTATTCACTAAATTGTATGCCGAAACATTTCTTCGCGCGAACCCTGAGCCAACTTTACGACCAAGTTTCAGGCACCGTGATTCCACTCACTACATTTTTACCCACCGGAGAGTCGATCGAATTCAGTTTTAAAATATTTTCACTTATTTTTATTCTTTATTTTTCTGTCTATTTATTTTCCCAGGCAACGTCACCTTCGATATTCCAGCCGGACTGGCGTCGGACAAGTTTTCTGTCTCACACCACGGTCTCGTCACTCTTCGAGGTACCTTAGACCGCGAAATTACTGGCCATTACTCTGTCCCCATCTTGGCGACGTCGAGCAAACTCTTGGACCTAACAACCCTGGAAGTTCACGTCCTCGACGAGAACGATAACCCTCCAGTATTCAAGTTGGGGTCATGCTACACCCTGGCGATTCCCGAAAACGAGGAACTATCCGTCGTTCATACCATAGTCGCTGGTGATGCAGATGAGGGAAAAAATGGGGAAATATTCTACAGCATAGTCGGTGAGATACTAGTTTCAAATATTCGCACAATTACTATAGAAGGATCAGATTTCCTCTGAATTATTCATAATATCCTTATTCAAATTCCAGGTGGTAACGTGGGGTCAAAATTCAACCTCGATCCCGTTACGGGAGCCTTGTCCTGTGCGAATCTCGACAGAGAAACCATTTCCAAATACGTGCTGACTATTTCGGCTAAAGATAAAGGTCGACCCAGCCTCGAAGCGAGGTGTAACATGACGGTCTTCGTTATCGACCTCAACGATAACGCTCCTACTTTCATCCAAAACCAGTACACCGAGACTCGCCCTCGTCCTTCTCCCCAGAACAACGATTTTGTCAATTTTCGTATTCAGAGTTACGGACAGTACGAACAAAACTACCAGCCCAGCTACGTGTCCACAAGGTATGTGGCAACTATATCCGAAGACGCTGCACCAGAGTCGAGCGTGATGAGCGTGAAAGCCACCGATCCTGACCAAGCAAACAATGGGAAGATCACTTACACCATGGCTGAAGAAAGCACGTGGCTTTTCAGGGTGGACAATTTGACTGGAGTGATAACTACTGCAGGGTGAGTAACTGTTAATTGTTCATTCAATTTAGATTGACTTTTATCATTCTCAAGTATATTTCCATATGTATTTCATACCAAATGTGTATTAATTCAATAACACTTTATTACCGGCAATAGACCATATAATATGACACTGTGGAGCATATAAAGCCATAAAATAGAAAGGAAGATGAAATAGTAGGTAAAGGTACTGAAAACTTCGGCTAGATTATAAAATTATAGAGTCGAATGTCGGAATACAGCCGGTACAAGTTACACATGTATAGGTATATCTGGAGGAGGACAAAAAGTGATACGATAAATTATTAATCCGTTGACATGTTTAATCCATTCAATAAAATTCATCGCTATAGTATAGAATAGGTACCTATATCTCGATTTCCATTACGGAAACCGAAGATGGTATGAGAATCGGAATTCAGCTTCGTATGATATGGGACGAGAGGATTTTCTCGCTCGGAAATACATCGTTTGAAGAATACAAAAATTTCACGATCTTCTCACAGATTTAATTTCCTGTTTATTGCAAAATCGTACCATGCAATAAAATGAAAAAAGAAAAACGGTGTTTTAATTTCCGTCAGACCGTAGAAATTTTTATTTTCACGTTTACGTCAATTGATAAAAATTTTGTCTATGTCATGTATTTGAAAAATCGTGTTAGTCGTGCGAATCAAATTGGTTTTCTTGGCTGCGATAAAATATAGTCTCGTTGTTTAACGTGTTCATCTTTGTAAAAAGAGGGCTTAGAGATTAAAGCTGAAACGCTTGTCGCGAATGTGACAGCGGCGCTCTGGCGGTGGATCTTTGTTTATTAATCTGCATTTCTCGGTCGTCTCCGTGGTTCTCTCCATTTCTCTTTTGTCTCATTCTTTTTTCAAACTCTTTTTTTCATTAGTTTTTTTCTTTTTCTTTTTTTCTTTTATTCTTTTTCTTTGTTGCCCGTATATTTCCCGCCGTCCGAACTTGCGGTGCCACCCGTTGAACGGTCCGATCTTGTAGGCGGGTGGTGTGTAGGGCTGTATGGTTGTGCAAAGGATGCTGCACAGCGCAGGGAACAGGGAATGGCGATTTTTTTGCCGCGAGAACCGTGTGTCATTTGACCGTGACAACGTGCAGCATTTCAATGCGTTATTTAAGACTGCGAAAAAGCCTGATTTGCAAAACCATCCACGTCCATTTACAATATAAAGACAGAAAAAAATCACCTCTTACCGTTTAACCGAGATCATCTAGTCGAAGGTCGTTCGAAATGATTTTTTTCTTTTCCTTTTTTTTTCCACCAACGACTTACCAGAATTACATCATCGTCATCGTCATCATCCAACACTGGCTACCGAATATTCTCACGATTTGGTAACGTCTTTACATTAAACGTTTTTTCATGCCCTCGGCACTTGGTCAATGAGACTGCAGATCTAAATTTTTGAACGGTTCGCAAAAGCCGGCGGCGGGCCTTCGCTGAGCCACGGTAGCATTGTTCGGCTGTCATACAAGCCAAATAGAAGAAGTGGTTTTAAATCAGTCGGTTGGTTGGCTCGCCGGCCATTGCTGCTCTCTTCTCTTCTCTTCTCTTCTCTTCTCTTCTCTTCGCTTCTCTTCTCTTCCCTTCTCTTCTTTTTTATTTGTGACTCTCTCTTGCAAGGGCACAGAGCAACCCTTGTAATGCTCTGTGTTTCTCTTTCTCTATTTGTCTAACATTGTAATAGACATAATAACCGCATCTATCTTTTCTTCTGTTCTGTTCTCTTCTCTTCTCTGCTTCTCTTCTCTCCTCTTCTTGTCTTGCTATATCTCTGTCCGGCGTCTCTCTTCTCCTCGGACATCTCTACGTCCGCCTATCCTGACCAAATCTTAAGCCCGAATGGTCCACGCGACATCTGACTGGAGAAATCTAGCGGAAAGAAGATCTACAGGCGAGTTTCTGTCCCGGCACTCGTTGAGTTATATTTATTATTTGCATATAATTCTTCGAGAGGACCGAACCCTCTCGCGCGACCGAATCTCTGATAGTGATTTCGTGCAGGGGAAGAGTTTATTCGACGCACAGTTTTAGGCTTCGCGTTCATTGCCTTATTCGGGATTTAAGATGTAACGTTTCAGTACGTAGAGTCACCGATCAGGAGAACCGAGAGCCAGAAATCCAGCAGACTTATGGTAATGGCTAGCACGGATTTCTGATCGCTATTTGCGATTTAAACTTCCATCACCCGCTTGAACCCAACAAACTGAATTCAAGCCCTACGACCATATCACAGTTTTTTACCCCAATTTTGATTCCCTAATCACATCAGAATAAACGGCTTTACCCACTTACTCGGAGAAGAATAGGTACAAAGTTAAAGATCACAGTTTACGTTCTTTATCATCTAAATTGGTTAAGGATTTCACGAAACCAAACCCTCTCAAATCGAAATCTAGTTTCACCGGAAGCCGCATTTATCACCGGCTTTCAATGCTGGTTTCAAAAGCAAAGAGTCCCTGCATTCATTGGTCTAAGATCTGCGTGTCCGGGGGTATCCTAAAGCGGCGGCTTGTTCCGCAGTCGCTACTTGGCAGACTAAAAATCCGGTAACAGCAAAGTGCGGCGTCCTGTGCGGTGGCAGGCGTCCTGTTCACGTCCTGTTCACGCTACAATATGGCTGGGCAATAGCGAGCTTCGTATGTGAACTCCCTTATGGAATCCCCATTCAAAATCGCATCACATAAGCTAAATGTGGAATTAAACAGACGACATTCGACCACGCGCACTGTTTGTGTGGCTCTGCATAATATCTTTTGAGATTTCAGAACCGCGGTTATTCCCATAGTATATACACTTGCTGAATTGATCTTGAGAAAAGTCATTCAAAGATTAATCATAGTAAATCATTATTTTTCTTCATATTTTCAGCCCTCTCGATCGGGAGTATCAAAGCGTTTACAATTTCGTCGTGGTAGCAACTGACGGTGGAAGATATGATGCCAAAACGACATCAGTTCCAGTGCAAATCACCCTGACTGACGTGAATGACAACCGTCCAGTCTTCACCGAGTATCCGTTCCTCGGTCATGTTGCGATCGGTTCACAACCAGGACGAAATATTCTGCAGGTAAAGGCGACAGACGCTGACTCGGGTATCAACAGTGAAATCGTTTACTCCTTTCCCAACGAGCAAGAGAAGCCAAAATTTCGAATACACCCAAACTCTGGTATCGTCACGGCAACCTCCTCCCTCGCACAGGAAAACGGGAAGGTATTTTACCTGGAAGTATTGGCCAAGGACAAAGGAAATCCACCTCATAGTGCCACAGGACTGATAGAACTTCGCGTTGGCGAAGTATCGGAGCTCTCGCCAGTGCTGAAGTTCCAAAACGAACCTTACGAAATTGTGATAACAGAAAATTCGCCTTCGGGTACTGAAATAATCCAAGTAACGGCAGTCAGATCAGACGGTAGACGCCAGCACATATCGTATTCGATCGGATCAGGCGATGACTATGACACGTTTTCGATCGACGAAGATTCTGGCCTGGTTAGAGTCAACGATCCGAAGAGACTAGATGCTGAATTGTGGAACAATGCAGTCCCGAAAGAAGAAGAGGACGCGAGAAGCACCTGGCGCAGATCGATGGACGGTCAACAGACCAAAGAAGAACCCAGAGAGTCGGCGACCCACACCTTGATTTTAGTTGCGAAGACGATTGGCCCAGAACCCTTACTAGCCTACACGAAACTCGTGGTCAGAGTATCTGACGTGAACGACAACCCTCCGATATTCACGCAGATGCAATACTCAGCTACTGTATTGGAGGGAAATGCGAAAGGAAATTTCGTCGTTAAGGTGAGTGGAGCTCTTCAGGTCGAAGACTTTTACAGTCATCAATTCGCCGGGATCTCTCTGCATAGAAAATTCCGTTCACTTCTAGAGATAATTGAAACCACTTTTTCCCTGTGAATTTAGGTCTCTGCTAGCGACGCTGACCAAGGCCTAAACAGTCGTATCCTTTACCACATCGTCGACGGTAACCCGGACAACGCGTTTACCATCAGTCCACCCTACAGCGGAATTGTAAAAACAAACATCGCCCTGGATCGAGAGATTCGGGAGAAATACAGGCTCACAATAATCGCGACTGATCAGGGAAACCCGCAGCTTACTGGCACCGCTGCTCTGAGCGTAAGAATCATCGATGTAAACGACAATCAGCCAACATTTCCAGAGCACAGTATCATCTCGGTGTCCGAGGGTAAGTCAAGTACAATTATATGTTTAATTTTCACTTACGAACAATTAAAAGCGGGAAAAATCAATCAATTGATAAACGGACTGGGTTTTCTTCGACAAGCTTTCCTGTCTTTGAGAAAGCTCAATAAAAAGGTTTACCTTCTGACAGTCGATCTGGAGATTACGTGATCTCCTCACATGCTAGATAAATTCTTCGAGGTCCACAACACCGCGGAAGGCGGATGCTCTTCGCGACAGTAAAAAAGAGAGGAGAAGACAAAATGTGTGTGAGAAAGAGAGAGAGAGGGAGAGAGTTAGGAGTGCTGCTCTTGAAATATAAAGTTAAGTGGTAAAGGATTTATGCCGACATTAAAGTCCAACTGTTGGGAACAATCTGCATAACTTAGCTGCCTGGACCGCTACGGTGCAAGCTCTACTCTCTGTGCCTCTCTCTCTCTCTCTCTCTTTCTCTGTTTCCCCTTCTCTCTTCCTCTTTCTATCTATACCTATATCTCTCTCATCTTTCGGTCGTTCTTTGTACTCTTTTTCTTGAGCCACCGATATTGTTCCCCATTGACAGATACAATTCAATGGGCCAACGTGACCCGGTGGGGACCTACGGTGGCACGATTTAACGGGCCAGTTAATATGACGTTTCTCCTTGACTCAACTTCCTGTCTGAGCGGTAAAAAACGCCATCCTATTGTACCTTCGAGGTCCTTAGCCGAATTTGTTCGAACGGGTACGCGACCCTTATGCTTGATGATTAATTTTTTGTGAATTCGCCGTTTTTTTTTTCTTTTTTAATTACTTTCAATCCGAAATTTAATAACGAGGCTTGATGATACTTTCGGTTTTGAATAAAGTTCAAACGAAATTTTTTACGCTCATAATTCATTGGGGAAGTAATTCAATCCGTGTATGCTGCCGTAGCTATATGTGTAATAGGGCAAGGAATACAAATGGTTATACCTAAGGGTTTCCGAACCCGTCAAAAGGAAGTTATATTTACGGAACTGAACCCGGTTATACTCGGTATTCGTAAATCACTTTCAACTCCACCCAATTCTTTCGCCTTGTGTATATGAATATGAAAATGTGAATCCTTGTCTATAGGGATGTATATACCTATGTATTCGCGAGCCGGTCGATGCCGCCGTATAAGTTACCCGCTCAAGAGAAATAAGAGCACGAAATGAACGAAGGAGAAGTTTCTTAACCGCTATCCAATCGGATTCAAGAATTCACGCGTGTCTCTTTCGCCGCTTATAAGAGTGCAACAATCACGCCTTGCAATCACAACGTAATTAAAAAGCGGTTTGTAATTTCGTATATGTAGCTCGGAATCGACGACTGGAGGCTGTAACTAAATGAAATTTCTTCACTCCTCGCTTATCCGGGGCCCCGCGATATTTGCCAAATTATTTCAAATCACTCCAAAGCCAGATTTACGCAGACAGCCATAGGCCATATATCGCAATTCAACCGGATACATCCGAACCAGAACATCTCTTATGCATTCAATATATTTTTCATTCGGTAACACGAGGGAAGGACTTGGACCATTGCAGCCCGAATACAAAACTCTCTTTCGAGTCTCATTGCTCGATTTTTTTTTTTCGACGCGCTTATTTATTAATGTAAATTAAACGCGTTCAAATTAATTATAACGATATTGGTATTTTTTTCGCTTATTTTCACGCCGCCAAATTCCGCACCCCGCTCTGTCCCTCTCTCTCTCTCTCTCTTCTCTTCTACCGGCCCCGAGTCCATTGCATCCCATCGCATCGGTCCGTTTAGCATCCAATATTTCGGGAGTGATTATTAATAGTACCCTAATATAGGGGCCCGAACTGCCTCGCCAATTTATTCTGCACCCGCTCCCCTCTCCACTTCACTTTTTAATTTCACGAGCATTCAATGCCCGATGATGGGACACCATATTCCGCAGCTGGGCAATCAACGACACCAGATTAATATTAATCAGTTATACTGATTTCAACATTTCCATATATGCATAAGACTTCGGAGATTACTTATCTATTCCAAATAACTACGACCATACCTTTTACGTTCAATTAATTAATATCAGTCTCCTTGTGCACTGGCAACGGGTTGTTCATTTTTTGAGGGTCAACACACACAACCACACGCACACACGTCGACATGCGTTTGCATGTATGAAAAATGCGGCCAGCATTGTATTAACATATGCCATATAGCATGTAATAAAAGATACCTCAGCCAAGATATCGGTAGGCATCGTCGACCGCGCGGTTTGGTGTCGATGCGGTTCAGAGAGAGACCGAAATATATGTTTAAGAAAAGAATAAAATGAGACACAAAGTTAGGGGGGTCGGGCAGTTTTCGATGGGAGAAGTGGCACGCGGGAACATTGCCCATATATTATAAACGGCTGTTAATGTCCAAATCGATTTTGGAATATGCGGCCCCCTGCGTGCAACGCAGACCCAAAACTTCCTCTCTTAGCTTGTCGTCGTTGAATCTTTGCATCGAGGTTCTTATATCTGCCTTACAGCAACAGCAGTAATAAACCGAGAGTTAAGGAAGCCGACGTCTTTGATGGAAACAATTTTCCCATTTATGTACAAAATTTTGTACTGTTTTTTTTTAATTTCTTCTTCTTCGTTTTTTACCCTACACTACGTGGAGTGTTAGCCAATTTGATATCAACTGTACTGCTTTGACACATACTTCCAGACTCTCTCTTTGACTATAGCACTGAAAGAGATTGAAAGATTGAATGAAACGATACGACGAATTCAATGCATGTTAAGTAACTTTAGCATCCGTACGAGCTAACACATGGCAATGCGAAAGAAAATGAAACTGCAATCTTTTGCAACGCAGTGTATTTCGCATTCGTTCTCTTATACCCGGCCAGTTCCACGATGCGATACGTAGGAAACAATCAGACACTAACAATACCTGCAAAGTGGTTGGATAATGCAACCAGCTTCTAGTTTATACTCAAAGATACACATAACTCATGCATACCAAATGGAGATTTGAATTCACTAAAAGGTAACTGCATGTATAAGACGCAGGATATAATGATTATGAGCGAAAACTTGATGGAATTAATTAATTATTCATATCTGTGCTGAAGCCTAAAGTGTAATTCCGCATAACTCAGACCGCAGAAACTTTAAACGTTTTCGTATTTTGGATCCAACATGTCGGTACAATTGTCAAATTTTAATTTACCAATTTATAAAATTAAAGGTGTTCGCTTTTCAGGTACCGAGGTAGGCACCGTATTGACAATGATCACAGCCAACGACGTGGACAGTTCACCAGCCCTGGTTTATCAGTTTGGTAACATCACACGTCCTGGTCCATTCAGCATAGATCGATACAGCGGCAAAGTAGTACTACGGAAGAAACTCGACGCAGAAACGCAGCCGGAATACAGCCTCCGGGTAATGGCCAGTGACAGCATCCACGAGGCATCTACTGAGCTCACCGTCAGAGTTACGGATCTGAACGACAATGCTCCAGAATTCCAGCAGGCTGCCTACTCGGCTTCACTTCCAGGTTGGTTTTTTGCTCGATTTTTCATTCGGTTTTTTCTTTTTTATTTTTTTTTCCATTTTTTGCCTCCGTTTTTATTCAAATCGTATTTTTCTACCGGATTTCGGTCTTCATTCAACACGATATATTAACGGCGACGACACTCGACACTCGACACTCGACGCCTCGAAGATTTGCGAAACTTTCGATCCGGCTCAGCTCAATTATGTAGACGGGGATTACGTTATTGTATGTTGCCGTTGCTCAGCGGTGGCCTGCCGGGTTATGTCGCACCAACCTGTCCACCGATTTGATTTTTTGCCATCCGACGCGGAGATGCAATTTCGCAATAATCGGTGTCACGCGCTATATATCTCACTCCGTCGCGGCCGCGGACGGCCCAGGCCGGTTCTTCCTCAATCATTCCTTTCTTGGTTCCTTACCACGCTGCGCCGCGACTTCCCACTGCAGCTATATAGCTGTAGCCCGGGTATCATCTCGACTTTCGGAAGTCAATTCGCACCTTGATCCACGACTTTCATAAATTCAGGGATTTAGGGTTCGCACATAAAACTTATAAGTTTATATGATCATTCGTAAATCGACTAGATCGTGGGCCTCGTATCTTGAAAATAGGAATTAGTGCATTAGTTTGGGAGATGAAGATGAAGGACTCCTAAACTCCTTGGTAGTCCTAAACTCCAATTTACACCCGGCGGAGATAACACGTGTGGAAAAATAACGAATGATGAAAATGAGTGAGAAAAGGAGAAAGAGAGAAACCAGAGGTTGGCGTTCGCGATTTAAACTCTCCGGCGAGTGCGAGCGAGAAGAGATGACCGGGCAATGCTAGCCGAAGAGAGAATACGTCCCACATAAATAAGTCCCGCGACACCGCGTTTGTGAAGCTGGAGAGCCGCCTCTGAGGACGCGAGTAGGTACCTACTTCCAGCCACACGATTGTTTAAGACGGTTTAAAGCTTATTAAAAATATACAGACGTACGGCAGCGTAGCTGGCTTATAATGGTAATTTAAAGAGGTAAGAACTTCCCACTTATACGCCAGCTTAAGAGCCGGTAGCCAGAGAAATTTGTTTCATCACAAGCGGGGACATGGTTTTCATAAACTTGAAAAGTAAGACAAATATAAAAATTCCGAAATACGATAGATCTTGTGTATATAAGATGTGGATACAAACGCCCACGTTTGTTCGTTCAGAAGTTGAAATGTAGATATATATATATATATATGTATACCCAGTTAACTTACGTGAAACTGCAGTTAGCGTAAAGATTGTGCAGCTCAAACGCGAGAAGACCGCGAGTAGGTGTACGTATGCATGTATACATACCTACTGACGCGATGTATTATAATAATTCTTCCTTTTACGGGGAATTAAATGTTTATGCTCTAAGAAATTCACTTTAATGAACTGCACAAACGTCGGTGCTGGTGGGTGCTCTCTTCCACACGATTCCGTTCCCCATTGCGAGGCACAGCGCGGTGCCGGACACGGGGACCACAAATCGTTCGCGACCCGACAACGAATGGCGTTGTGCATCGATAATTTATGGAAAATGTTCCGGGGTCGTGGCAGTCCGGGGACGACTAAACGGGCCCAAAAAGGGGCCGGGTATAGATACAGCTATGTATTTATATTATTTCCCCTGCGCTCATACAGCACCGATGTCTTCGTCAGTAAAAGTACTGCAACGTAAACCAAGCCCATTCAAGATATTCATAACTCGCAGTTAGTCAGATTTAAAGAAGGGATTAGGAAATGGAACGAGAAAACACGACTCAAGTTTGCAAAAAAAAAAACCGAAAAACGAAAATCGTGCGAGGAAATATACCTACAGCAATTTGGCAATGGCCTGTGTTCAGTATGGATACCAAAGTATACGAGTCAATCGCATGCATCTTGGTGAATTTTGTTACCGTTACCAAATTTCGTTTGGCGAAGAATTGCTATAAAATTGGGGGGTATAAAGCTTTAGCTGGAAATCGTAATTCATAGGCGGTCTTACTCAACTCGTAATTATTCCATCTGTCTTGGTGAATTCTTGGGAAGTACGGGCTCAGCCCTCATCTCATCCTCGAGGACCATCTTCGTAGCTTATTCCAGAGCCGTTTGGCTCGGCGGGGCCTGGTTGGCACATTAATGCCGAGTTATCCAACGATTTGAAACGCATCGGAATGATTTTTGTGCACCACGCCGGCCGCAGCCCTTCGCTCCGCGCCGTGCCGTGCCGCGATTTATACAACTGGTTATTATTTCATACTTCCGTTCAGTTGGTGTCAGGACAGCTTATCCTCCGGGGCTGGTCTCGCCAGGTCTGTTTGTCCTCCCGAGCCTCGCCCGGCAACGCTATACAGCTCTACGTTCGAGTGAAAACAAAAAAAAAACCGAGAATAAAAAATAAGCGAAAAATACTTCAACCCAGCACATCCCATCTTCAATATGAAGAGAGCTCCTCATATATGCAACGTATTTACACGGGGTGGTCCGTTATACACTACGCGGAAGATCATCTCGATGAATATAAATAATATACTTGCGAAAATGCGGAAAAGAAGGGGAAATTATTTGAACAATTTCAAATACGAACTAAAATGACACCAATCACAGTATCCAGTAGGTATTGCGATGGTTTTGTATCTTTATTCGTCTTCTTGTGAGGATTTTCCGTCTTGTACTGCGTCTGCGAAGAGCATATTAATTTCAATCCCAGCTATGAGGCGTTTAATTAGTAAACTCGACGTCGGTATTTCATTACTTGTTCAAGAGACCTTCGCCATGCTGTCAGACACCCGGCACGGAAAGGTCATTGCTAATCCAGCAGAATATTAAATCAGACTCATAGTGATTAATTAATTTGGGCGCTTAGCGTATAATGTGTACATACAGGAATTATAAAGCTAGAAAGGCGATTAACAAAGTGCATATCATCAACTAACACGTTTTTGCTCAATGAGTGTCCCAGGATACGTAATGGGATTCGAAAAAGCAATGAATAAAAAATTCCCGCGGGTATTACACGCGTTTATATGTTACCCACCTATACGTGCATTATACACATACATATCGATAAATGTTCATTCGTTCTTCTTCTTGTTTTTCTAGATGGTCGAGGTGAGATACAAGAGGTCCTAGCGGTCAACGCAACGGACAAAGATCTTTCCGAAGAGAACTCCAGAGTTCGATACAACCTGGTCGGTCCGGTCAAGGGATTCAGCGTTCATCCAGAAACGGGTATAGTGTCAGTAAACAGAACCGCACTTCCCAGGCCTTTGCCGAAGGAAGAAAAACTCGCAATAGTCGCCCAGGACTCTGGAAAACCGTCATTGTCTTCCGTCTGTGTGGTAATCGTGAGGCTAAGTACTCTGAAGAGTTCTCAGCCCGGCAAAGAGTTCCGAATAAACGTAAAGGAGAACACAGAACGAGGTGCAACGCTGATGCGATTATCGGACATCGATTTGATAGACGGAAACGTAATATCCGGTGACGAGAACGGTCTCTTTGAAATTTCCCGCGGTAAATTAATCCTGGCTAAGAATCTTGACAGAGAAATAAAAGACCGTTATATTCTGAGACTGGGATCAAGGAGCGAGAACTCTTCGGCGTCCGTTGTTATCGTGAACGTTGAAGATGTTAACGACAATTACCCTGAATTTGATCATAAACTTTACGAAGTTGCAATCAAGGAAGACGCCGAAAAGGGAAGCACAGTCGCGGTCGTTAGAGCCAAGGATTATGACCAGCCTGGTACGCCAGCCGCTACCATCACATACGACATTACTTCCGGCAATGACGCGGGCCTATTCCGTGTCGAAAAAGCATCCGGTGTCGTACTAGTCAATGCTACTCTGGACTGCGATCTTGGACCAGAAGTTCACGTGCTGGTAGTAATGGCCTGCGACCTAGACCGATCAAGGCCACTCTGTGCGCTGACAAGACTGCGAATACACCTCGAAGACGTTAACGACAACTCCCCAAGGTTTCCGGTTTCAGAATACCTCGAATTTGTTGGTGAAAACGAGCCGGTTGGTACGCGAATTTTCACAGCAAGAGCAACAGACTTGGATCGCGGTATTTTTGGGGCTTTGAACTACTCTATAGTCTCTGCTGCCGCTTCTGGCTTTTCTGACATCGACGATTCCTGGAGACTTTTCGCAGTCGATTCTAAGTCCGGTCTGGTTTCTACGAGGGCTGTATTCGACTACGAGCAACGAAACCGCTACGCTTTTACTCTATGGGCTACCGATACTGGCGGTAGAACTGCGGCCGTTCGTGTACGCGTCGAAATTGACTCCAGGGACGAATTCTACCCTCAGTTTACGGAGAGGATGTACAAGTTCGCTATTCGCAATACCCTCATTCTACCTGGCGCCGTTATCGGGCACGTGACAGCTACAGACCGGGACAAAGGCCCGGATGGACGAGTAGTCTATCAGTTAACATCACAGCATCCGTATTTCAAACTCAACAGAACAACCGGCGCTTTGATAGTCAAACAAAAGCTCATAAACGTAGCTGAGGAATCGCGACTCGTAGTTTCCGCCAGTTCAGGGCGACAAGGGTCCCTCTCGAACATGACAGTCGTAGAGATTTCTATCGATGAATCTGCCGCAGATATTGGCTCAAATATGGCTGTTGCAGCTGCCGGTGGCCTCGCCGATTGGGCATTAGGACTTCTGATCGCTTTGCTGTTGGTGGTCGTAGCTTTTGGTGGAATATTCTTGTTCCTCCACGTGCGAAATCGCAGACACAAAAAAGGTGCGAAACCCGGCTTGAACGGCGAGAGCACAGTCACCACTTCGAACAGCTACGTTGATCCTAGCGCTTTTGATACGATACCGATCCGAAGCGGAGGTACAGCTAGCCAGTTCGCACCACCAAAATACGACGAGATCCCACCGTACGGTACTTCCGGTCAATCGGCACAGCAACAAGCAACTTCTGAACTTTCCGGAAGCGATCAGTCCGGATCTTCCGGTCGGGGATCGGCCGAAGACGACGGCGAAGACGAGGAAATAAGGATGATCAACGAAGGACAACAGACCGGAGACTCTGCCAGTGATCTTTCCGTGCACAACACTCAAGAGTACCTCGCGAGACTTGGTATCGTTGATCCTCCGACTGGGACGCCTAGGAGACCACCGGAAGCCCTGCCTTTGGACAGTCTGCATCTCTTCGAGGATGAGACATCGACTGAGGCGGACATAGCGACGTTAATTTATGGGAAAATCAGCGAAGCTGGACGTCCAACGTCTGGCCTCGAGGCACCACAACCTTCGATGAACGGGTCATTGAGCTCGATAGTTCATTCTGAAGAGGAACTGACCGGTTCCTACAACTGGGATTATCTGCTCGACTGGGGACCCCAGTATCAGCCACTGGCTCACGTCTTCGGTGAGATCGCGAGGCTCAAGGACGACGCGGCTAGTGTGCAGAGCGGAAATTCTGGTAGCAGTAAAGGCAAACCAGTCCATAAAGCCCCGCCACCTCCGCTACTAACTTCTGTAGCACCAAGATCACTCGCGGCGCCAGCACTTGCCAGAGGAATTGTACCTAGATCACCTATCAGTCATGATGGTTCGACTTTTCCTTCGGCAGCACTAAGTCCTAGCTTCTCGCCATCGCTCTCTCCTTTGGCGACGAGGAGCCCTAGCATAAGTCCACTCGTCCCTCCGGGGGCCCAAAGGTCGAATCAAGGTCCACCCAGAGGTATGCCAGTCTCTGATTCGGAATTAAGGATTTAATGGTAAGGAAAATATCGCCGAAGAAGAATAATAAGTTAATAGGGTAAAGTTTACAATTGTTTTTCCTTATCTTTGATACGGACTGAACGTGAAGTACGAATCTGCGATGGTTTTCATTCCAGTTTTTGAGTTTGTGGTATTATATATTATAAACTTGTGCGACAAAAACTATAGTTCACTTTCTTTTTTTTTTCAATTGTGAATTCGTGTCGTTAGTTCTCAGCGATCGTGTAAGTTTGTAATAATGTTATGTAAATATTATAATAAAACGACTGAATGATATATAGGACTTAGGAATATCAATTTTCGACGCGAAATTTCATCGGGTGGAAATAAGTAAATACGTACATTGTGATTTGAGTCGTGAGAATAACTCAAAAGTTGGTATACTCAGTATTTTGTAAAGCTTAAATAAATATATATTTAAAAGTGGCCATATATATACTATATAGGACGCTTAATCAAGAGTCTGTCCGTCCAAATAACTATATGATAATACAGTTGTTGGTTTTTTTTGGTGAGTAATATAAATCAGCGGTTGAATAAATTTTATATATTCTTGCCTGAATGCAGCCACTTTTCTATAATATTTGTACATTATAAAACTATTACTATTAACTAAGGAAATTATGATTAATAAGTGTAAAATATAAAATAATTAAGAATATTATATTATATTATATTATATTATATTATATTATATGTAAACGAGGAATATGCGAAGTGTAGGTATTGTCAATCGTATAACGGAGCCGCAAGAATGAAATTTATGAAATTGTATATAATTATAATAATAAATTGAACGATATATCCATTGAGAAGATATTTAAACGACGCTATCTATAAGAGACTATGTAGCTTTACGAATGTGGTCAAGTTGTATAAATATTCCGAGTTTAAGTAGCCCTGTAAATATATATTAGTTATTTTGTTATAATCAAAAAATAGACTGCCACTTTATAGCTGGTCTGGTTTCACTGTGTTTAGTTATCGGATATTATAATAATTAGTTGAAGAGAAAGAAAAAAAGAAAATAAAAATAATAACAAAACGTGCAAAGAAATAATTAATTGCGACAGTGACGAGTCTACTGTACATGTGATTGTTATAGCCTAACGAAAGTATAAGTTAAATTATTATTGAACATAGGGAAACCGTCCTGTTATACATATTTCTTAATAATATCCACGACCGAACTGATTTGAATCGTGGTATTCTTGAAAACTCTCTTTCGTTCTTGTATACAATATAGGTATATACAATTTATACATCCGCACGCAGGCTATAGTAGATTTCAAATTTTCAAATTATGTATTTTATGTAAAATGACAAACGATGATGCGCGTTGACATGGATTATTATCTTGCAATACGCTAAAAACTAAGATATCACTCCCACTCCCTACCTTCCCTTCTGCATATTATATTTTGTATAAAATGTTTTCCCTCCTGTACAAAAATGGTTTTTTTCTCACTTTTTTTTTTTTTATTCTAAACGAAACTGCCACTATTGTGGGATTAATAAATGAATTTTGTAACAAAATTATTATGAACGAAGTTTATTCTCCTACCACACCATTAAGTATACTATACTTACTTTTATTCATTTATAGAAGTTTAATAATAAACAATTAACTCGAATTCTTACACTATGGAAATAGTTTTATTTAATCGAAACGATGGTCAGAAACCAAAAGACAATTTTAAAACAATACTAATCACATATAGTATATTTCAGTCTCAAAAATGATACATTAACGAAAATTTGTAAAAATATCATGAGATGTGTAGTTGTTGTCAAACAATAATATGTGCCTATGTCAAACGTGGGAGGATTCGTCTCCGTTATCTGCTGCCATGGCTTCTCGATTCTCGTAAGCCCAAAAGCCATGAAATTCTATCAAGATGCTAACCATTGTATCTCCTTGTCCACTGAAACGGAAATCAGTAGAAAAATCGTTAGACTGCAATTGCAACGAACTATGCATTTATTCAATACCGATAACTGGAAAAGTGTACAGCTGTGTACACAGATTACCCCAAAGTACAAAAATCTCCTTACCAAGATAAAAGATCTTGTAATGTGATCCTACAGGGATCAGCCGGTTTTACCATGTCGAATATTTCATCCTTCACATCCTCAAAACTCACTGGCTCCTGTCCATGCATTGTCATTTGCTCCTGGATTGCCTGAGAGAAGAAATGAATATAATTTAATCATTATCATCATGCGGTAGTAAAGTTTCTAGACAAAGAAAATCGATATTTTAATATTACTGAAATCAAATTAGGTATGTAATGATTATAATAAGGAAGAGACATCAACCAACTCTAAAGAAGTAATTAAGACAAAACGTGTCGAGGTATCCACGGTTATTAATGTCCAAAATGCGGAATAGGTAATGAAGACTTTGTGGCTCGTGACGATTTTCCAAAGCAAGAACGAAATCCAGGTAAGTTTTATAGTCCATCTCACCCTCGTATGTTAAACACTCCTGGAATACCCGCTCAAGGAAGACTCCTGTGAGTGTGCCAGTGCCGTACCTTGAGTAAATAGAATAATCAGTAAAAACCTTATGTACGATGATCAGATGAGCAAATACTTAAGTAATTTCGAAAGATGGAAAAAAAATATCTCCTTTTGTCATTTAGTTCTAATGATTACCCAGAAAGTTCTTCTTTGTTAAGCATTCCATTGTGATCTCTATCGAGGTTGAGATACTGGCCATAAACTTTCAGAGCCGAAGGAGCAGAGAACCAGTTAGCTTCTTGAAGATCTTTTGGCAGATCTTCGTCTCTGAGCTCTAAAAGATCGTCGAGAAAACTGCAAGCTAGAATATCCTGTATTCTTACTCTTCCAGTTCTCAACGGGTCTAAGAAAAACAGGAATTTTCTCACCGCAGTGCACACGTAAAAGGAATGAAAAGATTTTTCCAATCCTTCGAGCTGTGGTAACGTCGGAATCAATTCCAAAATGTAATTCTCCAAGTCCTAAGAAGAATTAACCATTATCATCGTTTAATATAGTCACTAGATAAATTCACTAAATGGTCGATTCTTTATAAGGGAGTATACTCTACTGTTTTTTGACCGCCTCAGATCCAATGTGGATGAAAAACATTATAAATTATGTTCGTATGATTGTAAAGATTGGAAAATTCTATGAAAATAATATAGTAATTGTAGAATGCTTCGTATACAGTTTATTAACTTGAATCTGGAATGGCCAAAAAGGGTGCTTCTACCCTATATAACACGACGATGATAATTGGGCATAAAATCTTACAGACTCTCTGAGATATCCTTGTCCAGTAACATCATAGAGAGAAAGACCAATCCTAGTTTGATGTAGCCAGACTTTTCTCATAACGTAATTAAACAGTGCCATTATACTGATGCGTCCGTGCGGATCGCCTTGTTGTAATTTAGCAAAAACAACAGCTGTGAAATAAGGAGCACATTTGTGGCCGGCTAGAGCACCCGCTTTCTTAAAATCTTCATAATTTATCAACTGCTCTTCTCCTGAAAGAGGTGGACTATGATGCTTGTCCAAAAGAACCCAGAGGGCTTTTAGCTCGTTGTTATCTAACAGTTGACGAGATCTTTTTTGAAGGAATAAGGCACGCGTTTCTTCGCGTAATTTTTGCGGAAGTATTTCGTCTTCTTTTGGGAGCTAGAAATTTATTGCGATTTCTTTAGATCGATAAGTGACGAAATATTCCGGATTCATTTTGTTTCTTCTGTTTTATAGCAGAATTCGATTATGTTTCGATAAATATTTACGAAATAACGGTTATCTGTGACTATTTATTATAACTGAAGTGATAATTGCGATAATATCATACCTTGAAATAAAATTTCGGGATAACTTTATAGGTTAGGTCTTTGTCTTCGGCTTTGGTGCCTTTCCATTCTTTGTAAATTTTTTTAAACAGATCATCCTCTTTCCTCTCGAGTTCTTCTACCTCACTTTCGTCGGCTGTGGATTTATGTTATTATTACGAGAAGTAATTGTAATTGTAATTGCGAATTATGTGTATCGTTTTGTTTTGTTATGACGTAGTTTTTGATAATTTTTAGTGGTATTATACATTACGTTTATTTGCCAAAGCACATTTACTCAACAATTCGGTCAAATCCATATTTTTGTTTGGTTATTTTTTCACCGCAGTTTAGAGCGGACGAATATTTAAAAACATAAATAATAAACAATAGTATTTACAACTATATAAGTTGTACGCACTCGGCGTGTGACGTCTCTCTACTATCTTATGGTAAAAGTAGAGATCTCCTTAAATACAACTAAATGCGCCGAGGTGCTTCGTGAGTAAAATAGGCAACGCTACCCTTCTGGACCGACTGTTGCAGCGACTAGAAAATAAAATTCAATCAACGAGCTATATCATTGACTTAAAATATTTACTACAGAAAGGGGATTCCCTCATAAATGCGAATTTCGTCGTCAATGAGATCACCAAAAAAAGCACCTTCGGTGCAAAAACATTGCGCCAACTATATTGATGTGGTGATCACCCAAAAAAATCGACTTCCTCCAAAAAAAGTATTGAACTCAAACACAGCTACCCCCGAGTAGGTACAGCATCGATAGCCTCCTTGTCTTACCACGTAGAACCATGTCAAAAAAAAACGGTCGGTCTTGGTCACTCCCTTGGAATTTTCTGACTCCAAACCCTATTTTTTTTTCAAATAATCACGAAATCGGATATGAAAATGAACAAAATAATTCAAAAAATTAACAATTACAAGGCGGAAAATTAAATATTGTCTATTGTTGCCTATTTGTATTTAAATTTGGTAGGGGAGATAATTTTAAAATTCAATTTTTATTTCAATTTGGTGTGGAAGATAACTTGAAAATTTGATTTGCATTCACCTTTATTGCCTTACCTTCGATTTATTTATCATATTCAATTTTTGGTATCGGGTTAAAGCATCACACACGTGGAATACATTGGCCAACTTTTCTTGTGTTTTGACTTTTGTTCACTGATAATTTGGGAAATGACCATCTTGAAGTATCTTTTCTTCACTAGGCAATAATTCTTTGCACGATTGCAGAAAAATTTTAACTTCATGACACGTTTTTCAACTAATACACCTGAAAATGATTGTGTTTCATCGGAAACCGCTTGCAATCCGATTGTGGGCTACTTTTCATTATTATTATTCTAGGTATGGACACTGGACATCATTATATGTGAAATGTCAGAATGTAATGAACGATAGGTGTGTATCTCGTACATTGGCAATGAAATTTGTTGGATTAGATGTGCCAATCTTCTTTACTAATTGCCTCTTTCGTAGAATTTCGTTTGCGCAATTATTCTGAGAAAAAAGTACGCTATAATCAACTGATCTGATTTGCAGCTGTCAGAGGTCATGAAGTTGAAAAGTTCATAAAAATCACTCATACATGACTTGATAAGACTCTTGTATGGCGCGAAATGAGCGCTGGTCAATACCTGTGATAATTATCACCATAGTTCTGAAAACCGTTCATAGGACATTACACCACGGATGACGGTCATTCCTATGAATTTTTGTTTGGTACACCATCTTATCAAAAACCAGCGTAGATCTTTAACGAGTTTATAAATTTGAAAATTAATTATCTCGTGAACGTGAACGCGTGTGCAAAGTAAAACATATGTTACGATTTCAATATTTCATAGCTAGGGTCCGAAGATAGTATGTGAGCTTGAAAAAATACTGATGTTGGAAAACGAATCAACTTAAATGAAAGAACTGTAATTTGTTCGAATTCAAAAACAAATCAACATTCAATATGCACTAATCGATAATATAATACAAAGTGTATCATTAGCAATATAATGAAGGAATAAGTCAGCAGGGGTGACTTCTTCGGTACCTGTAGTGAACCCACGTCTCGTATTCTCTTTCGAGTAAGTTCGCTGACTGCGGAATTTACTTCTTGATCTCAACGTCATAAACAGAGTGCATGGGTATCAAATTGTTTGACTTGAACTTCGGCGTAATTCTATGGAAAGAAACGATTCCTCTTCTTTTCCGAGAACTCACTTGTAACATATCCAATTCACAGAAAGAAGCGATAATACTCCTTTCCCGAGAACTTATTCGGAACATATCCACTTCTTTGAAATCCAAAAAATGATTCACGAAGATAACAGGGTTCCAAGGTTGAGATATGAATATCAAGTTTCACTTGGATTTGGGCGGAATTCTATGAAAAGAAGCGATTCCTCTCGTTTTCCGAGAATTCACTGGCACCACATCCACTTCTTAGAAATCTGAAGAATGATCTACGGGCGAACGCACTGCATGGTGGCGGATTCTGGTCCCATCTCGATTCGTGATGTAATGCATGGGACTTACACGCACAGATAGCGTCTTCATTCCAGCATATAAAATCAGGAGACGCTTCGCTAAAAGCATCAGTCAAGTACCTACGAAGTAGGTCCTACAGCGAGAATTCCCGAGCCACATTTCTACTCAGGAGGAGAAGAAGTAATCACAACTATTCTAGTGAGCATTTTATTATTGTTATATATTTTTACATGTATTTGTTTCAAGTCCATATTTTTAGTCGAATTATTGAATTACAAAATTTATCGACATCACTCCTCACTCCTGTCAAAACTGCCGATAGGTTCTGTCTGCACTTTACTCGGAATGATAAAAGTGTTAAAAATCTGTATTGCATATCCCGTTGCATCACTTACTGTTCCTATGAGTACAATGCACTCAAAGGTCGGCAAATTGTTGATGACGATATTTCCATTCACATCCACACTAATTTTCACACTAAGCAGACTTGATCTTCGAGTGCAAAAATGACGTTACTTACCCTGTACCTGCAGACTCTGTACGTTGTACAGGTCGCAGTGAATCACGACCCTAATCCTTTCGCATTTGCATCGTGTGCTTTACAATGAAACTCCTTTGAATTTGGTTGATATGGATCTCCCTCTTTTTTTTTAATCTTTGAATAATTTTAAATCAAAGAGCTTTCGCTTTCCTTCTTTCGTACACCCAACCAGGTTGGAGATCCGATTTTTATTCGACAATTTTGTTCCGCACACGCCGAAAGATTGGATAAACGAAATGTTTCACTAAATTTCAAAATTTGAAGAAATAACAGCTGTGTTAACTCACGTAGTCTCGTAATCAACACAAATGCAGGAACCTAATAAATCCGTCCTAAACGATTGTCCACCGTTATTTTCATTGCTCACTGTAACCTTATAAGTACCATACTGCAACATATTCATAACAAGAGATGATGATTTTCGAAAAAGGATACGATTTAGAGGATAACTCGATATTATCATACTTTGGAGTGTTAAAATTTCATTGTCATTGAGGTGAAATAAATTTCATTGACAATTGTTACAGGTGACTATCTCAATCATATTCAACCCGAAGATGTCGAAAGTTACGTCGATTCACCTCCTCGGATTGCTGTGTCTCTTAGCAATTGTGATAAGCGAAGCCGTAGGAGGCATACTTTGCGGGGGGTCTGGAGCACATGTACGTATAAAAGAAAAGAGTCATATATGAATAAGCTGAAGTTCTGATATGCTATGTCCAGGAAAACATATATTCATGTATCAAAATATATGTATTTTTCGCCGGATGTACAAAGAGCATCACCTGGATCACGTATGCTCTCAGTGTACACTTTTGATGTAGAAGTGTGTTCAACTTACGTTAGATTTCGTAAACAATATTCCGAGGGTTAATTAGTGATTATTTCTCATTGCAGTGTTCGACAGGCCTAAATGCGCACGGCGGGCTGTCATGCTGCGTAGGGTATGATTGTGATGCTGCCGGCATGTTCGTGTATGGAATATGCCGATAAGCATGATCACAATTGCCAGTATACCGATTGCTATAAAAACCTACAATAACCACAGCAACCACATCAACAGCGATTAAACCAATGGCCATCAGCAAACGACCAACTATCAAACCAACAGCGACCATACGGAACAATGATATCTCATTCGCAAAGACGTAACCTGCAGTACCTAACGATGTGACCATAAGAATTTCGCAGCTTTGAAAAACATGATAAACTTGTATCTCACAAAATAAAGAGATTTATTACATTACGTGCCATACATTCTATTCCTATCGCCTTCGATAGTTCCAGGGAGAAAATGATAATCGTGAACTTAAAGGTATACGTCATCCTAAATTATCGCTACCTTCGCACTAAGTTTTCTTATTGAGTCTGATTTTCAACTGAATTCAGTAAACGGTGCTCGTAAAAAAAGATCCAAAATCAGATGCTACTGCCCTGATAAAAATTGTGTATACACATTAATGTATACTTGGCGGAGGGTTTTGCACCGGAGGTGCCTTAAATTTCCGTGGATAACTAATACAAATGGACAATTAAACGTCGTCCCAGATGATTTTCCTATAAATTTTGCAGGAATTATACAGTAAGAATTTATGCATATAAATGAAGGTAACATCGATTTTGAACAAAACACGTAACTCTAAATAATAACAACCTTCCTACCCTCAGAATTTTCTGAGATAATCGATACTCAGAACGGATGTGTGAAATATATTGAAAAAAAAGTCAGACTTGTCACTAGCGCTATTCAAGAAAAATAAATTTCTAAAGCTATCCAGATTACTATTAGGAGAAGCAATGTATAGGGATTTTGCTTGGATCGCGCGAGTTGGTATTCTCGAAATTTGTTAGATAGTGGTGATCGACTCGTCTTTCCGAAAAGGAAGTATCAACTACCAGAAAAATTATGCCGATGAAAGTGTCAACCGCCTGATTTTTCGTCACTCAGTTTCGATCGCACGAGTTGACATGCACGAGAAAACAAATATATGCGCCTTATTACAGGTAATCTCAAGTTAGAAATCACATAAATAGCAGGCGAGTTGCATATGGCAAGACGCATCAATGTTGGCGGTCAAAATAGTCCGTCACTTTGACCGCGAGATGGCCATACCATTTGTCACCCCGTGCGCCAACTTTATGATTTCAAACTTCTGAGAGCGTGCAATTCTCATGATTTTCGACTTATAGCCCTGATAGGCGAGAAAAGGACAGGGGAAAATAATTCAACAATTTATTATTTAATTATTCTTCATTAAACCGCCGCTCAACAACACAGACACAACGAAACTCTTTCTCTTTCTCTCCTTTAGCGACTTATCGCCCTTGCGACCATGTAGTCAGCACAACGAAACTATCATGAACATTAAATTTTTGAACTGCGGAGGATAGGCATCATAGAAACGACTTCGACTCTTCTGTTAGTGCTTCTGTTACACACTCCGCCGTATCACTCGTACGACGCGACGTAGAGAACTTATCACACGCATCACTCTCTGATATTTATCGATAGTGATAAAGTTATGGAATCGCACCCTTGCTCAACGATCTATTGAATCACGCTGAATGAAGGGGAGTCCCTCATTGCGTTTCCGGTATTTCCTCACTTTGTCACCAGATGTCAGCCTTCGCATTGACTAACTATTTAGTTAGACAACAAAGAACAGCGATATTACGTTGCCATCCTGATGAATCGTATGACAGATGGTATGTGACAGGTACCAGGCAACGTGATTCCAAAATAAACCAATTGAACAAGCAAACAGTCACAGCGTGAAACATTTAAGGTTAGTTTTACAACCAATCTATTCTGTTCAGATCTTGTTTTAACCCGTCACAGTCACACTGGATAGAATCTAATTTCACGTTTTTCTCAATTTTTTTTTAACATGCCACCAATTTTTTTTTATGAAACAATTTTTCGTACATCATCTAGAATGTTCAAAGCATGTACAGTAATTTTTTGAAACAATTCGGACGGATAGTTTGCTTACAATCGTTTTTTGAAAACTGACTGGGTAGAGTCGACCCAGTGTGACTGTCCCGATATTTTTTGGTAGTGTGACTGTAAACGGTTAAACAATATGTTGACCGATTTCGTCATTTTTTACTCACCAAATTTTACTCCTTAGGACACAAAACAAAAACCAACCGTTTTTTTTTTCAATGAATTTTGTCTTCATTGAATGCCTCAATTGAATGATAGAAATCATCCTACTCAAAGCCATAGTGAAACGGTGTCTAAGTATGATAATCTCCAAAATCCAATGTTGTGTTGTTGTCATCAACAATTTTAACAAAAAAACCTCTGTATCTATCAAACATGAATCCGTACAAGTAAAGTAAGAAAAATTTAACCCGAAGGACCAACACTGATAAAAACCCATGCTTTAATTTGGGCTTATCTTTTCTTTGCTAAATCACCTTCGATGGATACTTAATGTACCTAATTTATCTTGAGGCTCATCGAAAACCACCTGTGATTGTATGTTGAACTATTGTACACATGCCCTTTCCTAAAGTCAAAAATAAATCAAAATATACTTTTCTATTTTAGTTGATTGGTGAATGTTATTGGTTCAAGACTTTAAGATGGTTTCAAAACTCTCTCCAAGTTCTTGGATGTAATTATAAAAACTATATCCATATATTCCGGTATAAATATTACCACCAATGGGTGATGATATGAATTCTGACACGATTTCATTGTCTGGCTCTTTGTCTACGTCTTCATCCAATAGTCCTTTATTAACGGCAGGCTGCCAAGGTTCTTAATTCAGTCTAAAAATGTGTATTAAGTTTCAGATAGAGACGATTTAGCAGTGACTACATTGAAATCAAATGAAAACATGATTTCTCAACAATCAGCAGAAAGCCTAGATGATATTACTCATTTTTGCCGGCTTTTACAGCACCGTATGAGAGCCTTAGATCGACAGGCTCAGTTCAACCTACAGATAAAAATCCTACAACTTTTTTACGATATAGAATTTGAGGAAATGTAAGATATTCATCAGAATCAGAATGTTGATTCAGGTATCGACGATGAAAAAGAACTAATTTAGGTTTTGAGTCCCTGGGAGACACCAAAGAAGTATAAAATAACTTTCTTACATTATTTTATTAAATATACCAGTTTTTGGTACAGAAATTTTGACTCGTGCTGTTCATGTTTGTACACCAAACACTATTTCCACTCATTTTATTTTTATATCACTTCATGTAAGCCAGTAGAATTATGGTAGATTGATTCTACGATTTTCAGAGTCTTAATTCGGCCGGAAACTAGCGTTTGGCACAATTACCAAAACCCATTAAAAGTTGGGCATTGGCCAAAACCATTATTTCTTGTAGTAAGACTTTTTCCACATTGATATTAGATCAAAAACTACTCGATCTCTCAGTATATCTAGTCATATATCATATATTCTTTTATTTCTGTATATAATAAGCTCCTAGATGTATGGTATAGTATAGTGATGATTAAGCACAACTTTATAATGCTCATGCAAAAGAGCAGATATTTTATGCTCTAGTTAAAATCAATCTGTATGCACGTGTAAGTTATTAAATTATGACTGTATTACTCAATTGGGAAAAAAAAAATGGGGTTGTAGATATGTCCAAACCGTAAAATAATTCGTGAAAGATTACATCGAAATAAATGTTGTTTACTTTGAAAGAAAAAACATCTGTTGACGGATAATTTTTTCACCAATTTCCATTTCTTTAATTTTTCATTTTATTTTTATCACACTACTGATGTACTTATTGTAATACGGAATGATTTATGCGACCTTAGCTATCAGTGTACTAAGTTTTTATACTTATCCTCCCCGTTGTCCGATTTATGAGATTAATCGCTCGCGTCGTCAGTGCAAAGTACGATAAAGACTTTTCCTTACAGTTGTGAATAACGACAAGTTTTCCTTGAAGTCAAGTTCTTTTTGCTAGCTTCGTTGGAACTTTTTTTATGACTTCCTAGTAAAAAAAACTATCGCCGATTTATATCTCGGTTAAATTTACGTTCGAGCTTTACCTATTCAACGCAATTCATTTTAATTATGAAATTGTGGAATATTACATACGTAGCCCTCTGTATAAGGTCATATCAATTCTTTAAAATCCTCACCGGAATGAGGCTAGATGCTGTAATTGCAGGGTCGTCGTTCATTACGCGCAAGTCATAATAATCCACACTTTGCATTACCATATGAATTACTTCTCTCTTTCTCTCTATCTGTTCAACCATTGTAATTGAAATGCACACGTTTTTCATAAAATACTTGTGCTAGCATTGTTTGGATTGCGAAAAAAAAGGAAGATAATTAACTACCCGCATATTAAAATGTGGCGAGATGAGATGTATGATCGCGGGAGTAGAAGCAGAGGCGCAAACACACTTCTGAATATTAAGGTTTGAATTCAGTGATATTGAAGGGCTAGCAGGCCTCAGAATTCAGGTCATACGGAATTATCTAGCATATCCGGTCTTTCGGTATAACGGTTGGCAAAGTATGCTATACTTGGATGAGTCAGTGGCGGAAGAATACTGCGCATCTTTATATCAGCTTGATCGTTTTTCCTTATTTGCTTCGAATTGTAAAACGCATTTCGCATCGATAGAGACTTCACGGTCAAACGATGGTCTAAATTCGGGCCAAAATAATCGTATGATATTCGGTAGTTATAATACACTGAATTGGAAGTGATAACATTCATACAGAACACACGTGTCCCATATGTTCGTTAAACCTCCTAATGAACGACCTAATTTCCGACTGCGAGACTATATGCTCTCTACTTAGGATTTTTTTATCAAATCTCACTAAAAACCCAGTACTATGCCTCTTCAATTGAGAATTCCGCGAGCTTGAACATTTGATAATTCAATATTCGTACTTTCGCCACCAACTGATCGGGCCAATTGCACGAGTAAGTGAGACGACCTCACAGCTCGTCATTTTTTACTGCGAACATTCTTGATGCATGGATATCTTCGGCCATTACCTGATTGTGGATACGAACACACCGGCATTGTTCACTTCATGGATATCCGTAGACGAAAATAATCTCGAAAACTATACTTTTTTAACATCGTCACCTAAGCCAACAATCATCGACACTACCACCGGGTTGGGATTCGTCTGCAGAAAGCACGGCTTGTTCATCGTAGACTTAGTCGCGACCACCCGAACTTTAATGGCTCATACTCGGAGGCCTAGTGAAGATATCAAGCTGATTTTTTTTCGTAGGTGTGAAGCGAAGCTTCGACTTCACCAATATCCATCGTAATTTTCTCTGTCGTGTTCCCCTAGGTCGGGACCAGGTCGACCGTCACTCAAGGTGTGGTCGCTGCCAAGACGCACGCTTCGCGGAGTTGGATTTTTTCGAAGGATCTGTTATCCTAGTCGATCTGGACAGTTATGGAACTGGTAGAGGATAGTTCGTAGTACCTAGTGACGAAGTACGGTCGCCAGGACTCAAATAGTCATCGTGAAATAGTCGACGGAAGCCGTCCAGACAGTGTCGTGCGCGGGAACGTCGCCGAGCGCACCGCGTGAAACGTGCGCGCGGCCTTTCTCCATGGTCCGCGCTTTTCTATACTACCAAAGTGTTGATCTGATTTTTCACGAGTATCAACCTATTGGTGAGATCGTACAAGTCATTACAAACCAGTGTATTTTTACCATTGATTTTGTCGAGTATTGAGCAGTAATTTTCGTAAATCAGCGGAATTTTTTATCGTAATTTTTCCACGTAAAACAATCTCTTGCCAAAATGGGAGACAAAGTAGCTTCACCAGCAGTCGTCGCCAGCCCAGCCGCGAACAGTCCAGCTGTTCAAGCCGTACCAGCGAAAAAGGCTGCTGCCGCATCACCGAAATCGAAGAAGCCTCGCTCAAAACCAGCTCACCCACGTACATCGGAGATGGTAAACGCGGCTATCGCCAGCTTGAAGGAACGCGGTGGCTCGTCGCTTCAGGCGATCAAAAAGTACATCACAGCTACGTACAAAATAGACGCCGAGAAGCAGGCTCCTTTCATCAAGAAGTACTTGAAGACTGCCGTCACCAATGGAATCTTGGTGCAAACCAAGGGCAAGGGAGCTTCTGGTTCATTCAAGATTGCAAATGCGAAGACAGACGCCCCGAAACCGAAGCCGAAAGTACAACGTGCCGCCGCGAAACCAGCTGCGCCGAAGAAAGCGGCCGTTGCCAAGAGCCCAAAGAAGCCAGCTGCTGCAAAGAAAGTAGTAGCCGCCGCCAAGAAACCAGTAGCCGCTACGGAGAAACGAAAGGTCGCAAAAAGCCCCGCGGTCAAACCACCAAAAGTAAAGACTCCGTCGAAGGCGAAGAAGGCCGCAAAATCACCGACGCGCAAGCCGAAAGCTCCGAAGCCAAAGAAGGCGGCTCCAGCTCCAAAAACCGCGAAAGCAGCACCCAAAAAAACTGTATCGCCGAAGAAAAAGTGAGCAGTTACAACATCTCATCAACAACAACAACAGCAAATCACAGGAAAATAATTCAAACGGCCCTTATCAGGGCCATCAATTGATTTCTATGCAACTGAATCGATCTCTTTAATGCACACTCTTTTCCCGCAGCTAATTAATTTCAATACCTCTCGAGATGCTAATGCCAGCAAACACTTGCATATAGTAAAGTTATTTCTATGCAAGTGATTAGCCAGAAAAATATTAAACTTGATTTTCTATAAAAATTTAGAGTATCGTAAAGGCACTTGCGTTCATATTGAACCGCATCTTTTCCTTGAAGGATCATAATTATACACCTGGGTCTTCGGCTTAGAAGTCATTCCTAGAATCCTAACGGGATTATGTTCCCGTATACCTGTTGGAGTCCCTAGGTCAGGTAGGTTTTGGTTGCGCAACATTACTTCGGGGCCGGGCTATTCTCATACAAAGGGCGAGTGCACAATTGAGGCATTGATCCAAAATTCTAAGGAAATGAACCTTGGTTGTCAGCAGGCCTAATTCTAGTTTTTTTTTCATCCTGACAGCTGCGCCCGTGGCTAAAGTTTTGTTCAACAGCTTACGAAACATTTTATACCATAGATTCATTAAAACATAGCCGATAATTACTGCATATACTTGGCGTATGGAGTACGGGCTCAACAGATGGATTTTACCATTGAATGGCAGACGTTAGTATTATTCGATAGTCAGGGCGATCTACGCTGTTTTCGCATGGCTATTTCTTTTAGTATGGAGCGTATTTTGAATCTGAAGTGAATTGAATTCTGTTCTATTTTCTATTATCATGAAGCTATTTCTATTATCTAGATAGCTATGGAATGATATGATCACGAAATAATGGTTACTTTCCGTCCACTTTGAATTGAGAGTGAAAGGCAATTCGGAATAAAATGAAAGGATGTTGGACTTACTGTTTTAGTGCATAAGGATAATGTTAAACAAAATTGTCCCGTGGAATTATCCCAAGTCTTGACCGAATCAAATGGGATTGCATGGGAAATGCAATCGCATGGCATTTTTTTCTCAATCTTCATATGTTTGTCAAGTAGAGTAACTCATAATAATTGGGTCGTACTTTTTATTTCTCATTAGAAGTGATAAATGCGTATCTTATAGGCAATTGAATTTCAGATATCGACATGTCTTACGTCATAATGGGTGGCCGTCATAAGATTCTATTTTCAAACGGTTGTGATGAGTTTAATTTT
This sequence comes from Tenthredo scrophulariae, assembly GCA_963978835.1. Classification (NCBI taxonomy): domain Eukaryota; kingdom Metazoa; phylum Arthropoda; class Insecta; order Hymenoptera; family Tenthredinidae; genus Tenthredo; species Tenthredo scrophulariae. The sequence continues at coordinate 6,233,494 of OZ022230.1, read as the reverse complement.
TATTTAATTGAAAAAAGAAAAAATATGACCGAACTGGTTCTCGGTAAAATAAAAATATATCATGGAAAACTTCATTTCTGAAATATCGAGCAAGGTAAATATGACAGCTTCATTTCAAATTGAACTGAAAAGTCCTGGCTACTGTGATTCTGGTAGAACCCGTCAATTTTTCTCTATTTATTGAGAAAACATGTAATATTGTTGGATCGTGATAGTAGAAATAGTTCTCAGCGTTAAAGAAAATGTTTTGTGGCCCTGAAAAGGGCCGTTTGTGAGAGTTGATCGTCAGATGAGATGAATCAAGCACGTTCGCCACGGATGCGGCGCGCTAGCTGAATATCTTTCGGCATGATGGTCACTCGCTTAGCATGAATAGCGCACAAGTTCGTGTCCTCAAAAAGACCGACTAGATAGGCTTCGCTTGCTTCCTGGAGAGCCATGACGGCAGAGCTCTGGAAACGCAAGTCGGTCTTGAAATCCTGAGCAATTTCACGGACTAGTCGCTGGAAGGGAAGCTTGCGGATCAAGAGTTCAGTGCTTTTCTGGTAACGACGAATTTCACGAAGAGCAACGGTTCCCGGACGGTAACGATGAGGCTTCTTAACTCCTCCGGTAGCAGGAGCACTTTTTCGGGCTGCCTTCGTTGCCAATTGTTTACGAGGTGCCTTGCCACCAGTAGACTTTCGAGCTGTTTGCTTGGTACGAGCCATGTTTAGAAAGTTCTTCAGAAGATCGAGCGAAGTGTACTGGACGAAGTTCCGTGCGTGAATAACTTGAAGCCCGGAGAGAGCTCCGGTTTTAACAGCTGGCTGCAAACCCTCCGGCATTCTGATTGGCTCACGGACCGGTAGTGGGGAGAGGTCTCTAGAAAGTATATAACTGCTGCACACACCGGTGTTGGTACTCAGTCGCATCGTATCTCTCTAGCAGTAAGCTAGAGATCGCTCAATTTATCTTATTGCAAGTTCAGCGCAACAACAAGCACCATGACTGGTCGTGGTAAGGGAGGAAAGGGATTGGGAAAAGGAGGAGCAAAGCGGCATAGGAAGGTGTTGCGTGATAACATCCAGGGAATCACGAAACCAGCTATTCGTCGTCTGGCTCGTCGTGGTGGCGTCAAACGTATCTCAGGTCTGATCTATGAAGAAACTCGAGGTGTTCTGAAGGTGTTTCTAGAAAACGTTATCCGTGACGCTGTAACGTACACTGAGCACGCCAAAAGGAAGACTGTAACCGCAATGGATGTCGTATACGCTCTGAAACGCCAAGGACGTACTCTCTACGGTTTCGGAGGTTAATTTATCACTACCCCTTCTCAGCCAACAAAAATCGGCCCTTTTCAGGGCCACGAATCAATATCGAAAGAGAACGAATAATACTTTGCTCGAAACACTATTCAATGTCAAACGCAGTCTCGTAATGCTCGAAATTCTAGAACATTCTCTTCGATATCTGGAAATGCGAAGGTAAGCAAGAGCTATTCGATGAAAACCTAAAAGTATGGGTAGGAGAGTTGCAAAGCGACGATGTCCAAGATAAGGTGTGCCGAGAAAGGAAAATGAGAATAGACTCCCACGAATACAGCAGACTATTCGAACAAAGGGCTGAAAAAAAACATATGTATAAAATCGAAATAAGATTAGGATTAGGATATGACAGACTGGATAAATAAAACGCAATATGAAAATTAAAGTATATGAAATTAAAGATATATTCAAAAACATAACCATGTATCAATAAAAGAAAGAATAAAACTATTATTATTATTACCGCTCTTCGATGTAGGTCTCTGTTCAAATCATAAGTACAAAAGATTCTTGGAACAGCCAAGCCCACCGCTAGCGTAACATAGCAACGCCCTTATACAATCTGACGCCCTTACCCCTGCATCTGTCCATTTGTGCAGGGTTCATTTCAAAAGTTCGTTATTTATGGATTTTTTTTTCTTTGTTAATTTCTATTCCTATTCAATCCAAATTTTACCAGAATATTTGTGTGAATGTGTTTTGGATGTTTGGTGCTTTGCTCTATTTTGTATCGTAATACGTATTGTGTGTTTTTAGGTAAAAAGTTTAAAAAATCCTATTAGTTTTTGTGTAGGGTCAGTAGACCTGCAGTTGAAATAGGCTCCATCCCTACCTAGAACCCTCGTGTATAACTTACTATATTGACTCCCCGCTCGCTTTCAGGTAGTTTCTTTGAATAGTTTGCATCGGTCGAATACCGCTGCTGTACGAGAGATCTCCAGGCAAGTATTTAGGCACGTTTCAAAAACATTGACTTTCAAGACTATGCTGACAATGGATGGTAGCCAAATGGGTTCCATCAGTTTGCAGTACTTTGTTCACTTGCTTTCAGAAAACTATTGCTATTGAATAACTGTCGCAGTTGTTTCTATAGCAAATTATAAAGCTATCGAAGAACTTTTGGGCGGATGAATTTTCGATCGATTCGGCAAGTTTATTGACCTTATACGCGAGGCGCATGCGTGGACACGGAGGCGTAGTCGGTCGATGTTCTTTGAATTGATGATACTATCCCCGACGCGATGTATTCGTGCTAAAGCCCGCCTGCGTGAGCCAAGCAAACAAAGAAACTGCACTCTAGGTGCTTACGCAGTGAATTTCTGCTTCGAGATAAGCAGCATTCTTCTTTCGAGTCTCGATGCTGAACACAACTATCGTTGAAACATTTCTATTCAAAAATTTTAGACTAACTCCGCACACCAAGTATAGTCCAAAACGAAGAATTATACTGAAAACAGCAGATAGCATAAAATTGTAACGTGTCTAAAGTACATACGCTCGAAATAATGCAGACGCCATATAGTATTGTAGTTTCGTCATCATGTATAGCGACTGGTAGATACCTACACACAAAATAGTCACAACGTGTGGGGGAATCTTCCCTATATCTTTAGCCAGGACTGCAGTAATACCGTAGTTATAGCGTTGCTTCACTGTTAGAAAAAAAATATTCCAGGAGTTCCACTATAATTTTTAAGTTAGTTTCAACACTTTTTTCAGTTGAGACAACAGAAAAATTTGTCGTTTAAGTAATAATAATGTTGTTTTAACTAAAAAAAGTATTGAAATTGACATAAAAATTATAGTGGACCTGCTGGAACATTTTTTTTCTAACAGTGTTTGAAAGTTTGTAGCCACTAGAGACCAAGAAACGAGACAAGGATGCTATTAGGTCTTGTTTAAGTATTCCCTGGCTATTGAGTCACGTGCGACAGCTGACAGAATCAAACGATCACGTAATGCAAGGACTGAATCTTATCTGTTTTTCTCCACCGCTTGCCTCCGGGATGTAGTAGTGTCTTAATGCATTTGGGCTGGAATTTTCGACCCCTACACAATAGGCATGTCGGTGGGATTATACCTACCATAGGTATTCACAAAGAGCAGCTGCTGGAAGCAGCGGAGAGAAAACCAGTTTCCTGGCTTCGCTTTTCCGCTCAGAACGTAGCTTTGTGGCTTTCCATTTGTGGACGATAGCAAAAAAAAAAAAATATTCAATAAGGCAGCCGAGAAGTGAATATAAATCAGTTTGAAGAGTATAAGATTACCAGACGCCCCCGACGATTTTAACTCATTTTCATGAGAATTCCAGGCTATTCAAAATATTTTCGGAATTGGTTATACTATTTGGATTAGAAAGGAGAGAAACTTCGAAGTTCATAATCACACATCGGACTGTTTACAGAATTTCAAGGTTTTGGAAAAATTTCAGACTTTCCAGGTTGTGTATAGTCAGCAATGAATAATTCGTATCGTGAATGTGTCGTACACGATCAATAAGCGAGAATAATTTGGTGGCCCTGAAAAGGGCCGATATTATGGAATGTGTTGGTAAGTTGACGCTTTACGCCTTCTTCTCGGTTTTCTTGGGCAAAAGGACTGCCTGGATATTGGGCAGAACTCCACCTTGAGCAATTGTGACTCCAGAAAGCAGTTTGTTCAATTCTTCATCATTGCGTATAGCCAGTTGCAAATGACGAGGGATGATCCTAGTCTTTTTGTTGTCACGGGCCGCATTTCCCGCCAATTCCAGTACTTCAGCAGCCAAGTACTCCATAACTGCAGCTAGGTAGACAGGTGCTCCGGCACCAACGCGCTCGGCGTAGTTGCCTTTACGCAAAAGACGGTGAATACGACCGACTGGAAACTGCAGTCCTGCACGGCTTGACCTAGACTTTGCCTTTCCCTTAACTTTGCCTCCTTTACCGCGACCAGACATGATTGTATGGATTTATTTGACTTTTAAAAGTGATCAACGATCTTACTACTTTCGTAGTTGTAGCAGAAGTGTGAACATGAAACGGTCGAGCTAGATCTTTATAGTCGTCACACGCCGTGCCGCGGCGCATCGAGCGTAACCAGCTTCGAGCGGTCGCCTCTGATTGGCCCGGCACTAGGGGCTCCGCACGATATATATATCCCACGAACGCGTCCGTTCACTCACAACGCTTTCGACCGTCTAAGGATACAGAAGTCATTGAATTGTTTAACTAATTAACAATGCCACCGAAGACCAGCGGTAAAGCTGCTAAAAAGGCCGGCAAGGCCCAGAAGAACATCTCAAAGGGCGACAAGAAGAAGAAACGCAAGAGGAAGGAAAGTTACGCAATTTACATCTACAAGGTGTTGAAGCAAGTCCATCCAGACACTGGTATTTCCAGTAAAGCTATGAGCATCATGAACAGCTTCGTCAATGATATCTTCGAACGTATCGCTGCTGAATCGTCACGACTCGCTCATTACAACAAACGGTCTACCATCACCTCTCGGGAGATCCAAACCGCTGTTAGGCTACTACTTCCTGGTGAATTGGCTAAGCACGCAGTCAGTGAAGGCACCAAAGCTGTTACTAAGTACACCAGCTCTAAGTGAGCAGCTCCGTATTCGACATCCATCGGCCCTTTTAAGGGCCACCAATTGCTATTTAGCAAAAGAACGTACGAAACTTGCAGGAGCTACTAAGTAATGAGCTGAATAAAACTCAGAATCGTAATTCCATTATGTTTATTTATTCAAATGCTGCTACGAAACTTTATTTGCATATTTGCCACATTAATCACATATGTGATGGTATAACAATTTGTTTGAACAAGATAAATCATCAACTAATAATTTAACAATACTTCCATTAACAATAAATTAGTTTGAGGTACAAGTTAGTAATAAAACTTGCATTTAAAATCTATCATTCTAGCATATAATCTACATTGATAGCTTCAAGCAATTTACTGCAATAGCATCTCCTTTATACCTATTTAATTGTCTTAATAAATGTAGCTTAGGCTGTGTACTATGTGTTGTATGTAATTCATATAGTGTACAAATGTTCAGTAATAATGCCTCCTGTAGACCTTTTGTTGGATTCCTGACAACAGCACTTTCCAACAAATGTACAGCGGCTTGAAGTTGTCCATTGTACAGCAAGCATACGGCCATATTGTTGATTAACATGATATTAGCTGGTTCCAAAGCTGAGGCTTTTTTAAAGCAGTTATAAGCTTCTTGAAATGCGTTTTGAGCCACAGCCATCAAGCCTCTGTCTGTTAATTCTCTAGGATTAGAAGGATTTTTAAAATTTTCTTTGCCATCAGCAAACTGTTTCTCTGCTGCTGAAACATCTCCAAGTAAAAGAAGAACTCTGCCGATAGCTGATTTTAATATTTGCTTCTGCTCTGGATTCCAATCTGTGTTTTCATTCAAGCTTTCCAAAATATCAACTGCTAAAATATAGTTTTTCAGGGTCAAAGCACAATTTACAATGGATATTAATACCCTCGACTCTCTACCGATCCATAATCTGATCGCATCCTCTCTTTCCAGAGCTGTTAATTTCATGCGTCCGCCGTCTTCCCCTAATCCCTTTTCCAAGTTCTTTACAATTTGCTTAACCGTTGATAATACTTTGTGCAAATTGTCCAAAGCAGCTCTTGGCTTGTTACAATAAGCAGGTATTTCTGCCAGAAGTAATCTAAACGCAAAACATGCCATAGAACCGGGTCTGGTTCCATAAAGTTCTGGATAAAACGTGAAAAACATATCAGGTTTATCCAAATTTCCAAACGGTTTTGACTCATTCTCAAGTACTTCAACGTGTTTCAGTTTAGCCAATAGCGCAAGCCTAGTGAACCACAATTGTAAAGAATGCGGCGTGTGTTTACTGGGATGATTAATCTTCCCAAATCCTTGTCCATAAATGGCTAGTAGTCTTCCGGTCAGATTAATCGCTGCTCTATAACACCCAGTTTGTATCAGATTCCTCAATCCACGTTCGTCCTGAGTAACATCAGACGCAGTTAGAACATTGCGATGAATATTTTCTTCTTCACCCAGGAAGTGGATAGCAGCTTCTTTAGTCGTGTCAGCTAGATCTCCTTGCAACGTCAGTCCCGGCATAGTCAGATTTTCTCTGTCAGGAAAATTGCTCCCTGGAGTTGAGGTCGCTATAGATGCTAAAACTTTTCTGGTTTGATCTGAAGGAATCCAAGCATCTCTGTGTACGTCACTAGCTGTAACGTGGTCAGACACTTGTTCAGATTCACTTGTAGCATCAGACAGACTATTCTCAAGGAATTTGTTAGACGAGCACATCAAAAAGGAATCAAATACAGGCCGAGGGCTGACAGAAGGTTGTGATCTTTCAGCAGCATCTTGCTTATCTGGAGGTACAATTTCGTCAAATATTGTATGTGTTGTATTGCTGAAGTAACGCCCTAAGCCAGAATCAGATAATTTTGAATCATCAGAGAGAGCTGCAAGGTTGTCTTCTAGCTGAAACACTGCACTATCATCAGCCATTGTCCGATATACTTTACTAATGAGTTAAATAGTATGTTGATTAATGCACTTATGTTACTATCCGAAATTGTCTACACTTATTAATTGTCTACACACCGAAATTACTTCGCTTATTGTTAATATAGTGGACTTCTTTTAGACTATTAAAACTTAAGTATATATTGTATACACGAGACGTCACAATCAGCTGTCCGAACTCGCGGGAGATGGAAATCCTCGCAGAACTGTAGAAGTGTGGAAGCAGAAGTGGCGCTAATGACGAGCGGAAAACTTAACGAACTTTTAACTAGTATGGCGTTAGTATCGTGAGAGTTTGAATTCCACAGAAAATTGAATAAATTTGTGCGACGTATAGAAACCAGTGCCTCGATTGCATCAGATAAATAAAAACTGTTCAAAATTTTGATTGATTATACTTCAATTTCGAAATTCTTACTCGTAATTCCGATGCTAAACGGAGGCGAGGCAGAATGCAAGATGGAGTCGCGAACCGCGACAGTAAAATACAATCGAAATCTCTTCCATTAGTCAATGTCAACAAAATATGAGATGTTTTTATCCCTGATACCTTTTTATAGACTTTTTACACTAGTCAGAAAGTGAAGCAAAGTTTCGGCGGCTCTAACAACGGTCAATAATTCTCGATATGTTTGTTTCTTTTCCTATCGGACTCCTGCTGCCATCTGTTATCCTTCTCTGACGTCGAGGTCAGCCACCACTCGTCAAATGACGATATAAAGCGATATCATTGGTCAGATCGAAGACAAGCAACCAATGATATCGCTTGTATCGAGTAAGATGCTAAACTACAGTTTAGTAGAATCTCTATGGTTTGATATTGTATTTTGCGACGCAGCAACATAACCTAAAATCGCGAACCCACGTGTGATTATTTACGATAAAATGCTCGGTTAAGTAGAACTAGAAATTCTGGATTAAACACTCTTCAACGACAATGAGTGACTCGGAAAAGGAGGATAATGGTCTTCCGACCAGCACAGACCCAGTGGATAACGCATGGTCTCTAAAAGTTCCCGAATTCAAAGCGCAAGATAACCCTCATCGTCTTTTAGAAGAAAGTTCATTCGCCACGCTATTTCCAAAATACAGAGAACAATATCTAAGACAATGTTGGCCTCTTGTACAAAAAGCGTTAAACGAACACGGGATAAAGGCTGAATTAGACCTCATAGAAGGCAGTATGACCGTTAAAACAACACGAACAACTTGGGATCCCTATATAATTATTAAAGCAAGAGACATGATTAAACTCATGTCTAGATCAGTCCCGTTTGAACAAGCAGTGAGAGTTCTTCAGGACGATATCGGCGCTGATATTATAAAGATATCATCCCTTGTTAGAAATAAAGAGAAATTTGTCAAACGAAGACAACGGTTGATAGGACCGAACGGATGCACATTAAAGTCCATTGAGTTGTTAACCAACTGCTATGTCTTGGTTCAAGGGCAAACCGTTGCTGCCTTAGGGCCTTATAAAGGACTTCAACAAGTCCGTAGGATTTGTGAAGATACGATGAAGAACATACATCCAATATATAATATTAAGGCATTGATGATTAAGCGAGAGTTGGCTAAGGATCCTAAATTGAAGAATGAAAATTGGGAAAGATTTTTGCCCAAATTTAACAGCAAAAATTTGAGCAAAAGAAAACAGCCTAAGAATAAGAAGGCTAAGAAAGAATACACGCCGTTTCCACCTGCTCAACAAGAGAGCAAAATTGATAAGCAGTTGGCTACGGGAGAATTCTTTCTTAAGGAGGAACAGAAACAAGCTAAAAAACGGAAGGAACAAGAAGCTAGACACGAGGAGGCCGCTAAGAAGAGAGTCGAGCGTAGGGCACAAGCCTTTGTTGCTCCTGAGGAAAATGTTAAAGCTAAGAATTTGGGGAAAAAAGCCGATGTCAACATCGAGGAGTTTAAAAGAAAAGTTAAGAAAGGACTCAAGAAACGCGCCGCAGCTTCATAGTCTTTCTAAATTTTATATTTTTATCTTCAATATAGGAATTGGAATTTATTATAAAAATAAAGAAGGCGAAAAATCAACATGTATCTATCTTTTTATTTCGCATTGTTGGAAGACAAATTTTTTCGACTAAAGATATTGTAATAAAGTTGTGTTGCGTTGGGTTTTTTCTATTTACTTTTTTTTTAAAGATTGAGAGAAGTTTGAATGAAATAAACGATGATTTAGATCTTTTTCTTTTTTTTTTTTTTTTTCTTTTGGAAAAAATCCTCATTTTATTAGAAAAAAATTTCTCCTATAATAATTAGCATATTTTTTTTTTTTTTGTTCTCAATATACATTCATCATTATTATACAATACAAAGTGTGGAATACATAAAACACTAGCATATGATTTATTTATTTTTATTTTTATTTCTTATTCTTTTTTCTCATGGGTAGAAATTGATAATTGAATGATAACTCCGATCTTTTGATGGAGGTTTAACTTTTTTACAAGTTTAAACGAATTGGGTGAAATTTTACTCTGCCATTATTGTCAATCTGATTATCGTCACTCGCTGTTATAGTTCTATTATATTTTTCCCTTCATCACAATTTATTGTTAATAAAAATTGATGAATTTCTATTCGCAACGGTGTTATCCTTCATTTATACATTAATCCCCCTTTTACTTTTATGGAGATGATTAAGTGGCTAGTAGCTATTCAAATGGACTTGGTTATATGAACTTTAATATCATTGACTGTGTTCAACTCCCTATTGCAAGATTATTATTTATGACATTGAAGTTTGCATCGTTGGAACGCAACGAAATTCAACGTAAATTTAAACAAAAATATACATAGATTAAAAATGAGCCTACTAGGTATAATAACATTTTCAAGTCATTCCTAGTCGTTTTCACTTTTTAAACATAGCAGGATCATTTTTGGTAGATTGGTATATTTAAAAAAAAAAAATTCGGACTTCGTTGCGTGCCAACGATGCAAACTTCAATGTGATTATTATTTTTATGTCACATTTTTCATCTTAAATTCTAAAATTGCGGAAGTACGACGTTTTCATAATTTATTTACCTATATTATAATAATAATAATGTAATAACTTTTATGTACAGTGAATGATTACCATATTAGGTAATTATAATTTAATATTTTTCATCGAATAGTCCCACATAATATATGCTGACAAAAATAATCAAGTCTGTAACTTTAACTTAAGATCAAAGTACATATGATAATAATAAAAGGTGAATAGAATCAAATTTCGACCTTAAGTTACTATCTTATTGTTTATTACGTACGTATATATCGTATTGTTATATTATGTAATAAATGGTGTATAACATCCTAAGTATTCGAATCGATATTATTTTCCAAATAAATACATACGTCGATTTTCAGCTCTGATCAAATTATGGCAATTGGATGCTCGAACGAACATTTTATAATACAAAAGCTTAGATTATAACAAACTTATGCCAGCTCTCAGCTTCAGTTTTTAAGAATCAGCATCAATCGTGCTTGAAAGTATTATTACAAAAGAATACAACTGGCTTCTTTTACATCGTTCGCAATATTGCTGCCGCTGATTTACTTATCAATTAAATATCGTAATTCTTTTTTTTATTTTTATATACTTATATCTATATCATATTTATACCCATTCTCACAACCAAGTAAAAAGATATTGATTCATTATAAAAATAAACATTTGCGATAAATAAATTCATAATTGTCGCGGATTGACGGAAAATATTATTTACCACCCGATCTGACCTATGATAATAGGCGTAGGCTTAACTAAATGAAAACTCAAACATATTGTAAAAACTTTTTCTAACGAATAGAATTTTTCATTTCATTAATACAAAACTTATTACAATTGACTGCTCGTAATCTGCTGAACGCGAGTTACAGGGATGTCCTATGGGATGTAAAATTTATAAACTGACATTAATCATCTAAAGATCGGTTCAGTATTGAACAATGAGAAGATAATTATGAGAGCAAAAAGAAATTCAAACATTATTTTTCACGAATCATTTGTAAAAACATAACTCAGCGGTTTTCTCGTCTATAGCGTGCAGACATAATAATTAGAACGTAGTTTATACGAACTCATAATATAATCACAGTTCTAAAATAATAATCTTACGATAGTTAAGCATATAGTCATTACATCTTGAAATATTTACATTTTTGATACTCCGAATATTTCGAAGACTTCTTTTTTTGTTTTTTATATTATTTTTTGTTCTTGGAAGATTTGTGAAATCGATTCTATTTTTTACCTCTATGATATACGTATTTATATCTAACCGTGGTGATAACTTTATTTAAATTTTCACATTTCTTTATTTCAGTTCCCTTTTGGCACTCTAATCGTTTTCTAGTATTCATTGAAAGCTATTTAATTATCATTCAAATCTAATAAATCGATTTATACCGCAGACTTTTGATCAAACAATTAATTATATTCAATCAAGGTAAGATACACACGCCAGTTCTTATTTCAGATCTAATACATACGACATAGCAAATCTGTTAGCACTTTTCTTCGATAATATTATTTTATATACTAAGACATAATATCTGTACACTAGCATATTTAATTATATATAATACGCTTATAATGCATTATCATTATCATTATCATTATCATTATCGTTATCGTTATCATTATCATTATTATTATTATTATTTTAAGCTACTATAATATAGTTATATCTATCCCGCAATGAATCCAGTGGATTCCCGATTATCCTTTATTATTTATACAGCATGATATCAGCTCGATTAACAATTATAAATCCAATCCCGATTATACATTCGGACGTGAGTCTTAAACTTGAACCTAATATACATAATCAGATTATTCTGACTTATTATTTTTTCTTAAATTACAATTTTTTTTTTATTTTGGTGTGATCAAAAATCGACGCAGCTAATGTGAATCTGACTAATTATACATTATATATGATTTTAGATTTTATTTATTCAATGATAATCAAATTTATCACACTATGTAAAATAAATATTAGTTCATAGACGTATAATATCATCAGTTATTATTGTACAAAATCTAAACGTTTCTTTTTAGGAATGTGAATTATCTTCTTCTTCTTTTTCTTATTCTTCTTACTCTTCTACCTCTTTTTCTTCTTTTCTTTTCTTTTATTTTCTTTATACCGCATCGGGTGATAAAAAAGACCTATCCATCGTATTCGGAAGCGACGATTTATACGACAGAAATGAAACCATCGATTTCTTAATAAAAATAAACTCCGAATTATATGATCTACACATTTTACGTCGTATAACAGAAAATGATATTGTCAATGTGAAAGCAGATTAATATTCAAGCAAAAAAAAAAAAGAAATCGACGTGGAAGAAAAAAAAAAACTAAATAAAAAATTAAATTCTCGTCGACCAAATAATCTATAATAACTTCTAGATAATTAATATCCTCGATGAGAAATAAAATCCCTATAAATCGGAGTATTTTTCAAAACTATACGATTATTTTCAATTTTCAATTTCTTGCAATATAGAGTATGAGATTTTTTTTTTTTATGAAAGAGAAATTTCTGTGAAATAGAAATGTTCTATTGAACAATAACTTTTTCCCCGACAACCCCTTTATACAATTTATTAATAATCGCTAAATCTCCGTTTTCATCTTCTTTTTCGTCTTCTTCTATCTATTACAATCATTCTTTAGTGCCTTATAATTATATCATATATAGTATAATATAATATATACTATATATGATATGCAATATATGTGGATATATACACTAGCGAATGAATAATTTCATTATCGGTCGACGCTTATAATAATATTAATAATAATAATAATTATTATTATTATTATTTCGTCCCTTAGCTTATCGTAATCAACTAGAAAATTGATTAAAACTCCAACCCAGGTTAGTGATTGTGATTGTAGAGATGCCATCTCTGAGTTTCTGCACTGGAATCACATTTTTCAGCTGTTATACCCCTTTGCGCGTGATGTCTTGAGTCGACGCATACCGGTATTCGCGTATGTCGTATCAAACCACCTTCCAAATGACGCCACTTCTGATTTTCACTACCGTCACATATTTGCATCAGAAGCGTTGTTCCTTTAGCGTATACTGGCAATGTCAGGCAAAGATCGTGGTGCTTTATCAATCCGTCTTTGGTCAAACCCCATTCCTAGATAAACCAAAAAAAAAAAAACCAAAAAAAAAAACATTAATAACAGAATTATCAAACTTCATACACTTTTCGGAATAATTACACTATAGAGCGAAAAAAAAAAAATTATACCTGATTTCCACCCGTATCGTGGCACGGATAAAGTCCAACGTTACCGTCAAGGAGATGCCCCATGCTGTCCATACACGTTGATCCTTGTTTCAAAGATCCTCCGGGCCCACCTTCACTCGTTGGAATCGTCAATTCAGGATATACGTTCTTGAGGTACCAGCTGAACGGTTTGCAGTGAAGATTTCGCTTGAGATCCAAGCGGTCTTGAATGCTGTAATTATAGGGTCATGATTACTTGTGAGTTTGAAAGTGGTCATGATTCCTAATTTTTGGGTCAAAGACATATTCACGGTAATTGTATGCGAGTAATAACTGTTACATGACGTAGAACGAGAGAGAGAGAGAGAGAGAAATAATTATCTTGAATGTAACATTTATTACTCACTTTCCGTAGGGTATGTTCCTAGCAAGAGGAACAGCGTTGTAGTAATACTGCTTATAGTCGTCCATCCATACTTCGGCCGCGCGACGTGTATTCCTTGCGAAAACGTTACCGCTTCCTCCAGGGAAAGAGTACGGGTGTCGCTTCCTGAATACGTGGCCTACTCTGGAGCATGGAATGATTTCCAAGCTTCCACCGCACTGCCATACGCGGAATGATATTTCTGTATGAAATATAGAACGGGGTAGATATGTAGAGCATAGAGACCGATGTATAAATGATGTAGAGTTGAGATGAAGAAGGAAATATGGTGCAAAACTAACCGAGATTTTCACCACCCCAAACGTCCATTTGGGTATCGTATTTTCCTAGAGTTTCAAAGTATGCTTTATTTATGACAAAAAGTCCTCCGGCAATCATCGGCGTCCTGATCGACGACGTCGGATCCTTCTGCCTCGCTTGACGCTCTATTTGACTCAAGTATTCCCACTTGAAGACCAGACTCCAATCGAATCCACCTCTCAGGTCAGCCGATGCGCCTATCAATTTGATGGGAAAAAAATTTAAGGAGTAAAAAAACTAGGTCCTTTTTCCGAATGGAAAACCCTAATTTTAAATCTTCCTTATATTTGTGAGGAAGAAATTTATCGATTAATAAACTTACCGATGTACTGGAAGGTGTCCATGCTAATTACATCGATGACAGGACACACGACTCTCGTCGGGTCTTCAGCAACCCTTTCTAACAAGGGCTCAAGCCAATCAGCATTGCACTCACAGTGAGAGTCGAGGAACGTAAGGACACTTGCGGTCGCAGCATCGGCGCCTCTGACTCTCGACCTCATCAGACCCTCACGTTTTTCGTTCCTGATAACACGAACCTTGTGGATTCTTGACAATTCCTCACCGTCCTCGGCTAGAAATTATATTTTATAAAATTGTAACGAATTGAATGGGTTCTGGAATCAGAAGTAAATTCAGAATCTCGGAATAGTTGATACGCGTCGTCGTTATACTCACGATGGTCACTAAAGTCGTCCACTAGAATAATCTCCTTGATAAGGTGCTCCGGACTTCTGTTGAGCACACTGGAACGAAGAAAGAACGATTACGGAGCGTGGCTATATTTCAGGAGATTATTCTTCAAGATTGCTATTCTCTTCGTGAGGCTGAGAATTTCTTTTTTTTTGTGGCATAAAAATTACTGGCATTAAAATTATTTCACACGGGTGGTAGTAGTGGGTTAGGAAAGTATTCTTGAGGAGAGAAAAATGTCTTAATTAATTCTAACGCTTATGAAAAATTCTGATTTATGCCGGTTTCGTTGCCGTCCGATCATTGCCCCGATCCTTATACCTTATAACATTGTAGAAACGGTTTCTATAGTCGAGAGGGTGTGCCACGGTTGCTTCTGAATCTGAAGGGTATAACGAGAGGGAAAAGATAGGAAAGGGTGCGACAGGGTGGCAGTGGCTGTGGCGGTGGCAGAAAGGAGGAAAATAAGGGGTGGAGAATCGCTGCTAACTGGAAACGAGACCAGCAAGAGGACGGAGGAATGGTGATTAGAAAATTCCATCGAAAGGCGTTACCGGGCGACAGGGATACCAGATTTTTCAACACTTTTTTTTTTTCAAAGAAATTCCGAATTTATCTTCGTTCATTGAGGGCTTATTTCCGCACCCCCGATATAGCTAAGTAGAAAATAATTCATCGGTAGATACGATTCAGGAACTAGACTGACAAATTTATATCAAGATTAAAATTTAAAACACGCGGTAACTAGTTGCGATATAAAAAAAAAAAAAGACAAAATCAGGACACACACCTATATGCGCTCTAGGATGCGCTATAGGATGATTGACAATAACGAAGAAATAGGCAACGTAGACCAATACTAAATAAAAATGTATAGTTAGTTTGCTTTTCGATGGATAGGTTTAAAAAATTTATACACATATGTGATGCCTAATTGAACGATAACAAAATACTTATTCTGCACTACATTTCTGAGTTCTGTTATTATACGATTTTCCAAAATTTTAATCGTGAAAAATCAATAAAAATATGCCAGTCTTTGGATTTGCGGTGCATTATACTTCGTGAATAGTATCAGTGCTATGATTTTCTGTCGTGTTCCACGCCGAATGTTTCATTCCTATGCGATTTTTTCACGCGTAAGGGCATACTGCTCATATTTCGAAAAGTTCATTTAGCTCAATCAATGATATTTCCTTTTGCAGTGAACACAAGTTCTGGGTATGAGTACAGCTATCGAGCATGCTTGAAAAACAAAAAAAAAAAACAAGTCGCTTTGGAGTATCCATAATGACTGAAAGAACGGTGCGTTTTTCTCAATTATCTGAAACCGTGATTGCAACCGATTCCCTTAATTTATAAATCCTAATATATTACATTAAATTTCAGTATAAACTTACCTGACAACGGTTCTTAGAAGGGTGGATCGTGCCTCGTTGTGAAACGTTATAATAACCGAGGTTGGTGGTAGGTCTCGTCTCCATTGTTTCATTCGACACCTACAACAAAGGACAATGATGCGATTACAAATATAATCGGATCACGTGACGAGGATGACGTTATACATTGGAGCGACTCGAGCTTCCGTGACGCTTTTGTTCCGCGTTTGAAACGCAGCTGTTTATTATACTATACCGTACATCATAACGAGGGTTTTCCACGTTTTCAGATGAAAACGCTGAACCTTTTTTTTCTGTTTTTTTTTCCAACACCTTTCGTGTTTTTGTTTTTCTGTTTTTTATTCAATGCATTGTTACAGTTCACGGGGTTAAAAACGCGAACCCCTTAAGCTCTTCGGATCGACAATAATTGCGATCATTAACTCTTGATGTCTCGAACCCATCGCGTATTCATTCCACAATCAATTCTCTCGCTTTCCATATCCAACCGGGTTTCAATGTCCTCCGAGTTCTCAGCTCTTCCGCGTTATTAGCTCTTTTACCTTTACGCGATTGAAACTGGATGCCAATTTCATTTTCTTACCATGAATAGTACAGTTTCTTCTTCTTCTTCTTATTATTATTATTCATAGCTGCATTTCAGTTGAAAATTACCCGCTATGAATTGCCGGCGTAAAATCTCACGGGAATAAAAACCCGTTCTCTCCTCTTTTTTTTATTTCAAAATTTTTATTTTATTTTTTTCTTCTTTGTCAGTAATAATCACAAGAGAATTTCTGCCTGTATGGATTAGCGGCACTTCGATTCCAATTAGCAGAGAAATTAAACGAACTGAACTGCATGCAGCTCGGTGAACTATTAACCGCCCCTGCACCGACTTGAATTGCAGCCTGTTTCTATGTAATAATTATATCCATAAGACTTGATTCCTCACTGCGGTGGGTTATTATATTGAATTTCAACCAACGTGTGATTTAATATAGGTACCCACCTACCTTATATATAAATCAAGTAATAAACCGTTCGTCTAATGAGAAATTGCACGGTAGCCTTTGAGTTTGTTGATTTTACTCACATGTATACTGTATATTTGAGTAATTAGCGATACCTACTCTGTGGCACACGTACGTAACATACGCGTACATATACGCTGCACGTATAATTTTGCTTCGAGGGTTCATCTCCTTAAAATCAAAGGCTCGTCATTGTACGAAAATAACATGTTAGTTGTTAACAAGTTCATATACGCCGTTTTGAACTTAGGTCTTAGACAATAAATTTCGTGAGCTGCAACTTTTGTGAGCTTGGATGTCCGCTTGTTCCGATCTATCATTTGGGTTTAGGTAAATTCGGTTGTGAATTAAAATCAATTCGAGAAGGGAATTTAAAGCGCGTTTTTAAATTCAACCGGAGAATTAAGCCGCGAAATTCTATGCGGGTTTAAAATTGGGTAAATGAAAAAAAAAAAAGGGTCGAGATGTATGGGGGCAGTGATTTTCTTCGATTTTACTTTTCTCTGACTAAGGCGACTAGACGACTGCGAGCTATCCGGTGAATCGTTACGCAGAATCCGAGTGGATATAAATCTGTGTAATTTTTGTAATTAGTGTCATTTAACGCCATTTGAGAAGATTCGAAAGCGTCGTTTTACCTTCCGATAATCTTCAGATAATCCGTTACATTGTCGTCGTAATGTTCCACCCTGAGCACCATCCTGGGATCATAAGTTTTACCAGGAAGAAGCTCGGATAAATGGGTGGACATAAATAATATCATTTTTATCGCGAAAAAGGGAAAGACGGAGAAGAGGCCAGAGAATGAGGGAGAAGGATGGAAAGATGGAAAAAAATGAGATGCTAGTTAAGTGGATGGGATGGCAAATGATACATCAACCCAAATCCAAAGCTTTCAGTTGTCTCGTTAAAAGATCTGACGTTTTCTTGTCATATTATATAAATTCACGAAAATGTTGAAAATTTATAGAAACTTGTCTCGGACATAAATTGCCTGAATAAACCAACAACAACAAGAAAACATCTGATACGTGTTTGTCGATTTATTTCTACTCGAGTTCTTTCGGAAGCTTAGATATATGTTATACACGTTACCAAAAAGAAGAAACTAATCAATTCGATTGGATTGGTTCCTGTATGAAGCCGCAGTATAGATATCCGGAAACTTTGTTTCTCTGACTCACGAGTTAATGCAGCATGGATGAATTTCAGGCACGCTAATTCAATACATACAGGTCAAAGAATAGGTCTTGTCTAGCTAGTTCACCGTATCGACTATCCAGTCAGAGTCTCTCCGAACCAATCAAGAGTGACCAATCTTCTAAATAGGATATCCTAATTCTATTAGTTCGAGACGGGAGAGGAAGAAGGAGTAAAGCAGAGCCTGTGTCTCGCAATCTTTTTAGGACGATTTTTGTGGGGCTGTGTTGGAGTTTCGAATTTTATAACTTCCGAACGGTCAACATTGCGAATTCGTTTCAGACGATTTCGAATTTTCAGAAACGGTGAAGTTTGGATATAAAAATTTCGAAAGATCGGAATGTAGACAGTTCAAAACTCCGAAAGTCAAGATTCCCGAAAGCTGAACAATCTGAGAATTTCAGTTTATTTCTCAGGATATGAAGAGACAAAATCATTCATTTCAATCGAGACTTTCTTTACGGAAACCGATTTTAACTACTTCAATCGATAAATTCGATGTCATAAATAATTGATATACGATTTTGAAACTCTTTTTTTACAGAAAGTACATCTCAAGACGATTAATTTGACCACTTATTGGTTTCGATATGATTAAGACAGCCCGAGTTATTAAACGCTGAATGAATACATTCGTGAATTTCAAATTTCGAAGGATTGGCCTTTGGGATCTTGAACCTTCGGAATTTTGAATCTTTGGTGTGCTTCGTTTCGAAGTTATTGCAATCGGTCTAGTAGATTTTCGGGGATGTACCCTTTCCAGAAACTGTGAGACTGTAGTAGGTATTTAAATTCCGAATTTTTACCTTTCGGGGCTTTTAAAATTCGGGACTTCAACCCGGGCTCATTTTCATTTCATGGTACCGTTTGAGCGCAGATTAAAACGATCGCCAGTATGAACAATGAAACCAATGCCACTGGAAAATCAAAAGGATTTTGCATTTACATAAAATTTTGAAATCGGTGGGAAAGGATAAGTTCTTTTCCACGCTTCGATCGCTTCTGAATTTCAATGAACTAGGATACTGAAAGTACAAAACCGTTTTTTCTTTTTATTTGGACGAGATTTGAAATTTCTTTTTGGAATCCATAAAAAAAAAAAAAAAGAATTCGATTCAGTATAGAAACCCTTTTTTCACTATATGCATCCTAATTCCTTTCCCAAATACATTATTGCTGTAAGTTTCATGGTCACAAAGCAGCCAGAATAGGTAAATTATTCAACTTCCGTTCAGTCAATCTATGAAATAATGAATATCTATTTTACAATTACGTATACATTCATGAATAACGCGAATATCTGGATATCTATAAACCAATAAATGACAATGAATATCCGTTTCATCGATACCATAAATAATTAAGACAAACGGATGCGATAATAAGGGATAAGGACGAAACTGATCGGCTTTTCGATCAATTCCAGATGAACGCTCCTTTTTGCTGTCTTCATCCATCCCTAGCTAAGATCATTACGATAAGAAAAAAAAAATAAATACACAAAATATTTATTATAGAAAGAAAAAAAAAAAAGTGGAACACTCCTTGATTCGATTTTCCTCACGAAAAGGAAAAAACCCAAGGGAAGATCGTCATCCTATCAATTATATCCACGTATCGAGTCGCGTGTGCATAAAACGAAACCCTCTTTATCCGAGACTTCGTGTGTTATTTATCGCTGAAATGTCTCATAGTTTCGCTCTGATCTTTCGTATAATATATGGTGGGTTAAGCGCGATGAGAGGTGTGATATCTCTCTTTCTCTCTAATTCTCTCACGGCAATGATATATCTACGTGAGTTAGTGGGTCCGCGAAAGAAGCCCCATATAGTAGACGTTGAAACGATCCTCATGCGTCAAAAGACGATGCTCATTCTTTTTTTCCGTAGATTTTACCCCTTTTTCTTCTTCTTGGTTTTTTTCTTTTTTTTTTTTTCTTTTTTTATTTCCCAACCGATGCCCAAACGTGGGTGGAATCCAGGCTCGCTTTATAACGGCTCGCATAGTCAGGATTCGCGCCTTACCAAAACTGAAGTAGGAGGGCTTATTGGGCCTTAATAGAGGTCTTATTTGATCGCGGTTTACCCGCTCCGTGCCGCAGGCTACGTCTTTATATGCTCGGTGGGATTCTAGCAGAGTTTAGTTTGTTCAAGCCTCCGAGGGACGAGGATTTTCAATCGAAGAATGAGGGAGAATTAGGGTGGAAAAGGAGGTGGAGAATAACGGGTAGGGTGTACCTGGGGGTGGGGGTTGATCCACGTAGTTTAATTCGAAACTTCAATTTGGTTTCGGCTTAACGCGACCAGTTTGAACAAACGGAGGATTGCAGATCACACGCAGAACGACTCGATCGTTCGCTCGTTCGCTCGCTCGTTCGTTCGCCACCCCACCTGCAGCTATCGTACACAGTTTAATCCTCGCGATTTTGGGGGTAGATCGTTGTAGGTATTCGAAATGCACATGAAAACGCACTCGCGCGTGCGGGTCAAGCGGGTATTAAACGTATACAAATAGAACGTGAAATCGGTAAATTCGAATGTAGCTCCTCTCGTTGCGCCTATGTAGGTTTAATACTCGTTTCCCTCGTCGTTTGTGTTTCCCAATCTCCAGTTCCACACATCAATGAGACTTTAAACGGTGTTTAACGGACCACTGCTGACGACTCTATGAACATGCATCGTCAAGTGCTTTACACATACCTATAACATTACTAACGAGTCTCTCCCTGACCCATGACGGAAAATCTACGTGCTGCAGCCTCGGACCTATACTCTGATATCGCATGACACCACCCGTTTACTCGAAAATTGGAAATACACGGTCGGAGATTAAATTGATTAAGAGGTGAACGCTCTATAGATATACTACCCTGTATACGTATACATGTGGATGCTTTCCGTTGTTCGTTACGTGAAAATTAACCGCATAAAATCTTCGCCGTACATTAATCGTTCTTAAGTTACCAGTTGGGCGTTTGAAAAATGAGTTTATGTAAAAAATATAACACGTGTTATAAACTCGGCGGTGCAACCTCTTCGTATAACGATTTTTTGAAAAAGGTCTAAAGATATGATTGAATATTATTTTTTGGTAGGGATGAAATCTAAAATATATTACCTATACCATAATTTAAACGTTGCTTCAACTTAGGTTGAAATTTTGATTTCTTAGGGTGCGGAGGTTTGAAAGATAGTAGCCACTCACTTGAAGTCTAAGAAATTCTCAGTTAGAGAACCGTCGTAGTGGAAATAGTTTAACGACTAACGACCCGGACGTGACTATTACTAAGGGTATAGGAGAAGCCCGAAACTCGAACAAACTTTGACCGAGCTTTTGAAAAGAGAACCAGGGTTCCTCCTCGCGGTGTGGCTAACAATGCATTGTGGTTTTCGTTGTTTGAACAACAAGACAATGCCAAAAGTTTCCGTCGAGAATGTTGCATTGAAAACATATACGAGTAAGTTGTTGCGGTGTACAAACTTAAACGCCATTCATTTCGCAAGTTCTATAATCACCGATAATCACTCTCCCTTAAATTATATACAGACTAAACGGTGCGATTTTCTTCAATCATCGGATCTATTCACGGGTGAGAATCACATAATTTTAATATAAAATTAAAACGAGAGTAAATTATGAATTAAAATACCAACCCCCGGCTAAAAACCGATGAAAAATACGCGTGCGAATTGCGGTTCGGAGTTCCCACCTCGTATATAATATACCATATTATATATTTACGCAGCCTGCAGCAATCGCAGTGAAATTAAACGAAACCGAGTTGAGGAGAGGAGTCTTAACTTTTCTCAATCAACGGGCACTCCCTCACCCCTAAATACAATTTAACAATTTCATTTCATTAGCCGTTACCAAGGGTAAGTAATCTACGAAGGGTGTCATATACATTAGGACCAAAATTCTCGCTTCAGTCAGGTACGTTTCATAATTATACATAAAAACGAATTCATTTTTATCTTTGAGATATTAATATCAATTTTCTCAAAGTGGGGACTCGGTATCGCAAAATAATCGGAGAGACGGAGAGAAAATTTGGAACCAAAATCGTTTGAATCAAACCAGAATGAATCCGCATGTAAAAAAACTTGACCATTAAACATTTTCGTGAACGTGATGCACTTTTGCTGCTGCTACTACACGTGAGCCGATACTAAAGGGGTTCTGGAATAAGGGTCGTGTGCCAGGGGCGTCCCGAGGACGGTGTGTATAAAAGAACTGGAAGAGGATGACTAATTAAGGGTTGGTCGAACGTGGTGGAAAAAACAAGGAGTAATGAAGCAGGGGTTGCGCTTTGCGGGTTGCATCAGACACGGGTAGATTCCGAGCTCACTTGCTACACTGGTCCATGCAGGGCAGATTAATAATGCAACTCAATGTACCAGAGCTAGCGTGAGGGGCTGCGGTGCATCTTCGTTTTACTAGCCCACCTTGTCTCTGTGCTAGAAAAGTTTCTACTAGCGAATGCAGCATCATTATTCAATGAGTTTTGTTGATGCACTTCGTGACGTCGTCCAACGGTTCTAAAGCATTAATTGATACTCAGCTGGCTTTGCGATTCTCCAAAAAGCCAATAAACCGCCTGTGCAGGGACTACGATTTTATTTTATTTTCATTCAAGGAAATCAAAATTCCCGACGCTTTGAGGTTCGCGATGCGATATGTTTGATTAATATGTGAAATTTTTTTCGTTCTGTTGAATGAAGTTCGATTTCGCGAATTTCAGAACCACATAGATGTGGAATAAACTGGCTGGACAAAGTCAAACAAGTTTCTGTTGCTCGTGATGCCGGAAAAATATTTAAATATTAACATTTCAACGGTATACGGCATAAAATTGGGGGAAAAAGTTCCCCAATTCCGGGGACAGTCGCTGTTGAATAATAAACCAAAGAGGAAAAGGGTAAATTAAAATGAATGGGTTTGAATCGAATAACATTCATACGCGGCAAGGGAAAATAATAGGAAAAATATTACGAAAAATTGTATTTGACGATTCGGTTCGGCATTTTACACGATTCCGTATACGTATTGATATAGATAGCGATAATATATCGCCCCTGATTAAGGAAGTATATAAATGGCGAGTATCAAACCAGAATATACCCGCAACCTCAAAGAATATAAAAGCTTATAATGGATCGAGTGATGAATCTCGGAAATACTGACAATCATGAAAAATTTTAATGAAAAGTTTGCGAGTAGACGCTATAGGAAATTGTTTCACTTCTTCATTTTTAATACGATTTTCAAATTTCATGGTTTGTTTTACTCAGTGATAAAACCTCTGTGGACCCGTTAAAAAAAGTTAATGGAAAAGCGCTGGTATTAAAGTGAAAAATGCAGATCTTCGTGACCCAAGTCCCTCACAGGATTCAGATGAATATGTACTTTTGAAACGTCTTTCACTTATGCAAGACTGATTTTTCCGGAACTTTTTTTTAATTGGTTGGAAGAGGTTTTATCCCTTAGTAAAATAACCCATGAATTTTTTGATTAGGATTAAAAATGAGGATGTCTTCAATTTTGTTCAAGTTTATTTTACAATTTTTCACGATTGTTAGTATTCTTGAGATTTGTTACTCGATTGTAAGTTCTTATATTTTCCGGGGTCGCGGAAATATCCTGTCCTTGGTGCTGATTACTAATCTCCCTCAATTTGTTATAACAATAACATAATCTAAACTGTTGAGAAATTTATTTGTATTTCAACAAATCTCTCCCATTGCTGTGCCGTTAACAATTCATGTTCCCATTGTATCTCGTTTTCCGAAACAGAATAGTTTGGTTGGGATTTATACATTTGTTTTTGAACGTATTGTAATGGAAGTTGAGTAGAAAATAAAAATCACAAAATTTGTAGGTACATATCCAGAACGTGTAATGTTAATTAACGAGCGGAAACTGTGCGCGTATACGTATAATATTGATTTATCGTAAAACAGGGAGTGTAGAATATATTTTTTCTTGACGTTCTTCGTTATTTATTTTGTCACATATATTTTGACGTCCGTTAGGTGCATCGAAAACTTCTTTTTTTTTTTTTTCCAAGTCGAAAGCCCCGGAAGGTAGGTAGGTATTTTGAAACTTTTCAGACAAGTGGAGCTTATTTCGGCATTTACATGAAAACACTATATTTTATGGCTTGAAAGTTTTAGTGTTGAGTAGAAGGAAAATGTGGAAAAAAAAAAGTAAAATACAATAGAAAACGGTATAAAACAAAAGCTAAGTGCCAGCAAGCAGCCGCTTGAAACGCAAGTTAAGTGACGCTGAAACGGGGCAACTTCAGGGCAAGAATTTTATCTCAAATTCAAAAATTCAGAAATATATTCCGCGTCATAGGTACTACCCACATGTCTCGAAGTACCAAAATCCCACCAGATTTCAGAATCACGTGAATTTTTTTTTTCTTTTTTTTTTCGAACCGATATATTTTCACCGGAACATTATTTCATCGACAATTCATCCGCCAGAAATCCCGCCCTTTCAAGTACGGAAAGGTAAATTCAGGACACCTAGGAACCTACGAACAAAATTAAATTCTGAGGGTGGGACCAGGTACTGTAAACAAAAGAATGTCGTCTGCAGTGTTATCCTTCTTGATATATGGAGGGTGTGGGTGCGAAGGACGAAGAATAGAAGATTGTGGCACACACTATACATATATATATATATCTAATGCCATTTATAATGAATTTAAATCGCTCTTGATTCTTCAAAGGCAGCAGTTTTAATCCAGTTTTTATAAAAATTCGGAAATCTTACACATTTCCTCGAAATTTTGTGAACTCATACTTTTGGATTGAAATCGAGAGGGGCACAATTTGGAGTGAATTTAAATTGCAAAAATTTTAAAGAGTTGGGTAAAATTTCTTGAAATTCGAATCGCGTGTTCATGAAGAACCTAATGGCTGCATATGGTATGGTGTAATGGATTCACTATTATCGCCTATTACCAAACAAACCACACATTAAAATGGGTATATTACAGCTTGAGGTTGTACGCGTGTCTAGGTACAGTTTACCGGAATAAATTCGTCACCGCTCTTTATGAATTTCACACTTTCATTACCGAGGCGAAAGCGAATAGGTGAATAGGTATGCCGCATTCATTGGCTTGAATAATGCTAAAAAAATGTTTATTCGAACCGTGCTAAGCGATTTGGTTGCTCTTTTGCTTCGCTTATGTAGTTTCGTTACAAAGAATCAATATACCGTTGCCTTATACACGCACGCATAGATTTTACGGTTAAATCGGTATAAAAATGACGAAGCAATAAAAAAAATCCGGTATAAAAATGATCATTTCAATAATAATTACAAGAAACTCGAAATATGTGAAATGTGAAATTCAAGTTTAGAAAAAGGCTGAAGAGACGATAATTTATATCTCGTTTGAAAACGTTGGTCAATCTCTATTCCATGGCCAAAAAACTTGACTTCGTACATACAAGATAAATATACTGTCACCTCAACGTTTCGCGAGCAGCATCGTTAAATCAGATATTTATGTTTATACAAACGCGTAGGCAGGTAGGAATACGCGATTTTTCGCTTGAAAATAAGAAATAGCATGACTGGTGTCATACAGCGCGGTTAACACTTGCAGTATGAAAGGTTTTGAAAGTAGGCAAAACGTTTAACCACACCGGTTCACCTTGAAAGGAATCTTGTAGAACCACTTCTATAGAACTATGTCATTATCAACGCAACCTTAGGCCGAGCAAATCCGCGTTTAGTGTAATATTTTACAGCCTGTCGTTACTGCGGTTTGAGAAAGTTTTTTTTTCCCATAAATATTCTTAGTTCTATGGAAGATTCACGGGAATCGTTATAAAACGAACGAAAATAACAACCTCGCAGTTCGAAGTCGGACCCCTATTGGCGTAGGCGAAGTAATTTGCATTATCTCAGATGATTATCGGTTTTGGAAGAATGAATTAATTAACGCAAGGAGAAAGGCGCTGCAGACTTTCGTTTTCGTGATTTATGAATTATTTTTTTTTGGTCTAATTTATTAGATTTGAGAATTTTTTTTGAAATTCGACTGATTTGAAACAAAATATCCAGCTATATTTCCGATCGATAGATTACCCTTTATAGCCCCTGGCTCGATCACACGGAAAAATATAATATTAAAAAAATTAACAAAATAGCTACACGATTACGAAAAGTCTCGAATTCGGAATTTTCTTTTTTCATTCTTTTTAAATTCTTACAGTTCTCCGCGGTCGAGGCTATAGCGAGATTGATTCCTAACAACCTCCCGAAAATTTTCGGTCAATCGGTTCATTGCGGTCCCTAAGATATCATGGGCACCGACAAAATGCAGCGTCTTGCGGTCCAGCGTCCTTATATCGTTCAACTCGATAAAATTTGCTATAAAAATTTTTATGACGAGTCAAAATATCAATAAATATTTACCAAAAGTAGCTTTTTAATAGGTCTGACTGATTCCGCACGAAAAATTGCTCAAAATTCGGCAAAAATTCACCGCCCCTCCCTCTTAACTCGTATCCGAATTTTATACCTAGATAAAAATTAGCTGAGGTATATATAAATGGTTGATATTTAAACCGATAGCGAAATCGTGGTTAAAA
This sequence comes from Tenthredo scrophulariae, assembly GCA_963978835.1. Classification (NCBI taxonomy): domain Eukaryota; kingdom Metazoa; phylum Arthropoda; class Insecta; order Hymenoptera; family Tenthredinidae; genus Tenthredo; species Tenthredo scrophulariae. Next base: position 6,206,724 of record OZ022230.1, on the reverse strand, counting down.
AAAAAAAAAAAAAAAAAAAATGTGGTTACATTACCAGGCGTATAAAATTTATAATTATTCTATACCAGAGGGTGATTTTCACCACGGTTCAGTTACGTTTAGTTTTACGTGAGGTTACGGATCGTCACGCGCGAATCAGAGCTATGAAAAATCGTGATATCAAATAACAGGGGAAGCTATATAAAGGTATATTAATTTTATTTTATTACAATTTTTTTATGGACTTTTTGTATTTCTATATCCCTATAGATACAATCGTGGAGTCATACAGGTATGTATGTAGTGGGTGTGTATTTCACGCGATGTAATAGTCTATCTATAAGAAAATGATGTAGAAACTGGTGTTACGAAAGCGCAAAATCTATACGAAAAACTTTGACGCGAATTTCCGAAGACGGGAAACTGTTTATATCGTAGTTTTACAAAGTTGAACGAGTTTCGAGATAAACTACTTAACTCCGGCATGGTACATACCATGCCGAAGATGGTTGACGTAGAATTTTTTTTCATGGAACTTAAATTGCTAGCTTGACATGAACGATTTTGTTCTTTCGCATTTAAGCGAATGTATATATATAGAAAAAAAGAAAAACGCTGTGATCTTGAATACGAACGAATTGTGTCACAAATTTTGGGAATTTATGTAAAATAAAAATAATTGGTAAAGTAGGTACAGGAGCGTGAAAATTATTGAATATGTAAAATCAAAGTAAAATCATTCACTGATTACACTATTACATGATTTTCGTAATTTTAACAATAATATGAGAGTTGTGCAGGTGAACTGTTTCATTCAAACCAAACTAGTAGTCTGTGGCGGGAGCTGATAATTGAAATGAAATTTCAAATTATTCACATCGACGGAAAATTGTAATATCGTTGGTTGCTGCAGTTCGGATCAGAATTTGTACAATAGTCACGTACGTACAGTAGCTTCCAAAAATCTCCGATTGCTTTCGAGTTCGACAGTGAATTGGCAATGAAAAGAAAAAAGCAAAAAAAAAAAGAATCAAACAAAAAAAAAAAAAAAAAATCTCTGCAGAGGAAGAGCAATGGATAAAACACGTTATTATATCTCAAGTAAAAATTACTCGCATTGAAAAAAATTTCACACCGCTCGTATGTTTTTATGACGAGGTTAATACGACTTGTTTGTAACGCGATCGTCGCTCTTCGCCATCTGTTTGATACGAGGATGAAGAAGAAAAAAAAAAAAGAGAGAAAAGAGAAAAAAAAATAAATAAATGAAATTTTTTTTTTAAAAAAGTAGGAAAAAGTGTCAACAGCGAAGAAATTCTTGCGATCAGCTTATAAAATGAAAATATTCAGCTTTCCATGGTATATTGATTAATTGCTAATAATTTTCGACTCGTTTCGAATACCGGCGATTATTTTGTAAAAAAAAAAAAATAAAAGAAAAATCTGCTTTCGGTTTTACAGCGAATCTGATTACAGAATTATTGAACCGGTATAGTATACATATACGGGATTTTTATTAGCGTGTGAAATAGTAGGGAGAGATAAAATGGGATAAAGAGAAACTATCGGAAATAATAGAATGCCCTTTTCAGAACGTCGAGTCATTAGGAATGAATTATTTGATTGATCGAACCATTCGAAAATGTCGTACCTACAGTTTATATATAAATTCAAGTGTTAGTCTAGTAAGAGTTAACCTTGTGACACGGTTTTTTATTTTTAATTTTTTTTTTTTTTTTTTTTTTTAAACCGGGATACGAGTGCAGTGGGGATAGGTACTCAAGTCCCGGGAATATTTATGACAGGATTTCCGCGGTCATGTTAATAATAAAAAGGACTCGTTATATACTATGTACACGTAAGTATCTGTAGAGAGCCTTTTGTTTTCTTGTTCGTCAGAGAATTATGAGATTATACACCGAAATTGTATATAACGTTTAAAAACTAAATTATATTATTTCCTCTTCCGAGTTTTGCGGCTTTCGCGAAGTTTTCACCGGTAACACGTGCGTCGCTAATTAATCTTTAATGCAAGTAGGAATATACGTGCCGAATTACATAATTTACTCAAAGACGCCAATAAACGAGAAATTCAAACCCAAATATCGTTAAGAAACGCTAATATTCAACGAAACGGTCGAAGTTCGAAGAAAATAAATCGAATTTGATTATCTAAATGTTTAACCATTATACATGGCAAACCTCGTTCTGCGTGGTTTCATTTTCCGAATTATTCAATTAGATGCTGAAAAGAAAGCGATTTTCGTTTAATATCGTCGGTTTGTAATGCGAAATGCGAAATCCTACCCCTTCGCGGCAGGGGCGCATTGAGTCGCGACCCTTTAAATGCTTCGAGTTATGGCGGCTCCCATGCATTTTCATTCACGTTAGCATTCGAAAGTCACGAAAAGAAAATAGAGTGTGAATAAGTCAGGTAGGTAATGGAATTTAAAATCTAATTTTACCAAAACTTTGAAATAATGGCCAAGTCGCGGCAACATTTTACCTTTACGATCTAATCATTTTTCTGCACTATATTCCGCTTATGTTTCCACGAAATGGAATTTTCAAAATCTGTTCATTTTTCCTTCGGTTGTATGTAATGAGATAAAATTCGAACACCTAATCGTGGAAATTGATACCCATAAGGGACGAAAAGTTCTCGTTTGATTTTCTTTCATTTCTAAATACCGATCACACGGCGATTTGGATCGATATATATATACTAGTGGATAATTAGCTTCAAAGATTTCGCGTCTAATCTTTTTTCTCTCGAGAGAGTTTTATCGAGAGATTTGGGCGCACACGCGTAGGCCGGTAATAGCCCTCTTCTTTGAGAGCAGGAAGTGAAAAGTTCGATACCTTTAAGCGATGAGATCGGAAGTCATCGGGAATTCTTCCCGGTGGTTTGAGCCGTCGTGCGGTGATCAATCGATCGAATCAAGGGAAAGTTAAGGATCCAGAGCCCCCTCGTCAGATTCGTACGTATAATCCAAGTTAAATTGGCTTTATCGTATAATGGGTGACGGCTATAGCCCAACGCGGTTTGCCCCTTTGCAAATTACTGTATAAAAGGATATACTTCGGCATGGCAAATTTTCGGGAATTGAACAAAAAAAAAAAAAAAAATTGATTTTCATTTCATTTCCAAATCCCGGATCAGATCTTTGGCAAATTTTTCAAAAATCTGTCATGAATATCGAATCGATATTATAGAGGAGATATATAGGTAATTGCGAGGGTAATTCACAATGAATGTCATTTCAATAGTCGAACTGTGAATTATTTCATCCGAAAGTGATATCGTGACAAATTTGCGAGTCAATAATTTCACCGATGCCTCGATATCGGACAGAAAATATACGTCCAAAATTTAGTTATAATCGGAAACATCGATCGCAGCTGCGTATAATCCGAGTTAAATTATCCATAATTATAGTCAACATTTTATTGAAATTGAGAAAACTTGAATTCCTGTCAAAATATACGGGGATTTTATTTCTCCTATAAAATTCACCTACCATAGCTAGACAATTCTTTATAATTACCACATCAGTGTAATCCGGTCACTTTAAAATATAGACGGAGTTATCCACGAACCTGTACTCCCTTTACCTGAATCAATACCAGTGGATATGCAGATAGGTATGAGTATAAATGTAGGTACGTATGTATAGTCGATATAGCTTGTGTAGCAAAATATAGCACAGATCATGACCCTAGAGTGAAAATCTGGTTTACCATACTCACGGAACTAATATAATTAGACGTTTTATTATTTTTTTAATATTTTTTTTCCCTCATTTTTTTATATACTATACAGACGACTAACTTTCATTCCATCAAATGCGTGTACGCAGAGGTAAACATGTGAGGTACGAGTTCACACCGGTGTGCTCCTTTCCCAGGAGATTGGTACTCGAGTCGAGTAATTGAGTGAGAATTAAGAGTAAAAGAAGGTTGCTGAGAGGCAGTGAATCGGTAATAATTTAAAGAGCTTTGCATGGTGTTTTTCAGAATTTAATTTCCAACATTCGGCTTTCATATTCAGGGGCCAAAGGGACTTCCTTATTTTTGGAAAGAAACTCTTCTCACGTCACTGGTACAATTTTATGAAATATACTAACGAAGCAGATTCTTCACAGTTTTTTATCCTTGGTTTTCTCCGAAATTCCATCCAAATTTGCAATATCCAAGTTTCGAAGATTAACGATGCGACCTGTGCCCTACCTACGCCAGCCATTTTTTCTTCGATGCAATCAATCTGTTCAAGACAAAGTCAATAAAATCTGAAATAATTTCGAATCATGTATCGAAGGTTCTATTAATCAGTTGTGAAGAAATTGAATTACTAGAATATTTCTCAACAGCGTAACAGCGATTTGTAAAAAACTCAATCCCAAGGCGTGTATCAACAATTAAAAAACCAAAAATAAATTCGATTACAATTTTGGGACCTCGGTGCTCTGAAATTCGAAGTGAAATGTACAAAGTTTCATAGATAGAGATAGATAGATGTCCAGAGAGAGAGAGAGAGAGACGTATATATGGTTTTCAGATTAAGGGAAAAAGTTTTGAGCTACTGTAAAAGCCGCGGTAAAGATTATGGTTTAAAACAAAAGCTCCATACCTGGGCATGGTAAATTTTCCAGTTAGATAACAGATGGTGCGCGACAAGGTATAAAACTGGCCTAAACAGTTTTTCCTTTTTTTTTTCGTTACTTTTTTTTTCTTCTCCTTTTGGTAATACGCGCGAACACTTGCGCAAGGGCGTCGTATTACCAGCTGTGGTTGTTACATATTCACACGGCCGACCCTCGAAAACTTTTTGATTTTTAACGCGCCTTATGTTTTATTCAGTGAAAACTAAGCCAGTAACTCCTCTTTTCTCCTTCCTGTTACTGTTTCCGTTCCCGTACCTGGTATATCCGTAATATAATTGCGATTAAACAGACCAGCGGACGCATCAGTCCTCATCAGTCAATAAATTAGATTCCCTCAAGCTGACTATCATTCGTCAAATTTTGAAATTTCAAACGAATTGAATTCGCATTACATGTTCTCCAACGGTTGTAACTCGTCTCAAAGATTTCTTGGCGTTTCTTGATTTTGCAAAAAATTTTTTTCGGCTCAAAATCAAAGAGTTAAATTTAGCATCACCAAGTTAGCTGTGGAATAAAATTCCAATAAATTTTTCAATTCATTGCCTGCTGTTTCAATTTCGTTCTGTTTTCATCATACCGGCAATGAAATTTCATCGAAATTTATAAAATCAGACTAAATAATATATTTAATCTGGGCACTGGTCGGAGTTACAATTGTCGAGCCTCGTGAGGCAACTGATCGAATGAAAATATAGAGAAATTTAAACTTGTGTTAAGTTTTTGAACATACATGCAGATTTTCATAGTAATTGCATATAACTAATGTGTAAAATACTGCATATTTTCAGCCATAACACTCCGTCAAAAATATTGATTTTCTTTCACAGACTTTTAATCCCAGCAATATCCATGTATGTACATATGGATCTACGTACAAACACAGATGTACGTTTATACCCGTTTGTAAAGCGAGAATACCGATAGCCCCAAATTAATTTCAGCATCGAGTAATCATTGACGACAAAATTCGAGAAACAAAAATAATCGATTACACTTTCATGATTTTCAAACGAATACGCGTGTTTCGATATATCGGCGATAATTAGTAAAACTAATGAAACGTGCGACGCGATTTGCGCCGGGTAGATAGGTGATTGACGAAATTTTATTTAATTATTATCAACTCTGAACACGCGAAAGAGAAGAAATTATGATCAATAATTTGAGTCTAGACCATTATATAGATGATGAAATTTTGCACGGTTAGGTATAGTGAAACGTAAGTGCGGCTAATTACTGTTGCGTAATTAAATTGCGGTTGTGTTTTGAAGCCCTTAGGCGTATTAGGAATGAATTTTTCATATTTACATCTGTTGTGTCTTAAGAGATGTTACAACAAGGTGATTTAAGGCGAAATAAAATAGTGCCGGGTAAAAGCGTGAGTGTAGTTAGAGTTAGGGATGCTAGGTAAAACTGACTTTGTATGGTTAATTCCGTGTCCCCGTAATGTCTTTAAAGCTAAGTCACACGAACCACGTGTGTAACTTATATGTGAAACGTGCCGGAGTCTGCAGACGTGGCTCGACCTATAAGTTTCTTTAAGGAACGTAGATTTTACGTCTTTTTCATTTTCTTGATATAATTGCTTCCAGGTGTTTGGCAATAAACACCAGCGAAAGGTGATGCGCTAAGGTTCGTGTTTCATTTCTTCTATAAGAAACCCACAGGGAAAGTTTGGCGAGTTTAAGTCTAAATTCTAAACTTCATTCTGATGATCATCCTCCTCATCATAGTCGTGCAGGACATTTATGACAGTAATGATGATTGATATGCTGAATCGTAGATTTCCTGAAATCTGCAAGCCTAATTATGCTCTCATCTCATTTCGTCGGATTAATGAATGATCTGCAGATTGCTAAAAATATGATTATTTTCAATGAGGTAAAATTCTGTTTTACTCATTTTTTAATGCGATATACAAATTATGCGGTTGTATAAAAACGAAAACACGTTACGAGATGATCATTGATGAAAAATTTCTAAAATGAGAAATTCGACTCGAGGTATATAGTGTTGAAGAATTTTTCTTCGTGAATTACTGCACAGAAATTTGAATAATTATCGACTTGGATATCCGGAGAAGATTCTAGCCCGTTGATCTCTTGTTATAATTCTGTGCGCAATGTGGATTTCAATATGCAAAATGGTGAGTCAGATTCACGTGGCTAATACCTTCACGGTTCGATCTGAACTGCGATTATTGGCGCCTACACTTTCGCCTTGCGGATTGCAAAACCGAAAGTTTCCTTGACGCATCTAGAATGTACTTTCAGTTTAGATCCCGAAGTACTTACTTTAGTCTAGGATAAGCGGTAATCAGATGAGTAAAGATATCAGAACTATCGCAAAGAAGAAAAAAAAAAAAAAATATATGACATGATGTACGTAATAACACGAAAGGATATAGACATAGATGTACCGTACTGCGTATCTAACCCTAGTATCTAAGTGTAATTATTTTCAAACGTGTATAGTTTCACATGGATGTATAATATCCCAAGAAAGTTGCCAAGGAATCTTCTGAGATTCGAAGGTATAATTATATGTGAAATAACGATTAGATCACGGTTAAATTAGCGTTGAACTTTTACTGTGAATAAATATGTGTAGGTTTGTAAAGAGATAATATAAAATTTCTTTAATAATTATTGCACTATAAAGATGGTTGTATTGATAATAGTGAAATTTATCGTAAATTTTTAACGAGTCGTTCGGCCGTTAGAAATTTTTTTTTTATTCATTCATTTGAACTGTGAATAAACTTAATTCAAATAATTTCTTTCTGTATTATAAAGTTATTATTTTTCTATAATCCAGAGTTTAAACGAGAAAATATGCAGATTTTCACATGTATTCAAAAATATATCGCATATTCTATGGCTTTATACATATAATAATATTTATTCACGCTTGAGTAAAGAGGTTTTATGTTTATGTACATTTTATACCCTCACTGTGCATATAGGTATTCGTCTCAATCGAGGTATTGCCCAGAAATCTAGCTAAATGGCGTTCTGAAAAATGCAAGAACTCCTAGTGGTCGACGGAAACGTTCAGTTTCAAGTATCCCGAATCCAGAGATATTTGTTTGAATAATATCACAGTCGAGTGCCTCGGTTACCTCTGAGAGGGATTCACCCCGTCTGATACAAGTCGGGGGTTTGCGAGCCTGTCGCTTATATTGTCGGTATATCTATATGTACGTACATTATATATATATAGATACAATAGATACACATATGTATATTTATATATGTACCATGGAATATTCGTTATTCGTGTTGTAAATAATATTATTTTTCCCGTCCGAAGGAGTGATTCTATTCCGGGTATAACAGCCCCTTCCTTCCTTCCTTACTTCATTTCCTTCCTTTCCAATCTCCTCATAGCTTCCTTTATTCACCATCTATCTGGATTTCTCGTAAATTTTCTTTTCGCTTACACCTACGTATACGTATTATCCCATTCCGATTCACACCAATAAACAATAGCAGAGCTTCCAGAGAGGAATATTGCTCTATTCCATTTCGCAGAGACAGACACGTTGGTGCATTCATTTTCGTTTGGATATAGTTCCACCCTTATTTATTACAAGAATCGAGTAACAGGAACGAAATAAAGTGGGTATAATACACCGAGATTAAATCCCTGTAGAAATAATCGACGATTAATAAAATCGTGATAAAATTTCCCATTTATATTCAAGCTGCATATCATCTCCTCCCTGCGTTATCGCCGAGATCTAAGCGTGGCGTTAGATGGTTTATTTCCGGTGGTCATATCGGTTTATTACTTTCGATCAGTTAGAGAATCAACAGACGGATTGAAAAGGTTGTTTCGTTGATTGAAATGCTGCAAAAGAAGGAGAAAAAAGAAAAGAGAAAAAAGAAAATGAAATCACACACAGATTGCGTACAGAACGACTGATTGCAAGTCGATAAAATCCAACTCACTATAAATTCCGTTATATGGTAGGTAATTAAATCGCGGTCACTCTGACTCTCTGCTGGGTATAAAAATGGTAATTTCGAGCTAATTTAGTATGCATGATGTTTCAATTAGGTAGCCAAAAAAAAAACTAGCACGGGAAATATATTCAACAGAGTTGTATACGTACATACAATATACATACATATAAAGTTGGTAACGAATGTCGATGTAGAAAAATCTGGAAAAAAAAAACACCAAAAAAGGGAAACTTCTTGTTAATTTATATAATTTATGATGGAGTTGAATTGCAAAGGTAGAAAATGAAGTCTCAAACCAGTTGAATGTAAAACAAACGTAATCAAGTCAGCAATACTATCAAGACGGAAATTGGTGTAACGACACTTATGGCAACACATAAGCGTTTACTTTACACTTAAGAGTAAGGGCGTAGGTGCATATGGCGAAATCGTACAGAAGAGGCGTAGACATTCATCTGATGTTAAACTTATTAAGGTAGCATTCAAATTTTATACTGTCAAGTATACGCAGGTATAATAAGGTCGAGCTACTGTTCAAACAAATATAGAATCGCGTAAAGACGAATGATCGAACAAAAGTTAGGGAGAATAATGGGAGAGCGAACAATCGATGAACACTTATTGTACGCGGCTTAGACTGCATGAAAGACTTGTAGTATATTATGAGTAGCTGATGGGTAATTGTGGGATGATAAAGAGAGGGAAAGAAAAAGAAAAGAAAAAGAAAAAGAGAAAAAGGATTTGAATCTCATACTGCAAAGTATATATCCACTCTCCGGAGTCTAGGAGTTGGTATATTCGAGAATATATATACTGTTGCGTAACGGGATTCGATATCAAAAACTGAGATATAGTAGCGGGTTAGTCAAGCGACTAAAAAGTAATCGAAGTAAGGTAAAAAGGAGGAGAAAAGATGGCGAAGAGAAAAGGAGAGAATGGAAAAGAGAAGAAAAGAAAAGAAAAGTAGATGACCGGGTTCGTGGCATCGCATTTGCGACGTCGATATCGTCAAAAAGATCCTTCCGTAGAAATCCTCACAATAGGATCGTCTCTTGGTAAGGCTTTTCCCTCCTTTTCCCTCTTACTCGTTTTCGAACTCTCTCCAGTTCGCTTCCCTTATTTATTCTGTAGCTATCCCCTTTTTCAACCCTCTCTTTCTCTCCTCGTGGCACAAATCCTTGAATCCTTGGATCCTCCGGGATCTGGCAGGACTCCTATCGTCGTGGCCAGTTCGTGGCGAGCTTTGCTCTCTTCTGTCGGCATTTCTTCAAATCTCACTGTTGCCTTGTTTTTCAGCTAACGCTTAGAGGAACTCGAACATCGATTCGAGATTCTTTATCCGGACATTAGGGAACCCGTTTGGTTAACTTTCCCGTTGAAAAATTCCCGTTTCTCATTTTTCTCTCATCGTTTTTTATACTTTTTTCAAAGTCCTCGATTTTTCATTAATTAACCGGATATTACGCGAATAAATTACACCCTGTTTCGACTATTCCCACAGTTTAGTCTCATCCGATTCCATTCCCGCTATCTCCATACGTATTTATACACAGAAATGATCACTGTTTCGTGAGCGTTCGCCATCATCGTAAAGAAAACCACGTACAATTGGCAATACGTGACTGTGCAGTGAGGGGAATCGGAATTCCATATGTAAGCTAGGCGATGTTCCGATAGTACCCACGTATATAACGGGTTTTACTCCAAACCCGCAGAAATCTGATCGAAGAAAGCCCGAGATGTTTTGACACGAAATGAATTTTGAAGCAAACGATTTGTCTTCGAAAGTTCGCGTCACTCGTTCGACTAATTGCGTCTGAATAAAGCTTCTAATTTCTTCGATTAAACATAAATTTTATCCACTTTGAGAGTTCGGTACTCGCCAATTAATCTGGCGGCTAACTGCACCCGGTGATTCTGAATTTAAACGAAAAAAAGGATTTCAAAGAAGGGCAAACAACCGTAATGAACCCGGTATTGTTTGATCACTGCAAGACTGTCACCGGTATTGATACCTCTGTAAAATATACAAGAAATTGAAAGAATTCTATCCGCACTATGCGACGCCAAGATTGTCTGGCTTGCACCAAAAGTAACGGCCCTCTGGTCTGCCAAAGAGTTTGGCGACAGCGGGTCTGCCGATAAAAAACTACGGACGGAGATCTGTTTCGCCGGTTTACCGGTGATAACCTTTACGATCTTTCAGCGCCAGAGATCCATTACCCATCCTCTATAAATTGCTGTTTTGTTGGGTAATTTTTTCTACTCAATTAGAACGGGTGAAAAGAAGGGACCAGGTGATCCTGCAGTCCCATTAACATTATTTTTGTACAGAAATGGAATAAAAGCATTCTTACGACGGTCGATCAAAGTGATAATTACAGTCGCGAAGGAGAGAGCAAAAAGAAAGAAAGAAACGGGGGCCAACAAAAACCCCTTTACATTATGCAGAGTCGAGTTTAAGAGACGGGCAAAAGTCGAGTGATATAGGAATTGAGGAGTTCTTATGAACAGTGGCTGTGTATTTATGGACAGTCTTGAGTAATCAGTAATCGTTTTACATTTTAAATTGGAAAAGAGAAACTCGTAGCGAGTGGTACAAGAGCGAACAAAGAGGAGTAAATCTGCACGCAATCTTGCCTTTCATTGTATCTGAACCGGTGTTATACGATTGGGCATGACATAGAGCTGAAGTAGTAGAAAATACGAATCTAGGAAGCAATTTTGTTCCTCTCTGCGTGGTTGTACCGCAACGAAAGGATGAAATAAAATGAAGTTCCGAACAGTTCATGGAAGTATTTTTCTCTCCAGAGAACAAGTTGCACTACGTTTCGACTATTTTTCCGTGGCTTTAACTCAACGCGAGAAAAAGTGGGATTTTAAAGATGAAGGAATCTCGGGAACGCGATACAACCACTAATCGTCTCGTCATAGAAACGAAGGAGAGACACTCATCGTGTCATGTTGTTGGATATTTTCTTTTTTTACCAGAAGTGGAGCTGCTCCTGCACGCGATGGTCACTCAATGAGAGCTACCCAGGCTTTTACACAGCGATATCTTCTCGTGTCTGAAACCACGTCAACGTCTCTATTCCAAAGTGGTACGGTTCTCTTTGGATAGATCGGAGTACAAACCAACTATCATCCACTTATCGCACCAGCAGGCTGTCAATGAGTACAAAATCGCTTTGTACGCACTGAGTGCTTCTCGATACCAACCGGTGGCCATATTACTTTCGGTTATAGAGAAGACGTGTTGCTTTACTTCCGGCAAGATGGTTCGGGTTCGGGTTTGGAAATTGATGAATGTAGTACATTGAAAGGTTTAACAGAAGTTTCAATGACTAGCTGTGCTTGGTCAGAATGTGCCTAACGGTTTGATGATTAATATTGTAGAGCGCCGAAGAGATGTACTGGGTCGTGCATGACATGATGTTAAAATGTTGCATTGATCGGATTTTTACAGCGTGGTATTTTTTTGCAATTGCAAATCCAGCGGCAAATATTTGAATATTTGATTACACTAGTGAATTCGTCATAAGAATTTACTTCGTTACCAGTAAACGAGTTGCACCAAGTTTCAAAAATTCATTATCGCAGTCTCCCTTCGGTGTTCTATTCCAGAAAAAAAAATAGTATTCACAACTGAATTTTTTTGCTTCCAATAAGCTGCGAGGCTTTCCCAACTTTTGGGTACATTTTTATGCATCGAAAAGGAATCTCCACTTATATTGACCACATATTGTGTATTTATTCTTCTCATGTTGGGAATTCGGCATCACGAGGTATAGAAATATCGTCATATAGCCACCACGTCTAAACACCCACCTGCAGCTAACCTAGTATATCCTCACACGATAAATTATTCCCTGAGGAGAACTGCATCGACATATATAATGCACCTAGTGGACCACAGTATACGTAGGTTCTACGAACCCATACCTGATATCCTCAACTGAGCAAAGTTTCTGGCGAAGGCAAAGAACTCTCCAGGGTATTTGTATGAGGTGCTATTAGTTGGTGATTACGAACGATCGATGTCGACAAAATCAATTCATAATAGGCTAAGCGAAAGTTTATACAGTTCGAAATACGTCATTGACCCCATTCTGCAATCAAACCTTTACCAAATTGAACTTTTGATTTTACGCGGTTATTATGTATACCTATATATCACGAATATTCGCAAACTTCTTGATGGGATTTTCGATACAATTATGTATTGCGTTCAGGGCAGAAATTCTTGGTCTTGTTATAGTATTACTACTTCTGCTAATGATGAGGGGAAAAGCATAAATTTTTCTAGCGAGTAATGTAAATGTTCTTTCGCTAAATCATTATTATTTTTTGTCCGAAGTCAAGCTTCTATTGCCTGTTGTAGATATTACCGCGAAGGGTTTGGTTCGCAAAGTATTCCTCTTACTCGGAATATAACTTCATTATTTTAAAATGACGGTAAAAAAAGAGAAAAAATGAGGGGAAAAACGAGAGACGAAAAGAAAAAAAAAAAAGGAATGAGAAAAGACCGAAGAGGGAATCAGGTCCCGGAGGAGTAAAAAAATTGCGAGCCGGTTTAAATTTGATCAAGTGATATAAAGGTTAGCTGGAAGTGAGCTCGCTGAAAATTCATACCCAATATTGCATTGTATGGGTATACCAATCTTCGCCAAGTGAAAACTCCTTGATTTTATTCTACTCGAAAGGATAACCACGTAGCTAAACAACTTCATTTCCTTTCGCTCAGCAATTTCCGGACCATTCGGCTTCCGATGGTCTACAGAACCAAGGATGGTTAGTGTTTGTTCTATCTTAGACCGGTGGGTCCATACCTTCGGTTATTAAAGGTCGGTTGAACCGGTAAACTTGGGATTTTATGCTACGACAGAAAAGCGCCAGAAGAAGAAAGTCGAAACAGAAAATGAAGAATAAAAAATACTGGATACAATAACTCCGCCTCTCTTTCTCTCTCGCTTCGTTAATACTTGTTGATCGTGATGAGAAAGTAAAACAATAATTTTTCATATCCACGGTTTCAGCCTGAAAACATTTCGGGAAATAAATGCCCCGCGAAAAAAAGGTAGGTATAAGAAAAGTTTCTTACCCCTACGGAATTGAATTTTCGCAAAAGGCGCGTGACATTTGTCACTATAACCCGAACCAGTCGAGGGTAACGGATCGAACCCCACATCCTGTTGGAATCCTATGCGAAAAGTAAAAATAAACTTCTGCCACTCTACGTACTAGGTAAAACGAGAAAATTTTCACGAGAACTTGCTACCTCGTATCATACCCTACCTGCACTGTTTTCGTGTTTTTATGAGATTGCTTATTCAAGGAATGATTATGAATTATATGCTGTTTTTTTTTTTTTTTCTTTTCATATCTATTTTGATCACGATCCAAATCTGAGCAGCGCATATGAGATTTCCGAGGTTATTTGAATAGAAGAGCGGTAGCAGAGATAAAATAAAATGAAAAAAAAAAAAAAAAGAAAAAGAAAAAGAAAACGATGAAAGGACGAAGAAGAAGAGAAAAGAAGTGGGTTATGCGGGTGTTTCTTTTACAAACAGGAAATTCAACGACCCCCGTGACTACCAACGGCTTCCGGTCGTTTATTTTCAATCGTTTGTATAGAAGTATCATATAGGTACCGAAGATGGTGAAAAATTTGAAAGAGTCAACGGCGAACATTTTCTCTAGATATAATCGACCAGTCCTGGAACGTACGTCCACTCGCGAGAAAAGTAAATCAAAAATCACCTCCCTCACTATCCGTTCACCTTCTTCAAAGAAACGCCCGAAAGAGGATCACCAAATCTCTGCTCCATCGGAAACAACCCCAACCTTTCCATGAAATGGCCATAGCCCTGAAGGAAAAAGGCCTTAACAGCTATTCGGGCAAAAATCGTTTCATTCGACGATTTCAAAACGACCATTCTCGCAAGTGTTGCTTTACGAAAATGACCCCTGCTTCGTTTCCAACTTACCGCGAAAAGGAAAGTTATTATAATCACCAGAAAAAAAAAAAGTAATAAACGATGGTGTTTTCGCTCGAGAATCACTTCTGATCATTTTTACATCGATGGAATCGGTTTCTTCGTTTGACGATATCTTGAGAACGAATAAACGGATTCTAACTTTCATTGGATCAACTGATGCGGTTTTACGTATCTTGAAACTGATGAGATTTTGGAGTTGATCGGTCCAGTGGTTTTCGAGTTGTTGAAAAAATAAAATGGATAGGATCTGACCCAATTCGAATCTGAATAAATTTTGGAATCAATCGATTCGTTGCGTTTCGAGTTGGCCACTAATTCATTCCGATAAACCGCTCGTCATTCCTATGCAATAAATACTCTGAAAAATCTGGGTATAAACTATGCAAGGAAAATGGTAGTCTATCCGTATTCTGTAAAGTCGTGTATCTCTGCCCTCGCACGGAAATAAGAATCACTTCTCGACGATATAACAACAGGGGTAGTCGATATGTCAGCTGTCAAATATCGTTCTCTGTGGTTTGTGGCGGGGAAGAGACTAATCTCGATTTGTTTGTCACGATGCGACGACACGAGGCGGTGAAAAATTTACGAGAAAGTTTGTCTCGAAGGTATGGGTACAGACCGGAAGAGAGAGGGTGAGTTCAGTGGGCGAAAATCGGGGCTTAATCCCCCGAGATAATTTAAACGTTCGAATAATTTTGTGGTTCGCATGGTTGGGGTCAGGGTTGGTATACGTAATGCCAGCTCATGAATTAATGCCGGAAGTGTTGTTTTTTTTTTTCTTTTTTTCGGGGTGCTGATACTTCCGGCTCTTCGCTGTGGTACGTAACGCGGAAAAGCTTTGTTTGAAGTAGAAAAAAAAGAAAAATACCGTCCAATTTTACCCTCGCTTAATTAAGGATTTTGCCACTTCATTGTTCAACCGATCGAATATCTTCCGTCGACGGTAGCTTCTTTTATTCCTAAGTTTGAATCGAAGTTCGTTCGATTAAAACCAACCGAACAAAAGGGCTCTCGAGGCTGAAGCGAACCGTGAAAAAAGTCCGACTACCTACGTACCCATTGGCATTCGAATTCGGGATTCCCGGTTCGGATTCGGAGTGGTAATGCAATTATAAAAAAGCTCTCAGCTTCCGAACTAAACTAAGCTCAGGATTTCACATGGACGACGTTGGAGTTCAACAGCTTATGATTAATGACACCAACAGTTAGACCGCGAAGAGAACTGCGCGTGACCTATCAACTCACGTGTTTTACCTTCAACCTAACCCACCAGCCAATTTATTTTACGGATATTACTGAGGTTACCCGACAACGTGGTTTAAAACCGCGGAAACGTTGCTCGTGCGACCGATTGGTAATTATCGGTTAATTAAGAACGGGACGTAGGGTAGTTAGCTACCTGTTTCTGTCACAGTTTTTCAGGTGACTGATTTTATTTTGTCCATTCATCAAATCAACTTTTGGTGTTATTTAACGGTGATAAAAATTGCCCGCTGTTTATGTAAAGAGGAAATTATTGCCCACCTATACAAGCCGTGAAATAGAATTATAATTATATTAACGATCGGTAGTAAAGTACAAATTATTGCTAACTGAATATAGATAGCGTATTTCAATTTCAAACAGAGTGCACAGAATTTTGTCGGAAATAATGTCAATGACGAATCAGCAGTTTATTCCTGACTTTAGAACCTCTTGAACTCATTAATTTTAAACGTGTTTTGTACAATGGGGTAAAGCCCCACGTCGCGTCGTTCCATGTATAAAATCCTTCAAGAAATTCTCCGAGAACCAGAGTATTGAGATTTAGCAGTATCTCTGGCACCAGGACTGTCGTAAGTAAAATCCCCGAGGACCTATCAGAGCGTAATTTTTTTTCAGGAAAAAGTAAGTACCGACCATGTGTATAGGTATAAGAATGATATTTATTATTTTGGGTAAATTTATCCCATGAGAAATCGGACCCTGAATTTTTATTGGATCCTAAGTTTTAGTTAGGACGCGACCGTAGCCATTGCGTCCATTACGCGTATAACTTTCGTAGATATGGTAAACTTTGAGTAAATATAGGTACAAGTTCTTCTATTGACTATTGAGAACGTTACGAAGGATTTATACAGTTGGTTTCAAGATTCCTCAGAGTAACGCAATCATCAAACCTAAATTGAGTTTCACCGACTTAATTGGAGCCCCATGCTCCCCGGAAGATCCTTTGCTCAGTGTTCAAACAAAGTTCAAACAAAGTTCAAACTTTTATTATTAATATCTTGCAAGCCCCTTCGTTATTCAACGTATTAAACAACCCAACGACTGCAGGCAGAATAATGATACGGTTATAGTTTTTATTTCATTAAAATAACGTAGTTTATACTTACATCGCGCTTCTAGTATCTGGAATGTCTCTGTTACTCGGCAATCCGTCAGAAGCTTCTTGATTGAACTTATTCCTCGCGTAAGGATCCTCACCGGCTCTAAGTCCTCCCCTCGAAACATATCTGGGATGATAAAACCGAGTGATTTAGCTGTTTTAATCATCGGATAATAATCATGGTTATCGAAAATTTTGCTATAATTTTAAACAAATCAGCTTTATTATCCTCGCGGAAAAATTCTACCAGCGCTCTTTATCGTCCTCAAAGCTATAGGAATGAAATAAAGAGAAAGAAACAAAATGCAATAACGAAGAATCATGTCGCACAAAGGGCTGTGTGATATGATCATTGCAAATGAAACAACGGAGAATAAAAGAAAAAAAAAAAACCAAAGGAAAGAAAAAAAAAATTGTCAAAGTCAAAGGCTTGTAACAAGAGCTGCTACCAACTCACCCCTGTTCATCAAAGTAATTCCACGTGACCCGAGGATCTGGAGTTGGCGCAGGCAGCAGTTCAGAGGACAGGACAATCGCTGTCCCGACCGGATCCACGTATGCTGCAGAGTTTGGAACTACCGAAAGAGCCACTGAGGATGGGTCCTTCAGTCGCAACGCTCTGTTTTCGTTCTGAAAAATAGGGAAAGAAAACAGGTAGTTTTAAGACGATGAAGTTCGAACCTACCCTCGTTTGACAATTTTGTCATTCCAAGTAAATTTTTCGTTATTTATTAAATTTGATTAAGAACAATTCGTATCGATTTTCAACCGGAGACATATAATGTTCGATATATTCACAGCTATGACAAATAACCCAGCTTCCCGGTAAGGGATTCCCCACTTTTTATTTACGCTTTCTGATTTTGAGCCTGAAAATCCAAATCCTGGATCTATTCGTCTTCATTATTGCTGAGCGGATTGAGCGCCGAAGTTTTTATCTCTGTTTTTTCATCCCTTGTACAAACGGGATTGTTTTATGCATTGGTTTTTTCAAATTTTCATCTACTCCGAACAAAACTTCGGCGGTATTTCTCGCATCTGGGAAATCCTAAACCCTATGAAATCAGACTCGTACGGAAATCTGATCGCCAAATTGTTAGCACTAAATATATGATACGAGGTCGCTGACCAATCGTCTGAAAAATACGTGCAGAATTATATTGTAGGAAATACGTCGTATATCAATACGTTTTTGGACAGCCAGTGAAACAGAGCGTAACCAAATGTGAAATAAAAAAGTCTTTGACCCATATTTCACGATTTTTTCTATCCCTAGAAGGAGTTGGTATATTTAATCTGTAAAAAGCGCAGTTTTCATCCTCATATTATTTATCGTCTAGATTTTCTATACCAGGTACCGGCCGACTCGTGGATATTGCAGAAGGTTACTTATCGGTTATATTCCGAATTGGACTGCAGCTGGATGCACCCACCTATACATATACATATATGCGCCTATGCTGTACGTATAACAACGGAAAATCGAGTATCGCTAGGAGAATATCGGCCACAATTGTTTGGCTTGACTTTCCAAGACGTCGGCACCCATTCCACGAACAGTCAGCCTTCGATATCTATCCAGAGTCAGTCAGTCGAGTAGGTATACTACTGGTCTGACTTCAATGCTGGTTCATTGTCGTTCGAAAACTATTCAATTTATTGTTCACCTGGATCCTCACAAAACGATGTATCGAACTCGAAGCGAGTGAACGAGTTGTATCATTGAAAGAGGAACAATTATCACTATACTAACCCGTAGATATAGCTTTCCGAGTTCGTACCAATAAACAAGTTCATTTTTATATATGTTATACGTAGGTGCAGGATTCGAGTGAAGTTTCTATTCATGTTAGGGTTTCTTCAAAGGATAATAATAAGTGTACTAAATTTGTTATACCAGAGGTTGAAGTTCTTCAGTGAAATAAGAGAAACTACAGAACTTTATTCCATCTCAGTTGCATTGTACTCATATAGTTACTTCAGCCACTTTTAGAGCTTTTCCATGAAAGCATGAACGCTTCAAGTCTTGGAAAGATTTCGTATTTCGTACAACAATTTACAACTCTATTCAAACGTTGTTTATTGTTCATAATTATCCTGCTCTACTACTCCAGACTGTATAAAACATTTTTAAACATGCTTCAGTCGTCGACGAAGGGATTTTACCTAGTAGCCACCAGGTATTCATCGAATCCCTAACAAAAGTACGAAATTTAGGTGATAACAACATTTTGAAAAAGCGCATATTTAGGTCGGGAAATTTATCGAGTGAATTCGTAATTATCCCGTATTTCTAGCACGGAAAATGATCAAGAGAATATTAAAAAAAATAAAAGGAACTTCTGCTTGATCTGTAAGGATAAAGTTTGATTAGGCACGTTTCTAACGGCGCCTAATTAGAGGGAAAATAACCCACCTTTGCCGAATTTATCATAGTTTTTATCAACCGCTGTTTTTTTTTTTTTGTATTTAAACGAAGCTAATATTTATATAGGTACGTGAAAAAGAAGGGGTTGGGTTAAAATTCCGAATCCGTTTGCGACGATTCCGGATTTTCATAAACGTTCAAGTTGAGAATATGAAAATTCCGAAAGTCGAAGAATCTGAAAATTTCGGTCTATTTCTCAGGATGTAAAGATAGAAAATGATATATAGATGTATAGACGGTGTTTCGGGGAAATACCGTTTTGAAAAATTGTCAGTCCGTGATATGAAAATTCGTAATTTTTACGCTGGCCCTGAAAAGAAGAAGAAAAAAAAAAAAGAAAAAATGGTAAAACGGGAATCATTTTCAGCCTCCCGGTTTAATTTCACGTTTTGAAATACTATATCGTTGAATGAGAGAGGATCGCGCAATTTGTAACCGCTGCATGGAATCCGACTGCATTCAGGAGATGCTAATATAACAGTACATTCGAGGATTAATATTCGTGGACCAGTGCGCGTATGAAACCGGAAGTTCAGTTGAAATGACGCGTTCCCGAGGTGCGGCAAGCTGTTGCATCCGGTCCGAAGCTGAAGGTTCGTGAATTCGGTGAACCCTGTGAATTTGTGAACCAAGAAATTCTGTTGCTAAATATAGTTGAACCGTTTGTAATTATCAAAAATTTGAATATCCATCGATTATCAATGAAAAACAAGCGACGAGGTTCTCTGTAAGTGAAAAGATCAACTAGGGATCAGGTTGGATCCCACATCGCGGCTACTTCGCTTAGTCAAATATTAACCTCGGTGAAAATTAGTTTGCTCTTGTCCTCGAATCGAGTGAACGATTTTAATTACTGTGAATCATCATGATCATCTCGAACTATGAACATAAGATATTGGCTTTATTCATTATTCTAATTCGAGAATCGCGGCTCCGGGTAGAATAACTTTAAGAGAGAAAATCCAATCTGAAGAATACAGGAAGTGGCGCAGAAAATTTTCAACTATAGAATTTTTGACGATTTTATAACGCCAAAATTTTGGATTTATCTTTCTCTACTCGCTGGCCGGCGGAGATTGGCCTAAATATTCCCGCGAGTGAACCGCAGATTTAATACAAAAGCGACCGACACCATGTCTGAATGTCAGCTGTCTACAGTCCCGTTCCTAGCTGGCTAAATCCCTACCCTATCCCATTTCACCCCTTCCTACCCTCAGTTATCCTCAGATAGTATAGACGTAGCGAAACCGTAGCACAGGGTCAGGACCAGGAGCAGAACGAGGAACTGGACTAGGAAGAGAACCGCAGGGATGGTTTCTATGCAAATGTACTCATAACTCACGTGAATACATTGGCCTGAGCTCGACTAGCTAGGAAAAGCGTATTAAATGGGAAAAACCTTGACGCAAAATTCGTCCGTCTGCTGAAAATGCGTTTCTCTGTTTCACCAGCGGCGCTCGCACGTCTTCTCCGAATGTCAGATGATTCTTTTTTCCTAGATAGACGAGGAGGTTTATCAACTGTCCAAAGAGTAAAATTGCTTTTGAGTCTTTCCTCTTCTGTACGGTATATGTAATTTAAATCTCGACACTTTGTTAGATGGAAAAAAATAAACGACTGACTAAATTCGCAGGGAAAATAGACGACGAAACGTCGCGTCGCGTTGTCTTCCTTCTATGTACAGAAAACTCGACGAAAGTTTTTCTCCGTTTATATTCATCTTATAGCAGAGTTGAGTTAGCGTAATTTAAAGCAAATATTTCACCCGTCTTGGACTTCATCAAATGAACAATTTGCTTTCTATTATTTATTCTTTCTTCGCTCCAAGGACCTACAGGATCTGCTCCTGTTCCATAAAGATAGTATCACCATCTATTCTGTCGTATCGGTTTTACTACGATAACCTGGCATGTAGTAGCTGATACAGCTACGTCCCTTGACGGTCGAGGCTGCAGCCTTTTCGCGGCTAAATTTCAACTGAGTCGATCACCGGTTTTGGAAACTTGTCCACGCATATGGCACCCTTTGCTAATTTCGTATTCGACGTTGGTATGCTGGTGGCACCCGATTAGATCTGACTGCTCGTTCCGTGCCCAAATATATCTGAATACTCCTGGATATACCCGAATGTCGCCGAAAACCCCTGCAGGATATCTATATATATTCATGTTATACAGCTACGTATACATTATACAGATTATTACACGCTATAAATGCGGGTGACTCCCACTCGATTATCTCTTTGTCCCTGTAGAGTTCTCGGTCACCATTATCCGCTTCAACTTCCGTTACTTTTATTTGATTCGGGTGAATCGTTACAATACTGACTTTTTTCCAATAGTTTTTCCTGCATAACCGACGTTTCCGTGAAAAAGAAAATTCCTCAGAATTTTCCCCTCTTTTCATCTGTTCCAAAAAAATCTGCCACCTTTTGCCAGTCTTTTCTTTCAATTAGATTATTTTTAGGAGATTTTGGCAAATGGTGAAAAATTGAATTTCGGGTGTCCAGGGGGTTGACTGGCAATGTCATAGTCAATCGCAAAGACAGTTTGGTGCTGTGGTCGACCAAGGCAATTGCATTTGACCGGGACCAGCTTCCGGCTAAAACCGCTGGTAATTTAATGCAGCAGTAATCTGCTTAGCTGGACGTTGGTTTAGTCGGTGGTTATCACCCGCGAACCTTCGTTCGACCGCTGTACATCGTTTGGATACCACAAATATGGCGAAAATGTGTTCACTTCTATTAGAAGCGCGTTTAATCACGCGAGAAAGTTATAACTCCAATTTATTACATGATCGGTCAAATTTTCATACCCATGAATTACAAAATTCGATTCGCGGGGTGAAACATTATTTTAGAATTTCTATAAAATCTATCATTTTCATTATGGAGATAATTATTATTATTATGTTTTTTTTTGGGGGGAATGAACCCTACAGTTTTCGGGAGACAGGAAGTTGATGAAAATAATGAAGAGGATCGGGGACGGCGATGAATTTATTCCCTTGTCGTCGTCGGCTTGATTTTGTATAGTAATGAAACAATTTTCCGTCGATACCCGGAAAATTCTGAGAAAATGTTGAACACAAAGGTGATTAGATTCGTTGCTCGGTGTAGGAGGAAATTAATTCGGATTTTCAGACATTTTTGTAACCACGATTCATTCAAAATCTCATTTAGTTTACTGCTTCTATTTGCGTTATGAAACAGTCGGATTCAACGCCTCGTTGAGATCATATTTCTTGGGCTCTTAGGTGAACGAGGTGAACCACCCGAAACTTATTTTTAATCGTAAGTTTTATGGAATTCTGTCATTTATCTTTGAGATGAAGAATAGAAGAAGAATATACGTTTCAGGTTGAATTACGCTGCGTACAAGTACAGTTTTTCCACAAGATCGTCCTTTGGGATGATGGGATCAACTTGTTCTCATTGTTGCCTGATCCGCTAGCCGTGAAATAATTTCCTGAATCTAATGAATATAGAAGCTATAATATACGGTTAAATTTTAACCGCAGGTTGAAAACGAACACTTCATACAAACTTCGTTGGCATCTCGATTTTATGGATCCGTCCACTCAGCAGGGCATTTGCCTTACTGATTGGCTTCGGGAACAAAGAATATCGTTAGAGTGGGTTAGGCTGGGGACATAATGTATCAGGAGGTCAATAAAACCGAGGCTTCGTCTTCTTTTTGTTCAATTTTCCCTCCCGATTCCCTCATATTTCTTGCCTGTTGTCTTGCCCTCGCAATTAGACAAGAGGATCAAAGATAAGATTGGGGGATATGAAATTCAGATCAAACGTCTTTGGGGAACCAGAATGAAACGGAAATTCAAATCCAACAATTGAATCCATCTTCAAAAGCTCCTGTGGAGCGAGTCGAGAACACGATTTTCAAGTCAGTCGATAAATTGATAAATTAATCATTTTGTAAACACCCTGTACGTAGGAATTAATCTCCTAGTCCGAGTGTACAGAGCGGGTTGGTAAATCCAAATGGAATACCTTAACGAGAATTTCCTCAGAGATGACGTACCCAGACCCGAATTTCGTGAAAGCTTACCAATCGCCTAATTCGACTAACACCTTTGAATCAGAGTTGATAGGAATTTAGTTGTTCACCGTTGTCCATTGCTAGTATTCAAATTATGGAGTAACTGCAAATTGAGAAGCTATATTCGATAAACCAGACTCAGGGTTCCCCCAGATTGCCAGGTAAATTTGGTTACAAACTTCTACAATTTTCGGTTCAGGAAATCGTGGAAAAAAATTTGACGTGAGAATTACAAAGGCGGTAATTATCTCCTGCTGTCGTCGGTGATTCGATGCTTCGATACTTGAGGGGGTTTGTACAGATGCTTTGAAATGCCGTCGACCTATCATTCCGTATCGTAACTCCATATCTTTATCGTAGAATCTTAACAGCTCGAGACGACAGTCTGCTAGCAATGCACTTCCCTCCAATATCCATCTATCAAAATCAATCCAGCTGGAAAGTGCACTTAGCTAAAGCCAATGTCGTTCTACTCTAACCCGCCCACGTACCTACGTGCAATGGCAAGCAACTATGATCGTTCATTTTCCTACGGTCACTTATGTTACCTTCAATCTCCTCGACAATATTCAATCAGTTCTTCATGGCCTTTACAGCTCTGCATCTAATACTCTAACTTCTGCGATGAAGAGCTTCTCTTCGATCCATATGATCCCTTCAGTAGCATAATAACACGGTTCACAATTCCTATATAAGAAAATGTCAAACGGCGATCCCCATTATTCAAAAGTAAGAGTCTATTCATTGAGAGAACCCCGTGCGAGATGTAGATGTAGGAAACTGGTCCATTTGACAGAAACTAGTGCCCGGTATAACACCCGTGTACAGGGTTAGGCGTTCGTAAACTTCATTAGCAAAGTTTTGTACACTGTAGAAACGGATGGATACGACACGACAAGGCGATACGGTTTTGAATATAGACGATGCGGTTTGGTTGACTGTGGCTTGCCAACCTTGAACTGCGGTTTGTGGTCATTCTACTGAGAATATTTCGAGGACACATAAATGTCATCCGTCAAAGAGGATCAGCTCTACGTTTACGACCTGGGATTTTCAAGACGTGCGGATTTTATATCGGTAAGAAACGTCGGGATGAGAAAACCCAGACAGAGATGCAGTGGATCTGATTTTCCGTCATTACTAGACTCTCGTTCCCAGCAGGGGGGTTTTTGCTTTGCACCGGAGCCAGCTGGGTCGAAATCTTATTTGAAATATTCAAAGGTAATGCAGACTATGTACAAATGCATTTCTGCATCCGCAAACGACGAATTCAATCATGCGTTGTTAATATACAACATAAAACCCAGCTTATGACCCATTCTTTTTCTAATCTTCCCGATACCACGATCCATTTGTTCAGTCGACCGTCGATAAACGGAAAATCAAATTCTATGGCGAAAAAGATGTGGTTATATACACTCCAACGCTAGGGAGATACCGCAACCCTTTTACTAACAGTATCGGAACAGATTCATGCTAACCATAAGCGTGAAATTTGAGAATAGGTACCGATAAAACTTGTCCTTCTAAATCCATAGCCAATTGAAATACCAGGATAAAAATAGCTTCGGAATCGTAGCAACCGTTAAGTTCAATTAATATCGTTATCAAGCGATGCTCTACCGCGACACGCGTCCTCGTTCAAGATCTTTCCATTCCAGATTCAACATAAGCTTATGCCCATTATGTGACCAGTAATTGAAATTAGAATTTCCTAAATCGATGAATCTTGTGGTAAATCTTAGGCCGCAATGACATTTGTCGGAATGATAGCTAGTCACATCGCGTTTCAAATGATCTCGAACCGACTGGTTTATAGTGGCGTGCAGAAGGGCCTTCCATTAGGCCAATAATGGAAGGGAGGAGGACGCGAGGAATTCAGGAAAATCGGAGAATCGACTAAGAACGTAGATGTGTTACACTGTGATTTTGATAAATTGGTGCCTGAAAAGGCTGGGGCGAATTTTTCCGACGTAACTGTATTACCAATCACATTTATTTCCGCTAATTGAAACAATAAATTTACGTCCATACGTAAAACTGCACAAGTATAAAAACCGCACTCGAGAATCTAAAGGTTGTCAATCTACTGGCACCTAATAATAGCACCAAAATCCGATGCAGCTTATAGGTTCTCGGTTCAGAGAGATCTGAAGACCGACAATGTGGACAAGAGTATTGGAGTAAAGGGTCCTCGGGTTCAATTTACTGGCACAATTGGTCGCTACCTGCAACTATGTACCTCGATTACAGTCTGACTACAGGATGTACGGAGATCCTCTGTCTATTGACATTCAACTCTATATACTTACCTATGTCAATGGTATGTGCATACGTACATGTATGTACATCGATGTCAGCAACTGCACCTGAATATACTAGGTGTTGAATTGCGACTTTGCTCACAATAATTATTCGAAGTCAAAGTGAAAGGGAAAATCTGGTACCCAGTGTAGTTTCCTGCATCTACATGATGAGTTGATCAATTCAAAGGGATACTTCGTACAAATGTATGTACACACGTGTCCAGTGCGGATACACGTGT
Source organism: Tenthredo scrophulariae (assembly GCA_963978835.1). Lineage (NCBI taxonomy): Eukaryota > Metazoa > Arthropoda > Insecta > Hymenoptera > Tenthredinidae > Tenthredo > Tenthredo scrophulariae. The sequence goes on along the minus strand of OZ022230.1, from coordinate 6,180,712 downwards.
ACGGAGAGCCCAGGCTGAAGTTTCGAATTTAGAAAGTTTCGAATAGGAAAATTTCCGAATTTGAATATTACCGACTCACAGTTTTTTGAAAGGGCATGTACTGCAGCCTCTATACATAGAAGAATTCAAAAACTTTGAGACGAAGAACACCGAAGGTTCAAAATTCCGAAAGCTGACAATCCGAAAGGCCAAGACGCCGAAAATCAAAATTCACGGATGTGTTCATTCAATGTTTAATAATTCGGGCTTGCATTGATCGTATCGAAACTAATAAGTGGTCAAATCGATCGTCTTGGGATTACTTTTGCGAAAAAAAAAGTTTTGAAATCCCATCAATTGTTCATGACATCATGAAGTTATAGAATGAAGTAGATACGATGGGTTTCCATAAAGAGGGTCGCGATTAGGATGAACTATCTCCTGTCTTCACATCCTGAGAAATAGACCGAAATTTTTGAATTTTCGGGCTTTCGGGGGTCTGGATTTTCGGAGTTCTGATCTGTCTGCATTACAACCTCTCGGAATTTGAATACTTCAGACCTCAACGTTTCTGGAAATCCGAGATCGTTTCAAACGAATTCGGAATTTTTACCATTTGGAAGTTTTAGGATTCGGAACACCAACCCGGTCCTTGTTTAGACAAAGTTGTAATACAGTTATCGGTATCCTGGTGTTACATATCCAGTCACAGATGCTTATCTGATACAGTCGACACGTGGGAATCTATCACGTGTAGAAAACGGGGACGAAGCCGTCAGCGGGATAACATTGAGGCCATAATTGCCAGGTAATCCTTGTCTCATTTGAATGAAGGCAATAATTGCTTAACGTAGTACACGGTTCTGTGTCCATTGCCGATTGACACCACTTTGTCGTTCTTCTAGTCTTTTGATTCGAGTTTTTAGTCGGCGTTTCGCTTGGGCCGGAGGTTAGACAGATTTGAGCTGCTGAGTCCTGGTATCAAGGAACCTTTTAGCTCATTATCGCAGACATTAGCATCTAGACTTGCGTCCTGCGTCTAGTTGGTACCTTCCATCGTCTGGTTGCTATATACCTACTTAACGTCTGTGGAAGTTGCAGAAGCTAGGGAAGACGATGGTAGATTAAGTACTCGTAACTTTGAATCAGATTGAAGTTACAAATCAAGACCTTGTCTCGTTTCCCGTGGGTTCCCACCACCGCACCGCGCCTACTTTAACCCGCTTGACTCACCATTCGCCGTATCCTCTACTCTCGACTGATACCAACTTTCGACTCCCGTAATTACGAATTTCACTAATTAAGGATATGCGAAATTACACTGCTTAATTATTTTCTAATTAGCGACAGATTCGTCAAAATTCCCGCTATACCCCTCCCTATGGTTATATACGATAATCATTTATTTAGCAAAGAACATTACCAGGGGTGGTTATCGGATCAAGTTTGCCGAAACAGAGTTAAGGAGAGATTTTCTATCATTGTAAAAATACTAGGGTGTTTCGCATTTCGGTGACTTTTGAAATTGAAAATGTAAAATTTTCAGGGCCCGCTCCTATCATGAGCAACAACTTCGCCAACTGTCAAATCGTTCCTTCAATCTTTACCAAAGTTATAAAAAAACGAGTAAATAGTTGGAAAAACTACATATATTTTTCATTCGAAACTTTCGGAGCTTTGGGGAGCGTAACGTAACATTCATTAGGAAAGTCATTGAAATAAGGACCACGTTGATAAATATAGTTCACAAGGCGAAAACAATTTGATTACACCTGCCTGGAAAATTCGCGGTAGTGAAAAAAAAAGAAAAAAAAAAGAAAAAAAAAAAAGAAAACTAACGCAGTAATATTTCCTGAGATAAAAGTGCAGGTATTGTAGTTGGCAGTGATAATTAATGAGTGAAAGCATTATCTATAATCCATATTAAATCCTTGGACGATAATTTAGAGTCTGTAAAGTTCAGAGTCTGCGGTTGAGTGACGGGATTACAAACCGGCTTATCTCCTCTGTCTGAGCTTCAAATTCGACAAATGCCTCCTCCCTGAGGGCAGTTTCTAGATTTTTATTCATAACGAATATATTTGTCGCGTATCCATTAACGGTAGTAAAAATTAAACGATCTAAAGATTAATTAAAATATATTCAATAAGTGTTAATAATTAATTAAAAATAATGAGTCCATTCTCTATAATTAACGCGGATACCCCCGAAACTGGAATACCTTTTTTTTATCCAGAATTTTTACCAACCTCTCTCAACTAATTGGCCGAAAAATTTCAATATTAAAACACCTCGGGCAACATACGGTGCATGTACGCACAAGCTATGCGTCAAATCAATCAAATAATATCATAAAAATTTAGTAAAATGTATAAAAAGAATCATGAAAAATCGTACTTACGACAAAAAATTGCCGATGAATTAATCACACGTCTCGCGTGAGTTCAGAACCCGGTTTCACACATTCGAAATCCGTGTTTTATAAGAAATACGTGATTTTCAAAAAGTTTTCCTTACTTTTTTTCGTTTTGTTTGTTTAGAAACATGTTATCAGGGTACGTAACGGTCTCCCCACGGTAGAGTGTTAGGTAACTGTAATTTACGGGTTAATTAAACTTACGATAACTGTTCTACGATCATTGAGGGGTGAATTGGTGAATTAGCTCGTTCTACAGTCGGTTGGGTATCACTCGCATCAGTTTAGAATTTATTTCCACGTGGCTTACGGCTTATCGCCGTCAACCGGTTAACCGTTCGCCAAACCACCGACCCTCGAAAATGGGACTTGGACCAGAGCCAGACTCGGGATATACAGCTAAGACTTCCTTCTACAGCATCACACGCGTTTCCCACAAGAGACACGTAGCCCCAAGGTATCTACATACATTATGCACTCGTGGTACCTCTGACTTCTGACAAATTTCTGGCAAACTCGAGGAGTGGGTGTATGCAGGTAACGATGCGAAACTACACGGAAAACAAAGAATTAAATTTGAATAATTTTACGGTCAAGAATATAGCCTTGTGATCCTTGGAGGTGAAGTTTCAGCCCAAACTATACCGATTTCGAGTACATATAGGATTATACAAAACCGAATGCGGCCTATGAAAATCTGGTTCTACATAAGCGCAGTTTTTCGTTGGTTCTTCTATTTTTATCGTATACACTTGTACAGCTATAGAGGGTATATGTAGTAGCACTGCAAATGCGAAGTGCGCGTCGTTAAAAAACGCCGCGTAAAAAAGTCACTTCAACACGTGGATTTGTGACGCATAAAACAGAGGTGGAAGGTGGAAGGTGAAAAACGTGGAAGAAATGTCTACGACTCTTTGCAGACGGGTGGTTGACATTACACCGGAATTAAACGTATGTGTTAGCCTGTAATAAACGTTTGGATTCAGAAGGAAGGAGACTGACTGACGGGTGTTGTCAGCTACGATTATAACATTCGTTAATTTTACCAGACTACGATTTTTCTCGACACATAAAGGAGAGACGCGTTTCCATATTAAAGGAAAATGGTTCTGGCAGTGGAATATAAAAACGCTACTATTTAACACCGTGATTAAATTGACAACTGGATGACGAACGAATTTTTTTATTTCTTACTTATTTTTCCGCAAATTATTTCACTGTTACAAATTCTCCATCGGTTTAGAGTTCATCGATTTTTGCAGTTACGAAGTCCTTTGAAAGCTCTAAAAAGTCGTTTATCTACTTAGATTCTGACGTATTTCGATAGTCTCCAGCCTATGGCTTATGAAATTCGATCCCATTTCCGAGCGAAAAATTTCCCGAGTTCTGTAATTCGTAGATTCCTTCCCTTGAATCCAACGGTCCGTCTTCACGGTGTTTATTGAGCTTAAATTTCGATGGAACTTGAGAAGCGTAATCCCCCTTTCTCTGGACCGCAATAACTGACGGGGAGTAATCGTTCATGAACGATTTTCACGTATATCTGAAGACTCCGAAAGCGATTGAGACGTGCTCAACTCAACGTAACTTTTGCAAAAAGGTTTTTGGACACAAGAAAGCGGCTTACGATTATCCGAAATTGTTGCAGGGGCCGCAAAACGCAACGATGGAGCTTTCCTTCCCCCATGGACGTTTGGATAACTGATATAAATGGTAGGCAGTGGGTTCCGGGCTCGAAACCATAATTCTCAATCAGCGCATCCCCTCGAAGTCGATCGAAAGAATGATCCATCGCCCGCAGAAGATTATAGGCGAGTAAAGCAGAAATCCAAACCCCTAAATCGAAACCCAAATTTTCTTCAAAATTATATTATGCATGTACGCTAGGGTGTGCCGAGACTAATCGAAGGTTATTTTCCGAACTTCCACCCCAAAAATCTGTAGAATTATGTCAAATGTTAAACCCCTCAAAAAGGCAGCACTGTCAATAAAGTATAAATGGTGCATTTATCAATGATACGGTTTTTCAATTTGATAAAGAGACATTCAAAGTTCCAAACATTTTTGCAACCAATATCCTGAATATTAGAATAATTCAAATATTCAGATTCGGAATCAGCGAGTCAAAAGAACCCCGATCACCTAGACAGACTTTCGTACTACTTCTTCCGGTCAATTTGTATGAAAATTGGTAACACGATGTGAGGTCTTGCGTGTCAATCAAATGGAAAATCTTATCGTTGATTCAGGCACCACTTAGACTTCAAGGACAGCTCTGTCCTCTCGGTAGGTTGATTACTCGACGTTATGTTAAAAATTTTTGGGGTGAAAGCTCTCGGAAAGTACGTCGATTCCTTTTGGCACACCCTGGTGTACCCACACAATTTTACTTCACACGGTAAAGGCTAACGACTAAGATGGTTTTGATGCAGCTCTAAATTCCGCGTAGATATAATATAATGCGTATATCGATCGTGGAACCCTCCATTGTCGGAGACGGGATGGGGTAAGATTTCAGGATGCCCTGAGGCCACGTCAAGCTGTCTAACGTAAGAGGAAAGGAAGGGAGGAGAAGACCCAAGCTTGCTTTGGTACACCGAAGTGGCGAAAAAGGAAAAATAGGCTCTAGGTACGTACACATACATTGGGGTGTCCCTTAAGCGGGGTGTTTTCAAATTTCGTTCGAAATTTCACTTCGAATGAAACGCAAAAACGCCCCTGTTAGGGGACACCTAATATACGCAGATAGTCGAATAGCGAGGAAATCGTTTCGCATAGAATATGCGGTTTGGTATAAGGCTGCAGAGGTGATAACTAATAGGGTTGGTTTTGCAGCCAAGGTAAAACTATTTTCTGGCTAGGCGAGTTTAAAATAACTCGGAATGTTTTATCGAAGTACTATTTTCACTTAAAAATTCCTGCCCATGGCTTACCTACTCAACTATATTCCCTGGCTGGCTGGGTCTACTTTTTCAGTCCGGATGTGTGCCCGCTTTTAACCCTGGTACAAGTCATTGAGGAGAGTGTGCAGGGGTAACAGGAAACCAGCCCAAGTCCACCCAGGGAAATCCAAGCGAGAACCATTATATGTAAAGGTTTCTTTGCAGAGAGGTGGTTTTATTTATCTTTCCAATTTTCATTCCCCCGTATACGATGCGCAGACTCTTTATACTAATCCGGTAAGAACTGAGCGTTGGAGAATTAGGTAAGGAGGGGAATGGTCGTGCTTTGACCCCGAGGTGTTTACCAAAAAGATAAAAGAGAGAAGAAAGAACAGAGAAAAAAAAACAGAAAAAGGGAGATAAAAAGGAGACTGGCGTCTCACTAACAATAAGATAAAACGTTTCTTCATGCCCAGGATTTTATAACCCTGAGATATACATCACCTCCCTCCTTTCTCCTTATTATTACGAGGGCGTCTCGCCCCCTGTCGAGAATAGCCTTCGGGAATGGTGGAGCATGACGTTATCAAATATGCAACGACTCAGCCACGCGCGTTAAGATGAAAATACTGAAGGAGCAGGAGGACGAGGACGAGGAAGTGGAACAGGAGGAGTAGGAGTAGGATAAGGTTGTATTGTCACTGGCTTACCTGGAGGCAGTATCCAGCTCATTTCCGTTTCCGGTTACAACAGCCCGCGCGTATACTAGACTAACATTTAGTCCGATAGTCCGAGACAATGACGAGAGAAGACTAACAACAAGTGGTTGTATAATTAGCAATTAAAATATAACGAGTTATGTTAACTGCACCGTGGAAGGTGACTCTCAATTAGCGGTCTTTTACTTTCTTAAATTTGCTGTCTTCATTCCTTCCTTCCTTCCTACCTTCGTTACTTTTTTTTTTCTTCTTTTTCTTTGACTTCAATCAGAGAAATCTTTGCTCAACTAACTAACTCTGAGAAGTTACTCGACTGTCCGCAGGACGTTATTTTCTCGTGGTTTAAATCTTCTGGTGAAGTCCTTCCCGTAATATGGACGTTGGAGAATTTTAAGGAAACAGAGCGAAAGGGTAAGGCGACGTTGTGTCTACCATATATCGCCTCTTCACCTGGGGTAGTCAGACTTTATTAAGACATAGAAGAGACGGCTAGTTCCGGGACAGGAATTGGATAGGAAACATGAGCTAGGTACGGAATTTGACATTTTCTGAGAGGTGTGCAGTGACGGGTGGTGGGAAAGAAGAGTAACGGAAACTAGGCAGTTAGCTCTTTGACGCTTTCGCTTTCATCCTATTTTTTTGAGAGCGAGAGCTAGAGAAAGGGAAAAACGAAGATAAACAGAGCGAATAAGATGAGAGAAAAAGTAACGAGAAGATGCCAGACTTCCCGTTGCGGGGCGTCGAGTGCACCGGTGCAGACGAGCGTACCTACTGGTACGAATGAATTCTCAAGTAGACTTTTCTGAAGCCAGGACGCGGACCAACCTATTCAGCATGAACAATTAGCTTTACTTACATGCAGTTGAACAGATTTTTTAGGAAATAGTATTTTTCAAAAATTTACATCTTTTCTGTTATCGCGTATTCATCAAGTCCGAAATTGTGGCTTTCAGAGACGCAATTTTGGGAGGTTCAACATTTTTACACGAAAATCATGAAATTAATAAATATCGCTTGATAGTTGGACCACGTTTCGCCCCATGTAAATCAGTCGAATATTAAGAAATTGAACTTTGCTAATTGTTAGTCCTGTCATTTAGATATTTTTTGCAAATCAGGATACTCTGTAGTGGTCTTTGAGTACCGATTCGATCGTGTATAATTTTTACGGTTGCATGGCAAAAACGAATTGGCAATAAGCTATTCTTCGGCAGATTGTGATAAAATTTTGTTCACCCAACTTAATTAGAACAGAGAAATAAGGGTGAAATCGTGCTTTCAAAGTCTGGAAATGCTTCTATGGGAGTAAAGGTGTTTGGAAAAATTTGCAATATTGGCTGCACCGCGCGTTTTTTTTTTTGCCTCCCGTACGATTTATCCCATACCTCTTTTCGGAACTAATTAAAAACTGGCCAAAGTTCCCTACGTTTGCAGTTCAGCGCGGAGGTCAAGTCATTAATTCATTATGATGTATTACATTGGATAGGTAATGCAGCTGGAGAGAGAAAAATAGAAAAAAAGAGAGAGAGAGAAAGAAAGACAGAGGTGCATAGAAAGAATTTTCAACAATAATTATTTCTCGTCTTGTTTTACATTAATTGTTAAATTTAGTTCATTTTTAGTATTATTCTTGATTCTATGAGGTTTCCGAGTGAATTGTAAAGCCTTTTGGAATCACGATGAAACTAGAAAAAATGGACGTGTGATAGGCACGTACTACTAGGCTGCCGAAGCTACAGATCTGGGAATCTCATATTTCGAAAAACTCATCTAGTTACCGGTGTACCTACAGTTTGGTTGATTTATGGTTCTTAGTCAAGCGAGAGGGTTGTGTGAAAATAGGGAGGAGAGGCTGGGCGGTGAATAAGAAGAAAATAAAATGAAAAGAGAGTAGAAAATGGAGAAGAAAGAAAAAAAAAAGAACAGGATGCTTTTTCTAATTTCGTTCGGAAGATAAATTTCTCGCGAGGCAACGGGCGGAACAAGAGCCAATTCCATCTTGAGTTCGTTCCATTCCCCGCACAATTCGCGTGTCGACGGACGCGGTGGCATTTCTTAATACAGGCCATACGTGACGTATTGTATTCTACCTGGGCAAAAACCTGATTGAGAATTAATTTTGAGTTATGGAATTCACCTTTTCGAAAAATAATTTGACACTCATAGCTATACTTACGCTGATATTATCGGATCTAAAGTGCAACGCGATTTTTAATACTGGTGCATAGAAAGGCACGAGTCGAGCCTCGTCCAAAACACAGTAGACAAAGATTTGAATTTTTCACTCATGGTGAACTTAAAAGCTGAAGACTTGAATTCAGTCCAGTTTCCAAATTTAAAGCCAAACTCATCGAATTTTGCGCGAATTCGACAAATGATTGAGTGATTTTATTCTTCAATTTGAACAAATTTACTCAAAAAAATCTGAAAAAAATTCAGCGTGTCTTCGAAAGGTAGAACAACCATATGTAAAATTACGGACTGAATCATAGGTTGGTTTTAATTTTTGGAGTCAGGAAAGACCCAAAGAACATTTTTAAAACTCTGTGATTCACATTGTTCACACCTTATCCCACCTGAAGGACAAAATATAACCCGATGAGATAATTTCAATCGGTTAATTTTTAGCATAACTTATATGCGGAAATGAAAATCGCGGGTCACTATACGCTCATGGATATACGTATAGGTATAATATATCCGACTGGAGTTGATGATGGGCTTTTATCTGGTTTATATAGAGCGAAAACCGTGACCGAAATACATCCCAGGGGATTTAAGCAGTAAGCTGAAAAGCGTAAATTAGATTACGTTTCAATATATTTTAGACGCGTTCCTAGGGTATCACGAACACGAGGTTAAAGGTCAATCCGGCTTTTTTTAGCCTCGTATAACGAAACGGTCATTAATATTCATCACGATTTGAACTTGGAGAAAAATAGCTTGTTACGAAGACGGCGAAAGGTTTCCTTTAGATTCTAATAAGCATATAAGAAATTGATGAAAATATAGTTTATTTTTTTTATTTTTATCGAAACGGGTGAAATGACTAGTTCACTAAGATATTTTCTAATCTCGTAAAGCGTTTAAAGGTATATATGTACCTATGTATATGATGAAATAAATGTCAAGCCTTTGAAATTGGATACTTTAATTGTCCCCGCACGGATAACGGAATTCATAATTTACAACACCCGCGTTGACAGGAGTTGTAAGTATTGGTAACTATTAGCCCCGGAAGCCGTGCGGAAGAAATCAATATCGAAATAAAAGGGAGGAGGAGGAGGAGGAGGAGGAACTAAAGTCGAATAGGAATTATTCAAACGGTAGACAGTTCGATTATTCCCAATGTATATTCTAATTAAAAGCCACTCGCCACTTCGCTGTTAATTCGATTTGCTAGATCGTAACGGAGATAATACAAACGCAAATGTAAAACTCTGTCTCGGTTAACAATATCGCGAGGTGGTTTGAAGATGTGAAAAAACAAGAAGGATTATCGACGAACGATGAAAAATTGTTTCAACAATTTTATCACCCGATTAAAATCCCCGGAAAATTCATCCGGCCATTTCAAGGTAGTACCTACCTACTTACGTCGTATGAAAATTACGCATAAAATACACATATGGATGAAAGACGAGTTATCTTTTCCGTGTTTCGTATGAGAAAACTTTCCGAATAAACCGAACAGATGTATTATACATTTTGTCTGGGAAAAGACGTTCGTATAAATCAACAGTTGTAAAAAGAAATGGAAGGGCGACATAAAAAAAATCCGTAAAACTCTCGAGCAAAGCCACGGACATTTGACCTCGGCCACTGATTCAGAGTTCACCTTTCAATTCTGCGAAAGTTCAGCAAACCAATAATCCCTGAAGAAAAATATTATTTTCAAAAGTCTATGATATTTTGAATGAAATAATTTGAGGAACTTTTCCCCGAACAAAAAATTTCAAACAAGAATTATTTGGCTCCTAATTGTCTTTTTTTCTTTTTTTCTTTTTTTGGCTTTGCAATTTCACTTGACGTTTATGAAAAATGAAAATTGGTGAAATTATCGAATACCCGCACGATGCGATGGTCGACCGCTCGCCATAATCAACGTATCCATACCGACATAGCAGAGACATATATACATGTGTTGCAAATTCAATTAGTCGATCGGGCAAAATGTTGGCTATATGGATGTATGCGTGTACCTGTACGTCGGTGTGTATATGTGTTAAGTACACATCGGCACGGTTAACCACCATTTATGGTTATATCTATAGAGAAATTCCGTTAGGCATTGGATAACGCGACCAGTACCTGAGCAAGCGTAATTATTTTGATCGGCTACCGGTCCTATTTCTAGGTACATAATCCTATGTATACTTGCCTATATAAACAAGGTGTAGACACGTACAATAATGCATCGTGAAGGAAATTAAAAAACGCTTCATCATCAATTTCGGAATTTTGTAAAAGGAGAGGATATTTTCATATCGTGTTCAGTTTCACGCCAGATTTTATAGTAAACGAGTTTTGCCGTAGATAATATACGGGTATATAGAATAATAACTTGTTAATTAAAATTTCTCGCCATTGTTTGTCAGGTGCGTGTTAATGAGCCTGTTTTGAGGTAATGAGACGACGAGACGCCACGGTCACACGACGTGAAGAAATATTTATAATATTGTGAAAAAATATTCTACATCAACGACTATACGCTTTGGTATTCGACGATAATTATATCCGTTTCACTTTATTTTGTAACCTCCGTACAATTATACAGTTTTTTAAAAAAATAAAGGAATAAATAAAGAACTTCTGCTATCTTCGCGCATCCTGCAACAGTGCTATGTCATTAACCACAATATCCCTCGCCTTGAAACTACCCTTCGCGGAACGGTATTAAGGGGCAGGTCGAAGTTCCACAGCATTAAGTGCGAAGGACTCCTGCAGTGATTTAATGCGGCATCGATTAAGATCCGCGGTTTCCCGGGCTGAAGATATGGATTTCAGTAAACACTTGTTTCTCGTCAGTACAAACAGACCAAGGTCCACAAGGGTAGGTAAATATATACATATACCTACATCGAGGTAGATACCCAAAAAGTGAAGAGAGATTTGACCTGAAAGGTAAACAAAAATAAAACGAATCTGGACAGGACGCAGGGTTGCGGACTGGATTTTTTCCAAGGATTACTTCTCGAATTACGGAGATGGAATACGTTCGAGAACCTGTCAACTGCAGATTCGATTTTTTTCGAAAAAATTTGTTGCTAAAATATATAAGACCCTGAGAAAAGACGCCAGACATCTCTCGGAGACGAGAGCATCAGGGCTTTGGTCGCTTCACTTATTTACGTTGTACAGCTCGTTACGCGAGAACAGGGATCACCCTTCATTCGACAACCCCTTCTTGCGCCGTCATAAAGGCTAAGTGCAAAAAGAAACGATAGCATCTATATACAGGGTGAGATGGTTAGAGAGAAAACACCTCATGTCATCAAAAAACCATCGCGACGGTTCGATTCGAGCTACACAAGACCGCAAGCTCATTCGAAAGATTTATTTAGCGACGAGTGTGAAGCCTATTGATTGCAAAAAAGAAAAAAAAGACAAAAAATAAATCGTTTAATTGGGTGAAAACGAAGAGCGAACGTTTGCCCGATAAAAAAAAAAAAAAAAAAATGGTAAAAAGCTCGTTAAAATGCGTAAAATTAAACCCAAAAGTTTGGTCAAAATTTTAACGAGTATATAGAGATGATTTTGAAAAAAACAAAAGTAACAAACGTTTTTTCTTTTTTTTTTTTTCAAACAGACTTTTTTACCCTCATTATAATAGGTACTCGTATATGACCACGCTCGACCTTTTCTACCGAAATAACGAGTATGATTTCAAATTTTTGTAGTAGTGGATATGCGAGTTTTCCAATAAGCTGCAGGAGCAGTACATCGAATGGTCTGTGTGGTTTTCCGTAAAAACCGATTGCACGTTCTGAAATGAAATTGAAAAGACCGAGCAGATAATGGAGGTCTCGTAATCGATACCGAGTGCTATGGAAGTTCTATTGTCATTGGTTAATTGTTGTTATCCATCAATTACCGGAGTCAGTGTGTTTTTCTCTATACCGTGGTGGAGGACCTTTGTTTGTTATAAAGAAGAATGAATGGGAAAATATGGGGATAAATTGTACGTGCGAAAAATATGTCTGAAAAAAAAAGAAGAAAATCATGTGACAGTTTCAGTCTATACGAAGTTTGGATCTTCTGATGATTATTTTTTTACATTGGCAGGAAAATGTTGAGTGTGAAGGAAAATGAATCAAGAGAAGAAGTAAAAAATAACAGAAGCTACAAAGCTTTAGATCGATTGAATTTCCCCCAAGTATTATGGACTCCCTGAATTACGTAGCGTCGAAAAACTCAACAAAAACATTTATACCTATATATATGGGCGTTTCTAACGAAAATGTCACTTTTCGGTCCCTCGGGGTTTTCAACCCGTGCCGACGTATGAAATCGAATTCCTACAGCATGAGCTGTTACGTATGAGTGTAATGTACCCAGAAAACAACTTTTCATGATAATTTTTAGCTACGTTACGTCACAGCGTCTCCTGGAAAGACACAAAGTGTTCCTGAGCAACGTATGTCCCGACGCACAGATTTATTGCTTCTGGTTGATGTGGAGCTTGTGCGCAGCTTCAAAAAAACCGCATAAAATTCAGTTGGCCTCAGCTAACCATACAGAATGTGGAATCATTCGATCTAATGATGTGCCAAGCATTCCACCCTCAAAATAAATCATGGAACATGTGCCCCGAGCTTTTGGGATATACTTGTCACGGCCAACACAATCGTACGCCACAGTTGTGCGCAATGCAATCAGTTCTTTATCATAGTCTACATTGGTTCAGTTTAGCGTTAGAAATACTGTGCATAAAGGGCATCGATGTGCTAACAATATTTGACGAGTAATACAGACATAAAGTTCGTAAGAATAAATATTTCTCGAAAAATGTCACGACCGAAGAAGCATTTATTTCTTTTCCTCCAACAGGCACACCGAAAAATTTGTGAGTGACTCAATTCGAACCGAGTTCACAAGAAGTACGAAATCATTCAGAGTCATTTTTGAACTGCGCACACTTTTGATTGCTGTTTTAGGGCAAAAATGTCACAACCGACATGCTCGTATTCCTACTCGTCGTGCGCAAGACCAAGGAAAATACTGCAATTTTTATTTGAATGAGCCGCCATAAAAATGACGTACAAAAAAATTTTCAACAGTGTGCCTCAAAATTTGAGATATTCCACACGCGTTTTTACCACCGGGAATTCGATTTCTCTCTAACGTCTCTCTGAAAGTGACGATTTCACGGAAAAATATCTGACCGGGTATTCCGTTTTGTAGTTTTCGTCACCAAGGTGTTCCGCTCTGTCGTATTTGTCTCATGAAAGAATCATCGAGACAAGCGTTATTCGTTCTGAACGATACATATATATTTTTTTTTAATCTGTACCTCGTGCGCAAGATTAATAAGATGGGCCAACCTATGGAATGCACTGATCAATATTCGAGTAGACTACTAAAAAAATTTGGATGATGTGCCTCAAAATCTTTGACAGCACTTTTTTTCAGGAGAAAAATGACATTTTCGCTAGAAACGCCCATATATGTGTATGTATTTATACGGAGGGATGTCGAGGACTGAACTCTCCAGATCAAACGTTCAAATTTAATATCATACGAGTGAGAGGATGTGTGAGTATGCGGTACACATGCAATACACACACGTGTATCATCTCACTCGAATCCACCAGCCCCTTTCGTTCTTTTCAAATTCATTTTCTTCGATCTCCGATAAGAACGCCACTTCCATCACTCGTGTTATTTGTATACCCCTAAGTATATGCGCAAGCCTCCCCATACTATTCGTACGCATCTATATACTTGTCAGAGTGCTCAGAAATTTATAGCCATACCTCTAAGCTCCCAAAGTCCATCGATCCATCCCCGAAAAAAGTTAAGGAAAAACATGTTCGAAGTACAAATCTGAATGTCCTTACGGACTCGGCTTACGTTTCGTGGTAAAAAGCCTTCGTGCTCATCAGGCGCCAGGTAACAAGCTGCTGATTTCTTATTCAAGGAACATTTGAAGTGTAACTTACAGACGAAGCGTCAAGACATCATCTTATGCACGGGTATTTAACGCCGGCCAATAAAAGGCCAAAAAACTAAAATTGCGCCGGAAAATTAGCGAGGAATTCGCATTACGAAAATGAACTAACTGCAGTGCTGCAGTAAAGCCGCGACTATTTCTTGCGGCAACGTTTATCCTGGCACTAAGAGCTGCCCCCACATTCAACCACCCGCCAACTAAATCATCCCCTGAGCCTTGTTTATGCCGCTACAAATTATGACGGTATTACTTAACCAATAAGTCACCCAACTCGCGATCTGACCGGACTCAACGACTGGAAATTATGCCCGTTTCGTGGCGGTGCTATGAGCCATTACTAAACGCTTGACGATATTTCAATCCCGGGTGTAGAGAAAATTGGGGATTTTTTCAAAGAAAAATGAGAAAATGAAGAAACTGTCATTAGGTTGTCATCGATTTAGAGAATTCACCATCGCTGATGATCTTCGACTATTAATCACGCCTCGAATAACTTGAAAGAATTTTTTTTCTTTTCTTTTTCTTTATTTTTGGGTCCAGCTGGTTAGGTTGATGTTGAGAGAAGTACGGTGGGAATTAAGCACTCGGTTGAATATAGGGGTAGATTTTTTGAAGGATAATTGAGGCGCGCGCGGTGAGTCGAGATTAAAAGCTTGTAATCGTTCGTTTTGATGTATACCTACTTGAAATAAAGAACGTTATGCGAAATGTGTAAAAGGGGTCGTTTTTTACCGAACAAAAGAGTTGTTCCAGATATCAGGGGCTGTATTATGTAAAGAGAATAATATCCGGAAGATATGGAGATGCTGCATCCTGAAAAATAGAATATGAAAACTTTCTTTCACCAGCTCCGTGTACCCGCCTACCCCACTTTCGAAAGCTTTCGAAAGGGTGGGTTGAATATTCGCCAGCTGTCTACTTGCGTCTAATAAATTACATATCTCTGGATTTAATTAAAAATCTTAAGCGGCAAATAACTGTCGACACCGACCTGCTATTTTCCTCTGCGAAAACTTAACTCGCTGAATCCGTTTTTCCTCATTTTTATTTCAACGATGGAAAATTCGTTCTTCAATCAAACTGTCTTTCATGTTTATCTGACTGGCGATCTGCCCCGTTTTTTAAATTTTCTTTTAAATTTTTTAATACGTTAAGTCTGCCTCTTTACCTATCTACACATCTGTATCAACCGAAATTTCATTATTCTTATTAATATTATCAACCTCGAGAGGGAAGAGAATTATAGAATTATGGAATAAACAATACCTTAAGTAAATCTTGAATTTTTAATCGATACCTGAACTTTGTGAGAATTTTCACCCTTGTAACGCTTGCCGGAACTCCCTGGCTTACCTGTAACAAAATACAGAAAATTGATCGTTAATGTTTGTCGAAAAAGGAAACTAGGACAGAACGTGTTCTGCAATACGTTGTGCAAAATAGTAAGCCACTTATTCGAGGATTTTCTTCGTTCCAGTATCGAGCTTTTCATATTTTTGCCGATTATTTTATTCATAGCAGAATTTCAATGCGAAAATTCTTCGCTTTAAATCCCTTCTCTGAACTGGAAGATAAAATATCGCTGGTTAAACTCATTAGCCTCAGAGATAACGGAAGAGTTATTAAAAAAAAAAAAAAGAAAAAAGCAAGAAAGAAAAAAGTAACGAAGTCGATTGAGTTTAAGTCGCTGCGTCACATGGTTAGAAGGGTGAGCCTCGCGACTCGCACCCTCTGATGACTGCATCAGTGGTCCATAATTAGCCGCATGGTTACGAGAAACGACTTTGCGAACAAAGAATAAAAGCGCCTTTCTTTCTTTCCCGCTCTTCCCATTTCCCTGACCCACACCAGGTTTAATCGTTCTCTTAGTCGTCGTCGTCGACCGTAAGAGAAACGAAGGAGGAATGGAAAGGTGAAGGGGAGAATTAAAAAAAAAGAAAGAAAAGGAAAGGAAAAGGAGAGGAAGAGGAAAGGCAGAAGAACAAAAAAAGAATATAGAAAAGGAAAGCATCTGGACCCATTAATAAACTGCTGAACGGAGAATTTCTTAAGCAGATGGATTAGGCCTCTTTCCCCTTGGGTTCGTTCCCACTCATTTCTCTTCGGTATCTTTACTCTCACTCTCACTCTCACTCTCACTCTCTCACTCTCTTCCTCTTTCTATTTCTATTTTTCTCGATTCTCATCGTAATTTTACTTCATCTCAAAGGAAAGGCATTACCGCCGAACTCTTTAGCCACAATCCTTTAATTCAAGCGCGGTTATCCCTCTGAGGTACTAACGAACGATCCTGAGAATTTCGAGATGCCGTGATCGTCGCTATTCGTTGCAGAATTATTCTCGCCTTTTTCTGTAGACATTTCCGAGAATCCATACACACCTATACGCATGTATGTGTATTTGCATAATGACATGAGAATATTTGCGAGAATCTCGGATTCGATAACGACTTGGCAGCAATAAAGAACCCCCTGGGGGCAGAGAGAAATATTTATAGATTCACGTATAGGGAAACAGTCCAGTAAGATACTTGGGGTACTTTTTCCTTAAAAATTTCAATAGAATCTATTTACGTCACGCAGTTGAAATGAGAAAGGAGGAAGTGCCGAAGGAAGGAATGAGACGAAATCCACATCGAGATTCAACCCTCGTTTTATATTTTCGGTTTTTTATTTTTCATTTGAAACTTTTCACTTTCAAAAATCCATACCTAAATATAAGAATCGGCCTTATTGTTGGTCGAAATGCAATAACGAGTTCTACGTTGTAAAGAGCGATGGTATCCATAAAATTTTCGCCTAGTAGGGTATACGACCCTGTATTTTGTATTTTTTTACGTTGGATTTTATAAGCGTCCTCAATTCCGGGCTAAGCAGTAAAAAAATAAAACCTACAGCAGTTTTGGATCGTAAAACTTTTTACACGGGTCAAAGCGACTGGTAATATTATGTAAGATCACGGCGCCAAAGAGGACGCTTTCTTTCAGTCATTAGAAAAAAAAAAAAAAGAAAAATTCGCTTGCACGAAATTGGGGATAATTATTATTTTCATTCTATTTTTTGTTCGGAGCTGCTGCAGATTCATTGAAAAAATTTTGATATTCGTAAGGCCATGAAGCCTAAGGTTGAACTTCGCAAATTACCCTACCTTCTTTGGCGTGCGCATAATCACTTAAAGATAATATCCCATGAAGTTTATCACTTAGGCGGAGTCTATCAATATCGCTTAATCGCTTGGCAAGTCAGTTTGCACAAAGTTTGCTCGACTCCTCCTTATTCTCCCGACAGGACCGACAGGACACTCTGCGTCCTTGACTCCTTGAACGAGCGCGCATCCGGAACTAGTTAGCCCTCTACCCACGTAAGAGAGTTTTTCTATGCGGAACAATCCAATTTCCTCTCCATATCTTTCCTCATAGTAATAAAAAGGGCGAGACATGGCTTAGCACTTTCTTTAAAACAATAGCCACGCGAATTTCAGTGCAATTTCACCGTGTCGTTCTCTTTCCTCACACTTTGTTCTTTTTTATTATTCACCATACATACCACTTTAATATAACAGCTGCGCTTGTATTATATCCAAGTCTCTCTGAATGCACTACCAAGAAAGAAATTTATCAACAGTTTTGTAAACGGAAATTGAATTGGTTCGCACAAGTCGCGTTGCCTTCCTCTCCACCCTGTTCAACGTTTTTCTTATTTTCAATCAAAAATTTCATCAAAAACTTTAGGACTGCTTCTCGAGCGTGAAATTTTCTTCAAAGATACGATTTCAGCAGTCATAACGCGAGCGCAGAACTAGACCCTTCGGTAGGTACATGGCTTCGCGTTACTTATACGCAATTTATAATTTACACTTGAAGATTTTCACCCTCACAATGTCTGCAAAGACAAAGAACCATGATGAGTCCTTTCCCATTTGAGCTTTTACAGAAATTCACTCAATCCTATTGAATAAATGATTCTTCTTTTAAACCGTGAACATTCTGTGAATAAAAATCAGATCTCAAACTTCGAGTGAATTTTGAATCAAGCAAATATCACGAGGCAATCATCAATGACACGGCTTAGATGTAGTCAATCTGTTAGCCACAATCTCGAGCCACCAGGGATTGTAGTCCTCATTATTAATTCCATGCAGGGAGGCTAGACAGATCTTTGGGTGGTTATACCTCAACCCTAAACAATAACTAAAGCTGAACCCTGAGGCATGATAATCGTTGCTTGAGGCACTGGAGTCCGTATAGAAACTTGGTGAAACGTTTACACGCCTTAACACCTATGGTGTATGAGATACAGAGTTTGTCTGACACTGACACCATACGTGAATAGGGGAAACGTATACGGTAGTCATAGCATCTCATCGTTTGGTCTACAGAAATTTCGCCTACGTATAGTTCTGGCCGGTATAAACTTCCTAGCAAAACACAGACCAGCTCGTACCTAGCATGTTTATGCTATAAGCATAAGGCTCGTGCAAACACACGTGGTTTCCTTTCGCTAACCATTTAGTATAAATTTTATGCGGATTGAACCCTTCCTGAAACTTCGACCTTCGAACACCACAAGAAATGGAATATGGAAATCGAGACTGTCAACGCGAGAGAGCAGTCGATCCAAAATTGGATTGTCTACTTTAATCTGTGATAAAGAAACGGAGGGCTTATTCGCCCCGTACCTTCATCTATCTACAGTATGATTTCAATCATTGCGTTCCAAGGCAAAGAAACGAGAGTTGCATACCTTAAGATGAGAGACACGATCGAGTTCTTGTAATTGACAATTAAGAGAAGTCGCGCAACGCTGATTGGAGTCGGAATAAGTTAGACAAAGATTTCATTCAAAATCTAAGGATACAGCGTAGGATTTAGCTACCGTCGCCAATCTTTTAAGGCAACGATGATTTTTCTTAGAGATCTGATTACTTTTTTTTTTCTTTTTAATTTTATTTCAAAACCACACGTTCTTGGATATTGGAAATAAATCGAGAGCCTAAAATGTATGTTGAGGTGATTAGCCACTGTGTGAAATGAGTTCACTGCATAATTCCGAAGGGGCTGTCAAAAAGATACTGAAATTGGTGGAGGATTGTGTCTAAGAACCTTTTGAAAAAATCACCATTTTCTCGCTGCTTAAAGGATACCTATATCTGCGGTTCGCTGAGGTACTTGCGGTAGTCCAGATCAGATGACAGCGGTGGGTAAGACGAAACCTAAGCTCTCAAAAGCCGGGTAGCCCGAATATTCGTCGTCAGATATCATTGTCGAGCGATCGATCAGGGGAAACCGCCCCACAGTTCCAAAGCGAGGGTGAGAGACACAGGCTGAAAATACGGTTAAATCTTTCGCGTGAAAGTCGTCAGTGAATTAAAAATATAGAGGGAAAAAGAAAGTGGTTTGAATTTTCTTTCCCGAGTCCGACTCCATTCTGCGAGGATTTGAGCTCGAAATTTTTTAGGAGGATGTTTTTAATTTCACACATGTGATCTCATGATAAAATTCGCATCTGCAAATATGGAGGAACTCAAAGTGCGGGAGTTTTCCTGACAAAACTAAAACCAGTACACCGAGTATGACGTCAGGCGAAGAATAACCTGTGGGTGACGTCAAGGTAGCCGGTGTTGCAAACAGATGTCTGCGCGTGGACGTTGTCCATTTTAACAAAGCTTTCTGCATTGTGCATGCTGCAAGTTCGTCCACGTGTAATACTCGGACCTCGCATTACTCCGGGTAGTTAGAAACACGAGTTCTATTGTTAGTACTCGACTCTTTATTTTTCTTCCTCGTTCCTTTTTCACAGATCACGCGAAAAGGACATTTTCCAGTCGCCTGCGGGCCGCAAAAAATCATCAGCGGTTGTCGGGCTGATCCAAGACTGATTTACTTACCGTATAGTACCGATTACATATCGCTTTTGCGTGCCATGCCGCTAGAAATTTGACGCAAATAATGATAATTACACAAATAATAACGAGAAGGATGATCAAAAAACTTATTTTCAATATTAGTCGCAAGGGTCTGCTGAATGATTAAACTTCATGATGTATACGACGAAATTGAAGCATCTGACCTTTTCGGCATGGAGAAACGTCAAGGAGGCAACGATCCGAATCTAATTACGGAGTCGAACTTTTGGGATTTCCAGAGTAAGGTGTAAGGAGCTATTTGTTAGATCCTAGAATGTGGAGAACTGTAGTCAAAGCCTTTGTACCCAGTGGAGAAAAAGTACTTTCCACACTCTTTCAAGAATCTATATTCCGAAATACACTCGGCTTCGAAAATTGGGGACGAAATTTCGCCGAATTCTGTCTTCAAGTTAAGGCAAGGTTATTTTATTCTCTTGTCAAGTCGACGAAGTTAGGGGCTAGGGTCTAGACCGAGCTACGTGTGAGTGTTGGCGAAAGTCGTTGTACATATCTCGCGTCTGTGCGAGCATCTGATATACTGAATTTTGGCAGAACGGTAGACAGAGCAACGGTGTACCGTCTAAGGTCGAAGAAGGGGTAATTGGATTTTAAGCATATGACCCGCCCGGGACGCGACAGTAAATCTTACCAGTTGGTACTTTGAGCTTGTTAGATACGTCCGGAGGGGAATTCGCGCTTTTGCACCCGGTATTAAATCAGAATTTATACAAAACTGATGATACTCGGCTGAAAATTGATTAGCCTTAAGATACAGCGATTAGGATTTACGATACCGTCGAAAAATCAGTTTTATCAAATTTAGTAGAGGATTCTGACTCGCTTCGTCGACCTCAGATCATGAAATACCGTTTTATACCAGAGGAAACTAGATCCGAGTGCAACGGGTGGGAAAACAAGGTAACCGAGTATCAGGTGTCTTACTTTCGGATGCAAATTGCAGTTATAGAAAAGAACGAGCGTTGGAATAGACACAGGAGCCTTTTTCGCTCTCACTCCGACTAGCTTCTTTACGATTTTACAGTTTTAGCCGCAGTCGAACTACAGGGAGGGATCTAAAGCTTCTGATGAAAGGATTTACGTTCAGTCAATGTAAAAGGAAGGCAAGCTATATACATATATACAGTCTTCCCAAATTGGAATAAAGATTCCGCATCGACTTGAACTGAAAGCCGAATAAATAGCCGATTGAAAGTTTAAAACGTGTGTATTTTGCAGAATGTAATTGAGCATCGCATAAAACCTGATGCTTACGTAACAAGAGCTGCAGGTAGAATTCTTTCAGCCATAGTCCATCGGCTTGCCATCTGCTTGCCATTCGGAAGTAAAAGCCTTAGAGTTGAGACAGAAATCGAATGGCGTAATTTAGATTGGTTCTTCTTCTTCTTTTTCTTCTTTTTCTTATTTCCGCTGGGTTATTGTGTCGTAACTGTTATTACATCGTAGCATTGTGCCATTTTATTACTGAGAAATAAAATGACCGGTGAGAAAAATTCCAAATCGTTAATAATAGTCTAACCCGAAAAAGTACTTATCGAGTAAAGACGTGTATTTCTTCAAGAAACAAACGGGATAGAAGAAAATCAATCGTAGAGATTATACAGAGACAAGACTTTCAATTACAGCCTCGAGACTTGAGTGAAATATATATTTTCAAGAATGGAAGAACCGACGCCTTCTATGAACTTACTCTTATAGGAACATAGAAAAGTTCTAATCCCTGGATGGATGGAGAGAGTACCCGATCGTGAGATAAATCCATAAGAAACTCGCAGACTGGTCAATGGGTAAGTCGAAAAACTATTGTACATGTATTGCGGATTCATATAGGTGTGTATACCCTCGCGTGATAAAACTACCCATTTTCTGACGCACGCGTGCGTCCGTTTTCCCACACGTCAGAGTGCGGTAAATACAGATGTCTATTTACAGATATATATACACATAGATGTATATACAAGCAATTTTTCCCACTGTTTACGAACCGACGCCGCGTGTACCCACAACCCCTTTTGATTGCCTGACAAACATCATTGAATGTGTAATTCGGGGTGCACAGATCACTGCCGAAAAAGAGGGTGGATCGTATTGTATTCGTGAATTATGACTGCGTGTGGACGGACGGGAAATAACAGATGAAAAATAAAAAAAACGAAGAAAAAGCAGAATAGGATATCTATATTGTTGTACAAGGACTGGATAAGGTGTCGCAAAGTACGGCTCAGTCAGTATACACTAAAAGCTTTTTAGTTCCATTTGACCAACCGGAGTAGGTATACAGGACGTGAGTATGCTGTCCAGTTATCGGAAACTGAGGTGAAGATAAACGAAATTTTTATGCACTCTAAGGTATTGGTTTTCTGTATGAGGACCCTCGAGGATACAAGGGACGAAACGAATACGGTAAAAAAAAAAAAAAGACTCACTTGCGCTAGTGTCCTTGGATTTTGATTATAGCGCGCGGCGGCTTAGTTAGTTGAGTGTACCTACTTTTTCGTCCCCTCTGAATCACTCGTTTCCGAAGGCGTGATCGATACAGCTTTTCGCCAACCCGGAAGGTAGGCTACGTCTACGATCATTGGAATGCCGGGGCGTTGTACGAACGCTGAATTGCGAATTAGCAATCAAGCATTAGCTATTAGGAGTCGGGAATTGGGAATCAGTGAAGTAGAGATATTTTTGGCACGCTATTGACGATCCTAATCAACTCTTCTCCCGATATTGTCCCATTTACTTTTTTACTATCTGCGCTATTTCGAAATGTGAACGTGAACGTATCCACACCCTCGAAACATTTTATACTTGACAATAATAATGGCGAACAGTGGCATTAAATTATATCCTTCTTTATACCGGTATTTGATAATCAGCCAAAATCCGTGAATATATCAGTGAATCGGAACTCCGTAGTGCGTCATGAATCGCTTACCTGTCTTTTTCAGCTCTTGACTAAAAACCGAGATACATATTTTCAAGCGTTTTATAATTTCTCCTCCATGCACAAGGCAATCGACAGGTTTTAATTAATTCCGTGTGTACCGCGCCCGCGGTTCTTTATTTAAATTTTATTTTTTTCGTCTGATTTAGTGACCTGCTGCAGCTCGGAATTGCACGAAATAAAAAACCTTCCTGGTGGAGGTATTTATAATAATTCGAATACGATAGAAAGACACGCACGAGTAAATTGCCAACCTCTCTTTCTCTCTTGGCCCGCATGGCTCCAGAGGATTCTCTTGATGTTTATTTAATTTCAGTTAACCGCCCACTATTCGATCGCCTTCCGATGATTCCGAATGGTCTTTGAATCTCTCAAGGAACTCGCTTTCCCTTTAATGGAAAAATCCGAAGGCGAAGGATACTTGCCGTTTCTTCTTGAGGGATTCCAAGTAGCTATAAAATTCGACAATATAATGCCTGCATATTCCTTCCCGAATACTTGTACCTTTATACAAAGGATTTGAATAAAATTTACAACCTGCTGCTATCGAAAACGCCAAAAATCCCTCTTAGCCAAATTCACATCGGCCTATCTTCTTTCTCTGTGAACTAGAAGATCCGAAATACATTCTACCCGAATTCTATTGTATAATTTCTATTTTTATTTTGTCTCGAACCAAGGTGACTAATCAAAGAAGTGACGAAGAAGCGCGGGTAGGTAAACAGCGTGAACTAGGCGGATAAACGTCATACTTGAATCACAAGTGACGTAGGAATCGGGGGTGAAAGGGCAAACAACCAACGACATACAATTTGATAGACGGGTTTGGGTCGGTAGATTGATTGGTACATACATCCGGCTACCCGCACCTAGATACACAACCAAAATTTATAAGGTTGGTGAGGTGCGAGAGAGCCCAGGGTGGTTTACGGACTATGGATATCGCTGCATCTGTTGAACCATCGAGAGAATAAGTTTGGCTGTTAAGTTACAGTGATGACATCAATATTTATCATTTTATGTTGAATAAAAAAAAAAAAATCATTACCGGGATCCACAGAAATAAATTTCTATGGTATATAACAGCGAAATTTCATTCGCCTCGGAGAGTTCTGGACTGTTGAGATACCGGAGAATAAAGAAGAGGAAATAATATAGGGAATAAAATGAAATTAAGAAAAATTCTTATCCTGAACTAATCCCACTCTCGTAATTTAATTACACTCTCGTTGAGTTTCATTACAGAATTAAACGCGTTGGTTGAAGGAAAAGGTGCTGACCTACCTCAGGCAAGAATTCGTTACGCGCGAGGTAACGTTCAGCATAAATGCCCAGACGCAATCAATTGTTTAAGAGCTAAGCTTTAACCCGGAACCAATCCAATCCAATCCAATCAATTCGCTTATTCGATATTGCCATTCGAGACGGTTTACCTCCTTTTTTAATCACACGCTACAAACCACGAACATCGAATTTACTGCAAGAATTTTACACTGTACGTTGAGGTATAATATTATACAGGAAAAGATTCGCATTAGTAAATAGCAAATTGAAACTATAACGCAGAAATATATTTGCGAGAATTAGTATCGAGTATAGGTGTACCTGTACCAAACCACCGGGGACCAGGTCACTACGATGTGTTATAGAGACCCAGGAAACTGTAATCACCGACAATTAATCGATACTCCAGACGAACAGCTTCCGGCAAGAGATAAATGGACCCTTTGCTGACAATTACTTTCATCGATTCGTGTGTCCGTACGATGAACACATGTGTAAACGGGACATGGACTCCAATTCTCTTTTTTAATGACATCATGTCATTTGTACATACATTTCCGTACTTTTTAAGAGAGTATATCATTCATTATTTGAGATTTCATGGACTTTACCTAACACAAATTGATTGCACCGACGAACAAGTGTTCATCGTCATTGAAACTTCGCCAAATTTCGAGGGAGTATTCTACGTACATGTCATTTCGGAGCAAACCCGTGATATTCCATGATTTTAATTCTTAGATACAAAAATTTTTCATTTCATACCATTTTATACCATTATTCGTTTCCCCGAAATAACATCGTTTTACAATATCATAGTACAGCTCCGAAAAATCTGAAACTTGTTACACTCTTTACCTGCAGTAGTAGATATTTCATGAAAATTCGACAGATCTTCAACGATATAATTTCCGAAGCTACGCGGCGCACCAAACAAAGATTTCTTATCTCCCAATTGTGATGAATAAAATTTTGTCATTAAAAATGGGTAGATTTTCCACGGATACCTACTACTATAGATAAGAAGTTCACGCAGTTTCAGACCATGCTAAGCAGCAAAGCGACAGGAAGTAAAAAATAACCCCGGAGTACTAAAAATCGTGTGTTATTTAAATGGGAAAGTTCGAAGGCTTTGGGGCAGTACTTAGAATTGAGATAGGAACCTGGGGATTTGACTTCATTTTTTTTTTATATATTTGGAGACGTTCTGGCCCATGGAATCATTGAAATTCAAATATGACGGAGTTAAGAACCACCCTAGTGTATATATATCCCATTGAATAAAAGCTTTCAATCATTTTTGATTTCTGCTTTTTTCATATTTCAGACCTGCTTCTTGAGCAGGTAATAACAACGATTACTAACAAGGATGAAGGGAATGTTGGCTGTTCAAAATCAACGGTAAAGTCAAAAGTGAAAAATGGTCTGAGTCAGTGAGATTTGGTAATCGTTTAGTTTCGTTTGACTTTCTGTGATTTCGTTTGCACTCGTCCCGTTTGTTTGCCTTTTATTCCGAGACAATGGACCGTCGAAGTGACAAAGTGCTAACAGATGGAGGCTCGTTACTTCGTTTGTTTTCAATTTTCAATTTCCTACTTTCCACTTACAGCACCGGGACCAGAGACAATACCTATATATATACGGTCCGAAACAGTCGGGAAAAAATTTCCAGCTTTATATTTCACCTGTAATATAGACCCAGCGTGACTCTCTCAATTTTGAACAATTTGAAACCGTTTGTTTGCTTCACCGTAGGCTTTATTGTGTGTCCTTTAAATTCTTCATTAGCGGTACCCGCCGTCCAATAACAGAACTTAATGAAATCCCATACTACGTTGGGTCGTCGATTAATTTCATCCCGGTAGAAAAAAATATTGGGACTAATTGAGGATCATTTTTGACTTTACCATTGCAAATAGAAGTGTACTCAAAGTTTGTTGCATTAATGAATACCAAAACGTGATAATCTTGGCTACAGAGAGCGAATACGTTAAGAAGTGTGTCGCGTCAGCCATCTTCGTCACTGGGCGTTTGGTCCTTCTAGAATTCCACTCTGATTGAATAAAAAGCACAACAGATGGAAACTTCGTTACGACAAGGAGTCCCTAATCCTTTAATTTACTTTCAAAGCGTCGGTAGGTAGGGGAGTGTAAATTTCTCTGCAACCCCTCGCCGTACCCCTGTTCGAAGTCCCTTTCGTTCACCATTCACAGGATTCAGGACTGCGCTTAAACAAGTGATTGGAATTGCCTTTCTC
Source organism: Tenthredo scrophulariae (assembly GCA_963978835.1). Lineage (NCBI taxonomy): Eukaryota > Metazoa > Arthropoda > Insecta > Hymenoptera > Tenthredinidae > Tenthredo > Tenthredo scrophulariae. The sequence goes on along the minus strand of OZ022230.1, from coordinate 6,154,142 downwards.
TTGACTGGCTACATCGAAGTATCCGAACCGTGGCCGACTGGAGTCCCTCCGGCCTTTGCGCTCGCTTCCCTATCTTCAAGGAAGGATGGAACTCCCGGAGACCTAGACCAACACACTTCAATGAAACTTGGGAAATCGTGCTTAAGATGTGTCTCAGCCCATTCCCTGGTTTACTTCTTGCCATGGCACGTCCGCTTGCGCCTCGCCTTTCCTTTGAAGAAACAAGCAGAGTATCTGCTCCTATTTGCCCAGGAGAGGATTGCGACACGCGTATCCACCCTCATCCTCGTAGGGAGCTTCTTGATCCTGGATTATCCAATGGGATACTCTTGGTGGTCGAGAGGAAATGGATATATATGTATGGTACGGTTTATCGGTAAAATTGGCGAAGAGAATAACACCGAGAGTCTGAATTTGCGGCTTTGATTTTATAAATGTACATAATAAGGAGTTTAAACTTTATCGTTCAACGGTTTTTGCGTCGTACGTCTAAGCTTGATCATCGTTTCTCTTCATTCTTTTTTTTTTTCTTTCATTCTGTTTCCAGGTATAAATTTTTTTCTTCTTATTTTGTTTTTATTCCGCAACTGCTGTGCAGGGGGAAAAGTTTGCTGAACTTTGTTGCTTCGACGAGGAGCGACGGTTTAGGCGGTAGAAGATAAATAAATTCTTACAGCCGTCGACACCGGCTTTTCGGACTCGAAGATTTAAATTTTTATTCACTTTAACTTTGGGCAAAAAGAATTGTAAATCGTAAGATTTAAACTCTATTCACAAAATATTTTCTCCACTTATTGTCAGGTCGAATTCTCCCGGCTGTAATGAAAGAAAATACAACAACGAAAGAATAAGAAAGAAAAAAAGGGAAGAAAATGGCACAGGGATTAATTTCACATCTTTTCAGCCAGATAAAGTAATTAGGAGTTTTCTATTTTCTAAGAAGTTGGTGCGGGCTTACTTTGGGCGTTAGAGAAATTTATCCAAGTTCAACGGGCTGCAGAGAATTTATTCAATTCTAGTAAAGTTCTATAAATATTTATCGCCCTAAGAATTGAATAATGTATGTGTTATTCTACTAGGCGAAAAATTTGTTGGTATGCTGTATAGGTACTTTTTACTCAACGAAATGATATTCGAAATTTTTTTTTTTTTTTTTTTAAACTTTAAACGCGCATAAATACACACCTACCCATCATAATAGTTTCACTAAAACTCGTTATACTAAGAGCTTCCGTAGGTTTACTGACACAGTTCGTATACCAACAGAAAAAAAAACAAAAAAAGAAACAAAGAAACTTTACACGAAGGAACAAAATAAACACGAAAGAAAAATATTCGGGATCAGGATTACAGCGATGATATAGTACAAACAAAAAATTCAATTAATTCGTCTTTTGCAATACATGCTTCGAAAGTTTGATTTTCGAGGCCTGCGCAGCGTGCGTGCGGTACCTTATTCCCGGAGAGTGGAAAAAGAGAGGATCAGCGCATGCGCGCATGGCAAATACTCTACTTTACGCACTACTGCTTTTTTCGCGCATGCGCACTTCAAAATAACTCAATTTTACACACTGTGTGGATGTCGTGGCAGCGTGCAGTAGCGATGTGAGGTTATGTTGATCAATTAATCTGTCCATCAAGTCGAACTTTTTCCGCAGAGAATGAGTTACAAAAAATATCGTGCGATACGAGTGCGGACAGGCACTATCTGTCTCGTAACATTGCGGCACTCGTCTTTGGTCCGTGATGCAAACGACACTCGTCGGATATTGCCTACTTTCCGTACTTGTATCGCAATATAATATTTTGGCCAGAATGTTCCGTACAAAAATTTGAATTTGGAAGCCTGTATTAGCTATGCAAGGTCTAATCTCTTTGTATAAGATGAAGTTAGTTTTAATCTAACACGTCTGCAGGAATCCTTTAAGTTTTGAATTGGTTTGAGGATTAGTCATGACTTTTGTTTAGCAATTAAGACGAAGGTAATTACCAAAGGTTATCCAGTTTAACCAAATAATTTGGCTAAAAGCTAAGTTCAACTCCGCAAGAATGGTGTAGCGAGGTTAGAGAAAGTGGAGTTAAGAGACATTTGAAAGATTTTCAAGGTACCATTCCGGCCATGATATACCGTATACTACCTACTTCCAGGACATCCCGTGGGACTCACCGACTCGCAGGACTCTCTTTCCGCTTCACCGATATTAGTTCATCGCGGATTTGCTTAGTTCAGCTCACGGGGGCTCTAGGTATGTCTCGTAGGGTTAACGACGTAATAAAGAACCACGATTACCGGGTTAACGTTTTATTGTTTCCCCTTACGAGATATCTTAGCCGAAGATTCAGATCTGGGGTGAATGAATAATAGAATATAAAAAATATTCATCCCCCATCTCGCTTATTCCAGGAAGAAGATACTCAGACATATATTACATCAGATATATACAGTCAGAATAATCGCTCGTAATAATTTGTAGATTTTTCAATCATTTTATTTTATTTATTTTTCCCTCCTTTCGCGTTATTGCTGAAACTTTTGTTCCGAAAATTATTGACGTATTAAATCCGAGAGTTGAAGTCCGAAAATTGTCAAATAATTTCTATAATCGTGTATAAAAATTCGAGTGGGTAGGATATTTTTCAAAATCTTACCAGTGGTTTGAGAAGAAAGGAAATTTTCTTTCCAAGGTCCATATCTACTCCCTTAAATAGTACGCGAATATAATAATCGGATATCAGTTTAGAACAATTCAAAGGCATGCGATTTGCTTAATACCCATCTCACAGGCGATTTAGAAACTATTCAAACAATCTCTAAACCTGCACGGGTATAATTTGACGCCCTATGAGATACAAACGGCCCTCGGCACATACACATCCTTACTATTTCGAAACATAATTACAGGATCTAACTAATTATACTTGCAGGATGATTGATGCTTTATTGTTAAGCTAATTTCATCGTATAATAATATCAGGTTTATCATACCTGCGACGCGTCGAAGACAGTAGGTGCAGGTCGAATCGATCGATTGATGAACCTGCCGCGTTGTTTTTTATATTAATATTTCAAAATTGACACACCCCTCATTTTTTTTCAATCTTCATTGCTATTTTTTTTTTTTCCAACTCAGGTTAACTGCTTTTTTACGTCAATTAATTCGCAGAAAAGTTCGATATATGTCCATTTACGATGCTGATTAATTACTGCATGGAACAGCGGCGAAAGTTGAATAAAGAGATTTTTTTCGATACAGTATGCGTAAAATTGCATTTTACGCAGACAGTGTCGAAAAATATCGTATGAAACTCGGGCGTAAAATTTTTACGCACTTGTTGCACAATATGCTATTATAGGTTCGATATTTTGCCATATAGGAAGCAATCGTTTTTCACGCCTTCATAAATGTTTATTCATAATTTTTATTTCACAAATTAATTAACTACAGTTCGTAGATTCGGTGATGAAAAAAATTTATGGCAAATCAATGAACATTCAGTTTTTTATTACCTCTGATTTTTTTTCAATATTGAACATCAATAATTAACGAAACAAAGAGACGATGTAAAGGCTTTTCAAATACATCGAAGGGATTAATCAAATCTCTCTATAAATATACAACTCTATGGATATATGTGATATATTTGTGTTTATACCTATCTGCAGTAATAACTAACGAGGATCGAACACGAGTTGATGCGGTTGCTGCAATATGGAATATCTCTTAAATTTTTCTTGCGAAAAGGAATTTCATTTATTATTTTAACAATATAGTAATACTAGGGATGGTATTACAAGGTCCACATGGGTAACTCCTCAGGAGTTATCTACTTCCCGAAGAAATAAGGAGAGGTACGTCGATGAGCGAAGAAGTTGGTAAAAAAAATAAAAAATAAAAAACCCGGTCAAATACAGGAAAGGGAAGCTACTCACGAATGTATCTTCGACACTTTGATCATCATCGATCAATTAAATATATAAAATACAGAAACTAACTCGATATCATTTTTCCTTACTTCAAACTATTTACACAGACAGTGAAAGTGGAGTGGTATTTAATTAACTCTAAAAACTCTGTGTTTCCGATAAATTTTCGATGTTAAAATATAGCGAGGATCTCGAACGTTAGGTACGCGTATAATCCTCATATTCATACTCAATACGATATTACACATATTGTGATATGTGAACTCCACAAGCTCGTGACATCGCCGCGTACGAAAGTAGGAAATTATAATCGTTATGCACCTTCGTATGCCTTCCACGCAGGTTACTAATGCGTATTTTACTCGCGCTGAAACGAAAGCTAGAAGAGTCTGCAGTTCACATATACTTTCCCAAATGCAATTAGGTATATATATAACATATGTACCAATTTATACCAGCAATTATCATATTTCATACCTGAATGGACCAATCTTTTACTTTTTCTTTTATTCATTATTTTTATCCCATTTTCATACGTTGCAAAAATTTCCGAAAAAACTCAAGTCTTGAAAGAACAGAAAAAAAAAAAAAAGATCAATATGATTTCGTATGTAAGTGAATCTGAAATTGACTATATCGGAAAATGTTAGTAAAACGTTCAGCTTTGTAGCAGAGTAGCGTGCGGTTTTGCTATTTCAAATTTGTTTAGTTCATTTATTTATTTTCTTATTATTTCACCGAGGTGCCTGTATGCATTCGCAAAATTCTACATGCAAATTCTAAGTGGTTTAGGACGGCATTTCCGTGTTGCTTGTGATTTATATACCACTGCCATGTACGAATGCCCCATACCCCTTTCCTCGCTCGTCTACCTCTACACGAATGTTCTTACGGTACGGATATACCATAACGTATACTAGATATGCACGCGCATGAGTAAACCCGTATTCATCTTCGTATAGAAGATGATTCAAAATCCGTATTATCAAGAAAAAATAAAGAACCAAGTAAGAAGAACGAGGACGAACTCTAATTTTCAAAAATTAATTCAACGACTCGACAAAAGCTGCAATTTTTCATAATAAATCGTCCTTTATCTATGGTCAAAGACTTTTGAATCATTCTATACAATTTCCTATGTACACTACCCGTGCTGAACGTAGATTGCAGGGCTTAGAGGTATAAAGTAGGTATATACCACCTGCACCATACGAGAACGTAGCGTGAGCTGAGCTCTGTTGCATTAATGGTAACGTACTCTGTGTACTTCTCATAAAGTAAACTGTCATTGATCGCATGATTCAGGAACGTTTGTTGTTATACTGGATATTATGTGATGTGATATTCTCCTTTATTTCCATTATTTTTTTTATTTTTTTTTTTTAACATTTTATTTTCCGTATTACAGTTCACACGATATTATCAAAGGAAGAAGTTATAGGTACTTTATACGACGGTTCGAGGACACCGTACTTGTTATATAAAAGATTTCTCTCCAAAGAAGAGAAGATCTTTAACTAAAACGGGGAAGATCTATCTCACGGATTTACAGAAGTACGCTTATTCAAATATCCACGAACTTATACAGAAGGGCCAACTAGGGACTGAGATACGAGTATAGTTATGCTCAAACTACTGATTTAAAGACCCGGACTTTCAAATAAAATTCAGTATAAAAATTGAAGAATTTTTATGTTTCATCCGCGATTTAATACTGAATACCTTCTACGTAATTGATCGGATGAAATATCGAATCGAGGAAGCAACGACCCTCGCGTATCTATTCATTTCGCTAAAGAATGCACGACGGCTATGGAGTTTCTGCACTTTCGCTTTCGCTCACTCGCTGTAATAGCGATGATTCCCGCGATCGGTATTGCGGGCTAAGCATCCGTGTTTTTGTTCGTCTCTATCTCTCGCGGAGAGACGATGAATAATGATAAATTTAAGATACAGATATATAGTCTGTGAATTCCAATCGGATGAAAATGACACTCTGCCATCTGGGAAAGTGCAGAAGCGAGGTGAAGTGAAGTTGTATTGACAACCGAGACCATCTGTATTTGTAAGAGCATGATGTCGTAATTGAAAAACGTAATAAAATTTTGTAATACTCTTTACGGTCTCAAGGATAATTAAAAGAGGAGCGAATAACCGCGGCCTTTCACTACACCGTCCCTGTCTCCTGCAAGACCCGTAAGATCTGGACCATTCCTCCACCTCGCCGCTTCAAAGCAACTCTTCTTCTACAACGTGCCCTCGGACTTTCCCAAGAGATCAACTACTACAGCTAGGCTAGGCTATGTCCCAGTTCACGTAAAGAGGTATACATCCTATATACTAAAGTAAATATATTACTTGCGTTAGTTTAGTTCAGCTTTACACCTCGTCTCACCTCGTCTCGTCTACGCTATAAAACATCGACATGAACTACTTTACAGTAATGGTTTACTCTCCTGCAGGAGCGGTGAGATCTATATAAAAAAAGAAGTCCGAGTATCCAGTACCGCGCATCATCCTCAAGGCAATGGAACGTGATTGTGCATTCAGTTTCTAATCGAAGCACTCTGGAATCGTGACTCGTTTATATACTCAAGTTTTTTTATATAGTCAACCTCTTCTCTGTCAGAATTACGATTTCCGCAATCCGATCATTTCGGATGGTGAAACTTTCCTCGCTACTTCCGGCCGATCGGAAGACCGATAATCTTTCTGGACACCATATATATATATGGTCAACGTTTTGCGATTTTGCAGATCGATTTCGAGGGGCGAAATCACGGAATTTGTATGTCAAAAATTTGTTGGAATAATTTCGTCACGATCATCGAGTTTCGAAATCCTTTTTCAATATATATGCGAACGAACGATCCTTTCTGCATTAAACTTTGCACGATTGTGGCAAATCCTTCGTCTATTAATAGCGGCTCAAAGGTCTTGAGAAACTATAGAAATCCTCCGAAGCCAGTCGATTGGCTACAACGCACGGCAGCACCATCAATCATTCATCGTTAGACTGGGAACCAATTACCTAATTATCTAAAATATCTAAACGAAAATGGCACACGATAGGCAGGTGAAGTAAAGTGAAAAATCTCTTTTCTAGTTTAGAAAAAATAAAAAAAAAAATAAATACATACAGCCATTGCGACGTGCGAGAGCTGAGTCAGTCTGACCACTGGCTGAGAAAGTATAACAATTTCGATTAGAGTAATATATTTATTGCACGTTGATTAAGACAGATTAGTAGGTAAATTTTTTGGAATTTATTTCAACTAATTAACATTTTCCGACGTGGTTACTAATGGGTGAAAAAAAATCTGATACGGATTATTTCTTTTTCATTTTTCTTTCTCGATGGCAATCAACGCGAGTCATATTTTGTGTTGGGCATTTATTTTATACATTTATTTGCGGTTTTATTGAGCCGTATAAAGTCACGCGATCCTTTCACCTACAACGAGGTATGTACCCAGAATACATACGTGTAAAGTTACGTAGACACACGGATATTTCTAAAGATCGAGAAATGTGCTAATCGTAATGTGCTCCTCACCCTCAGGCCGCAAGAGAACGGATTCTTAGTGATGAGAGATGATCCATACAAGTCCTTCCACAAATGATCACCGGGGTGGTGATGTAGGCGATGGAAGAAGTTCGTATTTGTATCAATATTGTATTTCTTATTTTTTTTTTCTATCTAATACACAACATCTATTCAAATTCCACGGCACATTTGTCGGAGTATACCGAAAGCAGTTTTCGCTTGATTTTAATTCGTTTAACACCTTGAGGAAGTAACGGTTTGGTACGAAGGCAATGATCATCTCTCTAAGATGAGAAAGTTTGAAGATGAAATATGGAATAACAGTCGGGCAATAGAACGGTGAAAGATATTAGAGGCCCGTTAATTAATTTAGGCTACATACCTACGTATCTGACCATGAAAGCAGTTGAGGTGATGAATGGATCTGTCACCGCAAAACGGAAAAAAAGCAAAAAAAGAAAAACGTTCCTTGAAGCAAAGATATCGTCAGTCGATTACAAAATATTGATAATCATCGAAAAAACTCTTTGGGATTAAATTGGTGTTGCGAAAATTTCTGCGATCATGATTTCATGAGGTCGATTTATTCTTATAAATAAGTTGCCAATTAATGTGCATCAATCATTGCCACGATTGCAAATAACTCGTTATTAATTTCCTTCAGAATTCTGCTGCACTAAGAGCTCCAATCTCCAGACATCGTAACTCGTAACATTTCACTAAATACGTACTTACGAAACGATATTACCTTCTCCTGATTCTAATTCCATGAAACTAGAGAAGCTGCTGTGCAAAACTGTAGAAGTAAACGCGTTTGGCAAGAGCATATATGTGTGTATAGTTGTTATCGTAACTTCCAGACCATCATTCTTGCCATCTAAATGGGGAAAAGAAAGGTGGAAAGACGTACCTACCTCTGCAGCCTACATCCTATCGCTAGTAATCCTCAATTATAGATACATCTAGTACTAGGATACTTTTAATCGCCTCAAGGCATGTGCCCTCTTTCGTTATATACGTTCAAAATTTCGATCCTAAGTCAATTTTAACATATCAATCGCCACAATGATTACCCTGGGTAGTCACGTTCCGGATTATTCCGTTTTTTCTTTTGGCCTATTCCCAGTGTAGTATGAACATACGAACTAGAGTATTCAGGTGATTAAAGAAGCCGGGGTCAGGTCGAAGTTCGGAAAGTTCAAAATTCCGAATTCGTTTTAGACGATTTTGGACAATTTCTGCATCGGTATAACTAAGTATCGCAAATCTATTACTTCTAAGTTGAAAGAAATGATCCAGGATGAACTAATATCTCTGAAATAAATATAACACACGTTTTTTAAGCAATAAATTATAGTGCTAAAGGCACGTAGACACGCAACTATTATAGTAAGTGGAGATATTGAACAAAAAAAAAAAAAAAAAAGCAAACATTGATGTACCGTACTGATATGTATTGTAGTAGGGTACCTTTCCTTCGTTCATAGCTAGCTATTACTATTGCATCTTTGAAATGAGTAGACCAAGAGCTAAAGCTCACGTGATAATGGTTTATTTAAAATGAGGTCCCCGGAACGGATGGTTAAATAGAGCTTCCAGAGGAGGAGAAAGAGGATGAAATTGAGGATGAGGAGGATGCGGTGATGGTTGAGGAAGGAGAAGTCAGTTGGAAAAACATGGAGAGCTACTGTCTTTGTGTGTATACCAAACTCCGTGCTATTTATATGGTTTCTGAAGACTCACCTTGGCTTTGTAGAATTGTTTGAACGAGTATGAAGCTTTCGTGGTTGTTTGCTGGAGAGCAAACGTGGAAGAGGAGTAAGAGAAGTAAGAGGAGTAAGAGTATAGAACCGGGGGGGAAAGGGAAAGAGGAAAAGGAAAAGTAAGAAGAGGAAGAGGAACACAGCATTGGAACAAGCCAACCGAAAGTAAATGACTCTGGGAAAATGTTGCCCATCCAATGGAGTACAAGATGGTTGCAAGTTGCAACAGATGCGTTCGAGAAAGAAGAGGAGAAATGTGAGAGGGCATGGGCGACCAGGTCGTACGTTCGGAGACGGAAGAAAAATAGAAGATAAGAGAAGAGGACATTCAGTTTCGCTCCGAGGAAGCTTTTCGCCTTTCGAGTCACGACGAACTATTGTGGCCAGAAAATTGAAAGCTCCGTAAAATATGAAGGAAAAGCTATTTCGCAGAGTCTATACCTACTTTAACCAATCATTTCTACGCCTGTACCTCACTACCACCGACTACGACGTGCAATTCAACTACACACACTGCGCTGGTGTATCTGAAGTTGGAAAAATTCGAGTACAGAATATACAATAATCGGAATAACGAGTTATGATTGATTTTTTCTAACATCTTACTTGCGCAGAAAAATGATCCAATTCAATTGATTAGTGAGAAAAACCGCACGTTTTTGCTGGTAGATGAGGGATGCGAAGATCCGCAGGTAAAAATGGAAACAGAGAAAGAGGGATGAAGGAGAGGGTTGGAATCGCGAAACATGAACCCAGAATTTGTGACAGCAGGTACGTACTTTATGTAACAATATTCTTATAGGATAATGAATAAACTTTTCAAGGTTGAGTTACATCAAAGAATTTCCTTCCATTGGGTTATGGATACACACATTATTCGTACGATGATATCCGAGACAATTTTCTGGATCGAGGAACTCGTCGATATGCTCATTTCGAGTTCATTCATCGACGTTGCAATTATTTTCGTTAATTTCTTTATTTTCTCAGTTTTCGAAAAAAGAAAAAAAAAAAGTTCAAAACCAAAAGCCTTGTAATTTATGACTAGTTGCGACTCTGCATGTATACGTACCACAATCATTAAGAAGTAATTGGCATAAGAATGGCGATGAGAGTAGCTACTACATCTTGGCTTACCTGAAACATGAAGAAGAACAAAAAAAATTACAATTACATTAGAGATCATGTCTGATATTTCGGTTCAAAGATTACATTCGGTCGTTTATCGAAAATAGATTCCTTTTTTTGTAAATCATACATTCATTTTCATTGTCTCTTTTCTCCAGCAGTTTTGCAAGCAGGTATCATATCGGTGATCGATTATTACAATGCCGTATCCTTATCACAAGGTAATTTCCATTTCAGATAAAATCTGTCAGGCTGGAGCCACTCGGTTATGCCAATTCGTTATTATTATCAAATCTTTCTTTAGATTATAGGTCGCACTATTAATCTTGCAGTTGGAAATATATATGGATTATAGAAAGTCCTTGTTCGAGGTTGCCTTCGATGTCAAGGACGCTGACGCTGAGTTCGATGATAATTATAGCTTTGACTAATAAAATATATATATGGGTATATATATCCATATGCCGTTCTTTTTATATCATATATAAAATAATAATATATTGTTAAGGCATTTCGCGTGCCATATTCCTGCGCAGGATTACGGTTATTATAATGGGTAATGGTATTTTATCCGTCATTTTTTTTTTCTACAATTCTTTTTGCATCTCTTTACCGTTTTTTTCAACGTCGCGCATTACGTGAGCGAGAGTGTCACGCAACCGTAGGTAGAGAGGCAGCTAGGTACGCAAAAAGAAAGGAAAATGAAAGGAGAGAGAAAGAAAAAAAGGATGAATGAAAAAGGTTTATAAGGCTCTCCAAGATTTATTACACAGCCTACTGAGATAAGACCGCGTTAATACGATTTTTTTTTTTTTTTTTTTTTTTCTCCCCCACTCTAACGTGGGGTCTGTGTTCAAACGACGATATTTTTCGGTAAAAATATGAAAAGACTTTTTTAAATTAGTGGAAAAAAGGAAAGACGTAAAGAAAAATGACAGAAACAAGTTGACTAGATGTGTAAAAGCGGCGGATAAACGATTGCTGTGAATCGAAAGATTTGCTTTTTCTCAGTGATCGACGTTGACCTTTGAACCTTTGAACCTTCGACCCTTGCCTACAGGATAAGGACGTGAACGAAAACCCTGGACCAAGCTGTTTCGAATCTGCTCGAAATTCCCCTATAAAACAACCCGTTGAATTTAGGCTATCGGGATTTCTACCCGACAAACGACCGCCATCAAAGACCTGGTGTACCTCGCTTGACTTCGGATCGAAAGACCGCGCGCGACTCTGAACCTTGAAATGTGCTGTGGGACCCCAGGTGTTCCTGGGTGTAAAGGTAAAAGTCGAGGCATTAGCTGGAGGAGCTGGGAGCTTTAAGTAATTTTAATACCTCGTAGTCACGCTACGATATAATACCTTATTTTAAATAATCAGAGAAATTTTCGTCTCAATTTAGGTATAGATTTTTTGGGAACAAGTTTCTTCGGAAAAAATTATAGACTATCCTACGTTCCCATGAAAATCAAAGAAAAAAAAGAAAAAAAAAAAAAACACCCAGGGGTAAAGTTAGCTAATGATAATAAAATCGATCTTATCTAGTGAATTAATCCAGCTAACATTTTTACCTTTTTTTTTCCTCACTCAAGTCACACGCCGTAAAAGCGTAGTAGTCGATTCAATTCGCGTCTGGGACACAATAAAAGTTACGTGTTTCTGTTAATCAATTGAAATTCAAAGCCAAAGTATTTATTGATTTTTTTCTTATTTCTTTCCTCTTATTTTCTTTTCGCCGAAAAACTGGTGCCAAGTTTACAGTCGTGATTCCCTTTTCGCTACCTGCAAGGAAGGTTGCCTAAAAGTTGTCAAGACGGAAGTTCAATTTCCGTTTTTTTTTTCTTTTTTTTTTTTCGACATCTGTCAATCGACAACTCGCGAGGAATTCTAATTATTTCAAATGCGAAAATTCCGATGAATATCTTCAAGGTTTCCCAGTTCCTTTTGTCTCCTTTCTTTTACATATAAAATGTGTAGGTATATCCGTGCAGAGAAGTTGAATGCATCATTTTTAACGAATTTTCATCTAACAAAACGCTTATCGAAAAAATAAATTGAAAAATCGAAGATTACAAAAAAAAATTTCACAGGTTTTCAGCCTTTTATCGGTTTTTATTATTGCGGGTTGATTTGGATACAGGCTCGGCTAATCTGTACCTCGAACTTTTGCAAACTTAAGCCCGGCATATATTCCCGTGTGTTAGCCTCGTCATTGCCAATATTCACCTTGAATAAGATCAAGTTAGTATATAACAACCGAATATTGAAACGTCACTCAATTTGTCGTGGCTATGTAAAATCGCGTTGTTTCGATATTTCAAATCCTTCGAAACAGAATCCTGAGAACGATATTCCCTTCTGCTGTAAAGGGCGATAAGTGTTTCTGGTGAAAGAAGTTGGCCAAATCGTTATAATGAATAATCATCGTTTTTCACCAGCCATTTAATTTTTTTTTTTTCTTATGATCTCATTGATTTCTAGCTTACCGATCGTGCGATCGGCAAGAACTTTACATTAGAAAAAAAAAGAAAAAAAAAAAGGAATATATGAAAGAAAGAGAAGATACTACCGTCACCCAGCGACAAGCCTTGAGGCGTTATCTGTCGATATTAAAAGAAAGAGAATAACAGAGGCGTGAAAATGGCAGACGTTTAGTTCGAAGAAATCGAATAGCGTGGGTGGTATATTATTCGTGTTTATATTTGAGCAATTTATTTCGTATTTGCTCACTCCTCGCGGTCGTCAATAAGTGATAAAAGGATTTAATTTTCTTTCATTTATCGCGGGAGGACCTGAGTGGCAATTAAAATTTTGGGCGGTTCGCTCTCAAAGTAGGTAGGCGCTTGGACAATCAATCGATTAAGTAATCATAACGAATCACGCAGAAACTCGTACCTCCTCTAAATTTCTCCTTCCTCTTTCTCTCCGTTAGAATTTTCAACCGAATTTGTCAGTGAACGAGTTCAGAGAACTCGATGAACGCATATCCGCAGAGTTCCGTAATTGATACAGCAACTGTTTCCCACGCTACGAATAAATACAAATATAGGTGCTAATCATTCCAACGATAATTGACTCACTCATCTGTTCAACTAATTTTCCGACACAGATACAATATGTTTGAAAATTTCTATATTAACTAGACTGGCCGTAAGGGTGGTCCTCATTTAGGGCTCGGATGAATTTTCGAACAGGCAGGGGGGGTTAGAGTTGAGATAAAAACCTAAAAAAATTAGGGAATCGTTTTTGAATTGTTTGGAGCCGATTTGGGGAGCGTCTGCTGAATAATTCGTGCGAGCCCTGAATGAGGACCGGCCTATTGGCCATTCGAGTAAAATTCAGACTCGTAATGAAATTGCCACAAATTTTATGCTCGTCACGGACTAACAGCATGAGACATTCGAAGATTAAATCTGTGAGTAGATTTGTGGATTATCTCAAACTCATAGCCGCACATGTTAACGTGTCCTGATTCTCATTCAACCATCCACTCAGATTATCCGATGTTTCTGTGCTTAGATTCCGCACAGGAACTTAGCTCAAGGCTTAAGAGATGCACTCAGCAATGAAAAGTTTATTTTAGAGTTTTGGACCAATGCACTCTGTGCTGCGTCTCACCACGAGTAATGCCGATGCTCTAACTATTCAGTAAGTTAATGGGATGTGCTGCAGTGGCCCAGAATTCATTCGTTTGAGTAATTTCATTGTGTGAAAACGAATTAATGATCACTTTGATCATTTTTATCAAGTGCGGTTTAATCAGGAAGCTGATAAAATCTTCAATCGAACTTCAGATCCAACCGAATTACTCATGGGATAGAATATCCTAGTTTATATATGTCGAGAGATAACCAAGAGGGACTTGAGACACGAGACGCGAAATTACGCGCACGCGTCATTCGGTGGGAGATGACTTCGTTAGGTAATTGGATTTGCGCGGATATCACACAAGTTGTATATATAGTTGATGTAATATACTTAGACTGTCAAGAAACGCGATCATCTTTAAGATTGAAGGTGGTAAAAATATTTGAGAAACACAAAGTTTCTCACCGCATATACCCATGTATAAGAATTGATTAAATTCAATATGCGTTTTATTGGGTTAAAAAGTTTCTAAAGTATTTCATTTTTTTTTTTTCAGTCAAAATCCTACTTTTTCATCAAATTTAATATCCAGCTGAATGTAGGACCTACGCGGGTATATAGGACATGAAGTAACCCCTGTAGGCGCATAAATGATCTTACATGAGATTTATAACCCCAAGTGACTTTCGGCAAAAAGTTGTAGCTGACTTTTCGAGTTAGATCTGAAGTTTCAGGCTTGGATCTAAGTTAAGTTTTGAGATTGTAAGCTACGGAGGGTCGGGAGTTCCGGACACGGGACAGTTTCCGCCAGTCTTATCTACCTCCCAATTGAAATTACTTTTGACTTATTTCACGCCGGGAGTCTGCAGGACACGGTTGAATTTAGACTTTTTTTTTCATCCTTTTCTTTTCGTTTTAGTTTTTTTTTTTTTCTTCCTTATTTCTACGTTTCCGGGTTAAGTTTTGTTCGGCGCAGTCTCCTCGTTAGTAATTGAAGTAAAATAAAAGTCAGCTTTATAGCTTTACTACGCTCTATAGAATCTTGATAGTTTTCCAATTCGAGGATCTGACGATGCTTCTCATTCTTCTTCGGGTTTTTTTCTTATGTTTTTTTTTTTTTTTTTTTTCTGCTTTTACTTTTCTTGGACGAATTAAATCTCCTCCCTCGCAGGTTATAATTGAAAAATTTTACGATTATGCGTCAGTCTGATCTAATTGAATTTACTCGATCACAAGTAAGTCAGCTTTCTTTCTCTCAAACGAGTATATTGCAGGACCGGATTTGACCGTCTCGGATTCCACTCGAAGAGAAAGCGGCACAAAAATTCTCAAATCAGCCCGCGATCTCACAACGAAACTCAATTCTTTATCCGCATATATGCTCTACATTTTAAGCACCACCCCATTAGCCGTTTATTATTCTAAAAGAAAAATTTCACCGCGCGTCAAGTTATGGACCTTTTTCAGGAATCGCAGAAAGCGACCGAGTATTCAAACCGCAGAAAGAATTAAAAAAAAAATAAATAAATAAATGAAACGTTAAGGTTGTCAAGCGAATTGGCGAAATTTTTATTTTCTGGGTTGAATTCCGGATAATTATAAGCGTGAGTCGGAAGGGGTACATGAATGCGAAACAGGAGTCGAAGAGAATAGACACGGGACGTTTATTTGCGCGTTTCACTCCATTCACGTACAAAGTGCGTTCCAATAACTCGAACGACTTTCTTACCCACCTTTTGCTATTCTTGACACGAACGTTGACCATTTACCCCAAAGTCCCTATCCTCATCTCCTGAGCTCCCTTGTCTCTTCCTTTTCTTCCCCATTTTTTCCTCCTTCGACATAAGGCGCTTTTAGTTTCCGGTTACCAGCTAACGTCTCGACGCAACGGGAAGCCGCGACGCTCACAGACATGACGATGAATCGAAGGTATAGACGTCGATCAGTGTCACGTATCGTAGGAAAAAATCGAACGACAGGAAGCTATGGTGTAGAGAATCGTTAGATTATCTGGGCGTCTGTTTTTTTTCTTTTTTATCTCATTTTTCAAAAAATCTGCAAACATTCGTTCAGGATTTTTACTCAATAAACTAAACTGAGTTCGAATGTGTATTTCTGGCCGTTTATTGCACTGGTAATTACGTCTCTTTCATCAACTATATCGGCGTCATAAAAATCTTTCTTCGAAGGAAAGTAAGTCTTTCTGGCTATCTTCCGTTGAAGAGTCGTTACTAGTCTCAAAGCTCTGAAAGCGCATGGTATAAGGTACTGAAATGGAATCAAGGATCTGCAGTTTGATAAAAAGGTCTGAAATAAAGGACTGGAATTTATTTCTGAACAAAGCGTGAAATGGGATTGAGATAAACGTGAAAATCGCGGTTGATGGGGCGAAGATACTACATCCGGGATAATAATTCGAAGATCAATAATAGCGCGGACATACTTGAATATCTATTTTATTGTCATATTATATTTTGCTACACCGCAAGAACCGCAGATTCTATAGACGACGTGATTTTTTTTTTTTTTTCATGTAAAACTCGTATTTTCATATGACTGAGGGAAAGAGAATCTCTACAGCTTTTCGCGCTACAAAACGTCGCGTTTCTTCGAATAAAATAAAGTTTCTCAAAGTTTAACTACTCGGAATGCGAGCAGGAGGAAACCTTGTCCTAGAAGCACGAGATCTACGAAAAATAGAATAAATAAACCATATACATAACGTAAGTCATAGAGAAGGGAACTTCGCCCATGTAGTATAACATTACTTCACTCTACGCGACGGAGCATAGCATCCAATTTTCCCGCGTCTTATTCTGAATACGTCAAAATCTAGATTTCTTAGATCAGGTCTGAGGACCTAATTCCAGATATGAGAGTGATAGAAAATGAGAGAAATAGAGAGAGAGAGAGAGAGAGAGAGAGAGAGGCATCTGGAACGCTTACGGGGCCACCACCTCCGGTGGGTATCCCGGTGGGACTCCATTAGGACTTTGTTCCGTTGATAAGGACCTCGGCATCCTTAACGTCCCGGTTGTACGCCGCGCAATGGGATAGTAGGTATAGCTCTTCTGAAGTCCTTGGCGATGTGCGATGGTGAAAACGCTTCAGTTTCTCGCGGTGGCTAGTGGCGTAAGGCCAGGATACAATTATCATCAACGTGCATTATCTTAAAGACAATGGTACCCACTGTTCCCCAAACTCTGTAACGTCGTTACTTTCCCTAATAGTAATTACGGCTAAATTAACGAATGAATCGCACAGAGTTACGCTTCCGGTAGAAAATTCAATCGCATCGCAACTTTTCGGGCAAATTCAAAAAATATAATAAATCATTAGTGTCAACGATATTTTTTTTCTTTACTCATTGTATTCTTCGTCAAAAATTGAAACGATATCGTTTACGCGAGAAATCTGTACGTCGAACGGCTTTCGAACAGGAAAGATTTCAAGTTTTCACCAATTGCACGGCTTGCCTGAGTGACCGTCAGTTGGCGCTCCGTGTGATTTCCAGAGCCGTGATTCGTCGACTGGAGATTGCTCTAATTTAAAAACTACTGGACTCTCGAATTTTTCGCTCTTACAACATCGTCTCATTTTTTAACAAAGAACACACTCGTTCGAGAATCATTGCTGTACGTGTAATTATAAAGTAGGGAGAGACCCGAATCCGAAAAATTTCGCGATTGAATGTTTAAAAATATATTAAGGATCAATATCGTGCATATTTTCACCATCGATTTGTATAGTTCTCAATTTTCAACGTAAACTGATGGATATGGCGAACTGTCGATGAATTGTTAAGAGGGATAAAAAGCAGCGGCTAGTTTAAATGCGTACTGAAATCAGTCGATTATTACATGGTGGGTGAATACACTTTTATTGTTCACGCCGTTTACGAAGCACGAAGGGCGGCATTATGTATTTATCAATTAATTATGTGTACGAGCGATTGTTACAAATATGATATTAGGCGATTTAACATCGGCGACTTTAATTAAACGCATCACTAACGAGCCGACGGCGTATTGAAAATGCATAATTAAAACTATTCGAGGTTCGTTTTCAACCTCTCGGTTCTATATATACCCACGCTTGTTAAAGGCCGCGGGGGATACAGCCAGTTTCATTCAGTAATTAAATTTAATTCATAAAGTTCACCTCCTCCACCAATAAATGGAAGTCCTATGCCTGCCCAGGCGGAACTCTCAGTTCAAATTCTGACCTTCTAAATTCCTATCTTCCGGATCTTCGAACATTCTCGTTTCTTACTTGCTGCTTAATTCGTTGAATAACTTTTCGACGTGAAATAAGGCTCGTCAGACCCCCATTTCAATATAAAGTTTTTCGAAACCTAATACTATTCGAAGGTAACGAAAATACTTGGCTAAAGTATGACTTGGCTTGATACGTTTCCAATAAAATGTATCCCTTTTCAGTGCTTTTATTTTCCGTATATACATATTTTTTACGAGTACCAGCTGCATCCACGGTCCATATCGCGGTGGAGGCTGCGGCGTGTGCCGTTCCTTCTTCTTAAAAAGTAAAAATGGAATTGAACGAGAAATTGTAGGTATGGGCTAGCTATCTTGTATAATACTGAACAGGCGAACAAATATGGAAAGTTTTTTGGTTTTAAAAAACAAGCGCGTCACAAGATATGCCGAGTGATAATAATTCGTCAGATATCTAACGCACTTTCGATTTGTTTCAACATATTCTATATATAACATGCGGAAAATAGATTGTACTCTGCATTAGCCACCAATATGTATGCGCCACGGCGCGGCGTCCCGGTGGCGCTTAGAAGATTACTTTCTCATTTTACAGCTCTTCTTCCTTTCGTCACTTATGTTAATTGAGGAAAGTTACGAGTATAAGATATATATTCATGTACACCTATTCTAGCTACACAGAAGTTTATAAATATTTACCGCCGACTAACGGATGCAGTTTACCATATTTTGTCATAAATTCAATGCCATTTGACAATTCGCGATGAGTTTTAAGAAGAGAAAAAGTTAAGATGAGTAGGCTTTTAGATATCTCGATTATTTTCATCTCGCATTAGCTTATGAGGAAAATTTTTCAGGTGGCTTAATGGCATTCGGAATTTTTGGAATCTTGATTCTATAGGCGAAGTAAAAATTCTTTCTGTTCATAATATCTGCCGTGATTTCTATCTCTGACCAGTAATTAACAAGTGAAACGAATATTTCTTCTTTATCTGTTTTTTTTTTCCTTTCTTTCTTTCTTTCGTTTTTTATCTTACGAGTTATCAAACTTATCTCCCGGAACGTAATGGGATAATTAAAAAAATGGAAACACGGAAGCGCGAGTAACGAGCCTGAGCTCAAAGGAGATAAAATAATTGATGCACCGGAAAACTGATATAGTATGCACCTTCAGTAACTTTCCGCAAGTAATATTAGTATAACTTGCAGAATCACGTCCGTTCAAGTTTTATTTTTTATTTATGCTTCAGCTGTTTTTTTTCCTTAGTTTTACTTTCTTCTTTTCTTTTTTTAAGGATAAAGGCAGGGGATGCAGGAAGACGCGAAAGACGAAGGGTAAAAGGAAGGCCTTTCGTTTTCGTTTCATCTATCTTGCTCGTAAGTCACGCTACTAACACGATCATTCTCTATATAGTTATATACACGTTATACCTACGCCTATACCTATACCTATATCTACACGAAGCTGGAAAAGTTTTTTCGTAAACAGCACCGAGACGAAGGGGTGAGGAAATTCGTGTATACTTTCGTAGTGCGTTGACCTGACAAAATTCTGCAAAAGCTTCTCTGCTCAGTCGTACATTTTTGGAATGTGTCAGGGTTGTAAATACGTGCATTAGGGTGTCCCTCAATTCCGTCACATTCGAATTTCAATGCTCTCATGGGTCAGAAAGTCTCCACATATGTACAAAAAAATGTAGTCAAAACCCCAGGTTCCTATCTCAATTCTAAGTACTGCCCCAAAGCCGTTGAACTTTCCCATTCAAATAACACACGATTTTTAGTACTCCGGGGTTATTTTTCACTTCCTATCGCGTTATCGCTTTGAATAATCTGAAACTCCTCATACTTCTCACCTACAATAGAAGGTATCTGGATTTCCAACGACAAAAATTTTGTGGATTTTAGCCACAATAAAACCCGAAAAATCAAATTTTTCCTGTTTTTTTTTTTTTTTTTTAAACGTCCTGGCCCATGGGAGCATTGAAATTTGAAAATGATCAAATTGAAGACCATAATATATACATATATACCTACACTTCCTGGGGTGGTTAAACAGCGGAAATATAAAAATGTATACGCAGCAAGGCGAAGCAAGGAAGGAAATAGGGAGGAAGTTTCAAGCCCTTGGGGTTTCACTTTTCGTAAAGTTCCCCGTGCTGTCCGGTTCGGTAAAATGTGGTCGAGATGTTTATGAGAATTATCCTTTCAGCGAAAACTCTTGTTTTTATATTATACGAGTTTCACCCCAAAGTAGGTACCGCGAGTTTCTCTTCGGTAAAAAAAAAAAAAAAAAAGAAAAAAATCTATACGGTTCTCACACGATCAGCTTGACGTAGATTCTGAATTTTTTAAAAGGTCACCCGTACGAATTTACGCGGGGGAGTTAAACCCGGATTTTAAGTAACCACATCAGGAACTATACCGTGATAATTTATTTAAAAATACGTTATCAACGTAGGCGGTGATGAAAGTTTTCGATTATCGCTCGCCATTGTCGGCGCTAAAATCCACCGTAATTTTAAAATCGTTTTCATTAAATTTTTTTCCTATTTCATGCCTTCCGATCTATCGAAGTGATTTATAAATTTTCCGAAACAGCTCGATTCGTCAGCTTATTAATTTATTATAAAAATAAAAACCCAGAGAAAATTGTTATAATAGTTAGTTTCGATGTTGACATTTACTGCTGAGGCATAAGAGTTGTGCTTGCAGAAAGCATCGATAAAACACTACCGTTGAATTACTGATTTTGCACGTGGCGTTGTCCTTACAGTTTACAGCTCTTTCCTGCCATTCCGTTCCTTTGCAATACTGAGGCTAATAAAATACGGTGTGACGATATCGTTACTTCTGCTACGACTACGTATATAGTAATAGAGTGTGTATACTATGATATAGGAATAGAGTAACTATATTTGATCCATAAGACGCTCGTCGTATCAAATCTCGTACAAATTAGGTACCGTACCGTTTTTATACTGGCTGCTATATAACGAGATTTAGAAATTGATATCTACGTCCTGAACCCTATACGATTCTAACCCTGTAATTATATGGTATATAATAGGACATAGAATAAAGGTGTGGAAATTTTTATTCTCAAATTGAATAAAGGATATGATTTTTTCGTACGATATACAGTACTTATAGTAATCGTCTGATATCGTTTAAAATGAATAAATTGAAACGTTAAAATATTTATACGATAAAAATCAAAAAGGTTATAAATATATTTACATAATTTATTCACCTCGTGAAGTTATTAGGTCATTAGGTAAAACCGCGTGTTCCTGTGCCGTCTTGGCATATTTAACCACCTTAAGTATTATAATAAAACACGGTCTATAAAACAATCTTCTCTTCGACTAAAAATTACACGAAATTCAGAAATTGATACACGACGAAGACGGGATTACGACTTCGCTGATTCAATTATAAAAAAAAAAAAAAAACTGCTAGTCGAGGAGTAAAAATAGTTTTTCTTCATTTGCAAAATACGAAATGCAAAATGAATGTATTCACGCCTCAACGAGAACCAATCGATTAACCAACCATCGAGATCACAGGGACGTAACAATTCGCGAATAGTATGAAACTGTATTCTAGATGCGCCGGTGATTTCTCTGATTAAATTATCATAAATGAATATTATACATGCCCACCTCAGAATTGCTGGTTTTGTTAAAGAGGTCAAATCGTGTGGAGTTACGAATTACCTTTTATATATGGAACATTGAGGCTGTAAAATACGGTTGAAAATTATTTAAAAACGGAGAAATCTGCGCCCAGCTTTCTTTTGCCACGCTCGCTTATAGTAGATAGATTATTTGGCAGAAATGTGATATGAAAATTAGAAAATATCTTGGCATTAATTTCAGCAACATTTAGTAGCTATGCGTGCAACTCTAACGGATTTTTAAGATACCGTCCCCTTCTAATCGTTTCGAAAAATGACGAGAGAAAAAAAAAAGAAATTTAGAGGAAACGTTTTTTGACAACATATCGCGTGGTTATCACATTTTTTCCTATTCATTCAAATTCGCTTTGTGTGATTATTGACATTTATGAGAAACTGATCTCGCAATGATGCACACCGATTGTGCAGTAGAACGTAATACATGCGTGTACGCGTTTATGTAGTAAACAATTTTGTCGTAAGAATGGAAAGAACCGATTTAGGTATGTGTAAACCAAATTTCAAGTCAGAGACAAGAGTTCGACACGAACTTATGCCTATGATAGAATAAGAAGAAGAAATTTGTGATCGCGATTAGTTTGTAACTGAAAAGTAGATCTTGGGTTTCGGTGTGGGTGGTATGAATGAATTGAACTGAATTCCTTTGCCTGGTCAGCAACAAATATATACCGAGAAATAGCGGTGAATCTTTTTTGTTGTCTGTGTACCAAGTCCGGCCGCAGGCATTACAAGATTCCAATCTTCTACTTTATTTGAGGAAAAAAGGCTTTCCAATAATCTTGCATGTCATTGCGGGAGGATATGCATAAGAGTTGTTGACCCGAGACACGGTGTGGCTGTAAGCCCGGATAAATTCAATGAAAAACTGAAAAAAAAAAAGGAAGATATAAAAAGAAGAACAAAAAGGATGAAAAAATTAAGAATTTCGGTGATTCGTTATTCTGACAATCTGCAGTATTAGCGAATCGTAAATCATGGGTTTTCCTTGAGTTATAGATATACAGAGAGATTAAAGCTATGGTTTACACTCAGTCGAAGCCAACTCGGTACACTCCAGGTTTTTCGTCTGTTTATTGCAGGCTGGCCATCCACTTTTCTTTTTTTTCGAATCGATGTCTTCTGAAAGCAAATCAATTCAACCAGAAAAAAAATGCAGATGGTCGGCCTGCAATAAACAGACGAAAAACCTAGAGTGTGTCGAGTTGGCTTTGACTGAGTGTAAACCATAGCTTTAATCTCTCTGTATAGGTACCTGGACACCCCTGTGTTTACACTATCTTTATTAGACGAGTGGACTTCGAAGACTTTCCGACCCAACACGTTGGCACAGGTACCACATACACCAGTTATTATCCACTAGTCGAGTTGCACAGCTACAACTGCAATTACGTCAAGATTACTTTCTCGCCTTACGAGAATAAATGAGCGTAGGATATTTACCCACACGTGTATATACCGCAAGCTAGTTTCCTGTGAAGCGTTCAATCCAGACATCGTGACTAATCGTAAGAATCCGCATACAAGTACAGGGTGTATTACCACAAGTGTCGAGAATGGGAGGGACTTAATTGACGCGAAGTCACGCCCCGTCATGGATTTTAGCCACAATAAAATCCGAAAAATCAGTTTTTTCCTGTTTTTTTTTTTTTTTTTTTAACAATATGCTTGTTCATATCTCCTTGACTAAATTTCTGATCAATGATCCGCTCCGTAACTCGTTAGCTATTGAATTGCCACGTATTTGAAACAAAAAAGAATTGAAATCGGTGCAGTGGTTCTCGAGTGAAATTTCGTTACTTTGTGGAGTGCAATTATAGAAGTACTGTTCCAGATACACGAATAAGCACTAAGTTTCACGTTAAATTATTACTTAAGCTGAAAGGTTCATAAACCACTACGTACTTCATCATGCGTAAGAAGCTCAAAGATTAGAGAGATAATAATCATAAACTCTGTGTTATACCTATGTGTGTCCTTAGATAGAAAATAGACAAAAAGTCTCACACACTCTTCACCCTGTTCTTGAGAATCTCATACCGCAGTGTCAAAATGTGTTTGAAAGTGATTAGACAACGATTACAATAGACTCGTCAACACTTGTGATTGGATAATTGTTACGACTGAAGAAGCTACGAGTATGGTAGATTAGAATTGATTTATGACATATAGGTATGTATAAACGTGTATTCAGTTATGGTCAGTCGTATGAAGATCGAGTCGAGCGATGATGGTGTAAACATTAATCAATTACGTATGAATAAGAGAATGTCAAGACCGTCGCGTCGGTTAAGTTTATGAATGATGTATGTATATGGGGTGTTCCACGTGAAACGGATCGGTTTGTTGGCCGGAGGTCATCGAATTTTACGCCAATGCAGACTCAGGTTCTTTTTTTTACGACATGCGACGCCCTCGATACTCGCATAGCATGAAAATAATTGGTACAATATAGCTATCGTTGCCGAAAATTCAATTTTACACATTTTCAACTCCAAGTATTCCAGCTATGCGCATGAACGAAATCATTTCACACGCATGAATGAGCTCTTTTCAAATGTGCGGCACTTGGATTATTTTCGAAAGTTTGAAGCATGTAAAACTTTGGAGATATGTGATTCTACTTTTTTTTTTATATATACTTACTTGAAGGGTCACGCGGATTGCCTTGAAATTTTTACCAAAATTACTTCGAAGTGACAACATTTTTAGCTTGCCTTTTTTCAATGATCTCGGGCCAAAAATCGGTCCGTTTCACGTTGAACACCCCATATAAATATATATTAAGTAAAGTAGCCGTATGGGTAGAAGAATTTCAATGTAAGGAAAGTTTTTAATTGAGTAAAGGGTTTCAGTGTCGAGTATGATGAATAAAGTATATAACTAATGTATGTATGAATAATATTAATGCATATATTATAATTGATAGAAAAAGTATCCAGGGAGGTGTAGATTTTTTTTTTTTTCTTTTTCTAAATCGACAATCTGACGGAGATAAAAAAAAAAAAAGGAAGAAAGAAAAAAAGAAAAATTTATTGAAACGCTTAATCACAGGAACTTAACTAAATGATTTTAACAAGTAATTTTGCGATACAATAAGGGGCAACGGAGTGTTTAGTCGGTCGTTAAAGAACTTTAAATATGATTACAAGTTTTTGGATGAATAGAAGTTGTACGCCAAGGACTTTTTGGAGTTTTTTTATTTTTACTACGGAGAGCTACGTGAAGAAAAGTTTTTTTTTTTTTTTTCTTCTTATTTTTGCAGAAAACTTGCCCGCACAATCGCGAGTCATTCGTTCCATTCTGTTCAAAGTTCCATCTTCCTCCCTACATCACATCCACTTCGGGCAGTCGAACAAATTTAAACTTTTCTTCGAGTAAATATTTTTTTTCCCCTTTTCTAAACGAATATATTTATACGCGTTTGGATCATGCGTACAAATGTATAATATACAGGACTGCAGTCGCGTAAACTTATCATAAATATGAACGAATCATTGTTTTATATGAGAAAAGTAAAAGGTAAAGAAAGAAAAAAGAATAAAAAAATAAATGATAAAGTATCACTCAATGCTTTTTAATTATATCTCTCGGATTTTGTTATTTTATTATTCTATCTTCTATCACCATTTTGATCCATACGATTTGAGTTATTCCTCTTTCTATGATACGGCGTTACGAGAGGTACGTATGTCGTGGGTTTTGTAGTAATTCAATTTATGGCTAGTTGAAACGTCACGTTGTATAGGGGTAAATGTGTTTGTAAAGCTGTAACCATAAACCGACGTTGAGCAGTTTAGTTCCAACTGAAATTATACGATAATTTTCACCGTTGTGGTTTAGTATTTGCGGTTCAAGCTGTTCGCTTAATTGGCTCCGAAAAATTTTAAACTTGGTACACTCCTACCCAGTAGTATATAGGTATATCATAAAAATTCGCCAAATTTTCAACGATATAATTTCCGAAGCTGCAGCGCGCGAAAAGAAAATTTCTCATCTTCAAATTGTGATCAATAGAATTTCGTCGTTAAAAATCTGTAAATTTTTCACGTATAGAAGTAAAAAATAACCCCGAAGTAATAAAAAGTGTGTGTTATTTAAACGGGAAAGTTCAAAGGCTTTGGGGCAGTACTTAGAATTGAGATATGCACCTCGGATTTTGAATACATTTTTTTGTATATATTTGGAAACGTTTTGGCCTATGAGAGCATTGTAATTCAAATATGACCAAACTGAGGACCACCCTGATATCATATGTTATATGTAGAGGTGTTAGGGCATATGAGTAAATTAGTGAATCATTACCGCGCGGAAATTTCAGGTTTAGTCGCCTAGATACCAATTCTCTTGCTTGGAACTTTGGTTCATTCTGTGATATGAAACAAACCGCATATATTGCATGTATGCCGCGTGGGTACATACGTACACACGTCTATAGGTATACCCTTGGATACTTAGATATTTAAGTAAAGTATGTAGAATCCACAACCTCAGGAATGAGAAGTTAAGCACGAAAGTAATTTCCTTTACAGAGTTTCGGCATCAAGACGTCGACTGACTTTGAATCCTAATTCAGGACTTTAGCTGCTTAAAAAATGCCACTCAGCGTAACTTTGGGCAATCGGGTTTTATAAGTTTACCTTAGGAAAATTTCTCCTCCTCCTTCTTCTTATTTTCCGTTTTCTTTTTTCTCCCTTTTCTTACCGAGGAGCGAAATATAAATAAACGTACCTAACTCTGTAATTGGAGGGAAATTTTCTCCACCCAACCAAAAACTGGTATTAAATATTTTACAAAATTTTCTCAAACTCTGCAGTTCGGGAGGTGAACTTGTTCGAGTGGAAGGGTATAAAAATGTACTCTTTGCCGTTTAAACTTTTGTTTACAACGGTCACTTAGTCTTAAAAGTTTGAAACCGGTAGAAGACCCTAGTCCAATGTTAAATCGTTTATCGCAGTTTTACTTAAATTGGAAAAGTTCCCACTCCAAGATTCGATACGACCTTACCAAGTT
This sequence comes from Tenthredo scrophulariae, assembly GCA_963978835.1. NCBI lineage: Eukaryota > Metazoa > Arthropoda > Insecta > Hymenoptera > Tenthredinidae > Tenthredo > Tenthredo scrophulariae. Next base: position 6,127,249 of record OZ022230.1, on the reverse strand, counting down.
GATTTCTTGTAATACAAGAAGATTCCAACTTAAATATAATGACGGTCGCAAAGTAGAATGCGATAGCTATTAACAGTTTTTAGATAAAACTGTAAGTATCGTATTGTTATGCCATTGGACTAAATAAACATTTCATTATTCTTGGTTATGCAACAAAAAAGAAGAAAAAAAGTCATCGAACTTAATAAAACACAATATTAATCCTAATTTCTGAGCTCTATATTGCTATACGATTTCCCAAAATCTCACTCGTGAAAAATCAAGAATATGCCAGTGTTTGGATTTGCGTTGCATTATTCTTCGTGAATAGTATCAGTTCCGTGATTTTCCGTAAAATTTCACGCCGGATGTTGCATTTTTATGCAATTTTTCTGCAATAAGGGCACCCAGCTCTTATTCCAGTGATTTATTCAACTCAATCAATGATATTTGCCTTTTCGGTCAACATAAAGTCTAGTTGGTATCGTGACGGAGCATATGCCTCAAAAAAAAAAAAAGAAAAAAAAAACATCGTTTCGAAATATCCACGACTGCATGAACGGGTTTGCGTTTTTGTGAATCATCTCAAAAGTAAAACCGTGAAAAATGGTCTTATCGCATCTAGCTCCTCAATTATAATTGTCGTTATAAAATTTAGCGCGAAATTTTGAATTCTGAAAGCAAGATAACAGGAAACCGAATAGTATATTAACCATAAACTGTCACTTCGATAAGTCAGACGAGTTTCTCGCGGATTGGTTCTGGCAGCATGCAGTCGTAGACATCTGGTTCAATGCTACCGAGACATCTTGATCAGATTCAGACTCTCGAACCGCACAACTACGGACGACCGAACAAGACATTCTGCCAACTCTGCATTTCGTCGACTACCTACTTCCTCCTCCGATACATTTATAGGGTAAAATTTGAACAGCGAATAAACTGCAGTCGCCGAAAATGATAAATAAATAAAATATGTATAAATATTTATAGGTACATATCCTGCGGTAGGCGATCATCAGAATACTTTATATCAGGTGAAAATTAGAGCTTTATCTAAAGATTGCCGGTGCTAACGAACTGGAGCATACCCATAAAGTCAATTGTTTGACTTGACCTAAAATTCCGGGTTTCCGGCTAGGTACGGCCAATTAACTTCCGCTTTACTTTAGGGGATGCAAATTTTCCGCAACTATAATTTATTATTAGTACACACAGCCGTAAGGAGCTTGAAGCTTACGAGGATCGTTGAACCGTGCGAGAAATGCGCTTGCTGCACTTCGATGCGATGCATATATACTAGAATGCACGAAGTTCACCCTCATTCGACTTAATGCAACGAAAAGCATTGTCTCGTCCGCGTTTCGTGTAAAATTATTTCAGGTAGAAAAGTTGCGATACTAGATGAAAATTTGATCGTTTTTTTCACCTTCTGATCAATGTCGCCTGACAAAAGAACGATATGGTGAGAAAAAAATTAAATGAAAAAAAAAAAAAAAAAATGAGAACCGAAGTGTATCGATAAAATATAGTCTCAATCGCTCGCGAACGTATCTAAAAATAACAACTTGCCGAACAGGTTTTCAAGCACAGAGTTGGTTCGACTGCAGACTGCTTTTACTGTCCATCTGGCCTCGATCGGTTGCGGATTGCATTTCGGTAGTCGTTCTATAGAAATTCGTTGACAGTATGGGACAATCTCAATCTTCTTAAAAGCTCGTGGCGAAAAAAGATAAAAGAAAAAAAAAAAAAAAACGATGAGGAAATAAAATAAATAAGAATGAAATGAAAGAAAATAAGGTAATACTGCACTCGCTCCGAATTCAGCAGCTAGGGTATACAAAAATGAAAGAAAATCGAGTGCACATGGCACCATAGCACGATTGTGGTAAATATTTAAGTAGTTTTAAGGCCGACTCGAAGAGACCGAAACGGTACCCGTCTGCAGAATTCATCGGGAAAGTAGTATCGAGTGTTAGCAGAATCGCAGGCATTCAATTAAAGTGAAGAAAGTCCGTGCGACTGCAGTTTTGCGGGATAATGTATATACGTATATAAGTTATACATGGGGGGGATAAATTGAGCGTGAAGAAAGCTGTGGAAAAGTTTCAATTCTTACCGATAACATTTTTTTGGTCTTGTGTTGGTTTCGCGGAATTATTATAATTTCACATATGCAATCGTTTTAAAAGTTTGAGTCCAGGAGGGGGCGACTAAAAGCATTCACAGCTCTCTTTGCTCTCGGTTGGTTAGGGGATGATAGTTTTCTCGGTCTAAGTAACCGTGCAGAAATTGTTACCATAGCAACACTCGGTGTACGTGACTCAAGTTCAACCCAAAGTGGCAAAGAGACGCCTTAGTTTCACCTGCCTGACTCGGTGTACATGAATTAGGCTAGCGTAAGTAAATCCGTGTTTACCCAGCCACTACAACAGCTAGACGTATGCTAGTACGTGACAGTCTTGCATGGAGGGTGGGTATACGCGTTACACGCGTCGGCTGAAAGGGTACAAAGGGATATTTCCAAAAACGAGATAGAACCTCGAAATTATAGTATCTGCATATGAAGTTTTCCGAAATATTATGCATTAATCCTGATGAAAGTCTCATGCAAAAATGGTCAATAGCAGCGTAGCGGATTATCAGTCGGGAATTGAATTCGGTGAAATGAATAGAAGAAAAATAAGGTCCATTTTTGTTTTTGGCATGTGAGAGAGAATTTCTTGAGATGTTACTAAAAAAAAATAAAAAATGAAAATGGGCGTATCTGTTTCAGCTTTAAAAATCCAAGTGTCTCTTAGAATCGGAATAATGATGTAAAAAAATTCAGGGGATCAAAGCCGAGATGGCATGGAATACCTCATTGTTGTAAAGTATAAGCCAGCAAGGGGAGAGAAAAGCTTTTGCTATGGAACTGAGCTTATGCGATGGAATATAATTTGTTATGAAATTTATAACTCAATTTGTCACGATAAATATGTCCGCACAGATAGTAGCTTCAACGACTGGTACTAGAGACGTATATTTTATTATAGTATAGTTGCGAGTACAGAGACGCGTCTCCAGTACCATAATATTGTAGATTAATTTCTTTGTACCGCGGAGAAATAGTTGTCTGTAATTTTATTAGTTCTTTGAACTGCTGCAGCCGCGAAGATATTCTTCACTTCGACTATAATTAGCGTAGAAAAAATTTGAACCAAAATCGTTTTTTTTTTTTTTTCAATAACTTCATCTGATTTCGAGTGATTTCCCGTTATTTCAGAGAATAATTTCAGAATATACCGAAATCAGATGATTTCGAACGATTTCATTGACTTAATTCTGTAGATTTCATCGAAGGTGGATCAAACGATTTCCTGAGCGAACAGCTTAACCGAAATCACAGTTCTTGAATAATTTAAAACAGCGCATCGGGAGACTGAGGTGCTTTCCGGTTTGAAAATTTTTTATAAAATCGTATCAATTGATTCAGTAAAAAAACAGAATTTTCATATGAATATTGGCACGTGAGTTTAAAAATTATTTATCTCTAATCGTTCGGAGATAATGAATCAATGAAATTTCTATATCGTATTCGAAACCGTAAATCAAGAGCAGATTTTTTCCGTTTGTCATTTTTTTTTTTTTTTTTTTTTTTTTTAACAACCAAATTGGGAGCAATAATAAAAAATGAAAAGATACGAAATGAAGTACCTATTTCAGGAGTTTTCATTATGATTTATAAGACTATAATCTTCGGATAAGTTTCACGCTGGATAAAGATTTGTTTCATTCCGTTTTTTTTTTTTTCCTTTTTTCTTCTCTCTTTTTGTTCTCTTCAGAATATCTTTGCTAAGAAGTTATAATACCAAAGTTATAACCTTCGGTGGGTTTCGTTATGCTTTCGTTATGTACGTACCAAGTCAGTCGTCTCTTTTCTTCTCTTCTTAGGGATATTAGGAGTTTCTTTCCGAAACGGGAATGAGAGTGAGGGAAGATAGAAGGAGGATTGTCAGAAAACGAAGAGCTTTAATCATCCCTACAGATCGAAGCCAGACCTTGAAGGATTGTATCGTTGTCCATCGTTCTGTACAATTTTAATGTCAAATCTTGAGGCTGGTTACTAGATCTGAGGAAGACCGTGGGCACGGTGTAGATACGTTACTCATTGTACGTACTTATGTAACCATGATGATATACATATACCTGGCGAGCTGCCTCCCAGCCTCTGAACTTTTTCCTCTTTTGAAACTATGGTGACGGAAGGTGAAGGAGGCTTCATTAAAAAGCTTTACTGAATGAACGAGGAAAGAAAGAAGTAAATACGTTAAGAAGAAAATAAAGGGCCAGGTATACGTACATTGGAGAGAGAAGAGATGAGGGATGAGGGATGAGAGACGAGAGACGAGAGATGAGAGAGCTTTCGGTTCTTTTTCATTCACTAGGTTATACGAGTGAAGCAAAGAGAGACCCCTGAGGTTAAAATACGAGAAATGAACAAGTTGCAAGAGTACAAAGAAACGGAAGCAGGCTTTTCGTTTGTCTAAATTTCGCTGCATATAGAGTAATAAAAATTTTCAGAACAATATGTCGTCGGTGAGAAAAAGAATAATGAAATATTTCTGTACTTGCAACGAAGATATATATGTATATATATAAGAAAGGAAAATAATCTAAAACTGAAATTAATTCAACAATTTCATGTTATAAACTTTAGTGAAATCTTCACCTTGTTCTATATCTATTCTATAGACGTTACAACCCGGCAGACGCTGATTTTAGTTAAATTTGGGGTTCCCCTGTATCAACCGGCAAGGGCGCTCCCTCCCGCATTGATTAGATGGATCGTAGGTCGCCATACCACTAGCTCGATGATTGAACCAGCGTGCCTTTGAATGGCGGGACAATTTACACCCCAGGACACAGACGGATGGTCAGAGGCTCAAGTCTTAACGAGGGCAGAAAGTTGCACGCAATCTATCGTGGCGTTTGAAACTTTTTTCCTTTTTTCTTTCATTCTCTTTTATTTTATTTTTTTTATATCTTTACTTTCATCGAAGATTGAATAACGCTCTGTTATATTCGTAGGTAATTAAATACATGCGATTTTACTCAACATTACCTGCAATCTAGAATCACGTAGTATTTAAATTTCAAATAAGCATATAGCCATAAGATAACGACGAAAAGCTCCCGCGTAGCGTACCTTGTACTTATAATCTCAACAAATGTATGCCTCCTAATTCAGAAAAGAGTATAAAAATTAAATAAAAAATATGATCAGTTTGAGATAATCTCTCTATTCGCGAATGGGGTCGTTAAAATTATTCTAATTTTTTTTCATTTTTTTTTCTGTTATTTTTTGAAATGTAAGGTAGGTACCTCACCTATACCGATATACATCTTAAAATTTACATTTTGTTCTTATATTAAATTATTACGCGGTGAAGTGTTATAACCCATTGAGTTGAAGAGAAAAAAAAGAAAAAAAAACAAAAAGAAAGAAAAAATGTAGTTAATTTTTCCACTTTCACTTGATTATTAATTATTAAATGAAATTAATTAATGGGAGTAGCGTATAAGTCGCGTAGTCGCATTCGCGGATTATTACACGGTGCGAATATGCCTCGAGGTGTAATGCGCCGCAGTAAATGGTAAATACGTATAGTAATGTTTTAAACTCTTGATGTAAAAACTCTGTGAAAGGTCTAAAAGTTTTGAGGTCGGAAGTACGGGTAGATGACCCGCTTTTAACCTCCCAGGGTTTCTCCCGGCATTCAAAGTTCACACCCTTCCGCAGGTTGCTTCGCCACTTTTCGTCACCGCAGGCTCCCGACCGCGACTATACGACCGCAACCTCCAAGTACTTGAAAATAAACGACTAGTTCTCGCGATCACGCGTCAATATTATATCGTAATAAAAACATCAAGAGAATTAAAAGCGGAGCAAATGAAAAAAAAAAAAAATAAAAAAATTTCACAAATTTTTCTTCGATAGTCAAAATTTAGCCCATTTTTTTGGTTTTTTCCTTTTTACTTTGTTTTTTGTCCCTCACTGAGCCGGGCGAATTTAGAACCTTTCGAGAAGTTTATCAACGCAGACAACGGCGTACGAGGTTAATACATTCATTCTCTCCCTTACATCGGGGAAAATGGGCCATTCCATTTAAAGGGTCACGCGATAACGGGAACATGGTTCAAAGCCTTAGACCGAGGGGGAGACTACGAGATAGGTACTTATACTATGTATGGATATTACGACGTAGATTTGTACGGTTATACATAATACTGTAAAGCTTAGGTAGAGCAGGGTGCAGAGAGCAATAGCTAAGCATGAGAAACCTAGGGTTCGTCCTTTTTTCGTTTTGTATAGGGGAAAAAAAAAAAGAAAAAAAAACTTTTTTCAGATACTAGAGCCGGCGGTTTGATGCGTACATGTACGGTGTGGTATACCTACGAAGGTAGGATAGGTACCGATGTGCGGTGAGCCAGGAATATATCGTTGCGGGAAAACACGCGATATATGCACGGTGGTTCTACATGTGCTGAATTCTGGATCTATAGGTAAATGCCTGGAGCCTCGAGTTATTCTGATATTTTCTGGCAAAATATGTACATATACTCCCAGTTTTATATGTGCTGTGGCAGCAGCAGAATTACGTAGTAGAAAATTTCATACCGTATGCCTAGATCTAAGGTAAAGGTACGAATTTTTTTTTCTCGTTTATGTTCGAATCGTATGTTAATTAATAAAATATAATTATATAAGTAAGTGGGATGAACTTTTTTTTTTTTTTAACATTTATCAAACCGCTGTAGAAAATTAATTTACGGCAAGATTATTTTTAATCAAAGATTTTTTATTCAAAATGAGAGAAAAAGGAAATAAATAATTCTCCGTTACGGTATATTACCATTTCTGCTCGGATTATTCCGGGTTATGCAAAGCCTGACGGATATTCAAGAAAAGACAGAAATCCAACGGTTAATTTGAGGCTTTCCATAATTTTTGTTTCTTGTTTTTTTTTTTCCTTATTTTTCATTCTTCGACGACTATTTACCAACTCAGTGAGCCCAGTATTGCGTTTCTATGTCGTTGGACATAATGTTAATTGTATAAAGTTTTGTTGAACAGTGATCATTCATGTTGAAGTTATTTCTGCCATTATCAGACTCTAGTGACTAGTCCATCAAAAAGGTAGCTTTGAATTAAATGACGAAGTTCCGAGGATGAACCAGCGCGATGTTTACTCCAGTACCTATCAGCGTGTAATCAGTAATTCAATAACTCAACACTGTCGGAATTTGAAGCCATTCTGTAACAACATACGATCAGCTACTCCGCTGCCGTGGATAGTGGGTAGTGGGTAGGTATAATATTGTCGCTGGTCAACGCAATCGGACAGCTACTGTAAAGCCGTAAAAGTTCATCCGTGGCAAAAGAACGCGGAAAGCGATAAAAGCTCTGCCCGCGGACAGAGCAGCATTGTTACGATTTCACAATACCGGTGCTAAAATGCTTCCTCCAACTGTTATACAGAAACTAGCAACTAAAGAAATAAAGGAAGAAAATAACGCTTCTGGATGTAATTATTATTGAAATAAATTATCAAAACAACATCTTTTTCTACACCTCCATCTCACTCCTCGACTTTATTCATCGAGTAGAACAAAAACGATTTAAAAAAAAGCCCCGTGATTTGTCAAATCTTGATTCTTACATAACTCTTTTTTTCCATTAGGCTTAGCTCCGAATCAAGCGAGATTGACCGCGTTCGGTTCACTGATCTGTAAAAAAGTGTTCTTCTTCTTCTTCTTCTTCTTCTAACATAAGTCTCTCGCGTTTCGTTTCGCTTCGTCACAGCGGTGTCGCTACATCATCGCACTTGCGTTTGTTAGCATAAGACGCTATTTCCCCATAAATTTACACCTCCTTCGTGATTCTTGACTTTGTATAATTTGCAGTGAATGTAGGTAGCTAGACTCTGCTGTATTCTCATTGACACATGAATATAAATTTTCCATCGAATATGAAGATCATACCTAGGGAAGAATGTTTCGAACGACGAATCCCCCTTTGGGGAATCGTTCTGATTTGGATGAACGAAGACCGGATGAACTAAAAAAAATGTAGAACAACCAAAATTCGTAAAATATAATGGAATATTCATAAGAACGAATTTTCCTTCGGGGAATCGTCCTAATTTGGTTTAACGAAGAGCGGTTTGTCTGAAATTTTGTTCTTCATCCGTTGTTCGTTGATCTAAATCAGGACGATTTCCCCGAAGGAAAATTCGTCCTGATGAGCATTCTTCCCGTGGCATGGTAAACCACGAGTACAAACGGCGTCGTCTTAACTAAACTGGAGACTCAAGACTATAACATGAGAAACTGTAAGAGGTATAAATTGTACGGATGGATAAATGGCCGGGACATCTGTGCCTTTTTATCTCTTTTCGTATCCATTATTTTCCTTTATCGAGGTTGAGTGGGTAGGCATTATATCTGATGGGAGTTGTTTTTAATCCGAGAAACCGCTGCGGCAACTATCTGCGGAGACAGCCTGGCTATGCTCCTTATATGGTAAGAAGAGTGAAATAGAAAAATCGATAATAAACGAAATAATAGTTGGAGAAAATGAGAAAAATAATAAGAAGAAGATGTAAGAAAGAGTAATAAGGTCGGTTAACGTTTCATCCGATGGCAAAATTGTCTCTCTACAACCTGCAGGCCTTTGAACACGAACTCGAGGACGCGTTAGCTTCTGGCACGGTGGCGATCTCCTAGCTGTTCCTTCGGCCGGGTATAATGCGTGTTATAATGTTATAACGTTATAATAGGCGTAACAGATGTCGCAGAAAAGCTGGGCCGTTTCCTTTGCTATATCCAGCTCGATCCAGCTGGCTTTATGTTAGTTCTACCTACATTTATCCTCGCAGCTGCAACAGCAGCAGCGAAATTAACAAGAACGGGAAAACAAGAGGCGAATTTTTGGTGCATCTTCGGTTCTGGTAATAAAATGATGGAATAATTTTTAGATAATGTTTTCAACATTTTCAACGGAGTTGAGTTGCTGTGATGCTTCTAGTGTTCATCATAGGTTACAGAATTCGCCTGGGCCACTGCTGTTTGGCGTTTACCCTCAGCTCTTCATATACAAGTCCTTAAGTTGATCATTTGCAAATTTCAATGCTCCCATGGGCCAGGACGTCTCCGAATATATAAAAAAAAAAATTCAGCCAAATCCCCAGGTTCTTATTTGAATTCTAAGTACCGCCGTAAAGCCCCGAATTTTCCCATTTGAATAAAACACGATTTCTAACGTTTCGCGGTTAATTTTTTTCTCCCTGTTGCAGTACAGCTCCGAAAAATCTCGAACTTGGTAGACTCCTTACCGGTAGTAGTAGGTATTTCATTGAAATTCGACAGATTTTCAACGATATAATTTTCGAAGCTACAGCGCACCAAACCAAACAAAAAATTTCTCAACGCCAAATTTTAACACTCTGAATTTTTCACGGATACCTACTACTATAGGTAAGAAGTGTACGGAGTTTTAAATTATTCGAAGCCATAATGCGATAGGAAGTATAAAATAACCCCGAAGTAATAAAAATCGTGTCTTATTTGAATTGGAAAGTTCAAAGGCTTTGGGGCAGTACTTAGAATTGAGATAGAAACCTGGGGGTTCAACTACATTTTTTTGTATAGATTTGGAGACGTTCTGGACCATGAGAGCATTGAAATTCGAATATGACAGAATTAAGGACCACACTAATATATAACACATTCCTTTCGTGTCGAATCAGAAATGACAGGGTGGTAGAATAAGAAGCGAAATAATTGAAAGACTGGATATAACACGTCGCGGATCCATCAGTGCCAATCCGTGAAATATAATAATGGCACAAGTAGCCATACCCATAGTGATGATCATCTATCAAGTTAGATAGAACCAGTGAGACTGTCAGGAATAAAAAATGAAATTCATGCGATTCGATCAACGCTATAAATTGCGATCGCAAATCAAAGCCGGATACTTTGGTTTTTTATTTGAATTATAAAAGAAAGGGAGATCAGGGCTGGGTCGAAATTTTGAATGGTGAGAGAATCTCGAATTTGAATATTATATCGACTTACAGTTTTTAGGAATGGTATTTCCCCGAAAGTCTACACACACAGCCGATTTAATAAACTTTGACACGAAGAGCACCAAAGCTTCAAAATTCCAAAAGCTAAAGATTCAAAGGGCCAGATCTCCAAAACCAGAAATTTACTTATTGCAGAAACCAATTCGTAGTAAAATTATTCGTCTTAAGATGCACTTTCTGGAAAAAAAGTTTCAAAATCCTATCGATTATTTATGACATCATGAAGTTGTTGATTGAAGTAGATAAACTGGGTTTCCGTAAAGAGGGTCTCGATTAAAATGAACTATTCTCTATCTTCACACCCTCAGAAATAGACCGAAATTTTCGGATTTTAGGGCCTCCGGGGATCTGGACTTTCAGACTTTTGAGCTATCTGCATTCCAACCTTTCGGAATTTTAATATACTGAATTCAAACGTTTTTCAAAATTCCAAATCGCGTCAAACGAATTCGGAACTTAAACCCAGCACCGGGAGTTGAAAAGTTAGAAGCATTTCGCATTCGAGTTGATAGAAATTGATACAAAACTTGCTTTTATATCCAACCTGATGCAGCATCAATAAGTAAATTACTAAATCTGGCTTCCGTGCGAAGCAAAGCAGCAACAGGGTTCGTGAACAGCGGGAGAATATTAAGAATAAAAAATTGTTCAAAAATCGGAGAAATTGGGGAAAGAATTTCGGGGTGGGTTAACAGCTCGCGCGTCAATACCGCTGCATTGCATCGTGATCAATTGCTAGCTCGTCGTCTCTTGTACGAGGGTGGAGGAGCTGAACAGGTAGGGCGAGAACTTTAACCAACGCGTTCGACCGTTCGTTCAGGAATACGTGATCTAGGTTGAATATTGGCCCAAGTCTACTTTATGGCTTTTCATCACTCACCGGGAAATTTTACGAGAAGACTGATATTCAGATCGAGGTTGTCCCCGCGTCTATACCAAGGACTTACCTATCGCACCCATACGATCGACATTTTTGCGGTGAAGAGGTAATACCCAAATATAGCCAAGTAGGAACCGTAAAATAGGGGTAGATTCTCGGTTTCACAGGGTGTTGAACAATAAAAATGAACTGAAACCGAAGACAGAATGTCCGACCATACTTTCAAGTGATCGAGTGGATTTTATACCGCAAATCTCCGGAGAAGTGTCACAGGTTTTCCTCCTTTCTTTTCCTAGTTTTTCTTTTTTCTTTTGAAAAACTGTTATTTGTTGGGGCTAAAATTCGAAAAATGATGAGATTTGACGGCGAATTAAGAGCTTCGTGAATGATGAGGCCTTCTACAACAATCGACGTTCTAATAAGATCTGAGCTATTGATACTTCGGCTATAAGTTTATCATAAAGTTGAACTTTAATCGGAAATAAAGCGAGTCTTAGACCTCGCCTTTAACCGAGAAATGGTTTCTTGCTATTCAGCTAGATATTGAACTTACATATATACCTATAGATTTTACGGTCGAATCTATACCTGTTCTGATATCTTCACATTGGTAGAAAGATAAGAAGCCACGTTATCCTTGCTCGCATTCAACCGTGCACAGCGCGCAATGGGAATGAGTCTTCGTTTTTCTCTCACTTCGCTGCTGCTACTTCTACTGCAGCGAAGTAAACCTTGAGCGATAGTATTGATGAGCAAGTTCTTTATTTTTGTCCCTTTTTTCTACTCTTTTTCTTTATAGCCATACTTACTCACCGAGCACCCAAAATGATCCTCATGAAAGATTGGCTTTTGATGTGCCCGAGGAAAATGTGTACAACGATCTTGTAAGCATGTGGAAGATGAAATTTCAACCTTCGCCGAGCAAATGACTTTATAAGTATCGATATATTCGGTTGCTCTAGTATAAACAAGATCGAAATACACAAAAAACAAACTATTCTTTTCCGAAAAAAAAGGTAGACCTTGATTATCGATACGTATCGTTCGTGATTCCGTCACTTTTCGTCAAATCGGTGATGAGGTGACTTCTGCTCGTTTGAACGATTCTTCGAGGCTTCTGGCCTCTAGTATCCGAAATACAGGGCAGAAGAAAGATAGAAGATCTGTTCGACGAATGAATATAAAATTTACAGGATTTTCTGGTCGAATGATGGGCAGGAAAAATTTCCATGATAGCTTCTACGGAAAAAAAAAAATGGTTCTCAAGGTGACGAAAAGTAATGTGAAAAATGGTGTTTCTACGTCCGTTTTATACAGGGAATAGCTTAATTATTGAGAAGATTTCGAGGAGCTTATATAGAGATTAGTTTTATGAAACTGTGATCACGTAGCGTGACGTAACGTAAGTTCGTAGTTACAATAGACATTCCACCGCGTACGATATATCTCTTGGTCGTGAGTAGAAGAGAAGAGAATAAAAGAGAAGTAGCTGGTGGTTACCCAGCGGTAGAATGAAGAAGGAGGTGCGTTAGCAGGGTTGGCTGATGTCACTTGATTATGCATTCAACGTTCCGTCGTCGTTGTCGAGCGAGACACTGGTGGCGGACGAGAAGACGAGGAGGACAATAATTCTTCGTCGCACCTAAACCTCAACCTATACATCCACATCCACATCCACCTCCACATCCACGTCGACCTCCACCTCCACCTTTTCATCCTCGTCCTTATCCTCATCTGCGCGGCATCTTGCACACAGGGTTGCTGCTTCGGAACAAGATGGGTCGCAGACTACTATCAATCAGGGGACGCCGCAAATATGTCAAAATATTAATAACTGCCGAACGAACCCTGCAGAGGCGAAGGTAATACATGTCTCGTACGTATCCTACCTATCGAAGTAGACGTATATAAGGTATGAAGTATAAGGTATAAGATATCAGGTATAAGTTTATCGACAGTTTACCATTAACACACCACCGACTACACAGCGGAATTATGTTTACCCCTGCGCGCCTTATGAACCGCCATGGGGAAAACGACGTGAGATATAAAATATCGATTCAGTTTCGATTATAGAGTGAAAATAAGGGCTGTAGATATATATTATACTCGCCAAGTTACCTGGGTGAAAAACAGACGAGATTTCACAAAAGAGGGGATGATTGTTCAGCTATTCTGCATACCACCATTCATCAATGAAAAATTACAGTTTTTGGGGTGCAGATATCCGAGGATTGGATTTCCAGAACCGCAATTATTCGAAAGTTCTGCGGATGATATGTACTATAAATGTTTGCAATAAGTGAAGAGATATGGTCCCTCGACTAATGACTACCGCTGGGCAAAGAGCTTGATAAAATTGGTAAAATGTTAACGCAACAAGTTCCGTTTCAAGGGAATATTAGGGTCGATCTTGAAGATGGTGCGTGTGATGTCCCTCCTTCTATATTCTCCTAGTGGTACCCGCCGTTCTGAGTTCTACGTTTACCGTTCTTCGTTGACGCTGATGTCCCGTCGTTTCCCAGTAATGGTCCACGGACGCGACCGATCACCCTTGGATATATATACGTGTATATATATATGCCTATATACCTATCCTCTACGTGTCTCATTTGCCTTCGGCAAGGACTTCATTTGCGCTAAGTGATTTCCAATAACCAAACGGTTGCAATAAGTCATCATGGCCATGATGGAAGAGGGAAAAATAGAGGACGAAGATGAAGATGAAGATGAAGATGAAGATGAATACGAAGATGAAGATGAGGAATGAGAAGGGAGGGAAAGTAAGGTTAATAAAGCCGCGTGTGGGGGTTAGGGAAAGAAATGACAAAGATCATCTCTTGGTATCTGGGCCGCAGTATTGCGCGGGAAAAATTTCACCCGAGTTGAGTAAGAAGCTCCGAGACCGAGCGAGGAGTAGAGAGTCGTGCAGCGGCACGGTGATGGTGGTGGTGGTCCTTGCGAATTTCTCCGCTAGCTGGCTTATTGAATATGATATTGGATTTTCCCCAACATTATGGCCCCATCTGATACCCGATCGTGGAACGACAAGGGAAATTTAAAACTCGTCGTAGCCAGATTAGATCATGGTTGGTGAACGCCGAAACGATCCAAGTTCCGCGTCAAAATTGACCCGACGAAACGTGATTCTTACTTCTAACAGCCAGATATTTTTCTTACCATCATTCCGAGGATCAAGGGAAGAGGACACAAAGATCCCTCTCCGGTTTTTACGCTAAAAAATGAAGAAAAAAAAAAAAAAATGAGAAAAAAATAAGATTCCTTCAATTTTGCACCAACAAACGAGCTTGAATTGATCTTTGCGATATTCGCTGAATTTCTTCGATACCTAAATCCTTAGATCAATATGGGGAGTGGATTACGTTTAAATAAAATAAATATGCGACCTGAATTTGAATATTTGTAAAATTTTAATGCATTGACACGTGGATAGATGTGTCGTATTGTCATCTGATAAAAAATAGCCAGGCGTATGAACGCGCAGCTAGTGGGAGATATTCGATTCGTTGATCAATTAAAGTCGTGACAACGGAATCAGCGTTCCGAATAACCGCATATGATATTGCATTTTATTTGTTCGATATATGTTCTATTTTGTGAATGCAAATAAATTTCATTTCACTGCCCCACACGATTGTTCGAACAGGCTAGACAGGCGCCTATACATATGGACAGGTACACCTATATACGGAAAAAAATATTTTACGAATGACTCTCGACAATTTTCAATGTCCAAATTGTCAATGGAAAGAAACGAAAAATGAAAAAATAAAAAATTTTTAAAAGTGGATATTCGTTGATACACGCGTCTCTCGTTAGGTTGTATTCAATTTTTGACTCGTGGGGGTGGAACATCGATGCTTTATGTACTTCAACGACGTGTTTCCCCTTGTTGAACTTATATTTCTCGATCGTAAAAACGGAGGAAAAGAATCTTTTTTCTGCAATGTCGCTTATTGGAAAATAAATTTTCAAATATAAAGAACAAATAATAAAAAAAAAAATAAAAAAATCAACAAAAGCATTTCGGAGGGTGAAAAGATCGGGATATAGAAACAATGACGGAACAAAGAGAATGGTACGTCGATAATGGCCATGAGGCAGAGAGAAAGAGAGAAAGAGAGAAATAGAGAGAGAGAGTATCAAATATAACCGTTTTTCGGGAGGTGCAGGTATAAAATCGAAAAAAGACAAAAAATAAAAGGGAATCTATAAGAACGAAAAAAAAAGAGAAAAAAATATATGACACGGCTCGGGAATATCAACGACGAGGAAACCAGTGATTCGCTGAATTTAAGGCTATCACTATGCATTTGGTGTCTGCAGATTCATCGGTTAAATCGGTGAAGGTAAACGGACCGGAACCCCTGCGTACACTGCAGGGTAAGAAAAAAGAAACTGCTTATTTCCATACCAACGAAGATTTCCCTCGTTTGTAAATTTCGTTATTTTTATTTCATTTCTTCCTTTTTCTCCATCTCTATCTCTATCTCTCTCTCTTTCTCTCTCTTGCTCTTTTTTTTCACCCTGAATTAAAGTCAACGAACGAACGATAATCCGACTTACGGATATTCTTGATCAGCGATAATAAAGGGTATGGAGCAGAATAATGAATCGAATTTTTTTCAACGTAGTTACGTTGCGCCTGCAAGTTTGCATAAAGTTTTAGGAAGTACGTCATATACGCGAATCTTGAAACGTGTGAAATAACGAGAAAAAAAAAAAACGGATACAAGAAACAAATAAATAACAGAAAAGTTGAGAAAACGTTTTTATTCTCTTCGTGAGTAAATCCTCGAAGGTTCGAGCTAGTTTTTGTGTCCTTTTTTGACTCGGATTGGAATTTATATACCGATTTAGTTTATCTCTGACATTATACCGTGTATATAAATGCGTAGTACAATTTCAGTCGTTTTGAAAAGCTAAGATATCTTTATACCCGGAAAGTGAGACAGAAACATTTTATCTACACGTATATCTACATTGATTGAAACATCCGAATGGCCGGAACGGAACGGGACAGGCCGCCTCTACCTATCCCATTTTTTTACTGCTATCTCCACGCGTGACATAAAAAAGAGAGAAAGAGCGAAAGGAAGAAAGAAAAAAAAAAAAAAAGCGGATGACAATAGGACAAAAAAAGAAACAGCAAGGAGCTTGCGACCTCCTTATACTTGACACGCTATCATTCTTAGATCGATCAATCTTCTTTTTCAACTTATCTTCTTTCGAAACGGTTACTAGTACCTATACACCGCGAGGCTTTCCCACGTTTCCAAAATTCGACCAAAACATGGAACCGTAAATTTTTCTCGAAAAAAAAAAAAAAATTAGTCGATTTAAGAAGAGAAACATTCGTCGTAGATAATAATTGAACAGTCCGAGGACAGGTCTCGTTCGCAATTAACGAATTCATTAAACTTCAAAGTATCTTTTCATTCTAATTTTTTTTTCGATTATATTAACATCAATTACAATTTCTTTCAAAATAATGACAGATCGATTATTCGTATACAATCAACGATTAACTCGGAGGTATAACATGTGTATATCCTCTAAATATCGAAACCAATTAATCCAGCCAATAATATACACCAAGAAGAATTCCTGTCGTTTATTAGTGGGCAATTTCACCCTGAGTCAAAAATCTCATTAAGTTAATTGAACAGTTGAGTAGTAGGTATACCTACCTGATAAGATAGTTTAATTCTCGTTTATATTTTATTATCTTTTGCTTTTTATTTTACAGCACAGCACAGCACGTAGTCGTGGAGACTAATTTCTGTCGTAAAGTTGTTTGAATATTCGTTAAGTGGAGGTAGTTCAAGCCAAAACGATTTTCCAACGCTATAAGTGCATACTGCGCATACATGTATATATAATATATGCAGGAGGCGAGAGTGAAGAGGCGCTTTGAAGTTTGTTAGACAGAGAAGAAGAAAAAAAATACAAAAAGATATAAATAAAAATCTACGAAGCACATGGAGTAATAGTTTCAGTAGTCGACTACGTACGTCTTGTTTCACTATCTTCAAATCCAATCTGAGAAAATATTTGTCTTCACCTATGGAGAAATCAAATCGACTTCTATCATCGTGTATTAGAACTGTTTTAATTATACATTTTTTACTCAATATTTACTCAGATTAACGTCGAGTTCGAGTCAAGTACGAGCTGAGTGGTTCGAGGGAGCATACTTTCATTAATTAGTTGGACAAAACGTTGAATTTACGTCCGGTCAGTATAATGAACAAAAATTATATTGAGATGCTCGAAAATAGTGGCGAATAAACATTTCTAAATAATTGTGTGCAAAAGTCTTGTTCATTTTCGCATATCTTCAACCGTTTCGAATTATTCTTCTCTCATATGATACCTATATCCGCGATTCATGATGATTCGTTGATTTTGTAAAAAAAATTCGAGAGCTTAAGAGGATATTGAAATAATGAATTGTTAATCTTTGATTTATGAGCCTTTGAAAAAATGTTCAACTTTTTCTTTTTTTCGAACGAAGAATAGAAAAAATTTTCCCGAAAGAAGCTGCGAGATGATTTTGTTCTGAATTCGGCTACAGCTTGAATGTCGGAGATTAAAAAATAGAAAAATAAGAATCTGGTTCTTTCGGTAAAATGAAATTCTGGTGCAAACACTGAAAACGCAGTGGAGGACGCTTTCGGTATCTTGAATCAGTCGTCTTAGATGAAACAGCGGAAAGATCATTGATTCTGTTCTGGGATCTCGTGACTTTGATATACCTAAAAACAGTTTTCCGAGGGGGATCTATTCGGAGGGATGTTCATCCCGCGTACATCTACAGCGAGCAGCAAAGGCGAAAAGGAAAGCGAGCTAATTTCACGGTACACGGGTAACGAATCTCCGCCGCTCATTTTCGTCGGCCTCAGGACGTAGCGTCGCGGGGGCGGCGCGGTGCGGCGTCGTGACTTTAGCCGACTCTAAGGATACGACCGGAAATACGAATACTTTTACTGGCGGGGTGGGCGATCAGCGTGCGCTTGACTTCCTCCCTTAAATCCCCCAAATCCAAGTCTCAGGCTTTTCTCCCCCATTCCTTCGTTTATCCTTCTTATTATTCTTATTATTTTTATTATTTTTCCTATTTTACTCTAAAACAGCCGCGTGGTCCACGAAACACGCGGCTCGACCGCATCTGCATACGTATCTCTCCGGTAGGCCACGCGACATTTCCTTAAAAAGAGAAAATAAAGTTCTCGTGGACAGGGCTGGGGGCAGGAATCGAAACGAGGACGAGGACGAGGCCGAGAACAAGGAAAAGGACTAGGGTGAGGGTGAAGCGAAATCGGAATACGTATGGCCCCGTTTCGTCGCTAAACTGCCACCGCGCGTTTCTCCATATTACTTCTTGTATTATCTTCTATCCCGATGTTCCTTGAGCCACGCCGCGGCGCGTCGCGTCTCGCAGCATCCCACCGGTTGAGACGCTGCCACCGTCGCCAGCTATCCTCGATTTCTTAGAATTGGTGAACCTCGGTCCCTCGCCTCATACTTACTTATATACCTTATACTATCCCTCCGCGATCCCTTAGTATTCAAAAGGGACATCAGACTCGGTAGTACGAGGATGGGATGGGATGGGATGGGATGGAATGGGATGGGATCAGGTCGCCATCACCACCACCACCGCCACCGCCTCCGTCAAAGCACAGAACTTTTCTGCCCAGTTCGACTAGCGTATCAAAGAAACTTTCCAGCGTTCTCCTTCTTCCCTCTATACGTATGTATGTACCTATAGGTGTCTCCATACTCTCTATTTCACTAACAGGACCAAACTCGGGAATACCGTCCAATTTAGATTTCAAGATGTTGATCACTCGCTTCGGCGGTAATGGAAATGCCAAATCTAACCCCCAGCGCCCATCCGCAAATATATCCTCACCATAAATGCCTCGCGAACAAATTCGCGGAGATAAACGTACGGCTACGCTTTTCACAATCAGAAAATATAGGAGCTATACATATATATCTACCTTCAAAATTCAGCCAAAGGATTTACCTCAACCGCATTTCCTTTAAAAGTTTTTCCAAAGGTTTTAAGACTATGCGTAGGTTTCAAACTAATTGACGAATATTTTACAACCTTGTGATAAAAATCCAAAAGGATTGATATATTTTCTTTCCGAGAAAATGAATAAAAAAAAAAAACATGAATGAATAAATAACAAATCAGACAAGTAATACATGGATATTCAAGAGTAGGGAAACCAAACTCAAATATTGGCTGAAAAAAAAAAAAAAAAAAAAGAGCGAGGAACTAGTTGTTTTTATTCTTATTCCCCATTCGGTTTACGTTTTCAATCACTTTTTTACCCCTGGAATGAATAATTTGTTGACTTCTGTATACCTCGAGGCCGACAAATATCGTTTTGAAAATAAAAAGTAACACATCTACGCAGTTCTGGTGCAGCTGGTTAGGTTCTTGATTAATTAACAACACGTTACATTTATAGGTACGTTAATTGATTGTAGACACAATCGAATCCATGCAGTCGGGTTAATTTAACTGGTACGAAATGCAGCTGGTGGTATTTTGGGCTACAGACTGACACGTGGTTAAAACTGTGCTGCATATTATAGCGTTATCGTAAAATATCTCAAACTAACTTCTATGTAGGTATCTAATCGATATGAGATTTCAATCTGATTTATATAAGCGAAATGAAAAAAAAATTCGCGTCTATTTTTGTAGAACAAAAATGTTCACCTATACTTGCTCTTATCTTTAGAATACCTTATTCGATATCAACTAATCCAATACATAGATTTATACATGTACCTACCTATGACAGCTGGTTCGGTGAAAAGTCACGCGTCCTTGTAATTCGGAATGAAAGATTTGTTTCGAGAGATTTTATCGAAAGGCCTTTTGTCCTTGTTACAGTAGCCCAAGTAGGTAGGTAGGTGATGGAATTTGCCGAAATTTCTACAGCGTGGGCATACCTGTGTGTGTGTGTGTCTGTGTGTACATATCTATATATACTATTACCTCCTGGCCGCATTTTAAAACGCTCACTATATATCAGCCATATATATTATATGTAGAGAGAGAGAGGGAGAGATATAGTATAACGGAGCAGTGATCTACTTTGTGAGACTCGAGGTAAGACTCCACTCACCTATCTCATCAGTCTCGAACGATGAATATCTATAGCACATTCACCACCCACATTAGATTACTACATTAACGACTATATATACGCAGGTATACGTGCATACGTATAATGTATATCTTGGGCATACGTGTAAGTAGGGAAACCGGAACTTATGCGAGAACGAAAGTGAACCGTTACGTCAAACACTGGGTACCCAAGGCACCCACGCGACTCACGGTACTCCCACTGGCCAAGATATACTCCTGCGGATGGATGGAACAATTTATTCAGTCACTCGGAGCGTAGGTACCTTACTACCTTATACTGGTAACCGTGGAGTTCTACCATGAATACGTAGTACGTAGGCATATATGTACTTCCGTTATACCTATACCTATATGCGCATACGTAGCTTTATGTAATATGGATGGTATACTGAGTATACTTCACTGCACTGTTAGTTCTCTCTTTCTCGGTGCTTGAACGAAAGACGAAAAGATTGTGTCCGAGAGTATACGTTCGCCAAATGATCTCAAAAACGTATATAAAAAGAAAAATTTGAAATTCACAGGTTTTCTATTATAAAAAATTTAGACTTTCAATTATTTACTGAAAGTCTGTATTCCTCAGATACTTGATAGTGTTTCCGGTAATCACATGTCTTTCTGAACTGATGAAAGTTACCGAAGTGAAAAATACTATTTTTAATATCACCGTGGCTTTGATTTTCTTATTATTTTTTATATTAAAATTTCCTTAGGAATTCAAAGGTAGTTTATTCAGTAAAGTATAAATTCACTTGGTATAATATACCGTATATAATAATATATACGCATATTTGTATAATACAAGACGGAATATTTCTATACGATTTAAGAGGGGTTGTAGAAACTGTGTCCATACCGAAAGTCATAGCTTTAGTTCATAGCTTCACTCGCTCGAGTATAAGTAGATTTTTATTTTCTAGAGGAGATGTAATGGATGTAGGAGAAATTATACCGGATGTTATACGAGGGCCATTAAAAACGCTATCAGACTTAAAAATGAAGAATAACAACCACCCTGCGACTATCATACTATATAAGGTTTTATTTAACGGTATGGAAACGTTTCCTTCAAACTTGAGTACCTAGACTAGTGTTTAATTCCGGGTGAATTTTTATTATTACAAAAAATGAGCAAAAAACAGAAAATAAATAAATAAAATAAAAGGCAACTTTAATTAAATGAAATGTCATTTTCTGTCATCCTTTTCCAGCCACGTATAGTATTAAATCTTCATCACCGTGATCAAAGGAATATTTTCTCTTCTTATTAATAATGATGCAAATTTAGTGTTAACGGTGAAACGAAAGCTTAAATAAATGAGGAAGGGAAGGAAGGAAGGGAGGCAGGAAGGGAGGAAGAATATGCGGGAGTCGCGACCGCGTTTCTGTCGTACAAAACTAATTGGCATTCAACCGGTCAGCTTGCCCCCCCCGGACCCAAAACCCAAAGCCCAAAGCCCAAAACCTAAAACCTAAAACCTACGACCCAGAAGCTTGAGCCGCGAGAAGTCTGAGGTCGGGTCCAGTCGGGTTGACCCTTGCCCAAATACCCGGGTTTCTAGACTTCGCCCTATACCTAACAATCCATATAGTATACGAAATATACGCAAATCTAGTCCTTGCGGAAACGTTTGACTTGAAATCAACTGCTGCGCTCGCTCGAGTGTTTTGTTTGATTAAAACCCTTTGGATTGAAATGATAAACAAGAGAAACTGGGCGAAACTAATTTCCAGAACTTTCAGGTCGAGATCTATACCCACAAATGATAGAATTGTGAATATTCTATGAAATGAAATGGTCGAGAGTATAGAAACAGTAGATACGGATATTCAATGATCAAATAAAAACCCAACGGTGGTATACTTCAGGGAAATATCCTTCATTTCATTCAGATTAAAAACCGTATCTTTTCAAATATCTAAATATCACCAGTTACAGTATTCAAATCGGCTAGTTTTCATTTTAAAAATCAATTTTCAAAGCTTATTGGTTTTTTCGATCAAAGCCATCGATGGATTTTCTCGTTGCAACCATCTTCATCGCCGAGAAGCACGTATAGTCTACGATTGCATCTCGTTTTTTTATTGATTATTCCCCTATTTTTTATTCTTTTTCATTATTATTATTATTATTATTATTATTTTTATTCCATTTTGCACTTTGCAATTCGACCCCGCCGCGCCGCTATATAACGTATAGAGGTTCTACCCATATTTATATCTATATACAAAGGTCCTTATACCTCAGACCTACGTAAGCGTAAACGGTTGCTAGTTTATTGAGATTAGTTATACGAGTTTGAGAAACTGTCGAGGGAAGATTAATTTTATTGCTACCGGGGTAGAGTCGTTATATTGCTTGTAATAAAACAATCTTAAGAGACATTTAAGGGGGGTGAAGTTGCCAGTTGAGATCAGTTACTTTGTAGATCATTTTTTATACGGACTTTTCAGAACCCCACATTTTCCAAAGAGCTTCGTATACAAAAAAAAATTGAAAAAAAAAAAAAATTAAAAAACGGATTCAATATATGATAACGGTGTAATTAATCATGTTTTTCAAATTTTTCGAAGTATGCTAATGTTTATCCATCATATGTGCGAAATTCTTCTCTCTTTCTTCCATTAGCAAAAAATTGTATCTTTTTTTCTTTCTTATGTTTGTTTTTTTTTTTAATTTTATTTGTCTCTTTTCTTTTTTCCTCGTTTTTCCCTCTTTTCTTTTTTAATATTCCATCATACAGAAAACTTGACGTTGTTGGAGGCACGTATCAAATCCTGGAGTACAGTAACGGCGAATGTGAATGACGTCAAAGGGACGAAAATTAGCTAGTGGTGTCATATCAGGTTCCTTCATCCGTGTTTTACCCCCTTCCTCATATACCCGTGAGCGTTTTCCTACACTGTATACTCTTAGCATACCTACAACTACTACACCGCAAACACTCGTCGTATACTATATTCAACATATATCATATAGAATTGCGGTTTTAGCGTAAGGCTGACTCAACTTCACCGTCTACCCGCAGCGCGCATAGCCATTATTACTAATTGTGAGTAAACCCACGTTAGACGCACTTCTGTTACAAACTATGTACATAACATACAGATCGGACCAAAAAAGGAATAGGTACTCGAGAAGAAGGAGAAAAAAGTAAAATGAATTCTTAGGCTGTTCCAAACTGCCACGAATTTCGATTTTTTTTTTTTTTTTATCTTTCGGAAAACACGGCTAAGGAAATTCCGATCCCGCTTTTGATCAAGATTTACCCCGTAAATTCCTCGATACGAATTCTAGGCCACTCTGTATATGTTTGATATCGTATGTGCGAAAACGTGTGACATATGAACGCGTTAAGTGGGTCGTCGTCGTCGTAACTCAAATTTGTCGAGAAATCCGAATGACAGTGGGTATAACAATACGATGTTACAATTATCCGTGGTTTACTCGGCTAACAATGAGTGGATCAATGTCAATACGTCTATGGTTTCCAGGGTCGCTTTTGTCCGGTTGAAAAGGGGCATGAAATAACATACCAATGAGTAACACTCCGAAGTTCTCTCCTCTCCTCTCCACTATCTCATAATGTAGTGCTAAGAATTTGAAAATTTACTCCTTTCGAGCCCTATATGCAGATATTTATAAATATATGAATATATAGGTATGTAAGATAAAAAATATAATACATGGTAGATGTATGAAGATATGGGATATACTCGTACATACACACCCACCCCTGCAATGTTACAGAAGGGTTGTAATTACACGCGGGCTGATACGAGCCGGAGAAATCCCTCTGAAGTTACCCGTGGCTTTGTCACGGGTCAAATTAACCAAATATACATATATGCATATACATACGATTCTTATCGCTGCCCCTGATTCGGTTGTTTATTCATAATTAACTTTGAACAAGGCGTATACATACACACCGAAGAACGCCGCGCCCGGTCCCGCGGTGGTGTCCCGATTCTCTACACGCTCTACATATCTCTTTAGAAAATGGGGTTATAAATCTGAATACGGATATAACAGTGAAACAGATATTTTCTGATAACTGGAAAAACGATTTTTCACCATTCTTTTAGCAATTTTTTTTTTATATATATATATCTTCTTTTTTCTTTTTTCTTTTTCAACTGAAATAAAACAGTCTCAGATTTTTCAAAATCGGTGAAATGTCAATGACAGAAAAAAAGAAAAAAAAAATTAATCACGTTGGGGGATAGCGTTAACAATTTTCAACCCTTAACGTAAAGGTACATAAGTCTAGCTAATTTATCTCAAGTTTATTATTACATGGCTCAATATAACTCGAGTAAATTTTATGGCGAACAAACGATATGCTCAAAGTTCTTCGGAAATATAACGAGATTTTAGAATGGGTTGTTAAACGCGAGTTCAGCCGGGTTCTCACGAGATTTTATAAGACGCAGATTTCACCCTGTATTTCGATCTATTGATCAGCGGGTCGTGAGGTCAATAGGTAAATCGGTCAATCGTGACCCAGAGGGCGGAAAGTTTATAAAATGATCCTAAAATCTAGTCTATTTCAGTTTTTTGAATAATTTATAGCGATTCGGTGTTCACGTAATGTTCGAAAAAAAATTTCTTTCGCCTTTTTTATGGAATAAATATGATTACGATGTCCATCTTATTTCAGCCAATTTAAAAATCGAATGAATTCAGAACGCACAATAAAGGCGATAAAATTTCTCCACCTGCAATACGCAGTAATTTATATTTTGTAATTATCGTATCGGCGCAGGTGCAACAATTCGCGCACTTATGCCACCCCCGAGCGTCGCGTACCCCCGTTTACCCATTTGCCAATTTTCTCTCTATGTGGAACACGGCGGATAGGTGTACATACATACATACATACATACATACATACATGCCTATCTACTATTCATTTCGAGAGTATTGTCGGTGCTTTCAATGGCCATTAGATAACGTGCGATGCATCAGCCCGTGCCGACATACGTGGATGCCTTCCAAAATTCACTGTCAGTACCGGCAGTCATGTTACTCTTTGTACAACATTGATGAACTCCGAACTCCCGTCATTTCTATAGACCCAACAGTACCAGCTACTAGTCAAATTCCAAAATCACAGATCCGTGTGTTTCGGTTGGTTTTTTAGTAGCAATATTCTCTTTATATTCAATATAATTATTCATGTATACAAATCGATATTTTGTTTCGAGCTACCGCCCAAAAATCTCTAGAATCACGTGAAATCATCCCCCCGCAAAGATTTTTCTTTCGGTCAACTCGAAAAACTTTAGATGTTCGTATAATTTGGACAGAAGAAATTCTACGAAAGTCTAGTGCTCAGAGGTTTTTTGGATCGCTGATTCCAATTCCGGGGTAAAAAATTTCAAATTTGAAATAGCGAATCCATGAATTCTTCGAATATTCAGAATATTAGTTGCATAGATGTTCCAAATTTGGAATATCAGACTTCAGATTCGGTATCAGGTTTTTGCGCGATGATCAGATGGAAGACTACTTGGACTTCGATGTAAATTATTCGTCGTGATTTTATAGATTTTCGCAACGGGGTTGTGGAGAAGAAAAATGTCGATTTGTTTTGGCACACCCCAAAATGCATACATACGTATAATTAATTCGCAAATAGAGGACGATTAATTTATATCCGGGGTAAAATAACGCCCGAATTTATTCTGTTTAGAACAATTAATTGCTATATATATACATGGTATTAATTGTATCGAGTGGCAATCAATTCCGGTGTGAATATTTACCCCGTGTCTACGTTTATGGCTGAACGACATTGCGGTGGGATTTTCCCATGATGAATCGATCGTAATCGTCAATCTGTAACAACTATAGGAAATCCGCAATCGTTTGTAAAAAAAGTGTATATTTACGTATATAGATACATACGATACATCATAGGAAAAATATGTGTATATACCTAAGAGATATCTGCGAGAAGATGAGATTAGTAGTTTTTTTTTTTTTTTTTTTTTTTTTTCGTGGCAGATAGAAAGAAGAACGAGTCTGCAATTTTTTGCAAAAATTTTTATTCCGAAATTTCATACTCGGATGAATTACGGCTTAACTGTCGAAGGCAACGTGAAATGTTGCGGGTAAAAAAAATATCCAATTTACAATTTGGAACATGCTGCACTGCAGCTCTCGCTGCTCAATGATCCATGAAAAAAAATGATTGATTGAAAAAACGCGGAGGAAAAAAGACAAACCATTTCGAATGCCGTCAACCAACATGCTGGGAAAAATGTCCTTCGCTAATATTATTCAGATCTTTCGCGGTTCAAAAGCAATTAAGTACCGCGAGTGAATCGTTCGGATAAAATTCGAACCGTGTATCCTCCCTAAAGCTGTTGTCCCATCGATGTATAGGTACATATATAAAATAAACACGTGTTTCTGATATTTTCATCCCTCTTCGCTTAAAAAATCGGAGGTATTTGAATAAAATCTGAAACAACCGATGATGGCATATTATTACAACTTTTTTCACGGTTTATTTTAAATTTTCTCTCCCAAAAGAATGAGAAAAAACAGGTATGGGTAACAAAACATGGGATATATATATATTTTTTTTTTTTCATCAGAACTGATTGAAGCCGCGAGGATTTTTTTTACGATCTACAATATTTTTCGCTCCGAATTTTTTGCCGTTTTTTCTTTCGCTATTTCTTTCGAAATTTTGAAACGAAATAATTATAGATTTGCGTCGGTGAACTTTTATACACATGTATAAGGTGTGTGTATGTATGTTACCAGCTTACTCGCGGAAGTAAAGTATCGCCCCCGCGTGAAATGATCTTTTTGAGAAGATGCACGATTCAAATCGACTTCAAAGACCGGCATTAAGCCCCGGGGTTTAACGATGTCATAATCCTCGTCCAATAAGGAATAGGCAACAGGACGACCGCGCGCTCGGGCGACATCCTCCTCGTCGCCGCAAGGTCCACCAGGTTTTGGTCGAGGTCTCGTTTGTCCCGGCGCTTTCCCGGGCATTAGTTAATCATTTTCCGGGCCACTGGGGCAGAAGCAGTCACAGCACGGAAGCCGGTCTCTGCCTTCGTTCGTGTGACAGGTCGACATAAATATAGAATATATATAGCGTAGCTTACAAAGGCTGCGCTCGTATAAATCTTTTTGGTTTAACAGAGGAGTTAAAAATTAACCCCATGACGCTCCTCTTTTTTTTTTTTTATCCCTTTTTCCCACCGATTTCCACCTCATTCGGGTCATTTTTATGGGCAAAAGCAAAATGAAGAGAAATAAAGAGTGAAAAATGCGAAGAATCAAAAAAAAAAACAAGATTTCTCACTCACCATTCGACTTCATTATTAACTCGTCGAGAGATCTCGAATCTTCGTAAAATAAGAATAAGATAAGATAAATTTTTTGAATTTATAAATTATGTTGCTATGTTACAAGGATGGCTGCTCGTGCGAAACAAATTAACTTCCGGGCAAACGAGATATTCGTCGAGAGCGGAACAGAGGGGAGTAAAAATTCATTTTCTCTTGTAGAATTAATACCAAAAATTTACCGTTACTTCATTGATTTCGCTATACCCAGGTGGGGGCAAGAATTTCGGGAATATCGGAGAAAATTTTAAACACCTTATATACTTAGGTATTTCCGCGTTTCGCCGTTTAACGAACCAACGTTCGAATGAATTGAATTTCGTGTTACAAGAAAAAAAGGAAACAAAAAAAAAAAAAAAATACTCCAATTTTTATTTCGTCTGAAGATAATTGACCGACGTCAACGTTAATCAATTATAAAACTGAACGAATTTCGGGGCAGTTGTATAACGGGCAGATGGTGGGAAAATTTTTCTTCGATACCTTTTCACCGGCCGTAATATATTTCTACCTTTCATTTTTCGGCTGAAATTGAAACGTCAGGATCTCTCGACCTTAGATCCTCACCTGTGAACCCAAACGTTCAAGATTTACGTTTATTACGTTGTCTGTCACAGAAGACAGATCTCTAGTTCGTCGAATATGATTTGAGGTAAGAGAGGAAAAAAAAAAAGGGGAAAAAAAGGAGAAAAACGAAGAGAGCTGACGATCGAGACTCACAAACGAAACGTTTCAACAAATATGCGACGTGCACGATCAAGCACGAAATTAAAAATCGCAATTGGCTTTACAATTTGTATTCTCGTTTCCCTTTTTTTTTTTTTTTTCACCACCAGTGGCGACGCAGATCGATTGACATATTAAGAAATATGAATAAAAAAAAAAAAAAAAAAACAAAAAAAAAAAAAAATGGGGGAAAAGCTTGAACAAATTTCGAAAACTTTTTGGGTTTTCTCACGATTATTCTGCGGACGCATTTCGGTAGGGAAGATCTGCTGGATTTCTATTCAATAGGGAAAGTGGCGCGTCTTCCTTGAAGGTTTTGTTTTTTTTTTTTTTTTTTTTTCACACGACCGGAAGACAAAGAAACGCCTTCCACTTACTTTCGCAAATTTGAATGAAAGATTCAATTATGTTGATTCCATTGTGTCTTACCTTGCGATTTACATACGTGTATACGTCTAGTCGCTCAACCGTTTCTTATTAAAGATGTCGAAAATATTTCAAGTACGTACCTGCAACAGACATTACGAAAAAAAACAAAGAAAAGATTAGTTAAGAAGATTTTTCTATGAATTATAAAAAAATAACGACAAAAATTTCGTAAAATTGGTGAAAAGAAAAAAAGAAAAAAAACCTCGCTCAATTGACTCAATTCTTTTAAAACTATATATAGTTCTACAGGTGACAAAAATTTCTATGCCATAAAACGGGGATAGGAAAGC
This sequence comes from Tenthredo scrophulariae, assembly GCA_963978835.1. Classification (NCBI taxonomy): domain Eukaryota; kingdom Metazoa; phylum Arthropoda; class Insecta; order Hymenoptera; family Tenthredinidae; genus Tenthredo; species Tenthredo scrophulariae. Next base: position 6,098,236 of record OZ022230.1, on the reverse strand, counting down.
TTTGATGAAACCGCAGGGTGGTTGCGGTTTTTTTTTTCTAATTTTTTAAACTTTTATTTGAGGGGGGGGGAGGGCTAAAATGCGTTCATCATTATTTTACGGGAAGCCCTGTTATAAATGACCTATCAACATGGCCTGGCCGGGATACCCTGGTATAAATATTGACTCTACGAATAAATTGCTTTTTTGGATAAACAATGCGTTCTTCTTCCCTCCCGAGGGAAAGAGAAAGTGATGAATGTCTTCATTCTGATAGTGTCTGCCTCTACGTTGCGTGTACCCAGCTGGACGGGGGATAAACGGGGATCAAAGTGGTATGAACGAGATGAACAGGACGTGAACTTTTCGCACGCATTTATCCGCACAATCATTTTCCATGGCGCTTTCGTTTCGTAGAAAAAATAAAAAAATAAAAAAGTATTAATTTTTCCGATAACAGGGAGTATATTTACACCAAGCGGGTTTTATTCTGACCGGTATGAAGTTGGCCCTACAGTCTTCTGCCTCTTTCCCTTCTCCATGTAACCAGGAAGGATTACCTATATGCATTTATTAGACGTATACTAAGATCTCGCAGTTAGAGATTTTTTTGAAAATCACCTACCCTTAGAACAAAATATATACTGAGAATATACCCGAAACACTCGTATTTTAAATGGGGAAATCCACCCTCTTGGTCAGAGGGTCGAGAGTTGAGATAAAAATCTGAAAAAATTAGGGAATTGTTTTTGAATTATTTGAAACCGATTTGGGGGGTGCCTGCTGAAAAATTTCCCCAAACTCTAAGTAAGGACCACCCTAGTGAACAAACTCCGCTTGCCAGCTTCTGACAAAGAGACAAAATCAAGTTCATTTTGATTTAATACAACGGCATCAATATTCTTTGAGCATTTATTAATCGAATAAAATTTTCACTCAATATTACACGGGTGTACCCGTTCGCAGACTGGCTTACTCAGATATTAATTAAGAAAGGCGTCGAAAGAAACTTGGTCGGAAGGTCTGGTATACCGTGAGGAAAAACTTTCATCGTTCTTGCATTGTTTCTCCCACACCTTTAAAGGACTTCGTGAGAATTTTCTTCGAGATATTTAGAGATAGTATTTTTCGTATGTATATACACTTAACTATAGAGAAGGTAGGTGGTATACATGCCTCTAGCTCGATTATATAATTTTATATTAATTACCACTGCAGGATTTTGCTGCAGGGTTGGAATTTTCCCATTAAAACATCGCATTAATGATATACAGGTAAAAAAAAATAAGAAAAATGAATAAAAAAATCTTCAACTAGACCAAAAATCAGTAATTAAATTATAGAGCAGCTACTATAATTTAGTAAAAAAAATTTCAAGCCCGGATAAAAACTGAGATAATCTACGACCTCGAAGTTTCTCGGTTAGTTCAAGGGTTAAAAAACGCCCCAACAGCTTCCCTATGCATCCAGTAAATTCCAAGACGATGGGGCTGCGTTACCGTACATAATTTCACCGTTAAATACCTTCCACACCAAATTCCAAACAGAAAAATCCGCATGCAGCGTAATATTCATCTCAAGATAGTCATTCGAAATCCGCAGCAAACAGCGCCGCTACTATTTGGCCAGATTCCAAAATTGCGACAACTAGGTCTTGACGATTCACGCGCATTCGAAATAGGATGCAGATTCGAAGTTGGGAAGAAAAGATACTATAATCAGGATAAACTGCACTTATTTATTACCGATACTTCTCAGCTATCGATTGGCACGAATCGCATGACCATGCATGATGAGATAACGCAGGTACGAGATACAATGGACGTTCGTTCGATCGTAAATTACGAAGAAATTAGTTGGCATAAGATAGAAAAAAAAAAAAAAAAAAAAAATTGAGGAGAAAAATGAACGATGTAAAATTTGGAAAAGATCTTTCTGTGTCACGTGGCCGATTATAGATGCTCTCTAGTCGTTTAATTATAGATTATATATAGGAAATTACGTCAGGCGGTGGTATTTTTTACTTTCTATTCTTAGTTTATCGACTCTATAAAACCCCGTGATTCGTATCGAGCGGATCGAGGCAAGATTAGCTGTTAAAGTCGTCTGCTGTTCGAGCCAGAAGAACCATTTTTGGCATTAGGTCAAACAGGATATACTCCCGTATAGGTATGTATCCTCCTCCCATTTCATAGTACAGCTACGACGGAAGGCAGGCTTAATTGCGAGCTTAGGAATTCATATCCGTCCTTTAGGTACACCAGCCCAGAGGGCAGGAATCTGGATGAACGAGGACAACGATAAGCAGGAAAGCGCAAGAGAAAGTAAATTTGCAATTTAGTACTACCCGCGGTAATTCCCAATTAGTAAGGATGCCCTAGGCTCTAGGGTTTAGGGGCTGACAGCTAAGTACCTTCTTACTGTTATACCTGTAGAAAGATAGCCGAGACCGCACACGAGCTTTTCCCATTTTTACGCGATTCTCTACGTCTATATGCACACGTATATAGTTAAATATGATTAACGACTCTACCGTACCATAATTATTTCCCACAAGCGTACAAATGTTTGTAAATAACAAAAAAAAAAAAGAAAAAAAAAAGAGGGGGGCCAAAATTAACGGAAGAAAAAAGATAAAAGGAAAAACTAGTTTCTGGCACGATGCGCTGTAGTGCAGTTTCCGAATCAGGAATTATGTACCTACGTATGCATGTATGTATGTATGTGAATGTATACATCTGTGCAAAACCGTCGTAGTATTCGCAATGCACCTTCTGCCGCAGCTGGCAGGGAAAAAAAAAAAAGCAAACCTGGTACATGCTACTTTAGGTACGTAGGTATTTATACGGAGTAGGTATATAGTTTGGAGCAGGTATTTTCGCAGTATACAAACTTTTGCATATATCCTGTTGAGCCGGAAATGTTATGAAGGAACTTTTTATCCACGAAAGTATGATCAGTTTTGCAACTATCTAATCTGCTATTCGCGACTTAAACGAGTCGTAATGATGATGGGATAGTTTTTAGAGGATGTTATAAAATTGGTAGGAAAGGATTTTTTTCCTTTTTTTTTTTTGTTCCTACCATTTTTTTGGCGCCAAAATTATTGCGTTACGTATCGCATAGATTATAGGACTTTCTATTGAACTTTATGAATCCCTGATTTCTAAATTTCGAAAATATGAAGCTAGGCAGGTATAGCAAAGAGGTTTTTCGATCTTGAAAAAGATTTTTTTTTCTTTTATTTGTGGACTTTATGTTCATCGGAATAACGGATTGTGAAAAATCTTATAAAATACGTATTTCCAATGGTATTAAAATAAAGGCGCGAAAATCGAGGCTTCCTTCATACCCAAAATCTATCCTGGCTAAACTTTGGAGGAGGTGCCTTTTCGTTGCGGAGATTGAACCGACCATTATAAATAATTAGTGCGAAGTTGTAACTTTGGAGTTTAGCCGATTGTGCGATATCGCGAATTCGCTATATACGTAGTATAGCCACATGCACCACGCACAGTGACATGCGGGTAGAAAATCGTACCGAATTTCCCAGTCCCTTTGCGCTTTGACGTTAGCGTCGAGGATTCCCTCGGGCATTACGAGAGCGCATTAGTTCCGTCGAGGTAGATTCTGCACGAATCGGTCCAACCCTATCCGTGGATGTGTGTGTGTCGTCGTTCTGTCACCGATTGCAGTCATTTGTAACGTCGAAAGGTTAGTTCGGTCTGGTAACACAACGAACGTAGTGTGTTTGCTGTGTCTCCAGGCCAGTCGGAAGTTGTCGGACTAAAATCGTTTTCAGTTTGGCCAAACTGGCGAGGGAATACGAAGGGTGAGAAATATATTCGTCGAGAGAGTATAAGGGCCAAAGTGGAAAAGGGAAATGGGAAAAAGGGATAAATGAGAAGGGAGAAAGAGCGGATGGTTATACCCGCAAGTTACAGAGAGCACTAGCACCAGGTCTACATAAATTATGAGACGATGATTGAAAACCTGAACGTTTCGATTCCCAAGAGTCTTAATTGGGTCGGAGCTAGTAGAAAGTGAAGACGAAAGCCGAGACGAACCCTCGGGATCATATAAATACTTCGGGACGCCATAACAGAGCCTAGTTCTCAAGCTCAGAGAACCACGACGTCGCCACGTAACATATACGTCCGTCCATCAGAAAGACGACAATAAAATTGGCCAAATTATTCCTTTTTCTATATTTTCCCGAGCTTAAGGACACCTACGAGAGAAATATTTTAGCCCCGAAGAGGAGGAGGAGGAGGAAGAAGAAGATCGACAAAATTTGCGAAGTTATCGAATCAGGAGATTCTGCTAATTCTCGAGATAAAGAGATTTATGGTCAGAGTATTTCACCTGAAAATAATTGATCGAGTGGTACATCCGATTATTTGCCGGATGAACACTGGAATGACGTGTTCTTCCCTTGATTTTTACCGATATCAAACGTGGACATCGTGTTATATCGCAGGTATAGTAGTAAATAACTGGGAAATTTATAGTTTGTGAATGACAGCTAATTACTTATTTTTATCAGTTTAGGAATCTCATCAAGTGTCTAGTTTTGACAGTTTAGAAAGGTATGGTATAACGAATTTGGGTTTTATTATGAAACCGGTTGGATATGCGATGGCATTAATTTATTCCGGCATTAATAATCGCCGAGAATATTTCACCGCTGCATATTCATCCACATATATGAGTGTAAATTTGTGAAATTCGTAACTTCAACATCCAGAAACAGGATTAAACAATGAACAATGATCATTAAACTCCGCGAAAGGCTTAATAAATAAAAATAAAAATAAAAAGTAGAAGTAGAAATTCACGGATATACAAATTTTGCAAACTATACGAGGATTGCGGAGTTTTTTGTTCTCGATTCCACTAACGAGCCAAAAGCACTTTCACATTTATTTTCTTCGTATTCTGAATGAACTTTTGAACTCACTCTGTTATGTTCAAGCTGCACTGAGTTGCGAATCGCAGTTTCACGAATAAAGAAGCGTGAGAAATTATCTCGGGATGTAAAAGGAGGATGGTATCGATTATGAATGGGTTAAAATATATCCGGAGTAAGCTAAGGCTGGCAAATGGTCCCGCGAAAGAAGTTGTAGAAAGTTGGAAGCTGGGTGATCGGATTAATCGCGGTCTTCGATTTTGTAGAAAAAAATATTCCGAGTTGTATTACCTTAGAACGTATACCGAATATTTTCACGCGTGCAGACTTTACCCAGTTCTATATCTCCGCACTATACCACTTTATAAACTTTTTGCGAAAGTTTAGTCGTTCGAACTATAGCGAGTTAAACGGTCTATCAGCTTCCACGATGTACTCAACGATAAGGTACCAAATCTTTTTCCATCGTAAAGAAGACCAAGTCCACTTCTTCCGACAAGTTTAAGAAGTTATACCCTCAGGGGGTGCGGCAAATAAAATAATAAATATATATACTAGCAGTATTCGGTAAATAGGTATGAGATTCTCGATTTTCCTCGACGCCTAAATAGTGGACCAATTTTTTGGTACCAATCCTCGTTTGGAATTGAAAAATTTCGAGGGTGATTCGCGACTAGAGCAGAAGGGCGATATATAAATATATATATATATAAAAAAAAAAAGATGGAGTAATTTCACGCTTTTAAATATTTCGATCTTGGTCAATCGATACTACTGGCCTCATTGCAGTGGTTCATCAGCATGGGTTTTCATCGCGTAATAAATTTGAATATGAAAAAGTGATTATGCACGTGGGTGGGTTCTTGATTTTGTCAAATATACATTTTTTAGTTTTTCATTATAAACGAAGAAGCCGCGATTTGATAAAGTCGTTGAATAATGAGATTATGAAAAAGATGATTTCTGGCAGACGCAGAGATGCGTAAAAGGTTCAATTTCATAAAGCAAATAAATTATTAATTGTTAACGGGTATTACCAAGTCTGTTATAACGTGCAGACTTTTGCCGGATTCATTTCCTTTCCTCTTATTTTTTATTTTAAAATATACCCACGCTTATGAACAAAAAACTCGAGGGCTGCTACGACTTCGACCTGGAATCTTGCCTCCAACTTCTGAAATACTCGTAAATGAGGATGTAGTACCTACATACCTAGTGAAAGATTTTAACAAGCAAAAAATTCTGCGATCTAAACGAGCAGGTAGTACGAATGAATTAATGACTCATGAATACCGTAACCTCCGGCTGCTGTTTCAGCTGAACGATATCACTATACGATAATTGCACCAATTTTATGCGGTTGAAAGTCAATCATAAATGATTATAGCTGGTTAAAAAGTCGTGATCCCTCGATAGCTTTCGGTACCATTTATAGTCGAATCAATGACCAAATCGAGTCGCTCCTAATGAGTAAAGCTAATTAGGCATATAACGATATGAAATCAAGAAGGGTAATCGGTTGATTGTAAAGTGGAAATAACGTAGCAGTGAAGAGAGAAAAGGACCATGAAGATGAAGATGAAGATGACGATGAGACCTTTCTTCAATAAAAAATAAGAAACAAGAGAAGAGCCAGATGGTAGCCACAGCACTAGCAAAATTGATTCACTAATTTGCTACATGGGAATAATAGGCAACATACACCCAGAGATTAACATATTTTATGATAGTCGAGCCGGTTAATCGAGATCGAGGCGTGAAGCGGATGAAATTCAGTCGTTGATCAGTTTATGGCGTGCATATACCAACTCCAATGGGTGGGTCAGGATTATACACATTTACAGGTGTAGTTTATTATGCTAAACTAAAACCGACGATCAGCACAATACCGTGTGGTTTAGATTACATGCACTCGACTGTACTGGGCTGATCGGAAAATCGGTTTACATACAGCCTCCGGATTTCTGACATAATTGAAAACAATACTGATCGTTCCTCCCCGTTATTTAGCCATTATCCTCTCATCAGACGTAGACAACGACGGATGAAATGATGAGACAGGAAACCCAAAAGATCCACGAAGGAAGGCGCCGAAACGGGATGAGACTTTATTCTCCGATTCCTTCCCAGCTGTTAACGGTAAAACGCGATTCTATAGAATGAATTTTGTTAAAATTAATCCAACAGGCATCGTGCAATTTAGTAACGAAATCTCAAATTGTTAACCCTCGCACACTAGATTCCAAATTTTTTTACTATATTTGGTGAAAAAGCTGAGTGCCTTGCAAAGTATCAACGAAATAAATTTCATTGAGATTTTACGAACGGTCGTAGAGATAATGATTCTTCTAAAAAATCCATTTTTTTCTACCCTAGCTCCTTCTCGAAACCAATCGACCGATTTCTCTCAAGTTCGATACCGGGTTTAGAAACTATTCGAGGTATCTATTCGCAAAATTTCGTTACAATTGTACGACTCCCTAAAAAGGTTGTGCGTAAAGTCGCGCGAAAAAGCTGGGAGGATTCCGTTAGAGAGGTAGTGTCTTGTTTCCTCTTTTCTTCTTGATGTTTGTTCGGCTTCTTCGCTTTTGAGACGAACGTCTGAAGGAGGGTAACGCAGCTTCGAGTGTCCCGCGAGAAAGTAATTCTCTGAAGTTTATTTTATTTTTCACTTATCCACCCTTGTCTTGCACCTTTTTTCTTTTTCCTTTTTCCACGCCCGTAGAGAGTCCGCGTTGGCAATTTGACGGCTTCGCTAGCGTCACCAATTCGGTTTCTTATCTCTCACACTGTGTCGTCTGTCCTGTCCAACAACGTCGACCCAAGCTTCCCTCGAGCACCTTATAACCTAGTTATACGAAAACAGGACTAGGTATACAGTGATATACACCGCGGAAAATCCACCTCGCCAACCCCTGAGGTAAGCGAGAATCCTGTGCCCACTTAATACAAGTAACGCGTCAGACAAGAGACAATAAAAAGTAAAGCTCTGTCGGCTAATTTCAAACGAGAGATGTGCCATGGCGTACTGAATAATAAAGATTTTCTTTTCAGCAGCAATTCGTTCGTTGAAGACCGCCCGTTCAGAGATTTTCAGAAGAAGAAAAAGAGGAGAAAGAATAAAAATGAAAAAAGAAAAATAAAAAAAAAAAAACAATAAAATATCTCACCACTTATATAAAAACGGAAGATGAATGCTAGAGATTTTCAGAAAAAAAGAATAGGAAGTTATTACTCGGTTGTAAATCTTTTTACGAAAGAAAAACGAAAGGAAAAAAATTTTCAGGATATTTGCCAGGGACTCTATATATATGCCCTGGGCGACTTAATCCACACGCATAATACATACCTGTGTCTATACTTTTGTACAATGAATAAAATAAATTTTTCTTTGTCCCTTGGTCCTCGAAAAATCGTTGCGTATCGCTATTTTCGAATTAACGCTGGTAAGGCGAAAAAAGAATAAAGTCGAGAACTGAACTACCCGATGGACTGAAAGAGTGAAGAGTTGGTCAGCGATTTTATTGATGCGATAATTAGTCCTTCTTCGTTTATAAATAATTCTACCTCACTTTCATTTTTCATAATCTCCATCAGTCGTCAACGTCAGTCTAATTTTACGATAGACCGCGTACGGATTTGGGATAAAGCGAAATTTTCTAAACGTTGCTGATAGGCAGATGTATAAGCGAAGTGGGGTGAAATTAACTGTTCGAAAATTCGATTCGTAAAAATAAAAAGAGGGAAAAAAAAAACGAATTTCACATGCGGGTGTGTGTCAAGATAAACGAATCCTTCCTCGAAGCAACGTCTATCACAGACGCACTCGGGCAAGTTTATAAATGTCAACTCGATTTTTTTGAAAACACACATTTTTTTTTTCTCATTTTATTATAGACGTATACATGCGCGTGGGTAGGTACGTATATATGTGGGTATTCGTAGCTGCTTGAGTGACGGAAATTGAGATTTTGAACCCACGGAAAAAGTCGGGGCCAACGAGTGTGTGCCGTGTTGTACCACATTGGGAAAACTGGATTTTGACACCTGCCACAAAGCTAACGACGTTTCAATCGCCACTTTCTCAACGTTGAAAAACTCATCCCTGTAGGTACATAACGGGAATATGAAAGTAAAGCGAAAACGGTTTTCCATTAAACGCACGCACCCACCCCTAGAATTTCATAAGAGAATCCCTTCGTTTCTTCAGGTCTCGGTAGTACATCCTAGTTTACAGTTTCGTTCCCTGACAACATACAATACCCTATTTCTTTCTATTCTTTGCTTTTTAGGGGCGAATGGGCGGCTCCAAACCCCGAAAATACTGCACGGCTACAGGGTACCATGATTCTTAGGAACCCTACTCTGAACTCTTCGACCTCAACAGACTCTGAAGTCTGATTTATTCGTCCCTTGGTGACTCGAACGCGTATGTAACCCCTACAGGATTCGACACCTTCAGAATTAATCGTTAACACGATGTTGTAAAACGGGTGGAACTGGGCTCGGGTTATTTCTTCGTTTTTCAAATTAAAATGAGAAAAACGTGCGGAAAAAGAATATCAAAAAATTACTGGACCTAGACGCGGCTGATCGTCACTTACACGGACTGGTAGTTCCATTGAGTCACATACTGTGTGGATAAACTGTCGCCCTATTAGAATTTCTACGGCGTCCCCGTACGTCACAACCCTCGGCTTGGATCTCGACCCTTCCGCACCCGAACTATACCCAAGGGGGACCGTCGTTGGGCTGTAGATATTCCCTTGGGACTAAGGAAAATTGCAATTCTCTACTTTGCAAGTAGATTCACAGCGTGCTTGAAACTCGAATGGTTGTGGGATTTTAACGAATGGAATTTGATGATGGATTCGAAATTCTTCACCGGACTGAGAGATAAGCGACCGAATCAGGCTCGCAATAGAATAATAAAAAAAATATATAATTGTTTCCAAGTATTGAAGAGAGAAAGAGAGGCGATTAAGTTGTTGTTTATTTTTCATTAAATATACAAAAAAATAACAATTTGCTTTTCGATTTAAATTTCTTGAATTATACAAAAGAAGCTGGTTTTAACGTTCCAGGGTCATTAATTGAGCAAGGAATTATAATTGTTACGAGCGAATAAACATCTTTTATCACGTCGTAAAGTGATTTCCTTCCTTTTCTTGTAAAATTAATCTTTTAACCAACAGAGTATAAGCGCGAGAAATTCCCGAAGGACGACAACGAGGACCACCGTTGAGGAATAGGAGGAGCAGTAACCAGCCAGGTATACACAGGGTGTGTTTACCTACTTTGAGTTCTTTCGGTTCTTTAAGTATACAGAAATTTCGACCAATTAAAGTTACCCGCGTAACGTTAAGGGTTCTCCCAGTTACAAGATAGGTACGTTTCCCGGTTTCCCATACCAACAAGCAGCGATAATTCTGTTAATTCTCTCGGATTTGTATGAATTAGACTAAGTTTGTCTCAACTCGAAAGTCACCGTCTTGGAAGAAAATTTAACTCTCAGTTTACCGAAGAAAATTGAAATGTCACTTCATTACTCGACGTATATTCTCGGATTTAAAAGAAGGAAATAATGAACTCGAAATAATTTCCTCACTCGCAAAGTATAATTTGAAATGAAGAGAAAATGAGATGAACAAAAAAAAAAAAAATACAAAAGCAAAAAAAATGAATTCACTTTTAATACCATAATCACAAATCATTCTATCGTAACGTTTCGGAGCAAGAAAATTAAACGTCATCCAGAATATATGCCTACTAGATATCCCAGTGAATAGATATGACGCGGTAGGAAATTTTCAAATGATTTTTTAATCGAATTTTTACCAAAAGGAAAATAATTATCATTGGGAATTGCAAAGCGGGTTTCGGAGATATATAAAAAAAAAAAAAAAAAAAAAAAAAAAAAAAAGGACGTTTAGGAGGAATTAGAGTGAAGAGCAAAAGAAATAACGTAACACGGATAGATTTTTCCATCTTGAGAGAAATACACGCGTTTCTACGACCGTCTCTAATTAAGGGTCGGTGGTTTTTGCTGGCAAAGCGTTAAATAAAGACCAATTTGTTCTCGACGGGTGAAGCTTCGCTGAGATAATCTTTTTAAATGCCACGACTTAGCGCACTGCTAGAGTTTCCCCGTTGCTGTACAGAAGGTATACAGCTAGCTAGCTACCTACCCACCCACCCACCTACCCCTTTTACGAGAGCAAACACTGGCCCATTTCTGGGCACACGGAAGACAGAAGCTTGAATTACCAGCGGGGTGTGCCGAAGGGAGGATTTCTAGAGCAGATAATCGTGTGTACCTGATAATAAAACTCTCTAAAGAATTACAGGTCAAAAGGTCTGAGTGTCTCGCCCGTAGCACAATCTGAGTATAGAAGAAAAAAATTATTCCTACTTCTCGGCTATGCGGCGATCGATTTTTGCGGTTATCGGTCTCTCATGAATTCTTGAAACGATGCAGCAGAAAGAAAGAAAGAAGACAAAAAAAAAAAATGATAAAATGAAAAAAAAATTGCGTCATATCGTGATGCCTGCGGTTTTTCGCGAGGTAAGAAAAACAATTTCTATCTTCTATGGCATAGATTCCTTTTCGCCACATCGACAACATTCCGGAAATTGAAGAACGACCTGCGTGAGAGAATCTCTTCTTTTTCTTTTTTTTTTCTTCTTTAAAGCGATCAAAATTAATGAAATATTTTCTTTTAGTATCGTGAATGCGGTCGGTATAAACTATAAAGAAACAAGGTCTCCTTACAAACTCCGGCATTCATTGGCTCGAATCAAAAGCACGAGGAAAAAAAAGGGATTGGGAAAAGTTGAGATTTTTTTTTTTCTTTTTTTTTTTCCACTCAAGCAGAAAATTAACGACAGTGTGAAAAGGGTCGAGCGTGACGCGACCAATGAGATCAAGGATTAGACCGTCGCACGTTTTGCATCGCAGTCACGTCCCTCAGGTTCAATGATCTCATGATACCAAACTACCAACCCTTTCATTCACCACGTGGTCTTCAGACACAGAAAGTAGCGAGGGTGGGAAACTGAATAAAAAAAAAATAATCGGCACTATTCGTTCTTTTTTTTTTTTTTTTCACATCAATCCTTCCTCGGTTAATTTTTCACCAGAGACGAAGCATTTGCTTTTTCCTTTACCACATAGCTGCATTTGAATATGCGCGAAAAGCGATACGAATGTAATATGTAAAAAAGATAATTGCGATTTCAACCTGACACGAGCACTGTCGCAAAGAAATATGTATAGTAAACCAGCGAACGCGGATCATGTAGGGAGTTTTTTCATTCCTTCCTTTCCGCATCCCTTCGACCATAACTCAGTGTAGATATACCTATATATAAAAACGGTTTCTTCGATTTGTACGAAGCATCCTTGCGCGAATGATTGGTTGAAAACTTTCTCATCTAATAAATTTTCAGATTCTGCCGAATCTCTCTTTCCTCATCTCTTTCTCTCTTTCTCTCTCTCTCTCGTTTAACTTCAAATTCGAAAAGTGTAAAGCGTATGAATGTAATTAACCTGCACCTACGCCAACTCTTCTCTATATACCAGCTCCTATCTCATCCCGATAAATGCGACCTTTGTCGCTCGTAAATTATTGTCCGAAATTTATTACACATTTTAACCGTAACTATTTGGTTCGATTTGAGATATTGGACTCCCAGGATATTATAGTATATACCAGGATCGAAAATCTCATTATCAACTTGCGATCTGCTCAGCGGTAACTGTGTTAAAGTTTTAATCGAAACCGTGACGGAACTTATAGTATAGTATATATGGTAGTCTTCAGATAATTAGAAGAAAAACGAAAAAATTATACAAGTTGTGATGAACGTATGAGAATTTGGAACATGCTTTTTCTAGTTCGTCTAAATCCTTTGCTGAGAAGGAAACTCCAACTTGTTGAAACTCCTACGTCGTCGTGGTCGTGGTCGTGGTCGTAGTCGTAGTCTCGTACTTACGCAACGATCGACGTCACTAAGGGTCACATTGTACAGGGTTATAACGTCTCTTGAATAGCCTTGATGTCGGAGGGTAGTACGGTACAGAGAATCGAGTCCCATTTCCGGTGCGGACAACCTGAACACAAAGCAGGAAACCCTGGTTCGCTCTAACGTCCTGCAAGACGAACAGATACTATCTTTTTACGAGCTGGTCTGCGTTATCAGAGGCCCACGTTACCCCTACAATGATCACCGATGCAGGTTCCCTGGGGGATTACGACCATCCTTTGTAGTCGACGCCAGTTATACTGGCGGATTTTTGTCACGTGGATTCCTATCTTTCTGAAAAATTTCTCCGTTACTTCCTAAAACATTTTCCTTTTTCCTTCGAGTCTTCGTTCCCCCTCTCCATGCAGTCCGTATAAGACGTGAGAGAAAGTAAGAGAAATATTGTTCAAATTTCAATAAATACATTTTTTTTTATGTACCAATGATCAGAGTGTCAACGACGAGGAAAATGTTTCTCACGCAAGTGGCGAAGAAGGAAGAGGATGTATAGGTAGCTGAAGAGGCTCGCGGTTCTCTGGGTATTTCTTCAGAGAGTCAAGTCGTCGTCAGTTTGTTATTTCGTAAAAGTGAAAGAATTCTTTACCATTTTTCGTTTTTTTTTTTTTTTATCTATTTCCTTCTTCTTTTTTTTTGTATATCTTATTCTTCGGGAAAACTGAGACGCTCTTCTAGAAAGTGGTCATTAGGATCTAAGATCACATTCGGCCAAAGAGCTTGTTGAGGTTTCACGCGGTAGAAATAAAGGAGGAAAAAAAGGGAAGGAAAAAGGACTGCGAATAAGCCAAAAGTGAGGAAAAGGGAGGGAACTAAAATTCTTCAATTCTTCCCCCCCCCCCCCCCCCCCCACCCTCCTCCTCCCTGGAGTTTTCCTTTGCATTTCAAATTCTCTTTCCTTTTTCTTCCCTTGGCCCACTTTTCAATTCCCATTGAGCCCGGTCCTCAGCTCGACTTCAACGCCGCAGCCAGGAACCAATGCCAACAATCCGGAACGAAGTAAGGAAGTAGGGAAGAAAGATCTCAACGAGACAGATTAATCTGCGATTGTGCCTGTCATGTACAGGGTGATCATTTCACGGAGCCATATTTCTCTTTTCTTCTTTTGAACATTTTTCAAAAATAATATACGAGAGATACTTATATTAACCGTACTCCCGGGTATTTTGCAGATGGTTTAGCGATAAGCTTGACCAAACCAGGGATGTTCTTGTCCCGGGAACCATCCTGGGAGAGTAATACTGTCGTGGGTAATCGTGGGTAACCGTAGATAACCGTGTAGAACCTCCCTCGGATAACGGTTGTAGTAGGAGGTTCGTGGTCAAAAGCATATGGTGGAAGATGCGGGAGAGAAACTTCTGGTGGTCGAAATCGTCGGTGTAGATAATAAGATTAGGTGTGTGCCATCGCTGTAACACCGTCATACAAACCTTGAGTGAATGAATAAAAGCCTCGAATCAAACGAAACACGCGACTAGCTGTATATATCAGATCTATAAACTCGCATGTATCCAAAATGATTGATTCAAGCATACGTCGAGGTGTCTTTTCCAAAAATTCAATCTTGAGGTTCTCTTCTGTTTTTTTTATCTGATTTCGTTGCTTTCGAAACTGTTAGCTTGAGCGTATCATTATCATGCAGGAAGCACTTCAATTCCTGAACGTCATAAGGCATGATTCAATTTATAATTGATTTCGTATTAATCATCCAAATGCGCATGATTCCAATTTTTTCCAAAGTCGAAATTCGCTTCTTTAAATCTATGATATTGATTGCCGATCACCTTTTTCTGACGTTTGAAGACGTATGACTAACTGCACACATCAAAACGAAAGGTGTTCTCCATCAACGACGTTGTAGACATGTAATCAGCTCCGATTAGTATTCTCGTCGAGAATGAGTCCCTCATAATTTGAGCCAAATTAATATATAACGTATAATGTTCACGTTATAAAAATTTCGTTATGCCGTTAGATTCTAACGGTGTGAAAAATCAGTTTGATGGATATTTAACTTTAGGTCTATATATATTATGGTCTATATACCTACTATATAATCGTTCATAGAAAAAGCTACAGTGTGAAGCTGAGACTGCTCTAATCTAAATTTTTTTTTTCTTATCTGATCTACCACACGCGCCTTCTTATCACAATCACCACAGCGTGTATGTGCATATATATGTACATCATATGGACCATTAGATTAAGTCACAAATATTGGGGGTTTTTTTTTTTGTTTTTTTTTTTTCCCCTGCATATGATCGTTCCAATTCTTTCTTTCCTCATATAATAATAAGACAAGCCAACGAAAGAACGAGGGTATATATTTCCGGCTCGACATGGTATTTTTAAATAGAGAATCATTTACGATTCAACTTGTGATAGATAAATTCATAGGAGGAATTAGGCCGCAGTTTAAAAACTACGAATACAACGTAAATAAATTATTAAATATATGAAAAAAATATGAAAAAAAAAAAAAAAAAATCGAGATAATGAATTGGAATACGTTGAGTGCTTCACATCGTATTAAATTCTCGAGCCCCAATTATATGACATAGTATATTCAGGAATTAATTGGTGAAAATAATTCATTAATTTATAACATATCGCGTATAGGTACATATAGATGAGAGAAGGAATCGTTTCATGAAATGTTTATATTGTAAGCCGTAATTTTCGACGTGTAATTGCATTTTTGTAAAATATCGTTTTTCATTTAACTTATTATAAAGATAAATTTTTTCATGATTAAATAATACCCCGCTATACTAATATCATTTTCGTTTTGAACCAGGGGTAATGAAATTATGGCTTGCAATAACCGTGATTGATTGTGAAAGTAGAAGAAGAAGAAGAAGAAGAAGAAGAAGGAGTATTACAATTCCTGCAGGACGAAGTTTGTTCCTGCTTTAGAATCAAGATGATACAATATGCTGAAGCCCCGAAAAATCAATGTCAAAAATTTGAAATTATATAAAGCCGACATAATGCGATGATCTGATGTAGAATATCTATGTCACATCTTCAAAGATTATAACAATTATTCAAATACCAATTCGCCAGCTGAAAAATATGTTTTCGACACACGCATGTATGTGTATATAATTTTCGTTTCGATCTACCGGATATAAATGAATAAATTCATAACTATACCTGAAATTAAGTTAATAAATTATTCCTTCTATATATATCTAAAGAATTTTTCCACACGCTCGTTGTAAAAGAAAGGTAATTATATTTATCTACAATGTCCGGAACTTATTACTATAGCAGACCTTGAATGGCGATATGAAATAACCATCTAGTTAAAGTGAATGCAATTGCGCTGCACGACTCCGATATAATATTTCGAATATTATTAGTCTCTTATGAGGTTGAAGTTCGTGAAGTTATATCGCGATAGAATGTTCGGAGGAAATAGCGCTATTTCAGGACTCAAATGTTGTTACAATTGCCGAATGTTTACACGTCATATTTCGCTGTTTCTCCAAACTTTCAAATACTGAGAAAGAGGATGACATTCTTTTCTCCGATTTTTTCTTCGGTTAACATTTTTGTCGGACAATTAAAAATCGAATTTCAATTAACGGATGGATTCAAGGCGAGTTTTTACCGCCGTTAAATTAATATTAGGTCAATCATATTGTCTGCTTGAAAACGTAACTCGATCTGTAACAGATATTCAATGACGTTTCATAATGCATAGGCCATTCAGAAAGTTAATTGACGCATGTTAAACCCCGAAATTAATTCACGTAGATATCATATTACGAGAGTTACGATATTATTTATAAACAAATAAACAGAGTGGATACTTGTTGCAAATTTACTGTTGAATAAATTCAGTTCAAGGTACCGAATGATCTGAGTCACGCGTCTGTAGACTCATTTTTTAAACGAGATGAAAAAAGTAGATGAAACAAAAATTATGTAACATCAATGTACTGAATCAAAAGTTCTAATCATTATTTAGAATTACAGGCATATATTAAACAAACATTAATTAGGGTTGAGATGAAAATTTAATTAATTGCAATAAATTATCCTGAAACAATTTTATTAGAGTCGGTTTTAAGGGCTGCGAAGCATAAGACGATTACAGGCAGAGTTTACTGCAACAGGTTGAAAAATCGATTGTATTTTATGCATAAATAAAAAATATAAGGTTTACAAAAATTGAAAAAAAAAAAAACAAATTGAAAATTGAAACCTGACGACTAGACGCATGCAGAAAACGATCCAACTAGAATTCTTTGAAGTAGGGGTAGTGAAAATTTGGAAAAAAAAAAACATTTGGAAACTTCGAAAACTTGAAACGCGAATTTTTCGAAACTATACATTTTCCAAATCGGCGTGCAGGACAATTCGAAAAGTGATCAACTGAATGATTTCTTTGAACACACGTTCAGTTTTTTCCAGGGATTTTTGTACGCAGCGTTTTTTAATTCACAATGGAAAATCGATTTTTGTGGTCGAGAAAATGATATTCTTTCGCGATCGCTGTAACTTTTACTAATTCCTAGATATGTATTTATTTGCAAGAGGGTGTAATCCCCGCGCAATTCACTCAAATTTAAAGGGAAATTGAAATTTTTGATTTTCGATGACTCAACTTGGCGCTACACTCCACGCCGATAACCGATGCGCCACCGACGTTCTTTGTCAAAGTTGTATACGCCGACATTACAAAAATGGAGAAATGAAAAAAAAAGGGATATATCTTTTTATCTCTTAGGGATGCCCCTTCAGATCCCAGAAATAAATCAATACCATATCGTTCAGTTTATGCTAAAAAAAATGTCAAAAAATTCCGTTTTTTTCGCGCGGTCACACCAGACTTCTCTCTTTGAATGCTTCTCGATTAATAAACTCATAAACTCACTCCTTCAATAAGAGAGAAGATTATCGGAGCTCAATCGAGTTGTGATCACGCGTGTAGTGAAATTCGAATTTTCAAACACAAAAAATATTTCGTACAAACTCAATAACGGCTTAAATCTTTCGCTAAAACAAAGTCGACGGCGGTCCACGCGACGTCGAGACGCCCGGCCACGTGGAACGATAAAAAGGGTTCGTAGCCCTCGAAGGGTCTCGAAGGGGTCTCCTCCTCCTTTATCTGCACAAGTCGAGATAAAAAATACAAATACCTATCGTGCGCGCGTGTGAAGAAAGAAACCGGGTCCAAAATTACGAGACGAGAAAATATATCGCGTCTCTAATGCCAAAAAGTCGTAAAATTTATTTTTTTCAGTCAATGGCATCGGAATAATTTGGAATTAATGTTCTAATAGAAAAGAATAATTAAAAGCAAAAAGGCTGATAATTATACATACATGCTTTTTCGGTTTTTGAAAAAAATTATTTTTTTGCTTTTTCTTTCCTACTTTTTATACTTTTTCCATGTTTTCGAAGTAATAGGTAAACTTTGAGGTAGCCATATACCTTTTCGGCATTATATCTAGAGACGCGAATTATCGCCTCGCGATTATAGCGACGAGAAGAATAATTCGTACATAAGTTATAAACGCGTATAATTTCACGGGTTAAATCATTCGCGTATTTTTTCTGTTTTCAAGTTTCATAAAATTTCACTAACATCGCGACGAAGATCCAACGATTAAGCCGATATATATGGGGTATTCCATGCCAAATCGTCACCCTTTTAACTTCACCATTTTTTATTTGGATAATTTTTTCCTAAGTTTTAATGCATACCAAGCGAAACTTTATATCGAGCCTTTTCCTTCGTTAATATCTCTTTTTTTTTCACGAATATATAAGTTATGATCATTTGAAATTTTTCAAAAATTTCATGTCTCATGAACGGATTGAGATAAAAATCTGAAAAAAAGTCAGGTAAATTTCTTTCACTGTGTACTAAAATATGGAAAAAAATAGTCAAATAAAAAATGGTGAAGTCAAATGGGTGACGATTTGGCATGGAATATCCCATACATTAGTCTCGCTTTATAAATCACACACATTATTCTCCTCCGCATTTATCTTTCGCGAAAAGGTGATATAGTATAAAGGTGAAGATAGGCAGCCTCGTTATTAAATCTTTACGATTTGTTCGACGCGTGTTATACGAGACGATTACACGACTGACGAGTTACGTTTAATAACAATCATCTCGCGTAGTATGATAGTATATAGTATACACATAGGATACTATATATATGTGTAATTAATGGAGATTTAAATTGCCTTTCAAATACCATATCATACATATCTTCTTATAGTATCTAAGACTGACTCAACAGACGAATTTGTCTAATATCTAAAGATTAGTCAACTTCCATGTTAATTTACATACATACTTGACAGTTTATACTATTTTCTCCCTAAGAACTATTATCCAACTTTACAGAAATCGGGAGTATTTTCGAACGGACATATAATGGGGTGACTGTACTCGTGCGTTTTCATCGAATTGTATAAAATCATACCACGGTAAGAATATTGTAAAGAATGAATTCGTTCTTTGAGAATTGTTGTATGAAAGTCAGGAATAACAACATCGCCTTTATACTCCGCGAGATGAAATTATGTATTGCTATAAATTCGTATTACAAATCGCCGAAAGATAACGAAATCGAATTATCGTCTATTTCGCGTAGTTTTATTATCAAATAATCGTAGTATGTATTGGATTAGTTAGTTCTCACGCCTCTTCAATTAAAGAAAGAAAAACTGTTCCGTTATTTCCTCAAATTTTGTGACTAATACTCGCTTTCACGATGACTGATCGTATCATATAATCAGTCGATAAAATATATCACTGTAGGTAAAATAAATAATAATTAACCCAAGCTTCTTTCAAACTTCAACTATGCGTGTGAGGAGGTTTAAGTTTAAGCCACGTGGTGGCATGTGATTGTCATTAGAAATAAAATAAAATAATACCATAAGATAGTTTTTTTCTGCTTCTTGCATGATACACAACTTATTTTCCACATAATAATAACAATAATAATAATAACAAACTTAAGATATATTCTTCTCATGCATAATACAGATAATTTCTTCAGTTCACTCGCTCCATTGATAAAACTGTCTTCCTTTCTTATTCTCGTTGATTTTTTAGTTTTTTTTTTTTTTTTTTTTTTTGCGGAGAAGGAATGATTGCGAAAATAAATGAATGAATGAAATTCGAAGCTAAAGCAGGATAAAATGATCTGTAATTATCGATACATTGGATTTATTATTAAATTCATTCATAATTAATAATGAATGATTAATAATTCATCTTTATCCACGCACCTTTGTATCTTTGGTGGTGTGATAGTAGTAAACAAAGACCGACATCCAGGCGCATGACAGAAGAAGCACTATTTTCACATTCCGCCTCATGTCTCTGGTAGAAAGCTCGTTGGCTGTCAGTGTGACGTTGACATAAAACTGTCGAATATTTAAGTGTATTGTTAACACAGCACCTCTAAAACCGACACGTGATACACCGGACAACAAATCATTCAAGTTTAACGCGAGGCCACAGTCCTCGCAGAGTAATAACCGGCTCTGTCAAAAGCTGAAGCCATACTGAAAACCCAACGAGCTAGGGTTCTTCCAGTCCCCGTTGACGTTCGCTTGCTTGCCTCTCTGCAATTTTCGTTACTAAACCTACCGCTAGAATGCGGTACGTCTCGATTCGACGCCAAGCCCGACGCGATCCGACGCGAACAAGAAACGCGCGGTATGCTCTTGTATAGGTATAATACTACGCTTTTGCGAAAGGGCGGGAGATTTTTCTTACCGAGAAAGACGCGCAAGGTCATCGATTGGATTCCACCTCTTAACTAGCGAGGCACTCCGACGTTACTTTGCTTCAATTATTTTCGTTTTTATTTCCCGCTTTATCTGTAATCTATGCACTCGTTGATAACGCTGAAAAATTAGGACTATTTCATTGTTAATTTCAAAGAATCCCCATGATTCGAAATAAAAATTAAAAATTTTCACACATTCGTTCTTTCATCTTTTACTTAATATATGAAGAAATATTTATGCTGTTCAAATATCAACTGTATAATTTATTTATTCGATATAATATACCGAATTCGAAAGTAGGTATAGGCGAGTAATTCAATTTGCAAGGTCTTTGTGTCAATAAAATTGAAACATTATTTCAATGCGTCTATACCTATATACGATACGGATCACGGATTGAATTCGTTAAGAATTCATACTCTATATAAGAGTATAGGTACCCACTGACCATACGTCAGTCCTTACGACTTTTTATTTTATTTCAATTAATTGATACTTAAAATTTCTAAAACGTGAAAAAAATTATATTACGTGGGATCAAATTAATTAAGTATATTACTTCGTATGCGGCATCCTCGAAGTAGATATATATTCCCATCTGTTAATTCTTGCGGATATTCATTGTATTCAAACTTTCGTCATTGTACCGTCCTCGGAATGAATTTATTTTCATTATAATATTAAGTATAGTATATATATATATATATATATGTATATTATTATTATTATTATCACTATTACGATTTTATACAACTAGTTCATATAGACGACAGACGTGGAACAACACTGCAATAACTATTCCGTTTTGATACCTGAACCACATACCCGGAACATTGCGGTGGATGTATAATCTCGCTCACGAAACTTTCAAAGTATAAAGAGAGATAGAGAAAAACGGAGATAAAAACGTACCAAATATTTGTTCAAATCATTTCTGATTTTCATATATAGGAATTGGTTAGAGAAGAATAATGAAAAAAAAAATAAAAAAATATTATTTCAAAAGCTCTCGAGTCGCAGAGGTTTTTTTTTATCTAGGTAATCGGAAGTTAACTTAAATACGTATATAATACTTATAGAGTCAAAATTTCATGGGGAAGCTTGAGTAACGATCTCGCGTTTGCGTATCCTCAAAGCCGGTAGATTAAACAGTGGGGTAAAAGAAAAAGACAAATAAATGAAGAAATTAAAGGAACTAAACGAGGAAATCAAAGAGTGAGAAAAGATCTGTAGTTAGCCAGTCTGGTAACTCTATTCGTCAGTCTTGTTATAAGATTTCTCAGTTCTTACTCGGGGAATGGACCCCTTGCAGGTATAGGTATACATCCTCAGAAGAACTAACGAATCGCTTATTTATGCGGTCTTGGAAAATAACCGAGCTCACTTCTCTAGGGAAACAACTCTCGGGAATTTTACATAGAAATTTCACCAGCGCTTGGATATGTAATTAAAAGTGTTCAGATATGTATACGAGCATACTCTCTGGACTACGGTTTATCATTATAATTTTCACAGCCTCGCGTTGAATGGTTCAGAGTTCAGACAAAATACGTACAATCATGATTCGAAGAACCCCTGTTTCCAAAAGCCCTTTCTTTCCGTACGAAATATTATTTTAAATAAAACGGTAATCGATTAATTCGCATGTACATGGTCTCTGAACTTAAGTCAAAGGACAAGCACACAAAGTGAATTGGGTATAAATTCAAAGCGAAGTTTAGTGGCAAATTCAGCGATCTTCTTTCGCGAGTTTCAGTATATAAAGGATTCGGGTAGAGGCGGAACAGGCCCTTAATCTGTTTGGAAGATCCTTGATCGGCCCGCTTTGATCCTTGGAAGATTAAAGTCCTTCGGGCATGAAATATAAGTACTTCCTCCCTGTCGGTCAAGTGGTTAAAGTTGGAACCATAGTCTATACTCTATAGGCTAAATCATGGCTCGGTTACTTAGCCACCGTTTTACTATGTGAAATACCCGAAATTTCAAGACTATGCATGATACCATCCCATTATCGTTTTTTGCGTGGGTCTTTCGCTTACCAACGCTCTTGGGAAGGTAGAAATCAATTATGCCCTCACCCTGATCAACGTGCGAAAACAAGTCCGTCCTTCAGCTCTCTTACGCTATCATATCACATCGCTTTTGTCGAACAGTAAATTATCGCTTTGTCTCAATACCGCGAATCTCGTTACCCTATGTATAGGAATTTAATTTGTTGACTGTTTCACGCTCCGTTCCCAACCGCGACACATTCTGTTCGGATCTTTCTTAACCCTGAAAGAGGGATAAAACGGTTTAACGATAAGTTGTCACTGAGAGAATTATCCCCATAGTGGTACCCGTATGAAGAGCGCCTTAACGATCCTCGATTTCCTTAATTTCTTGATCACATATAGCTCTCCGCGTTTACCGCGATACGAATACTATTTTTCTTCAACGTCTTAGTATAGGATACAGTTATAACGTAGAGAGGCAAAATATGCGTAAAAAATTTGATCGATAATTCTCGTATTTGTGGACTTAACTCATAGCCGCATATACATGACGTCACTCGCGGTAATTTTCCAAATAAAGTACTGAGTAGAACGTATTGTAAATAAAGAGTTGGTTAATACCTTGTAGATACCTTGACGAAAAGGAGGCTGGTAGTGCCTACCGGATCATTAAATTAGCTCCCAAACCCTTTCAAATCCTTGAATTAATTTTTGGGGTGACATTAAGTGGCTTCGTGACAATCAGACAAGAATTTTTTATCCAACGGATTGTACAAAAACGGGACTTACCAACTGGCTTGGGTTTCTTTTTATTAGGTCAGAACAGCGGAACGAAAAGGATGAACGAATCTTCGATAAGCGAATCTTTAGAATTTGTTTCATAAGTTTATTCAGTTTTATTTTTAGTCCTTTTCGGGATGATACGATGAAATTGGAACCTGTGGGACTCCAATTAACTATTACTACGACGCGCAGAAAAAAAGAGAAAAAAAGTTTGCCAACATTGATTACGTCACTCGATGATGGAGGTCTTCGCAGTTGAACAGTACAGAGTAATGACCAATTACGTGGGCTTCCATCGAATGTATGTACTGCGTACGTATAATTACTTTCTACAATCGGATTTATATTCACAATGAGGACGGTTTTATTTGCTTAGCAAAACTTCGTGTGCGAATTTACAAACACATATATAAATATAGAAATTATTCTCGAACTGTACAGAGGTAGTACCTATAAATATCAAGTGAAATAATTAGTGGAATTCATCGCACTTTCATTTCGAATATTACTTTCTATAGACGACAACGCTGCATAGAAAAAAGAACTAGATTTCGCTTTCCTCCTAGGAACGTACTCCAAGTCTCGACTGATCCTCTTCGACCTCTTACTCGCTCATCAAAAGGCACTCATATGCACAAACTACAAAGCAGCGTTGGCATTTCACTCGTTTTCGGCGCCTCTTCAGCTTCAAATTCTAATCCATGAATACGAGTGGAGTAGTTGGCGTCTTTGGATGAAAAGAAAAAGAGTTGCCATCGATCAGACGTTGATCTGTATTTCATAAAAATCGAGAGATTCCATTGCGCCAGAGCTGAGTACCTGATCATACCTAGATCGCGAAATCCTGATGGTAATTGCTGACCAGTTATCTAGGAATTAGTACACGGATCTACGCTTCATCAAATCACGATCCTGCGACCATCTCCATGCCCGTATTTGATCTTCGCTGTTATACTCGGATGAGGACAGTGCAATTGACGTATATCGTACCTTTGATGATGAGAGTCGACTGGCGGGTTATGGGGTTATCAGATTTACTTCTGTGATTAAAATCAAACAGATCATCCGTGGTATATGTACAGTGTAGCCTTACGCACACAGAGGGATATACACCATATTATATATGATCGTAAAATTTGATCGTTAGATCAATTTGACGAATAAAAGATCTGGGTTTTCATTAATTTAATTGGACGCGCTCAGGCTCCACAAGTCGAGAATTTATGAACAAGATAAAATACAGCGGGTGTAAAAAGCTTAGATTATATTGAATCCATTACAAAGTTGACAAGTTATATTCACGTTATGACGCACTAGGATAATAGCGAGCGTTATGGAGCAAGTCTTTTCTTCTCCGTGAGTAAAACGAGAATGAAAAAACGACAGGTGATCGAATATTCAAGTTCAAATGGACTTTGCGATATCAGAGTATCATTTGCGATGAAAATTCGACAAAATTCACTGGCTCTTTGATTTTGAATATTAAAACTATGGGCATTCAATGTTTCATTGGGATATATGAATTGAGGTGTTCAGGTGATATAATTCATAGGAAAAATAAGTCTGGTTGTTCGATGTGTCAATTATTTATTCAGTATTGATCGCGACGGAATCATCTGCACTTCAGGTATGGCATTCACAAGTCTGATTATTATTTCCGGTTTCATTTCAATAAACTTTTCGATGTATTGTAACCGTTCGAAACTTCACATGTGCAAATATCCTGCCAATGAACATCAGTGTCCTTTATCACCTTCGCTCGTGCATACGGCTATGGGATTGCAGGGGAATATCGGATCGGTACATGGGTTTTTCAGTCTCACGCACCTCTCAGGGGGTTTACAAAACACTTTACCGCATCTTTTACTCTCGTCTTGATCTTGACTCGCGGCAAGAGTTGTTAGAACTATAAAGAACACGAGAAACACCGTAAAACGCATCCTAGTTAACAGATGTGGCTTTCAACAGTACTCAGACTAGTCTGGCTAGGCCTGATGCCGTCATCTCGCTCTTATATACACGCTCGAAGACCTTGATACGCCAATACCATACGTATATACATACATACGGCTGACTAAATATCCATAGATACACACACATATCGTTTATACAGCATTGAACACTCATCGGATTCCAGGAGGAATATTATTTTCGTTTATCCCACCATATGACATGTCCTAACTTTTCATGAAAATATATCATTTTCTTGTTTTTCACGCTACGTATACTTACGGTTTCCGAATACATTTCGGGATCTATGGTTGACAAAGAAAGTTTCTAGCTACCTAAAAATTCGGTCTGACACAACAACGTCGATATTTTCTTCACACGTTTTCTGTGTATTTCAGTTTGCAGTGTTTCATGAGATATTCACGGTACTTCAAGTACCTTTTTCGAGTTAAAACAAAAAGTTGTTTCATATTTATGCTGAAAAGATTTTTCAAGCTACTCAGTTTATCAATATTCGGGTTATGCCATTCAGAGCAACAGTCTAAACAATTTCTCGGTTGTCCGTTAATCACGGCGATAATCGGTTTTTCGAAACGTGTTTGTCGTATTATTTAACATATTCATTATCACGCTATTGTGGGAAGGGTCCATGAATCATCGCCTTACGATATTACCGTTTCAGGTCAAATACTTTACACCTCATCAAATTTGTCGAAAACAAATGAAAGTAGTTACAAAATAATCGCGAAACAGGTGTTTACGCAGGTCTAATTTGCATCTCTATAAGTTCCATCTATGGTATAGCCGGCAGAATGACGGACAGGTACCTATTCATATTTTATGGAAACTTTTATGTCCGTCCATTTCTTTTGACGTAGTTAATAAAGTGTGAACCAATTATGCTAATTAGTGAATCAATCTTTCCTTCGCTAATAAAATGTCGAGTTCATATAGCGCCGAAGAGAATTTATTTAGGATTTTATTAATTTTTATTGCAGATATTTGGTGCATTTTTTTCGAATTTATTTACCTGTATTAAACACAAACGAGCTCCGCGACGTGATAATAATATAATATTTACAAAGATCTGAGCAAAGCTACGTTATGTGTTAATATATCTTCCTACTCAGCCTCAACGATCTGATTATTTGTCTAAACTAAGTATGAAGTATATACACGAATTATTTATGACAGAAATGAGGGAATATTGCTTCACCGATTTGCCATGCGGGGTTGATATGTTTTGGGCAATAAGCAATGGAAATTATTTTTGGTCGGTACTTCTCTTTGATAAAAAATTTCGAATTTTTATTTTCATCTACGTGCATAAATCACAGATTCATAAATGAGTGATTTGAAATTTGTTAATCAAACGAATGTGCAAGGCTTAAGCAACAAGGTCATTCGTACGTGAAATTCAGAGAAGTGTTAAAAATGTCATCACTTTACTTCGATTTCTTATCCTTATTTTCACTTCTTGCGATGCGTTGGTGAAAGTCTGGTCGTCGGAACACAGGCGTCGCGCATACATACCAATGCGAGAATCTTTCGGATGCAAATTTTTTTGGATACGAGAAATTTGAATATACGTTACTGAAAAATATATGACAATGAGACTCGGTCAATCGGACTAACAAAGTGAAAATTTTCAATTTAAAATGTGAAAATTGCGCGAAAGTTACAATTTGCAAGGACCGGTTATAGTTATACTACTATCAAACTCGATGAATCGTATTGTTATAATAGACTTTATTTCACTGTTTAACGATCCGAATAAAGATTTCCGATCTTTCGTAAGCTTCCGGATGAATGATATATTCTCTTTTCTATTCTAAGAGAAATCGCATAGACAGATGCTAAATCATTCGTTGATTACACTCTAGAAAAATTGAGTAATAACAATCAGCTTATGTAAAGTATAATTTAGAAACAAATCTTCCAGTTGATAGGAAAAGCGATGCATTGAATTATGGTTCATGAGTGCAAATGCAAGGATGAGGTATAAATTGTGGTTCCAAAAGCTGGAAATTTACGTTTAGTTTTTATTAATTGTCGATGAAGGTGTATGTTTCTTTTTTTTTTTTTTTTCTTTTTCTTCTTCTTCTCTCTCTTTCATTTATCTTCTTACATTCTATAAATAAAATTAATGAAATCATTCTCCAATAAACAAAGCTCAATATACCTAATTGTTCAACGGAAATTCGCTGGCTAAACAATATCACCACCGATCGATCGGAGGATTGATTTATTGGCTCGTCAATACTTACGGCTTATCGATAAAATTATTCTATACAATATGTTTTGTTGTCGAGAAATCTGCGGCGGTTTTATGAGTTACAAGTCTACCTATTTCGAAAAAATATTTCACAAATTAATCGCCGAAAGTTTTATCTATGCCGCCTTTGCTCAAAAATATTAACTAAAATCGCAATTTCAGTCGTCATTTAAACAATTTTTTTACGCTTTCTCGACTAAAATTATTTTCAAATCTCAATCTCAGACGTTTCACCGTCGATTATAGGTACTATGATTCATTTTTTTCTTTAAGACGCGAGTTAAAAATATCATTGTAGTACATCACATCGGCGAGAACAGTGAATAATATGTTTCATGGAAATTTGTTTAAAAATAAAAATTAATAACTATTTACAATTTACAACATTGATTGAGCATATTTTTCGTTCGTTTTCTCTCTTTTTTTTTTTAATGACAAACCTGATCTGCTTACATTACACATTTTAGCTGCAGACTATACATGTATACGGTGATTTATTTGTCATCAATTCTGCACAACTGAGATGATCCTAGATCCTTTATTCTGGTTCGTCATTGTGATAAATTTATTATCGATCAGTTTTTTGGAAACGTAATTCATGTCTTTACTGTTTCATCAGCCTTTTCTATCTCCTATCCTATCCGATCTTGATTGTGCAGTTATGAAACCTTTCCTCGTCCAGATTTGATCCGTTAAGTAAAGCGTTTTCGTTATTAGCTCTTTGAGGATTGTAAATGTAGTTTTTCATGTCTATATTTTTGTTCTGATATATGGTGACCGCGTTTTGTTTATCTGCACTTGATATAGTCGGCGAATTTTTGACGTCCGATTTATTTGGAATGGCCAAAAATGTTCCGGCCGGCACTTTCTCAACGCCTAGAATATCGTCGATAGAGACTGTCTCCACGTCGTCTACTCCGCTTCTTGGCATCCTCGGTGCTTTGTTCTCGGCTGCATTTGGCAATAACTCGTTGATGTAATACTCGGTGCAATGCTGAGACCCGAAGTTGGCTCGTGGAGCTTCTCGAAACTCTTGGACTGTTAGAGTCGTGACTATTCGCGACAAGCCAGCCATTACTCGCTCCAGTACGTGACTTTCATTCGCATCTCTTCGTATGCGAACTTGTACCGTTCCTGCCTACAACATAAGATGTCACAAATTTCTCTTGATTAAATTTTTTCTCCATAATACAATTCATAGAAACGTTGGATGTGAATTGGTACAAGCGCATGCACCGATCAATAATCGCGATAAGCATATCGCGACGCGAGATTTCACAGGTGAAAGACAGTACAGAAAAATTCAATTTCTGGCTTGATGAAACGTGTGTCAATATTCGGACTTCAAAAAGCACATTCGATTCATTCAGACGCGAATTTCTTAATCCTACTTCTCACCGATTCAGTCATATTTCGCAATGAGTTGTTCGATCGACACGCGGACCTATTTATTACTGTTTTTTTCTTTTTTTTTTTTTTACTTCGAGCTGATAAAGTCTACGAAAAATAGAATCAGAATCAAAATTTGTAGATTAGCTGTGCCGGCAACAGCGTCGCATGTCCATATCAGTTACCATTCTCTGCGTCATACCCAAAGAGCGATTTCACACTTTTATATAGAGATTATTGCTTATGACGTTAAACCGCAGTTCACCGCTGGAATATCTTGTCGTTCACATTTACGACGTAGATTTTTATACCCACGTATATATATATGCGACATAATGTCAAATCATAATAAACATCTAATAACGTTCACTTTTGTCGTTCCTGACAGGTTCGTTAAAAAAACTTTAACCTAACAATAAATTGACTTTTTTTCAATGAAAACCAGGGACAACGATGGTCAGATTCATCCCATCATCGTCAACATTTCTGCAGCGTAAACGAGATCGATTTTTTCCATCTGTTTTATTTGGTCAAGCCGAACAAACATTTATGTATATTGACTCTTGAGGAATTCGCGATTTATCCGCTGGTTCATCCGTCGAATAACTTTCGGAGGAGTCGACAGATTTCGAAATAAAAAAATTCCAAAAGAAAACTGAAACGATTTTTGGATTCGATACTAAATTTGGTCAAAATCGGTCAATGGAATCGGTAAGCGTAGGTCAAAATCTGTTTTTAAAGAAGTGTCAATCAGTATCTCGACTTTAACCGTTCCTACGATTAAAGATTCGATGAAATTTATTTCATTTTTACCTACTTCCCAAGGTGGTCAGCTTTTCGGTCAAATATAAACAAATTTGGTAATCAAATATAGCTGGAGGAATAACAGCGTTGGACATAGATATCAGTGAATTGGAACCTGGAGGTATTAATTTTTTTCTAAATTGTTATTACTCATGGGGTTACCATAGCATGGGATTTCTCAGATCCCGATTTTCCAAAACCTTGAGTTATCTACAAAACATGTCATAAAGACCGAGTCGGTGAATTCAACGGTGTACAAGTTATGGGCCATTGAAATTTAATTTTATAAACATTTTTCGCGGCTAAACTATCCACTTTATAAAAATAATACCCGGAACACTTTGTGTGGGGAATTCAATTTTCCATAAAACAATACACCGCAAAATTTTTCATCATAAAACCCGGCTGAGTTAGCTGTTTAGGAGAAAAAAAAAAAAAAAATCAGGCCTTTCCTACGTTGTTCAAATCAAAAAATTATCATTTCATCCAAAAAGCTACATTATCAAATGCGGATTTCTTCCCAGACTTATCCTGAAGGAGTGAAAAAATTAGTATTGCCTCGAAACGAGACACTCCAATATTCTTTGTACAGAGAAATTATCAGAATTCAGAACCATTGAGCTTTATCAAACGATCCAATTTCCTCGCGATGGCTAGACTGTGGATGTTTCATGGTATATAGACTCTATGCCATTCTGGTTGACATGGAGAGAATTCCTCGCAACGGAACATGACTTTGATAATAAAGCCGCGTCTAGATTAACATTAATGACATTAACGGGCGCGTGAGATGGATATTGTGATGCACCTAGTATCTAGCATCTACTATGCACCGCAAGTATTCGCAGCATCTCGTATCCGGTTTTGCTCCTGGTTTACGCCGTTCCCGGTTTACGCGACGTTCCGTGAAATTGTTTCGTAATTTCAGACTAATGTTCGCACTGGTATATACCGTGGACTACGATTTGCCAGCGGGACAGAGCGATCTGTCTTATATATGGTCTCGCCGATTGTAGAAATCGTGGAATCGGTGCAGAAAACGCGTTAACGTCGTCCCAGAATGGGACGGAGAAAACTCGTCCCTTTTTTTCAACTCGGATATATTAGCCGTCGAGAAAAATATTACGTCAATTCTATACAACGGATACAGGCTTTACGGTATACCTTACTGTTTTCTCGGTCCTTCATCCTACACGTCTGACTGCACGAAAATGAAATTGAAACGGACTTTAAAAAAGGGTGCGTGGGAGGAAAATAAATTGATGAAAAAGAAAAAGAAGTTCTCTTCATGGCCGATTCGTCGTTCAGCCCATGTGGAAAATGCGTATTGGTAAAATTCAGAATCTAGTTGTACCTTGGAAGTTTTTTGTCACTAAATCGTTCGTGGATTAAATGCCGTTAATTATACTCACAAGTTTGCCGAAAGACTGGGTCCAGAATCTCTCGTTCCTAAATTCGAGAACTCCGTCAATATTCAGAGCTTCACGAAGACATTTGTCGAGCTGTTCGCCCATGTAATGAGGAAGTTTCTAAACCGTAACATAAATAATGAAATAGAAAGTGAACCTGATTACTATGTTAGTAGATTCATCTATAAATTGAATAATCCATAAAATAAATAATACCTGCAGTATTATGCTTGCCGTGTAGAAAGCCAAAGGCAACATCGACGTAGCCACTAGGCCCACGAGAGCAAAGGCAGCTGCAGTATCTGCTACGTAAGTATCCCTGGGTAAAAGATTTTCAAAAATTTATTAGGACGTGATGAAACGTTTTTTTCGAATAAATTCATTTCGGAAAATTAATAATACCGAGGTGAAACAGACGGCGGGAACAAAGAAGCAAAAGAATAGGAAACGGGAATCAAGAAGTACAAAAGTCCAACCTAAATGTACGAGTGATTACCACGACGATCTAATGCATACTAATACCTCGAGCCCGGATGTTAGACAGTCTGAACAATGGAGTGAGTGATGGGTATACTAGTGTGGAGTGTGAATTGACTTCTCATTCCTATTTCGTACTGCTTTGAGCTATTATGAAATACATGAGGTGAATTTTTCTGTATAGGAAGCGCAATGTGTTACAAGATTCATCAGAAGATCGTGACAAATGAAATATAGATACAGACATAGATTCTTATTTGTGATATTTTTATTGGGGCTCGTATTCTTCCCCTAATGTATATTGTATGTCGTAAAATCTACCCCGTAGTCCCTTTGTGTATGTAATTTGATGTAGCCGAGTGATTTGACGGTCTGTCGTACCTAGCCATCGTTATGGAGGTGTACCCTACCTATTGAGGGAATTCTCGCCTTGCAGGTTGCACAGGTATAACGAAAGGGCACGAAAAACATGAAATGAAAATAAAAGTAAAGATAAAGATGAAAATAAAATAAAATAAAATAAAATGAAATGAAATGAAATGAAATAAAATAAAATAAAATGAAATGAAATGAAATGAAATGAAAGGTGGAGAGAAATAATGCGAAACGTGACTGCGAGCTTGCGCAGCTATCTCCTCTTCCTCGGTATTGGGACGTACCGGCGCGGCGCTGGTGGATAAGGATATCCACGCTTACCGTGACAAATATCCATGTTTACGACAGACGTGAGTATTACCAGTAATGGATGAGAAGGTGAGTTCCACACAAAATGGCAGCCCCCAAGACGTTTCCACCCAAAATAGGATTGTAGTCCCTGAGTGTGGGGCAGGGTAGAGCCCTACACACGACATGATCCAACGCAGCATCCCGGTGACTGTAAACCGTGATCGCGTGTGTCACAAGTCCGAGAAGCGATCCCAGCCCAAGGCGTCCTCTGTGAAAGATTTGAAAATTTTATTTAATTTTTAATTTTTCAATTTCGATTTGATATTATACCGCGAAGAATGTTCAACGCCGGGTATATCTTCGGTGGCTAATTGTAGTTCGTGAGGAACTCGCAGTGCTTGTCATTTAAAAATGGTATCAAATCGATCTGATACATCGCGAGTGAGATAACGTGGTCTGTAAATTTTTGACCAAAATTAATAACCTTTCTCATCGTATTTCGTGAGTGATTGACTGAGCTGGCTCGGTCTTTGTACGAGACATTTCGTGGGAATTCAGGGCTGTAATCGTTCGCTTTTAATTTTTGTTACATTTCGATTTTTGCAACTATCTCGTAAAAGATATGATTAGCTTCTCTGCCCTTATAAAAATCAAACGATGCATAAGTGGGTAGAGGTCACAGTGCAATTCCGTAGGGAAATGGTAGAGGGAACAATTAACGTCGTTATTAAATAATTTCAGCTTTTCCGTTTCATGGATAAAAGAATTTAGCATAGAGGCTTTATACTAGCGAACCTTATTCTCTATGATACGTTATGTAACGGCATCATAAACACCTGGTATTATCCTACAGACGATCTTTTTATCGCTAGACCAGGCGGATAGACTAAGATGATTATAAAATTAATGAAGATTTACTACAGGATAAATTCGATTGTAAGAATAAATAATAGCAAATTACTATAATCTACGACTTATGCAACAGAGATGACCTTCGCGTAGTTTAATATCCTATCTAGCATCTTTATGGCCTTTGGGATCAATGAGTGGGTCTTTCGTTGAGAATCATTTTATAGATGGAAGAAAAAATGAAAAATGGAAAAAATGGAATATTATTTACGTGAACTAATATTTTGAAAATTTTGTTACATTTCGCGTGAACGTCGCAAGCGAGCTGGAGAGGAACGGACAGTCCTCATTCTTTGAGTCGTCGTATTCTTTCCCGTATTTTGATCCGTTTCGAAGTTTGAGAGGGAGGTAGATGGCAGAGCCGGAAATTGAAGAGGATGTTCTTGAGATTCCCCGAGATCTGGACCGGAGTGGATTCTGTGACCGTGAACTCATAAATCCGATTCACTGAATCACTTTGTAAAAACGATCGGACGTACCTTTTCAAACTCCTCTGCGCACGGACCTTTTTACGACCGGTATATATTCGCGGTCCAACGAGTCGTATAACAATTACAAATCCCACTTGGCGTGGGTGGGGAATAAATTTGTTTTTATTTTCCTTAGATTCACCGGTTTCAAAATTTGGACTCATCTTATCGCTGCCTATTTTATACCGAGTATATATTCTACAATATTGTATCGGAAGGATCATATTTTTTCCAACTTTATCGCCTTTCTCGTACTACCTATAAGCCAATCGCGATAAATACACGCACACGCACACGCACACGCGCACACAAAATTTAAGTTATACACAAGTCCGAGTAGAAATCCTCGTACTAAACGAGCGCGTGGAGTAAATATTTGGCGAACTATAACCTGGGGCGGGCGATAACCCCGCTGACTGAGAGTGAAGGAAGTGGACCGACCCCTGACCCTTATGCATATAGCCAGCTCCTCCTATCGCTCGTATATATATATTTCATTAATATAGTATCGGAAGAAGTTCGTTGGTTCGTTTGTTCGTTCGTGTGGTTGTTATTGCTGCGAGGCCATGGTCCACTTCATATGGACTTTTGAATTTTGCATACGTATATACCTACGTAGTATAATACGGAGCAACCCGACAGCGCGGGGGAGCTTGGAGGCTAATGTATTTTTATGTATGTATGGAAACCGTAAAGTTTACGTCGGAAAAATTCCCACCGGGGTTTGACAAAGGGGTGAAGCAAAAGTCGAGAGAATATTAAAACCGAAATCCGCCAACATATACCTATCCGAGGAAAAAAGTATCCACCATAATTTTTAATTCACGATTTTCTTCGTCTCATTCTAACAGCATTCAAAGACTCGAAGAATCCGGAATCAATTTAATAGAATTCCTTATTCCATATAATTTTCATTAAGTTTCATCATCCTTATGCTATAAATATTTACTATTGGAAATAAATTTGCACAAGTCAATATTACGCTTTGAAGAAATCATCTAGGGACTCAGTTGTTTCACACCTTATCATTTGCGTTTTCATACATATTTAGAAATTATTTCAAATTTTATGGACTTCGCCGAAAATGGGTTGAGTCTATCGAAAAAAAAGTGGTTGTTACAAGGCACAGGTCGCATCCTTAATTAAAAATTTTTGAAATTCGGAAGAAATATCTTGAAATGATTTCATTTCGGAGCAAACTAATCGGATATAGAGACAAAGTGAGCCTTCACTTAGTGTGAGCATACAACAGACTTTGTTTCCGGATATGAATAAAAAAATAAATTCAAATAAAAAAATTTCATATCCAAAAACTAAATTCATCGAATATCATTGATTTTACCCAAAACTACGTCGGTGTAGAATATTCCTTTCAAATTTGGCAAAATTTCGATGAACTATGTGACCCGTACTCTTCCAAAGCCACTTTTTCTCCGATGCAATTATTTCTGTATAAGAGACGAAGTCGATAAAATCTCAAATAATTTTTAATGATATCTGAAGATACAAGTAATTAGTTCTGAGACAAATTGAGTTGATACAATATTTTTTTCGCACCTTACAAATGATTGAAAAAAATATATTTCCAAGGTGTATTATATACCCATACTCCCTCAATGTCATCATTATTTCTCTCGCTGTTTAAACTCAAAATAAAAGCTGCTCCACCAAAAATTGTTATTTTATGCAAATCAGAAGATGAAAAATGCAGATAAGATTAAAATAAATAAAATGATATCCAACTGGGATGATTTATTCTGATGTTTCAGGGACGAGTTACTGTATTTGAAAATGTAAACGCAAGCAGTATTTGGCATCGAATGGTGGACGGTCACTCTTGAGCGGGTGGAGGCAACATTTAATATAAGTATAATAATTGGGGCATTTTAATACCTCATCTTTTTCGCACAGTCTATGAGATTCTGTGATAGAGAGAGAGAGAGAGAGAGAGAGAGAGAGAGAGAGAGAGAGAGAGAGAGAGAGAGAGAGAGCTGGGGGAAAAAACTAATGAATTTCATTTGATTACAACGGCGTCACGACTCTTAATTATATTTCGATAAAACTCTTATCAGTTAAAATGTATAATTAGCGCACATGTCTAATTCTATTACATGGAATTTTTTTTCCCTCTTTATCTTATCGCAATTCTATTCAGTTTCTCGACAATAATGTATAGAAATAACGAAATCTTAACTCTAGATCCTGCATAAAGTATCACGTGACGAAAATTCGTGCAGATCACACTGCAAATACTCGGAGAGATAGTTATTTCCTTCTTTTTTGCAAAATTCGTCAACTCTGTTCGAAGCCATATTACAATATTATATAAAGGATAATTGGACGGATAGAAAACTTTACGAGTCTTCCATAAATCACTTTTTCGGGGAACGATAATACAACTCGAATAATATTGGCATACATGCTTGACATAATTCAGGACTGCAAGAATACCGGAGATAACGATGGTGACAAGAGTGAAATATAATGGGGAAATCCACCCTCTTGGTGGGAGGGGTCAGAGTTGGGATAAAAGTCCGAAAAAGTTAGGGAATTAATGTTTTTGAATTATTTAGAACCGATTTGGGGGTCACCTGCTGAAAAATTCCTCCTAGCCCTAAACAAGGACCCTCCTAATATACACATATCGCAGAGCTGTAACCTTCTTTGCTAGTTTGGTTTCAAATCAGTGCGATCCAAGAATACACGTCGATGATTTGTATATCCTTTCGAAATAACTTTTTGAATCGTGTTTTCTAAGTTTGTGAAAATATTATCCTGAGTGTAAAAAAACCGGCGAATGTATGAACTAGGATGTACTAATCGACGGACTACTCACGTGTGAATTGTTGGCTGATCCTTAATCCTCGTGACCGCTTCGACGGCTATCAGTGATGCTGCGGCTAGAGCCAGGCAGGAAGAAACCAGAAGGGCGAGGACCTCGTATTTCTCAAGGCCAAGGATCGATGAAGGAGCCACTTGGGGAACCTGAACTTGGTGGACTTCTATGTCCTGGGGTGAACAAGGGTCCGATATTGAGTGCCTTGGGAAGTGGGAGGCGAAGTTTTTCTTGTATTGAGGATAACCGGACCCAGAAAACGACCTCGTGTGATTATAGGGAGGTCTTTTGGCGGCAGTAACTTCCTTCGGAATGCAATTAGCGTTTTGGCTCACCCAGACCGAAACGAGGCAGACGACGAGGGAAAATATGTTGAAGATTATGGTGTTTGCGTACGCCCTGAGCGCTGAAAATGAACAATTAGTTTTCCGTTCAATTTCACTCTGGTTTAGGTCACTCAATTTTTTCCGATCAGATATGATTCGTCAAAATATTAACACTTGGATCAATATTGATT
Source organism: Tenthredo scrophulariae (assembly GCA_963978835.1). Classification (NCBI taxonomy): domain Eukaryota; kingdom Metazoa; phylum Arthropoda; class Insecta; order Hymenoptera; family Tenthredinidae; genus Tenthredo; species Tenthredo scrophulariae. Next base: position 6,061,056 of record OZ022230.1, on the reverse strand, counting down.
ATCAGGGTATCAGGGCTTTATCAGAGCAGCACTACTCATCGCGATATCTGATGATATCGCTCCTCATGATATTCGAATCAATGTCAAAACCTACAACGCAATTGATGCTGATTTCTGCAACTTTTTTTTTTCCAAATGATGAGGATAAGATTTTACTCGTTGTTTACAGACTGAGCTGGATTTCAGACGAAATATTTGAGCGCTTTTGAAGAAAAGCGTTTAATTACGTGGAAGGAAACGGGGTAGCTCCTATATATATGTATATATTGAGTTATGAAAAACGACACTGTATTCCAAAGATCACAAGCGGGTCCTCAAACTTTACTTTTCGGAGCAAAACTTTTCAGATTTTTGTTTTAAATTGCCGCTCAGATACGAAACACAAATCATTGATATTCCAAAAGCACCTAAAGCGCTTTCAGGTGAGGTCGGTGATTATTCCGCACCGAAAAATTGCTCTCAAGTATGCAGAAACTTTTTCAAATCTAAAGATTCAAGGTGAAAGAATCAGCAAGGTGGAAAAGGGCTACAAATTGCCTTGAAGAGTTTCAGCTTCTCTCTATTTTACCATAAAAAAATTAAAAAAAAATAAGTGTATGTATATAAAAGCAGAAATGAATTTCGTAAAGGTTTAAATTCAATCTTCACCAGGTACCGAGACGGCTTAGCATCCTAGCTGATCCTTAAATGCCCAAATTTGAATGAAAAAAAAAGAAAAACAAAAAAAAATGATAATGACATTGAATATCGTAACAATTTTCGACAAGCCTTTCATCAAACTTCCAATCACCAATCACCAAATAGTGGAGTCATGTGATATGAATTATAAAGATTTGATAGTATACTTAAGGCGCTTGCCTACGCAATTCCACCAGACCTAAAAACATTGGGAAAAGAGGTGCTATTAAATGAAATATCTCTGTCTGGGCACCGAAATCAATGAAACAAAATACGTCGTGCAATTCTCTGTGCGACTCCGAACACGTAGGGCCCAAAAAATGTTTTTTTTTTACGCAAAAATAGAGAAGATATCCATGTAAAACGTTTCAAAACCGTTTCAAAACCGTTTTACATGGATATCTTCTCTATTTTTGCGTAAACAAAACATTTTTCGGGCCGTACGTGTTCCGAGTCGCACATAGAATTGCGCGACGTATTTTGTTTCATTGATTTCGGTGCCCATGCAGAAATATTCCATTTAATAGCACCTTTTCAATTGCGTAGGCAAGCACCTTAAGACGTATCAGATAAGAATTTTACTTCTGTTTATCGATTAATAGCTGATGGAGGCTCATCACCGAAGGTTTGAAAGATAATTATTGTGGATTGATTTCGTTTGATGTAACATATTTTGCGGAGTTGTCTCGCGATATATTATATATATATAATATATACTACATCCTCTGAGAAGGTCTTGGAAAATATTTGCAATCTCAATCTCAGAATATCGCCAACAGATTAGAGAATCCCAATATTTGAGGAATTTCAGAAAGTTAAGAGATTAAATTTTAGGGGGGTTTAGCTATCGGTAGGCCCGCAGATTTCTCATACCGATTAGCTTCTGTTCAAGTATTATATTATATGCGTGTCGTAGAATAAAAACGGAATTATGCATACCTGCAGCTTAAAATATTTGAAAAAGATACTTTTTTTGCAGCAGCAGTAGATATGATAGAAGACCCATAACGTTGTTTTATTTTTTAAAGCATATAAAATTTCGTTAGTTTTATACACATTTAACGATCTGTTCAACTTACCTAAACTATTTGTCGACTTAGCCCAGGAACAGAGTTCACAGACGACTACTGAGTTGTAAACGATTATACAGAGAATCCACTTTGACTTTGTCTGATGAAAAATCTTGACCATTTGAATTTTGAGCGTTGAAGCTGTTTCCTGTTCGATATTTTCTGAAATAAAATTACTCGTTTACTGTACGTGTTCACATTTTCTATCTAGATACGTAGTTTTATCGCAGGTGCATAGAGTATAATATAGGTATGTGCATGCGTATATCAAATCGGATTCCTCATGAGTAAACACGCGATGCTCTGTTTGATAACGTTTATTTTTTGTCTTTATTTAATCAGTGTGATATTTTAAAAACAATGTTATTATCCCTGTGTTTAGGAGAATATCACACTGATATGATACACGAAGTGTCATCATTCACGGACAGATGTAATTCTCAAATTCATTAAACCTTTTTTCTAGGTTCAAATTTCAAAGATTAGAAAACTAAACTGAATTACATAACAATATATAAACGAAATTAGGGAAAATTTTCAATAGAGCGATAGATATAGTTATTCTTTCAACCACTTTTCCACAATATCTTCTATATATTATAACAGCAGGTACTCCCAACTCGGTATTATGAAAAAGTACACATTTCATAAATTTCATAAATTTCGTTACGTGATTGTTATCTAGGTAACTAAGTATTGCTACGTGTAAATAATGGTGCCAATAGTACCACGCAGAGCCGGAAGCTTCAATCAATTCCTGCAAAGGAATATTTTCCTTCTCATTTTGAATTTTGGACAAAAATTTCACGTTATGTAAGATTTTTGAAATTTCAGCCAACCTAGACGCACAGGAAAGCTCGTATGGTAGCTTTTTCCTAATACCTCTTCAATCGTTGAATTTTATTTCGTTTTTCTGACACAGATTCGAAGTATCTTTGCAATAGCGATGACTATTCTACGGAAATAATGCTGAGTGATTATTCTTTCATAGTTTTATACAGATTATCGAATCCACAGAATATTATCGAACGTATTCTGATATTCAAACAAAACCGACGACACTTCTTTATCTGATATCCGTGAACTATGATGTACTCAAGTTAGAGCATACAACAACAAAGAATAGAAATCGATTGTACTCTGGCACAGAAATTAAAGGCAACACCGATGTGAGACATTCGGCCTTAAAATTAATTGATGTAAAAATTTCTCGAGCTAATCGATGTGAAAATTTGGTATTTCGAATAACTTCGGAGTTCAATGCCAAACCGATAGATACAATTACTCATCACTGATTTTATAGCAACCTGTAGCTATTTTAGTATCGTGTGAAGAACCAGGTGGAAAAAAAATATTGTTAACGATTCTCATAACTTCTGACCTAATTTTTTTACGAATCGGATAAGATGTAATTGTTTCGTTTCGTTTCTAGGTGAAATTCGATTGGGGTTAACCAACTGCGGAATAGTTTTAATTAGGCATATCACATACACCTGCTCGAAATAGTAATATTCATTTTTTAATCCGTATGTGAACTTATTCTACGTTGAAATAAAGTCCATGGTGTCATTGTACTCGATGTGTTAGACAGATAAATATTTAGTCAAAATATTGTAAGTAGATAGTTTCTTATCGGGTTTCGTTTTCTCTCTCTTTCTCTCTTTCTGTCTTTCTCTCTCTCTCTCTCTCTCTGCTTCTCTCATTCTTAACTGCGTAAAGGAATTGTAGATTACGAACGAACGTGCTCTCAGCATGTGCACAAAGATGGTAAAATCCGCACAGCGTTAAATGATCATTTTCTAGTTTCGATAAATTCTCACGATTTCGATATATAATAAAACAGCGAATAACTCTACTTGCCATTTTTAGTTAGATTATTATCAGCACCGGTTCCGGACTCGTTTAAATTTTCACGTGTGAATATCCTCATGATTTTACGCACACTTAACTTTCTGTCGAATACACTCGTCTTGGTTTAGATAAGACTGCACTGTTTAGATGAGTTTAGATATGCATAGCCCTTATATCCAGTGAATACCGGTTTTAAAATCACAATTAATATCAGCAGATATAATTTCATTCATTTCACCGTCGTTCATACTTTACGACATCGAATCATTTCAAAATGGTATCTTCAGTTCGCTCGTTCGTCCAGCGACAACTCACAACTGATAGATCCCGCGGAATAAATACCTACAGGCCTAGAAATATCTGATAAGGATCTTTTCTGATGTTGATAAGAATAATATGCGGCTGGCTCTTCGTGACTACATTCTTACGACGATCAACGAATACGATTCATATCGATATTCCAGAACAATGTGTAAGAATTAAAAAAATCACGAGAGTTATCCGATCAAGCTGCGACGCCGAAAATGATCATTATAATTTCGAGGTCGTTGAAGTTTTTGATTTTTGATTGAAAATCTCTTCTCATTTATTACGCGAAATTAATTTTTAGGTTTTTTATTCTCTTATCTATTCAAAAGAGCGTGGGTCATGCTAGTCGCGAATATTGAATGACACTGCGAGCTAATACGAGAAGATATAGTATTTTGAGTAAAAATTTAACGACTGTACATACATTACGTTATTATACTTACGATTTATGCGATTCGATGACCCTAAAAACGAATTGGGTACATCTCGTGCGTGCGTTACATATACGTATGTATACATACACACCAGCGGTTGATAACTGTAATTAATTATAATTAACTCCGGAATAGTTCGATGTTATATTTTAACTGCTGAATAGCTCCATTCGGAGATGGTGGCGCACTCTGTGTTCCGTTTGAAGAACACTCAAGCTGTTGCAAATTGCAAAAATATTTTATTGCCAATCACCGTCGGGGAATATGTCGTTGTATAATTATCGGATAAATAACGAGACCCGTGATGCTTAAGTTTATCCATTTTCAAATTATTTATTATACAACAATATCACAATATACTTATAAGTAACAAACATAGAATATACATAAAAATGAAGATAAGATTGAATATCGAAGACCTTAAATTAATCTTAATGAATTTTAAACCATCTCTGCATTCGCTAACGGATTATTAATTATGGTTTTATATCGCAGGGTGATTATTTGATTGATATCTTATTTTATGTACTTGACGTGGCTTCGATAAGTTAGATAATAATTTTAAAACGATCATACGAATTCGGGATTTGATAACGTTTGATCGTGTGTATAGATCGCTCATACCTTATGCCCCAGCAGACTTAGAGGTTCATCAATTCCACTCTAGTTCTAGATTCGTGTACGTGAAAAATCGAACCGATTCGATCACCTTGTGAAGATATAGCTTTTAACCAATCTACCGATAACGTGAAGTGCTCGGAAGGTTTTATTCGGTCGAAGCCTTTGCCGCAGTAGGTAAAATATCAGCGCTTTAAGCAAGATCAATATAGTAATCAGAGCGACTAAGTCCATCCAGAATGCGACGTGCTTCATACCTGAAATTCAGAACCCAATTATCGCGGATCCCAAGATTAAAAAATTTGACGATTTTCTAATGGAATGAATCATTTCATTTCTCCCAATCCTCGTCGAAAAAACGTCCGCTAAAATTCGTCCCTCAAATTATCGTGACGGTTTGAATCGAGAGACTCTTTCAGCTGTAAGAGATACTCGAAACTTCAGAGACTCATTCCTCTTGATAAGATTATGATGAGGGATGAGATTTAACGCAACTTTAACCCAGGAATTTAATTCGCCAAAGCCCATAAAGCGGGTGAATTTTCGTCTGCATAGTCATTGGAAGTTTTTATACACCATAAGTTTTCAACCGTTTCTTTAGCAAACCAGATGCTAGATATTGAGGTGAACACATGTTTTGTAAGTTTAGCCATGAATAGGAACCGTAAGTATCGTAAAGTAGGATTCGAATCGATAAAAATTTTCATCCATAAATCTACATCATCATTAAATAATTTTCACGTATGACCGTGACTAGGGAAAAATCTCTAGTTCAGATTACGATAAAAGTCAACGCAAATCAGGTAATTATTTATCAGAATTAATGAGACAAGATTCATTCGATTTACTCAAAGCTGGCAAACGGTTTGCTCCTTTTCCGCGTTTGTATAATAGATTTGGTAAATGATTCAGTCACTCACCCATCACCCGTAATAATTCTTTAGGAATTCTGTACTGGCAGTAAACCTCCTCTGGTGGACAAGGTAGTTTCTCTCTGTTACCACCATAGGTTGCAATTATCAGTCCTTCAAGCCCGTATCGTACGTAACTAGAGTACATTGCGAGTGTTCTGTAGATCGGTAAAGGTTCTGCATCTCCCATGCCTTGAATGGCGAGTAACATGAGCGGAACTGTTATAGCTGGACCGATGAACATTCCGTTCTAGAATCATATTGTGGATTGAGAGAATGGTTCGATTCTGGCGTCGCTTCATTCGTCGATTGAAAATAATTCCCAAAAAAATGAGAAAAATACAAAACTGATATTACAATATGGTTTAAAGCCGATTTGTCCTTACCACGATGTTCAATGTGGTGCCGACAGCTAGACCCATACTTTCTCCGATAAGGGAGCAAAGGTAACATACGCTGAAGAACATCGCACATCTAGAGATTTCCAGAGGCTGTCCAGTGAAGAAGTAGACCATTGTGAGGTAAATCGTTGCGAGAATCAACTGAAGAAACAAGAAATATGAGATTAATGATTTAGTACGTTTCCGTATGAGAAAACTGACTTTTTCTTTCTTTATTATTAATTGATGGCTCTTTACGATGGATGAATTTTAGTATTGGGTTAAAAGTCTGTCCAACCTGTGCAGGAATTGTGGATAATGTCAATGCGCAGAAGTAGGGACTCAGATCGTACCATCGGTTGAAATATTCACGTTTTACAAGCCGAACTTCCATGGGAACTGAAAATCAGTGTTTTATCTGATTATCCCTGGTTTTCGCAGGGTCTGTTTGATGATTTATTCATTCGACATTTTCGTTGAATACTTACAATGCAACAGAGCCGGCAGCATGGGGACATAGAGGAATATTATGAGACTTGCAAAGCAAAAACCAAAGTTGAAGAGAGTCTTAGAGCCGTCGTTGCCAATGCCGAGAAAAAGACCGCCTATAATAAAGCCGAGGAAGATATGCAGGAATATCTTCAAGTACATGTAATTCTGAAAGAAGATAATATCCGCTCATAATTTCTGCAAGTCACGATCAAATTCGAAGAAGATTATACAGCGACAGCAATTTTAAACGGTAGTCGAGTCTTACCCTGTTTCTGTAAAATTGCAGCATCATTCTTCTGAGCAAAATTGAGAACTGTTCGCACCAAGACGTTCCATAAACTTCCATGTAACTTTCATCCACCAAAGGAAGAGCTGTTGGAATAATGGGCATTTGTGTCTCTACGCAATTCACCATACGATCTACATACTCGATACCGTATTCACCGGCAGAAACTTCGATCACTGAAACAGTTTTGGATACACCTTTGATTATAATGTTCAACGATCGTTGCATTATACGTACATACGTATATGAAGTAGAAATAACAAAACAAGACTTTGCTTTGATGAAATCAAAAATGAAAAGAAAAGAAAAGAAAAGAAAATAAGAAAAGAATCAAAACGAATAGAGAGACTTACCAAAATCTGCCGGGTTATAGTGCGTCGGACAATCTGCTCCTATGTGTTTCAGAAAAGGAACAATGTTGCTGACTGGTCCTCGATAGACGCACTGACCAGCTGCTACTATATAGACGTGATGAAATTTAGCAAAGATACTAGCACTAGGCGTGTGAATTGAACATATTACTGTTCTTCCTCCGCAGGCGACTCTTTGTAAGAGGTCTATGCACTGCGTAGTCGACATATCGTCGAGTCCTCTATGAAAGGAAAATAGAATAAATGCATAGGATTAGAAATGTGGCAGAGATTTGACTATCGGATCTTTGACAATCGCGGAATCATTTAATCAGGAAATTATTTTCATGATGGAATGAATTCTTGAGATTATGGAAGCGGACAGAAATTTGGAGACAATTCATTTTTATCGATTCTTACGTGGTTGGTTCGTCCAAAAAAATTACTGGTGGATTATTCACTAGCTCCAGGGCAATCGAAAGTCTCTTTCTTTCGCCTCCGGATAATCTTTCCGTAACTGTCTCTTTCGCTCCCGTCAGTCTTAACGTCTCTAAGATCTCGTCGATCTGGAAATAAACAGAATTAACTATACCAATCGACTATCAAGATTTCTCTGTAATACTCACGCTGTGCGCAAAGTTCGATTTTGTGCACGCTTCGCGAGCATGAAATTCAACTCAACGCGCGTTGTGTTAAAAAGCAAACTCCGATACACGTGCGAAAGACGATTCTAGACGCGTGTGATTGTCACCCTTGCTTCGCTTGGGCGAAAAACTTCACCCTCGTTCGAGAATCAACACTTTCACACTGGTATCGAAAATTTGAACTTAAGGATCTATCAGTTTTTGTTACGAGAAGAAGTTTGCTCATCTTCATTTTGATTTCTTCCGTACATGAATACGAAGTTAATTTTGATATCGGTATCAAGCAGTAGGGTTGAAAATTGAAAGTTTGTTAAAAATAGAAAAAGTCAAATGCTTACAGCAGAAAGTTTATCCCCCCGTGTTATTTGGCTGCCGAGTTTGAGATCAGCAGCAAAGCACAACGCCTCATGAACTGTTAGCTGAGGCTGGGAAAGATCGTCCTGCATTATGTAGCAGGACATTTTTCTAAACCTGCGAATATTCCTGGGCTGACCGTTGATGGTGATCGGTCCATTGGCTCCAGAATAGCTAGAATTAAAGATACTCATATTGAGACTTCATACTATATGCTTAATTGAAAATTGAATAATACAAGAACTTAGAGCTTTCCCAATTTTCAAAACACTGAAATTTATCTGTGTACCAGTACTTCAGATTAAATTCAAACCCTTCTCTACCATGGAATGTAAAAAAATTAATTTATGAATGTATGAATTCTCTCTACCGATCGAACAATGAGCGTCATAACTACATCGCATCCAACTAACACTACCGCATTTCCCGTGTCAAGGGTCAGCGGGCTGAAGATCTTTCAGGAACTCGTGGAACTGATTGTTAGTGAATTTCGACTGGGACTAACCGGTTTATAGGATTACTCGAGTCTTTTGGGACTCGCATGTCCATGGCGAGTATAATTTATTACTTTCGAAGCACCTTAGGTCACATGAGTTACATAAAGGTCGGACGATCAATGATGCGCGAAATTTACATGACAAAAAATAATAATAATAATAATAATAATAATGATAATTTTCATTCAATTTCCAATCAGTTAAATCGTATTTTAACCCTTCGCCCGATCTCAGCGATTTCACGTCGTAAATATGGTGATTCTATACATGACTCAACAACGTGTGAGGTCGATAATTTTTTTTGCCCTCCGTCACTCTCACAGCTTTTATTATAGTGGCAGCAGGAAAACATCGTTAATGATGCAGTGACTAGCTTAATCAAGGGGAAACAAGACCCTGAATAATGTACCGAGTACTTTCGCCGATTTGGTTAGGTTGGATAGAAACTTGCCATGACTCAACATGGTGATGAATAGATTCGGTAAACGTATTCGAATAATTAGGCAAACTTTACTTGAACTGGTTATGAATTGAAAGATTTTTTATCATGCCTGATATCTGATAGCATTAACGATTCAATATCATCGAATGAACTCTCATACATTTTACATAAAAGTCGAACAAGTGAATAATCATTGACCTCCTTGTGGCTGTCGCTTCTCATGCGATGGTTTTGTTCGGAATTCAAATCGTTTTTAACCATTCATTGTTTCGAATTTGCTGTTAATGAGATTCGGCATCGGTCAGAAAATTTCGAAACTATTTTGTTAGCAAAAAACGGCGAGAAATGAAAATAAAATAAAAAAACCTGTAAACTTGAATACATCAGTGCATGCACGTTGAATGTTAATTACGATGCATGCGCTGTTCTAATACTGTTTCACCTGGTCATTTGAAACGACTTACTCGTATCCGGCCAGTATGTTCAACAACGTTGATTTCCCAGCGCCAGATGGACCCAGAATTGCTGTTAATTCTCCAGAACGAAACTGCCCGCTGATTCCTCGCAAGATCAGCTTGGATCCTAAAGTTCAATGAGAATGATGAAAAATGTACACTCATCCATCAATTGACAATTTGTAAAATGATGAAAACACGAGACTATTGATTAATATTTCTTGTCAGAATTGATATTCTCTAGTATCGTTCACTTCATTATACAACAGGAATGAAAGAACGAAAATGAACAAAAACTAGTCGCGCCAGTAAGAAATCCTGTACCTAGTTATCTAATAATCGTTACTACAGCGTGTAAGTGCATAAATTAGTAATTTGTACGGTTTTTATTACCCTTCGCGTGCTAATTGATGAGCAAACTGGGTGGCCATGGCAGTGATTAGATACAGTTGCGTATGAGCGTAATAAAATCTTCTTATAGTTACAGGAATTTATTGAAAGCGAGATCGAAACTGGCGTTGTAACGGTTCTCAATCGGTTCGATTACTTGCCGCCAGAATAACTAGCATCGTTCATAGAGTCAGATATCGGTAACTCACTCAATCTTCGATGATACTCGCCGATAATCTGCACTGATATTGTTGGGAAAATGATTTTTGACAAACACTCTATTCCTTCGACTAGCCATAAAACATCTATCCACCTTCGCAAAACTCATATGTATTTCAATCGATTATGTGTCAGAGGGTAGAAAACAATTAGAACCTATAGTGCTGAATCTATATTCTAGATCGAACAGTGGATTGCTAGATGTCAGCAAGAATTGGAGAGTCATTAATTGCGGTTGGGTTTCTATCAGTTTCCTAATACGTCGATGACCGTTCAATCAATGACTTGCGGTAATGGCCCGAGACTTTGAATTGCTGAAATTTTTGCAGTAGACACTGACTCGCTTCAATATTTCCCACAGTATCATAGTGAAACTTGGAATTTGGAAACCTACTGTGTGATCCAAAGCTGGTCCATCTTGCAACATAATGTATTAGCGACTCATAGTTTTCCAGTAATTTCAAATCCGAATAGAATAAGAAAAGTTTGGTTATTTCTCACGTGAATGGTAGACTTCGAAGCTCTTTCTTAGACCATTGTGAAAAATGCTAAATCACGGCAAGTGGTTACAGGTGATTTACTGAGCTTATAGATATAAATTACGACGAACCCTAGCTAATCGCAAGATTTGTCAAACTACCGTGACACCTTTGTAATTCAAAACTATCTTGCCTTTGAAAATTTTTTCTTTGCGCATAATTTATCATTTCTGCTTATCCGCAATATTTTGCCACTTTTCGGCCGATTTGTCACGTCGCTTTTTCTAGTTTCTTTCTTTTTTCTTTTTGAAACACGGATTCTAGTTGGATCGGCTTATTCTGCTAAAGGCATGATGAATATGGATCAACATAGTGGATTGGGATACAAGCGCTAAGACGCGGATACTGCAATTAAGGACTGGAATAAATTTGAATAATTAGGAGCCATACAATTGCGTGTATTCTGGAGTTCGAAACGATTATCATAATTCAGTTGAAATGTAGCCATTCACGTTGTCGCATAAGTTTCTATGTTAATTCAGCAATACTAACTTCGGTCTGTTATACCGAAAAAAATTCTCCCTGCAATGACGGGGATGAAATCTCTGGTAAAACTACTTTATTCCCAGTTTGGTATAGAGAAGAGAAACGCGACAGTAACTAATGGTAGATTTTCTGTACCACGACCTTAAAATTTTGCCGCAAACTCATATCCTTATAGCTGTATAGTCATTGTTGCCTGTAGCATGGGAAAATAGTAAACTTACTATATATCCTCAATCAGATTATACTCAAATTGGCTTTAAGGAAAGAATTTTCCTGTTCAATTTCATAATTTTATTCGACGAACAACCACCTCGTCACAACGCCATCTGTTAATTTTCTACTTCGTGGTTACCATCTGATTGTCGGCTACGAACGGTGGTTTATTATTTACACCGTTTTAACAACTGACAAAGAATTATGTAGAAAATGACATGCCACATCCGCAGACGCGGATATCTTATCTCATATATATAAATATATTTTCGTCCGTGTGAATTTTCCTGCTACTACGAATATGACATCGCGATTTCTGCAGCTAGTTTTCATCTCTTCATATATAAATGATATTGAAATAGAAAAATGCTTCAACATTATGACAAGAAGGACCTTGTTCTTAGTTTCGACCTTCATTCTAATGATCGAAGTTCTAAAATGTTATATACTATTCAAAGAATTCATCGATACGGTTACGGTTGCAGAAAATCGCACATTTCATAGAATAAAATGTCAAGGGTAATTTGTCGGTGAAAAAACCTTTCAGAATATGGATTTATCAACCCAGTGCAAAGGTTACCCGGTGTTACATTTCATGATTTCATCGACCTCGTGGAACTTGATTAAGACGGAATTTATCATTAACAAATATATAAATACATATTTATCTTGTAACAGAAGAGAGTTAGACAGCTGGTTTTATACGATTGAGATTTTTCTTTTAAACACACTCATATGAATTTCAATTCATGTGGAAACTCCTCTAAGTAACCAAGAGAACAAAATACGTGAATATAATATATCCAACGCTGTATGTATTTCCATGTTATTAACATTTTAGCCACGAATAAGCGGACGTTGGGCCATTCGTATATAATTCAGCTCATCACCCATGACGCATTTTTTGTATTCATTAAAGTTGTGTAGGTATTGCGCGAGATTCGGACGCGTTCGTGTGAATTTTTTTTTCGAAATTTGACACTAGATATATCGGTGTCAATAGAACTCTCGATATATGGTCTAGTGACTAATTCATAGTCCTACGACCAGAAGCCTTGAACCGAAAAAAAAAAATCGCGATAAATGTTTCTGGGTGGCCGAAGCGTTCGGATCCGCCAAATGGCGATAAACATTTATCGTCTGAAGGTGATGACGATGAATCGTCGTGTTGAAAGATTTAGATTAAGAAATTTCAAGCTGCGCAATCATTGCAGTTTGAACAAGAGTCACGTCCTATCTCGAATTTTATTCGCAGCAAGCAGCCCCCTGACACTCCTAAAGATAGAAGCACACAGAAGTCCATAAGCCATAAGCAGAAAGCAGAAGACATATCGCATGCGCATCACTTCGCTTTTACTGCAGATGTTATATAATTATATCTATGGCTATGTGTTCTGCTTATGGCTGATGGACTTCTGTGTGCTTCCACCTTTACAGAACTCGCCACGAGGAGGCGCTACTTGGCATTTTGCATCAAAGTTGCGATGAATTAGAACGGCCGACTGTCAAGTTCCACGCAAAATGCCAACTAACACCACCACGAATTAGCTACTCTAACGACAACTGAATTCTCTGAAGGCAAAAAGGTTGAGTGTCAGGCAGCTGGGAGTAAGTGTGCAGAGATAAAAGACTCGAGATAAATCTCCCTGAAATGGCCTTTGGCTGGTCAAGGAGTCGTCAATGTGCACCGAAAATGCTTTTACGTATCAGGTGGAAAAGTACCTTTTCTAATTTTATCACATACCTTTTCTCCCTGTAGGAACGGTGTATGTTAGATCAGAGAATGCGATATCAATGGGTGGCCGTTTGGACAAATGTGTTAATGGTGTCGAGGCCATCTTGACGTGAATCTGATCTCTAGTTTCGAACTGATCCTGACATTCATGGATCTCGCCAAGATCAGGGTATAGATTGTATTCCATCCTCGGCCGATCGTTGTGTCTCGACTTCTTTTAATACTTCAGCTAGAAGTGAGGATTCCTTATTTTGCAGTCACGTTGTTGATCGGTCTCATAGCAGGCGACCTCAAGACCCCTTGGAAGAAGCTAGGCGATGGGATTCCAGTAGATTCTAAAATGAAATATCAATGAAATTTCTTGGCTTGGTCTGCGAACTGCGAACTAGCTTCGATCCAATAGCATCTTACGCACATTTCAGTGTGTTTAGAACGATTTGAGTCCAGAATGTAAATATATGCAGGATGAGAACAAATTGTATCAAAAAATTAGGTCGATCCGTGGTTTGTTAATTAAATGTAATAAAGACGTCTGTATTTGATACGCGGTTCGCGCAGCTGCAGTATACAATATGCATGTGCGTATGTCGCAGTTGGAACTCGCTATTGGATATTCTTTGTTTAATTTGCCTGAGCTTGCAAGTATACTACGCGGAGCTATATGTGCTCCGTAGAACTTTATTATACATTCACTATACCTATGGCTGCAGTTGAATCTCTGAAATTTGAATTTGAACGGCTGTACCCAACGCGAAATAGTAAATGTCAATTTCAAGTAGAATTCCACAGCGAATATACGACTATTACCCTTCGTTTACGATCTGCGGTATACGCTGCTTAACTGAACACTGCGGGCATATCGTTATACATAAAATACCACAGCCAGTCGCCCTTATCTAATTTGTATCAGATACAGTCTCCTCGCTATCCGGATGCGTCCCGTCTGAGTTCACTCGCTTTTAAAACGCTATTGACTAATTGTGTGAGCAGCCTTTTATACGTATATGAAATTATATTCTTTCAAGTATAAAAAACGTGAAGCGTGATATGAATAAAAGCCTGTTGATAAAGCCAATTGGTTTTCTTCTATTTCTCTTGATGCTTCATTGCTTTTACAGATAGAAATTCCACTTTGTTATCCGTACAATAATTTTTTCTCAATTAAATTATCATATACGTATATTGACTGGTAATTGATTTTTTGTTTTGTTTTTTTCTTCTTTAGCACCGTTTGAACATCATCTAGTTTATATTTCGACTGTTAATAATTCAGAGAACCTATTTAACGATCGGCCTGCAGTCGGTGGCAACTACGTATAGCTCCGTCTGACTACGATCACAGTTCGCGGTGTACTGGCGCAATGAACGTACCCGGCTTCGTACCAAGAGCTTCGAACAATAACTTCGCCAAGGGTGACTAGAATGCGCATGATTTACACAAGTTGATCGTGATTATACAAGGATCTTGATTCTCTTACAGACTTCCAAATAACGTATCGCTAATTTTTTAATCGATAATTTACATTATTCAAATACTCCTTATCGGGCCATTTATTTGAAAGTTTCAAGGTTGCCGCCTATTAGACGTTTAGACGACGTGCGAAGCACCGCCGAATTTAAACCTTATGTATTTTCTTATGAATTTTTAATTTTTTTCTTTTTCTTATAGACTCAGAGAAAAATGTGGTATATTCAATAAAATTCTTTTGTTGGTCAAATTTGTTGGTGCACTCGGAATTTATCATCAATTGATGATCTCAATATTCAGCATGGCTGAGCAATTGTTCATATCGCGCGTATTCGCCCACTGTGTTGAATATGTGTATAGAACGTAGGGCGTATTCGTTAGTCTATCGCGATGCTTTTCATAAAAAAATTGATGGAAGGATTTTAGCGAACTTTTAGCGCTGGCGGAAAAATGCAAATGAACTAATGTCGTGTGATATGAAATTTTCACATGTACGCTCTTTAAAATAAATTTTGTGTTATTGATTCAGAGAACTCTACGTAAGTAGCGTGTCCATAAGGGAATCTGTGATATCGGCACGGCACTTTGCCAATGAGCACGTGAAATCCACAAAGTCACGCGAAGTCATACGAAGTCGAATATTTCTTCGTGACTTTCCTTTATGTTGAATGTCTACTGATCCTCGGACACAGGTAAATCATACGTGATGATATGTAGCCTCTGTCGCGTACAACGCAACGTTGGCTTTGTCTGGATGAGGAAAGATTCAAAAATTATGTTTGCAATTTATCATTCAGGACAGCGCGAACGCAGTCCTGACTACCAAAAATAATACGCCCGAGATACCCACATTAGGGGTATTCGCAAGGTTCAGCTCGACCGTAGTGCAATGGAGGAGCCTCGTCTTGGAGGAACTGCCTTAGTGATCACAGTAGCCTCTGCGCCAGGTAAGTATGCTATGGCATATTTCGTCAGAGACCATATACTAACGTGGCCTTATTCCACCTGCGAGAAATTTTTTGCGCCCCATCGAACCCGACAGACTTAGTCTTCTCGCTTTGCGCCGCCTATTGAGAAGACTAGAAACTAATTTCAGGGTAGAAATGTAGACTAATTGATAGACATGTAGGTAGGTATACGTACCTATGAGTACTGTCGACTTATAGAAATGTCCCGACGATACCCTTGTTTCAGATAATCTTATAACTTTGTAATGCAGGATTAACAAGTGAAAATCTTGTTTATCGTTTTGCGTATAATATTTTACAGCAGGCTAATATATGTATTCAATTTTCATAATTCTCTCAGCATGGGAAGTTATTTATATTTCACTGTACCGAGTTGAAGCACGTAATTCGAGAATGAAAATAAACGTATGACTTTGCGTATTTTTGCATTAGTACAAAACACTTGACTATTTTTATACATTTGGGAAGGATTCCTCTTTATCCAGCCATTTTTTGTCTTTTCGTCCCCCTATGTAGTCTGAATCGTTTATTTTTGGTCGTAAGTATTCTTCATTGTCAACTCACGCATTCGCTAGCTATTTTGTATAATGATTGAATTGATGATTGTTCAAAACTAGTTGGCACCATTTTTGACCTGTCTACGGATATATAATTATAATATAATGAATCGTTTTGGGTCGCGGTTAGCAATTACTTAGATAATCAATGGAATATAGGAACGACCATTCGACCCCGAAGCTTTTTAACATAATGTAAATCAACATGAATAAATTGAGAAAAGTGAATTCGTGAAACAGCCAAGTATAACTTGTTGGCTTTGGCTCAAATTCTGGTATGCAAATCCAAAGATTAAAACTTTGACAATGAGATCGAAAAAGACTATCTAGATTTTCGTGGTATGGGGATAATTCGCCTAAAATAAATATTGAAGTGAAATTCAAAGAGCAGTCGTGCTTCTCATTAAGGTGCTTCCCTACCCAATTCCACCAGACCTGAAAACATTGGACTGAACGCGTGCAGAAGGTGCTATTAAACGGAATATCTCTGCTTGGGCACCAAAATAAAAAATGAAAAAAAAGACGTCGTGCAATTCTATGTGCGATTCCGAACACGTACGGCCCGAAACATGTTTGATTTACGCTAAAATGGAGAAGAAATCCATATAAAACGTTTTTAAAACCGTCGTAGAATTGCGCGACGTTTTTTGTTGTTTTGATTTCGGTGCCCAAGCAGAGATATTCCGTTTAATAGCCACTTCTGCACGCGTTTATCCTGATGTTTTCAGGTCTGGTGAAATTGGGTAGGGAAGCACCTTAAGGGGCGGTATACTCGACTTTTAGGTCTATATCTTCGAGACCAAATAAATAAACGATCATAACTCAGCTCTCCGTGGACCGATCGGGTCGATTTTTGACCTAAATGGAAGCTGAGTAAATCCTCGTTCCGACTGTAAGGCGCAAATTGTTTTATATAATTGTCAAATACGATTACTCAGATCGTCATTTTATCACCATTCCGCCGTAAAGGAGCCCTCGCGGTAAAGACACTCTGCACCGTCGCGCGCCTCCTCTTTAAACGTACTTGGCGCGAGACTCAACCGAGTCTCTTGATGCAAAGGTATAATTTACATAAAGTCAAGAATTAGAACAATCACGTATAATTTATTTCGGATGAATATCAGTTTATTGATAATTCGATTGAAATTTAATTAACATACCTAACATTTTATTAAAAGGTAATTCATTTCTCGTTAAAATTCTACTTAATAATAATTCTAAAGCGACGATACAGTTATACTAATTCACCGCATCTTTACGGTATAAAATTTATGATTTATTACCTAAATTGATGTATCATTAATCTACCATCCGGTTATTGATTAGTAATATGATTCTTTATACAAATTAATAGTATTTGGTCACAAAAGTTATTAAATCTGGCAAGATAAGATCCAAGATACAAGATTAAAGATAAGAGATACTCGACTGCTTGAGTAACTTCTTAGATTTATTATTGTTGTGTTTTAATTATTATTTTGAAAAAAAAAAATGAAAAAAAAAAACAAAATTTTCAATTCATTTGTCAATCATTCGTATTTATTTCAATTTAATACTCACAGCCATTGGTGGATAAGTAACGTTAATACATTATTTCTTAGCAAATTAATAAAATCAACAAAGAAAATAGGGATTTAGAAATAAAAAAAAACAAAAAAAATTTCTTATCATATCCCCGTTATAACATTTTTAAGCCATCAAGTTACGTATTATACCTTACGTTACGTCCGCACCAAATTATTCTGTGTATATATATATATATATACATATATATATATATACATATAATCAGCTGATACTTAAACTATTCTTAAAAATTCTCATTTTTTTTTGTTTTTTTCTTCTTTGTCTTATTCTTTTTTTTCCCTTCACACTGATTGACCATAGTGCTATTTCGCACACCCTCCCACAATAGTATAGTATTGCCAGATAAAACAGTTCGAAGAAGTTTAATTTCTAGTCTTTTTTCTTTCATTTATAGGAAAAAGAGAGAAAAATAAAAGAGAAAAAAAAAAATAACATCAACAACAACAATTCCTATCGAAAGACTAAACTTAATTCTGTTCGCGACTAACGGCGCTATATATGATTATTATATATGAGGCTTTGAGAATAACGACATAGGTATATAATGAGTAGATATACTTATCAATTAGAGAACAAAATGAAAGAATAAAAAAGGAAATACCCTGAATATCGAATGCGTGAAAAAAAAAAAAAAAAAAATAAGGAAAATTGCTTTTTACATACCGTAATTACTACGGTTTCAAGATAAATAAATTACGTTGGTTAGTGTTTTTTTTTTTTTCGTTTTTTGTTCTTTGTTTTTAGTTTTTTGTTTCTCATACGCTACTGCAGATTAATTTAGAAATTGATAGAAAAAAAGAAATCAACTCTGCAGTAGGTCTGAATATCTCGTTATCTCATCAATATCTGAGAGCACGAAATATACAATTATTTATTATATTATCGACTCTCGGAGAATAGAGGCGGCATTTACTTTATGTCTATCTTTATCCCACCATTGGGCTGCAACTGTGCGTCTAGACATTTCTCTATCGAGCACTCTTCAGCTTCCAACGTAAGAATATAAATGCTGCTATACGCAGGAGAACAAATATCAAGAGCAGGGCCAGAATATCAAGTGTAAAGTCCGCATCAAGCATGTCCAATTCGTCTAATGTTGTCTGGGGGTTCTTGAAGTGACAATGTATCTAGAACAGATATGAACAAATTTTATTTAACATGAAAGTATGCCAATATTTGTGATTCTGATAGGGTTTATCCATCATTTCAACTGCCGATTCACCTTAATCTATTTTTCATCATTATTTTTAGTCATATTATACAGTTGCCTATATAAATTGAATAGTAATTCTCATTTTGAACTGAATAAACTGAAATAGTATTTGAGAAATTCACATATTCTAAGAAATTAAATTTACATTATATCGGATAAGAACGGGTTTACTCACAGTGGAACACTTCAGACTGGGACGACCAAATGAATATGTGGCTAGAGCGGTGCCCTCAAAACCGTAGCGGATATAACTAAGATATGTGATCCATCTTAGGTAGATTGGAATCGCATCGAAGCTAACGAAGAAGCCAGAGAATAGGAGGAACGGAACTGACATGACTGGCGCTAAGAAAACGCCGTTTTGCACATTCATCGCAGCACCCACAACCAGACCAACTGATTGGGCGACGAATGAGATCAGAAGACAGGTTCCAAGGAACATACTGAATCTCATCACATCTGCAGGTTGGCTAGTCAAGAAGTAGACAATGCTGACGTAGATGACGCAGAATATGGCCTGAAAAATAGAGAGAAAAATGAAAATCATTAATTAATGAAGTTCAAAGTAACTCTTTAATATTTAAGAGCAGATTTTTGGAGAACTGATGGGTCCAAAATGAAGTTGTTGGGTGAATGGATAACATTTTTTTTTAAAACACACTATGAATCCTTAAAAAAAAAAAAAAAATACTTCAACAATTTTTATTTTGTATCAACGATTTTCTCACCTGAAAAGGTATATCGGAAACGGTGATCGCGAGGTAATACGATTTCAGGGAATACCACCTGTTGAAATTTTCTTTCAGAAGAACCGGCATCTCCAGAGGAACTAGAGTAGAAAAAAATGAATGAGATAATGTTGTACGATTAAGTTTTCCCAATTTCGCTAATTTTAATCGCAATTAGTTTGAAAATTGCTCAACTACGTTTGTGATAAATAAATTAACGCATCGATACTTACAAGACAATATAGTGATCGTCATAGAGGTGTACATCAGGAACAGCATGTTGAAAAAGAGGAAACCAAGATTACTGAGAACTTTGGCACCGTCGTTACCGATATCCCAGTAGAGTGCACCGATTAGAAATCCGACAAGGATATGTGCGAATAGTCGAAGATACATGAGAGTCTGAAGATATGTGAAGAAAAAAAAAAAAAAATGGATTTATTTATCGTCTAGACGAAAGAATTATTTTTTTTTTTTTAAATAAACTGATAAAACTGCAGTTCGATTTATTGTTAGTTAATGATCGTTAAAAAAATAATTCGCGGTGAATTGGCGGTTCGTAACTAGCGAGAATCTTGTTATTGTTATAATACAGATACTGAGAACCAGAATTCAACTTGAGATTTTATAAAGGAGATTCAAGGTTTTTCGGGACTGTTAATTATACCTTCAAACATACCGCGATCTTTTAGTAACGCTCACGCGTTATTGAAGACTGATACACATATAAAAGACTGGTTTATTGATTACAAAAAAAAAAATCGATTCAAATTAGCGTAAATCTGTCTTAGAATCTGTAAATCGAATCAGGAATATCCCGGAAACGGACAAATAATTACATACTTTTTTTTTTGTATAAGAATTATATGCTTGCGATTTTAAACGTTAAGAAATTTTTTAATGCAATAACATTTTAGGTTTAAGATACGTGACACCAGGCGTTAGTAACTGCGTAGATAAATTCATGACGATCGATGCCGCATTTAGGTCTAATGACTAATTAAGACTTATGAGTAAGTAGAATACGTCGTATGGTTGACTATAGGCATTTTTCGAGTTTCTTCAAATATATCTACATAACTATTAACACGGTTAGATTCATTGATTTGATAAGAAAATTACTGCCGTCACGGAACTTGTTCCGGATGTATTTGGAGCAGAAAAAAAAAAAAAAAAAATAGAATGGTGATCGATTATAACTAGAAAGATTATGATTGAAGAAAAGGAGTATACGTGTTTGCTAAATCAATATCCTATCCCGATTCCGTAGACAGGCAAGCGTCTGTCAATTAAAAATCAAATCTTAACTCACCCAGTCTCTTTTGCTGAATAGCAATGTCCTTTTTAATATTATCCAGAATTGTACCAATTCCGATGTCGGATATCTGTCCGGAGTTACAGCAAGCGTTTCGTCCAGTAGCGCGGTAGTGACGTTACCCCTTTTCTCCATTCCAATTGGTATGCTGACTTCACCTTTTGAGAAAATGAAACAAGATAAATTTAATTATAGAATCGATTTGTCCGATGATTAATACCGTCGTTAATATTTCGATGTTCTTACTTTGTTTGGGAATATCGTTCGTCGCATAGCCAGGAATCACGAATCCAATAGCACCGTTAGTTTTGGGTACCTGATACTTGTCCATTGAATGATTAGCGTCGTTTTTATCATTAAGATCAACGGGTCTGTTCTCATTAGATACAACAGCGTTGTTAAGGGCTTCCGGTTTTCCTTCAGGAAATTGATATCCGGTTCTTATGTCGCGTTTACCATTGTCTATCGCGTTTACAAGATTTCGAATATTTTCTCCATACTCTCCGCAGGATACCTCGATTACTATTTAGTGAAAAAGAAAAAAAAGTGAAAATTTTAATAAAACAATTCTTAAACTACGCATACCTGAAGAAAGCTTGAATAAAAAATTTAATCAACTTACTAAACGATGCCGGATTATGATAACTTGGACAATTTAAACCAAGAGTACCAAGGAATGGTACTAGCTGCGATGATGTTCCTTGATAGACGCACTGGCCTTCGGCAAGCGTGTAAAGAGCGTCAAACATTTCAAATAAACGTGCACTGGGTTGATGAATTGTACATACAATTGTACGTCCGCCACGGGCGAGTGTCTTCAGTAATGAGATGCATTGAAAGCAGGAGGAAGAGTCTAATCCACTAATCAAAATCAAAATTCAGGAGACATTAGGGTCGAGGATATCCAGGTTCTATAATATCAGGTGTTCTTAGATTTAGGAAGATATTTAAATTTTTTCGAATCTAGGTCGGAGTTTTATTTTTTTATTTTTTTATTTTTTTACGATATTCTTAAACGCGGTCAAACTCTGAACGTTAAAATGACGCAATAAATAATTACAGAAAATAAAGAAAAGACGAAATTTCCACAAAGTGTAATCGCTGCAGATGCAACAAGCTATATAATTGAAAGTTAATACAAACTTTGACCGGGAGTCTATATATGAGCTAGAATTATGGAGAATAATTATTTTAACACCTGCAAGCGATGTTCCATAGGTTATTTAACGCGCGGGTTTAAAGTTCAAGACGTATTGGCTATTATTTTAAAAAATCGGTATACCCACTTCCACTTCGCGAAATAAGTTTAAGATATGTAAATACCTGATTACCATACCGATATTAGAATTTTCTTTTTTAAATGTATATAAGCCGTTTTCATGCGAATATGAAGTGACGGCGAAGTATTTACTCCGGGCTTTCAATAACTTCATTAAAAAAAATTTTAAATAAAAAAATTGGTGATTGAGGAGGAATAAAATTGGAGAGGCAATAATGTCCTTGAATAATTTTCTTTGGTTAATAATTTTGCTTTCAACCCCAACTCGATGTAGGATGAAGAAAAAAAGGGAAAAAAAACGATTTTTCGGTAACCTTGGTAACCAGAAGGTAGAAACCAGTCTGACTTGTAGTACGTATATATATAACACTCATGGCCTAAAGGACGTTCGGCTGCAACGCATATTAACTGACAGGAGAAAGAGGAGACCTGATTTTATAAACTGTTACGATGAATAAAAATATCAGCCAATGAGGTAAAAGAAATAGAATTTTTGTTGATTTTTAATTTTTTTTCATCGAATCTGAGACAATTTAGAAATTTATTTCATTTTTGAAAAGCCTGATTATCACTTGTCGTGGATCATACGAGTACGAGTATAGATTTATAGAATCTGATCTGATATGCAGGATGCTGGAGTATCAGGCACTCCCAATGATTATACAGAATGATGCATCACGGCTGTATGCATCACGTATGTAAGGTATTCTTGTGAGTAAATTGAGACCGGGATCAGCGCGGATTGCAAAAACTTAGTATTCATAATTAGCAACCTTTCGCAATTACTCACTAATATAATCCAAACGATTTAAACCGAACGATGAATGGAAATGAACTACGGATACGACATACGTAATCGTTGGTTAATTGAATAACAATAATTACGTCAACGATTCCGGGATTCCATTGATTTAATATACAAAAGTGTGACGCGGTGAATTTAAAGTCGAGAGAAATAGGAATGAAGTGAAACTCCGAGAGGAATAAAAGTAAAAGATTTAATAAGAAATTAGGTAAAGCGCATAGGTTTGTGAATTCATCCATTCCTACCTTGTAGGCTCGTCGAAAAACATTATAGGCGGGTTGTTGACCAGCTCAAGTGCGATGGAGAGTCTTTTCTTCTGACCACCACTCAAGTTTGAGGTCATGGTGCACCGGTGTTCGGCCAGTCCTAGTGTTTCCAAAATTTCTTTCATCTAGAAAGTGTGAAACGATATTTTCAGTCCCTAATAAATGAATATAATGCACTAAACTTCATGACCGAGAACTTGATTCATCGAGAAATAAAAAAAGAGAATAGACAGCTTGTTAAAAATAAATTATACAATTTCCCGAACGCGAAACGGTCACGAAGTCAAGATAATCGAGAAAAACAATGTTCTGTACGCTGTATGAATCCGCGTATTGTCCCGCCGCGCACGGTTGATGCATACGTAATTGATTATTCATGTAGACGTATATAAATACAGTAAAGCCGGAAAACTCGAATTTCACATGAAGTAAGTTGATATACTTGACGACAGATACGCAGTATATTTCAAGATGTAACGAGCAACGATCATTTCTGTCGTTGAAATATGACAAATGGAGATATCGAGTCAATTGTATTGTTGTCTTCGAATGTACAGCCATGTATGAAAAAATAAGAAAAAAAAAAAAAAAAATGAAAAACGTCTAGCAGAATAACTTGCAAGTTTCTCGTTTTATTCCGAAGGATTGTTAACGAGGTTCATAAATCTAGTTTTTATTGATTCATTGGCTATTATAGCGCACGGTGCTCGTTTTTCTTCCGTTTTACAAAGATCGGATCGAAAGCGGTTGCACATACAGAATATTATGAAGCTGTATAATAGATCGATAAATTAAATGAAGATAAAGATGACGAAACATTGTCGTAAAACATTGAAATAACGTATACGTGATTTTCTAAATCACTTACCACTTCTGATTTTTCGGCTTCAGTCACGTGGCTACCAAGCTTCAGATTCGATGCGACTCTCATGGCCTCATGAACCGTAAGATTTCCGTGCAATTGATTATCCTGCATAATGTAACAGGATAACTTTCTGAAGGCACTGAGATTCCGCTCGTGGCCGTTCATCGTGATGCTACCATCCGCTCCGGTAGTTCTGAAATAAATTTTTTTATATTTTATAATTCTGCTTTTCATCTCTATCCTCTTCTTCTCATTACATTGGCGATTATAGATTAGATATAAACGAAAAAACATCGTAAATATAAGAAAAACTAAAAAACTACAGCCATTAACTACAGAAAATTAGCTACTTCAACAAAATGACGAAAAACAACAAAAAAATTGCAATCTCTGTCGCGAAATTACGACCTAATCTCAATCACTATAATGAACGACCATAAAGGATGACCAGAATTACCACGATTCACGACAAAAAACTTGCCAGACTAAAATAATGAATTGCAGCAGAGGTGTGAGGTGAAGTATCATCGCGTAGTAGCATTAGGTGAAGGTTAATGAACAGTTATCCGCAATTATATAATACGCAACCAGGTAGTAAGAATTTTGAATTGAACTGTTTTTTTTTTTCTCAAGAATTGACACATCTGTTTCCAATAATTCATGAAACTTAGTTCAATTCTTGTTACGAAAGTATTGATGCACCATAAGTAGCATACTGAAAATTGGTGGCGAACAGTTCATTCACTGTTCTCGTTATTATTGTATTTTATATACCGTGAGTTTTCCTACCGATCGCACGATCCGTGCGCCTATGGGCAGGCAATTGGAATCACGTAATTTTCAAGTGCCCCCCGTATCTCTCTCCGGCCACCACCAACCACAGCGATTATTCGTAGAAATAACCTAATATTCAGGGTGGTGAGGTTGGAGGTGGCCGTGGAGAGATACGGGGATCACTTGGAAATTACGTAATTCGAATTGCCTGCCCATAGTCGCACGGATCGTGCCATCGTTAGTAAAACTCACGGTATGTATAAATTTGAGTTCGGAATGAATATTTTCATTTCAATAAATGTTCAAATACGTATCAGACCGGGAGTGAGGAATATTAGGAAGGTTTTTCTACTGTTGCTCGTTTTTAACTATTTATTAACCGTAATATCGACGCTGACAACGCTGACAGACAATCAATTACTAGGGGTTTCACCTCTGCCGTAATTACTTTATTAGTCATGACATATATGAAAGTGCAAGTATAGTCATCAATACGTCGGAATATCTGGACACGAACAATTTATCACGAAGCAGAATGAGACCTCGTGATATATATTTGTTTTCACTTTGTTTGTTCCCGATTGATATCTGGTATCTCTATTTCTCAACCTAAAGTCGATGCCCTGTGCATTGGTAACAAGTCAACTTTCTGGGGTTCTGTACATCGAATATCTGTATTCCACTTTACTGTGCCGTTGCTGTTTTATTTTCTTTCGAAATGAAATTCGAGACTTTTATACATCGTGTATAATTTCACGTATGTGGATTTTTTTTTTTATTTTTTTATTTATTTACCGTTTAAACTGCGGTTAGAAATGGTCAAGGAAAAACTCGTCGCTATCATTTCCTGGCAAATTTCACTGAGAACGATGACGACTAGGTGAGACAACGAAGAAAAATAAAATCGCCTTGACTCCGATCTGACCCTACGATACGTGTACGTTAATGTATTAATCCGAGCCCGCTTTTTAGAATATTTACTAGCCTGTCTGTCGGTTGTGTTCGGTTATGACTCACAAAATGATGACGATGCGATAGTACTCTCCAAATGAATTAAGAAAAAACGAAAAAAAAAAAAGACCTGCGTAAATTTGCTTCCAGCATAATCAAATCCAGAGGAAAATAATTCCACAGAAGAGACGCAATCAACATTGAAATTTTTAATAAATTTTCAAATTGCGACTTTCTACTCCGACCAGAAATTTGACATCAATAAATATTTGTTACTTGTACCTGTCCCGCGTTGGAAAAGCTTTAAGCATCGCACATTCATCTTCGGAGATGATATTTTTTATTTTTCAGAGTCGAGAGACCAACTGGTAGACAGACCAGATATCTTGCAGGATGCAAATAAAGAGACGAAGATACATTCCTTGCGGGAATGAGTATTTCGTATAAGAAAATTTACGCACGATATTATCGGATTAAAGTACGAGGGTTAAATGTTTTATGAGTATTAATATTTATCGCTATAAATTTCACCTTTAACGAGTTAAAATGTAACCGGTTGGTATGTGTTTTTTCTTTTTTTTTTTTTTAATGGCGTTTATTTGCTCATTTTGCGATGTGGAATATTAAACTCCGTGTTTTCTGACGTCAGACAGACATATAATTGATACAAACACAGCTATAGCAGCGATTTCTGATGTTCTTGATAAACCAGCTCTTGTATAACGTCGAGAATGTTGGGAAAAAAAATTGTTCAAGTAAACAACAATAACCGCAAGGATGTGAAGGTTCACAGCAGACAAATCCAGATTTTATGAAAATCACCGCTATCCACATATGTATCATAGGCAAAAGTGTCGACGACTGTGAATCACCGTGAAGAAAGTGAACGTCGCTCTCGCTTATATATGGCTAATTTCGGTTAAACTTTCTTCAGTTTGATTAACTTTCAAGACCTTCAAGATCACGATCATAGGAAACGATCTTACCAATCTATCATCGCGAAAGTGATGTATAATTTCAGCGAAAATATCGCCTGAAACGATTTAAATTTTCAGATCCTATCTAGAAAGGAGGTATAAATTATTTTTCAGTTTTTTTGTAAATCTGTATGAAATCTGCGATAATTTTTTCTAATAATTATTCGGTATTCAAGTTTTTTTTATCTTCTGCTTATCATTTTATCATAATAATATAATCACCGCTTGATTGGCGTCCCGTGAAGCTAATTAAAAATTTATTAGTTTCTATTCCAGAGTCCTGAAGCCGCACGTCATGTCGGTATGTTATAAATATAACTATTATCGTAAGATTTGAACTTTTATTTCTGAATGAAATAAATAACAGTTCAGCGGGTGAACAAATTGTTTGAATCTATTTCCTACGTCATTGCAGTCTGAACACGATTCACGTCGAACCTTGAGCTGACGAGAGAGAGATAGTTGCAAAATTAACCTGTTAAAAACGTGACCACAGCCGAACGCGTGTCTTATTATTGACAAATAAATATTAGAAGATAAATTCGTAATGCGAACTTTCTACTCGCTACCAATGTCATTTTCCACACTTGATTTATTAATTTTTATTATTTTTTTTTAAGATATCGCACAACTCCTTATGATCTTCAGTTTTTTTTTTTTTTTTTTTTTTTTTCTCCTATACTCATCCGAAAGGCGAAAATTTGCTAAAATTTATACAGACTTGAGAGGATTTAGTACGCGAGAGAAGATTGCCGAGGTTCTTGAAAATAAGATTCAGGTTTTAGCGCATCGTAATTAAAATGAAAATTATTGACCACTATGAAAAAATGCTAAAAATTAATACTACAAATTTTCGAATGCATTTACTCGTATATGAATAGATTTATAAGAGGTATACCGTTGCAATATATTATCTGTTGTGTAAAAATAATCGTTTTTTGAGAACAATCAATCTTTATCGTAATTTCCTGATTTTATCCTTTAAAATAAAAAAAAATGAAATTCTGTTATTCGGAATAATTAAATGGATATAAATTTATTCACTGAATGTTATTTTGACCCCTTTCACTCTACGTTCTCAAACATATGGTAAATAATATCAAATGGTTAATTATTTCAGTGCTGTATTTTATCTAAAAATGAAGGAAAGTAAAAAAAAAAAAAAAACAGAAACAAAAATGAAAACAAAAAAAAAAAAAAAAGGGCAAGATGTATCGTTCCGTCGAAAGGAGGGAATTCAAATTTATTACGATCGTTTTATAGTATAGCAGTTAATTCGACGAATTGACAGGCATCTTCCGCATACTATATGCGTGTGGCAAAACAAAAGAAGGTCCTTGAATGTTCACTGAACCTTATATCCTGTAAAAATAAACGATATGTACGTATATAACTAACCAGAAACAAGAAATCGAGGATATCCACCTACTGTCGAAGAGTGAAAGTTTGACAGCCATTAATTGATATAATAAACCTCCACATATCGTTCTGAGAAAGCAGTTTTCTTTCTTTACATATATACTGATGCCGAAGCAAATGTCTTATCAAGTCCAACAAGTTTTATAATAAGTAATATAAAACCAAGTAACCAGTTTCAGTCCGAAGCAGTAACGTGCTAGATACGTCAATTCCGTCAATCAAGCTGAAGGAAATGCTCTTGGGAATTGAAGGTGTTTAAAAAAAAATCGCTTCGCAATCAATTCTACAGTTTTATCATCACTACGATTCTTCTTTCTTTTTTCTTTTTTCTCGTAAATAACTCATTGACTATTGTGCGATTTATGTTCTATATTGTATAAACTGCAGTCGTAGATGACTGATGATATCCTGATGCTGCGGAACATATGGCAATACTATAGTTTTTTTTTTTTTTTGTTTTTTTTTTTTTGTAATAAAATAATATACGTCGACGAGCGTATTAAGTACCAGATGACATTTTTACGTCTGACTTTAATGTCCTCAATGTTAATATCTCGCAATTTATAACTGTATAATTACAAGTAAATATCCTACAATGGTGGATTTCTTAAACGCAAAATTAAACCCCATTTTTCTAGTATATAAGCTATAAATGACATATGATTAAAATCTGCAACATTACGCTGCAGTATATTACCAGAACATAAGAAATTTTTATACCGACCATAAGTCATATAACGAACAAATTAATGATGATTACTTACATCGATTATATGATCGATGTAAAGAATATAGAAATTGAATTTATAAGATCACGATGATGGATAGTAGATAGTGAACAAGATAGAAACAAATTCAAGGCACTGTAACGAATTAATTATCTGGATATCGGTAGGTACGTAATTATTATAAATAATTGTCGAGATCGCAGCAGTCAATAATCAGGATTTTTTATTTAGGTATAGATACTTAATTGCACGGCGTAGCCATAAGTACATATTGGTTAAAACTATCTATCGCACTTATTGCCGCCTTCTTAAGAGAGAATTTAAATTCGCAAATCTATGTCCCAATTTACCGGTTAAAATAATTCAAAAGTAACATTGCAATATGACGCGACGTAATTTGTCTAGCGTTTCACTACTGAACTAGATTCAAGTTAAGAAAGAAAGTAATAAAAGTTCGTACAAATTGCACCGCGATATAGTCATTGTGGTAATTAAAATATCAACCGTTTGCGTAACTTGGTTTCATGGAAGGGGGTTTCAAATTTATAAATATTTAGGTCAATGCGAAGTTTCGATTAAATTTTTCGATGTATAGTATATGAGAAATTTGGGTTTGGGTCTTGTTCTCATTTTCGAACGAAACTAATGTCCGATAAATACACCTGGACGATCAATGGCCAATGGTCAAATACGTTGGTGGGTCCTCGCTTACATATACCTAGGTATATGTTTTTATTATACGATAGCGGAAACTTACCGCGCCTCTGGCCGAACTATAAAATATATTTACCTGGATTGGGAAAAATTTCCATTGTTTATATTATCGAGGTTCTAAGTAATTACAGGACTGCGGGAAATATATTTGGAAATTTGGTTAAATTATATGAAAGTGTTAATACGTCTTAATACCGATATGCGATATTACAATATTTCACCCATAAGCCGAGCTGACCTTAAAGTCTAATAAGTATTAGACTGGTACAAGATAACATCAATAAATTATGCAACGTATAATATAGAGATATAGTTACAGTTTTATGCAATTATACCACGGAATAACACTTATTTCACGTTCGACTGGCTCGAGCGTTTTTACACTAATTATCGGAAGGCCTTGTCGACTTATTTCTGTAGTTACGCGTCACAGCATCCCTATATGTTTATAGAAATACGTGAAATCTGATCTTTCATCGGAATTAAAATTGGGACGAATGATGCAGGGAATTACAGCAACGAGTAAAGGATAAAATAATTTTAGTATTGCGTTCAATTTCGAATATAAGATGTACAAGAAATTACTGGCTTTTGTATACATCATGCATTCTTTCAGTCTGGCAATAGATTATTTCTTTCTTAACTCGAGGAAATTATTCAAAACCATTTTTTATACTTGATCTGCGGATCGCAGAGCAGGAAAAAACGTTTCGCAAATATTAAGCCACTTGCAGATTGTCGAATAACGAAAATGGGCCGTAGGAATTCAGTTTATTCTTCTAGAAATTAGGAAAGTACTCACCTGTATCCAGTCAGGATGTTTAGTAGTGTAGATTTTCCCGCACCGGAAGGACCCATGATCGCGGTCAATTCTCCGGACCTTAGTCGTCCGCTGACTGATTTTAGTATAACTTTTGGATCTGAAAAAGGATAATTTCAACTCTCGGTTAATTTCAGTGGAAAATAACCCAACGGGATAGACGAAATTGTGCATCTGCCATATTTCGAGAACTATTACGGATAGGGTATTACCATTTTTGAATAATTGAACGATTTTTTGGTTTTTTTTTTTTTTTTGGTAACGATGTAGATCGATTAATCCCACTTATGTTGTATTTAATGATTTAATTATGAGGTAGTACATAATTTGTTGTTGTATCAAGATATAATTGAATGAATTGAAATTGAAGTATAAAATAATAATCGTGACTTCTCATTAACCTCTTGATCAATTCTGACCATATATATTAGTGGTCCTTTAAAATTTTTTAAATCACCCATTAAAGGACCACTTTGATATATAGGTACGAAATTGAATGATGAAATAAGTAGATAAATGAATTCTGATCTTTGAGCGAAACTATACATCATCGCATGTGTGTGTGGTATCAATAGCAAACGTCGAAGGTTCTTCGCTCGCGTTTGATTATCAGAGATCAAAGATCACTGCAAGATGGCAAATTCTCAATACGATAGTCACGACGATCAACACGTATCTACACCGACACTCTCATCGAAATGATAAAAAAA
Organism: Tenthredo scrophulariae; assembly: GCA_963978835.1. Lineage (NCBI taxonomy): Eukaryota > Metazoa > Arthropoda > Insecta > Hymenoptera > Tenthredinidae > Tenthredo > Tenthredo scrophulariae. The sequence goes on along the minus strand of OZ022230.1, from coordinate 6,029,559 downwards.
AAAAAAAGAAAAAAAAAAAAGATGAGTTCACAATACGTGAGCATGCCGTGAAGCAGCTGTGAAGCAAAGTCCACGGACACTGCGATAATAATTACACTTTGGTAACATCGGAGTACATTATATACATAGATATATGTTCCTACGCGTGTCCAGTGGCAGAAAATCGCGATTATAAACCATACAGTAAATGAAATTAGGGATATTATCCTTAGTCTCGCATTTCTCGTATTTATGGATTCATTTAAATTTTGAACTTGTCTAAAGTTATGGTAAACTTTATTCTTCATGAAAGGCATATTATATGTTTTTACATATTTGTGGGAAAAATTTCCTTCATTTGTCAAAATACATTATGAACTGAAATTATTTGTTTTAATATAATATCTATATAGAGGAAGCATCCAGACATGGGTGGATAACGACGATAAGCTCGATTCCATTGTTATAACAAACATCCGTTCTCATCTAGTAAAGTCATTCTGTTCATTGTTCACTGCTGGAATAAATTATTTTTCGAATTGAATAGAACCACCAGATTTAATTCGCGGTTAACGAACAAACAGCGTTGTAGCAAACAGAGGAAACAAAGAAAATAAAATAAAATAAAGAAAAAAGAGAAAATAATAATGATACAAAAAAAAAAAAAATTACAAAAAAAAAAAAAAAAACGAAACATTTGTAAAGAATTGCCAGAATGTTGGCAAATTTTCACTTTCTCATATAAGTCATAATATCTAGATACCTTATATGAAATTCGTAAGTCTTTACTATAACTATAGAGACAGTAAAAATGATTAATTCTTTGAACATTATGAGACGCTGTACAGTTGACTGACCGATGACTGACCCACAAAATTATGCGTATAATGAAAGAAATAAAAAAAAAAAAAAAGACAAGAATTTGAAAACGATACACCGCAGCTGTGTTGAACTTTTCCTTTTTTTGTTTTTTTTTTGTGTCAAATACAATTAACGCTATTCATCTCTGTGATATGTTCTTATCTATTTTTTGTCTTCGAAGTAATGTTATATTTTACAAGTTCAACCGGTGATCTGAACACTTTTTCTTTTATTTCAATACAATAATGAAATTAATTTCTCACATCTATGAATATACGGCTGATTCTAAAAAAAAAAAAAAAAATCGAAATTTAGGTCCTTGTTGATTCCTGTGAAACGGGATCGTAAGTTATAGCAAGTTTTTTTTCTTTTATCACGAATAAAAAATATACGTTCCAAGTAAATACCTACCCTAAAAGTCATTCACTCATTATGTCCCAACCCCCGAATTCAAATAGATTCATAAACTTAATACGAAAAGTTTCTCATAAACTGTTTACTATCTTATTTTTTATTCATATATGATAGCAGCAGCTATATATAAACGTGTATACATATAGTTTTAAATCAGCGAACGGAAGAATCGCAAACTGTATTTTTAAACTCGTCATTAAAAAAGGTATCATTCCCTCACAGTCGTGTAGCATTGGGATTGGAGCATAATTCAAAATTGTATCGAACTCAGCCTTATCGTTTCTAGAAGTTGGCAACATCGATATTGAAAACATACGTCAGGCTGGGCTGTGGATGATGAGATTTTTTATTGAAACTATTTTGAGATGACATTTTTTCAAATCTACATTTTTAACTTTCATTCCCTCGCACCGTGTCATACAAAGGCAAGCGCTTATTTATGGACAATTTATCATTATTTGTAAAATATCGTAAGATTATGTTTGATAAGTGAGCTTACGTTTCCCACACTGATGAAATCATATTTCGTTTCGTCATTTCCTCATGAAAATTGTTGCTTAAACTTAACCCTAACTTTTTGAACTCCAAAAATTCGGGGACCGCTATAATATGTTGGTCTATTAGGATACGTACTATCAAATTTACAAAAAAAAAAAGGCAATAATATTCAAAACAAAAAAGTTCGGACAGATTCATATAGTCATTTTTTTTTTTTTTTTTTTTTTTTTTTTTTTTTTTTTTTTTGAGAATCAGCCATATACATGTCTTTGTTATGTCTTTGTTTTTTTTTTTTTATTTATACACACGTCTATAAATAATGTTAATAAGCGATCGTTTTTTTTCCACTTCATTTTTTTTTTTTTTTTTCTCTACGTATAATTAAAAATAACTATGAGACTTGATGTAATGTATACTTTATCGAAGAAACATAAAACAAAAAGAAAAAAAATTAAGCATATGTGGGTTTTTCTCGATTTGAATGATCAAAAATTTATTTTTCCAGAGACTTTCTGGTTAAACTTCTACGTATGTATATTATAAAAAAAAAAACTCCGACAACGTTCGTGGCGATAAATATTCTATGCCCTCTTCTTATGTAGTTTAGTTGAAATGACCTTTTGAAATTATATTATATTCTCATCGTTTATAGAATCTGTTTTTTTCTCGCGTTTTTTATTCGATTTTATTCTTTCTGTTTTATTTTTTTTTCATTCTCTCGTGCTTTTCTATTGAACTCAAATCTCAATGGAAGCTGTTCAAAGATTCGCATCAATATACGTATAGGTATAACGTCTATATATATAAAAAAAAAAAAAAAAAATCGGCCGAATATTAGTTAAGAGATAATCAAAAGTCAGATATTTTTTGTGGCGTTATAGTGATGAATTGCGAGATAAAAATCAATCTAAAAAATATTAATAATTGTGTCTGAAAAAATATAACTATTGCGTTATTAATATAGAGATCGGATCGAATGATGTTAGGTAGTTAGCAGCTGTCGGTAACCATCTGCACTGGTAAATTTTGAATGAATAAAATGTGATGTGTGAGGGAAAGTGTTAAGGCTGCAAAAAGCCATTAGTTAACGCGATAAGTGATGATTAAATATTCACAATTAGTTTCGCCAGATTATTTCTAAGAGCTGTGACGATTGCTATAATATACTATATCTCACGATGAAATTCAGGATGGCGATTAAAAAAAAAAATTAAATTATATCTGTCTGTTAATAATAACAATCTGACCCAGCGAGCGTGGAAAAAAATAGAGAAAATAATTGTCTAGACGATTATTTTTGTAAATTTTAATTACTCATAGCAAGGTAGGTTGAATTGAACAATTATTTTATAGATTCATACGCTGACCCCGAGCTACGTATCTACTGAATTACGAAACTTTAGTGATTATTAATCCAACCGATTCGTCATAGAGACTGAATTATCGTATGGCTGAGAAACAAATTTGGTTTCAATCCACTCAGGAATAATATATTGTCGTATATTTGTTCAGCAGCGGGTAAAGATGATTAAAAATTGTAAGATTGCCAGAAACGATAGGTACAGTTATCGTTATATACCGTGAGGTTTCGTGAAAAGAGCTGATTCCAAGCGCGCAGGCGCTGATTTATTCGAATATTACGAGGGACGCCAATTTCAGACTTGCCACGAATATCCCTAGAGTCCGTCTGCTATTTCTTTCCGATTGTTGTCAAATACAAATGGCGGAAGACCGTGGCAGGAATAGGTTATGTTTGTTGTGAATCTAACAGACCACAGAACTAGGGATATTACTGAAAAGTTGGTGGAGTTGCTAGCGCGATTCTGCCGACTAACGATATTCGAATAAATCAGCGCCTGCGCGCTTGGAACTAGCTTTTTCCACGGAACCTCACGGTATATGCATTACAATCAATTGCAGATGCTCGATGAAAAGTTCAAATAAAATTGAAGAGCATACTACGAGTCGTAGTAGCAAAAAAAAAAAAATTGAAAATGGAAAAATGTACCTGGTTCAGTTTTTATTTGCACGTGCTTGTGCAGTAATCTTTGAAATATGTTTTTAACAATATTAGCTACATGTGTATGACTCTTGTTGATCATAGGTGAGATTATAATCGAGTGTGTTATGTATATATATTCTTGGCGAAGATTTTGTTATGATAATTATGCAGTGATTATTATAGTTACGAGACGAATGGATAATGAGCTTAGGACTTTGGTGCACGATGGTTAAATCACAGACATATGCTATAATAATTTAATACTCCTATATCTAATCCATACATAAATATATAATTTATATTCTTTCAAAGTATTATTCACAGCAGCGAGTAATCGTTAATTACACCATGTATGCGCCTAATTAGGGATTCATTTTGCAATCGTTTTGCAAACCGTGATTAATATCAGATCTTTGGTGTGAATGAAAAAAGTGACAAGCTTTAGTCGGTGAGGAAAAAGAAGAGAAAAATTTTGAACAGATGTTTAAATCGCGAATAATGATAAACGTGTGATTATAAAAAATCCAGATTAAAAAACAAAACAAAAAAAAAAACGAAAGATTGAATCCGATCCAAGTTTCTCATTTCTTAGTCGGATTATAACTAAAGATATTTAGTTTGGTAGAACCAATCATATTTTTTATTAGTTTATCCACTGCGAAACTCTTGTCGAATAAAAAAGTCAATTCGAGAGTATATGCCGATTTTTTCAATGATGATAAATGGATAAAATTGAATGTATGTGTACAGAATGGTGTCCCAGACACCTTTTCATCCATGATGGTTTATATTTTACTCGTCCTTTCGATAACTGCTAATAAAATGTGGTCTTTTGCAATAAATTATCCTTGCGGTTTCTCGGATGATTATACAATATATTAGAGTTATGTATTTATATATAAATTGAAAAAAAAAAAAGCCATGACATCACCATTGCAAACTGCACTATGCACATTTAAATAAAATTAGAGTTCGGACTTTAACCCGATGCTCTGAAATATAATCATCGACGATTCCTCGAAATATATCGTTGAAAAATTTTTGGTTATTTAAACACGTTTCGCGTTTCCCACTCTCAGTCAATACAAAACATTTGTGTCAATTTGCCACAAGATTCTGAACATATAATATGTCAAATGTTAACATAAAGTATTATGTCATTATTTCAACACAAAAGCAAGATTCAAATCACTGCAGTATCTATTCGATCCAAAGTTCGTGGAATTTCGACATTTTTCTGCTTCAAGTCGAATTGACATTTTTTATTATTTTTTTTCACATCTTCAATCTATTCCACAGATAACTGTAGTCCTTATAGAAGATAGATTGAAGTGTACGTTGATGAATTGAATTTAAAACGTGACATAGATAATGTGTTAAATTTTGTGCAAATATATGTTTACTTCAGAGTTTAATAGAAAAGAAAAAACAAAAATCATGTAACACACGTTAAATTGATGCGGTTGAATTGACATTAGAATGTGTAGTTAAATATTTGACACATAAATTTCGACTAACGATTATTATTATTATTAGTTAGTTTTTTTCTAACACTTTAACAGAAATTTTTCCAACAGCGTAGTTATCATTTTTAATGAGAATTGCAATGATTTTATATAAGATTTTATTTCGAATTTGAAATACGATGACGAGCTCCAAAGTTTTTGGAAAATCAGTGTTACGACCGAGACTCTTGGGAATGTTTAAAAAATGATATCTGAATATATTAGTCATTTTTATTAATATTATTTTTTTTTCTTTCTCTCGTACGGAAAAATCGCGAATGTGTTGTCCAGTTGGTTGAATCCACCTGAATGATTAATGATCGAGATATGCCAGTACAAGCCTTGATATTTGCGAAGATAAAAAAGGAGAGAAAAAAGAAAAAATACAATTAGGAACGAGGAAGAAGGAAGAGATAATAAGCGACAGTTTATCAAACTAATAATCGTACCTGGGATTTTTTTTGAAACACTTAACTAGTAAAATAATTCCATTCAGATTTAGTTTCTCAGAATTTAGAGGAAGGAAAAATTTCTAATCGTGTTATTAGGCTTGTTATTTACCAAGTTAACGACATCAAAATCAATACATATATTATTATTATACAAATATGGCTGGTGGGAGGCGTTGGATATGTAGATAAACTATATAGACGTATGTATTGAAAGGGGACCTTAGATGTTGAATATTGACGCATTTACTACAACCTCGCAACCAGCGAGATGATACAGCGCTTATTATACGAGATATGAAAATTGACGGGAAATGGGAAACATAAAGCTGCACAGATTTTTAAAGAACTTGTTCTCCGGTAAGGAAATCCAAGGTAAGATTATTGAAAAAAGTTTTTCTCTGTCCTTGGGGACAGTCTATATCACCGAGACCCACGTCATTGCGGGATAATCAAGATTATGTACCGACTGCTGAAAATAAGGATAAAAGAATGGAGAAAAAGAAGGAAACTCGAAAATATAAGGTATAATGGAAATTTTTTTATTTTTTTCTCACTAGCATATTTGACCCTCGAACTGACGTCTGCATGACTGATGCCATTGTTCATCTGCCTCAGTTCCTTCTGAATTTATTTCTGCTATTATTACGGCCGTAAAAATCACGCGAATTCAGTAAAATTAAAAACACTCCGCGAAAATAAATTAGAGAATATTTTTTGAATTCCATTACATCAGATATTTAAAAATTTTTAAATACAGGTACTCCGATCGCTCTTGTCGTTATTTCGGAGTCGAAGAATTGATACTTTATCATCAATATCACTTGTTCGATCTGAGGCGATGATGTCTATGTGGAGTAGGTACTCGTGTACCTAGATCATTTAATTTGTCATTGAACGTTGTATCGATTTGAAAAGTTCAGATCTTCCGGATTTTTATAATTTTTTTTTACCCATTTGGGGGATTTTCATCTGTAACAAACCCCCTCGAAATTGGATTGAAACGCGAAGGGGACACTGACGTGTTCGTTGATTCGTAAATGGCAATATTTCTTGAGTCAGTGGATATTCCAAGATATAGATAGGACGCATAGAGACAAAGCATCGCGTTATTTGCGTCAAACTTTTATATCTTGTCAAATAATTGATAGCTATTGCGAGTAAATTTACCCACACAAAGTAAGATTATACTACGACATTACAGAGATAAGTTGCATTACATACTAGCCACAGCTGGCAGCTTATGTACTGTCACATTCTACACACAGAACAGCGTTCGTTGTGTCCCTGACTGCACCGCCTCGAACTCCAATGCGAAAGAACAAAGAGATATAAATTTATAAAGATGAAAAACGGTCGTAAATTAACGGAGCTAGAGCGTGGGCGAAGAGAGAGGGAGAGAGAAAGAGAAGATCTAGTTTTATGAATCCATCAAAGTAATTGAGAAAATTGAAGATATAGAAGACGAGTAGAAAATTTTGAAAAATATTTAATGAAAATTGGGAACCGAGTTTCCGGCTTTTTGAGTTCGGTATTTCATAATACCTGAAAACATGAATTACACTACACGTTGATCAATTTTCTTCCACTCACAATTTTCCACGTCTATTGTGGAGCCCGTAATCTCCAAGCCCTGAAAACCATTACTTTTCTGTATCTTCGCCTCTCTGCAGGCAGTAAGATTATACTAACCAAACGACGTGCATATATGTCAGCTTTCTAATCCTCACAAGCGACTCGCTTACCCCTAATGGCAAACCATGGAATTCAATAATCGCGTAGGACGTATGGCTGGAGTTAGAATTTTTTTCAGTCATTAGCAGTTTTACTTCTCTTCGTTCGAAATGACAGTTTTTTTTTTTTTTTTTTACAAACTAAGCGAAACTAGTGTCGTAGAAAAAAAAAAAAGTAAATAACATCAAACTAATTTTAATTAATTCTCATAATCGTCGTCAAAGCTTTAATGTACGCAGATAACGCTGTCGAGACTTAGAATAGTGAAAAGAACTTCAGTCAACATATGACGACACATTAATTTGCGTATCTTGTGATCAATTCTTTCACGATCTTATTCGCGGTTCCCGTCACGTCTAGATCGCGACAAAGAATATCAAATTATTTATATTGGATTTTAAAAGGACGGTTGAGCCTCTCGTACGAAGTCGGGGCATCAATCAACGCGCGCTTATATCAATTATTCAATTATCTTATAGGTAACGAAAATGAATGAATAAAATGATCCGTTACACACATCATTCGTCATTTTTACCCAAGTTTCGTTATTCTTCTTCGTGCTTGTCTTCCTAGAAAGAAGTCGACAAAATTTAAATAATATTTATAACATGTGCGATAAGGCGCTCGTCGGAAAGCACAGGTTTAATCTCAGCCGCGCATACCTACGTACGATAAAACCTAGACCAGAGTATGCGGTTACAGTAGCCCACTTTCACTTCGTGGTCAATGTCATCCTGTCAAACTCGTTTCCAACATCGCTACGTCATATTAAAACGTATGAATTCGAGAGTCTTTACAGAATAGAGAGCAGTATCTTATTTATTTTATTTTTTCCCGAGAAAACGAAGCATCCCATTAAGTTCGGTCTTTCATTCTCAGTGCAAATATCTGTTCCGCGCACACATCGCGTTCGAGCCAAAACCGCGAAATAACATATCGAAAATCGCAGGGATACGCAGAGGTGTAGGTCGGTACCAAGAACCAAGAAATCTCCGGTTTTTCCACTCCGTGAATGTCACGATCGCTATAGCTGATTATCCCGTGTCTAATCTGGCGAATGTTCGTTCTTAAATCGGGTAACAAGGTACCGTTGATTAACCGCGTATAAAACCTGATCTCCGATCTCTGGGCGGTCTCAAAAGTTCCTAAGTAAATTTTACCACCGTTACCAATCTGGGACGTAATTATTTTTCGAAGTAATAAACAAGACTTGGGCAGGGACAAATAATTTCTGTTCTTGCATTCGGGACACGCATGATTGCACCAGACCCTACACTACCTTTTTTTCATTTTCTTGCGCCACGGTATGTCAGAGGAATTATTCATAGAGGGTCAAGTTCGTCCGTGAAATGGGCAATATGTACAATTTTATTGTCGTGTGAAAAATGAACGTGTACCTATTTTCTACTCGAATGCAGAAAAAGACAAAAAAAAAAAAAATGGTACTTACTACTTCTTCGTCCTTCGCGGACTGTGTAAGTAAGGTCAGTGAACGCCAGATCGACAGGTGGCCTCTTTGGAAGATGGGTTATAGTCTTTGGCTGTGCTGGTACGATCTGAAGACGTACCGACCCTTTCCTCGGCTGTAGTAATATGCCGTTAGAGTCATCGTCCCTGGAGCTGTTCCCTTCGATCTTCATTGTGATTTTGTAATTTTAATTTCTTTTTTGGCGTTTTGAAGTCACGATTTAAGAACTTGATTAAGTTTCAATGAACAGCGAATTGAAACTTTCGTAATTCTGTCCCAAGTTCCTTTGATTATTTCGTCACAGTTTCAGCAATGGTCTCCTTGCTCTGCAGTTTCACCGCCTGAAAACGATAGATTTCTAATTAGAGAAAAAGGAGGATAAAAAAAAAAAAAAAAACATCTACCCAGTTTTTTTAATTCATCGATAAATTCAACTTCCGAGTAACTTTTTCTTTGGATTATTGAAAATCGGTGAATCCGAAAATTAAAAATCACGATTGAAGGATATTCTTACATTATGGATACGCCAGCCAAAGTAGAAAGTTGAAATTTTGATATTGGCGAATTTTCCAGTTAAAAATCCAACGGTTTAACACAAAACTCAACCACTCTTCGTCATTGCAGTATAATACTGTGTGATTTACATACAAAATGAAAAAAAAAAAAGTAGTAATTATTTTTCTTTGATTAATCAAAATTCTAACTTATCGCAGTCTTTTATATTTCTTTAATATAGAAATGAGTAAGAATCAACGAAAACTGTCGTTATATATATGTATAAATATATATGGCAATTAAAGGCACTACGCGACTATATCACTAAACTTTATACTGTTACGCGTATAATATATACTGGAGGCCTTTATCGAGCCTCCTCACTCAAGCACGTCTCGAACAAGACTGACCGTCCAGTGGTGGACAGTCGACTTGTTTCTTGTAGTCGTGGTTGGAAATCGCCGGCGTAATGAAGTCGCCGTTAATCAGCTACGGCGAGATACGGACGCCTCCGTTTTTTCTTGTTTTTTTTTATATCTATATAGATACCTGCGCACAGCTGAGAAACCCGATTGATAATCACTTATTACCGATTTATTTATAGACGTTATTACTCATACCGGGGCTTAATGGCCGGATGAGAAAACGACGTGTTCCTTTCGTCCAAATATTTTGGAAAAAAAAAAAAAAAAATGTATTTATTTACTCTGCTGTTCAGAAGTTGATATAAAATGAAGTAAAAATGAGAAAACAACAAGTCGAGATCAGAGGTTCTCTGGTCGATCATGTATGAGCTACTTATCAAAAAAATGTCTGATGATGAAATTGTAACGTCCGGAAATGTTTTTTTTTTTTTTTCGTAACAAAAACGTCCCTGGTTGCTCGCAATTTGATCATTTTCAAATATACATAGAGTCCGGATGGGACAGAGATACGAGTGAAAGAGCGAAGAGAAAGGACAAAAATATGGGGGTTAATTATTTCACTTCTGATAACGCGACGAGGTCGGAATATAATCGATGTATTATTCTGACTAATTGCTCGATATTGTGAAATTGGCAATACAATAATAAAAAAAGGCCCAAAGTCCGCTTTACTACGTCCAAGTCGTCCGTGATAATTTATTTATTTTTCATGATTAAATATATGTACAACGTCATGATGCCTTGAGAATCTAATTTTTCTCTCTCATAGGATCACGCATTATTTGGTCAAAAACAAATTTCATATGGCCACTTTGACTGCATCGATAATGGTATTTGAAAAATCTTTGGAAACGCTGTCAAGGTGTACGACAACCGCTCCTATACATCGCATAGTTGTGTTGTAAGGCAATTGTTTACCTAAATTCTATGGCAAATCCAGCCTGCGTAGGTACTAGGTACACACATACGTGCGGCAAAATGAGTCACTGGATTTCACATCGCTAATGCGTGGGCACATATCAGTATTCGATTAACAAGAGTACTTGTATGTTCCGTTTGCCTCTACTCCGATAAAAGCGATTTTTCGATTATCTTCATCGAGAAACTGACTTTTTCAACACGCTGTGCGCAAAGCTCGATTTTGCATAAAATTCCATGCGATACACGTGCGAAAGATGATTCTCGACTCGTGTGATTCCTTGTTTCGCTCGGGCGAAAAACTTCGCACTCGTGCGAGAATCGACACTTTATCGCACTAGTATCGAAAACTACTATTTTCTATCTTCTATCAAATATAATCCACGAGAAAATAATTTCAGATAAAATTCGATAAAATTCGATTGAGAAATGATTTTTTTTTTTTTCAAATCACTGCTACGTTTTGGAGAAATATTCTATCGAGTCAGTTTTCCCGTACAGGTGATTACTTGTATTTTGAGTTTTAATCCGAAATTATTTGAGATTTAATAAACTCAGGAATAAATAAATTACGTCTACCGAAGAAAAAGTGGTTGTCGGAGGCCACAGGTCGTATATTGTTCATCGAAACTTTTTTAAATTTGGAAAAAATATTATAGAATGATGTCATTTCTGGGTAAACCGATAATATATAGAGATAAAATTGGTCTGCCATGGTCGTGAGCAGGTAAAAAATTCACTTCTCAAGGTAACAGAAAAAAAAAAGGAACAAAAAAACGAGTAGCTTGAAATCCCAAATTTTTGTACCTGAAAATGAGATTCCTCAAATATCATTCGTCTATGAATTCTCAGAAGTTTCGATGAACGATGCGACCTCTACCGTACGAAACCACTTTTTACACTAAGCAATAAAATCAATGTAACGCGATCGAGCTGATAAAAGTCACTCTGTGGTCAGTTTTAATTACATATTTTGACCGCCTCTGGTACAAAGTCTTGAGACAAAAAGCTTTACCTGCAAATGAAATATAAAATTTTTCGTAATAACGTTGTAATATTATTTAAGACGCGTGACGCGTGTTAAATCCGCGGATTCGATCGGATAATAAACGTCGATCTGTGAATCGATTTATACGTATTACCTATGACGTAGATCGTTTATCCCGTTTTTAGCGGTCTGATGCTGAGAGCTGTAGGCGACACTGACATTAATAAAACCGCGATTCATTGAAAAAAAAATTATCAATCCACATCTGGATTATCTAATATATTATTATGCGATTTATAAATCGCGAATGAATTAACTGGAGAAGTTTTGACGTTGAGAAGAAGGGAAGCGGAAACGGAAACAGAAAAATTGGCCTTTTTATTTGATTATTTATTGATTCTTTTCGATCAGCAGGAAGATAGCGAGTCTGAGGTTGAATTTTAAAAATAACTTAACAATTTATGTGCCCGACGAAACGGAAGAATGCGGTCTTCTAATTTCCGTATAGGTTTTAGCTGCATGCGTAATTAAGTGATGATTAAATACAGAGAAACATATAGTCTTGTTATCTTTCAACCGAGGAGCCCATGCGGCCTAGCGTGCATATTCGTGATTATCGAGTTTAAATAATATACATAAGTCGGATTTAAAGTTCACTCGACCCATTTTCTCAGCGATTTTTAAACGATGGACGCAATGACGTCATCGTGCGGTTACAACGGGTCAAAGGTTCTTGGCCGTTGGAAAAATCGGGGCTGTTCATCCGCCATAACGCTCATACTATTTACCATGTCATCATACAGCGTATTGAAGACTTACGACTTTGGATGCCACCTCTAATAAACATTTTATCTTTAAAGAACAAACGGATTTTTGAAATCTAGGACAGAACCCCCGCAATTTGGAATTCTGTGATTCAAGGTGTGAAACTAATTTTGGTAATTTTTTTCCTCGGTTCAATTCGGCAACCGGAATAATTATTTGTAGCTTTTGCGATCTCGCTATCTTGAAACCGAATGGAGGAAAAAATTCAACAATTTTAACTGAGAATTTGGATACCCACAAGTTTTTTTGTTTGTTCATATTACCTTGTAAAAATGAGAAAATGATGTAATTTTGTCAAAAACAAAATTAGGTCAAAAAAATAAATTGTTTTTTTATTTTGTTTGGTAGGCTGCCTTCACGATTCCAAAAAATCGATAAAACTTAGTCTGTAGATTAATTATTGTTCAGCGTCGTACGTTATGATGTGCGGTAAGCCGATTCACAGAACTTTCGTCGATCATTTCATAGTACGATTAACAAAATAGATTGAATTATATATAGTATATTTATTTGTAAAATTTTGAAGAAACTGGTTCTGAAATTTTGTTCTAAAATTTTTGCCGGTAAGATTCCGCCAATCGAATGTAAAAGTATTGTCGCATACTTTCGATGACTAATTTAGGTAAAATTTCAACGTATATTTATCAGTCATTTCTCATCAAAATTACTATGAGAGCTAGGACTAACAAAATATAATTTCGACCTCGAAGACTAGTGGAATTCTTTCCGCTGTACAATTTTACCTCATCCATTAAGTCGCAAATAATTATCATACAAATCTGTTCCCGCATATATTATTTGATCAATATAATCATATGAGCTACTGAAAATTACTTGATATATACGTACACACATCTGTTAGATGAAAACAGAATTAAAACGAGCTTGATTCGGAGCGATCGGTAACCAGTCTCGATCGAAATGATCAATCAAATTTTTTGCAGATTGTCTTTGGCGGAATACTCTTGTTCACATGAGAGGAGAATAAAAAGGAAAAGAAGGACATGAATCTTAGTAGTATTGAACAAAAAACCAATCAGTTTCACCTCTTCGACACACCTGTACACCCAAGTGTAAAAAATGACTATTGCCATTACTTAATGGCATGAAAAATGAATTGAATTGAATTGCAGAAAAGAATTTAAGTACGTGACGAGATGATGTGGCATTTGAAATGTGCACGTATTACATCGGCGTGAGGCAACTGCGGCTAACAATACGTGTGCAGGATATGGAGAAGGGGGTATATATCTGTACATGAAGGTATTGACCAACAATCAGCCTGCTGATGATAATTTGGTTGATTGAGTCGTTCTTATGGACAGCTGGAGGAGTCTTTAGGATGTATCGACGATATGCAAACTTTCATATTTTTCATATCTAGGATAGTAGTAAAGGGAACGTTTGAAAGATTGTGTGAAAAATTGAACAGAGTATCTATGGACTGAACTCAAATATGTGATGCGAAATAAGTTACGAAATCTTAGGTCCAAAAAGTGATTGACGCGATTTGTGAAGTAACTTGAATATCTACGTTCTCTTGACCTAAAAATTTTACCCAACTACTTACCGTACGAAATATCGAACATGCTGTTCACACGGTTCACAAAATTAATGGGGTTCCATTTTTCCACAGAAGAAATTTTCTTCCGAGGGACTTCCGGGATGATGTCACTGATAGAAGCCAAAAGCCCTGTTTTTGTATTTGTTTTTTTTTTTTTTGTATCAATTTCACGGAATGTTATATAGTGACGGTAAAACTAACCGTTGATCAGTAATATAAACACATTTCGATAAAATTTTGAAAAAAATCGAGTTATCGGTATATTTCTATTCATAAATTAATCACCTAGGTAGATCGCATGTATCGAGAAATAAATCAAACGTCAGAAGTATAATTGACGGTATTTTTATTCATAAATTTCGAAATTTTTGTATCAATCTTTGACGATACTCGTTCTACACTGTCTACCTAATGATTATTATACAGAAATTTGACATGAAGATTTCAAGAATGTTTAATTAATTGAATTTCAAATAAGAAAGTCTAAACCTTGATTACTTGGTATTTTATTTTTGTACAAGTTAAGACGTACGTTACCGCATATCACTGTCTAATTATCCTCAACGCTTTATAGTATCGCTGAGAATTTTAGTACCCAAAAGTATAATAGACATAAAAGCGTTGTAATAAAAGATGAAGAAATTTTTGTGCATAAAAAGATGATGGCTTGATCTGTATATGATAAATGTCGGTGTAATCAATTATACGTGAATCATGATTCAATTTACACACGTTTATTATATACGTAATACGACTTGTGTAACTAACCTAAGACAACTTGTTTTGTCGGCGATGGCCAAGGTGTAATAACCGTTTTCAATAGGTACCCATTATACCTACTCAAGCTTACGTCAAACGTGTATAATAATCAATCGAAGTTGAAAGTAGAAATTGAATTTTCCATTGACAGTAAATTTGTCAGTTTATGGTTTACGCGCGTCTTTTGTAGGAATCTTATCATGGGTTATGATCCTGTTGGAAATTTGAGAATATTACCATTTCCCACACTCGTTAGGCAGGTATATTACCTTGAGTTAGGTCTATATAACCGATGAAGAAGTTGACGTAATAAAACGAGTATCAGACTTTTTCAGTTTAATATCTGATGAAACTTATTTACTCTGAGTAATAAATGATTACCATACAGACACATAAATCCATATGGACACAGATTCAGGTTTAAAGAATTTTAATGAGAAAAATATGCCATGTGGATATGTCGGATAAATGTTTTTCAATTTAATATAATATTGTTATATCGATGCTATGTTATTCGCGTATGATTGAAAACCGTAATAAACAAGGAAAGAAAAGAAGTGATAATAATCCTGAGGCTGAAATCTTCGAACTTTCGTATTATGTATTTAGAACAGATGATTGATACACGTTGAGTGTCTAAAGTTGTATTATAGTCACTCTCATGTAGGATCAAAAATATAGGATATATTTGAAATAAATTTATCGCATCAACGTCATAGCTGGTCGTAAATTTTTCAGTAAAAGCAATATAAAATTGGGAATAATGATAGAAAAAAAAAAACAAAAAAAAATTTCAAAATATGTCACATTATATGTATACGCTTATATTATACCGTGAGGTTCGTAGAACGAGCTGGTTCCAAGCGCGCAGGCGCTGATTTATTCGAATATCATTAGTCGGCAGAATCGCGCTAGCAACTCCATCAACTCTTCAGTAATATCCCTAGTCCTATCGCCTGCTAGATTCACAACAAAAAATAACATATTCCTGCCACGGTGTGCCGCCATTTTTATTTGACAACAATCGGAAAGAAGTAGCAGACGGACTCTAGGGATATTCGCGGCAAGTCCGAAATTGGCAGCCCTTGTAATATTCGGATAAATCAGCGCCTGCGCGCTTAGAACCAGCTCTTGCCACGTAACCTCACGGTATATGCAATATTTAATACCGTGGAGATATTCGAAACTTGTTCCCACTCGCAGTTATTCTCTTTTGGATATTATTTTGCAAGAACGTTCTATTTCCTGGCTTATTAACAATGGAGAAACTGACTATTGCTCATTCCCTTCTCTACCCAAGTAAAGAGGTTTCTTACTACAATCTACTAGACAGTGCAGTCCACTGTACTGTCATTTCACAGATCGTAACGGTAAGATAGGCGAAAAAAATGCCTCTCTAAAATCGGAGACTGTATTGTATCTACCGTACTGAGATTGAAGACACATAACCAAAATTATGAAATTTTCAACGCGGACCGTTGAAGGAATTGAAAATTGTTAAACTTCGTGAAAAAAATTGAAGATCGTTAAAAGCGATGATGAAATCATCACCGACACAATTACCCACGGCATTGCAAATACGAACATATATATAGCAAATACGTACTGAATTAGAAGCACCGAACGGTGAAAGATCCAAATATGAATATCACCGAATCACAATTTTCTACAAAGGGTAATTTCCCGGATGACTATATAGCCGATTTCAAAAACTTTGAAAAGAGAGACAAATCCCGAATGCTAAAGATCGATATTTGAAATTGACACACGTATTCATTCAGTGTTTAGGAAATCGGGCTGTATTGATCGTATCGACACCCAATATAAGTGTGGTCAAATTAATTATATACTTTTTGGAAAGAAAAAAAAAAGAAACAGTTTCAAAATCCTATCAATTATTTATGACGTCGTGAAGTTATCGATCGAAGTAGATAAAATGGGTTTTGGTAAAAAGGCCTAGATTAGAGCGAATTATTTTTTGTCTTCACATCCTTAGAAATGGACCAAAATTCTCGAATCTTTGGGCTTCTCGGGGTCTGGAATTTCGGAATTTTGATCTTCTAAACTGAAAAGTTTTTGAAAATTCGGAATGGTCTAAAACGAATTCGGAATATTTACGGCTCGGAAGTTTTAAAATTCGTAACTCGACCCCCGTAGTTTGCTGTTTTCTTTATTGTTGTTCGGTCTGATCACTGTTATATTCGCGATTTGATACGCAATTAGTATTGCTCTCGCGTTAATATTACAATAGGTTTCGTACCACTGTACTGACGTCAACTAGATACAAACTATCGATACGTCACGATTTCTTATAAAAAAAAAAGAAAAAAAGAAAAATAATCGCGTGCCTCGAATCACGTAAGCAATATAAAATAACCCGTACGATACTCAGATTTAAGAACTTTGGAAAAGAAATTAATAATCGATAATAAAATTGCTGAAATTTTTTGTATCACATATCCCGGAATAAAATTACTTCTTATTTATGTATTCACATGGTATTGACGTCCTTGTTAATTGCATGTCAGGTAATGTTTATATATGCAAGTATCGATCGACCTTAAACACGAATTGCAAAATCCTCGGAAGTACAGACATGTGCGTTGAAACTATATACATGATCAAGTAACCGCTCTTTATTTTCTACATATGCATATTGTATCAGCTATCAATTTTATAACGTCAATCAATGACTATAGTTAACGTGCGTCACTCCGACTCTTAGTTTCTCATCAAGTATGCGTGCACATAACTTTAGCTGCCTACGTACACCGATTTTATTCAATCGCATGAATGGAAATTTTCATTTTTTTTTTTTTTCATCAACCAATCAATAAAACTTTCTTATTGTATTCTGATGGTCGTAGGGCCTAATCATCGACGCCTAAAAGTTTACGGATGCAAAAGAAAAAAAGATAAAAAAAAAAAGAAGAAAAAAATGGATAGTGAAATTTCTCGACTCGGAAAAGTGTTCACTTTCTTTCACGATAGAGTCTAGACTTATGGTAGTTCGAGCTGCAATATATAATGTAGAGAAATAATTACATACTTCGATATGGTGCTGCATAATTTTGAACATGCATCAATACAGTTGATTGTATATGTGACCTATGCACGGCGAAAGTTTTTTTTTTTATATATATATATATATATATACACAGTATGTATGTATGTATATACCAACGTTAGTATTTTATCGTATATTATAATATAATTACACACGAAGTGGTTTATGTTAATTAATTTATCGATTAATATTTTTGCTACGTATTTGATACGTGTGCGTCCGTATATATGAATTCATGAATTTATAATTTGCATATAGCATATAGCTATGGAATATAATTGTTTATGTATGATGCTGGGTGGATCTGATCGAAGAATCGATTCTTTGTAAATAATTTCGCAATAAAGTGTATAATTACTTACTTACCTACCTACATGTAAAAAGCGTTTAATTGAAGTTTGAACTCACCGTACAAACAACCCTGACACATGAAAGTCTTTGTCAAGAGACGAGGAGCAGAGTTTATCTTAACCAAATATTATAGTTTTAGTGTCAATGATCTCAAGAATGGATGGCCTTGTTTCTAAAGTCCAATAAACACGATATAATTTACCCATAATTCCGGAGTTACGTATTAGAATCATAACAGTCTTGCCTAACAAGTCTCTCCTTCTTATTCAGGATTCTCAATGAATTATTTCACGGTATAATTCGACTTGAAGTAAAACAGTAGCGATATTGATGAGATCGAGAGATTGTTATTAATTTTTAATAATCATAATAAATTTAGCACAGCTACGCGGTATGATCGGTTTCCTTGCTTGTGGCTTTGTTGTATAAACCATCCGCATATGTTATATTAAGAATTGTGGATTATATCTCCGAAATGTGAGTGTAGAATTACATTCGCGAATGAGTAATTATAGAATGAAAATTTTCCGACCTCGCGAGCGTGAAGGAAATCGACTTTATTCGAACTTGGAATTTCGCTAATAACGAAAGAGTGTCATATATGATCGCGGTTAGTTTAAATAACCGTATATACAACTTTCGATTTGACGTTAATTAATATGCTTAAAACCTATTTTACTCATTTTTATTTTTATACTTTTTATCGCATATAACACGCGACTGTATCTCACGCGACAGACGCAAAGATCTACCACAGAAGGACGCTGATTTTCAAACGTAAATTTCACAACTGCAGTGGTTATAGCTATACCTAAGGTTCTTAGGAGGCAGGCATATGTGTTTTGAAATATTGAGTAGAAATTTAGGTTACGTAAAAATAGCAACTACAAGGTACACAATGAATAGTATACCCAGTTGCAAATTACCGTAGACACATAAACACAGGAGTTAGTGTCAATGTTCTGTAGCTCAACGACCCACGCATGAAAAATATGATTTATGGTATTATTCCATGTCCAGTTTCACGTCCGCTAATATGCCGCAGGCATTTTGTAGAAAATTCAATATTTTGCATGACAGTAAATTCCGCGAGGAAATAAGAAGAAAAAAAAAAAAAAAAAATGTATAATGATAATTGGGGACTGCTACTGCGCTTGGTAGAAAAATATACGTCAGAGGATTTTAGTGCACAATCAAAGCGTGCATCGAAGAAATTGACATATGGTTAAATTTGGGTATTTGATAATAGTTTGTCGATTTAAATGTCGTATATCCAAGACTGTTTAAAGGGAATTACGAAATTAGCAACGTCTGAGTCTCCGGAGACATTAAGTCGATTGCACCATTTATTTCCATCGCTTTTCTTCATTTAGTTTTTTTTTTTTCTTCTTCTTCTTTAATCGGTGTTTGTTTTTTTTTATCTTTTTTTTTCCATTCATTTTGAGGTCAACGGTATATTGCGAGGCTCGTGTCCGTCTCCCTCTTCACAATGCATCATCCGAGTCGGGGAAAGAGATGACTATACAGAGACCTTTGAGATGAAACTAAATAAACTACTTATATCGCGAACGAAATAGCTACGAATTGAGATTTCGTACAATTGGGTCCGTAACCTTGTATCAGCTAGCGTATTTCGTCCGACGAAATCTCGTATTCAATTTTATAGATCGTGTTATTTGGCTATTGACACGCTGTCCGCATATTAGCAGCGACCCAATGATCTGAAATCGATTTCAGCTCACCGAGCGATATCGATCGAACATTTTTCCAGAGCATGTTCATATTTTCTGTCGTTTCATTATCGATCAAAAAAAGAAAAAAAAAAAAAATTCTATAGTAGCCCATTTCTCACTTGCGAATCTTTTTTTCTTCCCACGGATGAATTTCAGCGCTAATGACTATATTACACTGGAATATGAATTGAATTGAGAGAGCTTAAGCAACTAAACAAGCTTCAATCAAATAGGTGTTACATTTAGCGTATTAAAATCGTATCTGCTAAATTTAGAACTGTTTAATTAGCGAAATTCTACACCTTGGATATCGCTAAATATAACTGCAGTAGGTAATATACCTACTCAAGTCTTTCTGCAGCTAGAAATGGCATAATTTGAAACAGGATTTTGATGTGAAAAAAGTAAAAAATAAAAAATATTTTCAAAGTAATAATTTTATAAAACAATTAGGTACGCCCATTTATCCGACTCATTTTCATCATCAATCGCAATAGCTTATAGAAATCTATACGTACATGTATGTATATGATATACTGTAAGATTGATCTTTTTTTAATTCGGAGTGAAGGTCGATTGTCAATTACAAATATCAAAGTCCGTATGTATACAGTATAATATATAAGAGTATAATATGAAATGTTGACCACAGCTTAGCAAGCGATAACTGTTTCTTTACTGGAAATATTTAACAAGTTTATAATATCTGAGGCGGTACGTCTACGTAATTATTTAAACTTTACCTATACGTCATTCGGTTTTCCCTCGTCTCTGAGCTATATGAAGATTTTTTTTTTTTTTTTTTTTTACCAGGCAATATTTTATCTCGTTAACTGTACCCGCAAAAAGGATCAGCGTATAGTCTGATCACATTTCATACGTAAGTTCTTTTCTTTTTCATAAAATTAATTTTTTCACTGGAAACACAGGCTGATGTAAATTTGGACAATTCTTGAAAAATATAAGAATAATCTTAATTATAAATGAGCGAATTAATCAAACTATGAGATTTTTCATATTGAGGAACTACTGACCTCCTAGCCAGAATATGAGTAGCGAAATATTTTCTGATTCGCGGAATTAATTCCGATATAAAAAATTGAGCGAAAAAAAAGGTATGAAATTAAAGTAAGGAGGCGGATAATCAAAATTGATATATTACAGCTGTAATATTTGGTTGGCGAGTTGTTCCAGCCTCTCTTATTTTCTTGGTAAACATATTCAAATGAAATTCTGTGAGTTTATTTATTATTATTTTTTTTTTTACATCGACCGCGTGTCGTTACACCCGGAAGAGTAGAACTCAAAGATCACCAGCGTGCTTAACTATGAACCTTGGCTCGTGAATGATAGTTGAAACGATAAAATCGGATAAATAAGCAAAAAAAATAAATAATAATAATAATCGAAAAAGGAAGTAAAAAAAAAAAAAATATGAACTATAATGTTAGATAATGTCAATCGCCATGGTGGTCTTCGGAGTGTCAAAACCCGTCGTGAACGGAATGAATAGTAAAACGACCGTGACAACGTCGCAATATGAAATTAGGAAAAAAAAGAAATAAAAACAGCTGGCAAAAAGTTCTCTCTTGATTATAGGTGATACTTAAATTTCAACTTATTATACAAATCGGCACCATAAGCAATATAGATGATTTGCAAATAAATGACACATGGGGCACTCCAGGTCAACTTGGGCAAGGTCTGATTTTTGTTTCATTTTTTTTTCTTCATTTTTTTCTTTAATGTTTTTCTACCCTCATAAAAATTATTGTGATATTGGTTTTTATCAAAAATCTTATCGAACACCTACTGTGTTCGGAATTGAGTTTTATATTAAATTCTGAAGGTACGGTTACGCAGAAAATACGCTATTCACATGTATCATGATATCAGTGCAGGAAATAGTTGAAAAATCTGATAGCGTCAAATGAAGGATGTGCGAATAAGGAAAAGGGAAATAGCGTGACCGTAAGCAATGGAAGCCAGTAATTCTGGGATAAAAAATAAAAGCGAAATCGTACAGCATTGCATCCTGCATGATGTATAACTAAACATAATTATAATCTGATGAGGATAAATGGGCAAGATATTTATAACCCAACGTCGATATGAACCAGGATTAAATCAAAGTGTCCGACACGAGGTTGGAAGGAAAATGTTAGGAATAAATATAATTGAGGAAAATTCTAAAAGAAAAAAGTCTGAACTGATAGCGGGATAACGAATCTGAAAAAGTTTGGAAACTAGGAAAGAGTTCTAAACCTTTGAAATATTAATTGAGACGATGAATCGATCGAATTGCATCAGATAGTGAAGAAGCACCGATTAGCAGATAATTGTATTAGGAGAAATAAAAGAAAATGCGGTATAGATCGGTTATAGAAGCGGTAATTACTCTGAAAAATATTCTTGAAAATTGAGGATATAAATTGACATAGTGCGATGATGTGCCTGCCAATGATCTCAATTTTTGAACAATACGTATTTGTGTGCAGGATGATTATTACCGTTCTTTGACAATACAGCGGTACAACGAGATCGAATATTCGTCGACGTTGATTATTCGACGAAAAAATGACACAGGTGACGAGAGTAGAGGGAAATAAATTCTGACGATGAGTTATATCGTTGATTTTTCACTCGCGTGTTTCGAAGATGATTTTCTTCTTCTTCTTCTTTTTCTCCTTTGTCTTGTGAAGATTCAATACGTAACTTGCCTCATCTATTATATTATTCATTATTAATCATAGGAATTATCTAATCACGTTGTCATATCACGTTCATATATGAATATGATGAACCGATGTGAGTTTTACTCAGTGGCGTAGCTAGCATCCGGGTGGCACCCGGTGCGGATATCGAATGTGTCACCCCAAGCGGTAATTTCATTTTATGGAATTTTTGTGAGTTTTTATTTTCTTTTGCGGTTGGGTGTCACCCCCAAACGGGTGGCACCCGGTGCGAGCCGCCCCCCACCGCCCCCCCCTAACTACGCCACTGGTGTTACTGCCAGATAAATTTATATGAATCTGAAAGATATTCTAATTGAATAAAACTCAGGCCTCAGAAAACAGGAAATAATTCATTTTCCACCCAACTCGTGCCGGGACATTATGCAGATATGAAGTTCATGCGAATCAGTGGTGTTTAATAATAACTTTATCCTTATGATATGATATTTAAATTTACCAACCTACGGGAAACAACCGGAACACCTGGCATATTTATTTGGATATATGTATATATGGGGCATCCCATGTCAACTCGACCAACGATTTTCCCTCACCATTTTCGATTCGTTTCACGATTTTTTTATACGGTTTTCCGATCTCGAAAAAGCGTTCTTAAATTTTGTCAGATTCTTGCCGTCCGCCGTTAATTTTTCATGATTGATCAAATCTATCAAAAAATTGGCATTTTTTTTAAATCTCCGTAAATTATCGAAAATATTATTTTTCATTCCGATCATTTCGACACCGACCCATGATGGGACGATTTTGTTTCCATTTTTTTCAGCACTTTGAAAATCTTGAGGAAACAAAACACCATGTTTCAACGTTCCGAAAATTCTAAAAATATTACCAAAAATTCTATGTTCAATTCTGAATCTTTTGACGCGAGACCCACGATGACGCATGACCACCTTCTAGGCGTTGTACCCCTTTCTAGGTGTTTGTAAAAAGATTCAGAATTGAACACCGAATTTCCGGTAATTTTTTTCTGAATTTTCGGAACGTTGAAACGTGGTGTTTTGTTTTTTTCAAGATTTTTAAAGTGCTGAAAAAAAAAGAAAAAAAAAATGTCCCATCGCGGGTCGGTATCCAAATGATCCGAATGAAAAATAAGATTGTTGAGAATTTTTGGATTTTTAAAAAATGTCAATTTTTAGATAGGATTGATCGATCGCGAAAAATTAACTGTGAAAGATAAAAGTCTGAAAAAATTCAGAAAAGCTTTTTTGAGATCGGAAAATCGTATAGAAAATCGTGGAGCGAATCAAAAATGGTGAAGGAAAATCATTGTTCGAGTTGACATGGATGGCCTCATATGTACATATACACATATATCCTTAATTTGTCGCTATCAGATTTTTCAACCACTTTATTAAATATACTATAGGCGTAAGTCGGAAAAAAAAAATCTAGCCTGTCCATCTTGGGTCAAGGGCCAAAAATAATAATACGTCTGTATACTGAGTTTCGATATAAAAACCGAGGAGAAATCAATTCTAATAGCTCGTATATTATTGCAATGTAATTACATATTTGCATGCAAAAACGATATTAAAAACACCGAAGAAAAAGAAAGATTAAAAGAAAAAAATATGCGCAGCCGTACATGGATGAGGCTTCGAATTAATAGAAGAAAATAATTTTTATTCGAAAGTAGATTTATGACGCTTCTGAATTCTTTTTATTTCCTTATTTTATTTTATTTTTCAATCGACTGATGTGACAATTTATTTTCTCAGGGGAATATTTGTAATACGTTACATGTATAGTACCTACACCGTGTCGAAGATGCGAGTGATTATAAATAAATACTACGGATATGATATCTTCAAGGGTCAAGACTAAATTAGTAGTTTTCGTATCAAGGGCGTGAAGGCGATTTTCATTTTATTTTATTTTATTTTATTTTGTTCTACTCTCGACGAAATTCCATACGTTTATTCCAATATCGCGGATTTTTCATTTCCGAGGAACTCAATATCGTAAACAATTTGAAAAAAAAAATTCCGGTTTCCCCATCACCAAATTAGCAATGAATATATTTTAGATTTGAAATATACCGATCAAACACTGTGCTGCCTATGCGACGTGGATAAATATTCATCTATTATATACCGTCTGACTGATGAATACTTTTTTTTTTTTATAATCCAAAAAAATTTCTGTAATTGACATACAAAATCCACTACGGTACGTCGACGTTTCATAGGTAATAATTAATCAGAAAATAAACGAGTAAAAAAGATCAAATTGAGGACATCATATTAAAATTAATGCCTGGCTAATTGTCTTTGATTTTTATTTTTTTTTTGTTCTTCTTTTGTTTTTTTTTGTTCAACACTTGTGAGACAAAATAACTATTTTATGCATAGCCACACCTTCTGGGGTAATTTCAAGAGTGTCAAATTTACCAGACGTAAAACAACGGTAATGTTGACCTCAGTCCATGTGCCTGTATACCTTCCAAGATAATTCGCATCATTTATTTTTTTTTACCCGGAAAAATATTTCATACAACCCACTCCCGACGTTTACAACCAAAGCTACATAATTTCTGAATTTAACAAGGTGCAAAATTTTAATTAGAAGTGGCGGCAACTTTTTTCGGCGAACCGTTAATAAATAACTTCCAAGTCAGTCCGAGTTTATCCAGCATGGCATTGACCTCGAAGATGTAGTCCATCTTAGGGAACCGTTTTTTGTTCGCGAAAAAAAAAATAACCGAAGGTTAGACCACGCCGTAATATTAAGCTTAACAAAATTTTAATTGCAAAGCGGTATTTTTTTTTCTGAAGGGGGACGTCGAATGAACAAATTGCCGAGCAAATTGCATATCTTAGTTTGATAGTTTTGAGCCCGGGAAGACGAGAAATTTTTTTTTGAAACTTGGTGGTACGTTTAATTAAATGTAATTATTCGTAGGTAAATAATTGACCGCAAAATCGGTATCCCTAATATTTTCACTATTTTTGAATGGAATATTAATTGAAGCATCATATTTGTCAGTGATTCCAAAGCCCTAAATGTTTTTCAGTGGTCCCCGGATTATCTTATCAGACCTGACTCGTCTTATCAGAGAAACGGGAAATAATTCTCCTGGTCAAGGTCTAATGCGATTATAAAAAATTGGATACTAGTGGTGATAGGTGGGACCCTGACTAACATTTTTCATATAGGAACCCATGGTCGGAAAGTCGACGTTACTTCGATCAGAGGGGTCGAAAGTTTCCTCAAACACCTGTAAGGCTTTCCGCAGACACGGTGAATCGTCGAGGTTTTAGAAATAATCTGAGTGTAATTCAACTATTTACAACAGAAAAAATTCAAAGGAGTAAAAAATAACCGACAGTGATTCAAACATCACAGAAAATCAATCTTTTCGTCGTTTAAGGGTAGGGTCTACCAGATTTTTACCAGCCTGCCTATTTTCTCGAATTTCTCCGAAACGGGGCAATCAATCGAATTGTCCTTTTCGGCAGCCGATGTTTGACGAGTAATGAGTTCGAACTGGTACGCTTGATCGGATAAAATCGGGATTTTATTTTATTTTTATTTTTGATCGAAAAGTGTGGGCGTGCGATTTATTTCGACTTGTGTCAAAGCCTACACATCAGAAATGCCATCATCCCTTAATTATAAATTTTCCCGTTTAAATGACAAGGAAAAATATTTTTGTTCCGTTTAAATGGGCACTCCTTAGTCAGATAATTTTTGTTTCCAATTCTGCACGATATGATTTTCTAGGGAATGAAATTCTCTACAAAATTTCTTCGAGAATGAAGGCAATAATTCTGCAGAAAATAAATTCTGAACCCCTTTAACTCCTTCGTTATTCATTTTATAGTTTGTATTCTGGAATAGCGGTTCCCCTGTTTAATTTGCTTTTTTTATTTAGATATCTACCTGTTATATACGCATTTCGAATACTTGAACGTTCGATTTTTATTTCATACCATGAATTTCCAGCCGCTGAATAATTATATAAATTTCATACGCGAACTGCGTTCATCGTATATTATTTATTGTTAGGATGAAAAAGAAAAGAAAAAACATAATGCGCATATAAAATCAGTATCTTCTAGATTGGTTCGTTATTAAGACGATCCAAAATCCGGTACAGTATATATATATTATACACATATATTTTCAACATTTTTGTCTTTTTTCTTTTTTTTTTCACAACTTGTTGTTTACAATTGCCTTTAAGTTTGACATTATCTTAACAAACCAGAAACGGAGGAGTTCTAAAAATTATTGCAAAAAATGAAAAAAAATTGGCTATATTATTGGTATATAAATTATATCTATAACGCATCGCGCGATTCATTGCAAAGTTTTATGAACAACTATATGAATAGAATAATTGGCCACTTCTAACTTGTCAGATAAATTTTTGGACATTATGATCTAGTCGCGTTAAACCTGTACTTATACTGCATTTTATTTCTTTTTATTCTATCTTATAGCCTAAAAGTGTCGTAAAATTTATAAGAAGGTCAAAACCTAGAAAATTCTCGTACTTAAAATCAGTTGCGTAAAAAAAAAGAAAATGAAAGGAACAATTTAAAAATTCTGATTTACATTTTTTCTTTTTTTCTTTTAGTAATTGGTGTTGTCTATGGATTCAAGCGATTGGATTATATAGAAATCCTCGAAGTATTCTAAGGATCTTATTACACGCGGTCCGGAATTAACGGTTTTTCGAATCACTGTGTATAAGACGTGAAGGAAAGAAAAAAGAGAAAGAGAGAGAAGAGCCGAAAGAAGTGTGTAGCCTAGATTACTAGTAACATACAAGCTTGAAAGTATGTCGCGTTATTATAATAAATAATAATGTATCGTTAGCTCGTTTATCGCGCGAACACACGTGTTGGCATATGCCGCAGCGTTCCTTGCGATAGATAGATGGACATAATAATCACGATGATATATAATACGTAAAGCGATACGTATAAGTTTAATCATTATTGTTTCGTGTTACTCGTTGAAATCATCATGAGATTAAAAACAAAAAAAGAGAAAAAAAAAAAAAAACAATATATAAAACACACAGGCGTAGATTATTCCGAATAAATATAATAATCATTTTATTTCGCATTTTTAATTGTAATTACATTTGTAAAAATATTATCGAACCATTAATGGGCTTGATAGAATCGGTCTAGACCAAAAAAGAGTATAAGAATTTTTATTACGAATCAAATATTTCCATTTAGTATTCAATCAACAAACCGATTTAGCCGAAACTAACGTAAGACGATATATTTAAGCAAAAAGTAGAAAAGTAAGGATTGAATATAATCGCGAGCAAATACACGGGTCTACAATTAAATTGTGTTTTTACTATTAACGTGATAACGTTTAACTATTAACGATAACGATTATAGCTCAGGGTTGCTGTTATTATTTTTCGAACAAAGTGGGGGGGTATCTCGTATCTGCATACCCAGTAACTATATAGAATAAAAGAAAGTCTGTATGGCCTCGAGTAAATATTTACCGTAATAATATAAAACATCGAGCGAGAATCTCGCTTATAGGTATACGTTTATTACTTGCCAGAGAGATTCGCCAGAACACACGTATACTCGTGGCGTACAGTCACTTTATAAATACGTCAGCGATACAAATTCACACATACAGGTATAACTTTGAGATACGATAATATCGATGTATGTATGCGTACCTATGTATACATATATATGTATGTACACTCGAGTATATTTCTTCGTTTATTTAGTTATAGAAAGAAAAAAAAGTTCGACGTATTCTGATATCACAAAAATGTGGAAATCTCTAAATTTCGAAAATAATAATACATGTAGAATTGTTCGAATGCAAAGATAAATGGTAATTGTATTACTTGCCGAAATGAAGGGGTATATCTGCTTCTGGATTATTTATCGCGCACTGACAACTATCGTGTATTAGATATGTTAAAGATGAGCCGCGCTTCGTCGTAGCTTTCTCAAATAGTAAAAGCTGTACGTAGATACGTGTATAATAACGTTTGATATTTATTTTACGTTGATTTAGTATCAGTTGTGGAAGTTTAATGAGATCATTTATTGTAATTATACAACAATATATACCTACATACTACGTAGATATAAAATAAACTGTAATGATCTTTGATTAATAAAATCGTTATCAAAACTTTATCTATCCTTTGTTATCAGAGAATTGTATTATTCTCTTGTGTCGAACACAAACATGGTGAAGTTAAACACGGTTTATCTACCACTAATTATTTCGCTATACATATGATATACCAGCGTTAATATCAGCTCAGGAAACACATATTTCGCATCTTTCATACTTCGACTAACATAAGCACGTACCTAACCTCGCTGGCAATACATACTGACAAAAGTATGAACTGAGAACATGGCGTTTAGGCCTACCAATCATTAGTTTTATTCGTAGACGGTAGGTGTCGGCTAGTTATAGCAACGCGCCTCATTGTAGGCAACTCAATTCACTGTGGTGTGTGTGATATTTGCAGAGCGGGAAAATACCTATAAAGATGTTATTTGAATATTTACTGTTTGTATTTTTTGTATATCTTTATTATTTGTTTTTATATAAAATTACATTAGATGAAAAATGGTACATATTTATTTGGTAATATGCTCTAGTGTACATATTTCTTTCTAAAATCGGAATTTCACGTTTGTTTTTCTTTCCCCCCTTTTTTAACATAGCATATTATAGATATAGGTATAACGTATAATAATATAACAAGATCTGAGCACGGCGCATATCCTGTTCTAATAATCATTTCTATATACCTACAGAATAATAAAACGTTGAATAAAATATATATATATATGTATATATATATATACTATATATAGGTAAATACATGTATAGATATATATTTATTATATATTCATGTACATATAATATATATATATATATATACCTATATTTGTGTGTGACGCGTTTTTAAAGTACGGTTTGACAATTATAAATTCATGTACAAAACGTTTTGGTTGGTGGAATATTATCACGAAATCGTGTAACATCAACCAACGTTTACGCGATTCATTTTATATTTTATTGACGTGATATTTTTCAAGCATATAATAATATTATTTTATATCTATATATATACCTATAATATATATAATGTATACATGTACTGTGAGTTTTCTTAGCGGCGGAACGATCCGTGCGCCTATGGGCAGGCAATTGGAATGACATAATTTTCAGGTGACGACTGTATCTCTCTACCCCCCCCCCCCCCCACCCCCCCCCCCCCCCCACCCCCCCCCCCCCCCGCGGAACCGCAACGATTGTTTGTGAAAATATCCTAAATATCAGGTTACTTTCACAAATAATCATTGAGGTTGGGGGTAGCTATGGAGAGATACAGTTGTCACTCGAAAATTATGTAATTCCAATTGCCTGCCCATAGGCGCACGGATCGTTCCTCCGTTAGGAAAGCTCATGGTATATAGTATATATATATATGTATGGTATATCATTTTATATACAGATACAGAATCATTCATTAAGAAAAACGTTACTTGCAATACGGACCTGATTTTTATATTCCGTAAGCATTTTTCTTTACTTTTTTTTCTATTTCTCTCATACACATATAATATATCACGATGAGAAAAACGCGAGACCGTCTCAATTTGAAGGAAAAAAAAAAAAAAAAGAAACCATGAACAAGTAAAAGAAAAAAGAAGAAGCTATGTCTTTTTATATTATTAATATTATTAATATTATCAATATTGTTATTATTATTATTATTATTATTCCTTTATTTTTTTTTTTTCTAGTGCATGGAAAAAATAATTAGTCTAACTAATATAATATATGCAGATGAAAAAATTTAGAAGAAGAATGTAGAAGTGTTGAAAAGGTTTTTTATCTTCACGTTTCAAGAGTAAATCGCGGCCTTTATGAATTCATTGCCGAATTATTAATAATAACAAATCCAATACCTCGAAGGAGCGTAAAATTACTTTTTCAAGATCATTTATTCGCATCCAATTACAAAAGGCATGTAGGTATAGTCGCGCGTTACTTTTGAATACGCTTATGAGTTTTCTCGTTATAGGCACTACCTACACAAATACATAAACAATAATGCGAGTCTAAAAATATGGAAAATCTATGTAGCTACGTTGTTACCATAATTATTAAAGTAATAATATTTATCATTATTATTTTCTTAATAATATAGTTATAACTTTTTACATTACTCTCGCTAATGATTACAAATCCTATAATGTTAAGTCTCATTAGAACGCTATCGCATGGCACCTATAGCGTAGCAATATTAGACAGTTGCCAATTTTTACAGGGTGACTTAAAAATATATCGATGATTATTCATTCATTATATATATTTTTTTTTTCGTTTTTTCTTTGCACAATATTTTGCGGTTTGTTTTCATCGTCTTTAATCGAATCTTTTTCTCTCACATATATAAGCGTGCGTTTTCTCCAGGGTCCTAAGAGGGCGTGGCTTAAATCGGCTGAGACTCCACCTCCTCCTATTCAAATTTGTAATTGTCAGTATAACAATTCTCACTCATCGTTAGCTACTATTAGTTAATATCAAGTATGAATAGAAGGAGGCGGAGTCTCAGCCGATTTGAGCCACACCCTCTCAGGAGTCCGGAAAAAACTCACCCTGTATATATGTATACATATTGTTTAAATTACCGCCGTTAGGATTCCATACGTAATAACGAACATAAATGATCATCACCTCGCAATTCTTATAGGCCATTAACAAAACAGAATTTGAATGGGTAAGATAAAAACTAAACAAAACATTAGGTGCTCCGCTTTGCCCCAAATCTAAATTATAGTTTATCTTTTTCTTACTGATATTAATATTAATCATTATACATATACGCATACATACGTATACATACAATAACTAGAAAATAATTGTCGGAGCTGAATACTGAGCTGCTTTGTCACCGAAGACAAAACTAACAAAAACTATAGAATGCATATTAGGGTGGTCGTTGAAGAAAAAAAAATACGGGCCGCCTCCCAAATCAACTCCTAAAATAAAAATCTGAAAAAATGACAGGATTAGTTTTGACTTATTTGAAGTCAAATTGGGGGGCAGCCCGGAAAATTTATTTTATATCCCAACTCAACGACGACCCTAATGTATATTATATACTATATGGTATAACTGTGTGTCTATACATATTTATAAGTATATTATCATTTATCATATTAATTTATACCATCAAGTGGTACGAATATTGTTATTAAAAAGTGTGTATAGGTATATACCTATTTACTCCGTATAAATTCGCCAATATTTGAAAAATGAATATAACAACTTTAAGATAGTATACGTAATAAATACATATAATATATTGAAAGATAAAAAAAAAAACTAAAAACGAACAATGATTCTCATTAAAAAATTAACCATAATCAATTGAACTAAACAATTTTCAATGAATAATACATTTTCTGGATTACCATATATAGCTGACTGAGATCTATACCATAATTATAACGAAAATTAATTAAATAACTGAACACGGCTACAGCTAGCTAGGCCTCGCATATAATTATTAAAATCTTGTGACTAATCGTATAATTAGTCTTATCTATTTATTTGAAGTTTCTGCTGCTTTAAGCTTTTATCATTGAAACCTTTTATAATTATTAATAATTAACTAGCACAAAGCGAACGCTCAACTGGCAGCCACGATTGATTGGTCAAGTGCGAAATTTTATACAGAAATTTTTTACTCGGTATTATTACTATTATTATTATTATTGTTATTATTATTATTATTCCAGTTTTTTAATAATGTATATAATATACATATATGCGCATGTGTATGGTATATGTATGTATAGTTTATCGATATTTGCGATATGAATTACATTTGTTTGTTTGTGTATAATAATTTGTTTGTTTTTTTTTTTGTTTTTTTTTTTTTTCATACATAAAATACGAAAATACGCGACCGTGAGATGTAAACGATTTTATTTTCTCCTAAGTAATCGCGTATCGGTGATTTTGTTTGATTGAATTTAATTTAATTTTAATTTTATTTTATTTCATCTCTTTAGTTGTTACATGATTTTTTTATCTTTTTTTTTCTGTCTTTTTGTATCATTTTTTTTCCTTCACTTCTCTTTTTTCGACCTTTATCTACTCGTAAATATATAGTATATTCCACTCGGGCACAGTAGGGCAGAAAATTAACCTTCTAGATTTTGGATGATCCAGTTTTCATACATATGGAGGGAAATATAATATTAAACGGACCTAAATCCCTGGCGAGTTATTTCGGCTATTAGATATAGATTATAAGTATTACTAATATAATAATAATAATATTCGATAATATTATTATCTAACTATCTAAAATCGATGATCTATGGAATTATTTTAAAATACTTCTTACTTATTTATTTAGTAAATTTTTTTCTTTAATTTTTTTTTTTTTTTTTACATTTTGTAACGCGAACTTTACCCCACACGGTCACCTAATGTTATTGGAATAAACAAATTATAACTTGTTCTCTTCAATTGCAGCAGAATTGAACTATACCTACAGATTTTCAACAATCAAATTGCCCACTAAAGTCTCGAGTCAGCGCAGAAATTCTTATTAGTTCTAATTCTTTTCTTTCCGTTTTCTTTTCTTTTTTTTTCTACTTCTTTTTTCACTATTCAAACATTTCTATATCATTGTTCCCGTATATAATAGTCTTAATCCAAGTCACACACGATTCAATTAATTCGTGCTGTTCAGTTTCGTATTACCGTATAACACTGTAACGTATAATGCAAAAATGTGATCCGTCAATTCTCGTAGAGTATACGAAGCGGGAAATTTTTAATAATTGAGTAAAAAAATTCTATCATCTAAAATGTTTAGCGGTAAAATTTGAAATTTTAAAAGATGATTAGTTTAATAATTTTCGATCGATACACACGCTTTATTATTATGTATACACCAGGCAGTGACATAAACGGAGTAGTACCTATACACTGCATTTATTTCATTATAAATGCAGAATATGATTACGGTTTTTTTGTTTTTTTTTTTAAATACTTAATAATTCACCAAGTTTTATCATTTCTTTTTTTTTTCTTTTTTTTTTTTTTCTTACCGATTAAAATTTCATTAATTATCGCAAAGAGGGAATTTCGGTACCCTTCATCCCTTGTTAGTACATACCTACTAAAACAAATTATTTTATATACCTGGTTAGAAAAGAAATCTCACCAACACCATATTTTCATTATTTTTATTTCAACGTTCAGCAGGTTTTAATTAATCCCGATAATACCCTAAGTCCTTATCCTTCAATCACGCCGAAGAAAATAATAATTATAGTCACTCAATTCAATTTCGTGCGAATTAATAAAAAATTCACGAAAAAAAAACAAAAAAAAAATCGTTCGATTATAGAGTTTTCGCTTCGTGGATTTGAATTGACGTTGGTATACTGTGTGAATGAACTGCTGAAATGAATATAAATTGCGCATGAAGAAAAAAAAAAAAAACAATAAAAAATAATAAAAGGGATAAAGAAAACATTTGAACGAAATATTGTTCGCGAAGTATTGGTGTATGGAAAGATTCGACTGATTGCGATATTAATATAATTATTGTCAAAAAAAAAAAAAAAAGTAATAAAAAAAAAAATTTGAAATTTTTTTTTTTTAACGTAGAGATCTAAGTTTCAACCTGAGCACAAAATAAGCGATAATTCTAAGGCCGATTAGAAATCCTATCAACGCAACAGCGTCAATCCAATAAACAGCATGCTGCATGGACATTTCTTCCAAAAATTTTTTCGGACTTTTAAAATGACAGTAGTCTACTGAGCATGTTAATTTCGCACGATTATTACCGTAAACGGATATCATTGCTCCCTCGAATCCATAACGGATATAACTTACGTATGATAAAAACTTTAAGTAACTTGGT
Source organism: Tenthredo scrophulariae (assembly GCA_963978835.1). NCBI lineage: Eukaryota > Metazoa > Arthropoda > Insecta > Hymenoptera > Tenthredinidae > Tenthredo > Tenthredo scrophulariae. The sequence continues at coordinate 5,994,842 of OZ022230.1, read as the reverse complement.
ATAGCGTCAAAATTGACAAAGAATCCAGAGAATAGTACGATTGGTACTGAAGTAACTGGCCCGATGAATACGCCACTCTGAAAATGAAAGACAAAGTTAAAGAATATGGAAATTAGCGAAGAAAATAAAGAAGAAGCAATTTCAAGCTATGATATTTCGATGAAGTAACAAGGGTAGTCCGTATTGAGGGCTTGTGTATTTTAAATGGGAAAATCCACCCTTTTGGTGGCAGGGGTTCTCAGTTGAGATGAAAATCCGAAAAACTTAGGGAATCGTTTTTGAATTATTTGGAATCGATTTGCGGGGCGCCTGCTAAAATATTCGTTTTAGCCCTAAATAAGGAGCACCCTAATAAATATTCATTCGTGGTGATTCGTATATAAGTAAATGAATATAGAAATGTGTAATATGCACAAACGAGACTCACCTCCACACTCATTGCTGCACCGATTAATAATCCGATTGATTGAGAGACTAACGATGTAAGAATACAAATGGTGAGGTACATCAGAAATCTCTCTGTATCCAACGGTTGTGAGGTCATGAAGTATACTATCATTACGTAAGCTATTGAATAAAGAATCTAGAAAAAAAAAAACAAGAATTAATAAGTAACATGTAATTCAAAGAATTACCAGTCAGACAGACTATCGACGAGGTGATGTATAATGTCTGTAATTATTCGTTAAAAACTTAGTTCTGAAGAAAAACGAAGTGGAAAAATTACGGGAATTCAAATTTTCGAATACATTATTGAAGATACTCACTTGAAAAGGTAAATCCGCCAGTGATCTCGCAAAGTAAAACGCCTTGAGCGAGTACCAATAGTTTAGATGCTCTCTAACAAACACAGCCATTTCTATAGGGACTGAAATATGAATGAAAGTTGTTATTGAATATGAAAATTTTGGTGATAGTTATGTGTAAAATATGCTTTATACTCACACGTGAGAATAGTGGGCATCATAGCAGTAAACATGAGAAACATAACTGTGAAGAAAACGCATCCTGCATTGCTAGTAACCTTAGAAGCCTCGTTACCAATATCATAGTAAATAGCACCGATCAGAAAGCCCACTATTATGTGTGAAATCAGCCTTACTCTTGTTAAAGTCTAAAACAATAAGAATGAAAGAGTTAGTTATGGTAAATTGGCGTTGTCGTACAAATGAGTCAAGTTCAAAGACTCATGCTTTGAACCCAGAGCAACAAGACTGAAATAAACCGCGTTAAATGCACCCGAGTCAGGGTCTTGAATTACGATTATGATGGAACAAACATTCTAACGATCGTTTAATTGCCTCAATCTCCATTCAGGCCAGTTATGAATTACGTCTCAATTATCGACCTTCTCAGAACTGGAATATGACTGTTACTATAAGACATTGTCGATTCTGATCTAACAATTGCGAAATTTAAACAGAACAGATCAATATTTTAGTAAATGATTCAGAAACTTTGAATCTCATAATGTCAAACCAAAAATTTATGAATAGAAAATTATTTGTTTTTTTTATTGGTGTGTTGAATTCTGGATTTAGTCTGTTAGATAGAGATTGAGTGAGTATTGTAACAAACCATGTCTCTCATCTGCGACAAAAATGTTCTTTTCAATAAAATCCAAAACTGGATCCATCCGTTTGTTGGAAAGCCAACTTTCTGCTCTATGCTTTCTGCACTGTCCAGCAGCGAGGTGGTGCAAGATACAGGTACGTTTATCACAGTCCCAAGTGACCCGGGTGTTTTTGCCACACCGTTTGGAATCAGGGCTGAAGCTTCTGGCTTCGTTTGATCTTGGGGTGGCGATTTTTTTGCTATATCATTCGAAACAGTTTGAGCAGCTGCCAGAGCCGCCTGATGATGCTGGTAGTTGTTACACTTCCCATTATTCACAGCCATTACTAATTTATGAACACATTCACCGTGCTCACCGCAAGCTACTTCCATTACTGTAGTTGGTCGTACATGAAAGGAAAAGAGAAGAAATAATGTCAGAGCTTTTCAGAGATGGATAAAACACTTTGGATGATAAAATTTCTCGGAGTTGAGTGCGAGGGATTAAAAAAGTATAGAAACAGAGCTGAATCAATGTTTTCACAGTATTTTTCATCACCTTAAAAATCCGTGTAATTAATCGAAACACTAATACGAAATGTGTGAAAAGTAGTATGTTGTCAGTGAAAAATTTACAGTTTCATTTTCTCGTAGAAATGTTCAAACTGAAAAAGATATAGTCATTTCTAAACCAAATCCTGTAAGCATTGGATCTTTTCATCGGACGGATCTTACATCTTTCTGTTGATCTCTTTTCCGGCTACCAGAAACCCGAAAGTCATTTTGGATAATAACCAATAGAGTTAAGGTGATTAAAAGTGATAATAAGACAAACGTGTATGGGTAGGTTTATTTCACGCTCATTTTACGCCCGCAATTATTTTTATCGAGATAGGGTACATCTACCCTGTAATCAAATTTTTGTACCCCTATTAGGTAGGGTCGAGTAAATAATCCAGTATTCATAGCTGGATTGTGTATTCTGTGTGCAGTAGAAGTTTATTTCCACGTATAAAACTACCTTCTTCCCTCCGAGAACGGTCTTAAAAATTTAGCTTACCGTAATCCGCAGGATTGTGGTAACTCGGACAGTCTAGACCCATGGAGGACAGGAAAGGGACTAATCCTCCAACGTTTCCTTGGTATACACACTGCCCCTCAGCCAGAAGGTACAAGTTATCGAACATTTCAAACAGCCTTGCACTCGGCTGATGAATAGTGCAGATTATCGTTCTTCCTGTGATGAAAATAGTTTTTTAACTATTCATCTCACAAGTTCAATGAAAAATGTAAATTAGTAAAAATATTCCCTCACCTCCTCTACTGAGAGATTTTAGTAAACTGAGACACTGAAAGCACGATGAACTATCTAGCCCGGAAGTTGGTTCGTCAAAAAACATCACAGGTGGATTGTTCACAAGTTCCAAAGCTATTGACAGTCTTTTTCGTTGACCTCCGCTGAGGCTGTGGGTCTGGGTGTTACTGGCATCACTGAGACCAAGAGTCTCGATGATTTCTGCGATCTGTGAGAAAATCGATCGGGTTTATCTCACGGATACACAAATCGTAGCAGTGACTAAATAGGGTGAATTATTATGATCGTTTCCGCGCGAACTTACCACGACTTTTTTCGATACTGCACTGATGTCCTTTCCCAATTTCAAGTTAGCCGAGACTGTCATAGCCTCGTAAACCGTGAGATGTGGAAGTAGTCGATCATCCTGCATGATGTAGCATGACATTTTTCTAAACCGTCGAAGATTTCTGTCCTTTCCATTTATCAGCACCGAACCGCTAAGATGTGAGGTTCTAAAATTGCAAAAATAATCTCTTAACCTTCTTTCAAACATTTGTACGTTTTGTCTAAACAGACGAAGTACTGGATTATCGATAGCGATAAGATATCTGAAGCTAAATATACATGTGCCACATACATCCACTTCACTTCTATTTTGTTTTTTATTCTATGGTTTGAAATAGCACCGCAAGACCTTGGTAAGTGGAAATTTTCACTCGTGTCCAGTTTAAAATAGAATGCCGCGAAAATTTTCCTACATGCTATTCAGCTAGAGGTGAAGAAGCTGGTGAGAAAGAGAGGTGGATTTTTCTGTGAATATTTTTCCTCATTTTTCATCATAAACAAAAGTACAAGGTTTATAATATTTTTTGTGTGTGCGCCTTTTACCGCATTTAGGACTCACTTGTATCCGGCAAGGACGTTCATCAAAGTACTTTTTCCTGCGCCGGAGGGTCCCATAATTGCGGTCAACTCTCCGGATCGGAATTTCCCGTTTACACATTTTAAAATAGTCTTGTATCCTGGAAGAGAAGAGAAAATCACGATAATATTATAAACGAGACAAGGATCCAGGGCGGAGGTATAAAATTCTTATTAAAATTCCTAAAAGTGTTAAAAATCGTCGAAATATATTCGTTCGAATCCATTTCGGAAAAAATAATTGAAAAAAAAAAACTATAAGAAAAAATGAGAGAAATAAAACGAAGAATTCGTAGACTTCGTATAAGGAGTAATAATCGAGTTAGTTTGACTCTGACGAGCTGAATCTCTCGACCGACACCAGGCGGTAGGATAGGTTGGCCGTTTTACAGGTCAGTGTCCGAGCCAGAAGTGAATTTTTTGTTTAGTTGTGAAATCTAACTCCTGCATATACACAGAACACATACTGTTCTATCACCTGAGCCAAGCGCATATACCTATATAGGCACAGGTTTAACAGCCTTTCTGGCTAGTCATAAATATTATAGAGTCTATCCCCATGCTATATGTAGGTGGTATGCTCGTTCTTTCCACTCGAAATACCTGAACTATTCTGCACGATGCATTTATCGCGTGTCGATTCAAAGCCTGAAATTACGTCAAGTTTTATTTTCCTATTATTTCCGCGAGTCGAGAAATTGTATCTAATTGGAAATAATTCGTCCTCGTCATGAAATAATGATTCGAAATAAGCTCCGAACTTTTCGTCAGAAGAAACGGAGAGTATCTCGCTCGTTAGTTGAAGTCTTTTTCGTGATTTGATCGAAAAAAATAAACCAACGATGAAAAACGCTGCGCCGATAATAATTTTCGGATAATATCCACCAGCCGTCGGATTGGTGGAATTCTAAAGAATTTTTTATCCCCCTCCAGCTAATGCCTAGTCGTCTACATTCGCAGATCTTAACCCCTATAGTTCGAGGATGAGGGTACACGCGCACTCGTACACCGCGGTGTGCATCTGCGCGGCAGAAAACGGCGTAGCTGCGTACATTTATATCGATTCTTTCGGGCAGGTCATTCACATCGTATAGGTATAGACTGGAGGGCTACCGTAAAGAAGCCTTGATAATGTTTCTCGATACCCTCCCTCGATCAGACCCCTTAAAATACCTCGCCAATAATACATTTTTTTACTAAATAGACAGAATTTTTTTCTCGGTACCTGATGTCGTGTTGAGTTCAAGAATCCGGAAAGCTGGATCGAAGATATTCCTGCTTTTCGTGTATCAAATCTCGCAATTAAAAAAATTTTTCGACGCCTATTCAGTAGCTGATCTGGCTCCGGGTTTTTCGATCACCTAGCGATCAAATATGAAGAAAGAAAGATGAATGTTGATATCGGGCACAAATTCACGCACAGGATTTAGTCTAAGATTAGGATTCTCATGCCGTACGATTTCGTTCGACTGCGAAGGTCACCGCCTTGGTAATGAATTTTCTTAGGCTTCGGTATCGGGAAGATCAATGTCATCGATCAGCTATCTAGCTGGTCGCGGATGTCTGAACAATATTTGTACGGATGTGTTTTGAGGCTAAAATTTTTTTCGCTATCAGATTTCGCTAGTCGATTCAGCTACTACGTCCAAGACACCGGAAAGGACCCCTCTGTTGCCAAGTGGGTCAAACAAGTCCGGTATTTGCCAATTTTTTCGCATTTTTATGTCACGGTGTGAGATCGCCTCGAAAGACGGATCGGTACGGGTGAGAGTTTTGGCAAGAAATTTTGACGGGTTTTAAAGCCAAAATTGCGAGAGAAAAAAAGGGAAAAAAAAATTAATAAACTTGTGGATTTATTCGCTTCAGTTATTCTAGTTTAGTTTCAGCCAACGTACGTTAGGCGCAAAGTTTTACTATAAAATAGGATGAATCGTAGATGAGGCCTGACACTGTTCAATCTGTCATAATTTTTTCTAATAATTTTGTAACGGCAAACTTCGTTGGATGAGTAAAGGCCATCCATTTGTATGATTCGAATCATTGACCTTTTTAGCGAAGCTGTATTAACTCCGTATTCGAACATTATTCATTCGGACATACTGCATAAAAACCGATTCCAATAGATCAATGCGGTTCGTATGCGTTTGACTGGAGATAAAAAAAGCCATACTTCCACCGCAATGGTCCCAGTTAATTTTCCCATTTGTCAAAAAAAAAAAAATCCTCTAAACTTTTCCAATTTTTTACCTTATGGCTGAATTCGAAACAAAAAACAGTACGAATGAATATTCTTCTTCGACTTCATTAGAGTCGTTATATCTTTATTTCGATCCAAAAATGATCGTGAAGTAAAAATTTCGGACTATGCATATCGCGAACGTATTTTCTCACCTCTTTTTCTGCCCTCAGACACGCTGTAGGCCAAATTCTTGAACTCTATGTCAACTGGGGGCCGTTTAGGTAGATGCGTCAATGAGACCGCAGGGCGTTTGCCATTCCCTTGCCCACCAGGACTTGCTCCACTGTGATTAGGTACCTTTCGTGCCAGGACTCCACTAGGGGTAACAGTAGTCGCAGCCCCATTAGACGTCGTTCCGTTACAGCTGAAGTGAAGATTATTTTGAGATCCTCTGTAATGAGATAAAAATGAAAAAAATTACAAAAATAAGAATGCCGAATTTAGTCAGGTGCTATTTTTCTATCGTAAATCCGGGATTTTTTTTTAAAGTGGTTTCAATCAAAGTTATGCTGTGTATACTCAATCTTATACTCAATGTACGCGATGAGTTTTTATTGAGTAAATAACGTATAATATCTGATATATTTTTTCATCAAGAACCCTTTTTTGCAGTAGCTGTAGCTCGTACAGGACCGACCCTCTTTTATTCCAAATTTTTCGGACGAAAACAAAACTATAGGGTGTATGTTATTGTGATTTTTCTTGTTATCGTCCGTGGGCACCTGAAATTACACTGGAGAAATACCTATTCTGTGAATATTGGATTTTAGGTGAAATTTTTTCACCGAATTGAATGACCTCTTTCCAAACCTGTCTGTCGTTTTCAATCTTTAGAAAATATTTTCATGTCATCCATGTTTGGTAATATGTTTCTATAATTTTATATATCGATTTGAAAAAGTATAGAAAATGTTATAGTCACATCCTAACTTCAAAGCAGACCTGAATAATAACCGATCCGTATAATCCGCAGATATTTTCTATCGGCGTTCACCTCCGTACCTGGACATGTATTAATTGTAACTCTGCCACGTAGTGTAATGGCAGAATTCGCTAAAACGAAGTAAGCTCCCCATTGTTAGCGACTGTTATTACAGTAAGACAAGGGCTATCGATTTTCGCGACCTACAAAAGAATTGTTCGCAGGTGGACAAGAGTATGGGTATTATAACTCAGAGTTGGTCTCCATCGATATTCTTTATCACGGTTTACGGTTTTGAATTACAAATCCGAACCGTGACAGGAAAATATATAAGAAAAGATAAATGTAAAGAGAGCTAACTAAGATCTTGTTATATTCTCACGACCATAGGAGTAGACAAACAGCGAGATCTTCTCGATGAATAGTTCACTGGTCAATACAGTCCAGTCGTTTCAGTCGTTTTTCAAACTCTGTTCCTTCCAGAAATCGCAAAACCCCAAATCGAGAGCTTGATCCTCTAGGTTTTGGATAGATTCACTATGTATTTTCCATGAATAACTCGTATGTATCTGAGTGAAAATTTATGTATGAAATTTGGAGGTGGAGATTGCGTTTTGATTTGTAAAGAAAATTTGTGAACAAATTAGAGTTCGAGTTAGTTTGAATAAAATAACAGCAGTTTGTGCTTATTTTCCATAAAATGAACGGGATCATAGATCATAAATTCTAATACGTATTCTGCAGGGTAATTCAGACAAAGAAATACGATTCATCGAGTAGTTTTAATTCCGTCAAGAAACTCCCTGCAGGTATTTGGATGAATTTTTCAGTTCATCCCAGTCACGTAGCGGGTTGGATATCCGAGTTCTTCAACGAGGGAGAAAAGTTCTCGTATTTCTAAACCGAGTGAAGGGAAGAGAAATATGGAAAACGAAAAAAAAAAAAACCAAAAATAAAAAAAAACTGAACGATATGGGACTCCCGGAATATCACCCACTGATCTTATCGAAATAATTGTGAAAAACTATAGGTATGTACACACGAATCTTTCTTGTACATACGTTCATGTACATAGCTCGAGCAATAGTTCCATCCAATATCTACAGCCAGATACCCAAGCGACATAAGAATCTAATATATACGTAGATATACATATAATATGTTCACATGGACGTGTAGACGTCGCCTCAGGATGACAAGCAGTATTAACACACATCACGACGTGAGGCCGTATCCTGAGCGCTGAAAGGATCGTCGCCGACTTAAGTCCTGAAAATCTGATACCGAGAAGAAAAAATAAAAGAAGAAAAAAAAAAAAATCTGATATTGGTGAAAAACGTCCTATCCTATTCGATTATCTCCCCAAATTTAGTGACCTTTCAAAGCTATGATAGGTTATCGATAAAAAATTGTAGAGATCTAGTGTAGATGAACCTTTTCGAAAATTCTTAGATCGCCATGCGAGGTTGATGTCTTCTATAAAAACATGGATGGTGATAATAACTACAGAAAAATTTCCGCGAAAAGTTAGATAAGGCAGTTTTCTCCTTCGGCAGTGGTATGATCCGAGATGATTGACTTACAATTAGCAAGAGATCAGCTCTCAAGATTTCGTTCGTCAAAGTTGACGTTATCTTTGGTAATATATGAGGAGACATTTTCGTCGAAGTTTAAGAGCGGTTATCTTACCGAGATTGGTAATTCTCGACTTGATGAATAAAGTTGTTAAAGGTATCAACGAAATTAAATTCGTGTATCAATCCTCGAAAATCTTGAGAAATTATCGCTACGATTGTTAGATAAGATTGGAAGTTCGAAGTTCCAAATATCAACAAGAAAAAATCTACATTATACCCAACGCAGGCATAAGAATAAAAAATAAGAAAAATGCGGAAACCAATTTCTCGAAAGTTGGAAATCCGGCCACAATATACGTCTAAGACGCTGAGCTTTCTCACTGAGGTTTTTCGTAGAACAGATCCGGGCTGAAAAAGGAAAGAAAAATACTTTTCGCCCCATGAGAGCAGGAAAATAAATTTATTCTTTCTATATGGTATTGAAATTTTTTGTTTTCCACCCTGCCTCGGTCAAGCAGGTCCAAAAGTTTGCCACCAACAACTTGAAAGGTATATTTATTATGACGTCTAATATTCTTGTCACAGATTGGGGTGCGGTTAGAAAAAAATTGCCGAATCATTGAGGAATAATGAGTGAATATAATTTTAGCCAAAAGAAAAATCCGTTCCCATTTTTCGAGGGTTAACACAATGAGGAGAGAACCGTGTAACTCACCTGACAATAACCGGCAGCACTTGCTTATTTTCGATATCATCGTGACCCATAATACGAGATTTATGGTATCCCGAATAAAAAGACAACCTTTGCTTATTTCAGTCTCAAGTAGACTGATCAGGTGTAATTTCTGTGCAACTGATTCGATTGTACTTATCGCTTCTGGATTGATTAGCCCGATCTGAGCCAAGATATAGAAGTCTGTTAATTTACTGTCAGTCAGTGGCTCCGAGCGTCTGAGATGTAGATAATCCAGTTGTTCGAAAGATGATTGGCGATAATCTCTCATCGACAATTCACATGATCGTGATATGCAGACGAACGTTTTATCGAGGGCTAATTTCATGCTAACTTGACCGACGTTTCACCCTGACCGTCTCGGATTGAATCGATAATTTTATCCTTGGTAATCAACCTCTTCAATAAATACCACATTCATCAATGTCATAGAAGAAATGATGGGAACCATTGATACTGCGGTAATCTAATAAAATTTTCCGAAATCGGTACGGATAAACAGAAAGAAAATTCAAACTCCACCTTTCGATGTGGTCAAAAAAATATTCCAAAGCAATAATAATACAAGTTCGATATAAAAATTGGCAAAAAAATGCGATTGTCTGTCGGGAGTTGTAACATAAATACTAAAGAAAAAAGATCATGATCCGCGACAGTCAGGGTCAGACGTTGGTCAACTATTAGTATCACAATATTTAGCCATCAACGTAGACCCAACAGTTTAATGAACCAATAATTCAACTCGGTTTTCTTAGAATGGTCTTTACAGCTCTTTCAGAGCCGACACCTTGCACAGATGTGTATAACTCGAGGTTATATTTATGACCGATTAAAATTCACATCACGTAATACGTGGCCTATCTTACTGCAGACAGAGACTTCATTGATCAATAATTTATGTCACGCGTACTATAAATTTATTTGAGGGGGTTTAAGGCGTTTGCTTTTCATAGTAAAATGAGCTACGTGACACATATGTCATCATCCATGTCAAGCATTTACTCTTAGATTCACTTGTATAGAAACAGTTACTCGAGTATCTAATCTGCTCTGAGCACTTCGATAGAAAGAGGAAAGAAAGAACATGAAAAAGGGAAAAGTAGGTTTCTCTCTCTTTTCAACTCTAGGTCTTTACTCTTCTACATGGACAACCGATCTTGAGGAACGTTCATGTGCTTTATTATAGTGAGACGGAACACGAGACGGGTGTTGGGCCTTGAACTCGGTACCAAATTTATGAGAATCACAAGCGAATCAATTGATTCTTAAACAGAGCGCTCGTAGGTCACAGAAATAGACGCCTAAAATGTTTCCATATATATTTTCTGGAATAATTCTTCCGTGCGGCAAGGATCTCGGGGTATCAATCTTCCATCTGACCCACGCGATTCCGGCTTATTAAATCGCTTGAACAATTTTTGACCGATTTTCTCACTTATAATTACCTGTAGACGGCCGCCCAGTGGGTGTATTTCATAACTTTCTAATCGCTGATGTATGTAGTTTAGTTTCATAATAATTTCGAGGATATAATACAGCTAGACCATTATATTCCTGTAGTCATAGGGATAGATAGGTATGATACGTCTGAATTAATTCAGAGCTTCAATGAATATGTTTGCATCATTGATAAGCCGCAAGTAATATCCGATAACGAATCGAGATTAGCACCTGATTTAGAGCTCCTGAATTTTCCATCTGTTATTTTAATTCACGATAGAAATCACCCTGTTAATGCTATGAGGGATATACAGCCTCTCGGAGATAGGTAATTCGTCACCTGCGAGGGATTAATGGGATGATAAACTGATATATTTTTCAGTACTTCACAGGCAGCTTGGACACAAAGCTAATCAAAAATCGGCCTATCTATACATGGTGACGTAATATTATACCTGTAATCACAAACTTGGGTTAAACCCAGATTTTCTGACACCTTCACGTACGAAACTGTTCAAAAATCAACCGATTTTGAGCAGATGACGTGTGGCGTAACCATAGGAGAAAAAACAATGTTTCTTTTTTGGGATCCTTTTTCATATTTTGGGGTTCGGGCGGGATATTTTCAGTTCGTTATTCATTGGGTATGAATCGAATCGAAGTACATTTCAGGTGCATACGTACATACATCTGCTTATAAATAGAGTAAATTTGGCATAATGATTCGAGTCACTATATTGAATAGAAGGGGATTCTGTTAGCGCCAATAAAGCCGGGTAAGTTTGCCCGTGAGCACTAGCCGGATTCGGGTCAGATAGTAACCGGTCGATGAAGAGGATTCGTTCCCGTCATCCCAGTCCTCACGATTTATACATTGAACATCCCTGTTCGAACTTCTACTTGACGTTTTGGCTTTCATCTTACTTTTACTATATCACAAGTTTATTAGGCATCCGAATACGCTGTGTATCTACTGCCTTTGGAATCGACTAACCGACTCAGACTTTACACGATGTGTTACTTGTCATCGATTTATAAAGTTCCTCACGGCCGTTATACGGATCCATCTGATTTATTCTCGTGATTCAAATTGCAAATCAGTTCATTATTCTGAAACAAATTTTAATATTCTAAACGATTCGCCTCGTGAATCGGTATCGTCAAATCCGTTTTTATTTTAATCGGTGTACACCGCTCTTGCCTTCGACGATTTTTTTCACATTTTCTCTAATCAAATATCAGAATGGACTCGATTATTTTTGATGATAAATAGACAGGCTAGAGTTTCGTGCCAAATACATTAAAACGGTATTTTTTTGTTATCCAACCGCGACTAGATCGTGTATTCTTCATCACCGAAACGACCCAACTTCGGCCTAGTATAAGAGAGGTAGTGTTTTCCATATTCCGTCGTATTCGATAATGTCCTGAAGATCGATGATTTATTTTCGGAATAAGGGTTCCACGCGATTTTATTTAAGTCTAACATTGACTCTACCGGCGCACAGAAAGCCGAGATAAATGATTAATTTCAAAAGCGATTAGGATCCGGATTTTTTTTCAATTGACATCTGTTTATTCGTAACGTTCATATAAAGGTCAAGAATTTGATGATTTGAGAACTTGATGAATTCTAGAATCGTCGAGATAGAACCGTTTTGGCAAGATATTGGCAATTTGAGTTTGTTTATTTATTTCGATTATTGTATTTCGATTATGGTTTTCGCTCAGTGTGTTTTCTGCGATATTTGAATTTTCGGAAAGTCTGTATCGCACGTCAGCGAGTAATAGGATAGTTGAAAAATACTTTTCGCTCGTAAGTTTCCGAGTTTTGAAATACTTGTATCGTTTCCTCAGAACTGTACCTATAGTCGAACTAAATGGCGCGGTAAAAGATGAAATCGCTCGATCCTATCGCCATCGCATGCCTTGTTATACTATGCAAACAAAGGCTGAGACACATTAGCTAATATAGTGGCATAAACGTCAATTGTGTAAAAATAGTTTTTGAAAAATCTGAGAATATAGTATGAACGTCGACGGGCGACCTCAGTTCTTTAATTTCGTTACAGCCGATGATGAACACCTTTCTTTCACCTGATATTCGATTCGATAAATATTAAGAACACAGATAATTTGTACATTTATATTATTGAACCGGGAGTCATGAGTAATTTTTGAAACGAGAATTGACTACGCCGCAGATCCTGTTAGCCAGTTTTGCATTATATCTGAAATGTTGATTCTGTTGTTCACATTCACATATTGAATCGATAAGCCTCGATATGGGAGCTGGTATAGATAACGGTATAACGCACGTGGATGACTTCGTGTGAAAATAACATCCGTTAAGTAAAAACTAAATTTGTGGTTAAACGACGATGAAATTTTCGAATGAGTACGACGTGGGCGTGGGTCTAAATTTGTCGTGTTCAACTGTGCTATCTTGTACTCCCAAAAAATAGTTGTTGAATTTTATATATCTTGAACTATATGCTATTCAAACTTTTAAATGCCACTTGAATTCTTATGATAAGGACAAAAGTTTTGAAGATTTAATTCAATGTATTGCACAATTCTCTTGCTTGGATTCTACACTGAAGAGGCATTTGTACTCATTGAGTAGAAGCAGCCTACGAAATTTTCAAATTCTGCTTACAACTCGCAGAATTCTGCGGAAAATCGATTCAATGATCAATTTCATCAATTGAACTCAGATAAAAAAGAAAAAAAAAAAAAAAAACAGATAAAAATGTTGTCGTCACTTTTTCCCGAAAAATTCATGGCATGAACCGAAATACTCGTATATCGACTTATAATACGTACCATGTACTTGCGAATTCTGTAGAGGATCTGTGGATATCGGTTAATAATTTATAAATCTAATTCGTAAGCATGCCTAGCGGAAGGTATTTGGAATTCATATAGTCTTCGTTTTTCCAGTAACTTATAAAACATCGATGCAGGGTAGTCATTTGTCACGAGCTGTCAAACCCGAGAGACATTGAGCCTTGGAGTTTGAGGAGTCTTTGTGACCCCTGTGAGAATTCACTTATGAGACTGACTGTTGACGCTGCTAAAATATGTATTGCATCCCAGTTCTAATTATTTAAATCAGCAATCATATTTTTCGATAGAAAATTTCTGCGGAATCCTCGCTTTGCTATTATAATGTATGTTTCACCCCTCTTCAGCCTATTCCGTATACAATATATATACAGTGCGATTCTGTGGAGGGTAACGCGCCTCGCCGGCATACGGGGCCACCCAACATCAAGCGATACTTATTTGTGTTTCATTTCACATATCGCGTGCCCTTTGGCCACGTGGGAAGTAAAACCCAATCGTCGATGTTTGAGCTGTTCGATGCAGGCGTTTTCGCGCTTGCCTATCTTTTAGGCGCGTTACTTCCTAGAGAATCGCTCTGTATATACGTTAACATTTATCTCATATCCCTCTAGGGATGATGGTTTTTAACAGATTTCTCCGTAGGCGTATAATATTTTCATGTATATGTAATAAACCAACCTCCTCGTACCTATTTTATTAAATTTTTTCCATTATTTTGTTGGAACAAAGGTCTTTCATTCAACGGATAGGATAATCTTCATCCCTCGAATTTACAAAGATGAGGATATATTGCCTTTCAGATTTACCATTATTAGATTTGATGAATGAATAATGCGGCTGAAATATGAATTATTTAAAAAAAAATTCCCTCGGAATAAATCCCAGCAGCTGCACCACTTGCAGTATATCAATGGATTGAAGCGTCGTTATGAAACAAAAAGACAACAAATATGAAGTAAAAATTGATAAGTTCGTTTTAATACCAGGAGATTACGTCGTTATTATTACGTTCCCGTGTGTTTATACCTACATATATGTGAAAAATGGTTACGATCTCTTACGTCATTTCTAGCTGAACCGTGTCTGAGCGGAGATCAAAGTTCAGCAGATAAATATTATGCAGAATTAATAACCCACGCATGTATTCATATACGCGGAGAATGGATCCTTCGAAACTAGGAAATGTATTATTTAGCCATATGCGGTTATATAATTTGCTTCGTAAACATTGAGAAGTTCTGCTATTTATTTTTCGCAAGGAAAATCAGAATAATAAGATTCGGAATCATCGGTTTATGACTTTGAACGCGAGACTAATTACCCTTGCAACAAATATTTTCCTGCTTATCCATTCAGGATTATTGAATAATCAGTATTTTACTAATGCTAAGATTTGAATGACTAAATATGACCGCGCATGATACACTAAGTCCAAAGGTGCCGAGTACAGAGCTAATCAAACTCCGAGTGCGTCTTGATCTTTAATTTTTACGATGAAGAGGCATTCCTGTTTGTAGTTCTAATTCTCATTCCTACCGTGTCTATAGACTTTATATCACGTATTTAGAAGTGTATATGTCAACACATTCGCCTCACATGCTACTTAAAGATGATCGATAAAGGCCCCACGCAGGTGGCTATGATTTTTTCGAACATTTCATTTTTTAGCAAACAAGGTAACAGGTGTTGAATAGCTTCTAATTTTTAGATAAAGATAGATTAGCCATCGACGCACGTGCTTGACATAGGAAAACAATACTTCTTAATCGAATCTTGCAAAGCAATTAATGCTACATTTATTTTGATCTTTTAGTTTAGATGTAAGGACTTGAATCATCCTTAGAAAAATCCTTCATCATTTAATCCGGAGGTTTCAGAGCCATGTATTAACGTTCATTTGTAGCAATTAGCCGGATTGACCAGGCCGGAGGAGTTGCTACTGCGTAAATCTGTCAAAAGCACGGTCACAGGTGATGAAACCTCTCCGGTAAATTCGAAGAGTATAATTATTATGCGTAAAACCGCTTGCAACATGGTCGAGAATCAGTAGTAAAACCGAGGTTGAATTCTAGTATTACTCGGCTAGAAAATTTCCTGCTTCTGGTTGCTGGTAGAACGACAAAGAGTGCTCTTGACCCAATACGAATAAAGGACAGGCTGGCTGTAACTATCGCCTCCTAAACGTTGTTTGAGTTGTATCTATTGTATCTACCCTGTGAACGTATATTTATCCAAGCTAATCATCTCAAAATTATAATCTTGTACATCGTGTAAAAATCGTGTGGGTCAAATGTTAATCTATAATCTTCACCTAGCTGGAACAGCTGTTTATGATTATCTTTGTCTGTTGGAGGGATAAGATATCCGACGAGTTTCACGCTTTTATCATTTTCATATCGATTACTAAATATCTGCATTCGACGATCAGGTTTATTCTGTCGAGATCAGTTTCGAAAAATATCAAATAATAGATTCGAACTTAAACGTCGATTCAAGGCTTGTCCACATTGAATCAGACGGAATTAACCTCGTCGAGTCTACTTCGCGGAGTAGAACAATCGATCTTTTGTTGAAACTTGCGCACCGGAAGATTTTATTACTTCACTTTTATTCTCTTCATCATCTAGTGTAGAGATAAAGTAATAGATAAACCGTGGTCCTTGATTCGGTCATATTCGAATTTCAATGTTCTCACGGTCTGAAAAGTCCCCAAACATATACAAAGAAATATACTGAAAACCCCAGGTTCCTATCTCAATTCTGAGTACTGCCCCAAAGTCTTTGAACTTTCCCATTCAAATAAAACCCGATTCTTAGTAATTCGGGGTTATTTTTTTACTCCCTATCGTATTATCGCTTCGAATAATCTGAAACTCCGCACACTTCTTTCCTATAGTAGTAGGTATACGTGAAAAATTCACAGATTTTGTCAGAAACGTCAGGGACAAATATAATGTCAATGGAATTCATAATCGTTTATCTTCACTCTGTGTATTCCGAATGACATCTCATTTATAATAAAAAAATAATTTTGTCTTGCACAACGCTGTGAAAAGATGAAAGATATGTCGATTTTGCTCCTTTCCTTCATTGTGAGTTATGACTGTTGGTAATTTGCGCCCCAATCAGTTAAATACGACGAATCTCGACTCTATCATTATATCCACTAGCCTTTATGAAGCTTTCATCTCTGGTTGCTATGGAAATCAGGGATAGGAGCATAAGCGACGAGAATATCGTCTACCAGGTTTCGGTTTTAGGTTGATGAAATTTAGGGGTAAGCTGGCTTTCGGCATTCCCCTATTTCCCGGGAATACTCGAGTCAATGGTTCGGGCATCGTTTTCTCAATTCTGAGAGAATTTGAAATAAATTTTTTAGGCCTCAGGTCCACCGTCACTAGAGCGGGAAAATTCCGGCCGAGTATTTTACCCCGAGTTTTCATTTTGCATATACGAATTTGAAACACTCGAAAATTCTAGCCTCGGTTATCCGCTCACAGGGTGAAACCACTCGCTTTTTTCGCTCCCTCTTTCCAAAAATAAATTTCAAACTTACCCAAGAACGGCGTTGTTCAAATTCTCGAAGCCTGGAACTGGCGGTGGCGATCTGATCGTCACCTGATGACTTCCGCTAGCAATGAATTGGACTTGTTCGTCACCATTGTACTTGGTTCCTCCTGGTAGTGTAAGGTTCTTCAAATCAGCCATCTTCAACCCCTACTCGAACGCTGTGTTCAAAAAACAATCAAGAAACAAAGACCTTTTAGTTAATTGATTGACACAATGTCACACCTTATCTTCCGCCAAAATTACTTTCACTGCAAACTTGATATACACCTGCCGCACGGTTTTATCGCAAAAACAGATGTTCGCGATCTAAAAGTATAGGTATATCTTATTCCAATATGGATTGTTGTGTAAACAGAGCAAAAAGACTGATTTCAAGGCTCGTTATCAGTCTTCTCCACACAATACGTTAGAATTAATGTTTAACTTTTGAACATAATTATGTATTTGTACCTAAATATGAACTTCGTTTTACTATTTTATTATGTAAGTATTGACATTGAATTAAGACCTCGTTGTTTGAATAATACTCGTGGAAATTTTCTGCCTAATTAACGGCTCCAGGTTTGGAGCAGAGTCTTCCTAATTGCCTATTCTAAGTCAATAAATTGGCGTTAATTCACAAAACCAGTGATTAAATGTGATTTGATAATTATCAGATGTGACAGCGGGGTTGAAATAATCGATTACGGACACGTGAGACTCCATCGATCATTTTATCTACATCCAATAACGCCTATTATATACGAGTTGTGGCCTAGTTATGAAGGCTCTGTAGTTTCCCACGAAAAATTTGTGTCACGGGTTATGCAGGTTGAAAGTTCACATCAATTGGTGAAATTTTGATGTCACGCTACGATTTATCTGGTCGATGTGATTAATAAAATACCAACAAATTAGGTACATATAGACGTGTATGTATAGGCAGGAAATTAGTTCCAAAATATTTTGAAGCTGCTGTTTAAACACGTATATATATATATAATATAAAATTAATACTTGATATAAGTAAGGATGGTGGTATGAGGTCGATATCGCGTGACATGTGGCTGATAACAATGTCGCGCATGATCGGGGAAACCGCGTAGGTAGGTATAGATTTTACTTCGTTTATTGGGTATACACCAGGTTATAAATTGCAGAACTGAAAATAGTTCGAACTTTGGAATTCACCAGTCACCCATTAGGTCAAAGTATATTTTAAGATCCATTCAACCCAATTACGGGACAAGTTTTGACCTCCAATTAATTATGCGTAAGTATAAAGGTAGCCAGCCAGGTGGAAAGGTGGAGGTAACTAACAACGTGGATTGTAAATAGTACCCTCCATCGTCAACATAAATAATTATTCAGTCATAGCCTACCACATTGACATCGCACGTGCAAATTGTGTATTTAAATCAATCAGTAGCTTGCTTCCATCCGATAGACACGCTCATACGTGACACTGAACAATAAATGCTGTTACACACATACCCATGCGTTCATTTACGTTGTCTTTGTTTTTTTTTTCAAAAATATGTTGAACGTTTTTCTTCTCAACTCCGTCTTTGCGATCATATCAATTGCTGTATTCTTTCACAATCGTAAGAAGAGGAACTACCTCTTACATTGTTTTCCGAAATTTTAATCGCTTGTCAAAAATTTTCTAGACAACAGTCTAGTTTTAGTAATTCCGGGTTATTTTCCACTTCCTATCGCATTATCGCTTCGAGTTATCTGAAACTCCGCACATTTATTACCTATATATATTTAGTGGCAGATATCCGTGAAAAATTTACAGATTTTAAACGCCAAAATTTTATGTATCACAATTTGGAGACCGGAAATTTTTTTCGGTGCGCTGTAGTTTCGAAAATTATATCGTTGAATATCTTTCGAATGTTCATGAGATACCTACTACTACAGGTAAGGAGTATACCAAGTTTCAGATTTTTCGGAGCTGTACTGCAATAGGAATAAAAAAATTAACCGCGAAATGTCAAAAATCGTGCTTTATTCAAATGGGTAAATTCGAAGATTTTGGAGCGGTACTTAGGAGTCAGATAGGAACCTAGGGTTTCAGAAACATCTCTTTGTATATATTTGGAAGCATCCGGGCGCATGGGCGCATCGAAATTTGAAAATGATTAAATTAATGCCCACCCTTGTACGTATATGATATATACAGCAGAATATTTGCTAAAAATTAGTAATTTGATCCAAATAGAAGATAGAGCTTCCAATTCATTTGAGTCATGCAACACACGCACGTATATATATTTATATATATATATATATATATATATATATATTAGGGTGCTTCATTTGAAACGAACATTTTTTTCCCGCTGACACATGAAAATTTGGTTGCTTACATCGAAAAAAAAAAAATTCCCTCCAAAGATGAGCCCTTAGTTTTAATTTTAAGTACTTCCTGTCAATCGTTGAATTTTTCCCATTTAAATAACATGTAAATCATTGGATTTTTTTTTTTTAATTGTTATAGCTCAGTTCGGTTTTATGATTTTTTATTGCGATTAATCGCAATCTGTAGTGTATTAGAGACTCTTCAAAAGTGCCCATTATTATTTTTCTGTAACTTGAACCGTCTCGTCGGTGTCGGCCTCGAAAGCCCAATGTCCACGAAAATTGTCATATTTTCTTTGTTATCAACGAAACGGTTGAAGTTACAATAAAAAAAGGTTTTGAAACCGTACAAATTGTTTTTCGACTTTTTTGTTGTAACTTCAGCCGTTTCGTTGATAACAAAGAAAATATGACAATTTTCGTGGACATTGGGCTTTCGAGGCCGACACCGACGAGACGGTTCAAGTTACAGAAAAATATTAATGGACACTTTCAAAAAGTCTCTAATACACTACAGATTACGATTAATCGCAATGACAAATCATAAAACCGAACCGAGCTATAACGCTTTAGAAAAAAAAAAAAACCAATGATTTACACGTTATTTAAATGGAAAAAATTCAACGATTGACAGGAAGTACTTGAAATCAAAATTAAGGGCTCATCTTTGGAGGGAATTTTTTTTTCGATGTGAGTAACCAAATTTTCATGTGTCAGCGAAAAAAAAAAATTGTTTGTTTCAAATGAAGCACCCTAATATGTATATTGTATATAATATCAATTGAGTTAGCTTCATTCCGAGGTATGTACGTTTAGAATCGTTAAGTTATTTCGTACAGGTCTGTGACGGTAGGTCTCGAACAAATTGCATGACCTTTACTTGACAAATTGAGTTCATTTTTTAGCCAACAGAAAAACAAAGAGAAAAAAAAAAACCGTGCGTGTGTCTCGACTCGACTATAAACTGATGACAGTATCACACGCGCATACCCAACTCGACTGCAAATGTTTTGAGGATGTATTTTCAACGCGAAAGATATGCTTATCAATTAAGTCTGACAGTTATTTTTGTTATGGACGAGTTCTTTCGTTCCGAATAGATGAATGGGTTCCAAATAAATAATAACATAAGAAAAAAAAGATTCGCAAAATTTTAGCAGTTGATTTTAATATTAAGGCGTGACGACAACTCTTTACTTTTCCCATTTGAACAACATAGACTCTCCCAATGTTTCAATCAATCTTTTTTTCGAAGGCTTAATTGTTTGTCAAAAACAAAAAACGAAAATTAAGCAAAAATGTCGGTGATGATACTTCCTTCGAGTAAAAAAATGTCGGCAATGTTTATTAGGAATTTCATATTGGTTTACATCCCTTGGGTACCAAATTTTCCTGTTATTGTCAGCCAAAATTCGTCCTTAATAAAAATAAATTTTAGTCTAATATACAGGGTGAGTTTTCTCTGCTATCGAAGGAGGGAGGGGCTTATCATCGCAAATGCTTCGCTTCTTTCTTTATACTTGCTTTCGTCATATCGAAAAGCCCCACTTCCATGCCCTCCTGGTCCGGAGTTTAGAACAGGTATGATATTATTCGGGATGGTAACAACAGGGTGGGATTTCTGATGGTTTCGACGGCACGTGAAAATAAAAGCGGGGTTTCTCGATACGACGATATCAAGTGTGAACACAAAGCGGCGGAGCGTTTGCGCCGATAAGTCCCTCCCTCATTCGATACTAGATAACGCTCACTCTGTATATCAAAGAGCTATTCACCGATGATGAATTGATGGTTTGAAAGATCATTAATTGTAATTATAGTCCTTTCATTAGTTGAATTATACATAAAAAACGCGACGATACCGAACGAGACTGATGATTCTGTAAAGTAATATTTCATGATTGTTACTAATTTTTGTACCTCGCAAATATACTGATAAAAGTTGTTGCTGCATCGAGTATTTTATAAGTATGATGATGAATTTGGATTAATCAACACTCCGTAATCTCAGCATATGATTACGCCTACCGACCCAAATTCTAAAGTCTTTGTACTTCGGTATTACTGGGATAAGAGTATCACTTAATTAATAACAACGGGTACATGCGCACTGCTCGCAATGATTATAATCCCACGGACTTATTATAGTAACAATGAACTCAAGGAATCGACTCGATCATTATCTCAACTTTCGCGATTTCAAATGAGCACGCAACTTTTTTGGAAATCTTGGATCTGGCGTATCCCTGCTTTTGTACTCATGTCCTAAAATTTTCGCACACAGCTATACCGACGATGAATCTGCAGAGACTGCAATCAGTTTGACCCTCAGACAAGAGGAGGGCTAGCCTTGTCAGTTCGTACGATTTCAATTTCACTGTCTCATGTTCGAGGGGGCTGGCATTTCCTCCCTGGGGGCATAGCAGAGCAATGTGATGTCCAAAGTCCAAAGCTTGATGCGTGCAGTGCACGAGAAAGACGGATAATGTCGAACGTATAGTGCAATCGAGTTTTGCAGTAGAAAACCAGCGAGTCTAGGTGTAAGCGCGTACGTGTTATGCATGTCGATTCAGCTGCTCTGGTCTGATAAATTATTCATATGATTCACTATCTGTATAGTTGGCCTTTGGTCATCTGTTATAACGACAATGGTAAATAAAGAGTCATCGATGTTTCCGCGACCGCTTATGGAAGAAAGAACTGAGATCAAAAAGAAAAAAAGAACTAGGAAACGGTAGTACTCGTTGCACACGGAATAACGAAAAGCTAATTGTTCAATCCCAAGATTTGCCTCAGGTATTGGAAAAGTTATTCCCGAACTAGTTTCAGAACCGCGAGGAAGTACAAATATGACATAAGTTCGAATAAGGTAATCAGGTTATTCGCCAATCGAATAAATTTCCCAAGAAATCATAAAACATCAAGGTTTTTGTTTTTTAATTTAAATATGGAAATTGTATACCGTTTCCTCATTCATTGCAGAATTCGTTTCTAAAGTTTATTTCTAATTATCGAAATAATTAAAAATCCCATAGAATTTCGCACAAATAATTATTCAGTGATTAATTAGGCTCATCACAACCGGCCTGCAGCTCCAGTAATTTCTACCCTGATTTTTAAAGCTAAAAAATGCTATTCTATGAGTGAAGAATTCAATCAGAAGAAAGAGAAATTCATTATGAACGTGAAGTTGATTATTATAATTTTTTTGGTGCGATTCAAAATATACTGAATCGTCTAATTCCAGCTAAGTAGGTATATTAAGAGTTTCAAAAATTATGATTGCATCGATTGATTCAAAAATTCGATCATATTTGGGGTGGTCCAAATCCCATCGATTGAAAATGAAATTTATCAAATTCCGTACATCCGTTCTCGAGATATCATTGATTGGATAAATTTGGACTTTTGTTCTTTTTACTTAATCAAAAATTTCCGCATCGATCAAATTCAAAATTTCAGCAATTCCAGCAAGAATTTATTCAAGGATATGGCCAGACAAAATTGATTATATCCAAAAATGGTCGAAGGCGATTCTCCGGCCTTCAAATCTTGGAAGTCTGGTGAAAACTGAATTTTTAACTTTCGTGGGGAAGTTGATAATCGGCTTCCAATTTTACCTCAGGACTAATATATTCGAACATTGATCGGAGACCTTGCAGTTTCGAATACCGGTTACGGATGAAGACTTGTTTGCAGATATTGTTGTAACGCTAATTGGGTTAAAGTATCGTCCATGAACTTGCTGTCATCGACTCAATCCACTCCTAAGTAACATAGAAGATTTAACCATTTATACAACTGTAGAAAATAAATGATCCTTTACCATCGATTTACGTAATGTACATCGTCCACGTGTACGCACGCGTGCGTTTCAATCAAGCAAAATGCAGACATCTATGTCAAGATTTTCCTGGAGGATTGAGACTGAAACTATTATGTATTCATTTATTGATTATATCCAATTGATAAACATTGGATCAGATAGAATAACGTTCAGATATTTATGAAAGTATTAGATAAATGAGGCCTTCAGATGTTTCCTCAATCACTCATTTTTGGTTGA
This sequence comes from Tenthredo scrophulariae, assembly GCA_963978835.1. Lineage (NCBI taxonomy): Eukaryota > Metazoa > Arthropoda > Insecta > Hymenoptera > Tenthredinidae > Tenthredo > Tenthredo scrophulariae. Next base: position 5,971,327 of record OZ022230.1, on the reverse strand, counting down.
TGCGCTGTCCAGTGATCTGATTGAAAACTCAATTGTCGTATCATACCACACGCCGTGGCCTTGCTTTTAGTCCATATCACTTGCCTGCAGCCTTTCCTAATACCGAGACTATATTTAGTGATAAGTTTACTCGCCATTTATTATATCACCGGTTTTAATCTCTATATATCCATTTGGACGGGTCGTAGAGTGCTTCTGCACTCGGCAATGGCAAGATCGATACATCGTGACTAATACGATTCGGAAATATAATTAAGTATTCCGCGAAATGCTGGTAGCGAGGTAATTGGTTCGTACGTGATCTTCGATCTTCTATCTTTATTTAATCAATTCAAATCTAGATCTATTATACTATTTTCCGTAGCGCACGTAGGTACCAATGCAATGGCGTGAATTCAAACAGAGAAGACAGTGTGTAGGCGGACAATTTCTTATCCTTATCCCAGACTGATTAGCTTGGCCGATTGGCTTACGGCCAACATTCATATGAGTGAGAAAATGCAACCAAAATTTCTGCCTTTCAAATTCTCGTAAAACTTTCTTCCTGCTGTGATAAATGTAATGAAAAAAAAACTGTTCCACCGTGTGAAATGAACCGCTAATCATTTCTACAGGTCATCATCAATTTCTACACGTAAATTTCCGGAGGAGAAAATTACGCTGAGATACCTCCGAACGGAAGGAAAATAATATGTGAAAATTTCGTTTTTTGAATTATTGTTCAAATTAAATTTTATACTTTTAGCAAAATATGCTGTTCCCATTTCGTGCTTGTCGATCTCGAATGATTGAAAAATAATATCGAGGGAATTATAGAGTTAATTTTAATGTTCGGATTCTGGTTGATGGGCTCGTAAGTGAAAATAGATTTTGTCGAGTCCTCAAGTTACGATGTTGAGAATTATTCAACACTTACGTGTCTAACAGATACTTAAATTTTTATTGAACAGTATTTGACCCTAGGCTTACGTAGCCAAATGGCTGCTCGTCAGAATTGACGTGAGAGTGAACGTGTCTACGATATTGTATGGTAATCTTTTATAAGATTCAACAACGGTTGCTTCGTACTCTGACACATATGTGGTATTCCGCGGCACGTCAGCAATTGAAAAAAAAAAAAAAAAAAATCCTCACAAAATCACAACGAATCGGATTATACGATACGCGCAAGTTCGCGAGATTTAAAATTTTTTGGAATTTTTTTGGATACAATACTTAAGTTTTTCATTTTTCATTTAAACGATGATATCACGGGAACGGTGAATCGCAAGGACAATGTTAAAAAACGGAAATCTGCGGTTTTCAAGGCCTACAAGGATAACATTTATCCAGATTTAACTGAGTACTTCTGACCCACATTTCAGGCCAACATCATCGAAATTTTGTATTTTTCAAGGGAACGACGCTCGACATCATCACCGACATAATATCCTCAAATTCTGTGCAGAAAGACCAAGTTTTAGGTATTTTTTTTTCATGGGATTCAAAATTTTGTACTATGTATCGTTGTAATTTCGTACGTATTTTTATTTTTTTTTCACTGCCTGAAGTGACGCCAAATGCCCCATACACTGAAATGCATAGTTGATTGTATGTGTCCGAAGGATATACTAATTAATTTCAATCAACATGGCGAGTTATCCAAGTCTTAAACCAGCGATGAGTATAAACGAAAGTGAAGTGTTTGTCAAGTTTTGGTGTATAAAAATTATTTACGAATAATTTTTCGGAGAATAAGCCACTAAATAATTAAAAATGCAAAGCTGTGAAATATATACTTCATTACAGAAATATATACTTTATTACTGTATACTTGAGTATCTTGATTGGAGATTGGAGCTCTAACAAATATATGACTTATGGTCGTTTCATCGTCGCATATGTAGTAGCTATTATTCTTTCTCGATATAATTGACAATTTTCTGCGAAGCTTCTTCTGAACAGCGAGATACAGAAAACCACAAAGAATAAGCCATTATGAGAAAGGAAAGGAAGACAATGATACAAAGGCGTTTGAAAACCAAACCACAAGTTCTGGTTTTCCTCCTGCTCATCGCATTATCTGAGATTTGGAATTTACTACAATATTCCATGACAGAATACCAAGAAATTAAACTGTTTAATCTTGGATGAAATTCATAAGAGACGAGATTGATCATCGAGTAGTAATTTAAAACTCTGCACGATGAATTTTATTTTACACATTTTTCGAAAGTAGAATCTGAGTACTTTTTCGACTATTTTCGGTGTCTATACTGTCTTCCTTCATCTAAAAAGAATTTCACAGACGTAGAATTGAGAAATATAAAATAGAAAAGAAAAAAGAACAAATTTATGATTTACTCCAAAATGTAAATTATTTGCTTAATTGAGTGTATGGATCTATAAATGAAGAAAAACTGACTTTTCACCATTTTGAAATCTCATGATTTGAAATAAAAACGCCTGACGTTGTAGAGACATTTCGGAGATTCGGAGTTCTTTTTTTTCGATTTTGTTTTTTTAGAATTTCATGAATAGTTGAAGCGGTTTAATGGACCGTAGATTATTTCCGTCGTTATACTTTGGTAACTTTATTTCAGATTGGCGTCTGAAACAAGTAAGTGTATTATCCAGCTATAATCGAATATATATATAGGAATTGCGGAGGCTGTGTTCTTTGGGGAATTGATCTGAGCGCGTGTCGTTATTAAGGTTGAAAATCCACACCACTGGGACGTTTGAGTCCGTGCGGTAAGTTATTTTATTATCGTTAAAAGTTTTTAATATTTATATGTAGATGTCAGATATGATAGTCGACAAGTGAAGTGCTTTGTAATTTATAACATAATCTCGAAAGGAGAGGGAAAGAGAAAAAAATAAGAGAACAAAGTTAATCGTCGAGCTGTAATAAATTAAATACACTCAAGATTTATTTGCACTGACAAGTTTATTATCAATGGACGGAGTTTGACCAGAAAAAATAACAATTTTATTTATATCACTCGGCTTGGTGATCGTTGAAAAATTAAATGAATCCGTAAAGCCATATTCATTGCCTGTAATAAACAAAGAAGCTCAATTTGAAAACAGTGAAGTTAGATCGATAATTACGAATGTGGTTGAAAAAAAAGGAAATTAAGTAAAAAGATTCTAATTGATACGTGAATTATAGAAAAACTACAATCGACGTAAAATTCAATAATTCATAGATATTCGTATAATAAACTAACGAGCCGTTAATTACTGTGGCGTTAATATCCACACGGTGTTAAAAACAAACAATCAAGGGTGCCGGTATAATCGTTTCGCAATACTCATCGGTATCTGCGTATTATACTTGTGAGAAAATGAGTTCGCGTTTAATCGGCGTGACTAAAAAATGTATGAAAAGTAAAACCTGATTAATTATAAGACTGATTTTACGCGAAAATGCTAAAATATATAGGTATGCTATTAACTTTCTCGTTCAGTGACCCAAGAGTTTCTGTACCTGAATCCGCATTCATTCAGATCCAGGATACCTATTAGCGCGATGACGTAAATTTGAAAAATCTATTGACGTACAGCCACGAGTGGCTAGACATGCATGTTTCACGTTCATGAATTTTACGCTATTCGTTGAGTCCACTAAGAGTTTAGAAATATCAAACTGACTGAAAAACATATAGACGAAGAGTTTTCTATTCAATAACAGGAATCGTTAACTCGGTCTTTAAACCTGCAGCCTACGGGTCTTTGTTGGAAAACAGGTATAAAACTCGGCTCGAGGCGATGTAACATAAGAGAGAAGTATAAAATGTGGATAATACGCAAGCAACAAAGGACTGGTGCATGTATAACTGAAACGTGTTTTAACATAGCAGAATGTATATCGTGCGCAGAACTCTGCTCCGTCTGAGTAGCACAAATTTGACTACTTATTCGGTGAGAGTAGTAAGCCTTTCTTCGCTGCGGGGTCTCTTTCGGAGCTACGAATTACGGTAATCCTAAACGCTGCTACGTGTTGGGTATATGATTATCAAATTGTTAACTAGTTATTATCAGGGGTGAATAAAGCAAATCAACTTCAATTACTCACCTAGGCAGCGAAGGCAATACTCGATGAGATATCCGAATTCATTCCTTGGATAAACACATTCTGAATTCGAAACTGTGCTGCGAGGATACGTATACACACTGAGAATGAATAAGTATGCGAATCGAATTATTACGGAGGTATTAGCGGGATGTACAATCTCTTTGGTAGATGCAGATTTACAGATGAGATTATAACTAGATAAGTTTCTTCTTCTATTTAAGATAAGACTACCTTATGTTAAACCGCGACGAAGAAGCCTAGGCCAGCGCGACAGTAACAAAGCACATTGCCAATACGCAATTCTGAATTACATACGCTCACGAAAACACAAAGGCCCTCACAACCCGCGACGTCAAAATCAGCTGTGAGCTACGCGGTCTGACGAGGCTATGCTGTGCTCTGCCTCGGCCTACTGCTACGGCTCTCTTCTACTGCGCAGTAACGTAGCTATTATGAGGGACTGAAAACCCACGCAGATTATTCTCGATTTTCATTTATTTTCCGACCAAAATATAAGACGAAGTTTCAATATCGGTACGCAGTTGTCATTTCTCTCTTTGTTTTCCAGAAAATAACGAGAGATAAAATTAAAGAAAAACAAGGCATGCTGGACGATGTTTTTTAATCAAATATTCAGTCCATATATTTGAGGGGAATACGACAACGAAGAATAATCTACGCTTCGTCAGATTCGTTGAATAAATGTCTTGACAGATTTCAATTTATTAATTGAAAAGTTGAAAAATTTCTTTTATTCAGACTAATTTTATTGGGCTCGATGATTCGGTGATACGCTAATGCTCAGACACGCGCATGTACAACAAAGCCAGCACGCCGATAGTCTGGTGGGTGGGAGGCAAGGCTCTTTCGCGCAGAAGTCCAGAGCGGCGAATAGGGAGAGTGGGAGAGAGAGAGAGGGATCAAGAGAGCGGAACTCAAGGGGCGATTGGGAGAAAGGGAGACTGAATACCGCATGACTACGGGTCGATAGTCTCACACCAGGCTGCTTCCCAACGTTAGGTACACCTGCACCCATCTCGGTGCAGACGCACCTAGGACACAACGAACTTTGTACTTGGCGTACTTGTACTTTGCCGTTCCAAACCGGAGCTTATGCACTCAATTCTCTTTCTTTATTCCAACGCGTCATTCTTGCGCGCATCCTTTGTGCACTTGTCAATTTTTTCTTGGAGAATTGAAAACTGAACTGAAACTGAGCCTCAACACTGCACGAAGTATCGCCAGGAAGAATGACAATCTGAATATGAAGAATATTGATTTTAATTAAAATCGAGACGATGGTTCTTGACGGGCCGGAATCGCCCTGATTAAAGATTACAGAATTTTTCACAAAGAGGAGCTGTGGAGTCGGCTTTTATTCCGAAGTTCGATGGCTTGGGATTTGGGAAGAACAAGTTGGCGCTAGGAGGTCCGAATGGGGTCGTCTTCAATTTTATCATTTTCGAATTTCAATGCTCCCATAGGCCAGGATGTCTCCAAATATATACAAAGAAATATACTCAAAACCCCAGGTTGCTATCTCAATTCTAAGTATCCCCCCCCCCAAACCCTTCGAATTTACCCATTCGAATAGAATCCGATTTGTGTCATTTCGCGGTTAATTTTTTTTATTCCCATTACGGTATAGCTCCGAAAAATTTTAAACTTGGTACACTCCTTACCTGTAGTAGTGGGAATTTCGTGGAAATCCGACAGATTTTCAACGATATAATTTTCGCAGCTACAGCGCACCATTTCACCGATACCTACTACTATAGGTAAGAAGTGTACGGAGTTTCAGATTATTCGAAGCGATAATGCGATAGGAAGTAAAAAATAACCCCGAATTACTAAAAATCGTGTGTTATTTAAACGGAAAAGTGCAAAGGCTTTGGGGCAGTATTTAGAATTGAGATAGGAGCCTGGGGTTTTGACTACATTTTTTGGAAACGAAACAAGGACCACCTTGAGGTCCGATATTGATTGAAATTGAAAAAAAGTTTTTTTATCTCGTACATTGCGATCATATTTTCCTTAGGAACAAACACGATGACTCACTGAATGCGGATCTGACATATTGTCATTCTTGCTGAACAGTACTTGCACAGTGGTATTCTGAATGTATTGTAGAATGAAGAAATATTTACATTGCCGTTCTTCGTTCAAGGATAATGTATGTACGTGTAATTAGAAAATCTGTAAATGTCTGTAATTGAAATGTAGAAAATCATTTTCTCTTTCGGCTTCAACGAAGATCACTATCTTGAGTTCTGCTGACTTAGATGAATCGTTAAACGCAGAAGCGATGATTGGTTCAGCGTTATCGAATCATTAAAAGCTCTCCAATTTATTTTTTTAGCGACAATTCCGACTTCCTCGTCAACTGCAGTATCGCCTTAACCAGATCGATTCACGAAGCGCTAAATGCCAGTCCTGAATCATTGAACGTTAATACATCTAATTCCAATTTGAATTTGAAAACTACGAAATGCAACAAATTTTGGATTAAAAATTTGAATTCAACAAAGATTTTGAGCGGAATTCAGGACATCGCACTTTCCTGTTCAGGATCATTTCTCTTTCAATTTTCGATGATATTCTACTTGCAGAAATAAATACATAACTATCTTATCAGCAAACGTTTTTGTTTAAGTTTTTTGGTTAATATTTCGAATAGAAATTAGCATGGTGTGAAGGACTAGAGATTCCGGGTTCCCGTACACCAGTTTCATATTTCTCGTAAGACGTTTAGGTCGTTGTAGACATGCAGTCCGAAACAAGCAGAGGGGACTTTGGTGCACTCAACTATACGTACAAGGTCCTTCTTGTATAGCTACTACCTAGTACCTACGGTATATGCTATGACAAAACGAAAGCATACAGTAACATGATACTCGCCCTAGGGACTAACGTAAGATATCGACCAGCATTTGTCTGCATGATTTTGCAAATTTCCTCCCGTAGAAAGTGTGCGAAATTCGATACTTCCATCCGTAAAATTTAATATCAAATTGAACTAATTTTCACCCGGAAAACTTTGGCACATTATTAAAGTTAAGGTGTCGATGAATACCTGCCAAATAACACCATGGACATCCGTTTCTTTCTCATATTTTTATGAATCAAAAAAAATATCTTCGATAAACCTACTGAAATGATTGTCCGATGCTTCAAGAAATTACCTTTTCTTCCTTTCTTCTTATTGTAGTGAAAAGTTGGGAGTGCAGTCTCGCTCCTTGTCTTCTTTTTTTTTTTTTTAGAGAAGTTGATAACTTAGGGGCTTCTCTTCATTATTTTAACTGGAGTTACTCTATTTTTTCACATCGAGTGCTTCTAGAATTAGGATTCAATACCTGGAAGTGACACAGAAGAGTTTAATGACTGAACTTTTTTCAGTCCATCTAGCAGATCACCACGGTCAACATTTTTGCTAGTTTCTTCATTTTGTAACGCGTTTTGAGTTCCTCCTTCGGGTCTCACCTACAATAAACGTTCCTATACGCCAATCGCCGATCCAAATTTCACGCCCTCAGAATCGTCGAAAACAAATCTGCGAGGAAATTTCTCCATCAAAAAAAAAGTCCGATGAATTGGCTGCTAACCAGACGGCCAACTCGACGAAAACGACCACAATTCCATTATTTTTCAAAGATTTCTTCCGCCTGTTCGAAGCCTTTTGTTTCACAGTCAATCTCAAAGTTTTATGAATAACTTTCAGGACTTCCGTATCTACCTGACTATACCTCAGAACGGGAAGCCAGGATCCTACGAAACGAGTTAATTACAATCCATCCACGCTTTCGTATTTGACCCTACTTTTCAGCTTTAAATTACTCAACACCTTTTTTCGATTCGCAGCTAATGATTTTTTTCTTGTCCCTTTTCCACTATGGAAAATTCAGGAAGATTAAACCACGTGCAATGATACTCGGTAATTTAGACATGTACACATGATATATCAGTGAACTAATCATGGTTCGGGAAGAAGTTTGCGTAGATGAATTGCGCGATGCCCACTGCACTGTCTGCTTATTACTAATTGGACCTTACTATCGCATTTCCGGATGTAGTATCTCATAATTGGGTCGTTGGAATGATATGTCAGTGGTTATCTTCGCGGTATAGACATACTCAGATGTGTGTATGGACCATCGCGTTGCTTTTTGCTAGACTAGGGATCTGAGTTGCATTTAACAACAAAACAAAACCAAAAAAAAAAAAAAAACAAGCATAATAGATATTCACCCTCCCAGAACACAGCGTATAATATACATCGGCTGAGAGTTTATGACATATCTATGCTAGCTGCTTCATTAATGCACGATACATACGTATATGAAATTACATACATTGAATGGACATTTACGACGGGTGTTCAATGCACGTAAATTATACGTTTATCGAATAATATTCAATGGATATTTGCTGTAGATATTTCATAAACGTATAATATACGTTCATCTATTATGATATTCGATATAGATGTCTACCATAGATCTTTCATGGAGGTATAAAATACGTCTGTCAAATGTTGCTCAATGAACGTTCGCTCTAGATATTTCATAAACGTATGTAACATAAGGTTACTGATTGATGTTCAACATCGATGTCTACCACAGATTTTTCATCGTAGTATAAAATATGTTTATCGAATCATATTCAATAGATGCGTTCGTTGCAGATCCCCCATAGATGCATATTATACGTTTATTAGATCAGATTCAATGGACGTTCACTGCAGCAGATCATGCTCCAAACTTGTTGGTGACCGTCGACTTATAATACTAACTTTATAAAAGTTAGTTGAGGAGTAGCCATCAAACGTGAGCCGTTTTTCTGCGGGGGAATGCATGACGCATACGATATCCTGAATTTACCGATGTGTTCATCAGGATGGTCCCTAATTCCGTCATATTCGAATTTCAATTCTCCCACGGGCTAGAACGTCTCAAAATATACAAAAAAAAAAATGTAGTCAAAACCCCAGGTCCCTATCTCAATTCTAAGTACTGCCTCAAAGCCTTTGAACTTCCCAATTTGAACTACCCCCGATTTTTAGTAATTCGGGGTTATTTTTTACTCCCTATGGCATTACGGCTTCGAATCGTCGTCGTGAATTGAAGTTTATGGTCGCCATATAATATAAAGACGGTAAATATTATTCTCAACTTGCATCGTGGTTAAATATTTGCAATGCCGGTGAAAAAATATACCGGGCGTTCCGCGTCACTTCAGCCATTAAAAAAAAAAAAAAATCCCCACAAAATCACAACAAATCCGGCTTCGCGATACAAACGAATTCGTAAGATTTCAGTCATTTTCAAATTTATTTGGGTAGAATGCTCAAGTTTTTTTCAATTTTCATATGAACAGTGATATCTCGGGAATGTTTAACCGTAACGACAATTTGAAGGAATGCCTCATGCATATAAGTTAATTGTATCTTAATTGACGTTCAGGCTCGCAATGTAAATTACAGTTTATCACTATTACGTAATTGCTTTGCGAATGCTCATGGATATTGTGATATACGTTATTCAAGTTCAAGAATAGCTGATAATATCTACATTCTCATCGATTCTCTCGAGACAGAGTTCTCAGATTTAGTTTGTTACTCCCTCCCACCCACGGAATTGTGATATATTTAATACAAACATGAAGCACTTGAGAAATGGAAGAGCGTTGAATTATTTACCATACCGTATGCATCGTTTGGCCTAGTGGTTAGAGCCTCTGGTTAGAGAGTGCGGTTAGTCATCCGAGCCCGTGCAGCGATAGAGATTTCACCCAAGTGAACCGAAAATAAACTTTTATTTAAATAATATAGATCTGCGAAATTTTGCGAGAGTATTCGATCGCGATTTGCAGTGAAACTGATAGTTGAACAAATTCGTTCGAACCGTGAAATAAAATGTTTGTTTAAAACTTTATTTGATGTGTCAAGTGTTTTGAAAATAATTCACGTACTCCTATCTCCGAATAACACATATTTTATACCGTTTTTATTTATCTTTTATATTTCACATTAACTAGTTTATTTACCGTCAAGCCTTTCTTTTACGCATCCATTTCCTGGTATTTCTTTTTCCTTAGCAAACTTATCTTTCATCTATTTGTGCAGTCTGCAGTACAGAGATTCGATATGCTGGTGTTTTCGCAATTCAATCCATCTACTTTTAAAAATGATGTTTAATCCCCCTCGATATTTATCTTTGTTGTAAGAAATGCAATGTTGAGGCTATCCAGCACCATAGCACTTCAGGGCAGCTCTGTCCGACCAAAGGTCGCAAAATGAACTCAACTTTATAACCATAGTATTATTGATGACTCAACCGGTCGACGAACCTCGCTGTCTTACTCGAATGATCAAACTGATGCAAGAAAGGAATTTTGAAAAGTTTTTTTAGGTAATGAATTCAGTTTTTTGATAAAGCTTGACCAGCAGCTTTCGCAGAGCAATAAAATGACAGATATACTGCGTGGGATCGTTTTCGGCAATGACAGGAAATCGTGGAAGAATCGGGAGAAGAAAAGACAGCGTTGGTAGCTATCCTGGTCGAGGCAGTCGGAAGGACGTGATCGTCTGCAGGACATGGTGTATTCGAAAACGATCTAATCGCGGTAAAAAGAAACCAGATTTACAACCCTTGTTATTTCTTTCCGAGTAGATAAAAGCCTCATGAGTTTCTACTTCCCTTCCAAAATCACCGAGGATGAATAAGGAATACTGTATACTTGACGAGTGAAGGATGGCGTATAGACTCAGAAATACAACGTGAAAAATAAGAATTTTGCAGTCGTTATACCGACACGACTTCGCTTTGTGCGACAATATCCTGCACCGTTGAATCCAAAAGCTCAACGCAGTTTCCCAGCTAGATTTGTCAACGCCACATGTGGTCAACGGGGCGCAAAGAGGCTCGTATATTCGAGGCACCAGGCAGTGCCATGGGAAAACGTTACGTTACGATACGCTCAGTGCACCTGGAGCTTTCTTCAGGGAAAGGTAATATCGGGAATGCATGCCGTTTAACATCTTAAATTTCTGTTGCAATCAAATCCAGAGAATTTTCGTCTGAAGTCACTAAAATAATGATTGGTACGTTTCAAACGAAAGCCGATGGTCTTTTCAGCCTTGCAAAATGTCCTGCTCGAAATTGATCACAGCTTAACTTTCAAGGAGTATAAGATATTGGCAATATCAAGATTTTCGTCAAAATTGTTCCATTGCACAAGAGTTCAGCTATTTTCGTTACCAGCTGCATAGGAAATCAGTTTTCTAACTCACCAGACGCTTTTCACAATCCAGCTCTTTAACTTGCACAGAAATAGACGACATCTGTTATGCCCGACACACACGAGTTGCGTAACTAGGTTCTCGGCTGAAGATTACTATCGTGTATTTTCCGTCAACACAGTCGACCATGTACGATGAACTCGTATGGCCAGAGGCCAAGCCTAAAGCTGATAATATGTACAGCCCGAGTATAGCCCTATGCTAGCCTTGTTCGATTCGATATTGTGTTGGGTGAGAAAATTTGCCCAAATTGCAGAATCTTTCTGCTTCATACCGTTGCGAGTATGTCTGGAAAACGGACAATGTTAAAGCCCATCTCTAGTCGCCCACCTCCGCCCACCTACTTTTTGCCGAAAAAGAGGTGGGGGGAGAAACATTTCCATGACTATCCGAGCCCAGGCGTTGAAAACGCGAAAAAGGCCAATATCGCGCGAATTTTATTTTAATTCCGAACACATACGTCCAAAAACATGTTCGTTTTATGCGAAAACAGAGCCTACGTTTGGTTTTTACTTTTTTCCATTGTCAATTTTCTCGGCGGCCATGATTGTCAGTATCGTTCACTATGTTCACTCTATGGAGTGACTCCATAGAGTCGACGAGTGAACAATAGACTCCATACAGTGAACATAGTGAACAATACTGACAATCATGGCCGCCGAGAAAATTGACAATGGAACAAAGTAAAAACCAAACGCATTTTTTTGTGTTTTCGACGCCTGGGCTCGGATAATAATCGAAATGTTTCTCCCCCCACCCCTTTTTCGGCAAAAAGGAGATGGGCGACTAGGGATGGGCCTTAAGGTCACATTTGGGAGTCAGATTAAAACGGCTCACTTGTGTTTGTCGAATAATGATGGCCATCCTGTATCTACCCGTTTCGAATATAATCTTATCTGCTCTTCATTCTTATCTAAGTTTCATGGACCAAGTGTCCGTTGGTTGAACTCTTCGCGGAATCTATTTATGAGGAAAAAAAAGTGCATATCGTTTGTGTGAATATAAATATGCAAAACGATACGTCTCGTTTACGTGGTAAAATATGTTAGTTGTTGCGGTCAACGTTTTTATATCGTTGGATCCATTTCTCGCCTTCGGATCTTGACCACTATGAAATAGCACGCAATTTTTTACCGCTATAGTTGCTATTCTTAACACAGAGTGTGTAATTCTGTACGATCTTCTCATTCTTTGGTTTCCGGATGTGATGATAATCGTCGGATTATCGAATGGCATATAACTAGAAGATATATTATTACCGTGGTATAAGTACAAGTAGCAATCATTATGATGATTTCTATTACTGGATTAGAGAAAATTTGGACAGCGATCAGTATCGATAAGTAAAAGTCAAGAGCTCGAGATAAGGTGTATAAAACATTTGTTTCATATGTAGCAGACGCATTATCTGATAGTCAGCCAGCTGAAGAAGTACCTCGACAAGCTTTCTGTTTTTTTTTTCCTTATATAAACTTCTGTATGTGTTGATTGAAGAGATGAAAAAAAAAAAAAAAACGACGCCAGTTTGTCGAGGTTAAAGTTACATATACCTATATGAGGAATTACAGCTTAACTCGAGCTCGAACCCAGCTGTGCACCTTGGAGACCACGATATCTTTCATTTTTCATTTTGTGTTTTATCACTCGATGAACTACCATTCTGTGATTTTTTTTATAGAATTTTTGGGACAACGCTTTCCCATGTGTAAATTCTTGAAATTATTATTTTTTTTTTGTTTTCTACAATTGTTATCGCTGAAATTAATAGTTTTATCGAAAACTTTTGTGTAAGAGGATTCACGTGCTTCGAGAAGGACTTTCGGAAAAAAAATCACTACCGATTTTTCAAATTAACAGATCGCCCCGAAAATCCACCTGGAAAGACAAGAATCTGCAAAACTATTCTTCGGACTGGTTTGTCGATTTTAAAAAGAATTCACAAAATTCGTAAACAAAATCTTCGAATTTTAAGATACCAGCAAACTTGGACTGAACATTCCTTCAGAAGTTATGAATCATTCAATATCGAGAAGATCGTGAAAATATTGTTAACCATGCTGAGGTCAGCAGGATAAGTCAAAGTAGGTCAAGTTCGCTGGTTCGCAAAAATGAGCTGTATGTTAATATTGTTGGATTTTCGTCGATTTCAACCAAACGCCAAAAACGCCGTACAAGTATTTTTTACTTTCTGTACCACGATTCGATTTTGATTTCGCAATTTATCCCCAAATGATCCATTCATCAGCAAGCGTGAATGATTATTTAAAAAATTTATTAGACATAGACGCAAGAGCTTTGTACCGTCACTTCGTCTTTATGATGAGCGAAAAAAAAAAAAATTGTTTCAATTTTCTCAAGCAAGCTGCAAGTCAATATAGGGCATGATTACAGCCCTGCTAAAAAATGATACGAAAAATAGCATGAAAAGGAAAGGATTCTAAAAAAATCCACTCAAGATATCTTGTGACCTCATAAAGACTGCTTCAACACCGGATCCCGACTTGAATCATAAACTGTCGAGATATGGAACTTCGCAGCGTAGTAGCTAAATGAAGCTTCAGTTCGCTATCGCCGGACATGGGTTTGCAGGCGTCGCATGACAAGTGAGTTACAAAAGTCGTAACTTGTCACTTTTGCGATTGCTCATCAGACGGAAGTCCCTCCAGGGTCTAGAGTCCCACATAGAAATGAATGACAATGAATTTGAGAAAAATTCTCCAGATTTTGGATACAACGCAAATTACCAGATGTATAAAAACGACGTTATTCAGTGCCCGGAAAATCGACATCGGTTATTTTCGATAACCGGTAAATCGATCGTCGAAGTTTCTTCGAAACTTTTTTCATTGTAATAATTCTAAATGAAATGATGCGGTAAAGAGTGGATTCGAACGTGTCTAATCTATATGCAGTTTATTAACAATAGAAAAATACTGAGATACAAAAATCTTGAAGTTCTGGTATTTCTATGAGATAAGTTCAACGATTATATTAAATATTCAATCCTTGCTAAGGTATTATTATTATTATTATAACAATGAATTAAACAAAATGTATACGGATAGATAACGATCGAAAATAGATTATGTAAATATGTGTACAGAATTGTACAAGCAGTTTTACGATACATATAACCTTATATAAGATATTGAAAATATTATCTTCGAAATATATACCTACATGTATGTGTACGCTCGAATTGACTGCAGTATAAGATACGATATATGGTTGAAAAATGTCTAGTGGACTTCTAGCCTGAATAAGATAAGATCGGACTTTAGACAGTTAGGAAATAATTTAAAATCTTAATTGACCAAAAATTGCGTAAAGTGTAACGCCGCAAGTCAGAATAACACACAAAAACCGTGGGATTGTTTTTGTCGACAGACCACGTGTCAATGATTGCGATAAGACTAGTGGATTGATAATTTCAATAAATTATAAGTGTGTAAGATTGATGAAAACAGGTTTATAGCCTTTTTTCGTGTACAGCTGATATCCCGCGGACCTTGATCGTATTGATTACAACGTATGAGCAAAGGATTTTTTTCCCGTAATATCCGCGGCTCAAAGAACATTGGAGAGTAATGTTCAACGGGTAGATATATTTACGTACCAAAGTTGCAAATGTTTAATCGTCGTACTTGCCTTCTTATCGCAAGATTATACTTTAAGTGCAAGAATGAAATAAACCTGCAACCCTTAGGAAATGTTTCTGAGAATATGAGGTTTAAGACTATAATTATATTTATTATACATAGACTCCGGACTACGCGACATATCGCTTCGAAAGCTTACATACACACGAACACGTAATACATTCCGATTATAAAAGGCCTTGTACTAAATTTGAAAAACTGTATTCTGAGCTCATAATTTCCTTGTCGAGTGTTTTTTTTTTTTTTTCTTGCGGTTTTATTTTCTCAGGATCAGACTCTATTTCTGTTCCAGGATTGGATGTAAATGTTCCTCACGTAACTAAGGAGAGAATTAAAGCCCTTTATTTCTCGTTCGATAATCCCCGACAAAATCTTTTCCGGGCCCACCAAACGGCGGCTAATGTAGCAGCCAGAAATCCTATTCCAGCCACGATGCCCATAGAGATTGCCCTGTTCCTACGATACGCTGGTACCTCCAAGGCGAAACGTTCACTGGTTGCAAAATCGTCGGACAAAGACATCGCAGTCACTTCGAAAGTGTAGTAGCTCTCTTCCTCCAGGGTTTTTACTAAACAACGTCAAGTTATTGAGAATAGTCCATTTTTTTCATTCTTAATTTTTTTTTTTTTTTTTTTTACAAGGTTGGAGTAATCCGTACGATCTACTTCAGAGTTTAACGCACGATGATCTAATCCGAACAGTGACGAACAGAAAGAAAAAAAACTTCAAAGCCAAGAGCTTGTTTCATTATTCCTTGTTTAACTTAGTCGACGACCAACCAAGTTAATTGAGTGACAAGCAGAGTCTCGAGACACAATTCTACCAACTAATTTACCCCTACTCCATCTTCCGGAGTTTTGTGGTAGATTATTACGCAACGTCTTAGAACTGGTAACTGAAACGTCGCTACACCCAATTATGGAGATACCTATGTGCCAAGGGAATCCAGGATCTAGGGATGAGGCTTACCCAGATAGTACGTGTCCGTGGTCTCAGCTTTTCCGTAAAGATGTTCCAATGGTCCTCGAAACCATCTGACGGTGTATATCCTAACGAGTTCACGGCCATGGTCAGGGGGCTCCCAAGTCACCAGATACCCTTCAACGGTGGGTTGAACTCTCAAATTTCGTGGAGCAGCCATATACTCCGAAGATTCTGTGTCGAAAATGAATAAAATTAGTATGATTTCAGAATCCAAGAATCAAATATCATCGACAACTCGTTCGAAACAGACTAACCTTTGGGACTCCTGAACTCTGATGCTGAGTTCTCGTCGATTGCGCCTAAAGAAATAATCAGATTATATGCAAAAGCTGAGGAAACAGCACAACGAATACCGTTGTTCGTAGATCTAGATCCACATACTTGGTTTAGTAAAGATGCGGAGAGCTTTGCTGAACATTCCATCGCCATGTTTGTCCTGGCTCAAAACCATGAATTCGTATTCTCGGCCAGCGCTTAAGTTGTTGATCGTTGCCTCTGTGGTTTTTCGTGATAAGATTTTCATCGTTCGCCATTCCGAGGTGTCGGTTGGTCTGTACCTGGGGTCGTGAAAGAGAGCGTTGAAAAGGACTTCTAAGGACGATATGGAGTCATAGAAGTACTTACCAAACGGAATACTCCATCTTGGGTCTTACGAAGCCTGGAACCCATCGCAAAGTAACCGTACTTCTGCTGCTATTGGCACTCAAATTGTATGGTGCTCTTGGCGCGACATTCAGAACCATAAGTTCAGCATCAGCAACAACTGTGGCCGCCTCGTTGCTCGCCGCACATTGATAGAGGCCTCGATCATCCTCCTGGATCCGTTCAATTGTGAGATTTCCTCCACTGATGTTTGTCCGATCCGGTGGGAGTGGAGTTCCGTCCTTTTGACCGACGGAAGTGTTAGTGGGAGATATTGATTTTTCAATAGACAACCAAGAAAGCTTTTCACGTCTGCTTCTCGAGTTCTTTTCAGTCCTTTTATTATACGTCATTGTCGATATTGAGCTTTAGAAATTCGGCAGGTGAAGAGTAAGTGCCATTTTATTTTAAAGAAGAACTTTTGGTACGTATAACGTCAGTATGCTGATTTATATTCACCAGTACCTGATACGACCTACTACACGGTATTCACTTTTACACTCACGCGTTAGGTACTGTGAACATTACGATTCGGAATGCCAATTTATGTCCAATTACAAAATCGTCACAAATTGCAGCCCTTCTAGTTGCACATTACACGTACGTAAGGCGTGATGGAAATGGAGGAATAAAAAAGCGATTAACTAATGAAATTTTTCTCAAATTCTCACCGAGTCTTAACGAACCATGTATACCTTCATTCTTCATGCGAGACGTTGTATGAGCTCGGTTTAAAAACAAATGAATAATCATAGCTATACAAGCCTACATTCCAGTTTGACAAAGATATCGAATAATAATTGTATGTCAGAAAAGTAGTTAATTATCTTTTGTTCGTGAATAGCACCGTGTACAATAATGTTTAATGAAAGCTCGTTAGTAAAGGTACTGAAAAGCCTCGTTCACACTTTCTCGGTTGGCCTTTTGAATTCTGAGCACATCTTGTTATTCAGTTTATGTTACGACCCATTCGAGGTAAAGTGGTTACTGATTATGTCATCATACTCGGTGCAAGCGGTTCAAAAAGTTGAATCAACAGTAAATCACTGAACAGTCACGTACGCACATGAATGTACGGTACATCCATTCACCACACCATTACCAAAGCAAGCTTTTCTCACTCTGAGAATCACTGCTTAAAGCAGATACCCTTGTTTGGAAATGTGAGAAATTAATTTGTATTCTATTCCTTGGTAATTGATATACCAATTTTTTTTTCTCTTATCGAACGACAAACGTACTTTGAACCAGACTATAGTTGGTCGATGCATTTGATCCCCGTCTCTGGCATCGCAAGGAATCTCTAGGCTTTCGCCAAGTTTTCGCATGTATAAGTGTTGAGGGGTGACTGTGAAGACTGGTGGCCTTTGTACTATCTGTAAGGGAAAGTAAAAAAGATAAAGAAAAGAAATAAAAAACATGTTGGATTACTACTTGGGGTATTGGTTTGTAGGAGGGAGCATCAAGCTGTGAAGCAATTGACAGCAGCCAGTAGACACTATAAGATACCATTTGTTCAGGATGAGATTCTCAATCTCAGGGGTAATGCGACGGACACACGTCTTTTATGGCTTAGGATCCTTTGATCCGTGTTCGTGATTGCGTAATTGGAGAATAAAAGTCTACACAAAAGTACCGTTCAACCGGTCGTTGGTCTCAGCCGACCAACGCCTTCTTTAAACAGCTTTCGACGATCGTAAACAAACTCTTAGAGATACTATTCTCGGCAGAATCGAGCTGCATCTTACCACACTGATGGATGGACTTGGTCCTTCGGTACCAAGATTGTTGAACGGTGTGCAGGTGTAACTTCCGGAATGTGTTTCATCGACTTTACTGAAGTACAAAGAACCGTTTCTTCTGTAAAATACACCTTGTACGTTGTAGGGATCGAAGAGAAACCCGTCTTTGTCCCAGCGCAAGTTGGTCAAGGGTGGATTTGCCCTAAAGTGACAATCTAAGAGTCCAGGTCTTCCGTAGGGCAGATAAACTTCACGCGGTGCATATATCACCTTGGCTTTATCTGATTGTAAGGAAATAGAGTGATTCACTTATTTCTTGAAAATGTATTACCTACGAGTACCCCATGATTATATTATCTACCTATGTACACTTGCAGCAAGATAACAATTTAGGAAAGCTTACATTGCACGTTCAAGAAGGCAGAGGCAGTCTGCCGTTCAGAGTTGGCGTTCGAAACGGTACAGGTATATTCCCCCAGGTCTCCCATAGCCGTTGATGTGATTGTGAGTGTTCCATCGCTACGTGTAGTTGCCCTGTTTCGAAGATCCTGTAAGAAGAGGCAGAAAATTTCCCCTCACTTGTCTCATTACTGGAACCAGTTAACACGCGGGATAAGATTCGCGAAGGTGGATTTCCGGCGAGGTTTTCTCTCCTTCATCAGTTTTTACACGTGCAAGGTACTATTTTAAGGGCGAAAAAGAATAGGAAAAGAACCAACCCCCGGCTCGGCTTAACCTTGAATCCCATCTCCAGGCGAGGGAAACAAATAGCAACAGCTGTGATCAAACGGTATTTTTCTACCCTAAAATGAACAGCCGCCAGAGCATGACTCAAATTATAATACTTGCAAGATAAGATTGAACTCGATGCCATGAAAACTTATTAAAATGATGTTTTGGGGGGAGGGGGCGTATACAAGTGAGCTTACCAATACTTTAAAATGATTTGTACTACGAGAAAGTATAAAGTAATTTGAAAAAAGCTGCCTGAGTTTTTTCGAATTACCTCCGCAATTATGAGAAGAAATGCTAGAAACTAAGTAACTCAAAATTTGTGAAGAAATTCACGGAGCTTTTTCAAATTGAAAAGCTTGAATCTCATCGTATAGATTATCTCGCGATTTTTGTCGAATCATCTATGTACAGGCCCCCTTAAATAAAATGATGATACATTTTTGACAAGATATTATCTCATTCTCGAAGTAATTTGGAGACGTTTGTTTCTAGGTTCTGGCGGACGATCAAGTCTTATTGCAAAGAGAACGAGGAATTGATGGAATTGAATCACTGCAAATACTGATTCGGAGCTAAGGGTTGTTTACCTCTATTTCCGTGATTGCAACTCCCTCGCGAAACCAGGTGACAACTGAGCTGGTGTCTTTGGTGACGCAGACGAAATTCGCGGTGTCACCTTCCATGGTGGTTTGATTTATGGGAGGTATAGCCAGTAGATTTTCACCTGTAACAATCGGTGGCCGCGTGGGCACACCTGGTTGAACGATTTAACGAGTCTGTCTGGTGATCGGTTAGTAAGCGGCATTTCGCTTTTGCTTTTTTATTTTGCATTATTAACAACAATTATGCGGTTTAATTCGCAATACGCTTATACTCGGTTATGATTTTGGGATTAATCTGGTTAATCACATAAATTAAAGCGTTGATTAATAAAGCTCAAATTTCCTTGATGAAAAATTTTCAGAGTAAATTTAATCCAGGATTTTGTAAGGCGATTAACGATCGGTCTTTCGGCTTATCATCCTGCTTTTACCCGAGCATATACCATATAATTATTTAGATTAGTTTATGTAAGGATGAACGTTAAGTTGGAATTACAATAGCGAGGAAATCGATGCGTGAAACGGATATACCAGACCCCAATCCTTCGGGTGATTAATCAATGACGTGTACCTTGTAAATAATTAGTAAATCTGTCTTTGTTGGAAAAAAACGAACCGAACGGAAAAGGCGCGTTCTCGTATTGTTCGATCGCCGTATATTTGTATCGTATTAAATGACAGAAACCGGAAAGGATGTCCTGGATTTGGTTTCTATAATAAAAAAGGACCATGGCATTACCCGTTCGATAAAATATCTTGTCGAATATAATAATCGCTGAATACTCATGTTCACTCCCAGATGTTGACTCGAAAAAATGAAAATTAAACAAGGTACATACATGCACGCGTTAGAAGGAGGCGAAAAGTCGTGCTAGAATCCTAATCAGATATAGCGTGACATACAGATGAATTATAAACTATGTAATGCAATGCTAATTCAGCTAGTTCACGTGATACCCACGCATTTTGTCAATTCCAACGTCTCGAAAGATACTATGAATTGTAACACAGTCTACTTAAACTTTTACGAAACTTATCTGACTTATTTGAAGCTGAATATCCGAGGAACTGAAACTGACTGAGAATAGGGATCGTTTTATAAAAGTAAATTATAAATGTCTAACATTGAGTTAGTGGATTAGTTACAGCTTGAAGATTAACGTTTGACAATTGAACAGCCATAATGTTTGACGAATAGCAAAATAGTCATTGCCAATTGTTGCAATATTTTCATTTAAGCCACGCAACAAAACTCCACTGTTCTGTCACGTGGCTGTACAATTTTACCATCAATCGTTAGGTGCACCCATGTCCCGTTATTCCTCGAGCTCGGTGTCCTGTTTGGGAATATAACTCTGCATTCGTACCATCCTTGATCTGTCTCTCGAATGTTTGTCAAATTTATACTTCCTTGTCCATATGCTCGACCACCGCCATCCCCAATCAGGTGAATCCTTCCAGCGTATTCATCTGCTCCAGTTATCACCCCGTCGTACCACGAATAGACCAACTCTCCCTGTAACGCAAAAAGCTCTTATTCGTTCTAGCCAAATTCGAGATTTATCGAGGGTTCAGTTTTCCATTCGTTTTTTGTTCTCACATCAGTCGAGGAGCCTTTCATGCATTTTCAAGTTAGAATCGATTTTCGGTTGCAGGATGAGAATTAAATTCAAAAAATCACGTCGTCTTATTTGCGGGTGATCGGTTTGTCACACGAAACGGATGTTTATCAAGTTTTGGTGTTGGTTAAGTTAAAATAAGAACTTACTTCGGGAGATTGAATTAGGCTTAACTTGATAGGATTTAACCACGCATGGCGACGCTTAGGCCCCCTTCCATTCAATTAATAAGTGTCGGTATTAAAAAGGTCTTAACGAATGAATCAGGCTTGACACGATGCACATACCATACCTCACCGTAACCATAAGTATAAATTTCAAGGGTTTGTACAATTCCTGACAATTTCTAATGTCGAAAGGACATCATCCAGTATAACTACACATACGTATCGGATCGCGATTCGTTTTATCGTCAATAAATGAGATCTTGCTACTAGTTCGTATTATTTTCATGCTCCGCCAGCGTGGGTGTGAATACCTCATCATCGTCAAGCCACAAAATATGAAACGGCTTCATTGATGGGTTTATTTTTTCTCCCGGGTTAATTCAGCGATGAAAAAGGGCGAGGATCTAAGCGTTTGGAATATCATAACTTCCATAATAACGTTGACCAACGAGATTCGTAACAAATTTGCCTCTTGGAGATAATTGGTGGAGGTTTGATTTATATGCTGATAAGAATAACGCGGAGGTGTAACTATTTCTGGTAATAAGGTATAAGCCGTGAACAGAGTGAAGACCTACTGTCTGTATTATACCAACGCTACCTACTTTGGCTGAGGGTTAAATAAGAACGTTCACTTTAACACTGTTAATTAAATATGATGAATAAACGCCTACCACAGTTCACAAATACATACAAAAGTTTCGAGACTCTAATGATCAGCTACCATTGTAAATTAGGCTCGGTCAAAACGTGCCCAACAACATAGGTACTACCTACTAATGAACCTTAATCGTGCGACAATGCGTTCCACGTTAGCAGTGACCCACTGACAGAACGAACCCCTCCTGTAGTAGACTGACAACCTAAATATAATGCAGCCTTGTGTCCCGTACTCCAATTACTGCCTTGGAGTGCACATGATTTGCATACGCATCAGGCTCCAATCAGGTTAATTTCCACTTCATTCATGTGCCAACAGTTTGACATTATTTGCATTTTGTTTCCGCTAGTTTATTACAATTATTTACCATATCGTTCAGATATTAGGTACTCCACCGCATGCTACTTCAACTCAATCATCATACCACGTGCCTAATTCATGTTGTACCCAAATGGGAATCATTTCATTAAAAAGCTAATGACTTAAGTCAGTCATTTTTTGATTTTGAAAATTGTGTCTGGAGTATCGCTCGGATGATGCTAGTTTAAAGTATCTAACATTCAATTCGACAATTGTCAAACTCACCTCGTGGTTCCAGCGCAAGATGTAAGGGATGGGGATGTCGTGGGGAAAGTCTAGGTCACAGTTGAAGACGACGTAATCTCCAACCCCAGCAGTCAGGAAAGTTGGCTCCTTCTCTTCCTCGAGTAGGTGTCCGTAGCCCCAGGCTACAAGGAACAGGATCCGAGAATGAAATGTGATGACGGTAAGCATTCTTGCTTGGACAATGATAATTTGAAAAATATTTGACAACGTATGGTTTGATTCTGCGACAGTGCCAGATTTGACACTAAAAATGTTGCAACAAATGTAGCAAAGTATGGATCAAGATCATCGTTTGCGGCTTTGATGGCTATAAGAAACCACGAAAGTGAATAACATATTACGCAGTGATTACGCGAATTCGAGACGTCGAGTCACCTAATACACAAGACTGAGTTTTCTATTGCATAAAAATGGGCTTTTTAAGCTCTACGAAGAGAATGTCCAGACCTTCGATAGCAGAATATGAATCCAATTGCGTAATTCACAAGGTCGGTAATCGTGATACAATTATTGCAACGAGTTGTTTTCAACTTCTGATATTTTCAAGATACGATCTTCGCAGCTTCTTTAACTTTGCATGATGATATCTTGGGTAAACAATTTATACTCAATTCGTTTATAGCTACTTGTAAACAATTTTGTGGCAACACATTAATCTTACTTATTTGAATAACATATCTTGAGGATATAAATTTCCTTATTATTTGCATAGTCGAGAGATAAATCTGTAAAGGAGTACGTCCAATAATCAGTACGAAAATCATTTTTTATTTGGACAGAATTATTTCATACAACTCACAACCCTTGTGACAAATTTTTATCCGGATGGATACTACACGATGATATTATGGTTCGACCGATATGCCACGACCGAGTGCGTAGGTGTTAAGGGTTGAAAGAGAATGGGGCAAAAAAGCTTTCTTACCCTCGCAACATAGCAGGGCAATCAGAAATCCACCAATACTCTTCATTTCAATTGATCGTTCAATAACACTTGACGACGGGGTTGTATTCTAGGTATTATAAGACTAGCACAACTACCGCACATTTGTTTTCACCATCACTTTCAATCAGTCTCTCACAGCACCTGTCCGAAATTGATTATAAATCAATCGATCAATCAGCAAATCAATTAATCAATCAATCAATCACTAAGGGACTAAGCTGATAAACTTTCCTCCCCTGGTTAATACTTCATACTTAATTCTTACCCACAGCCTGCGGCACTCTTTTCCAACGAACGGTGAACACTTTATGAAATATTATTTGTAATTACTATCGCATCATTATCCGATGATTATATACTATTGGGATAAATCACTTTTCCGAGTAGAACTGATCGGGATTCGTGAAATAAGGCGAGATTATCTGACACCGCGTTGCTTTCGATGTATATCTTTAACCTCGGACAAGGTGGACGACGTCAATTAACGGTACCAAATGTTGTACCGAAGTCGTAGTTTTAGTTTTTACTCATGAGCTCGGTTATCACGGAGTGGTCTAGAACCGGAGGAGCTTCTAGCAGTCAACTAAGTAATTGCTGCAACCGCTGAGCTAAGCGGATACAAGTACAAAGGGGTGGGGGATAATTCGATGCTCACAGTCACAAACGGCAACCACAACGTCATTGAAATCCACAAACGTCACACCCACTTTTACCGGTAATCACCGTCCCGGCGGGGCACGTGTTTTCTCAAAAGCTTACGAAGGTATTTCGTGATTGTGTCAGTATGGGGTGATACGGGATCTTGACGAGAGGATTTCGTCGTTGTGTCTGCGATCGCATGTCGGGAAGTTTAGAAAAAAAATTATCGTTTTTTTTTTCGTCACCAGAAAGAGAAAAGAACCTTTCAGCCATATTGAAGAAAAAAAGAAAAGAAAAAAAGACCTTCAAACAGCTGATGCAAAGATCGGGCTTTCTCGTCAAAGAGAAATGGGAGCGTTGATGGTGTGTGAAATGATATTTATTCCCAATTTTTTTTTTTTTTTTGTCGGGAGTCAGATCCCTGTGAATCAGCAAGAATGAAACTTACGGGGGAGTATGAATGAAATGAGCCTTTGTGAATAAATCGGATGAACCGAAGATGTGCACCGGTGAATGAACCGAATTGAACCGAACTGCAACCGCTTTGTATAAGGTTGTTCAGCGCTCCCCAATTTTTGACACCAGTCAACTGTCGTCTGCATCAATTGACTGTACCCTAACAGTACAGCGACAAAGAAAGATATGCCACATTTGTAAACGTCGGAATGAAAGAAGAAAAAAAAAAAATTACAATAATTCGATTCCAAATCAAAAAGCATAACTGACACTGAAATTTAAAGCCGTACGAATTTCATGGCCAACGTCATGCTTATGCGCCTTCATGCTGACTAAATTATGGCGAAATTTAGTCCGCAGTGAGAGGAATCCCAGTCTTCTATGAGCTCTATTAGCCAATCAGTTTTTACCGCTGCTGTTTGCTAAATGAAACTGATTTTATTTATGGGATTAAGTTGGAAATTCAAATATTGGAGAAGCTCGTGTTCCACTTTCTTTATCAATGTATTGATATAATTGCTCGAAGATCGATCTTTGGCGATAAAAGTGAGACTGGAACATCGTGGCGATCAGTTTTATCGTTCTACACATCCTGAAGGATCATCAGTTATAGATCCTGAAGCGTATAGCTGACGTCTGAAGAGGAAATGGCTAGTTTTGAATTAGTTCAGGAAGAATGGTTGTATTTCCAATGAAATATCCACATGATGACCAGCTTATATTTATTTCAGCTATCAATCCAAATGAACGAAACAATTTCCGTGTATCATATCACGCGAGGGATTGTGTAATTTTTAAAAAGACAATCTCTGCAGCTGAGATCATAACGACGATCATGTCCTGAATTCAATTAGACTAATCTGCATGAATTAACTTTAACAATATGGTAAATACTCAAGATGATAAAAATTGAACTGTAATTAGCCTGGATTCCAAACTAGACGTATAATACATCCGTACGAAACATAAATCGATAATTCTTTCATCTGAAACCGGGGTGGTCATAATTTGCGACATAACGGTAAAAAATGAATGTGCAAGTTATCGGTATTGGGGAATATCTTGAATGACGTAATTCAGAGTGAAATTATAGAGGCGTTTAATTCACACTTCGGGATGACGGTTCTTGTTGAAATTTATACTGCGGCGTGGGTGCGTAAATAAAGTAATTGTAAAAAGAACGACCGCTCCTCTCGTTTCCTCCCATATTCTGTTCTAGCATTTGCCAAGCCCAGTTAGGAAGGGCCTTTTACCGTTTTTACCACCATGACTTTACTGAACTTTTAATATCACTAAACGACATTACGCTGTAACTCACTTAGAGAGTTATGCACTTGTTAACTAGCTCCTTTAAGAATTAGGGCAGCACTTACTTTCCTAAAAATGCACAAAATGTGCCGCTGCACATAAAGCCCTTGCCTTTCGTACGCCGTATAAGAAACACGACGGAAAGAGACAGACTGCAGCCTGAAAGTGGGGCAGAAATTTGAAGCTTAAAGCAAATTCCAAGTCATCTCGTATTTCAAGTCTTAAGTCGAGAGGTTAATACGCTTCTTCCGCCAGGATTAAGTCAAACCGGGACGTAAACATCAGAGTTTTCAGGTCAGACGAGAACAACGGAGTGCGCAGTATCCCACGACGTCATGGTCAAACAGATCGTTCGTAACTTTCCATTTTTTCTGCAGTCATATGAATTCCGATTTATTTTGCGCATTGATCCAAACGGAGTTTGAACGGGACCATCCCCTTTGATTGGTTGTTTTCGAGGATCTGAACGGAATCTATCAGACCCGTGGAAACTCTTGTAAATCACGTCTTTACCCAATTAAACATTTCTCGCGGCAAGAGATCTAGCCGATTTCCGTGCTATTCATAGCTGCGTAGCTGACCTCAGGTGACGTCACATCCGTAATGTACTGCATTGACTGCCCACAGCCTTGTCACGCTGTTGAGATAATAGACCCGTTCGCGTGGACCACGAGCATTCATTGGCTACGTTTGGAATTACTGGAAATCAATGCGGCTGCAGATTTTGAAAAATTCTTTATCGCAAAATATGGATCTTTCAGGGATAACAACCAGCTGCACGCCTCATTCGGATGATTAATTCGCGGTTCTGTAAGATTTGATTTTACGCACTTACCTTCCTATGGTCAGATATGCGTTTGAGGGCGGCTGTGGAATCTGCCCTGAATACTTAGAATTCCTAATTATAAGTGGCGCTCCAGTTTTAGCACGCGACAAAACCTGCTATGGGGAAATGCGAAATTATGGAAATTGGTGCAATCTAAATCAATCACAACTCCAGACTAGCTGAGGTATAAGTGAACGCAGGAATTTTAAATGCAACGTTATCTCCTGATTATGGAATCCAATTTTGTGTACTTTTAGAGATTTCATCAGTACCTATACCTACGCGGGAGAGACCGGGGGAAAATAAGCCACCTGGTTACCATAAGCCGACGGGATGAAATAAAATATCCGTAAAATTGTAGAAAAATTCAAAAATCTACATCAAAATTGAAAACAAATTACAAGAAAAAACCTAACGGTATATGTATAATACTTTATTTTTCTTCATCGGCTCGTTTTTCACCGGCCACTCCCATCCCCTTAGAACTTCTGGCGCTGAGACCTTTCCCAAAATGATCAAATTTCTTTAGGATATAGCTACTTTCCTATGGGATTTTAGTCTATCCAAAAAAGGGAGATAAAAAAAGAAAAAAAGACGAAACCCGAACCGGCTTTGACAGTTTTTGAAATTTTATTCGAGGGTCAATTATATTAATCTTTGAGCGTATCTACGCATAGGGTGATCCTTTGATTGAAACAGTTTCGCGTGTCATTATAGAATCATTACGAGTGAGTGATTGGCTGAGTGACAGAGCTACCGAGGGACCGCCATTAATGCCTACTGTGAGGAGCTACTTTACTGCCTTGCTAACCTCTGGGATTGATTTGATGTTTTTTGCTCTGAAGTATATAGGTACTCTCAGTAGTCAGTAATAAGCAATTGTGCAGGAATCCAAAAATGGCGCGACTGCACTGAAAAGTTCTAAGCTCAGTGAGTATTTTCCTAAAAAATTTGCATAGTTTTTATTTTTCTAATCAACGAATTTTGTATAAAATTTATATTCAAACAAATTATAGATAAAAAATTATTTATGGATAAGTATACCAACCGTCTAGCTTGGAGTGTTGAAAACTGGACTTGTGAGTTGTGACAGTCAGTTGATCGGTTGTGCCCTGTTGAGAGATCGGAATTTGACAAATCTTGAATTATTCTGAACACATTTTGAACCTGCCGTGAACATTGAGTGGTATTTTATTTTTTGTTTTTTTTTTTTCGTTTATAAGGTGTGATTGAAGGGATGAGCGGAATACCGATATAAATCGAGTTATACCGTTTTTCCGGAGATTGCATGAGAATGATCAGTGACACATTATATATTTATTTGATGAAACTGGGGTTGAATATCGAGGAGTCAAGCTAAACACAGCTTTGATGGGCAAACAGCATGACTCGAGTTATTTCGTTCTTTCAAATATCTAGATAAAATGAGATGAAAACATCGGAGTAATGTTTTCGGATGATCACTCAAAACGCGAAACATTTTGGGTATGGAAACACATTTTTGTTAGGGCAGACCTCGGTATCGAAGAGACTTCAGACATTGCTTCTTATCATACGAACTTTGATGAAATTCGTGTCAGACGAAGCGCAGCTGTGTTCGTTGTATTATTTTTCGTAATTATTAATGCTCATTATCAGAGTTTTTCGTGAAAATGAAACGTAAGATGCAGTGAAGAGCAGCCTTGTTTTTCGAAAACTTAATTGTTCGTTTACTGTGACTGGTTTGAACCTATTGTGGTTCCATTTATATAATCAAAAGCATTATTATGTAGTACCATATGCTATGTAAAATGATATCAGGATGCGTTCAGTTTATCTCAGTTTCATACGTTTTTTCTCATTTATCTCAAAGCTACGATTTTTGAGTTATACCGTTATTCCGCCCATCCTCTCAATTGGTTCTTGATTAATCGATGAAGCGAATCCTTGTTTCTTATCATTTCAAATTTCATTTATTTCATTTTATTTGATAATAAATTGTCTACAATTTGTCCTAGATAGTATGTTTTGGAATTTTTTGGGGCGCAAGAAAAAATAATATATAAAGGGAATGAGGCTTCACAAAAAGAAGATCATAATTTCATATAAATGCAATCGTATTAAACGACTGCATTGAATGATATATAAAAATAGAAAATAATATTTATATATAGATGTATATATATATAATATATAAAGAAAATAATAATAATAATAATATTAATAAAATTAAATTAAATTAAATTAAATTAAATTAAATTAAATTAAAATAAAAAATAAAAACACTTGTACTCAGAAATTAAGATACTTTGTTGTTTTTCCTTTTTTCTTTTTTTTTTTTTTTCTCTTTGTTTCTACAAATAACTTCATTATAATTGTAATTAATATCACTAAATTGGCTTTTGACTTTGCGACAGCGTTACGAATTGTCATATTGAAAACTAAGAAATGGAATTAAAATATAATCTATTTTTATCGAAAACAATCTCTATAGATTTTTTCATCGTTATAAATTATGTTTTTATAATATCCGTCCTTAATTTTTCAAATTCAAAATAAGAATTCGAGGAATAGTTTTTCTCTATTCTATTTTTCTTTGTTTCTTTCTTTTTCCTCCGCTCCAGATTTCACGGTGATATTGTATTATATTATCAATTTTACAAACGTAATTTTCATGATCGATTCGCGCGGTACTTATTCTCCATCACCAGATGACCAACCAGATATAATATCTCGGGTAATAAAATTTTGGTAAATAAAATATAATATTTCGAAATTCTGTAAGTAGGTATAAATATAATATTTCGGGGTGGTAAAAAACGAATTCGTAACACTCCTCACAAAGACAATATAATAATTAGTACCTGAGAGCCGTTCGGTTGCACCGTTTAATTATCACCTCTCCAACCTAGCTATAATTATATGTATAATAATATGTAACATCCCTACTAAAAAGAAGAATATTGTTTTACCTCTCCTTTATTTTTCATCGTTATTTTTTTCTTTTCTTTTCTTTTCTTTTTTCAAAGGGGTTTATCAGCGGTAAATTAGGCGCCGTTATGACTCTACCATAAAAAATAAAAATAAAAGAAATAAAAATAAAAGAGAATTAATAGACGTACCTACGCATTGATACATCACATTATATACCTTCTATAATATAATATATAGGTAGTTTTAATGAAGAATCGCGAATGCATTAATAATCTCGCATTTCGTCATCTAAAGTAAACGTAACGTAATTTTGTACTAACGTCAGTCAACACACGTATATGTATGCACACATATGTATATATCATGGCAGCGTCGTATGGCTCTCAGGAACGTAACTTTTTTTTTTATCTTTATCTTTTTCTTTTATATGTTTATATATATATAATTAATAAATGCACAAAATTATAATAATAAAAAATAATAATAATAATAATAATAATAATAATAATAATAATAATAATAAAACAATGTAGTTACAACAAATTCACGATTCAACCATAGCCTTCTCTTACGTTTAACTAATATGTATATACCTATATTTAATATACGGTGATCATACAGTTTAGCGATCCACATGTGTTTTTTTTTTTTTTTTGCTTGAGATCGTTGTATCTAGCTATGATATATCTACACGTTACTTATATGCCTATAATAATTATCTAATTATACGAGGGGGGGGGGGGGGGGGGGGGGGGGGGGGGCTATCTCGTCGCAAAAACGATGGCTGACGGAGGCTGTCAGCCGGCGTTTTTATTTCCGTTTTCTCATAAACTTCGACACGCCACGACATTTTTTTACTTTACACAGTGGTAAACGAATAATAAATGATGATCTCGCGGTGTAATGGAAATTTTTCAAGTTTTCAAGTTTTCATTTTCCCCCTTTTTTTTTTTTTTACTCGTAAAATGACTTATCAGTGAAAATCTGACTTTTGGAAATTGTTTCATAAAATTTAATTACAATGTGTTTTTTTTTTTTCTTTCTTTCTTCTCTATACGTAAGTTATAATCGTGACGTGACGAAGCCACGGGGACAATCACAAACACCCAATATATTATTATTATTATTATTAATATTATTATTATTATTATTATTATTATTATTATTATTATTATTATTATTATACTATTATCCATTAGTCATTATAATAATAATTATTATTCATTATTATGAACTATTTTTTATTTTTATTTTTTATTTTTATTAATAATTAATATGATACAACAGCAACAGGACCGTCGAGTCCTCATATTAAAAACATTTCATTTATATCCATATGTTAATATATCTTCGTCGTTCTCGTTGATTATACACTACACGCTACAATATCATTACGATTTACAATATCAATTAATTATCAAATTATTAATTTAATTATTAGAATTACTTTAGAATATTGGTACTCTTTGTGTCACCTCCTTTTTTATTATTTCAATTATACAGCTTATTAACAGCATTTTTTGTGTTTTCTTTTTTTTTTGTATTTTATCTCAAAGTATAGTTGAATCGTGAGTGTAGAGCCCTCGCTAATATATATATTTTTGTTGTTGTTTTTGTTTCGTAATTTTTTTTTCTTCGATTTTCGTTTTTCTTTTCTTTTGTTCTCCTTCTTCTTTTTCTTTTTTATTCATTTATTCATTCATTTTATTTTAATGTATTATATATATATATATATATATATATATATATATATATCTCGTGTGGGTATACACGTATGTATATATATATATATATATATATATTAGAGTGTTTCAAAAAAACCGACTATTTCTTTTTTTCGAAGAACATTGAAAAATCTTCCGAGTGTCCCTCAGAAATGACCTTGTTAAAATATGAGCTCTTAATATTGATATTTAGAGGTGGCGATTCTCAATTTTCTATTTTTCATTTAAATAACATGGGTAAATTTTTTTTTTAAATTTGGAATTTTATTGCTCGAAAAGGAATCAGTGTAAAGCTATAAACCAAATATAGTTTTGTAGGAAATTTTACGCTCTACAAAAAAGATCTGAACAAAGATTTGCGTAAGGTGAGTCGTTTCGGAGTTATCAGGCCTCAAACATCGAACCGTTCCAAAAAATGATGTTATTAACTTATAAACGCTACAAAACTGACTCATATCACTTAAATACTATTTAATTTAATTAAATACTAAATTTAATTCAATTAAATACTATTCAAATTAAATTAAATACTATTTAAGTGATATGAGTCAGTTTTGTAGCGTTTATAAGTTAATAACATCATTTTTTGGAACGGTTCGATGTTTGAGGCCTGATAACTCCGAAACGACTCACCTTACGCAAATCTTTGTTCAGATCTTTTTTGTAGAACGTAAAATTTCCTACAAAAATATATTTTGTTTATAGCTTTACACTGATTCCTTTTCGAGCAATAAAATTCCAAATTTAAAAAAAAAAATTTCCCATGTTATTTAAATGGAAAATAGAAAATTGAGAATCGCCACCTTTAAATATCAATATTAAGAGCTCATATTTTAACAAGGTCATTTTTGAGGGACACTCGTAAGATTTTTCAATGTTCTTCGAAAAAAAAAAATAGTCGGTTTTTTTGAAACACTCTAATATGCATATAAATATACTATATATTCGCATACACACGAACGAATATTATAAACCGTTATTATTATTAATACGTAAATATGTATGCATATACATAAAAAAGTGTTTTGTACTATAAAAAAAGTAAAATGTATGTGTATATATGTATACATATATATATATATATATGTATATAGGTTTTTTTTTGGCTTGGCTGGAGCGATTCAAAGATCTCGTGGGAGGTAAAACCAAGAGGGCCATCTCTATAATAATTATATAATACGATCTTTCGAAGTTTTTTTTTCTTCACATATTTTCTTCATTTCTTTCATCTCGCCGGGGGATATAATTGCCGTTAGTTTATAATATAATAACGTGACGAACAAGAATCGATATTATTGTTAGATCAATTTTCTTCTTCAATATATCGCGTGACTGATGCCATAAGATCGTAAGCGTAAAAAAACATTTTTGCGGATATGCCCAAAAGATGTTATAATGCATGGAAAAGATTTTGCCACAAAAAAAAAACGAAATTTTTTTTTTGGCGCTTACGACCTCATGTCATTAGGCACGCGATGTATATATTGTTTTCTTTTTATATATTCATATGTACCTATAGATGAATGACGCGCGCAATCGAAATAAAGGTAAATAATAGCCTATATAAATGTATATATGTATATATAAGTAGATGTATACAAAATAAATAAATAACTTACGTAATTACGGAAAATTTCATACTTATTACATTGTTAATCTGACCCGTGCAGGAAGATATAGTGATGGCGACGTCAGGTACACAGGCACTCCCAAAATCCTTGTCCCTCCAGTCAAGCCTAATTTTAACGTGATTTGATACAATGCGTTTGGTGAGATTTGGGTGGGATTCATTTCATTTCATTAATCATTAATCATTTTTTTTTTATTATCTTATAATTTTCGTTTCATAAACTCTGAATTATTTTATTATTTTTCTTTTCAATTTTTTTTTCTTTTCTTCTCCCCTTTCTTTATTCATTTCTCTCATCAATCGCGAGAGAACGTTTGGTATTATGCGGGAACAAAAAAAAAAAAAAACGCTTTTTTCCCTAATTTTTCCCTCGCACATATATAATATATATAATGTCTATAATAACTATATATATATATGTATATATATATTACATATACCGCGATATTAGAAACTCCTTCAATAAAGTGTCATTTAAAATAATTTTCATGTTATACGTTTTGCTTAGGAAAAATTATTGTGCCGATAATACGTTGGGTCACTAGCGAAACCCTAAACAGGCAGTGCAGTACGAATGTGTGTGTGTGTGTCCTTAGCGATCTCGAGGCAAGCTCCGGCCTAATATCACTTTTTCGAGTCCATTGCTCTTATGTTAACTTTAATTATTATTATTATTTATTTTACGATTAAATTATTAATTAGTTTTTTTTTCCTTTCCTCTCTTTCTTTATTTTGAATTTTTTTTTTCCTCTCTATCTTTCGTTTTTTTTTTTTTTATTTTCTATCAATTTTTTTCATTTTTTGTTATTTTCTTGTACCTTTTTTTTTTCTTCAAAAGGTATACAGCACGTATTACAGTTTCTTTGGAGTATTAATTATTCATTTGTTTATTTATTTATTCATTTATTTATTTATTTATTTATTCATTCATTTATTCATCAATCAGTTAGGTTGTCATTATTTCATTATCGGTTGCACCTCCAGTCATTAAATACTTTCATTGAGCCGATGAAAGTATTCGTAACACGTTTTTATAGGTATATATCGTTTGTCTTAAAGAAGCAACAGCCTAATAATATATATATTATTCAAACGTGTTTAAATTTTCTTTTGATCTCTTTATTTTATTATTATTATTATTATTATTATTATTAAATATCGATCTTTAGTTTTCTACGATCAAAATGCAGAGGCGGTCCCTTTAATTTAAAAAAAAAAAGTTTATATATCGACATATGATTTGCGATAGAAAAGAATAAATAAAAATTTCTACGTTATTAAATCTCGACGTTCACCTATGTGTAATATGTCAAACCCGCCAATAATATATGCCTCCGTTGTTTATATATATGCGTTATGCAAAAAATGATCCCTGATACAATACATAAATACATGTACGAGAACATGGCTCACAATCGCCAATTTTCATCCTATTTATACATATAACTGTGTATTTCTGCGTGATGCGTTTATATCGTCTGTCTTATATGACAGAAAAACGTGTAAGTCCCATTTTATATATATATATATATATATTTATAAATCTTTATGAATGCAGTCCCGCAGTGCATTATTAGTGTGCAGAAGAACACAGACGAGGTAATACAGAGAAATAAAAAAAAAAAATGATAAACGAAAAAGTAACTCGATATACATATAAATACACATGTATCACACCCCGCGAACTAACATGCGCTCTCAAGGTGTGCACTCTGACGACGACGAGCTTGTCGTTGTCGAAACTGATGGAATTCTGCCTTCATTGCTTGAACACGGGCCTCAATATTGTCCCTGGTGTATCTGGGCGGTGGATGATGAACCGGAAGTCGTTCTTCTCTAGTTGGTGTAGACGCGGAGGTAGGTGTAGGGGTGCAGGAAACAGGATCAAACTCATAATGGCCATCGACACTACCAGCGTCGACGGCTTTGTGCGTTGTTTTACCCTCCTGGAGTTCGAGCCAACGTCCAACAAGCGGTGGTGGAGGTGGTCTGTACGGCGGTGGTCTCCATTCAGCAACGGTACTACCGGACCTCGAGCTCTGGTTCTGTTGGGATGTATTTTTACTGCCGAAGCCACTGCTGCTCGATCTACTTTCCGGGGATGTTTCCAAGTCCGGAGAAGCAGCCAGTTCAGGTGCTGACCTTGCGTGTCTTGCATGTCGTGGTGGAAGCCGGGCTTTTGGACGACCAGCTGTCTGCGGCGGAGATGAAGTGGCCAATGGCTGGACTGGGATGAATCTTCTGGATTCAGCGTGAATGGCACGAAGTGAAGGCAGCTCTTGGCTGTATCTCTGATGCATTGATCTAAGCTGAAGGTACCCGGGTGGTGTCGGGAATGAACGTTCTCCGGATGACGGTTGTCTCACTGAGCTCAAATCGCTGAAGTACATAGGAGACCAGGGGATCTGGTTCGGGCTGGTCGGCGAACTTGCCAGAAATCTTGGTGATGCTATAGTGTGGATTTCAGGTGCTCGAACGCTCATTGTCTTTCCCACGAGGTGACTAGGTACGCATATGGAAAGCGCGCTAGCGTCGGATCTCAGGCTCAGTTGACTCGTGCCGACCAACGGTCTCCTCCAACATGAATTGAGACGATTTTTCGGCAGGAAACCACCGTCGTCACTGCTCGATGCGTCCATAATGCTGTTGTTTGCTGAGCTGACCACTGAGTCGGCGATCACAAAGCGACCGTCTGCTGCTCTGGAGATTTTACCGAGAGGACGACCCCTCGATGAATCTGGTGTGTCCGGTGTTAGAATCTCACGGAGCAGACTTAGACCTGGTACTCGGCCTTTTCCAGGTCTACGGTACACATGTGGGTATGTTAGACACGAGAGATGTGGACATTAGTTACAAGGATTGTACAGAGCTGCAAGGGAGGATTCGCAACGTTTTAAGCAGTTTTTCAACATTTTTTTCGTTGAATCCGATGAAGAATGCGATGAAGAATGGTATCCGGATAAAAAATGATGAGAATTCGTTAGATTTTTGTACAATGATTTTAGAACTGTTTTTTGTTTTTTGCCCCAGACTCTGAAGTACGATTTTATAGATCGGTTGATCTTCAATTTCAATTTGGTTGTCCTAGTCCGCTCCCATCTTGGGTGCAGTGTAAAATTTCAGAATTGAGGATAATACCAGTTCCCTTGCATCTCTGACGATCGACAAAAACGTGCAACAACAATGACAGCAATTACAACAACAATGATTTCAACAACAACACAGACGAGCATGGAAAAAATAATAAATAAAGTATAAGGTGAACAAGAATTTACAGAATATAAGTACAGGCAATAGGGGGTCGGGTCTCATGCTCATGCGCGTTCTTGTGCAGAGTGGTTAAGGCGTGATTGGGTTTTCTTATTTTTAGGATTGTGTTTTTCTGATTTTCTTGCTTTTTTTTGCTGGTTTTTTTTCTTTTTTTTGAAGTTTGAATAATTTGTTTTTTTTTTTTTTGCTTTTTTTTTTTTTTGTGGTGATAATCGTGGTTAGGTGCTCCGAAACTCGTCACCTTTTTTCCTCCTTCGGGTCCGGCAGCAAGGAAAGTTTGGGGAGAGAGAGAATGTTGTAACACAACGATTACATTCACAAAAATAATGCTGATAATTATAATGAAATGTGATAGTAACAATAACTATATGATGATTATAATGATTATAATGATTATTTATGATGATAGAGGTAATGATAACAATAATCATATATAAAATACTAAATAATTAATCGAACTCTTTACTTTTCTAGGCGGTAGTAGGGAGCATATAGATATAGTTACAGGGGCGGGCGGGTTTGGGGGGGGGGGGGGGGGGATGACTGCGCATACTTATCGAGCAATTGGGCGTGATTAAATAATGGTATAAATGATTCGTATTATAGTAAAAAATTGATACCCTATACGCGAAATTGTATATCAATTGCTGCGACGTTTTAGCGACGATTTAAAAATTGCCAGCATATTTCACCTTTATGTCAACGTTAATGTCATTATTTTGCATTTTTTTTTTCTATCAGCACGGAGAAAGGAGAGAAAGAGAGAGAGAGAGAGAGACAAAGAGAGTGAGAGAGAGGAATTAATTGGCGTACATCCGAAATATTAAATACAAATAATCGATCACGTATGCGGAATGAAGTTAAAAAGCAAAAAACTTTTTTTCTTCTACGAGCGTCAATTCGTCCGTAGATTATTATTATTTTTTTTTTTTTGGTTTTACTACTTCATCGTTATAATCGTGAGATCAGCTAATTTTTTTTTCCTTTTCTTTTTTTTTTTTCTCTCTTACGACGCGATTGACGATTGTTTATCATTTTTCTGAGATATTGAAGAAAAATAAAAAATTGAATTGAAAAAGAAAAAAAAAAAACTTTCAAGTATATAGACGTACACGTCACGTCGACTGCGTATTATATATAAAGTCAAATGTATATCTACTATAGATATTGAATTTATAAGCATCTTTTCATTCGCAGCTGGCTGGGCGTAACTTTAGTTATTTTAAAGCCATTCCGCATAATATAATAATAATAATAATAAAAATAATAATAATAATAATAATAATAATAATAATAATAATAATAATAATAATGATAATAATAATAATAATATTAATAATAATAAAGATAATAATAGGAGCGTCGAAAAAGAAAGAAAAAAAAAATAAAGAAAAAAAAATTCAGAACCAGACAATTTTGTAGCGTCATTCAGGGAAGCTTGGGGGAGCGTCCAATCAACGAAAACACAAAGATAATAAAAGGTATAGAAAACTGAGTGGAACATTAAGAGTGGTAAATATAGCTGTGTATGTATCCAGATAAAAGTGCCTATTGATTATTGGATTTTTCTATGTAAAACCTGGATAAACCGTGCGTATGTAATTGTTGTTTTTATTAATAAAATATTATTTCACACGATTGATAAAACAAAACGAAAACTTGTCGACAATAAGATTGTATCTGGATACAGCTACGTGGCGGGGGTTGTTAGGGTGGGGCAGGGATAACGTGGGGTACCTACTTCTTATGGGGCGTCTAGAATCGAGAAACTGAAAAGAACGAGAAAAACGATTTAGAATTTTCAAACATTTTCATTTCAACTCAACCAACTTGGTCTCTCTTTCTCTCTTATATAAACCTCGGACCTGTCAAAGAAAATTCTCCACTATAGTTTTTCAATCTCGAACTTGGTTTAATCAAAGTTCTGCAATTATAGTAACGACGAGTTGTTATTTCTTTTATATTCTTTTTCCATTCATTTACTCATATAATTTCTTTTTTTCTTTGTTTCCTTCTTCGTTCATTCAACAACATATCTACCTTGGTCCGATATACAGGGTGAGTTTTCTCCGGGGTCCTGAGAAGGTGTGGCTTAAATCGACTGAGACTCCTCCTCCTTCTATTCATACTTGTTATTATTAGGTAATGGTAGCTGACGATGAGTGAGAATTGTCATTCTGACAAATACAAGTGTAAATAAGAGGAGGCGGAGTCTCCACTGATTTAAGCCACACCCTCTCAGGACCCCGGAGAAAACTCACCCCGTATATAGCAACGCGTGGACAACATCGCGGTATAAATTGCAAAACTTTTAAGTAATAATACCAAGACGGTTTTAAGTTAGATGTTATAAAGTTTGTTACAATAAGTGGTTGCAGAGCTGTATACGTAGGTATAGATATATATGAAAAAAAAAGATGCGACAAACATTGAAACTAGAGACCGAATTAGTTGAGTGTAGTTTAGTAAGTAAATATATAGAGCGAAGCGTTTGGGTACTGTCCACATGGTCAAAGGGTGTCTTCTTCAGTTTGTTTGTGACAACTCTCGCTTTTGTCGTTATAACTTTTCCACTATCCGCTCTCAACAACTGGTTAAGACATCCCTTGACACACTGCCAGGCAAAAGTAAGAAACGTCTAATGTAAGTAAGTAAGTAAGTAAGTAAGTAAGTAAGTAAGTAAGTAAGTGAGTAAGTAAGTAAGTGAGTAAGTAAGTAGACAATTATGTCAAACTGAGGCATATGTTTATGGAGTATAAGAACGAAGAACGAATTAAACGAAGTAATCCATTCGAAAGGCACAAATGCTGTCTAAAAATATGTGTATATACGTATTTCTATATAATAACAATAACAATAATAATAATAATAATAATAGTAAAAACAATAATAATAATGATAATAATAATAATAATAATAATAATCTATACAGTATCTATGTATACTATATGAGTTATCTATGTACTCCCTAAGCCGCCAAACAGGTAGGTAGGGTACTGACTGGAAGAACTAGTGATCCTAGCCGTTTGCCTGTATCGTTCATCTACGGTCATGACAATCATCCTAAGTGGTAGATTAGTAGTGGATTAGTGGTAGTAGTAGTAGTAGTAGTTTTTTTTTCTCTCTTTTGGTTGTTTGGTTCTTTTTTTTTTTTAGTAGCTGTTGTAGTTTAGTAGCGAAGTAAGTCCTACTATAGCAGGAATTCATTGTAGACCGGAGGGTTGTAGTAGTTGTCTGTCATTCCCCACAGGATATAGTAGCTGTTGGTAGTAGTTGGTAGTAACGGTAGCAGTATCAGTGACAGTAGTAGCTGTATTGTTGTTGTTGTTGTTGTTGGCGGTACTAGGCGAATGCTTGATACAACATATAGTTTTGTTGTTGTTGATGTTGTTGTTGTTGTTGTTTTTGTTGTTGTAGGTGTAGTAGGTCTTTGATCATTAATCTTTTGATCTTTTTGATGATGGTAGGTCACTGCAGTAGTAGTACCTACGGTATATTGGCGATGGGATAATACCAACGGCGGCGGGGTATCGGGCAACACGCAGATTTTATACACAGCGTGTATTAGGTTGGTTAGCGAAGGTTAGGCTTACTGTTCCGCCTCTCAATGATAAATACGCTCTCGTAATCTCTGTTATCAAGATGGAGGGCGTGATGGGCATGATGGGCGTGATGGTCACGGTCACGATTCGAAGATGCCTCATCGGACACCTTCTCCGAGATGGGCATAGTGGCAGTGGCATTTGCAGTGGCAGTTGCAGTTGCAATGCCAGTGACGGGGGTTACTTGCGGAGGAAGTGGTTGAAGTGGTTTCTGAAGTGGTTGTTGTGGTTGCGGGTTCAACGGGCTGCAACGGGTCAGCGTCGATACTGACTCGCCGCACGAGTTTAAGTTTGTCGACCTACAGAACACAGAGGACAATGGACACCTAGTTGTGTGTCCAAAATTTCATTCGAGAGGATATCACCTGCAGCAGCATATCATTATAGCTATGGTATATCTTTGCTGCTGCTGCTGCTGCCTACGGTATACAAGTATATCTGACTTTCTTTTTTTTTTTTTTTTGATTTTTTGTTTTTTTGTTTTTTCAACGCGCTGGCACTGGCTAAACCGTCGAACCCGTTCTGGATAATAATACTTTTTCATGCTACCGCGAGATTCTCATTTATTATTATTATTATTATATGTCTTCACGTTTTTTTTTCTTTTTTTTTTTTTAGCAAAAACTTAAACTCTCTGGTTTATAAGGTACACATAATTGTAAACAACAACGCGTATTTATATATATTTACAAAGGTTGAAAGAGTTTGTCACGAAACATTGCAGCCAATATTCTTTCTCTTTGAGATTATAATTATTATAACGATAATTTATGAAGAAGGACGTATTTATATATTTTGTAATTTTTATAAAAAAAATTATTGTACGTGTCTTGTGACAATCACCTCAACGAATATTAATATATTCCGCGGAAATGGAAAAACCAAAAGAAATAGATGTAGAGAAAGAACGAAATTAAATAGATATATATGTATAACATAGATATAGATATAGATTGATTGGAAAGAAACGAACTGAGAGTAGGAAATAAATACACACCAGATAGTAAAGCCTCAGGTACATGTTATATCTATATGAATGATCCCAAAAATGAAGAATAGAAGATAATACAAAGAAATTAGAAAAAGAAGATTAGAAAAAGAAAAGAATAAAACAAAGATTCGATTTAAACGAAATAATTTGCAAGAAATAAAGGTAATCCAGAATAGGCATCACTGCAGTCGTATTGTGGACTTTTGGATGCCTTTAAATAATAATTATCAATTTTTTTTTTTTTTCTTCACTATTTAATACAGCCTTGTATCAAAGTGACTGTTGTTTCGTATTATACACTGCTAGGTACTGCAGTTACGTAAACAAGTCCGTTTGTAGTTACCGCAGGTCCGTGATGGAAGAAAAGAGAAAGGAAAAAAAAAATAAAGTTGACCTGATGCTGCAAAAAGCCACTCCTCGTCGTCCAAAATACCTCTGCTGCGGTTAAGTCTGCCTGCTCGTCAATTTTACATATTTCCATCTTATTTTGATTTCATTTTTTTCTCTTTTTCAATATAGCTTGGTGGGTATGTTTTTGAGACAAGGGAGTGAAAGAGAAATTCTTTTCTTTTCTGTTTTTTTTTTTTTCGTTTTGTTTTTCTTTTTTTTTTCCAGTTAAACTAGCGAATATGTAAATATTATAAGATCCATATACGTATATCTATATATATGTACATGGCTGTATGTACAACAACATGATATATGTATATGTACATCTCTCTCTATATAGATGGTCAAAGGTTTCTTATTTATATGGTTGTGTTCATATCAGTCACCTAATAGGGACTCGATTTCTATATTTTACTAAACCTATAGAAAATGAGATTGTACTTGCAATCGGATAAAATTTCAACGCTATATTAACTGTTATAGTCATATTTTCAAATTTATTTCTCAATTATTCATCATACGAATACAATATATTTTTGGAATTACTAAGTTTTTTTTTTTTTTCTTCTTTTTTTTTTTTTAATATCATTACGTTATTAAGTGATATATGTATAGGTATATGTGTTTCCGTACAGCTAGGTATGTAGACGAGAATACTCGTTGGTGAAACAACTCACGTTATCGGGAATCTGCAAATCTTTAATAATAAAAACTTTTATTTTCCCATCGGAGGACAATCATTGTGTGTGTGCGTGTGTGTTTTTTTTCTTTCTTTCTTTATTTTTCGGAAATTAACTAAGGACCGAAAAACAGATTACACAATAATTATCCATTCGCCAGGACACTGGTTAATTTGAGGGCCAGTCAAGGTTCCCGAAGTTTCCCGGGCACCGATAAAAGTTTGCCGAAAATCGGGGTGACTTTTCAAAATGTCCATTGCGTTATACGATAGTGGGCGAGGCCAGATGTTTAACACACTCTGTTAAATGGAAATTGAAATTTGTGCATTTAAATGAGTGAAAAATGGTAATTCCTTTGAAAATGCATGACTCTGAGATGAATGAACATGAAAAAAGTCCTTCTGGGATTTCGTACACAATACTATGAGGTTACAACGAAATATAAGCACATATTGGCGTCTGCGCAAAAAATTCAATCTCTTTGATGATCTCGAGACCGAGAATATTCGACAACGATTCGCATGCGTGCAATAAGCATACAGATAGCGAGATATTGAGATGAAATTAATATCCATCACTATAATAGTATAAACTTAAAATACAAGAGAAAAATAAATGGCAGACACTGCGCTGTCTACGAAGCGGGGGTAGTAACTTAGTCCGCAATTAATTACCCTTTTATACAGACTCGAAGAACACCATATTGATAATAAGGAACACCGTATTTTGTATACAAAAACACATAAAAATGACACTAATAGAAAAATAAAACGAGAAAGAATGAAGAAAAAAAAATAACGTCGAATCCACTTACTTGCGGAAACGTTAACGCGTTGTGCATAATGGGTCGTTGACGGCACATACAAGAGTTTCAATTGCAGGTGTTGGTCAAAGGTAAAATTTCACATCCTAGTGCCACTCGGCGATTATGACACCACTACTACCCAGATATATATTTTTTCTGTTTTTTCTAAGGGGCAGAACCGAAGTCCGGCCGATATTTTTCATTCAGGGTAAATTTGGTATTGCAATATCGACTGTGCCTTCAAATCCCCAGTGTACTATTGGCGGAGGGATAATACAACTTCTATATCGAAAGTTTTTGGGGAAAAAAAGCGAAATGGTAAAAGGTTAGTATAGTTAAGTTTTGGTAGTTTAATATGAAAATTATTATCAACAACTATAAAGCCGAATATACGTGTTATACATATACTATATAATATATACGTAATATATATATTATATGTGAGATTGTGAGTATAGAAGTGAAAATAGGAATTGGTTTTATTTTCTTTTTTTTCTTTTTTCAAATCTCTGTGAGTGTATCATTTTCCGTGATAATATCATCAGCGAAACCGTTATGCTGCGGTTCAGGGTTGATATCAGAAAATTTTAAAATACCGTTAATTTGCAAGTACAACTTCGTTGATTACTATATATACTAATAATCGTGGTAAACCTGGAGTAACTTCCTGGAAGTAACACTGAAAGACTCACTTTTTCAAAGGCACTGTTCCCTGGGGGCCCTGCCCTGCGCCGTTCCTTGAATCAGTGACTCGGCAGGCCACCATGTTATACGCTGAAAGCAGTTCTACAATGTTACAAAATTATGTTAACCACGTATGTGTTCAGGTTTCTGGTGCTTGCCTGTTCCGCGCTAACGTCATCCGCCAAAACCCTTCACGAACCATTATGAAAATATGTGATTATATTAAATATTGAATATCATATGACCCCCTAAGTATATGAATGAATATTATTCTATTCTATTCCTATTTGTTTATAAATTCAAAATTATCAGCCATAAAAGTTGGCCAAGAATCAATGGTCATATTTCTTACCTAGTGATTAAAAAAATTTTATGAACTATGTCTGATTATAAGCGATGAATGTATTTTGTTTTTCATTTTTTTCTTCTTTTTTACTATTTTTTTGGTTTTACGACTGGCGAGCGAATGACCGTAAGCGAAGATACGGGCTAATGGTATTAGGTGATTTAAATAAAATCGCCACGAGGCGTACCTTTCTCCTGTTTTCGTCTTTTCCGTTTGTTGCATATCTTCACCGCGCATATACTTAGTATAATTGCAACGATGAAGAATAGGATGCCGCCTACAACCCCTGCCGTTATCGCTTTGTGCTTAACTCTTGCTGGTACTGGAAACTTCACCTTGTCGCTAGACCCATAGTTTGTCGCCGAATAAGCAAATACTTGAAAGTGGTACGTACGTCCTCCAACAAGATTTTTCACTGTCGACAAATTTTGGATTAAATATTTTTAGAAAATTATCATTTCACCACAGATTCACCCCTCGCGTTGTTTTTCGAAAGAAATTACGAAGTGACAT
Source organism: Tenthredo scrophulariae (assembly GCA_963978835.1). Classification (NCBI taxonomy): domain Eukaryota; kingdom Metazoa; phylum Arthropoda; class Insecta; order Hymenoptera; family Tenthredinidae; genus Tenthredo; species Tenthredo scrophulariae. The sequence continues at coordinate 5,926,830 of OZ022230.1, read as the reverse complement.
AAATTTATGGAACCTAGTCGAACGCCAAAGTGATTAAAAAAGTATTTTCAACACGCTGTGGGTAAAGTACGATTTTGCGCACGCGTCGCGCGTATAAAATTTAACTTTACGCGCGTTGTATTGAAAAACAAACTCCGATACACGTGCGAAAGACGATTCTAGACTCGTGTGATTGTCACCCTTACTCAGCTCGGCCGAAAAACTTCACACTCGTGCGAGAATCAACACTTTCGCACTAGTATCGAAAAGCACTATTGTCTGGTGAAGATTACATTATCACGTATATGCATACGAGATATGACGATTATAAAATAAGACAAGTTATTATTATTATTATTATTACAATTCTGTGTGATATATAACATATTATGAGGCAAAATAATTGTGGAGTAAAAGCCAGACTATTAAGTATTTGTGACTAACAGCTTTGATGTAGTTGCGTATTTCTATATTGCTATGTACAGACACATATACGTATATGTGAATTTAATTAATATAGGAAACACAAGGGGGCCAATGTATGGTTTAAACTAGTGCTTGTGCCATACTATACGACGATATTACCCCCATGAATTCCTCGGGTTTGTGAGCTAAGGATATATATTACACACAGCTTTGAACACAGAGAATATATAATTGAATACCAAAACGCGATGTTCATATAAGGATGTCAGCTGCCAGAGATATATATAAACTATATTCCCAATCATACATCGCGGAATTAAAATTATTATCGAATTTCACCTATCGTTGATGTCTATCTACCTACTATGTGAAATAATTGACAAATCTTTTGTTTTCTTTATTAATTATCAATTAAAACAACGTACCAAATTATTGTCAAACCCATATTCTTACCCAAGTAGCTGGTATCTTCAGGACGAATTTGTCCTTTATTGAGCGTTTTCCAAGGTCCATCGGTCTTGTACTTTATCGTGTAGTATTGGATGAGATGACTTTTTTCTATCGGTTGTTGCCACGTGATTAGAAAACCATTGCTGATTTCTGTTACCGTCAAATTCCTTGGTGGTCCGGGTTTAGGTCCTGATCAAATACGTCGTTTAACATATATCTCGTCAATTTTAATCACATAACGAAATACTTCGATAAAATTATTCAATCGAGGGATACGATCGAAGGCAGATTGTGTTCCTCGTTAATTCATCTTGCGTTTACGGTGTATCGTATGTGAAATAAGCGCGGTGCAAAAAATATATATGCGGATATATTTATATACAGGGGCATAAGGCGCGGTGAAAATTTCATGCCTTTTACCCTGCAAGCTCACTTCCATACCCGCATGTATCGAATAAACAACCATTCGCTACCTCGTTCTATATGAATCGTAAAAGTGATTGCGCGTAACACAGAATGCTCACACTCGTATAAACCCAGCAATTTTGCATGAGTCGCATCGCGGTGCACCTACGAGTAGAATCTACGATCGTAAAACTGTTTTACAGGCAATAATAACGCTCCGAGTAGGTACAGCGGTTCTTCGATCAAAGTTTATTTTTCTGTTATTACCCTTTTCACTTTTCTCATCACCGAATTCTATAACAAATTAAGTATATCGTGGCATCGGGTGATACGTATGAAAAATAATGTCGCGACTGATGGGTGAATATATTTAATTGCATGAAAACCTGTCGCACCCAGCTTTGGAAAATTGAAATTTTTGTTAGGTCGCGTCAAGTTTCTATGAGAATTATAAGACAAGATAAGATAAGATAAGATAAATTGAAAGAAAATTAGAGGATAAAAATAATCCAAAAATGAATGAATAAATAATATAATTTAACGTAAAGACAAACGAACAGAAAAATAATAAAGAATACCTTTCAGATGCACGGTTGATGGATGGACAGGATTTCCTGTGGAATCAGTCGGTAAAATCTGTGTACTATTATCTAAAATGTCTGAAAGGAAAGAAAAAATGGAAATGTCAATGAACAGGTGAATATGAAACGATCCGTGTTAGTCCTGTTAATTTTTCTTGATATAGGATGAAATGTCGGGTGGAACGAGGATGAAGGAAAAATAAAAATAAAATGAGTAAAGAAATTCGGAGTAAACGGGTGAAAATGAACAAAAAATATAACAGAATTAGCTGAAATAATATGTTAATCAAATGATAACAAAACATCGTAACAAAACGGAAGAAAAGTATTAACCTTCAATCGTTCGCAAGTCATATTCTATCCGCGACGTACGATAGACGTTAAAAATATTCAAATTTTCAAACTTTTCTCTCACAACGTCGTTTCAATTTCTTACCAGTTTGGTCAGGGGCAGCAGCTGGACCACCTTGACCAGCTGAGGACGTTCCCGAAGATGGTAGTCCGACGTCTATATGAGCGAGCCGGCATTTTATAATAAAATGGTAAATTTCCGATGTTTTGTTAATAATTGTTAGTGGGCTTAGGAGGTAAAGAGACGATTAATGCACGCAAGCGAAACCGATAGAGTATAAAGAACTTTGCAGGCGGTACATTGAACACTTGTGCAGAACAGTTAAATTGGAGGTACAACACTTCAAATATAGTGAAAATTAACGTTGAATGGACAAAATCTGCTGTATTTATCGGTAAAAAGTTACATTCCTTGTGTACAGGGGATCTTTTTACTCCAGGGGTAAAAATTACATTTAACTTTAGTATAAAGTATATTGCAGTGCTACAAAAGTGAACTTTTTTTTAATATTGCGCTTCGATTCTTTCCAGGTAGTGATTGAAAAATTGGCGAAGAAAATCACTGTTCGAATATAACTAGCAGGTGAAATGAGCGAATATTAACCAGTGGAATATGGATTTTGATATTTGAAACGAAAGTTATAGCATTTCGCCGATGTAGATGATTTCCAAAATTCAATTATGGGTCGTAAAAAATTCGTGACAGAGTCTATTTTTCGTTTGTTAAATTTCCGTTTGGTTTCAGAAGATTCCAAAATTTGTAAGGAACAAAATATCGTCAAACCATCCAGGAACTACGATCGAGCCCTTTCCATTTTCACCCCACTGACAAAAGGCTTGAATTAAATTCAACAACCAGTCTGCGCTATCTCATTATCATTTATCGAGTAACGTGTTAGTTTCGGTCGAAAAATGACTGAAAGCTTTGTGGTCCATATTCGGTCAGTTCACCATAAACTATGGATTCAATTTTCGGAATGGATTTGCAGCAATTACGATGAAGGAAAAATGAGAAAGTAAATTTCTCAATAAGTTCGAAGCTCTGTCCATATGGGAAAACGAGTTTCAGTAGTGAGGGTCAGTGGTTCGCCAGCCAATTGAACCAAACTTATTCTACCGTAAGAACAATCAACGATTACCGCGGTGCGATTCGAACGTGAAGTTTAAATCCGCTTACCCAGTGTTCGGATCGTAATCACTTTACTAAGCATTCCATCACCGAGGGCGTTTTTACCAACGACTTGGAACTCGTAAGTGGTCGCTGGAGTCAGTCTGTTGATGGTCACCGTCGTGCTGCCCGATGGCGTAACCGGAATCGTTGCCCATTCTGAAGTTCCAGATTCTCGGTACCTGCACAGATCGAATGTGTTGAAAATTTTTCACAATACGCTAAAAATCCGGCAAAAAAGTTTTATGCATACGAGAAAACTATGCCCATTACTGTTTCTCTACGTTATTATTATTCATATCTTTCAACGACCACCGCGGTTGAACTACTTTCATTTCTTCGTACACTGGAGCAAGAGTAATGGCTAGATAGGGATGATACGAGCAAGAAAACTCACCAAAGTTATGCCCTAGACATGACCAAGACTCTTTTCAACCTGATCTTATTCCCGGTATCAAAAATTATGAAAAACTAGGCCAATGTCCGACCAAGGAGATTACTAACGCACATATCACGAAGCAATTTCACTTACCCACACGTTCTCGCTGGCTTAGTATAGTACTATCTTTAAGATAGCTTAATATTAAAATGTTCGGTTTACAATATCGATCGTGTGATATGCCCCCTTCACACATACTCCTGATCGATGCTAGTACATGACATGGTGATAAATCATATTGATTCTTCGCTATTGTCAGGTGAAGTGAATTGAGTAGGGTAATTACTTACCGGCGTACAGGTAATATCGTCACGTCTAAGCTTATTAGGATGTTAGTTAATTGAGGGGGTACACACACTTCATTTTCCCTGTGAAATATGTGTTTTACGAATAGAGGGTGAAAAGAAAGCAACCCCAAATATTTTGTATGTTCAACTAATTTAACGTGATACAAGAACCGACCGTAAGCTGAAAGTTTCCCCGAAATTTTCGATTTTCTTTGAAGTTTGTATTGTAATAGGAACGAAATAAGACGAGCTCACCAAATTGTGTAATCTTGCTTGTAGTCTGGTCCGCCTGAATTCCCAGGTAACCAGGTCAAATTTACAGAGAACTCTGTAGCCTTGCCTGTGACGTTGTAGGGAGCATGGGGTTGACTGCCTTCGATAACTAGTTGGGTAGCAGCGACGATGGTCGCAACTTCGTTAGTGGCAACGCATTGGTAAAATCCAAAATCTGCACGCCTCAAACCCTCGATGGTCAAATTTCCCCCAACGATTTTAACGCGGTTACGTTGGAGGGCTACGCCGTCTCTCTGCATGGGAAGTAAATCGACTTTTAATGATATTGCGGCGCTGATTGGTAGACGAGCCTTTTTCTGCTAAAGCCGTATTTCTGTGTCGTTATTCGGGATAGGGAAATCAATGCACATGCTCGAAAATTTAATGAATATAGAGTCTGATGAAGAAAGGTAAGAAGTCGCTCACGCGTTGCCATTGTATCGTTGGATTCTGCGTGCCTTCAGCCTCTTGAGCGTCGCAGTGCATTTCGACAGTTTCACCGACCTTTCGTTGGTACATAGCTTCCGGTTCTAGAGTAAATACCGGCGGTTTTCTAACCAGTACTTCCATGGCTCCAGAGCTGCCCTGGGTACCTTGAGCGTTGTATGGCGTGCAGGTGTACCTGCCTTGATGGTTTTCGCTTACCCTGGTGAAAAGTAGCGAGCCATTGTTCATTATTACGATATCTTTAGTTTGGTAAGGTTCCAAAAGCCGCTTGTCTTTTGTCCAAGTGACGTACTGCAGCGGGGGATTCGACTTTATGTAACACTGCACAACGCCTGCCAAACGGAACGGAAGGTATTGAACAGTTGGCGTGAACGTTACTTTTGCCGGATCTGGAAATACAACGTATCCTGCTTTCAAAAAACGTCCAAGAGGTCGAGGTAAATGGATTTGCACAAATTTTGGATAAATTTCAACTGTTGTGGGTAGATACTCACATTCAACGTTCAGATAAGCGCTGGCGCTCTGTGGTTCACCGATGCCGTTCGTTACCTCGCATAGATATTGCCCTGAGTCGTCAGCACTGACTGGATTCACTACGAGACTGCCGTCCATTTTAATGGTGAATCTTGTCTCCAGAGCAGCAACCTCTTTGACTGGAGCTCCCTCGCGAAACCATCGCACAGTAACGTTGCCCGGAAGTGCTTTGGCCTCGCAGGAAAACTCGACCTTTTCACCTTCGAGTTTTGTCTGATTTGTCGGGGGGGCCATGATGACCGCTCCACCTGCATCACAAAAGAGAATCCCTGAGTTTTCCGGGCGGATGCGACAGCGTGGAAAGATTCACGCCACTGAATTTTAATACCGTTTCAGAATTTCGTATATTTGTAGGTCCTCCCTGAGCCTCGAGGTTCGCGGTTCGCGCTAGTCAACGAGAAACGGAGGGTGAATACTCCACGGATATTTGCAAACTTAAGTTCAGCCCCTCTTTGTCGGTATTTCGATCAATGCCTTTCAACAGACGATACATTATAATACTGGGACGTGGCGGGCTGCTTGATCGACGGAAATGGTGGCTGCTGCAGGGAGGTTGCCGGATTGTCGGTGGGTACTTTATAAATCAGCAAGCAACACTTCCGTGATGAAAACTGCCAAGTTTTAAAATTCCCTGTCGCGTTCTCTTCCCTTTAGTTGCCCCTCGCTCAATTCCACGACACTCCATAATCTCTTTTATGAAGCTCTGCTCTTCCATTCCTCTCAGAACTGAGAGAACGAGAAGGAGATGAAGGAGAAGGAGAAGGAGAAGGATGAGGTGTCTCGTTTAAAAGTTTCATAACTTGAAGCATAGTATCGAAACAGCAAAGACGGAGGAGCTGAGAAAGAAAAAGTCTAGCGTATCCCATTCCTGCATGAAATAACGTTAAAGTCGAGAAAGGCAAGTCGTCCGGGGCGGGATATTGGTACCTACTACGGCTATTCCAGCGATCTATCTCGCCAGGAAGAACAGAGATTCGTTTAACTTTATTTCTACTCCGACCTATAGCTCGCGCCTACTTTTGTTCACCGAAAACGAGTCCTAAAGGTGGTTCTCTTAAACCCGAGAAGACGAAGAAGAAGAAGAAGAAAAAGGAGGAGGAGGACCTCGTCTAATGTAAAAGTCTTTTCATACGACAAGAGAAAACGCGTGCCCACGTTATTGCCAAGATTACCACGGGATTCGCGACTCAACCTGACATTAGGGCTTCGCACACTTCGTGGTTGAGGCATTGATTAACCGTACGAAAAGTATTTGCGTCCCAAGCTTACACATTGTCAGAGTAAAAATATCCTTTGAGATTTTTTCTTTCTTCCTTTATTTTCCACTTTGACAAAGACAAAATTCACTCATCTTCTGCTATTTTTCTTCGCTATAACCAATTATCATATTCAGTTGGACTCCTCGAAGTCATAATGATTTTCTGAACTCATTGTAACTTCTTTGTTATAGACCACGATGAATTGAGTGACTAAAATGTCTGCACCTGCGAAGTAATGGAGTCCAAACAAATAATTCAAACTCAATGGAACCTCCTCTGCAATATACCTCTGGAAGCTCTGCAACGCAGAGTAATGTATCTCTCAAAGCTTTGCAGCGCTGTAATGCCATGATATCACGCTTGACCTCTCAAAGCTAGTATTCAACGCGGCAGCTTAAACCGGATTTCTAAATTACCCAGCATGCACCGGTCTTTCCGTATTCGGTTGTTGAATGATCGAGGCAATAGAGTATTGACTCTCACGTTGAGTATCATAGAATAATTCGAGACTTGAAGCTATTACTCTGGAAACCCTATACCCGGTTGCATTCAGTATTTACATGATTATGTGTGGGTTCACGGTACACACATACGTACATAAATCACGGACTGCAACTCACCGAGGTTACCATTTTGTTTACAGAATCTCTGCACAGCGCCTTTGACCGATCATTACAGCTATCGAGCAGCGAGAGAAGTGATATACCTACTCTGCGCAAAGCTTCGAAGGGATATTTGTCTTCTTCGTTGACAACCGCGGAGTTTGGCTCGCGGAGTCAATCGATAAATAAACAGAATTTCCGGGACACGTACTCTGCGTAGGAATTAGCGGAACTGATACGGTTCTCATGAAAGATTGGATTATGTCAACGAAATATAAAAGATCCGGGTAAACTTACCAGCAATGATGACCCGCGCTGTGTGACTGATTTGTCCCTCGCCATTTCGTGCAATGCAGGTGTAATCGCCTATATCTTCGTGTCTGATCGTGGCAATGCGAAGTTCCGTACCGTCATTGAAGATACCAATGGTGCCCGAGGGCTCGACAGGGTTAGCATCCTTATACCAGAAGATTTCCGGCGTCGGAGTACCTTCCGCTTGACAATTCAGGATTATCGCATCGCCGAGATTCACGTAAATTACATCCTCCGGGGTGATGCTAAATCGTGGAGGGGCTTCAAGGAGGAAATAAAATCACAATTATAGAGTTCGGAATCGCCATTATACGTGTTACGTCCTACTCCACGTTCCTCTCGCCAACCATGCTATCATATCTCCTTACATCCTGTCTTCCTACATCGCTACCTTGCTCACGCTGACCTGCTCCATACAGCACTCACAAGTGCATCGGTTAGCAATCCTCTAATCCCCATCTTTACCTCAACCCCTCACAACTAACGAATTACGATTACAAAACTCACTTCCAAGTCAACTCTTCAACTATCTACTTCTTTCCTTACATCTTTCTTCACTCTCACCTCTTCGCCATCTATCAGGCTCTTCCTATCCAACCCACACCTCTCACCAAGTCTCATTTTCACCTATAACTACGAATAAACTATCAAATCGATCTATATAGGCATATATCTGTTATTCGTTTACGTCTACCTCCTCGCAACCTTTCCCTTAGTAGCGTTATAACCCCGACATAACATACGCATGAACTTTTATCAAAAACCTAAATTAAAACTGAAAATTAAGTCCATTCAAATATTCTAAAGTTCAGATTCCAGTTTTTAGTTTTCAGAACTTAGAATTGCGTCTGAGTGAATGACGGGGTAATTGGCAACGAGATAGTCGAGACTCGTTGGCATATCGTTAATGGCGAAACCATGTATCAACGAGAATAAGTCCGGACCATATCCAGACGTGGAAAACGATCAACGGTTCATCAATAATCATCAAATTCTCTTTAGCGGTGAAAAAGATCTTACTTTGACCCGGGAGACCTCTCCCTATCCCTGCTGCACCCTCTTGAGGTGGTTTGGTTTTGTTTTCGAAAGGTAAGAGGGATAGAGAGTATATATAAAAAAAAAAAAAAAAAACCACCGGAAGAAATACGGCGAGTAGAACAAAGATGGAGGAAAAAGCGATTGACTTGATTGTCGGTTGTCGATGCGCTTTCAGACGCGTGGTTTCTCCACAGTCCCGGAAACATTTATAACCGTTAGTCGCGAGACAGCGCGAGGGCAAACTTTACGACTTTTTTTTAGAGACAAAAGGCTTCAAGTACTTTCTGGTGCCGGTTTTACGTCAACGTCCGCCAGTTGCTCCCTTTGAATTCTTTGAGTGCGTTGAAACGGCTATCCAAATGTTTCTCTTTCTCAATTCTTCCTTCCCCACTGAAACCCTACTTTTTCGTAAAAGTGAATTAAAAAAACAAAAAAAAAAAAACAAATAGCCGGCAATAAGCTCGCATTTTTGTCTCTCACAACCCCTCGCCATAAAAATACCATGCCTTTGACCCTGACCTCAACTACTTCGAAATTATCATTCAAAACCATTGAAAATTTATGCGAAAGTATGGCTGACGTATTCGGTTAGTTTCGCAGTAGTCAGGCACTGTAACATGTCAGACAACGCGTTAGAGTCGATGAATTTAAATAGAAAAGTTTTTCAACCGAGCCCTATCACTTTGTGACTGAATTTTTTTCTTTTCAGTTTTATATGTTTGAAAAATGATATAATTTCATTCATTTTTGATATAATTGAAAGATTATACTCACCATGGACGTCGAGGTGAAACCAGGTACCATTCTTGTGACTATTTGGCGACCGGTTAAGAAATACGACCTTGCACTCGTACCAGCCCTGATCGCTTTCTCGTATGTTGGTCAGGTTGAGGCTGGCCACTCCGTAAGGTGAATTGGGACCAACCCTCGACACGCGACCCTCGTAGCCTTCTCCACTGTGGGTTGGGTACGACTCGTACCATATGTATATCGGTATTTCCTGCCCCTTACACCAACACCAACACGCCACATAAACGAAGTGCCTCTTGGAAGTCAACATTCGAGTCACCGTCGACCGCTTATGTAAGTTTTTTTTTTTTTTTCTCCAATTCCCCCATTTATTTTATTCATTTTTCTAATTTCGCCTCAAAAAAGCAGTACAGAAATATTTTCGGGGACTCGAACGTCGGCTACATTTATAAGTGTTAAAGATAATACATAATGTTTGTGTATGTATTACACATGATATAGTATAATAATAGTGAAAAATATGATAATTATGCGATGTACTAATATATCTATCGTGTGACTTCACTGTTTCTAAAGTAATTATATTACCACTTATTTAAATGAATATATAGAACATCATCAATTGTCTGTTTGCGTGATGAAAACACTTTGACAATTGACACGTGTCTGGTATGGAGTGAATAAATGATCATGTAAATGGTAATATCGCGTTTATTCATTCATAGAATTATGCAACGTGCAAAGAAAACATGCGACTACAGAGTTTGCTCAAGCAGATCATGAAAATAGATTACAGTGTCGATGGTGGTTGGTTTTTTCGAAAACACAATTTATACTTCATTCTATTTTCCAATTTACCCGCAGCTTTATCTGCTGCTGTATTTCGTTAGATCTTCGGTCCGTTTTCAAAGAAAATTTAAAAAAATAAAAAAACGAGTCCTGACGCCATAATCTTTCATTCGTAAATTCTCCATCATCAATTCCCTTATTATGAGTCTTTATTTGTAAGAAAAAAAAAAAACTATACGCGTGCAGCAAGGATGTCAGGAGCATGTACAGGGGTTCGTACCACTCGCTCGCATGCACGAAACTGAAATAAATTACGAGGTCGAAGAGTGTGCTCGTCGACGATGGTAGCAGCCTATTCCCTTTCCCTCCCTTTTTTATTTTTTCGTTAACTTTTATATTCTCTTTTCCTTTTCCCAAGCCGAGGCTTATTTTCGAATTTTTTTTTTCGGTATCGGATGGTCCGCCAGTGCGCTTGAGCCGGTGGAAACGCGATACTATTTTCCGTGAGTGTGTATAAGGTATATGACGAGGCGATATACCCACTCGTATTATGCTGCAACGAGCCTCGTCGGGGGTACCGGAAATAGGTCAGTGGGCTCGTTCTACGCTCTCTGTACCTCTGTTCGTACCAAGGCGAGTTACCGGAACATTATCAAAATTTTCATATCGTATAATGACCAAATTATCGTCAATAATTTCTCCATCGATTATATCTACGTACATGTACCCACGTAGTGTATACTGTCGTTTTAATCGTATAAATACTCCTTTGTCACAACCCGGAGCGTCGAAATTGATATTACATATAATTTCGATATTGAAATTCGATTATTTCAATTATTCTCTAATTACAGACTGATTTGCAAAGAATTTAGTGCATATAAATAGACGAAGAGGTCAATTGACTGTCAAAAAACACCATCCCTTATTTTCGACCATGGAGAGTAACAAGCTATTTCTATTTAAAATACTACGAATTGTTGTCTGGGCTGGTGCAGTGTGGCTGGGTTGCAGTAGGTATGATAAAAATTCACGCCTGCAATTAGCGGAGATAACGAGCAGCTGTGAGGTCGAGGACAGAGTCCCGGAGACTTAGAAGGTCAACAGTCGAGTCGCTGCAGGGTTAAAATGTAATGAAAGCGATATGCCACGTGCGGTGGGGTAAAATCAGTGAAATTTTTTTCTTTCTTTTTGTTTTTTTTTCTCTTTTTATGAACGCTTACTATACGTTGTGTGATAAAAAGAAAAATTACCTTCACCAACCCCAGCTACATTAATTCAAGCATTTTGCACAAGCCCTAATTCTGATTTTACGCCAAGAAGAAACGCGTGTGACTTCTGCACGTGTGGTATAGCGGAGGGTGGTTTGCCCTATTTTTAAGGCAACTACACCAACTACTGGTTAACCGGCAAACGGTAAATCGATATCTTCATGCCGTGGTTCTCAGTCCTGGTGGTTAGACGAATTTGCATTATGTCATGTCGCAGATCAAGTGTACGCGAGTTCGCGGCTTAAATCAGAAGAGTCCTCTGCCTTAGTCGAGAGAGCGAACGCGAACGGAAGAGGAGATCTTTGATCCGCTTGCTGCACTTGCACTTTGGGTTCGAGGGTTTGAAAGTTGAGTGGATAACCTAGGTCGCCGTTCGATGATCGGCTTCAAATAGACGGTTTAAATTCCGCCCTTAACGCTTAACCTTTTACCCTCTGATCAACGCGTAAATACCAGGAGGCTGGTAATAATCACCGTATCGTCGTTTGTAACGCGAGACTCGCTTGAGTTGTTTATATCAAAGCCCGAGCTCGAGGTATAAACCTAGGGTGAAAATTCGTAACAGAAATCGGCAAAACGAGGTAGAAATTTATCGGGATTTCGATATTATTACACCGAAGACTGATGGTTTTGAACTAAACGTTCGTTGTACCAGACCACATATAGATTCGTATGTCACGTCAAATGCAACAGAATTATTGTAATTATACAGTATTGTGTAACTCGCAAGTACCAAGAGCACCGCGGCGCGGTGGTTCGAGCCGTGTAATTCTAACGATTCTGAAACAATATAGAATGTTTCGACTCCAACGATTTCGTGGGAATAAAAATGGGCGAAAAATAATTAACGGAAAAAAAAATCAGGCAAACGATGATACGTCACTCGTATCTGACACCGATTCGGAGCTTCACAGTTTCGTGCATGCGGCGTGAACCGTAATTTACAGATAAATATAATTATCTCTGTACCGGAGGAAAAAAGCTCCCTTTTTTCTGTGTCTTACGGCTCGTTTTTCTATGTATTGCACCCAGTCGGAAGGCTTTTTTGAATATCTTTATACACTGTATCGTGGAGAGTAGGTTTTAGATGAGGGATATGAGGGTAAAAACTAATTAGACAAGTCGAAAAATATTTGCAAAGCTTTAGGAAATTACCTATGTCTGAAAGTTCGTGAGCAATATAAGCAGGGACGCGCGTGTTTGTGATTATAGGATTATACGGATCAACTATATTCATGTGCTTGCGTATGTATAATACATCGTGTAACTTCAGAATTCACTGAATATGTTTTAGGTATGACTAAATGCGATAAAAATATATAATTTATTTATTGCTTTGACGTTTATTTTTTTTATTTTTTTCGGGTAAACGCGCAGTGCTCGGATACTGCAGCGAGGAAAGGGAACTGGGAAACGGTGACGGAGGAAAGGGGAGGGAAGAGAAGCCATTGTTTCACCGAATGAAGAATGCATGAGAGGTTTTCCATTTATCGGGGTCCTCTCGCTCGGGCACCGAGCGAGAGGGTGTGGAAATGACGTAGTTGTCAACGTTCTTTCACCCGTGACAAAGTTCCTCAGAGTCCTTATACTTATACCTATACTATGGGTATAGGTACAAGGCACCTACAACCGCGAGAACGACACGATGCGGTCCACCGCGGCGGATGGTTTCCAAGTATCAACTTGTTATACAGGGTAGAGTTAGTTGCACCGTGATTTTTAACTCCCGCGGTAATTGTTATCACAATTTATCTACCCGGGTGTAATTTTTTTAATAGAAAACAATCCATAGGTATAAATGTGGAACCCGATTACTACATTAAATTATTTCAATTTATTTCGCACAAATTCCATTCTAACACCATTTTAGTTAGTTTTTCACTTTTTTAATTTATCGTTCCCCCGTCGAGCTTCTCTTTCCTCAATTTATAAGCAAAATCATGTTTTTTTTTTTTGGAGACGATGAGTTTCGGTGGAGATATCGTACAGCGTAGAATACCTCCTATACCCGCGATTTATAGTACATGCGTTTGTTTTATATCTCGTTGTGACGGGGGTGATACCTAGATTAAGGCAGGAATCAGGCCGGGAATATTTACTCGACGTAGGAGTAAACAATGTGCAGGTATTTACGAACGTGGCCTGCATATGGAGCGTGTATTCAGGCCTCAGTTTCACGTCGTTCTAGAAATATGTAGCCGCCTATTGATTTTACCCTCGCACAGCATAGAAACAGCTTCACGATATATAGGTGAACAACGCGAACGATCAAATATTACAAATCTATATATAGATGATGCGATGCCAAAGTCTCATGTGTATGGTAATATGGTTAGAATATCAACTAGAATTTATCCGCAAAAGCAACAAATATCATTAAAAATTATAAAACAATAATACTCGACGATTTAAAAATCTTGAAAATATTCCAAACATCATTCTGCCTCATTCGATCGATAGCAGATGTCTGTCAGATGTCAGTCATAGTTTTATTCAAATTTCGTATATGAAATTCGCGAATAAAAATTGATCACTGCAACGCACTGGATCACCATCCGGCCATCGCGGAGTTTTACACTCAATACGTGATAAATTTTCCGAAGAGATTCATTAAAAATTCAAAAAGCCTCATAAATGATGGTTATATGTCGTGAGGCTGTGAGGCAATAACATATGTCATAAATATTCGCATTATAATAATTCTCAAGCAGCTGGTCCGAATTTTTTTTTATTCCAATTCTGATTCTAATCGACAACTCACAAGTCCAGATTTTAAATTATATCCAAGTATTCAGTAGAAAAATGGTTGAATATACGTGGATAGTCTCGTCTCTGAGATATAGCGAAGATGAAATAAAATTCCTGCTCAATTTTCTGAAGAAATCCGACTGAATCACGTTCCTCTTATTTCTGTATGGAAATTATTTATCGTCATCTACTAGAATCTAATCCGTCCAATATTGAGTGGTAGCTTTTCTTCTGCCGATATCTAGATGCCGATAATAAATGTGTGTTTCTTATTCAAGAACTGACGCGTTGGGGGTGGGTATAGAAAGATATGGTAACGTCGACAGGGTAATCTAATCAGAAATGCCCGACGTCGGTCTCTGGAGTTTTATGTGGAGTATACCGTGTGCAAATAAAAGGCAAACTAGCAACAAAATGCATTCCACGTTTTCCTGGCAGAAAGGACTCTCTCTCGTTATACTAGGGTCTCATGGTAAAATAAATTCCGGTATATGTATATTCGCGGAATAAAAAGAAATGGATAATGCGGATTTTGCGTGGCTACAAAATTTTACCGTTTTTTTCTTTTCTTCTTTCTTTCTGTATTTTTTACCCCTTTCAACAACGAGGAAATACAGAATTCCAAACACCATCGGGTAATGTAAATTATTTAATTGTTTTTTTTTTTTTTTTCTTCAACTAAGTTAATCCGCCGGCACTACAGAATAGTTTCATTAAAATATAAACCCCAATTTATAATCCGAGGTCTGATAATAATTGAGTAATCATACTAACAGGACGAAACATTCTACGAATAACCATATATTACTTGAATGTGTCGAAAATATCCTTTCGCTAATTCATAGATTTTTATTAATTAATAATTAGTGCGAAAGAATTTCTCGACACGTAATCAACGTGGCTTTTTTATAAATTGTGGAATAAAAATAGCAATGGGCATGCAAGGCATTGGAAATACCAGTTTAGAGAGACAGAGACAAGATATATACACATCTATATATCATAGAAATATATATAGTATATTGGTATAGTTTATTTTGAAATAAATCAGAAGTGCACGAATCGAAGGAATGGATCGGGTCACAGTGACAAAGTGACTTGTGAGAGATCCCTTTCGAGATTGTGCTGTTAGTTGAAAATCTATTTGTTAAAATGGTATCTAAATTGTAAGTGGTGAGTATATAATCAGTTAGTCGTTGCTGCAGTTATACACATCGTAGGTATATAATTATTATACACCGGGAAATATCGGATGCAAAATGATTCTATAGATAGTAACATTATTTTACTGAATGATAATTATTATGGTATTCATGAACAGACTCTGCCCTCTCCAGTCCGGATGGATCAGAAGCTAACGATAATTATCCAATAGACGGCGTGTCCCGTCCGCCAGCAAATAAAATGTAAGCCAAAAACCATCGAAATCAAAAGACAATTATTAACGATAATGTTTCAACAACGTTACGGGCTCAGGTCCGCGAAAATTTTGTTCCGTGGTATCAATAACTCGGTCGAATTTTTCCGCAAGGACCAAGAGGGCGAGGGAAAGGAAAGAGGTTTATTTTTTCGTCATTTATTTCATGTGATTCCAATTGCAGAATATTTTCTTTGCAAAGTCTTAAAGTTCTTTGTTAAATTTTTGAGTCCGTATATACCTGCTTCACGTAAATTAAATTAGGGAGACACTCCTACTTTGAGTGTTCTGTCTCGTATTCTTCTGTAGAAAAATAAAAGTATATCCCATTCGGCTCTGCCTAGATCGGGTTAAATAATCACATGAAATATTGATCGATATCGATTCTAGTAGCTGGACCGAGTGTCTGTTACAGTATCGCGTTGTGGTGTAAAGAATTCTCGTTCGGAAATAATGGAGTTGTGAATTGCTCCCGCGTTGTCTTTGTATAAGACAACGATGGGGCATTCTAATTGAGACGAAGAAAAATTGGGGAAAAAAAAAAAGAAAACTTAAGTACAAAAAAATCTGTCCAATATTGGAGAATTAGGATTTAGGTTACCGAGGTGATACCAGGATCGCAATTTTCTCGTAGCGGCCCTTGCCTTTTAACTCACGGATAGAGCAGAGAGGATGGTGGCCGATATCGTACCGTTTCGCCTACCTTCTTCTCCCACTGGAGGACGTAGGGCACGGGGTGCTCACCCGGGAACTCCACGTGGCAGTTGAATACCACGCTCTCGCCCAGGATTGCTGTTATATGGACTGCGTCCTGGTAGCACAAGCCTGAAACATAAGAGGACAAGAAAAAAGTGTTAAAATATGTTGTCATTCATTTTATGTAAAGGAGAAAAAAAAGAATTGTAGATTTTTGTACATTTATAATAATTGCGATTCCGTTAAAGCGAAAAAATGAAAAAACCAAAAATTACTAAATAAGGATGAAAATTTTTCGCCGAAAATCCTGGATTTCCATTAAATTGTCTACCGTTTTACCCCCGCGTTTACCAGTTTTGATTAAATCTCACGTGGGTTAAACCCCGTCAGACACTGACTCGATAGGGGGTGTTGAAATTTACGTGACGTCAATAGCTGGGCCGTAGCTCAGGTTAGGGTAGATTTACCAGGGCGACTATATTCTCAACGAAATTTATTGTTTCCTCCCTTGATATGTGGGGGTAACATAAATTCAACTGTAGTAACAAGTCAGACCCGCTGAAATCTTCGGTGAGATAAATAAATACAAGTCAGTTTATAAGATTAGCAAAAAAATTTTTTCTTTTAATCACTGGTATACCCTGTGAACAAATATTTCATTGACTCGGTTTTTCACAGGTAGTTACTAGTATTCCAATATTTTATGGATCTTTCCTTACGTAGATTAACTGCACTGAAGGAAGAAGGGTTGTCGTAAAGTACAAGTCGCATTGTTCATCAAAACTCTTCCAAATTTGGAGGAAATATTCTACATCGATGTGATTCTGGGTCGAACTAATGCGAAGGGGTAACTACTCGTGAAATAGTTGGGACAATTAGGTGTGAAATGATATGAAAGTATTGAGAAATGGTTTGAAATGGTTGGAAATGTTCTGAGATGATTTGGAATGGTTGTGAAATGGTAGGAAATGCCTGTGAAATGGTATGAAATGCTTGTGAAATGATCGCGAAATAGTGTGAAATGCTTGTGAAATGGTATGAAATGGTATTCTTGTGAAATGGTATGAGATGCTTGTGAAATGATCGCGAAATGGTATGAAATGCTTGTGAAACGCCTGTGACATTACACAGGCGTTTCAGATCAGTATCTGAAATAGTTGTGAAATCATAGGAAATGATTTTGAAATGTGAAATAGTTGGGACACACAAGTTTGAAGTGGTTACTCCCTCGAACTAATGATATACGAAGAATTCAATTTTCAGCTACGAGAATTTAATATTTCGAGTCATTTTTTTGTAAACGTTGATAGAGATGTGTGATACGTGCTCACAACGATAGCAGACCGACTTTATCTCTATGCGTATTGTCGATTTTCCCGAAAATTACATGATTTGAAAATATTTCCTTCAAAGTTCAGAAAGTTTCGATGAACGATTATTTGTCAAATACAAGCAACCAACTATAAAAAAGAAACTGAGACAGTCAAATATTTCTGAAAAAATTGTGACGGTGATTTAAAGGAAATTATATCGAAGGTGTGTATTCCTCCTTATCAAATTCCAATGTAATCTTCTGGCAATTACTTCCGCAAATCTAATTTATCTTCAATGCGAATTTAGATGGTACAGAATATAATTTCAAGGAAATCGGTAACAGAGCTACTACAGTGCATAACGTATCGTTAATGACGTCAGTTAAATAATGTTGCTTCCCTGAGTTTCCCGCAGGTATTGTCGGTGACTGAAAGGATGATGGGAAGGGTGAATGTGCAGAAACCATCGCCAAACTACATAGGATCGGTATAACTTTGCTAGGCTTCGATGAATAGTTTTCGCCAGTTGTTTGATATATGCTTTAGCGTATATGCGGCTTCTTCGACGAGATATCATTTACAAATGTACGAAGGCTTTGAAATACGGCTGCATAGGGTACATAGGGTAAACGGGATATCTGAATACAGTGAGGTTCTATAAATTGCGGAAGCGTATAGCGGTATAGGTATACCTACAGAATTTCTATATGCTTCAAGGAATCTAATCATTCTCTATCCTTAACGGTTTCATCGTCACATCGAAATTGGACTGATCGTGAGTAGGTATTAGCTAGAACAGAAGCTTTAGCTACCATAGAACGATGGCGATAAGCATCTATACACGAAAGCAGCGATTACTTCATTATCAGAAATCGACTGATCCGCGATTTTTCCTCGGTTTTATATTTCGTTGATTTAGTGGGATCTGATAGGGAGCAGTATACCTACTCGCACGCAAGAGTAGGTATTCTTAAAATAACTTTTACCCAATTTGTAATACCATTTCGAGGACTGCTTAATAGACTGTGTGCTGAATACAAGGCGACTGGTTCGGATGAACCAAATTACAGAATTAGGTATACACTATACATCTAGTATGCAAAAAGGTAGGTACTCGTACTTTTCTTTAAACCAGAAGAAACCAAACAGGCCTCTATACTTATACACAAAATTATTTCACACGCACGTTGTTTCCCGTGTAGATCTGGGAACTGTGAGAACGTGACTCCGCGTGTTAAACGAAATTTGACCGGAGCGTGACCTCAGGATTATCCCGGTAAGAGAATCTGGCAGTTGACCAAAAGCGTTTCACGTGCAGGTTTATAAACGGGCTTGGCTTATGTGCGAAACACTGTCCTGCATGCGTCACACATCATCATCCTATACTTCAGAATCATGACTTAATATGTCGCGAGCCTTAGGACTTGGCAAGAATCAACCCTCCGTAGCATGGGGTAAAATCGAACCCAAGCGATCTCTGACTTTAAATATCGTAAAAAATGTTGAATTGTTTCTTTTTGAAGATCATAGTTCCAGTTAACATAAGGGATTCACTCGAACTTTAAAGCTTCGCGAAGGGATGCTCCATTTTAGAGGAAAATTTTGGGGTCAGAACGATCCGGTGTGCACTCTAAGGGTTAAACTGACGTTAAAGCGCTTGAAGAACAATTTGACGAGAAAGAAAGCGTGTCTTCTATGGGAGGACTAAAGCGACTGAAGCTAAATAAAGAAAGGAAGTTACATGACAGCTTATTATCCAAAGTATAGAAAGCTGTGACTATGGATTGAATATAATAAAGTATAATTTTAATTTCAATTAAATGAACGGAAGTTGCATAGAAGTACGATTATTGTGAAGATCGCGGAGCGGTTCAAAGGATAGATAAAAACTCTGTGTCTTTTGAATAGCGAGAAAAGTTTCCCTCGCTTAAAGGCAATTATGTTATAGAAAAACTTGCATTGCCGGGGTGCACCGCTCATTGTCGCGAAGTATAAAGACTGCACAGACGCTTTCTGATAATGGAAGCTTGCAGCCGTCACCATGTAATTTCCCTCAGCGGACGTAATTCAACAACTTTTGTAGTAACGGCCGCTTCCCTGGCACATTCTGCTGCATGTGCACGACGAGAGAGATGTATTTTTACTTTTTTTATTTTGTTTTTTTTTCTATTCATTTGTCTTTGTTCTTGTTTGTCTCTTTATACATGGCTTTTCTAGCTGGCCGCGAAGCTTCCAGCTGCTATATGCTGCCATACTGGCTAACACGGACGAGAAGGACTGCAGTTAGCTGTTAATCCGGAGGCGACGATAAGCCCAGCTGGCACAACGGCTGTGAAAAGTGTTGAGCTGCTCCTATAGTCTTCCAGGATCACAGAGCTCAGCTGCTCAGTTTTCACTTATCAAATAGACTGATGGGTTAAGGTAGATATTTCAAATTAAACAAGTCACGGCGATATATTGATCCCATTAACTTCTTTTCAAGAGTATGAAAACAGAGAGATAGCGTAATCAGTGTACGATGAAAATTCTATGGGACTAACGTGATGATGGAGGGTAGTATCTATTTATGAGTACCATGCAATGTCAGTATTTAAATCCCAAATATTTTCGGTATGGAATTTATACAGTTCATTACATCCAGTGTACCACACGCAATAAGTATAGCAATATCGCGGTTCAAAGGAAGTTTATTAGTACAGACATCGCATGGGCATTGAATATTCCATTTATTCGGTTGAGTAAGTTGAAGTGAACTGTAATTTAAACGAATGTCAGTAGCGCTCTGGCAGTTAATATAAATCGACGTCGAAATGTGGAATTGCAGTGATCATCGGGGTAGAACGAGGCAGATAATATAGGTATTCGAAACGCGTCAATTCGCAGATGTCTGCAGCAATTTTGAAACAGTATTCTGCTCTTTTGGACTCGTTATAATCACCCTGTCAAATTCTCTCTACGTTGCATTCGAGAATATTTTTCAAATAACACCCAACTCAAGGAAGCCCGTGCCCCAAGGTGTAATCGTCATTGTTGACGAGCGAAAAGCTTGTTTTTTCTTGAATAAAAAATGAAAATTACACCATCTTGCACCCCTAAAATCTACCCGAAATTTCCGAGAGTATAATGCAGAAGTTCGATGTTGTTGTTGCGGCGTCGCGATTCTGCTGGTTACTTCGTCTCTTTGATCGTGGGTAACACCTTTTGTTCCGTTGTCATCGGTCTTTGTCCTGATTATTGGCAACTGTGGCATTTGCTTTGATAGGGCACATCGCACGGTTGCGCTACCGATAATACAAAACTCATATAGATATACGCAGTTCCTCGGCCTATTCACAACCTCGAGTGAATAACGACGACAAAGGTCGGCCACTCGCTGGTGGCTGACGGTCGTCGACGCCAAGCTTTACCAACGTCGATTCTCACCCTAGTGAATAATAATTAACGGGGACAAGCCAAAGCCTGATGTAACTTGTACGTTTTTCACTCAAAATGACTAGTGCGATTGTTTAAGATCTGGAAGTTTCTTAGTCGTCTTCATTCCAATGGAACAGGAGAGAATTTTTTTTGGACATAATTCGGTCGAATTTCTATCAATATTTATTCATTTATTCAATACACTTGGTTCCGTACATAGCATAGGGGCTTTTATCACCTGTCCACTACCCAGCTACCCTCCGAATGAATTGAAAATACATAAAATAACTAACGAGGAGAGTA
The DNA here is from genome assembly GCA_963978835.1 of Tenthredo scrophulariae. Lineage (NCBI taxonomy): Eukaryota > Metazoa > Arthropoda > Insecta > Hymenoptera > Tenthredinidae > Tenthredo > Tenthredo scrophulariae. The sequence continues at coordinate 5,905,578 of OZ022230.1, read as the reverse complement.
TCAGACTGTCGAAACTTCTACAGCTAATTTTTTTCAGCCAAAATGTGGAAGCCATGATGTGCAATTCCGTCTAATGGAATATCCCTCTCCCTACCAGAATTTATCATATTACCAGGCAATTTTTCCGTTGCTTTACTATTACCTTGGAATAGTCCGTTCAGACTTGGCTGTACCAGACACCGTCATTGATACTTCATTAGTTGACGATAAAAATAGATATTCGAGACATCAGCTCATAATATTTTACGTTCGTCGTCACATCCCACTCGTCGAACGGCTAATATGATAAGTTATGAATAGAGTGAAGGGAGGATTACAATATTGAATTCTTTCTACATTTTCGTCCAAGGAAACCCCTCTAGAAGTTTCGGTAAAATCCATCACCCGAATGTCTCATACTCTCCTTGTAAGTTGGTTCAGATATATTTTCAATAAATTGGTAAAACAATATAATACACTAATCAAATCGTTGTCAAAAAAACGGAGTAAATGTGGCGAAGATTCGGTGTCCTTAGCCATGCTATAATCCTTTGACTTGTGCCTTCCTTTGTACTCTGCACATACGTCCTCTCTTGGATCGCTGAACATTTAATTAACACTGCATCTGCTTCAGTGGAACTACTATCACATATTGCCTTACTGGATGTAGATTTTTCATCGTATGAACATTTCATTAACGATTGGCTATCGTATATTTTCTCATTCACTGGTTTATCTGTCATGCAGAGAAGCGCAGATTGTCTCTAGCCCCTCTTCTGAAGCGACTATATCGTGTCGTATTATGGATGTTGGAAAAACATAAAAATCACCCGAATTAAAATGGCAATGGTCTTATCCTGTTGTATCCTCGATTTTAATCTCCTCTCAGATAAAAAAAAATCATAGTAATTCAGAATTGAACATTAGAAGAATTGAATTACAGGGTGGTCCAACTATTGGTGTTTATGCAGAAAAAAAGGTCACAACTTATCGAAAGTTCAAAACTGGTCAAATTCGGAAATCGAAATGTCCGAAATAGACTAAATTCTTTTCTGATTTCATGTAGATTATGTTTGCAGTTGCAGAATTTCACCTCGACTGTATATACATATATATGTTTCAACAAATCGTGGGGAATCCATAACTTGAGTGTATATTGCCAGGGGAATTTTCTGAAGAGATTTGAAAATAAATGAGATTTTGTTTACCAATGGTATACGCATTCGTCAGAGTTAGTAGCTTGATGTGATGCGATAATCCGAAGTGGTATATAATACCATGTTTCTAGGCAACTAGGACCGAACCAATCGTATACTTCTTCCGTACGAATGCATTCGAATTTCAAACATGGCTCTCCGGAGGCCTCATTTTCCCAACGATTTGAATAAAATTTAAATATTTTCAGCCTTGTTGCCGCGTGAATACGCGAGGGGTTTCTATTGAATGATTACCCCTTTGGGCTGGTATGGTTTGCGAAAATAATGTTCCCATATTATATCCTGAACCAAGACGAGATTCTATCTAGTCGGGTTCCGATCGACACCAGTTCCCTATGGACTATGGCTAGCTCCTGGGTCCTGGCCAGTCTTGGCTGCATGTAAAAGTAAATATAAAACTAAACGACGCTCTCATATATAATATTTATATACATATATATGGTGTCCTGGGTTCCTTTTCCCACAGGATTTGTATACATGGGTCCAGTGATAGAGGATATCGAAAATTCTCGAGGGATACCGAGAGGAACCGAGCACGCGTCAATACTAGAATGAAATCGTACCCAGGACTCGTCTACAGCCTACACCGTCGTTTAACAGTTCATAAAAGTGGTAATCCTGGTCCTATACCTACCCTGCACCACCCCTTAGGGTAGGGTTAATGGAATTTTAAAAATGGCACACCACCGAATCGGCTTGCTTGCTTGCTTGCTTCCTTGCTCGCTTGGCATCCTGAGCCGAGAAATTTACGAGCTTAAATAATTGGAAAATAAATAAATTACAGGCATTAGCCTCGAAAGTTTCCTTTTAAGCCACGTTACCCGCTATGTAAGGATATTATAGGTATTATGTACAACCGAGAGTAAAATAGGTGGGTGATATGCGTGTACCCCATTTATGTATATCTATGTATATTATACATATACATATATAGATATATTAGGGTGTTTCAAAAAAAACTCGATATTTTTTTTTCTTGCTCTCCGCCCAAAATATCGTAGAATATGTCCGAACAAATATCCTGTTAAAAAAGGAGCTCATAATTTCAATTTTAAGAGGTCCTTCGTCGAATCTGAAGTTTTGCCGTTTAAATAACACAGAAAAATGACTTTTTTACTTTATTTATTCTTGCAACCTAGGAAGAAATTTTTTTTTCATAAAGTCCATGACTATATCTTACAAAGCATTAAATTTGGACAAAAAAATCTCATTGAGCCGAATTTCAATTTTCATTATTTGATTTTTTTCAGAGCTTTAAACTCAAAATTTTAATAATGAAAATTGAAATTCGGCTCAATGAGATTTTTTTGTCCAAATTTAATGCTTTGTAAGATATAGTCATGGACTTTATGAAAAAAAAATTTCTTCCTAGGTTGCAAGAATAAATAAAGTAAAAAAGTCATTATTCTGTGTTATTTAAACGGCAAAACTTCAGATTCGACGAAGGACCTCTTAAAATTGAAATTATGAGCTCCTCTTTTAACAGGATATTTGTTCGGACATATTCTACGATATTTTGGGCGGAGAGCAAGAAAAAAAAAATATCGAGTTTTTTTTGAAACACCCTAAGATATATACATTTATACGCCCATAATATATGCGCAGAGACCTGCAGGGGCTCGACTATACCAGCAATTACAATGAGGGCTTTATCGTAGCAACAACGACCTGGAAAAACTTCTTATATTAAACAACTTTTTCACTAATTTAATTTTTTTTTTTTCATCCACCCCTAATTTTTTACTTTTTCTCTTCTCGCTTTGGTTTTCTTTTGCTATTTTTTTTTTTTCTCTTTGTTGAGTTAGAGCTGCTCGTTAATTTTGTCAAACAGAAAGAAGAAAAAAGAAATTTAGTGTTTTAATACGGGCAGTGAAATTTTTTCAAATATTTTGTTACCATAATTATTCTGAATAATAGATTCGGATTAGTCAGCTGCCTGCTAGAGGCTGAAAATAGTCTTTGTGTGTTTTTCACTAAAAGCCTGAAAAAAGAAAGAATAAAAAAAAAAACAGATGAAGCTCCCGAAGCCATAACAGAAAAGGTTCGTGCTGGTGCAAATGAATGCTGCAGCCTCGTAACACAGGCTGATTAAATGTTATCACCGTCATAGAATGGTATCAGGGTATAACAACCCATTAGGAAATCTCATACGCAAGCTTTCTGCTACTCTAGTTCACACACATGACTCCGGCTTTAATTAATTCACGCTAATGAGACTAACGAACATAATAAGAACAGTTGGAGGTTGCGGAAAGAGGAAGCTTTTTTCCTTTTTTTTTGCGATAAAAAAAATTTCCGATGCTGGAATAACGATGCATGATTTTCATTTCACGCACGAGAACTTACGGCTAGAAGAAATTCAACAACGGGGGTGTATGCATAGGTATAAATTATTGTAGAAATAACAAGCCGCAAAATCAGTATTTTTTTCCCGATATTTTTCATCACCTTCGAACCTATTCAATTACGGGGAATATTACCAAGTATCTAAATAAATGCGTCTATAAATTGTGATCGGAAATTAAAAAAAGCAAACTTTCAGACTGAACGAAATATGGCATATATGTAAAATTCTGCGAGTTCCAGGTTTTTTATTCTCGTAGTTTTTGACATCATTGGATGAGTTTTTTGGACAGGCATTTCATCCGTTTTTAGATCTAGTTTTCGAAAACGTTTACCAGAGGTGCGAGTACGTGAAGATTCGTTGGAATGATCAAAAGTAGTTTTTTGACTGGAACCAATACTTTTTTCTGTATACAGTACTTCAAATTACCTGGACACAGGCCGGTGATAACTAAGAGTGAAACACAGGCATGTGCAATTATAAGTTTCATCTTGTTGCGTTCCGACGATGAATAATTTTTTTGTTTTTTAAATATCTGATTCTGCAGACCACTGATTGCCCACGTTCATTACGAACAGATCTTCGCACATTGGAAAAACCACGATTTTGTTCCAACAAGAACTGTTCACAAGCTAGAATTACTCATACTGCCAAAGACTGTCGTTTGTCTTTTATATCTATACCATACTTCGAACCCCACTCCAGTTACAACTTATCACATTTATTTATTTGCCATGTGCTCTTTTCCTTATCTTAAATTCCCCACCCTCCCCGCGATACACCGAAGTAGATAATGAATATGAATATAATTTTATGCCGAAAATTTTGTCGTTCAAATGATCCAAAAAGTACTGGACCGATCAAAGCCAAAATCTAATCAGTTATATGTTTAGAAAAGCCACGTCGATTGAGACCAGAATAATTAAAATTTGATAACTCGTTCTGGAGATATCGTCGGACAAAAAAATTGATCACATGGGTGCGTACACACATGAATAAATACATACGCAGAGACGTCCGTCTGAAAATTATTGGCGGTCATTTTCTGGACTTCAGAACGTGGAGATCTAGTGAATACTCAATTTTTCATTTTCGGGGTGATTGCAATAACTCCCTCCTTTTTTTTCTCTGACAACGCGGAGAAACGGGAAGTTAAAAATATGAGATATGCGTATCGAAAGAGAATGTTCGAGATAATAACTAACTATTTATTTCAATGTGAGAATTATAAGATACATTTCCTATCAGCGTATAGTGTGTGAATCTTTGATTAGAACGATGATGCACAAGAAGAATCGTTTATATAAAACAGGGACATAATTGACGGACACAAATGCTCTTCTTTCCTGTTCTTAACATTTTTAGAGTTCCCCACCGGATCAAGGAATGGAAAGATTGGAATTCCTCTCAGCCCACGTGTCTTTGGAATTGATACCAGTCATATGAGATAAGTCGATCAGCTGATGGCTGTCGGATTATTTCTGAATAAAATTGACTTGAAATTTGAACGACTTTTAGATATTGATGGGATAATGGTAATCTGCCGATTTCTAAATGCTCTCTTGTATAATTATTCTGTAAAAAATCGATACTCCACGTGTCGAGATCAATTGGAGGCAAATTTTCATTCACGTGTTCAAATAGTCGGGAAAATTGGTGGCAGTCTCTATCCAAATCGTGAACTTTATAATCATTCGTCTGTATTAATTATAGGTCTGCTGGTTCATTGATGTGTTTTCGATTATTCTTAATGGCTAAGATCCTCCTCAAAATGATTTGTAATACTTTTTTTTTTTTTCTATCGTATCAACGAGCGACGATGAACAAAACTATTTTCAATTTTAGATAATCGTTGTAATGAAAATAATCCTGGAATTTTATTTGCAATGAAACTAGCGGCGTTAATATGGGTTGAAAATTTAATTTAATGAATAGGCTTATGGTGGTTTGTTGTGAATAACTCAAAATCTGATTGAGTTAAATGAAGGTAACTGAGGAACCGAGCCGTTGATAAAATCCACGTCGTATTTACCGTCATGTAATCAACCCTTTGTCAATTAGCACAATTCTAAATAACCTTGAAAGGGTAGCGTTTCAATTATCACTGGGGAAATTAAATCGTTTCGAAGGTAACTCCCTAAATAGTAAATACCCCTGACCGAAAATCCTGTGTGTATATACATACACATATACGCAGTACAGAAATATCATCGTAGCAACACGCGCACTTTCAGACCACTTCCGATTTATCAATCTTATAGCCGGTATATCGCATGAGAAAGAAATTTTAGCACTGAAATTTAGCGAGAAATGGAAAAGTAGCGTGATAAGAGATTCCTTTTTGAATATATAGGTATACAAGCTGCGAAAGAGTTAGGTACGTGGAAATGGGATCTAGTTTCGGATAAGCAATCAGTAGCGTGACGTCATCACCCCACGACAGAATTGCAGTCAAAGGAAACCAACAAGGATTTCGCCGACGTACATACATCTATAGATACATATGTACATACACACGATATACATAGGTATATCTGCACACCTCATATAGCAGCTACCATACCCTCGCGTTTGTATGACCGTGTCACTGCAGTATATCGAAATCAACGTATGTACTTGGAAGTTGTTTGATCCGGGAAACGTGGCTTTGTGCCATTCGCGTCAGGACAGCGATACAACCAATCAGTATATCGCTGCATTATACTTACTGATTCGAAACGGACACATGATTTCAAGTTTTGGGATTATTTGACCGACTCGATGAGTAGTCACTTCTCGAAATGATTACAGACTATACGGACTACCGTTTGCTATACAATTCAGGTTACAACGAATTCGAATTTGTTCATTGTCCAGTAGATTCGATGTAGATAATCGATGTTTGATTAAGTGGTGAAACTGATCGAAGATCATTCTAAAAAGATTCATTATTCTTCTCCCCTGGTCCATGAATTCAAAAAGCGATCGAAAATATTACTGATATTTTTCTGCTACTAGAATCGCTCGTGCAATTTAGAAAAATTTATTTCCTTCGCCCATGCGTATGGGTATGTGATATATTTGGATTTGTAGGATTTGTGTAAGACAGAAGATTGATTAAAACTGCATATTAACTGAATTGTTCGTGGCGTTAAAAGTGCATCTATATTTTCTGCGGATATCGCATCGGTAGCTGTGGGTGTACGTGTCAGAAAATATATTGCGTGAAGTGTGGTACGGAATTGCCCGTACCTATAACCCGACGCCGCGCCGTCACCATCAGCCACCACATTCAATTTCCAACCCTGTGCACCGCGGCGTCGCCGCGGTTATTTTTCAATCAATGAAACCTCTGGTGTTTTTCACTCATTCCACCCTGCATCATGTCCTGCATGGAGTAACGCACCTACCCTACCAATCTCTCCCAGCTAAAACTGACCACTTGTCATATTGTACGGTGATGCGTTTCCGCCGTTCTTCTCATTGTAGTTTCATTTTTATTTTTATTATTATTATTATTATTATTATTATTTATTGTTGTCCAGGCTGTTTGTACTGCCAACAGTATACGCCCCAGGATCATGTAGTACAATTTCAAACGCTGTTAGAACTCGTTAAAGTAAAAACACGATAAACCGGCGTGGAACGGAACGGTTATGGACTCAAAATTTAGATTATCATCCGCGTTACGTATGCGAAAGAGTTATCTACTTTCGAATACAAATTTATACACGCCTACGTATATATTCCTTTTTTTTTTCTTCTTTTTATCCTTTTTTTTTTTGTAAAATTCATGATATGAGAGGGAAGAGATACGTGCCTGGTGTGACGAAAAGGATGACTCCCAGAACCAGAGCTTGTACCACCATTTCAGCGAGCCACCGAAAACTCCAGTTCCCCCGCAGCTGACAACGTCTTCTATTCTCATTGGCATCTCGATTATTTTCGGTTGAAAACTGCCGTTGACGGTAGTCCGCAGCAGTTCCCAGCCTCACCTTAGCTGAGATCACGTTGTCATCTTGACGTTTGAATCTACGACCGCAAGATCCTAGACACGTTGGTTGTCCGGATGCCAGACTAGGGTTTTCCAAGAGGTCCGTTCTATTCGCAGAAAACACATAGAAGATATTGTAGTTTTTTTATTTTTACCAAAAATAGGCTAGGGGTTTATGAAAATTATTTATTTACGATCGTTTTGAAGGTAGACTCGACTATTCAAATTTTTGGAATGACAAGACTCGAGGAATTTACGAAAAAGAAAAATAAAATAAATAAAGAAATAAAAAATAAGGTTCTCGCTAATACATGGTAGAATTTTACTATTTGCATAATATATGACAGAGCTTGTTAGCGATTGGTTATAATAAGTTGTAAAATTTCATTGGTAACAGGTGTAATCGTATATGAAAGGGCAATTATAATCGTCATATAATGTTCATTCTACCAAAATATGGAGTTAATTTTGTCCGAACGCATCAGTTTATAATTGAAAAGTAATTGCGCCCGAACATAGCAGGTAATATTCCCATTTATTAGACCAGTAATTGTCACATTTCCTGTAGCCACTCGTTTTCGTTCGCATTTATCGAAAAGCTCATCGTCCCAAGTTGGTTTATTGTCCGGGTGAAAAATTATTCGAAAATAATCGACGCGGCGGTAAATAGAAATGGTTTTTAAATTATTAACTCATTTGACAATCAAGTTCATATCTTTGAGAGATTGACTTCATTGCGCTTGAAAGGTCTTCAGTAACTGCAGTGAACGACTCAAGATTTTCCATGAATTATGATTAGTCTTGATTTGCTAGAACCTAAAATTACCCGGCATGTTCTCAACTCTTCATAATGGTCTAGCAGCTAGCCAGGCTCTAGCAAGTGGACCTAAGTGGGTCAGAGGTCAAGTGGCTAAGAAAACTTCGCATATACCGTGTGCAACAGATTGTAAATCCCCGAGTTTTGCACCCGCGGAGTAAATCCGATGGAAACTATTTCCCCGCAGTACTACGTAGGTATAATTCGTTTTCTTTAAAGTTACTCATTTATTTTTTGAATACATTTTTCTTTACCTTTTTTTACATATCGAATCGTTCAACTCGAAACTATAACCGATATACTTTATAATCGCGCGATATTTCTGCAACTCCTTTGATTGACAAATAGCTGTTTGTTCATTAGCTATTTAGAGCGGGTCAATATTCTTCAATTTCGCCCTTGTCAGACCACAGATTCATCTCGTTGAATTTGACTGAAAGCCATTGTACAGCCGAATCGTTACTCGGTTAAAAATTGACGAATTTTGATAAAATTCTTCACCCCCGATTATAAAATTTACCTGTTTTCGTCGCTGCACCGTTGTGCATTTCCGTTTCCCTTGTCGATATCATTCTCTAACAGCTCTGGCGAAGACGTTCGCCGGTCGCAGGATTGCTGGGACAGCCGTCGCCGGAGTTCCGTGGCTTGTGGCCCTCCTCCGACCCCCATTCCCCCGCTCCCATAGTATCTATGGTTAAAAATAAGGGTGAAAATTATGGGAAAAATTGATCGCCTAAATCGGAAGTGAAGTTCGACGTTCGACTATAATTGATGTGTAAAATTGATGTATAGCCGGTAAATTATATGGAGTGCGAAGAATATCGGTCGGAATATAATTGAAATTAATACGACTCGTTAATAATTCCGTATCATTATACCGCTACTGTAATATAATGAATAGATTGGTATAGGAAATTGATGAAATATAAATGAATTTATAGGGCCAAGTTAAATAGAGCGAAACCGTAGTTTTCAAATTTAGGAGAAGCGGAATCGACGGAGAAACAATTTTCCATCGTATATCCTGCACCGAAATTAAGGAAACTCACCCCTGCTGCTCCGCCACCACTACCTCTGCCGCCTCGTCAACCCCCGGCACCGACCTGGGTCGCCTTGTTCACTGCTTCCGCACTGCGCTTCCAGCCAACCCTTCAAGAACCCGCGCCTTGATCCTGACGAGTGAAAAGCATCACCTGCAACATTCCGGATATTATATTTTTAACAACGTATAGATAGACATCGTATAGAATATATATATAGGTATATAGGTATATATCTGCCGATGAAATGCGTCAATACCAGACGCAATGATAGATATCGTTTTTTTTATTTTTTTTTTATGTTTCCCCCATTTTTATTTAATTTTTTGTATTTCTGCAACAGTGCGGAATTCTCTCGCCTGAACGAGATGGTGATTAACACTGCGACAGATGTATTTATCTCGAATTTTTTTTGAACTGCGATCATCCGTGACGATCAGCGATATTCTACAACGTATGTATACGATATGATCTACCTATATATACACACGTATCTACTGACATGAAAATATTGGAACTGTATTTCTTCATCCGAAGGGGTTAAATCCGTTAGATTTCGGTATCTCGGTTTTTTTTCGAGTTGATTTATCGTATCGAAACTTACCAGGATTCTAGGGAATTTATTCATAATCCTGCTCTTACTACTATAAACTATAACCATTTACTCAATCGGTTTGAATCCTTTGTCTTACGTACGTCGTAATACACATATGGACTTTGAGCATTTCGTGAAATTAGCATCAGCCTCGTTACTGAATGGATGATGAAGTTGAAATTTTCGTATTTTTAATCTCAGAAACTGTATTAAAAATAAAGTATTTTACAAATATGTTCAGCATATAATATACCAAGATTAAGTGACATGCAGGTAACGAAGACTCAAACTCACATCAAATATCGGGTCAATTTATAAGGAACACACCCTAAATGAAATGTTCATCAGTCAGGTACAATTGCTTCATTTTACACACTTTCAAAAAAACTTTGAATCGATTTTTGCGCATGGTTGTCCATATTTCGTAAAAGCAGCCGAGTGCTGAATGTTTAGTTCAAAATCAACGAAAATAAAAATTGTGCTTGCACATTCTAATTACAACCTCGCGAAAGTCGGCGAAAAATCAAATCAATTATCAATTTTATTTTGGTCTTAAAAACTTATTCGTCAATCAATTCACAAAACCAGAATGCTACGAAGCCTCTGAATTCTAGGATCTCTGTGTCCAGAGATTTTTAAAAGTCTAGTTCGTGCCCATATTTGCTCAAAACGGACGTAATTCTCACTTTTAGGCGAAAATCAGGATTTCACTACATCCGCGATTTTGTAGTTTGCATCTCCATGTTTGCAGTGAGAACCTATGACATCAAACTAGAATTTCTAGTTCCTGGTGTGACGTAATATGTACAGCTATAACGTATAGCTGCTCATTTCGTTGCTACAATTTGCTCTGCATGGGACAGTGGCTACGGGACAACAGCATGGCTTGAACCAAGTCCTGACTCAATCCCAGTGGTTCGGTACTAATAACCGGGTTACAGGACGACGAGCTATGACAGGTAGTGTCATAGCAGCGAGCAGAGCTGAGATAGCGGACCAATTGCCCGGACGACACGCGTGTCATTGTACAACCCGCGTCCCCCACATCTTCGATTAGCTGCGTAGTGACCCTATGTACTCTAACGTTACCCCTAACTCCCATATTGGTGAACACGTCACAATTCACCTCGAGAGATTTGGCTAAAACGAATTGTTTTTTTTTTTTTGACCCGATTTCACTCCAGATTTTGAGGGACGGATCCTAGGTAATCCTTCTGTAAATTCTCTTGCCTGTTCTCTCTGTACAGCTTTTCTAGTCTTACTTTAAAAGAAGGTGAATATTACTCTCGGAATTGTATCGAGTCAAAATCGAGCCACTAAAAATCAAAATAGTGACTTTTAGCTCGAAGAAATGTCGATAATGGATCCAAGAACTAATATTACATAGAATTTGAACCCATTTTAAGTCTAGAATTTTCCTCGTGGCGTCATCGTCGCCTTTGAACCTCGGAGCGACGACATTGGTGTCTCTCTTTTTGCCTTGCACCCACGCCAGCCGTATGTTGTTAGAAGAATTCCATTGTTACACTATCGAATGATAAATTGCATGGGGAGCCTGCAGATGTCTCTTTCGTAAGATCTGGGCGTGAATGAAAGTGCAGAAAAAGGAAATGCGAATGAATAAAAATTGAAGTAGGTATAAGTTAGATAAATTGGCAACGCTTATGGAGTGGATCATTTCAGTGTTGGAGATAGAAAAGAACGACTGAAGCTCTCTCTCCCATACATAATTATCCCGTCAATTCAACTCTCGACTTTTCTAATTCCCGCGATAGAAAATCAATAGAAAATTTTCCATCAATCTGAATTTCAAGCGAACGTCAATTTCTTTATCGAATCTATATACCAAGCTTTGTTCATCTCTTATCAGGAAAGACAAGACGCTTTCGAATTGAGCGGATGAATTTTGGCAAGATTATAGCGAACAATTTCGCGAAAAACAAGGTAACCGTTGGCAGTTAATGTTGACTAATTGGTTCATGTCGAAGCACAACCCCTTCGTGACGTAATTTGTTACCAGGTCTCACGGCAATGCACAGGGATCGTAGCGGCGTCCATCACTCAACATATTGACGGGTTCCTCACCCCTTTCATCCCCAGCCGTTGTTGTACGCAAGGGAACAAGAGGGCGGGTCTGGGTTACCTGGTTTATTAGTTGGTGGGGAAAAATTACTGAAAATTCGTACCCGATCGAGCCCCGCGCAGCTGTTGGACTCTGCATCGCGTGGGTATATCGGGTCCGAGGATAGGCAAAGGGGTGCGAAAGGGAATCTCTTTTTTTCATTGTGAATATCGGAAAATGAAAAGCAGATATTTTTATTTAGCGGAGTTTATGACGCGCGCGGATTATCGCTGAGCATAATTATCGAAAGCTGGAAAATCCTCTAGGGGTGAATGAAAAAAGAAGGTAAAAATTCAAAAACATATAAAGCAAAATTCACGGCGCACGGTTTCTCTGTGATTTATCTAGTAACTGCGGTATACCTAGTACCTGGTGAATAAAGCTGAAAAATCTCCGCAGTAATGCAGGATACTGTGTGTGCTGTATAAGGAGTGGATTACTATGCAAACTGGGCTATTGCTTTTTTTTTTTCCTCGAGAGCTTTTCGTATGCAACACGTGATACTCTATCTAGCTGTACGTTCAAATTTCCACGAGAATTTTCAGCCCGCACGATTTTACTTAAATTTCGAAAGAAAAACATGGAAAATAACGAAGATAATAAATCCACTTGAGTTCATGTCTTCGAGTTTGGTGCTATAGCTGTTCGTGCGTTTCATGACAAAAACAAAACGAAAAATCATTTTGTATAAATTGAGTTTACAAATATGTATATTGTCACTTTTAACGGTTAACAATTACCGAAGGGGTTTTTTCGGTTGAAAAAAAAATCATACCTCTTTGTACTGAAGATTAAACAGAAAAATATTCATCGCGGTTAGGGCCCGCTGTTGGAAAATTATTATCTTTGAAAATGAAACGCAAAGCGATTCAAAAGCCCTAGAATTCGGATACAGGGTCCGGGGGTGGGTCGCTCGCTATTGCTTCTTGAGTAAAATTCGTCGAGGCACAAAGTGTCGGATTCAGATAAAGCGAAGTAGGCAAGAGAGTAGAGAACTCGAAAGTGGAGAGACTCAAGTTTATGCAAATATCTGTACGAAACAACCTCCCTTGCACCCTACGAAGCTCCAGGTTCTATTAGAATTAGTCTTTGGAAAGTTTACGAGTTACCTTGCGTGTGTTGAAGCTCGAAAAGCTCTGCTCAATACATTTTGGAAAATTGTTCAATTTTCATAACTGAAATTCAGCAACCAATAAATATTTAGCAAAACACCTAAAGCTGATGGTTTATGTTCGCTTAGTTTTGTTGGGGTAGTAAGCGTGAAGCTCGAAATCTACCAAAGTCACATCTAGTATGGCGTGTACCTACTTCACGAATGTTAAATATTCAGTATTAGATGAATAATAGATTTATGCATTTACGCATATAGACGCCTATATAGGTACACTGGTTGCCTACATTGAATAAAAATTTGATGGAAGGGACTGGACCCCTGACCTTACTACGATACAGAAACCGCTAGACCAACAGAAACTGTTTTAATAATTTAGGGTCGCACAGCAGAGCTCGAAACTCCAAGTACCAAAAATATGAAATGCTAATTTGAGGGCCATTGGACCGTAACCATAAATCAACGTATTAGTAGAAGAGCTATGGTATTGTTCAGATAGAATTGGCATGATATCTTGAAAAAATTCAGAGACGTGTGGGTACTGAGCTATAGCCAGAAACTGCAGTGATTTGCAACTGGTTCTATCTGTTAACAAGGTACGCCAAGCGTGTTTGATTCTGACCGGTATGAAGTTGGCCCCACAGTCTTCTGTCTCTTTTATTCTCTATGTAACCAGGAAGGATAGAAGGAGACAGAATACTGTGGTGCCAACTTCATACCGGTCAGAATCAAACACGCTAAGCGTACATAGAAGTGTTCGATCTTTTTTCTTTCTTTTTCTTTTTTTTTTTCAATTCTCCTTTTCTACTGAGCTAGAAATTTCTGGCTAGGAAGCAAAGGTAGCGGATGTATGTATGCATGTATACTTTCTACCCCAACGAACCATTCGTATATGTTACGCGCGTTATTCGCGCGGAGTCCTATTTTGCGAGAATTTTGATCACTCTGAAATCAGGATGTTGTATTGCGGCAAATCCGGCCTACTTTTATTCTCGCGTTGTTGTGTACATAGTAGGTACATAGATATCTTAGAGTTTATACGAGGTACACTACCTGCGAGACACGCGCATTGACAATTAGCGAAAGTTTTTTTTTTTTTTTTAATCTCTGTTCAACAATTTATTTCTTTGAACAAATATACAGTGAGTTTTTGTCGATACGGGTCACTCTGGGCGAAAAACTGAAAATATTCTTTTCATTCAGATCTCGTCGATAACAATACAAGCACAGGTGAAATGTAAAGGTATATTATGAATAAAAAAATGAAAAAAAACAAAGTCTGTGAGCTTGAAGCGCTTTCGTCGAAGTTGATTTAAATCAAAGTTACGTAAACTTGGAATAAAATCATAATTTGAACGAAGCTTTCAGCCGCGCAAGCCTCGAGAAAAAAACTTTTTTAATTTCATCCGAACTAGACAAAGTTTATTTGTATTCCAGAAAAGCTAATGAATTCGATTTAAAGAAAAAAAAAATGAAGAATAAAAATAAAAGTTCAATCTCACCGTCGCTATTTTTTTAAACTCATAATTATTTTTTGGCTTCATTCAGATTGATGAAAACGTTCTGCGTTAAAAATTTCAATATCTCTACTTCGTTCGTAGAAAAAAGTCGGAGATTAAAGAAGCACGAAAATTCATCAATTATCAAGAATATCAGGACACAAATTTTTTCAAAAATTGATACAAGCAGCTGTGAGATATTTGTCGAGAAGTTTGAATTGAAATTAGGTAAAATAAAGCTTCGCGTTCGTGAAAGTAAACAGAATCAAAGAACCAGCATCCCGATACTGATAAGACACTTGATTCTGATCTCCGTGTCTCTTGGAAAAGTTTAGAATCTCAATTACACGAGATGGAGATAACTTTTTTTTTAAGTCCTGTTACATATACCCGAACTTTTCGAGTGGAGGTTGTCGGAACTTGAAAATAAGAAGATAAACAAAGGACCCGAGGGAACCGCCCGAGGGTTTTCGACACAAAAATCAACGATGAATATTAAGTTTCCCACGAAAAAGATATTCCCTCATCCTGCGTAAATGTAAAACGATGCAAGTTTCAATCCTGCGAAACGCGGAATCCAAGAAAAAAGTGAGAAATCCATATTACAAGACCGAGATCGAGTTCAGTTGAAGAGGTCAGCGAATATATACTCCGACGTTCGAAGTGTGGATTGAGGGAACTGAAAAATAAGAAGATGAATAAAGGTCCCAGAACGAGCTGTCCGCTAAGGTTTTTCGGACATACGAATCGGCCGAGATAAGCATCAAACTCCTTCCGAAAAGATCATTTTTTTCGTCGCGATGAGGTAATTTCGCTCTTCCTACTCCAACGTGATACTTTCCTGATACTTTTGGCCGTCCCTGTTGCCTCCCGGTTCAGTCAGATATCCCTAGGCGGTTCTGATATCGAGCGGATCTTAAGTACCTCCTGCATCGAACGCAGAGATTCTAGTCGAACGTTGTATGCCTGGATAGGCGATAAAAAATTCATCTCTCTCCGTGGTAGGTGACGTTTGACGAGATCAAGGAATAAGGGAAGCGAAATTTTCAAGTATCTATCATCGCCAATTCAAATCATACAAAAGAGAATAAATTTTATTTCTCTCAAGACCTAACGGCGCCCACTTCTGCTGATATACAGCTATTCTCGCATTTTACGCTTTTATGATAAATTTGGAAGGAGAGAAAAAAAAATAGGCGAATTTCATTGACGCTACCTACACGAAAAGCAATCATATATTATATACACATATACATTCAGATATATACATCTGTGTACGCGCACATGGAGTATCTAATATCGAGTAGCGGGAGGAAATAAATTGAGGCAAGCTGAAGAGTCAGTGGGAAGAGGGAAGAAAGTAATAATGTTCCGATGTATATATAGTATAGATATATAGGAAGAAAGACAAGAGATTTCTGTCATAAAAACGATAACGTCAAAGGTTTTACAAAAGCCATTCGACTTTTGGACTGTCCATGAGAGTGAAGCAGAGATAGATATATATAGGAAGGACTATTTCCGGAACGGAAATTATATTTCAAACTCAGAACCATATAGAATCGAGGAGAATCTCTGTCATACGGTACCAAAATGGAACAAACTAGATGGACGGCTCGGAAAGACTCGAGCTGCAGGTTCGTTTATTCGTTCATTCTTGGGTAAAAATTTCACCAGTTTAGGTCATTGAAAGATAAGAGGGATAGAGAAAAAGAGTAAAAGAATAAAACTATTTTCCACCATCCGGTTCGGTGAAAACGAAGTCAAGACGCGCTATCCACTATCTTCCACACTGACTGCACGTGCAACGTCCAAAGTGCACTTCCGTTTCCGGTTCTTCTACCTTCGATTCGATTGAACGAAGCGCGAGAATCGACTAGATAGACTTCGGCACAAAGGGCTTTCAGCACTTCAGTCATTTCGTATAGATATATCTATAGGAGATGTTCGACTTTTTATCCAATTCAACCAACCGCCTTTACTTTATCAACTCAATAAAATCTAACAGCAAACAGAATTGATCAAGTTATTTATTTACTCAATTCTTATGGGATCATATACCTCCGCGAATCCGTATTCATCTCCCTCGAAGACGAACACATTTTTATTAATCAGAAACTCAATTCTAAGTATATTATATCTACATCTCTTTATGTATAACTTAATCAATGAAGATGGAATTTCGCTGCACGATGAAATTAGTTTTGTAAATTGTACATATACATATACGTACTACATCTGAACCTTATATTCATCCCGTGTCGTATAGTGGCTTGAAAGTACACAGAACGCGAAAGGATATCGCGCGCGATTACCCGGGAAAACGGTAGAGTCGAAAAGTTAGCCGGATGTCCTTGTTCATCCTTCTGTATACTTATAGTGAAGCGTATAACCACGCGATGCCGAGCAGACATTTGGCACGTTCGTATATGGGGCATTCCACGCCGAATCGACCTGGGTCTGACCCAATCGATCCTTGGCTTTGGTCAGTCATTTTTCATATGCTTGTTCTATCTTTTGAAAGCATGCTGAATTTTTTTCACATTTTTATTACCAAATTTGTTCAAATCGAGAAATAAAATCAGTTGGAAAAAAAATCCGAAAGATGGAACAACCATGTGAAATATTACGGACCAAATTAAAGGCGTCGAGGGTCAGATCCAGGTCGAGTTGGCGTGGAATGCCCCATATAAATAAAGCTAAGTACATACATACGTATTTGTAATATATATATGTATATTATACCTATGTGTATGCGTATAATGTGCAGGAACTCTATTCAACGTATACCTACTCTCCACCGTACCCATACCCCATCCACGAAGAGCATTATGCGAGCAATATCGCCAGAGTTAGCTGGGGTACAATGGGAAGACATATGCGAACCGTGTGTATACCTTATATTTACTTGCTTTACATAGATAAACTTGAAATTATTAGATATTAGGTTAGTTAGGCATCCATTTGTGCACACAATGGACCATTCAACCCCCGCCTCCCGAGAATCTAAACTGAATAATGCAGTCAAACATGGGTTTCATATTCTGACCAATGCACACATGAACGCACATACACAACAACTTTACCTAACAAAGTGTTCGCCAAGCCACATACGTGCCTATCAACTCTTACGGATTTCGTCCAATTATCGACGCACGGATAATAACTTTAATAATTGGCCCGAAACGTGGTTACTTCTAATTATATTCAAATAAAAGACAGTCATTTTTTAATCACTTGGATCACTTCGAAACGTTCGATACTCAAGGGGGTCATCAAATTTGACGATAATGCAGATTCAGATTTCTTGTTACTACATGAGATGCCTCTAGCAGTAACAGAGCATGAAAATAATTGGTACAATATATGTATCGCCATTATATCGTCATTACGTAAAATGAACATATAAAGCAGAATATCTGCGTATTATTTTAGTTAGTCACTACAATCCTCGATAATTAATCTGTCTAATTTTTACACCCGAAACATGTATGTATATGGAACACATCCGGAACGTATGAATCAATCCATAGAGCTTATATGTTTGGAGAACATTTTTCTTTTACCATATATGTGTATTAACGGTTTTCACGCAATGGAGAGAAAAAGAGAAAGAGAAAAACGTCGACTTTCTTGACTGCCCCCCCCCCCCCTCTAATTTCTATATGGTAACGGATTTTCTTGCTAGATTAAAGTTTCGTGAGTTTAGAAAGATCACAAGAGGAAACGCGGATAGGTACATCTATAATACGGCGATAGGGAAAAGGATTATGCGGAAGTGTTTTAACCCATCGTTGATAGTTGGGTTGGGATAGTTTCTGGGAACCCTATTACCGTTGAAGTTAAGGAATAAAGCAAGTCAGGTTAAACTGTAATAAAACTTGGTAAGGATTTTAGAACTTTCGAGGCACCTCGCGTTCGATCTTATTCTCTAATTACGCTCGCTCAATCGATCGATGAAAATGGTTTTTATTTTAGCTGAAACTTTAAGCGATTATACCTAAGAGGATTTTCCCTAGAGAGCTGCGGCGTATACAGGCATCCGAGAATTTTCCCTCGCAGAAATGTAATTTTCGTAAGTACATAACCGGTCGTAAGCATCGTCAAGAAATTCAACTAATTAGTATAATGACTAAAAAATACCTCATGAAATTTAGAGAATCTTAAGACGCCTCTTAGCACTCCGTTCCTCGTGGATATGCAAAATTTTTGGGGCTACATTTTTATTATCCAAGAAAAACGAACCTCCCTTTCTCGTCCCAACTCTGAACGAAAAAATCTCAAGAACTGCGCATAAAGGTCAACCGAGGCAGCCAGCTCAGCTGCAAGATGTATAAAAATAAAATTTCTCCAAAAAAATGATGTCACGTTATTCCCCGAAGGGTCTAGTCCGCACTTGTGAAAAGGCAAAGTCTTGACATCTATCATACAGACGTAGGGTATCTGCTGCACCAACCCCTGACCCGACAAAGTGCATCTCTTCGGCATAGAACTCGTATAGGTAGGTATACAAGTACAGATAGCAGAACCAATGGAGGATGAAGAATGACCTCGTTGACCCATAAGGAGCTTTATTGTCGTTCGAAGATAATATGCAAGAATAGTGTATAGAGCTTTTTCTAAAGGCCGGAATCCACCAGATTACAATCTATTCATAGCAGTATTGTAATATTTGTCTCGCTTTGCAATACGCCTGCACTCAGAGCTCAGCGCGTTTTTAGCTGAGTGAAAGAGAAAAAGATTTGTACTAATTTAGAATCTTTAATGCGAGAATTCTTTTCGTACTCTGTTAAACACCACGAGAGAAATAAAAATGATGATTATTCTCGGATTAAATTCAACCTCGTTAGCGTCTATGCGAGATCAGTGGTCTATGCGCTATTCTCTTGATTATTTTCACTTTTTCGCCGATTGTCAACTAGCAGAATATTTTATCGACGAATCTCTTACGTTCGAAATCTACGTATCATCTGAATTCGGTACCAAAATCCCTGTACTCTCTCTGTACAAATATTTATACCCCGGCCTTCTGGATCCCCGCACCAGCGCGTGTTTTCCTGGTGTAATGAGCAGGCGCAACGTGAGCTGAAATGTTAGGTAAATAGAACTTGAACCGATTGTGCACTTGACCTCTCGTCGACAAAGAATGGAGGAATGATATAACTTTGAGCTCCTGCACCCTTGAAGACCAGACTTTCCCGTCTTATGTCAAGAATAAAGAATAGCTGTTTAAGCACCAGAACTCGTTACGTTTGTCATGACGTTATCCAAGACGCAGGCTTTCGACGAGTGTGTCTAGAAAACTTGAGACGCTACTTTACCTCGTACCTATACATACATCTATGTATTTCGAACTCGTCATTCCGTTCTTCTATCTATTGTGCACGACCACCCCATGTGCTATACCAATGAATATATCAGGTTTAATTTCACACAGATTGAAAGTGATGGGAATTCATGTCGAGTAGGTATCAGCTATAATTTTATTGCAAGACGTCAATTCAGCCTGCCAATACTTCCTCATTCTTTTTTTTTAATACCACGCACTCTACACGCGATATAGGTATGTCTTACCGGTATCTCGTTATGTTTGCTTACTATCTTCGTACCCTGAACTGAATCGTAAACATGAGTATCAATGAGAACGTCGGAGGATGATGAAGCTGTTTGCTGAAGCAATATTTATCGTTCCCAGCTCTCTTCGTTTTACACGATTTGTTTCATTTTCCTTAGTTTACTTCCAGCTGGGAAATAAATATCTATTGGTGATCCAGGAACGAACAGTAAACATTTCTGTCTGGCAAGTATCGATCCTGATAATTTTCTCTCCGGTACCATTTCCTCGCCATTCATCCATACCTATAAGTATAAGTATATCTCGACGCGATTCTACGGCTGATTAACTTTCGCGCAGGGACTAAGCCGGGAAATATCTGAAGATAAAAGAGTTTTCGGAAGCGAAATAATCGGATCAAATATACATCGCGGATTTGAAAAATTCAAACTATTAAATGCATCTAATCGAACTTCGAGTCTCCAATTTATCCGGTCCTTTTCTTTTTTTGGTACCAGATAAAAAAGTTCGTCCGGCACTATCAAAGCGGGAAATGATCTACAGCGCGGTTTTATACTGGGGGTGAGAAGCACGAGGGCGGAGTTCGAGGTGGAACCCAATTGAGAGGATCGCTGGTTCGCGTGTCCACGGGTCGTCCTGGCGGTTTGGGTATGCCAGGACGTCCACGGGATCGGAGCCAAATCAGGTATTCTCCGGGCGTAGGCCACGCCCGGAATAGATTTCTGTGTTCGGTGAAAACCTATTGAACAGGGCAGATCTCTGGTCTAGGAAAACGGTACGTGATGTTAGTCAAGGAAATAATTGGACCTCGTTAATTGACCGATTAATTAATCGGCCAGCAGGCTGTAAGGGGTTGAAAAAACGCCGGAAATCCAGTTCCGAAGAAAATTCTGGATGCCTATTCGCATTGCTATCATTAAACAAATACAACCGAATCGTAATACAGTCGAATGACGAACTACCACTCCATCAAACTCCGATTACACCGAGACTACGCGTTTCCTCTAAAGATCAATTTCAGATATACAGCCTAGTTCCTCGAATTAGTAATGGGATTGACTTCAGCGATGTAAGGGAGACCGAGTACCGTAGTCATACCATAGCTGAAGCCGATCCACGGGTTGACGTGGGTAAATTTTCAACAATTCTGACATCGTTAAAGGCAGGTAGGTAGGTAGACCTCGGAAATAAACCAGTCGATCACTTTACGTCGATACGGTGAAGAGAAGCACGGAAACTGGTTGGTGGTAAACTGACTAAGTTTCCCAGAGGGTTAATCATCCCTGAGAAAATCTACCCCCAAAGATATGATTCACATCATATTATGTATCTTCAGATTTCGCCACAATTGTGCTACGATGAATTCCTAGATTCTTGAATTGTAGCTGGACACCAGTACCTTAAATGGTATTTCCGAATCGTTACTTTGTGCCGTTTATAACCTACGGATGCAAAACCGGGCGCAACGAACAAGCCGTAAAGTATGAGTTTACGTCAGGCATACATATATGCATTTGGTAACGTGACAACTTGTGGTCGTAATAGTTAACGACAGCAATCGTTACCAGAATTACTAAGGTGATACATTATACATATGTGGAGAAGGAGGGTATGGAGATGCATATTGCAGTATTTACTACCAGCGTAGCGGATCACCTTCGTTCCAATTACTAATAACGCGAAGTTTTCTTTCTGGCTAAATTTGACGGTGATATATCGTATGAAGGTATATATAGTATGCTTGTCGTTTATGGGTAACTTGACTATAATTTTATGATCCATAATTCATGTCATGGCTAGAAATATTACAACCGTCTAGGATAATTTCAGTTTGCCAGAGTACTTTTTCACGCAAATATACTGAATAATTCACCGTGCTGGAATAATGGCCGTGGTGTATTGTACGGTAACAACAACCGCAGGTATTTATTTCCGACGCCATGCTCTCGAAGGTAAAGAAAGAAGAAAAAGAAAGGAAATTATATTCGCACCGTACGCACGGGTTAGGAATATTGGTATGATGAAAATCTCGTAAGGTTTATACCTTGCTACTTTTAGGAATAGGAGTTGGATGGGTGAACAGATAATCTAAAAGCCGACGATCACACGTCGACTTGACTCGACAAAATTGCGGTCAACGACGTGTAAGGCACACGGGAGCCATCAGCAAGTGAACAGGGAGCATCACTACCACAAGGAATAAAGAAGGTGTTGGGTAACCCAAACCATTAGTTCTTATTCCGGTGGTAATACCCTATTTTCACTGGCTATTATCGAGTTAACGGAAAAGCAATTTGCAAAACCTACTTCGTCCGTCAGCTATGGGGAAAATATATCAGAGTAGAAAAACAAGTTTTATGCTTTGATCGCTCCTGAAATTTCCTTGTAACTAAAAAGCGAAATGCGAGGGAGTCAAGGCAGCATAAAATAGAATATGGTTTCGCGTCTCAGTTTATCGTCGGATTCATGAAATCATCGCATCAGGAGACGAGAGTAAATTATCCTGGTGTATATCGCGTCTAATCAGCGTTGTAATTATTTCTGATCAACAGCCAGTACCCATGAAATTGACGGACTAATCATTCTAATAACTTTCCGTCAAGTCAGCGCCAATAAAATCTGAGGTTCGATTCGTGATTGGTGATTGGTGATTGGTGATTGGTGACGTTCCCTCATTGATCGCTTTTTTTCCACGAGACTCAGGCTTCGATTCTCTAATTTTTGAGGCTGGGATTCTATCGTCGTTAATGTGACTTCGAGTCAACTGAACCTTTAACCGCGAATATTGATACGCAGGAAAGAATGCGATTAATTTTTTACACAAAAAAGTAACGGCTCTTTTCGAAGAGTGAATGCCTAATGTGCAACCCAGAATATAATTCGGTATGACTACGTATGCTCGTTTGATGAAAAGGGATATATTTAATGGAAAATGAAAATTGAATCACGTCTAAAAGGCTTCGTGCCGGGCGTGTGGGCATATAAATAAAAACAAGCGTCCAGACTTCATTGCCTTCTGCTTTGAGTTAGCTACCCTTGATGCCCCTGCGAAGTTAATAAATATGCATTATCAATATCTGCGTTGCATATGTATGTCACCTGAAAATACCTTTCCTTTGGTGTTAATCCCCGACAGAGAGCTACAGAGACATTTTTAATTCGATGTTAGCATAAATTCTCTCCTCCGCTTAAGTGGACATAGAATGTCTACAATCTACATTATGGTTGTCGTCGACAGACTAGACTACTAGAGGTTAAAGTAAACCGACGGAAGCCAGGACTGCAAAATGGGTTTTGCCGGGTATAACTGACCCGACTTGCAGTCTTAATGCCCAGATGGACGTTCCGCCATTAAAAATTTATGTACAACATGCCATTATACCACACAAGGCTACAGATACACACACATACATAAACAATTACGTAGACCGTGTCGGATTCAAGTTTAACAATTCATTCGGTTAAAATTGGATTCTCGATCGATATTTACTTCCTGAAAGCGATTTTTCCACCCGTCTTATGACGTGAAATTGATGGTCTTTAAGCACATCAATGGATAAATGATGCGAGCAAAAATAACAGGCAAAAAATCACGGTTCTTATCTGAGGGATTGATTCATCAATGGAATTTTATCGGCACATAACTTCGAGGGAAATCAGTAGCTGAAATAATTTTGAAAAACTTTTGAATTTTGAACACTCATAGTCGGGAAATGCGCACGGAATACGAATCCACTCTTCTTTCGCGCAACCCAACCAAATCTGCGACGAGATCTACCATGTGCTGCAACGTGGTGCAGCAGCATGCAGCAGCAGAGTCGTGCTCGACGCCCAGCTATAAATCGTGTGGGATTTTGAACGTTTATGGAGATGGTTATTGAATTATTTTCGAATAATCTATCGTAGAATAAACAAACCTGATTATCTGTTTTCGAAAGTTGTGCGGAGCTCGTTTCCGGTTGGGTGTGGTTTCTTACCGCGGGTGGGGCTACGATCAGCGATCAGGATTAAGGAGTTTGGATTTGGTTGGGTTCGGGAAGGTTCCGGGAGGGATTCCGGGAAGGATCCAGGGACTAGGATGTATGGAACAGGACAAGGGAACACCTAGGCGAGGTCCTGCCTTCGCTAGGACATTTTTAACTTTTTTGTATTTCAACTTCAGTTTATATTTACTCCTCGTTATTTTACTCAGCTATTGTTTTCTACTATTTAAACGTACTATTCCACTCCTTTTTTCCCCTAGATGACATAGTTTTATCGTATAGAGTTCCTTTCAGTTACTACAGTCTCAACAAGAAGTCGAAATCGAAACGACCTACACCTTCCGGTTGAAAGATTTATCAATATTACTTTTCCGAGAGTCTTTTATCACCCCCAGTTATGTATTATTATTATTATTATTATTATTATTATTATTATTATTATTTGTTTAAACAATTTGAGTGTCTAAAATTTGATTACTTTCACCAAACTCTCAGCTTGTCTATAATCACAGTTTATTCCGCGCGCTCTTGATTTTCCCTCAGAATACAGCAACCTCACTCTGCAATTTTTGCCAATGAATTAATTTTGTGTTATCGTCGTATTCACTGTGTAGAAGAAAAAATTTCACTCTACGTTCTACGAAAGTTCATTGAAAAATTTGCACTGAACTGCTAATTGATGAATGAAAATCCGCGAATCACTGTAAATTTCTATAGCTATTCGGTAGAATAAATTTTTTCACGCGGCTCACTGTGCAAAGTATGATCATTCAAATCGCAGGGATAGTGAATTTGAATTTAACCAAATTGTTTACTACCGACAATATATCGGTCGCTTCTTATTTCTGCCGTTTTTCCGATTGGCTAATAATTGACGTCATTCAATTCCTCGTAATTAATGATAATGTCCGGGTTCTTGTATTTTTTCCATTTATTATTTTTCTGTTGATGTTCACCAGCGGATTAGGGCGTAGTGTGCTTTCACCCCCAACTTATACCGAGAACGATTTATAATTTTTAATATCACTCACTGCCGAGCTACGCGACACCCCCGACTACACGGATCGCGATTTTTTCAAAGTTACTATTTCCGGAAAAACGTGACAACGATTTGCGTAACGCCGGGCCCGCTTTTCTCGCAGTGGTGCGCGCCGCCATGACAGTTTAGGGGCTGCTGCTGCTGCTGCTGCTGCTGCCGCTGCCGCTGATATCCCCTCTGCTGTTCCTACGACACCCCAACACCCCCGAAGACCCCACAGCCCCACCAACGAAATATTGATCGGACAGAAGGGCGGCAGCCAGGGGTGTACCGAGTCTGTATTTCTCCCTGGTCAAATCGAGGTTGAAATTCAATCTGAAGAGGGGATGACCTGTTCCAAAAATATCTTCAGGGTTTAAAACGTGAACCACGTGACACTGAGAGGTACGAAATCAAAATGTATTTTAAATACGAGACTAAAAGGATTCGAATTTATTTAATCGATCGATTTTTATCCCATTGAAATTAAACGGGAGACTTATGTACCCCCTCTGAAGGGATAAGGGTCGTTCTGCTAGTGGGTTTGTTGGCTGAGTTGAGTCCTGTTTGACGATAAATCAAACCATGACGTGGGAAATGAGTTTTGAATGCAGATTGTCTAGAAGGAGTGTCCAATTTACATCGACCACTGGTGCTCTATGAATCTGAAATGTCATTCTATATCTATTCCACATCTTCAAGGGTTATTATAACGGGCAGGGTGATATTCCGGTGCGAAATATATCGGAGGGTTCAACGTGGAAGGGTAATTCTTATCGGAGTTTAGGTAGTACGGGGAAAGTCAGGCACCAGTCACTGCGCACTTTTAACTTGCGTAGAGAGTAGAATTCTGGTACCATACGGCCGGCCCTGTCGCGAGTAACCCAACCAGGCTGGGTTACCTACTTTCACTCAAAACCCTCAGCTTCTGGCATCCTCCCGTTCGCCCTGTCTGCCGTGTAAAGGGACGAACCCTCGCTAACTCCATTCGCGAAATAAGGGTGAAAAGATCTGTGAATACGTAGGTCTCAGGCGGTAAGGTAAGAGGTGAGAAGGATCTACGTTATCTGTTGCAGTTTTAGGGACATTTACGTGCGGTGAAAATCCGACTTTGCCTGGATCAATCCCGAAACTTTGGTTGAGCGCGATAAAATGGAAATAAAGGAAGAATTCTAAACCCGTATAATTTTTTTAACAAAGTGGAAGGTGGAGTTGTCTCTTGATAAAAAGCAAGTAATGTTTTCATTCTTTCAGTTGGAATGATTTTCGCAACACGTACTTTAATGTAAAATTGCGATTTGTTAAATTGAAAAATCACAAGGGTGGCTAACACACCCCCGATTCTTCTAACACTAATTTTTATCAAAGCGGCAGCACGTGTCTTGAGCTTGGGGTTAATCCTGTTATTTAACTCACCCTAGACGTGCCTTGTGTCTTCGTGGTCTGCGTTCGTGGAATGCCTGAAACAAAAGAGAGGGTAGTTTGAGTCTAGAACACAATTTATACGACAGGATATCCAATAGATCGCTTATCAGGACTCTGCTGAGTCGTAACGAAGGAACTATATTAAATTTCAGTCGCACGAAGTCGCACGTTAATTAAGACAGTAGTTGAAAGCCAAGGACTTAACATACCCTGCGGGCTTTCAAAATCCTTCACTAACGAGGTTCGAGGTTGAATTTTTCGAATTTGATTTTTCTTCCAGAAATCTTGAGCTGCGTTTAATTACTAAGGTTGAATTCTCGCTGAATAATTGAACGACACTATGCAAAACGACGCTTTGAGTTATATAGAATTTTTTAACATCATCCCCACGCTATGGGTGAATTTCACAAAGAACTTGGACGTCGTAGGAGAAATGAGGGTCGACTTTTTAGCCAGGCAAAAAAGGCAAAAAAGCCTGCAATTGCAGCTGACGATTAGACGCGTTGAAAAGATTGGATGGGCCGTTGAAGGGTGCTGTAAAACTAAAAGAAAAATACTTAAATAGCAATTGTCGAGATTACATCCTTTCGTGTGTAGGTAAGTGTATAAAATAAATGTGTAAACACTTGGAGAAGGACCAGCGACGCACACATCTTGATGCGTCCTGCTACCTCCTTGATGTTATTGGGGGCCGTGAATCTCCTGGAGGCGAACTTAGGTTACGAGTGAATTTACAAGGTCAGCTAATTCTGGGTAAACCAGTGGAGAGAACTAATTTTAACTCAAATCTGAGGGTTAAGATGGTAAACTATAAAGTAGAGCGGAGTAGAGACCCCTGATTTTCGGCAAAAGCTTTCGAAGCGTAATAAATTTAGCCTGGCTCAAACTCGCATGGCTCTCTTGTGGTTCCTCTCGGTTTATTGCAGAGGAAAATCCGATTCTCGATTGGCTAGACTAGACGGTTTGAAATACACGAGATTTAAGGTCTCGGTGGTTGCCGCAAAGTGCAGTAAGTAATCGAGTTCGGCTCTTCTCGCGCGGAAGCTGCTACAAAATTTCACACTGAGACGATACGCCATCTAGCAAAGTCAACCTTTTTATCCTAGTACCAACAAGTACCGACAGATATTATATCATTACTTTTATGATATTACAACTTCGTTTATAATTATGGTTTTATCATTTTATTATCATATCGTCCCCGGAGACTCCTTGGATACGAGACATCGGGTAGGTATACGTAAATGCTTCCCTCCCCATTTATTTTTCTTTCGCCTCTTCTTATCCACTTACGTTACTTTAATATACAAGAAATTTATAAATTCTTCTAACGTCCGACTCATTTTCTCTGTATAGGAGATACACTTCGCCACCGGGAGCAACAACACCATGTTCCATTTTTCGTACCGGAGCTACAATACTCTCTGGCGAAGAAGCCACGGTCGATATACTTGTCACGGACGGGTTATGTTACGTCAAGTCGTTCGCGTGGTAGCTGGGGAAGTAAAGGAAATGCGGTGAGGGTGAAGGAATCGTGATCCTTACCCCTTGGCACCGTTCCTTAGACATGTGGAGACGCTATTCCGTCCTTTTCGATTTGAGTATCGACTTACTTGGCGATGAACTGCGTTCGAAATCCGGAAAAAAAAACTCTAAGGGGGATGAAGGGTTGTGAGATTTTGAAAAAATCTATCCTCACTTTTTGGTATTTCCGTATACCTTCTGCGTATTTCAGACTCAGTTTTCCAAGGACTAAATTTTTCTAAGCAGTGAACACGATATTTCAAAAACCACTTCACCGAATTCGATTTGTTTTTTTTTTTTTTTTGTTTCCAAATGCGTAGAAATTGAAAAGCTAACAAGTGATGAAACGGATTATTCATTATAAATTTGGTCAAGCTGGTATGAACAACTATATTGTGAAAAACAGAAAAGAAGTGATTTTTTTGGGGTTCTTGAGGATATGACCCGCGCTCTTCTTTCTCTTCAAAATACACTCCATCGCATTGTAGATAATGTCTTTGAGTTCCAGAATCCATTAGGTTTTTTCAGTTTCGGACTTTCCGTCTTGTTCAAATCATGTTTCTCATTGCCAAAAGAAGGAATTCTGCAGCCTCCACAAGTCCGGCAATTAAAAAAAAAAAAAATGTCAGCTTCTTTTCATTCATAATCTACATGGAACTGGAAACGACACAATACACTAAACAGGAATTCTCTATGATTTGTTATTTTCTTTCAAATTCACTATGAAAAATTCACCATCCTCCTTAAGATCCAAAATCGAAGGTGACTTGAATCTCTTTCTACGTTTGGTAATAGAATATTAAAAAAAAATACTTCCCGAAGGTTTTCTGCTCTGTGAAATTCTGTCCAATTATTTGTCCTTCTACGTTTCAAAGAAGCAGATCTTACCGATGTGCTTGAAACCGTGGATCCATTCTTGTGGATTAAGGAAGCATGAATAATCGCCGCACCGTAACACTATACGATCGTGAAAAAGGCTCGTAGCACATCTGTTTTAATATCAAACTTAAACGTACTGAATCAGCAACTTACGACTATCATATACCGTGCGACCCGAGTATATCTCCCTCTCTAAAAAGCCCTTCAGGGCCTTCGAATGGCCACCGCTCAGCGCAGGTTCGCATCCTTCGTTCGACAATTTCGGATACGAAAGTGTCGAGCATTCAGGGATCGGGTGATATATCGCTCGTTTTTTTATTCCCCGTGTGCTAAAACGTATTTCTACGGGGGTGGAAGGGACGACGACGAGATCTGATATTACCACGAATATCAAACCGGCGCTTTCGACAACGTATCTACAACAGAGGTGGTCTTGAGAACATTGTACATATACATGGGGCGTCACGGGGCACCTGGGACAGGTCATATGGTACATTTCACGTCTTAGCGATGGATAAGAAAGAGTCACGAGGTCAGCTTGGCGTTTACAATTTCAGAAGCTTTTGCCTCCTTTTTCCGAGACAAAAATAGCTTCATATACTTCCTTGGCACGTATTTGATCATGGAATGAAAATAATGGGCTTTTTCGTGAATCAATCCAGAGTCTATTCATATGAAAATTTGAATGGAGCTGGATTTGAATTGATAAAACATGTGAAAGCTGAGAAGCTGAAGAGGAGATTGAAGGGAAGTATAAGAACCTTCTAATAATTAAACTTTTCTGCTACACCACGAGGATGTTTGTCAGTTGCGTCATTCTGAGCAGACGGAGGGGTGGCTTTAATCGTTCGCTACTCGAGGGTAAACGCTGCAGCCTGGAGCAAGGAGGGCGTTTTATAATCTCCGGTAAACTGTCGACAGTATTACCCCCAAGCGAGACATCCATAGACCCCGTAGAATATACGCTACTAGGTCTGTATCTACAGCCTGAAACTTACCCTAAAACGTTGAACCTACAACCTGTACCCAGAATCCGGTAGCAGGACTCAAGGTGGATATTGGCTACCTACAGGAATCAGGATGGATTTATTTTAAATTAGAGTTTAACCCACGTTGGAAAATTGTGGTCCTTGTAATTCTGACCAGAGCGCGGTTTGCGGTCGTTGTATTAACGAGGTCGTCCGAGTACTCTACTCGTTCACATTAAAATAGCCAATTATGCTTAATTGATGATTTCAATTTGCGGCAATTACTGCAACAGCAACAGTAACAGCAACAGAGATACGACCTACGGGATTAGCTGTTTTGCTTTTTATCTATGGAATCCTGCCATCCGTCAGACGTCCGCATGTATATGTGAAATTGAAAGAATTCAAGAGAATTTGAATCCGCAGACCTGACGAAGGTCAATAATTGCGGTTCTTGTAACTCGATATACGTCAACGCGACAATTGGAAGCTCGAAACATGGTGGAAATTGGGTACGAATCTGTAAGACGTTGGCTCGCCAATATCGGGGTAATGCCCAAGAGATACGATTCGCGTTTATCAAGCTCAGCCCGACAGAAGAGAAACCTCGACTAATAGAACTATTGAAATGCAAATAGCTTCTACTGTGAAGTAGCCTTGTCTGCAGGTCTTCTCGAGCGCAGTCACTCTGGTCTAGTTAACGTCACGTCAACGTAGTGTGTTGTACCTGTAAACAGCGCTGCAGTATGCTTTCAAATATCCACCGTATCTGTGACGGATGAGGCCTGGCGTTCCATAGTAAGACAGGATAATGTTGAGTGAGACGAACAAATAGAAAAATGAAAAAAAAAAACAAATCTTGTGAGTCGCAGGTAGGTTATACCTAGATTTTTGTCTAAAAAAATGGAATATCTCTGAAATGAAGTGAGGTTTTAAATTGAATACGAATGGAGTGCCCCGCTAATTGGGTTAGTACCTAAACGGCACTTCGAACCTTTTGAATGGTCTGAAGAATCGCAATTAAAATGGAGCTTCTCTCGACGAGGTAAGTAAGAAAAAGAGCGAAAAAAAAAAAAAAAACTCAATTCCTTGAATTAAATCGCAATAGGTTGTCCGTGAAATCGCTGAGGCTCGATCGTGGATTCAACTTGTATAACTTTTATTCAAAACATTAACGGCTAACGAATCCTGGGCTGACATTACCAAGTCAAAGTATCAACTTTGTTATTATATCTTTGCTCCAACGTAGAGGGTATCTCGCTCTAAAAGGTTTCCTTAATTTTACGAACCCAGATCCTCGCGGAAGTGAGAGTTAAGCGTATTATTTAAGGCGTTCAATTTTTCTTTCATCCTCGGTGCTACGGGATCGGACCTGAACTTCCACTAATGACTTTGATTCGAACTTTTTGACCTTTTATGTTCAATAATTCTTCATCTAATTTTCGTTCTCTAAATTTCTTTTCAAGCCCTAAATAGGTCACCGCGATTGTTGCAGGGCAGTATTTTTTTCTTTCCTCATTTCTATTTTCCTCACAGTAATCTGGTATATTTTATTTATCACGACGTTCGGATTTAGCTTTATTGATCGAACGGTATTTAAATCTTCGAGGTATTAGGATATGAAACGAGTTAAAAATGGCATCGACGTTACTTTTGTTTGAGTCAATGAAAATCTCGCGGCTTAGATTCTGCTGAATTTCAAATTTATTCTCACCAGAAACTCGACAAAGGATATTCGTCGGACGGATTAAGCAAAGAATTAAAATTAGGAATCCATTTTTCCCCCTAATCCTACCTTCCGTAAAGCTGAGTCTCAATTTTATATTGATAAAAGTAGGTATGGGTACAGAGACATCGAAGCCTCGGTACTGATAACCAGCGTTTGATAATATCTCGCTATGTTCGAGGTCCTATCGAACGTAATTATCGTAGCGTGTTCGATTCGCGTGGCTTCTGGTTGGCCTTAACTTCCGTATTGTACGTATTTCGATACAGGTAACGATAAAAGTTACGCGAAAACCCGGTAATGACGCTTAATAGCCACCGTTAAACGTCGAATAATTACAATACAAATTTAACCAGACCTTCCATGCGCGGTCAAATCCGAAAGTGCGCGTTTGTATTCACCGGAATAGTATAGTACAACAAGGCTTGTGCACCTTCGACAGTTTACGATGCAACGGGAACCAAATTCTCCCTCTGGAACTCAAACCTTCTAATATATAGATACTCCTAATTACATTTCTCTATAAACGTTGGAATACACGGCTTATTCAAATCAAATCTGTACACATTACATTACATGTATGGCGAAATTCGCATCACTATTGAATTTGATTAAATTTTTTTTCAATAATTCATCTGCTCGTCGCATTCGGTGTAATGAGTGAATGAATGTGAAGTGAATGAATAGGAGTGTTGGAATCGAATTTTCTCCTTGATAAAAAGAACGGAACGATATATTCGCAAGCGAGCAAAGCGGTAATGGACAGTGGGCGTGATACCGTGGGCGGGTTGAACGTCGTCTTAATTCTTCCTGTGAAATTCACACCTTTACCTTTACTCGAATTTTCATCCCGAATAGGTGTAGGATGAGAGTGCATCTCGAGTGTATTTTATTTGATAAGCTCTACCTAGTATATCGATTTGACTCTTACGGCGGTATATATTTTGGTACAGGTGGATGGTGGATGAAATTGATATTGAAAAATTCAATAATGTAGAAATTGATTATTGTAGAAATAGTTGGTGGTAAAAGAATTATTCAATCTATCGACACCGAAGCAGCTTCTGAACAAGATTATATTTCCAATCACTTCGCGGATATCTTTGCTTTCGTTTTTTCCTATCCGATTTCTGGACAAGGGCCAATTTCACTCATAATCCCATATATATCGCATGGTTTTCTCGAACATAGGTTTCGAATCAGAAGGTAAATGTTTCCTTCGACCTGTGAATTCGTATTCACATCGTTTTCTCTTCAGCCTGGCTAGTGCGGTCGAGGAGGTGTCAGTATCATTTGAAAAACCTTCAGCTACCGCGATGTGACGGATTTTCCGAAAGTGAAAACTGGCCCCTTATTTTATTAACGACAATAAATTGAGGGGAGAAAATTTGATGTGAATACACCCCAGTCGCAGAAATCGCTTGAAATTTTTCTTCTCTGTTCTTTTTTAGAATTCTAGTAATTAGCGTCAGAATCTCTGGGCTTCTATGCTTTTTGAAATTGTAACGCATCGACCCAGAAGCGTATATGGATGTATAATGAACGGCTACATTATGCGGCAGCTTGTTTCGAGTTAATTGTTAAAATCAACTTGGTGCAAAGCTAAATCCCGTAGCTTGCGATCGTGGCGAGAGGGCGAAAGGTCCATGTGGCATGAAAAGCGGAGGGGTAGAGGTAAAGGTAGAAGTAGGTAGAGGCAGTCAACCCAGAACCACCGGTTTGTTTCTAACTCCCAGAAATTCCGAGGCATTAATTTATCTTAGTCTCGTTAGCTTCTATCTCGCACGTAACCATCGATCAGTACCAAAACTACGTGCTGGAGGATCCAGCGTGTGCTTACGCAGCGTTAACGTTACACCGTATTACAAGACCTCAGCTTAAACATCGGGTAAAAAGACAAGAGTCGATGCAGCATTTCACCTCATGAAACGTCGCCTCGTATTAATTAAACAATCACTTAGGTACATGATACTTCTTGAACCCTGTACCGCCGCAATAAACCGCTACTTGTTTCAAGTTTCATTTTTCAACGGCGTATCTAATGATGAAATTTATTTTCCCCGACGCATGAGTGGACAGCCTTCGTTATGGCTTTTTCCAAGTCAAAAATCACCTCGAAGTACAAATGGTGGATGAGAAAATTTCGGAATCTTTCGGTAACAACCTTATCGGTATAGTTAGTTAAGTTTTCATTGTATCGTTGAACAATTTTCCCTCTATAAATGCGGGAACAATTTAATACGTAAGATTGATGCGAATCTGCGGACATATTTTCGGCTGTACAAATCCTGTACAAATATATAAACAAACAAAAACTTTCTTTAATTTATACATACGAAGGTTAAATATTCATGGTCCATGCCCCAGCAACCCTGAACATTATTTAATCTGGTTCAGATTGTAACGGAATTTTTTTTTTCATTTTCTCAAGGTAGAAAACCGCAGGGTTTTCACCATTCAATTTCTGATATTTTACACTCCCCGATACAGCGCACGTGGACAAAATAAAGCTCTTCGAAAAAAAAAATGTCAATCCTTAAGGGCGAACTTGAGGAAGAACTTGAAATGTCGAGAAAGAGTACCCGGATGAAATTTTTTCTTCTTCTCTTTGTTTTTGTTTTTTCTTTTTTAATATTAGTTTATTTTAGGGACGATCGCTTGCCTTATCTTTTTTTTTCTCCCTTTGCTTTTAATTAGCCCACTCCAAGCATCTCTCTTAGGCAGCACTCCTCTTTTGTACGTCACCACAAGAGATGGGAAAACGAGGAAACGGTGAATATAAGGGTGAAGGGGGAGACTAAGGTACGGAATTTTACACACGAAGTGTCCATTCCTTTAACTAACGTCGCTTTTCTTTCCTACCACAGCAGCCGCGAGTACGGTAAAATTCGTTGTCTTATTCCTTCCTTCCGCCTACCCTTCTTATTCTGCAAAGTTCTTCAGGGCGAGAAGCGAGTCGTGAGAATTGTTTTCTCGAAATATTCTTTGGCGCGTGAAAAGTGGGAAAAGCACTCGTATAGAACAGGGCTAGCGTAGGTAGGTACTTTCTCGCTGGTTCTTCTCCCTCGCTTTTCTCGCGGGGGATTAAAGAGCCGGAGAGCTACCCGAGGAGGAGGAGGAGGAGGAGGAAGAGGAAGAGAAAGAGGAAGAGGAGGATGAAATAGGGGAAGGGGGTGGTTAGACGTAAAGCACGGGAAATTACATTGTGTATCATCCAGACGCATCCAGGATAGCTTTACAGAAATACAGGAACTATACCGTCGTCGTGGCTAGGAGGAATCCAACGAGACCTTGCATATCATAACCGCGATATATAACCTATGCCAACAAATTCAAGACGCGAAATTACTCAACCGACGAATTGTTTGTTTGGGAATGTTTTATGCCTGAACAAATTCGGCATGAATTGTTCGGCGTTTAAGAATCAGCGAAGTGCTAAGACGCATAGGTATAGTATATAGGTACATTGTACCTATGGCCTATATGGTGAAATAAGGTAAGAGAAAACCGCGCGGGGTATATCTATCAGGAAATATAGGCTACCTATAATAAATCTTTAAGTCTATAAATAACGAAGCGAAAAGCTACTGGAAGTTATTGAAAAGTGACGGACAGCAAAGTCACGTATAAGCCCTGGGAACCAGTAATCCGCAACAAATAAAAAGAAAATCTCGCAATATATCAGTAAAGGAGCTGAAGCAGCGCTAAGAAAACGGGAAGAAAAATCCCGACAGCAGGAAGCGAAAGTAGGTAGGTATATAGTATAAGAAAGAATAGAGGGACGGGCGGGAAAGAAGAGAAAGGAGAAGAAAAAAGAAGAAGAAGAAAAAGAAGAAAAAAATAAACCAAAGGGAAGAAAATGCTATTAAGCATGACGTAAAGTCTTTCTCTATATCTATGTATATGCGTGTATGTATGTAACTGCCCGTGTAGGTACATGGGGTAAATATATTAACAAAGCCTACTTCCATTTCAGTTGAATGAGTGAAAAAGTACTTTAGATTTGATTCAAACGTGAGATTCTCGAAATCACTTTAGCGTAGCAGAAATCTACCCTGCACCTCTGGGGCTTAGCTTTACCCTTTGAGTCGCGTATATAAAAATGTTCATTACTGTAAAACTTCCCCAACCCCCCTCCCCAGGAAAGGTAGACACACCCTCGCCTCTGTACCCTTGCTTAGCGCACGGTTGAAACATATTCCTCCGCATGGTTTCGCGTACCCGTCTGTCTAGATCAAAGCCTCTACTACTATAGTCGGTCTGACTATATCCCTCATCTTTCTCCTTCTACAACCCTGCGCTCAGAGCGTGTCGAGCGCGTCACGTTTCACTGTAGCCTGCAAGCTACGAGAGTACGAATAGAGGCAGATATAAATAAAAAAAAAAAAATCAAGAAAAAAAAGAAGGGAAGACAAATACCAAATAAAAAATAAAAAATAGAAAAAAAAGGAAGAAGAGAAGCAGAACTGAAATGGAGACGAATAAGAGAAAGAAAAAAATCTGGGTAATTTCCAACGATTAAAACGTTAGAAGTACCACCAGCTTGAAGCAGCTGGATGTATAGGTATATAGAAAGCATTTTGAAGATGGTTCTGTCTCACAATTTCCGGTCGCGGTATCGTTACTTCCGCTATCTTACGTCAGACTAGTCACGAACGCCATTTTCCTCTGCAGTTTCCTTGATAATCCAATCTTCTGCACAATGGTTGGAGGGGCCTTATTCGGTATGGTGAAAGGGGAAAATAAGACCCCTGAATTTACTGCGGAACTAATGCGCTACGGTTTCTCTCTCTCTCTCTCTCTCTCACTCAAGTTCGCGTTTCGCTGACGATGTTCCCGGAGGAATTAAACCGGGGTATAGTCATGTATATGTACCACCTACCTATTCGAATTCGAACTCAACGGGCGTGTTCCATCTGAACCCCCTAAGAACGAAGAGAATGGAATAAAAATGGAATAAAATGGATAGAGGAGAGAAAATATGTACATTAAATAAAAACAGTAATATCGACTGCGCTCGGGGTCGGTCCGGGGTTGGGGTTGGGGTTGGGATTATTAAATCACCGCTCGACAGACCTCAATCTTGGAAGGTTCTTTTTCCTACCTATACAAGGCTACAACTTCGGGCTCGTCCGTACCTCCGAATTCCAATAATTTCAGGTTTATTTCTTCAGGGACTCGAGCCAGCCTTAGCGGTAGCGTCGATGGCGTTTGTAACTCAATTTTGTACTGTGACGGTGGAGATCGTTGCCCAAGGGGTCATGGACAAACTCGAATCAAGAGTTCAAATTCTACCCAACGACTTGCTAACTATGCGGTCATCCAAATTCCATTCAATTCGATCCGAATACTCCGACAAGAGATTGTCTCACCGCAACAAAGACTTACTTAAACACAATTAATTACCCTCATTTAATGGTAACCCGACCATTTTCATTCACATTTGCATTAAGTTTACTTCAAATATATTCCAATTTCATAACACGAACGATTCTAATCCCCGCGTATGGTTATTATTATGATAACGATCATCCACTATGCTCAAAGATTTTTCTGAATTAAAAATCTTTTTCCTACGTAAAGACCGACCGACCAACCGACCGACTGACCGACTAATTACGGTCTTCCGGCCATTATCCGGCTCCATGAACTCCTCGGAGTCTCGTGGAATCCTCAGATTCAAAGCCCAGAGGTGATTTCGCCCGTTCTATATAGTAAATTAGCTTACCACGTGAGATTTGTTCAAAACATTAGAAGTTAGAAGGTTGCCACGCGAAGAGTTCAGGGGGTTCAGAGAGATTATAAAGACATTGTGATCTCGTGACGAGCCTTGAACGAGAACGTAACATTTCTGAATAAATTTATTCCTCTCAAAATATGAGAAAGCAGTGAGAAAGTGGGCGAAGAATGATAAAAAGAATGCATCAACGCTGCTTCAATTTGAACGGAAATAAAAAAAAAAAAAATGCCCACTTCTCATTGTGCTATGGAAAAACTTCGAATTTACCTTCGAACTTATACGAAAGCTTTGGCTGACTCCCCGTTGAGATTGAATCTCGTGATAACTTGCGACGCTTAGAGGAATATAAATATATTCTGAGTGAAAAAAAGAAAGAAATCGACGCTTATTCCAGTTCGAAAAAACAGAAAGAAGAAAAAAAATAAAGAAAAAAAAAGATAGAAAGAAAAGAAAATTTGAATGAAAAATTTTAATTATTATTACTTTGACGGTGTTTTTATATTTTCTGTATATTAGTTTCGTTGAATAATTTCTATTTCTAAGGGCTCCCAGCTGAACCTGTTCGGAAATTGATATTGGTTTTTTTTTCCTTTTTCTTTTTACCTGA
Organism: Tenthredo scrophulariae; assembly: GCA_963978835.1. NCBI lineage: Eukaryota > Metazoa > Arthropoda > Insecta > Hymenoptera > Tenthredinidae > Tenthredo > Tenthredo scrophulariae. Next base: position 5,867,436 of record OZ022230.1, on the reverse strand, counting down.
AATGATGAAAATTTTAATCAAATTTCGGAAGAGTTATTTTTAATTTTGATTCTACCAAACAAGTGTAATTCTTGTGGAAAACAAAAATTATAAAATAAAATAAAAAATGAAGGGATTTAGAGCGATTCCCATTTCTATGCAATTCCGAGTTCCAGGATTACGAAGAGGAGGGTTTTACCCACCACCAGACCGCGAACAGAATCCAAAGCGAATGCCGTAAATTAAGCTGATTTTTTAATTTGAACGACGCTCTAAATTATACTACCGCGTTGCACATGGTACCACTCCGTCGAGTGACATTTTAATCTGATAATGTTTCGAAAAGTTTTACAAATGAAAATCGTCTCGATTTACAATTTTCACGGGGCTAACTAAAACGCAGGCTAAGATCTCACGAGATAATGTACAGCCGCTTTCATATACGACCTTTGGGCTTTCAATAAGTTTGAAACTAGAAGAGAACGCAAATTACAGAGAAAAAAAAAAAAAAAAAATAGGTAAAGCCGTAAATGGATCAAGAATAATCACGAATTTAACCATTATGACACTAAATAACTTCGCCTCAGCACATGAGCTGAGCTGTAGTAGTATCGCGTAATATTTACACCATATTTTCACACAAGTTTTAATTAGTTCAATGCACCGCGACCTAGTCGCAGTTTTGCAGCGACATGGCCAATTTTCCTATGTAGGTGTTCAGTTTCCGGCACATGACACAACGAGTTACGAAGAACCTGGAAACTATGTAATGGACGAATATATACACGCAGTGTATACGTGTAGAGGTAAACTCGTGTTGAATGTGTTTACAGACGTGGCCTGCGACTATCTGCAAGTATATATACCGATATGGTACGACCAGAATCGGTTTGAAAATATAAAGCTTATCGGCAGTCGTAATTTTCGGATAGGCGTCACCACCACAGGCTAATATAAAACCGTATCTATACCCGCGATGTAAATACGCGATCATGAAATCCGCTCGTAGATCTGATAAGAAATGAAACTGCTTTAAAGGTCAGAAGTCGAAGATAACGCCTACATTATTTAACCAAGGCCTACTACACGAATATAAGCTGCATATCCCAACTGGATATACAATATTTAGCAGAGGCTTTAACGATGTCCTGCGTGGAGGATCGAACCATTTCGAAAATATCTCTTTTGCTGTTATTTTATTAATCGGCTCTATATGCATGGGCGTGCGAATTTCATAATTTTTTTCCTATTCAGGTATGAATTAGGAAGCGAAATTCTTCCATTAAATCTCTTGTCATTTTCGAAGAAAGAAATTGGAGAAGCGGAATCGTCTTTTTTACAGATTTATTATATCCGGTACTGTCCCAGGACCTTCACATCTATTCCCTTACTAACAAAAGCTGAGAGGAGAAAAAAAGTGTCTATATACAAACGTAGGAAGTTTTTTTTTTTTAAATGAACAAAAAGAAGAATTAAAATGACATCCACTTATTCTACGCTCTTGTGCGAAAATATAATTACGGGGAGAAGGCAATTTTGATAGAACTATTTTTCTGCCACTCGTAAATAGAATCATTTGAAATTTTTCTTTTTTTTTTTTTTAAGAAGAGCTTTACACCTAAGTCAGTTGAAAAGTCCTCCGCGTTACCTCGGGGGCGTATTAAATTCTGGTACTAGATTTCAACGGTGTGGCCATTAGTCTACAGGGGTAAAAATATCCTTTGCAACGGAAACTTTTGCTACGGATCGCGCTGTGAGAGTCGATCCGTGTACCTTCCTCAGAGGATGGTGGGAAGTGAGTGGCAAAGATTGAGTTAAGAAAAGCGAAGCCAGAGGGGAAGAAGAGTAAATAAAAAGAAAGAAACAAAAAGAAAACTGAAAAAAAAATTACCAACGAAGGACAGCCCGGGGTACTTCGCTGGTTGGAAAAGATTAAACCGGCTGGCCGGCTCTGAAGTCCAGAATTATGACACAGGTTGTTTTGTTGGTTTACAAACTCCACCCAAGATATGTGCACATTCGCTCGACTCTCCCTGACAGAGAGAGAGGAAATGTGACCTGGAAAACTCGGAGAAACTCAAAGGTAAAGCCAAGGTAAAAAGCTCCTGCAACGTGGGTATTTCGAATAAATTTTGCAGAAAAATTTTCAGCTTTTTCAGTTCATCCGTACAGTTTCAGACTCAGTTTTTCCAATTTATTTTGAAAATGCCCTGCGACAGAATGCAGTAAAAGGAAACGCGACTAAGTGCAAGGATAAATTTTGGTCTAGGAGTGTTTGAGGAGGAGTAAATTCGATATATCGTTTCGTCTTGTGATGTTAGGGAAAAATAAAAGTCACGAAGGTCGGCCCGACAACGCAGAGGATAAAAGATAATTCCTGTACCTCTTGTTAGCTCAGATCCGGGCAGGAAAAGGTTCAAGAGTTGACGGGGTATCTGGCATAGTTCGAGAAAATCCACGTCTTCCCTGGAGCAGCGGAGCAAGTCGAATGCTATAAAAAAAAGGCGAGATTATACCGTCCCGTATACGCGCGTAGCTCGGGTCGAGCTTCCCCTCTTCCCTCTGCCCTCTTCCCTCTTCCCTCTTCCCTCTTTCTCTCTTTCTCTTTCCCTCGGTCGATAGCGACGCCCTCTTAGCCTCAACGCGTATAGTGACGTCACAGGACCTCATCCCCTTGCGTATCCAATGACGTCACGCCGCGACGACCCATTCCCTGCGGCGCGTAAAGCTCGTAAGCTCTACTCTATGCGACTTGGACGACCTAGCCTAGATCAGAGAAAACGTGGACCTCAACCGTGTTCACCATAAATGCGGAACGCTGGGTAAACAATCGACCTGTAAGTAAGGCTAGCATTGAGTTCGATGCCGCCAAAACGTCGACGATGCTAATCGCTCATCTCTTCACCTCCTGCTGCCGTCTGTACATAATGCGTTCTTTCTTTCTTCGACGGTGCAGCAAAAAAACTTCTCACTTACTTAGAGATGAATGTACAAGCTTGTATGTTCGAGACAGTGAGATAGCTAATTCGAATATACAGAACATCAAATTTTCTATTTTCCCAAAAAAAAAGTCTTCAAAACTAGTGTAGATGACGAGCCCGAGCTTGCAGCATATGATTTTTGTCGCAATCCTTGTGCCCCCCGAATAAATACTCGGAATCGTTGTATAGCTGAACTTCCAAAATTCCCAGCGATCAGCCAGCGTCTCATAGAAATTCTGGAGAGTATCTTGAATCGCGTCTGTATACCTTTCGGAGAGTGAAACCCGATTGAAAACGTGTTGCCTATCAAGTTCTCCGTAAGAAAGTGGTCATCCAACCCGTTCCAGTATTCAATTTGAAAATATCTCACGCATTCGTGACGCAGAGTCACACCTCAAGTCGATCAAACAGCGCGGTTAACTTCGGGTTGATTTTTTCCACAACATAAATCTCAGCGTATGCAGAATCGGCGGCGAAATATTCCGGACGTATTTCAATGAGTTTGAAATACTGCAGTCAATCGAACTCATACCAGTATATAAAGATATATGGGGGTCAGAGATCGGGAGGATCTCAGAAGTGGAAATTGCGGATGGGCAGCATAGCCCGATCTCGATAAGCTGACGACGCGGATCTGCACTCGACATCAAAACTGGGTGCAACTCACTGCTAATATTAAGTAGCGGGTGTTACCCACGCGGTGGCGACCACTCGACCTAGTCCCGGACTGAGTCTGTTATTGATTTAAAAATGTGTTGCTCCAGAGGTGGTGGACGTGGGTTATTAAGCTGGTGTTTGCACGCGGTGGTAATCGGTTTCATCCAGATTGTTCCATTAGATACCTTTGCATCGTTGGACGTTATACTCTTTAAAAGCGATCTCTTTTTCGGGGATATGCTTCGTCCCGATATCAACCAGACCTTGTGTTTCCTGCAAAAGCAAATATCACCGATTGAGCAAAATAAAGTGTCGAAATACGAGCCCTGTGCCCTTCTTGCGAAAATCTCAGTAAAGGCTGATTTCAGAGTATTCTTCGGATGAGAGTAGGTGTGTCATCCTTGAGATTATTGCAGTAAGGGGATATATAGTCTCGATATGTCCTTATCGCATCTACCTCCTAAATTGCTAGTCTTGGAACAGTCGATAGTAGAATACCGCCTTTGGAAATTCAAGAGAAAAACAGTCGCACCGTACCGTAAAGCACAGTAGAAGCTTTGGCGATTTTCGGTCCTAATTTCCGGTTGATTAAGTAGGGTCGCATCTGTTGAAGACAGTAACATGTTTTTATTCTCGATATTTCAATAACGGTGAAAAGAATCTGCGAGTTTTTATTTCCTCTGAGAGAACGAAGAGGGAACTGAATGTATTCGCGGACTTTCGCGGCAATAGTAAGTACACAATATTTGCATTTCCAAAGTGGTTATATAAATCATAAGAGCGAAGAAAAGAGGAAGTAAAATTCTCAACCGTCGGATCTACAGGAGCTTTTGCATCACCCAATGCGAGGCATCTCCAAGAACGATTGAGAGAGAGATTGAGATCTGCAAAAGATCCCAGAATCCGTCTATATAAATACAAGGTGAAGCTTATTCCCATGCGTAGGTGTATACGTAACACCAGAATATCTCGCGACTAAAATGGGGCTGTGGTAACGTCACAAAACTGTGACGTCACAGGGATTCCACTGACGTCAAGTCCCTCCGAAGGCTCGCGTGCGCACTGGGTCAAATACAAGGTGCACCGGTGACCCAATTCACATACTTTAATATTAGCCTGAAAGCTAACTGCAAAGTATACAACCTTCACCTATACAGACACGCGAATATAATGTGTATGTGTGTGTGCTAAACGTCATAATATAGAGGCTGACTTGAACGGTGCAAGTTATTTCTGCAAGGCCGTCCTTGCACGCCTTATTACACCCATATCAATATTCAAATTACGTCATTAAACGGAGTGGTTGGAAAAACAAGATTGCAGATTCAAACCACATTCAGAGCCAATTAATGACATGCAATCACGAGTTGTTGTACATATTATAACCTGCAGAATCGAGTTCCAAAATGTGGGATTTCCATCCTGCTGTAAACACCTGATTAGACCAGCTGATGTGTCGTCTGAAATAACGAATCAGCGATTAAGATATGCCTCTTTCGCCAATTCAGAGACTCGCAATCGCTTTGATTGAAGGATCCATATCCACATCCACATCCACATCCATATCCGTATTTGTAATTTGATTGTTTGAAGTGACGAATGAAGTATTTCATTGGTCGATGAGAGGATGTGACCTTGTGCGAAACACTGCATTCCGCGAAGCTCAGTAGTTACGATTCAGAAATCAAGGTGAATTTGAAATCTGTAGATTTCCCTCCGATTTCAATTTCAACCGAATCAAATTGAAGTGGCCCCCCGTGACACCGACGGCCATACAAAGACGGTCCTTTTCGTTGAACTTTCCCTGGGGAAGAGGCCCTTCGGGTAGTGGTGCCTTTCCGATTCCTTTGGCTACCTGCAGGACTTACCCCGTTGAAAGATTTCCTCGATTCTCCTGATTCTCTTTATTCTCTTGATTCTCTAGTACGAAATCAGTCGGCGATGCCGTCTTCCTGGGACATGGGGATATCCCTGGTATGGCTCCCACGTGACCCCCGTTGATACGAGGTGGGTTATTGGCTAATCCAAGCCATTGTTGTAGTTCGCGAAATGCGAAAGGAGCGTCGTTACAGCCCCAGCTATTTGCTTCCCTCGACGCCTAACGCGAACCAAGTACGATTCTCATTAGAGGACCGATTACGTTATGTGCTTTTGCATAGTAACAAAGGAGGCAACTGGGTTTCTCTAATCTCCATCTTGAACGTAGTTGGAAACAGTCGCGCGGCTTGTTCCACTTTTCGAAATTACCCTCCCAACCTCGCAGCTCTATAGTCCTTCATGTTAATTTCACCACAACGACGATCACGATTAATTAAACAAATGATACTCATCATCATTCTTGTTACTTCCGAGATACGACAGTATACAATTTTCAAAAATACCTCAACAAATATCAAAACTCACAAAATTTCAACACCATATCGATAATCATCCAGCGAAACTTTTCAATGAGGGTGACGTACGTTCACATGACCTTCATACCCTCTTTCGTGGTCGTGCTGAACGGGAAATCGAGAACGTTTCAGCAGGCGGGTAGATACCCATGTAATATGAATATATATATATATATATATATACATACTATATACACTGTATAGGTAAAAGGTATGGGAGGAAGATGCGAATTGCGGATGCTGAAAATCATACCGCGGAGCTTGGGTTGACATTTGACGGGCTCTCACCGCGACCTTTTTCCGCGAGTTCGGCACCCCGTGACTGACACCAGCCATTACTTCCAAAACTCTCTCTCTCTCTCTCTCTCTCTCTCTCTGTCTCGTTCTTTTTTTTTTATAGCTATATATAGTCGTGTCTGTGTATATGTGTGCATAAATGTATACACGCGTACTTTTCCCAGTGGTTCTTTCAAAAAGGACGGTACGTGATTCATTTTTGTTGAGTCTTTCAGTTCACCGTATTGCAGGTCATTAAATTTGAATTTTATTACAGCTCGATGTGAAATAAAGTGGATTGTAATATACGTTGTACTATAATCAAAGTTTTCTGGTCTAGGAATATACCTACCTTTCGAAGATAAGATCGCGCGGGGTTGAATATGCTCGAATTTGTTCAGGGCTCTTTTAGTATTAATAAATGATTGTAAGATGGGAATACTCTCGAGAATAAACAGATTTCGGCTAAGTATTATCGCCGTAAAAGCTAATAGATTCGCATGTAAGTGTCAAGTTTAATTAGTAGAAGCTTCAGTTGTCTATATTATAAATTTATACTGGTGTCAGTTGCCTCGCGTTCCCGTTATCTCTCAGGGTACAAAGAAGATATTGAAATCTCTGAAGAATTTGGAGGAAATGAATTCGTAACGACACTGTGACGCAATTCCCAGCAAAGTCCTGGGAATAATAAATTACAGGCGTCGCTGTCTTTCGGCGCCTTGCCTTCGGCTTTGTATATTTATCACCCCTGTTGGAAAATATCATTCTTCACGTCCTCGCTCGGGCAAGGGGATAGATCGTTCGAGCTCTCAGCTATTCGTCAAACTAACCGGAAAGTTTGTCATGGTTTTTCTCCACTGGTTGTTTTAAGAAAATATCCAACGCCGAGACGCTGCACCTCAGATACTCCTATCACAACCCATCGAAGAACTAAGGTGGTCCTTTTGAAGTAGCCATTTCAAAGAGCGGGCAATTCTCCATCGGGTGTTCATCTCAAAGAACACTTTTCGCCATAGAACGTTCTGCGTGACAAGGAAACCTGCCGTTCGTAATTAATTGTTTCACTGTTTAACAGTTTAACGACTAGAAGTGACGAAGCATTGATTAATCGACAATTGAAAGTGTGTTTATACAGTTTCATCGGCTTTGCAGTAACACGAAACGTCGGAGGAGACAAGTGACGAAATCGATCACGACGTGGAGGTTCGTATATTTTCGTGAATTTCACACGCCTATACGCTTTCGAGTATTACTTAAATAAATAAGAGGAGTTTGACATCAACACACCGGCGCCAGCAGCTGAGCACAAGGCTTGACTTTAGGGGCGAACGAAGTGCAGGGTTAACGTGAGAAGCGTCAAATTTGAAAATTTATATACTTGAGTAAGTATACCAAGTGAAACAACTCACCAAAAATGTAACTCCGTTAGAATCTGCCTTTCGATCTGAAACCAATAAGAGAAAAATTATTATTTTATTTTTTATTTTTTTACAATTTTCGTCCGACTGTTTCTACATAGAATTTCTCGATGAATACTTGTGCAATTTACGATAACAGATGAGTCATTTGGAAGTCGCGTAATCTGTTATTAGCCATTAGGTTCTGACCATCTCGAGAAACTCGGACAAGACGTGGTTAAAGACCGAGCGATATGTAATGCCTGCCAATTTCGTACGTTTCCTATCTTATCGTTAAATCTTTCGTATAACGTTGACGTATATAATAACGAAGATGTGAGAAGTGCGAAAAACTTTTCTACGGTGTTTTTATTTCTCCTCTCCCTTTTACTCTAGTCTGAAAATATCGATTGTGCAAAATAAACGCCAGATGGCATCCAGAAGTGAGTGATAAAAATTACGATACAATTTTATCAACTTCTACTCCCGCGCTTCCGCCTTCCACACTTCGGATAGAAAAATAAATTTCATAAAATTACCAGCGTAATAAAAACAGGCGAGAAACCTGCTGAATTATTTGGATTTTGCAGCTAGTTTCATTGAAAAAGTAAGCTAACGATAAACTGGAAGAAAATATCAACATGTCAACTATACGCGACACAAAACACGCGCGGGAAGCAGTTCGACTGTTTTCTTTTAGAACTGTTTACCCACCACTATCATCCTGCCAGACAAATGAAAACAAACTAAAGAAGTTTGAATATGTCTATATGCATGTATACGTTCCAAAAGAAAATTACAACCGCTTTGCCATGGGTAAATGCGACGGTGTTTACGATTCCTGAAAATAAATTTCATTCGATATGAACGAACCGTACGAAATTAATAAAAATTTCATTTTCATGAAAATAAGACGTCAAATATCGCGAAAAGAAGATTCCGCTGCTGCTAGAAGGAAGGTAGCAAACATGACCTATAACGCGCTGGCTCAGGCGTTTTCACATGTATTCAGAATATCAATTCTCCCATGATGAAATGTGCCTGAGTGAAGCAGGAATGCGTCAAAGAATGAAGTTCGAAGATTTTTTGCGTCCATTTTTTTTTTTTTTTTTGGGTAAACTTGTCGTCAGCTGACCTTTGCACAAGATACTCTTCCGTTGACCTATCTCTGTATAGCTCTCTCCTGCGGTACCGAATTGTGAATAATAGAATCGCAATCTACTTTAATCATCCGACCGACTTAGTGAATACCTTTTCTCATACCTCGTCCGGAAAGGGAAAAACTGCACCCTCAAAATTCCGGCGAAGTACATAACTACAATAAACTGCCAAATATCGAAGTACCTGAGTGTACCTCGTTTCCTTGTTCAGAGTCATTTTCCAACCGTTATTTCAAGACCAAATTATCGTCTGGTCGAAAATCGGTGTACGAAAATCCGTCTCCTCGCTTTCCATTTGGAGGGAATTCATTTTAATGTAAGAAAAGCGATTGTGCATTAATTAAAAATTCGAGGGCTAGTATGGATGTGAATTTTCTAACGATTGTCTGATCGGACGATTAATAGCTGGCAATTCTTTGAGGTTCCTGGTCTATGGCGGTGCGATATTTCGCTGTCTTTTGTTCTTCCGTTTTGGTTTTTGCGGCTCTTTTCTTTCGCCATTCGGATTCGCGGAACCCTCTCATGCTCCCTCCCCCATACAGTTAACATTTCTTACCCTATTTATTATTTCCCAAGACCGTTTCCATCACAAGTACTCACGTATCTCACGTGTGACAAATTATTGCTCTTACTTTCCCTTTGTTTTTCTTTCATAACGTCGTCTCACAGTTTCTTTATATAAGGGCGCTGACGCGATTTCTTATGCCGTTTCAACGACAAGTTATTTAATCGAGCGCGGAAAAACCGCTCTCACTCTCCTTTGTAACCCACCACTTTTTATCCAACGCCTAAAACTTCAGACTCAAACGAATTTCGTATTCCTTCATGGTGCAGGATATTATTCTCAACGAGAACGAAAAATAACAGCCACAAATATCTATAATATACCGATGGTCACTAGTACTAATACTAGGACCGATTATTCCCAGAGTTGCCCCAGAATCCATGCCAATGTTCTGAAACTGATCGATTAGCTGTCGTAGACATCGACTCGACGTTGACCCGACGCAAATGTTACCAGCAGTTCGTAGCGGTCAGTTGTGTAATTTAACGCCTGCAATTTACGATCCTATTCACACTGACCAGAGCGTTGGGGGTTGTTCCAAGCCAGTTTGGGTCACTCTGGGTCGGTTCGTACCACCGTAGACTATTTTTACTCGTTTCAAGGTCATTTCGTGTTAATATAGCGATAAAAAAAATAAATCTATCAATCGCTCCATACATCAGGCACTAGCCCGAACGGACGGGTGGTTTTGTATCCCACCGATGTCACCGACAATCAGTCATGTTACGTCCTGAGCGGACCTAGTGACCTCAGAGAGCGCCTAGTTGATCGAACTCAAATCTGGATTTCCCTGAGTAAAGTTTTCGAAATTGAATGAAGTTTAGGTCAAATTTTACTGCTAGAACTCTACTCCAAATATCTTTTTAATGAGTTTTCGTGGCGCGCTGAATATTGCGAGTAGATCTAGGTCACGTACAATTTTTGGCTAACATTGAGATGAAGGATGGACATTGCAGCAAGAGTAAGTCTGCCGATTTTTGGAAGGCTTGCGGGAAGTTGTTTACCAGTGAAACTATACAGAAGCGTTTCTCCAACCTCTTCGTCATCTATTCCCGTACTTCATCTCCCGTCTCTTGCCGCTTCAAGGTTCTCGCGTAGCAGCAATTTGGTGCAAACATCTCCATTAAAAGGCAAGTGTTTGATCAACACAGTTTGCCACGAGTACGCGACCTTATTGGCGTCTTGTTATCTAGGCTTGCACCAGGCTGACGATTTCCGGTTCAAACACTTGGCTTCCTGATTAAACTCTTACTTCCGGCTTCCGGATTTCATTGGGATGAAAAATTCATTGCCGAATGTATTTCGGCCTCAGAATTTCATCGGGATTTTTCTTCAATGATCAATAAGACAGAAGTTCAGCGGTTCGATCACTTCGCACTTTAGCTCGTTATTTTAACAATGAGAAAACATCGTACCCACATATGTGTGCATGCAAATTATAGAAATAATCATGGTCTAGGCTCGATCGAAGCAGGCCACGTTTGGCATCCCAGGATTTGATCCATGCTTCGCGCCTCGCCAGTTTCGGCGTGATTCAATTACCGTCGAAGGGTTGCTCGCGTACCACCGACCACGTCGAAACACCTACAGCCACCTACAAGAGCCTATATCCTAACGGTGAGCCGGCCGCGCCTCCCCCTGGGAATTTGGCAGCCCGGTGGAAATTAATTTTCACGAAATCGTGCTACACGAGCCTTATTCCCTATCGCCTTGCCGGCAGAACGCTAGAACTCCAGAACGTAGGTAATAATTGTTTTCCGCTACTGTTCAGTACGAAGAAATTCGACACTGCTGAATTAGTTAGAGAACAAAACGATTTATTAGTCTCAGTTCGCTCAATGAATACATGAGATAATAAATGCTCTATTCAACATTAAAATAGGATCAGAGTCTGGTTTGAAAATCTGATTATCTATGAGATTAATCTCTACTAACGATAGAGATATTATAATCATTACGGAATTTGGAATTTGTTTGAAAACTAATTATGTGTTGAATGTGGCCAGCGTGTGAGCGGCGAAAATTTGTGATCGATGAATTTTTATGCAATATCGTATATTTAATAATGTCAGAGAGAAGGGTCTCGGATTTTCAGCACTCGTTATAGCGGATCTACTTGTCCTATACACTGGCGGCTAAAAACTCGGTCGAACAAGGGACAACTCTTAACTACCTGGAATAAGGGCTGAGTTCGAACGATTTTAAAGCGAATTTTATTCAAAGACGCTCCATATTCCAGGAGTCAACTCAATTACGATGCTTCTACCTTGGCCTCTTTCCTCCGGCTGGTATAAGGGCCCCTTTTGTAAATTTTCATTTCTCCCCAACCCCATTATCAATACCGAATAATCGAAGACCGACGATCGAAAATCGACACTCAATCATTGTCTATTTCTGTCTTTCCTCCTTAACTATGCAGTCGGGATCCTACCTCACGTGTATAGTATATGCACGTATTATACCTGCATATATGAGACTGCACATTCATACCATCTGCAGAAGAAGCAGAGTGGGTCCACCATTAGACAGGGAATTTTCTATTTCAGATTCCTCGAATCCATTTTATTTTAAACTTCGTAATTCCATACGTTTCTTGCCTTTATTTTCACACTCGCAGTGCCAATCCCAGAATTCCCTTAGCCGCCTACTCTATTGTTCGAAAAATACTAAACAGATTTTAATATCAGACTTCTGCGAGGAGGTAAAGCGTCGTAACGCACTTACTCCGCTCCTACAGCTATGTTTATGAACTCTTTACACCGGTTTGAAATCTTTTTTTTCACACGATATTGCCGAAGGTATAACTCTTATATACACGATGATTTTTTCGACGCGACTTGCGTATCGACTAATCTCTATAAAACCGCGAATTAATCATAAATACAGATTGCTGCGGTACGGTGATTCAATTATCAGATTATATCCACAGGCTGCAGGGATTTAGCGATGTGCATGTGGTCGGTAAACAGTTAAATTTTCAGATTCAATTTTCCAGAAAAAATACTGCTTGAGCCTTTCGCAGAATTATTGTATAAATATACTATTGTAAAACAGCGAGCCGGTACGGAGGAACGTGAACAACGGAAAAATCCTTTAATCGGATTTTCACTCGTTGACGACGAGTCGAGCGCGTTATGGGGATGCGCGGATGATAACGAATTTTTCGTTTTCACTACAGACAACGATGAAATAACGATCAACGTCCGGAAATTTTTTACACAATTTTTAGAAATTGAATCTCCAGTTCAAAAACCTAACTTCTTTTTTCACAGGATTTACCTATAAAGAAGAAGAAATTCGTACAATAGTTGATAAATTATATTTAATTCATCATTTCCCATCAGACTATAGAAGAAATTGAAATAAAAAATAAAATATTAATTTAGAAGAATTTTAACGCATATATATATATAACTTTCTGGTAAAACTGAATAAAAGTTGAGCTAATAGGATATAATATTTCCCGGATGCGGAAAGGAAATACCTACTTCGGTGAACAATATTGCATCGTTGGGTACGGGTTGGGCGTATAAAGAGAAAAATAATTATCAGATGTCCTATAAAATCCAATCAAAACTCCTAACGCGGAGTGAGACGTTGAAAAAAGAAAAGAAAAGTAATGAAAGAAAAAAAAAAGAAAAAAATGGGCCAAGGAGAGATATTAATAAATTGGTTCCATCTTCGTTGCGGGCGAAGCATAAAAATCCACTCGAGAGAAAGAAAAATAATTAATTACGATAGTTCGCCGATGTAGACTATATACCGAAGCTCTTAAAACACTCGCTATCGCGTATTCAGTGAATGATCATAATCATGATAATAAAAATAATAATATTGATAATACGATATCTACGTCGGAACCAACTATCTCTATCCTTCATTTCACACTTTTTTTTTTTTCATTTCTAAATGTACTTTAACAATAATTGTCTTCAATTATTATTTAGAAGCGTATTAACTCGAAGCAGATTGATTTTTACTTACATATTTCAATCGCTATTCATAAAGGTATAGAAATTATTTGTCAATTTAAAATATGCAGTAAGTAAAGTATAAAATCAGCGGTAAAAAATAACGATAAAGCAAACGTTAGCTATTGCAGTATATAGCCCGAGCCACGAGAGTGGGTATTTTCCTTTTTCCATATTTTCTCGTTTTTTGTATGTTCTTTTCTTTTTTACGAGTGGCTCTCGTAATAATCCTATAATCTGGATCCTCCGCTGGGAAATGGTAACCCCTCCGAACCCCCATCCGCTTCTCTCTCATCTATAGTCGAGAATCTACCAACTGGCGCTCCTACGTCTTGTTATATACACACACACATACACACACACGCACCCATATCTATATATTTATACAGATGTAACCACAACATGGCATAAACACATTACGCGATAGCTAGAAACCATTTTTTTCTCCCTATTTCTCTCTTTCCCTCTTTCTCTCTTAAGGGTTCCTATATACAGGCTAAATATATTATAATATGACAACGAGCGCTGCGTCGCGCGTTGTGCGTTGCCCTATATATTATTAAAAGTGAAAGAATTTCCTGTTTTCTATTTCCTCTTTCCGCTTATCTCCGATTTTTATCATCTTTTATACTTTTCAAGATACTTTATGATCCGGAAGCTTTCTCCTGCTATTTCCATATAAAATTGGAAAATCATGTCACCGGAAGAATATTTTGAAAAACGAACGATTCTCATTTTGGGGTATCGGTTCGATTTGGTCATCCGCTATTCGTTCATCGAAATCAAAGCGGTACCTACCCCGAAGAGAAATTCGAGCATCGCCACAATTTCCCCGATTCATAGATTGTAGACGAATAAGTGAAATTGATGTTATCGTTGATTAGGCAGTTCATCATTCTCCGGTTAAGAATTAATATCTTGGATAGAGATAATCTCGACTATATATCCAAAGATCTATATTTCTGTATTATACGTTACGTTCGTGTAAAATTGGCCATTTGAACCCAGCAAGGGAGAGAATCTGGAAACGCAAAGTCCGCAACCCGCAGCCCACAAACGAGCCCTATACCGTCTAAATTCGATAACACTCCAAGCACCCTTCGCTAATTGTCATCAATTCGGCAGTACCAGGCGAATATGTATACATATATATAGATATATATATATATATATATGTGTAGGTACAGTAAAACCTACGACACTGTCGCGTATTGGCCTACTTTTTTCCGATCAATCGAAAGCAAGTACAGGGCCGCGGAATTAAGCTGATAGCACCCGAGGTTTCGTAACATACACGGGCGACGCTAACTAAGGCATCACGGTAGTCAGTAGATGCTGTACTGCTACAGGGGCATGGTGGGGTACCTGAGCGACAGTGCCGGAGGTTTTACTGTACATATAATATGTGTATGGATATATATATATAGCTTCCAAAATGTACATACATCTTCGTATACGTTATACCTGGTGGCACTAAACGCGATTCTACCCCAAACAAGCTCTACCCTGATGGTGGTGGCGGCAGTGGTTCGCTTGAATGGCTGACTGATGCGTCGAATGAATAACCAACGTAATCGTGCCCCTAAACGCCCGGCATTTGTTATCTTTAAACCGAGGAAGCGGGCGCGAGAGAGAAAATATAGAGTGCGGGCTTAGGGGTCCAGGAAGAGGGAGAAAGAGAGAGAGAGAGAGAGAGAGAAATGAACGAGTAAAAGCGATAGAGAGAGAGTAGAGAGTAGTGATACAGAGCCGAGAGGGAGTGGACTCCAGGATTAGCGGAATGATTAGCGATAGCGAATGGGAGCCGTCGTTTTGAGAGGCTAGGTCGAGTTTGTAGGTACGGGGAAGAAAGGTTGTAGAATTGTTATCACCTGGTCGAAAGTGTGTCTTGGGTGCGGTGGTCGGTACTCCGGGAGTTTTCATGCGGTCAAATTGCGAGTCGTTATGCTGGATATTGCGCGGGTGGAGATTTTCGTGAATTTGAAAAGGTAACCCGCGTATAGCATTGCGTACATCTATACCTCCAGAGCTTCACCCTCTTTACATCCACCGCTATTTAAGCTTCCATATTGAATGAATCGACGAAAATAATTTCAGATTTCTACCTAAAGCATTTTTTGTTCTCTCTCTCTCTCTCTCTCTCTTCTTCTTTTATCCGATTTTCTTTTTCTTTTTGTAACTGGGCTTTTCTACAATCACAGTCCCACCGTCAACGATATCGGCCACTCCGACAGATTTATATAAAAAATCTTTGATTTTCGTCGACTAGAGACATGAATCGTTGAAGTACTCTGTCAAACATTGACTGATCAATTTCTGGGCATAAATATAGGTATAAGCTAATACATCAACCAATTAGGTACATAACGACAGAAGAACTCTAAGAAGATGAAAAACTGGATTCTGACATTACGAGCTGAAAATAATTCGCCCCGATCTTCTTCATAGCGGAAAAGATAACATTCCAAAAATTCTCTGCATCCGTATCATACTTTTAGATGCAAAACATCACATTCCTAACGTGATTCAGCGTTATTCCTGAAATGTTTAAATCGATTTCTGGTAAAAACTGAAGGATACGCGGTTGGTATGTCATGTGGATATTTTAGGGGAAGGTAATTCCAATTCTCTCTCGGTAAACTGCAGAGCCATACATACGCATACGTGAATACGTATACCATGCGGTATGGTGTAACTCGTACCAATGCGTGTCTCTATGTATGTATATAATGCATGTTTGTGCGCGCGCTTCCGCTCGATTCGAGTGTTACCGGATTACAATGTTTGCCGGCGACTGTCCAAACACAACGCGGTTTTGCAACGGCCCCTCTTTCCTCGTGCCTATACCTACCTACCTACCTACCTACCTACCTACCTACCTACCTACCTACCTACCTACCTATCTACCTACCTACACCCCTTGCGAATTCTCGCAGGGCCAACGTTTGGCGACACCGAAGAACGGCGCGATTTGCGTCATACGATGTATGTACATATGCATATGTGTAGATGAAGATTGCAGACTATATATAACGGGGGATAAAATTATAAATAAATACATACGTATACATTAGGAGGTACCTTAATTCGGTTATATTCGAATTTCAGTGCTCCCATGAGCCAGAACGTCTCCAAATATATATACAAAAAAATGTAGTCAAAACCCCAGGTTCCTATCTCAATTCTAAGCACTGCCCCAAAGCCTTTGAACTCTCCCATTTCAATAACACACGATTTTCAGTACTTCGGGTTTATTTTTCACCTCCCATCGCATTAACGCGTCGAATAATCTAAAACTCCGGACACTTCGTACTTATAGTAGTAGGTATACGTTAAAAATTTACAGAGATAAGATATTTTTTTTTTTTGTGAGCTGTAGTTTCGAAAATTATATCGTTGAAAATCGAAAATGATCAAATTAAGGACAACCCCAATACATATAATATCTACGATTTACTTACTGCACAGATCTTTCTCGCACGCGTATTATTTATTCGCATTCATTTTGCATCGGACCGTAGATTTCGGTTTGTGTATGATATGTGTGCGTGTGCAGAAAATTATCCATCATAGAAGAGAATGAACCGCAATTTTATTATCAACCCGATTGTGCACCGGTTCATTCAATGCCAATAGCACTTATCAGCTAGGTTGTTTATCCATTGATAAAACCCGGGGCTTTTAATTGATCGTTGTCAAACACAGTGGTTCGGATAAATTCAAAGCTCAATTGACAGGCGTTGAAAAAAAGAAAGGAAGAAAAAAAAAAATTGTTGTTCAGGAATGAAAATTTGGAATTTCGTAGTTGACATGTATAACCGATTTCATCTAGTCTTAGAATCTTGAATCGTGTCTACTGCGGCGATCGATTTAATAGTAGGCAATTAATCAGATAAATATACACCCAACTGAAAATCGCAACGAATTACACGAAATGCGGTACACCAAGGTGGTAGATTTTCTGCTGACGAAGCAATGCAGTAGTCTGCGACACCGTAATGCGGAGAAACAGGATATAGCAGCAAGTATAGGACAGCTCCTCCTGCCCAGGATTGGCTAGACAGGACACTTGGCCACGGTGGTTTGTTCCACCTGCGGAACAAAACCAGGACAATTGATTGCGACGATAATTGAATTGCCGCACGCGGAAACTTCTCTTTTTACTTCAATCGCTAAATATATCAGGAAATATTTGACGAACAAAATTTCACTACACATTATATTCACGTCGAAAGATTTTTGGTGAAAAGAAAAAAGATTATAACTTGGCTGAAAGTTGAGATACAGAGTTCGTTCCAGAGTCATTTTCAAGGAAAGGGATTGAGGCATTTATGAGAAAATAAGTGGGTTTCAAGATAGAGCTTCAGATACTTCTGAACGTGGAATCCTTCTTTTCAAGCCTCATCATATTACCTTGCATCACCTATGATTTTGTATGAATGTTGAATTTACTCATGAATTTGTTGGAAAGCATGTACCTGGCTCTTTCCTTAATTTCGTGAACGTATACCTATACGAAAGAAGTCAGATAGTGAGCGAAGTGTTGGATATGATCTGATTGTCAGTGAAGCGAGCTGATTTTGAATGAAAAGTTGTCGAGTACGTTATTACGTTTGAATTTCTTGTCCCGCGTACATAGTCGAGGGTGAAAAGAGATGTTGAAAAGTCTGTTATCGCCTAGTTCGCGCATTGCATAAGAGTCAAGTAGGTGGGTAGATAGGTAGATAGGTAGGTAGGTGTGTTCGCGAGAGTAGAATTACGGAGGCTTACGAAAGCTTAAGAAAGCGAACAGACGTTCAAACAAAATTCCACTTTATTCGACAAATCCTTTGTCAACGTGGTAGGTTGGTAGGTAGCTAGGTGGGTGAAAAGATAGGTGTATACAGAGCGATTCTGTGGAAAGTAACGCGCCTAAAAGTTAGGCAAACGGGAAACGCCTGCATTGAGCAGCTCAAACATCGACGATTGGGTTTTATTTCCCACGTAATAAATAAAAACCAATCGTCGATGTTAAATATGCTCAATGCAGGCGTTTCCCGTTTGCCTACCTTTTAGGCGCGTTAATTTCCACAGAATCGCTCTGTATGTACGCCAAAGTAGAAGAGTGCAAAGGTAAGCTGCAAGAACGGGGTAAAATGAAAATTTGTTTGCCCAATTTCGGCAGATTTTACGATGTTATCTGAACACAGATCGACTTTGCGAATGCATGTATCAATTCCCATATTTCATACATTTCTTCCGTAATATCCGTACGTAGTATACGTATAGACACGTAAAAGAGCTGAACGTCATGGAGGGTATATTTCAAACGCTGACTTCGCACCGCCTTAGTAAGATCTTCTATTCTCCTCGGCTCGGGTCTCCTTGAGAGATGCAAATTTCCGCAAAACGTCAAGGAAGTCAAGAAAGTCGGGAGAAGTCGATACGCTCAGTGTCCCCAAACCCTTAAACCACGCGCGGTTTTACCGCGACAACAAACCGCGACTGCGAGTAAGAAAAGATCTTATTTAAACCAAAGTCATTTGGCGAAAAGTTGCACAAAGCTCCGCAACCTCCGAAATTTCAAAACAACAACAAAAACAAGAAAAACAAGGAGCGAAACCAACAGCCACAAAAACTTACTTTTCAAATTTCATCAGAACTTTTATAATTATCGAGCTTCCTAAAGTTTTTTAAACTCATACTTATATATATATAAATTTTTCTTTTTTTTTTTTCTTTTTGGTCGCTCATTCCTGGGGTAGGTATAGTACATATCGCGCCAACATTTTTTCATATATTACTTACATGTAGTCGTTTATTCTGTTATTTTTATTTTATTTTTTTTTTTATATTTGTTCGAATTTTATTCAAAACTTTTCTCTCGGTATAGTGTAAAATTAGCGGTAATGGAGCTACCTCGTTTTTGTACACCGGAGGTTCAATTATCGGGGTGAATCCCTTGACGTGTGTATCTCTCCTACCCTCTACCTACTGTTCGCGGTGTAGAGAAGGGTATATCTCTGGAGGATACATATACCTCTACTACGCAGGTCGGTCATGGCCCACGTCCTTGTTCGGAGGTGAGGTTGGCTCAAACCTGGCTTTACCTGAGTTTCAGGAAGTTTGGACGACGTGGAAGAAGACATAAACTACACGGAGAAATCTGGCATCGAAGAAGGATGTTCGCATGGTTTATCATTTCGCAATTGTTTCACCCAATTACGAGACCGCGAATTTTCCTTTCTTTTTTAGTCGCATGTAATAAGAATCCGTTAATTTATTTTATTTATTACAACCTTACAGATTTTCAATTGACAAATTTTCTCCATACGCTGGGGGGGTTGGGGGGGTTGCGGAAGTTGGTTCTTTTAGGGCGTGGTTTGAAAGCCGCATGTGTGCGAAAGAGTTGAGTAATTTTTTGCGCTCGCTTGGTGCCGGTTACTAAAAGTGTGTTTTTCTTCAGTTTCCTGGAGCGCTAGCGACAATAAAACCTCGGCTTTTGCCCGAGAGATTTTTTACCCCCATTCCGTCTCCTCTTATACTTGTATATGGCTGGGCGTCGTTAGGCTCAAATCTATGTATAGATGGTATATAGAGTTATATATAGGTGGAAAAGGGACGGAGCTTTCGGACGTGCGCACAAGTTTGATTTCCTTTTTGATAATTAAAATTTCAACCACCCTGTGGCTCGCCCGGGAACGCCCTGACGCTCGGCTATTTTCCCCACGGAAATTAGGGCCGCCTAAACACCGCGATATTTGGGGTGGAACGATGGATTCGTTCGTTAATTGATCAATTTCAATGTTAGAGTAGCAATCAAATTAATAACGATTCAGATTAATTCCAGTTTAACTTATTTCTACCTTGCCCTACGGTGCCGAGGACGTGTTATATCCTTTCCCGATGCTCATGACACATAAAAAAAATAATAATTTGAGAAAAAAATTTAAAAAAAAACAAAAAAAAATGAAGCTGATAATATTAATTGGCATTATTTTTTTCTGCTTCAAGAAATCAATGAGACTCTTATAGTATAACGTATACACAGCAAAATTTTGGTGGCTCGTTTCATTACCGTATTTCAATGTATAACAACTTACATACCGGAGATGAAAGGTAAACTTTGATATTGAACGTCAATCAGTTCAACCAACATCCAAGATTTGACTGAATTGAACCACGATTTAATCAGAGTTTTAATTAACCCCCTCCTCGTTTCTAAAATCAATGAAAATAATCATTGAATAAACGATATCAATGCATCATTGTGAAGAAGCGATCAAGTTCAGACGTTATCAAGTTTTAGAAGTTCAATTTAAGTCCTGATTATTACTTTGAGCTCTCTGATAAGTTCGGAATTCTGGTTACATAATTAAAAGCCAGCTTACAGGGGATCGACACCCCGTTATTGTCAATATTTTATACCAAACGATTGAGAGGGTCTTTCTGATAAAACAAATACAAATAAAAGTACTGATCCCGTATTCATTGGTATTATTTCTATGAAACCTGCAACCGATGGATCGACTGCATTATACTATATGAATAAATTCATATAAAACTGAATAAATGTACGTAATGTGTGAGCCCTAGTATCGTATGGAACTATAATATATATATTTATTTATTTTTTCGATCATTGCGGACGTGTGAGTAAAAATTGTAAATATATTACGA
This sequence comes from Tenthredo scrophulariae, assembly GCA_963978835.1. Classification (NCBI taxonomy): domain Eukaryota; kingdom Metazoa; phylum Arthropoda; class Insecta; order Hymenoptera; family Tenthredinidae; genus Tenthredo; species Tenthredo scrophulariae. The sequence goes on along the minus strand of OZ022230.1, from coordinate 5,846,398 downwards.
TGAAAAATTTGGAAAAATATCTAAAGAACTAATGCATATTCCGTGTACACTTAACTTCAAAGCCACAGGCATCGCTGTTCGATACTCCGACTACTCTCCGCAGGCTTACTTGAAAAACTTACAACTTAACGAAAAACGATAAACTCACCAGCTTGGTTAGAGGAAGAAAGAAATAAGACGAAAGTTTGTTTAAGGTATCTATTTTGCAGCCACTATACTCGAAGCTGTATATTTCCTTCCCAGCTTTCTGTAAGCCTGAATCTTTCGATGTTGACGTCCGTCCACGGGGACATTTAATATTAAAATATAACGATTCGATCTTTGAATAAGCCATCGACATCTATCAAGAATGAAAACTCCTTCTCAGCAGACACTCGATTCCCTAAAATTATTCATCAGCCAACTGATATAGGTGCAGTTAATAATTTCCGATTAAGAAGAGCAGAGAAATTATTTTTACTACAACCCACGATATATCATTTTTCAACCCTGAAGGGTCAGAAGATAGAGAAGAGTTTGTCTGCGAATTTCAACTCGACCGAAGTATATGTTGTTAGCAATTCGGTCTACCCTGGAGACATTTTTCTTCTCTGAAGTAGTAGGTAGACATGGATAACGAAAGGACATCGCGCACGCGTTACGTCGTGGCGTAGATCTATGTCTCTGACAGAAATCTTGAACGTTGGTTCAACTTAGGCTTTATGGGGATGGAAGAGAGAAGAACTATACGGAAGTTAGCGAACAGTTGGTAATGAGCGGTACACATCTCACGCGGATATCCATGTGGCTTCAGAAGTTCCTACCGCGAAACGCGGTTTACGTTAGTCCCGGAACTCCTAGAGTCACGGGAACTTCGTAATCACTGGTATAGTACTGATGCCGCTGCTGCTGCAGCATAAAGTGATTCAAAATTCATAGTACCTACACCCAACTAAGGATTGCTTTATTATAGACAATTAACAAAGGATCAACAAATTTTTTAGATACGAAATGAAAACACGATTTTATACCCTACGTGTGCAAGGGTGGTAGGATTGAAGAGCTGTTCATACACCCTCGTTGTATTAATCTAACGACTGCGAAATCTTGACCGCAATTTTTGCAAGAAGGGCATATAATTGCACGTTAGACCAATAGCAAGTCTATGTGCGATGCACTTTTTTTTGTGAACATTAGTAGTTCTATGATTTTTTAACGCATCGAAATCTTTATAACTGATTGAATGGTTCGCCTTCCCCAATTATGTAAAAACATGATAATTATTCACGATTGCATCCAATTCTTCAGAATTGGGTTTCAGTGTTTAAATGGATGATAAACGTTCTCAGTGAACGTTCGTGGAGGAGAACTGTATCTTCGTACAAAACTAAACTATTATGCGCTAATGAAAATAATAAGATTAATTGGAATATACCTTGGTATGCGATGCAGTGACAACGTCTGTATCTTCTAGTATAATCGAGTTAACACAACGCCACAAAGTTGTGTTCCGATGGAAATGCGAATTATACCTGTTAGCGAGTAGAATAGCTCTTCACGGTGAACTCCCACCGTCATCTCGTTGCCTCTGTCCCGTTTCTGTGCAGCCAGTTCCGATTGGATTAAACCGGAACCTAAGATTGCTCTCGGTGCAGGGTAATGGTAAATTTCAAAGTTCCAGACCACGTCGACCTCTAACCGTCAACTACTTGGCCAGATATTCTCCGACCAATCTAACCCAGCGCTAAAACAGCATTGCTAGCATTTCCAGACCGTATTTTACTCCGATTGAAATAATATTGTCATCGTAACCTTGTGATGTTTGCTAGTCGGAATTAAAAAGTTTTTTAAATATGTTGAAACAAAATTCTAGCACAGAATGTGAGGAAACGAGTTTCTCTTTAGTCAAATATCCCCGGAGCACCGGCAGGGAAACTTGGAAGGGACCTATTTGATCAGGATATCAGCAATATTATCAGCTACTAAAACCCTTTGATCTTGCTAATACTCTGGGCGAATCGCTGGGTTGGGTTTTGCTGTAAGATAGAAGCTGGCATCAACGATTGGATGACCACTTAGTTAATCCTGTAATCATACTAATAATAAGCTAACCGCACCAAAGCCACGATTTTACTTTGTAAGTATTTGACGGCGGGTAGAACCATGGCGTTTTCGTATATATGTGGGGGTTGATATGCGTCTGTATGGCACTTTGGTCGTTTAAGTCATTAGCGGGGATGCGTGTGGCCTGGAATCCGATATTAAAACAACAGTCACCTGGATTAATAAAAATTTTTGGTGCTCCCAGCCCCTACTCCCAACCCCTCGGGCATATACCAGTTTCTCTTTTTCGCGAAACAACTCAAGAGTGGCTGTGGCTCGCTGGTGTTGTCATTACGAACACATGCTACGCCACGAAGTGGTTTTCTGGGGTGTCGGAAATGTCGTGGGCGTCGAACGCTACAGCCCCATTATTCAGGAGCTAGAGAACAAGTGGCTTTATTAGATATCTTTAGAAATCCTCACGATCCTTCGGTTAATCCACCCCTTCATCCTCTCCCCAGTTTTTCGCGTATTTTTCACCGCCATTTCTTTCTTTCCACTTCTTACCTTTTTATCCATTTCAATTTCTTTCTTTATCTTTCAATTTATGTCTCCCACCCGGTCGCAAAATCTCCGCCAATTTCTCGGACTGGTTTTCATCAATGAAATAGTAAAGCAAACGAAACAGAAAAAGATTCGGAGCAAAAGAGGGATTCTATGGGCACAACTTTCGAAATCAATCGGTCCGTAAAATTAATTTTCCTTGTCTAGCATTTCAGAAAAACATAGCCTCCTTCAAAGCGCCTGCAATATCCTTGCGTGAATTCCAATCAGAAGTCCGATGTCTGAGGAAGTGGTCAATTGAATTTCAGTTCTTCCGGAAGTTCTAGCGGTTCTTCTATATATACTAGATAGAAGATACGATCCTACCAAGTTCACGAAAATTCCCAAACCAATCCCATTTGCGTCTTGCGTCCTGTGTCTTCAAGCTCTCTCCCCTTAGCTGCTAAAGTCGAGAGGCAAATCTCTTCTCCTTCTTTCTTTCTTACTTTTTTTGGGTTCCACGTCACAGGATACTTTCGTACAACTTACTCTGCATATTTCACAAATGGAAGTCCAACTCTAGAGAAGTAAGCAAATAACTCCTTTGAAGTCACATTTCTATGACTATTATCATAAAGGATAAATCGTGAGTAGGTAGTACATACCTACATAGGTACTATATATTGCACGTATGCGGTATTATACAGCTTTACATCAATGCTTCAGAAATGGAGTAGGCCTCCTTATTTTCCTCGGATTATATACCGAAGCGAAGAAGCCTCCGTTCGCGATGCGCAAATCAGCTCCTTTACTCTTTACTCCTTACTCCTTACTCCTTAGTCTTTACTCTTTAACTCTCTGCTGACTCGAGTGTCGCCCTTCTCAGTAACCCAAGTCTAATACGGGCAAAGTTATATATTCCGAGCATCAACCTGCAGCGATATGAGATTATTCGCGTATTACTTTGAGAGGTAGGACGCAGTTTCTCCGCAACGTCGTTATAGAAGGCTAGAACTTTTCGGTATAAAGGTTTGAGGCGATAGGAATATCCGGCGAAGTTAAAGCCAAGGACGAACCTCTTTTATTCATTCTTTTTTAACGGCAGTGTTTACGTTCCGAAAGGATTTATCTCTTTCACTGAGCATCTCCGCGTGGTATATATATATATATATTGTATAGGTGCCGTTCATCTGACGTATAAAATAAACTTTAAACATACTCAATTTTCTAAACGTTTTCACGAATTTTTTTCTTTTTTTTTTTTTTTGTTTTCTTTCCTTTTTTCAAACGAATTATTCCCTAATCCTCGCTCTTCGGGCTCGACGAATATATGACCAGAAATAATCTCTGTATCCTCTTGAATTTTAAAGCTGAAGAAAAGACTAGGATAACATTTTTTACTTTCAACTTAAAATTAACACCGAGAGAGATACTGTACTTCTCATTAGTCATAGTTTGTTGTTCTTACAGTAGTGAAGTAGACTAGGAATTTTGATATTAATATTCAAAGTGAGTAGCTGAAGTGTAAGGAATAGGAAAAAGATAAAATAAAAGAAAAAAACCGAAAGGAAAAGGTTTTCAACATTTTTCAAAGACGATGATCCACTCTGAGGCAACGATGCGGTCTTTATACTTTAATAATCTACACAGCTACCGCCAACCCTCTAATAATTACGATATTTTCCCGCCGTTGGAAAAGGTGGGGCACGTTTCACTTTGTAAGTTCTCGTCGCTAGTCGCGTGGCCCCCGGGGGGTTGGGGCGCGGCCGTGTTTGCTCTATCGACCACCGAGTTCTACCGACCTCCCCCGACCGCCCCCGACCGCCCCCGAGAGCCACGAGCTCCGAGCAGCCTCCCCAAAAAATTTCAACTTTTTCGGATCAACCGAGTGATTCAATTGAAGAATCTCTACGCCCAAGTATTTTAAGATTTTATACACCCCACCGTGATATATACATGAACGGTATAAAAATGAAGAAATTTATTTGACACATTTTTTCATTTTATTTGAGCTTATACTTTTTCAACAAACTTTTTTACGCCTCTTATCATTTAATTGTAAATATAATAATTCATATGTTATTTGAGGAATAAACAAATGATGCATCAGATGGTAATTATAATTTAATAAAGTAATTCACTCTCCTGTTGAGGAACGACCCCGAAGGGTCGTGGAGGCCAAAGGCATGAGGTAGCTGAGAGTAACCCCCCTACCTGGAAAGTATGTCTTAGACGTCGGCTGTGAAGCTACAAACGCGAAACAAGGGGACAGCAGCAGGAGCACTGCTCGATGTTTAACTACGTAATTGGGTTGTTTGTTGACTCGTGTCTTGGGGTCCGGAGGAAGCATATAATTACGCGGAGACAACGCGACCCGCGTTGTTACCAGGGCGCGGCCTTCCATCTTCCATTTGGTCTGCGTAGAGCGTGACATAAATTAAATTAGACTCTAGCTCCTAGAATTAGATTTTATACTAGATATTCTGAGGATCGATGTATCGCGAAAGTCCATTATTCTATAAAGCAACGATTTGTTCAAAATTTACAGATAAATTTCAAATTTCAATTACACTTCGAGTAAGAGGTACTCAAGGAAAATACGAACAAAACAAACGACAGATTATTTCTTGAAATAGATTCGATGAATTTTTATCGTCAGTCACATGTGGCTTCGATCTTGTAATTCTAGTCCATCTCCACCGAGCGCTTAAACAAATTATAATCCGAACGCTGTACTTTGTTTCCGCGTATATACGCGGAAGAGAAAGATTTCTAAAGAGGAGGAGAATCCTCGCCGAAGAGGTGGAGGTGGAAATAGAAGTGGAAGTGGAAGTGGAAGTGGAAGTGGAAGTGGAAGTGGAGGTGGAGGTATAGGTAAGTTATATTCGGCCTCGGTCCGACCTCCGCTACTATATACTACGATCGATAGAGAATTCTCTACCATCGAACGTGGAATCGGTAAGAAACTGGTTACACGGTTCTTGAACCAAGCATCTTTGGCAATCTACACAACGTATCTTAACAGTCGTTACAAAGCTTTCAAATACCTCCAAGATCAGCCTTTAAAATTCTGAATCGCTTTTCCCTAGTTTCAAACGTTCATTTAAATCGGAAATTTACGAATAGCTGAAGAAGACTTCGAAAATTTTCATCGAAGACAGTTGGGTATAGTTTTTGAGATTTTTTTTTATAAATGTATTGTAAAATTGCTTATGGATCAGACGTTCCTTGTCGCTAATAGGTTAAGCCCCCTAATCCTAAGTAATGGGTAAGTTTCCTGAACACGAGCAGTGGCGAAGGTTGTGCGCTGGACTTCGGGACGTCTGACCCGTGTTCCGAAACTCGCACCAACCCCAGAATGTTAACGTCGTTAGCCACGAGCTCCATAGGTCCGCTGTTCCAACGGCGAAACTCTCTCCTTTTCGTCCACCACCAGATAGCACAGTAGACTCTCAGAGGACAAAATCCTTCGGCATAAATTCGTCGAACGAATAAGATGCAGGAAATATCATGCGACATATACTATATCCACTTTCTGAAGACGGTAAGTAGAAAAGGTATGAAATACGAATACGGTCAAAGTTTCGGTAAAAGTTTGGGAGCATGATACGACGCGAAGAGTTAAGAGGTGGAAATTTTAAGGTACTGCAACGCTATCCGAGTATGTTTTCAGTTGAATCTTCTAGGGGTGGTATGACGAGGAGATAAAATACGACAGATGCGAGCGGGTAGGTGGTAGTCAGTGGCGAAACGGTCCAAGAATGATTAATCAGAAACACCTCTTCACGGCGTGAAGCTCTCAAGCCAGTGCCAGAAGCCGGCGACAATGCAGACGCTCCTTTGTGTCAGATGCTGCTTTGTTTAATGGCTGATGAGATGAAACCTTCCGCCATCTTTACTTACCGTGTTGGGCGAGGCGACCGTCTGTTTACGAAACGAAAATTTTTCTTTCACGCTTCGTATTCCTACGGTTTTTTTTTTTTTCTTTTTTCAGAAGGCGTCAACACACCTCTGCTTTCCATTTCCACCATAACACATCATTCGCTTTTTTTCATCGCCCTAAACCTTGGGAGGATAAATCTAAGCGATAGAGAAGAAACCGTATGTTTTTCCTCCTAAATGGCACCTATAGATCCGGTTCAATATTTATCAAGTTCAATTACGATGACGGAGTATATATATATATCTATATATATGGTATGGGCGCCAGGTTCGACCTAGAGGATCCACGTGGCCTAGGGAATTGCCAGGGAGTACGAAGCGTTTCATATCCTTCCGGAGCAAAGTCTGGGAGTCAGCTTATCGTGAATGATACATGAGAGGTCCCACAGAGCAGAGTTGAGTCGAGGCGTCCGTTTGGTACGCGACGGAAGATCGGGGTAGAAGTAGCACACACCGTGCCCCCACGTAGCAATAATTTCCGAGGGCCATGAGCGTCCATAATTTAGAGTTAATCTTCATAAAAAAAACAATGCAATGGACAACGGTAAGCTAAACTGGCCAGGCGGCTAGAAATTAAGGACCTTCCAACAACTTACCTTGGGCAGTAACCAACTCTAAAAGTTATGACCAACGTTCGTTAAATATACCGCAGTATAGTCGATCCAGGGTATATTTTCATTTTTCACCTATTTACGATGAGAACAGCTGCGATTTCAATCACCATAGAATATAGATTGAAATCGGCGAATTTTATTCATACAGTTTTCGCATCGTTTAGGATGCACGATGTGTACATAACTCCGTTTCCGGTTAGTTTAGTTTCTGGAAAAGGCTTAGAAATTCATTCATAGACTGATGCATTGCATAGAAATTAATTCTAATCACTCTACCGTTCCTCGATCGAGAAATATGAAAAGTATTCGTGATAGGATTCGCAAGACTTTGGTGCAGTGCGATTAAATGAAAGTAATGACAGTATATTGTGATTAAAATTGAACACCGGGTAGGTATATGGTGCAGGAGTAAAACGATATGCAGCCAAGGCTATCATTGATCGTGGCTAATGCTTCCCATGCGAACCCTGCAGAGTTTCCAACGCGAACGCGCGTCGAGTAGCTTTATTATTCGATTTTTACACTTTACTCCACTCCGCTACACTTTTATACACCGCACAGAGCTACTTGCGTCAAGCACTTTTATATGGATCTTTTATGACAACTACCAACCTATTTTCTGCCTGTATAGTGCATATACCGTATACTCTCGGAGAACTACGAGTTAGGTGATCCAGCCAAATGAATGCTGTTGGTAAAGGGGTACGTAGTCGGTCCTATGCATTTACCCTCGCCTTCTTTATTCCCTCATTTATCCGAAGACGAGCTTTGCCCTCGCCTCATTTAATAACTCTGCAATAGGCATGAGTATCTTTTCACTGCTGCATCATATGTAGGATAAATAAATAGATACAATTATAGCTCTGAGCTTGACTCGGTATTCATTCTATATGGGTTAAGTTGAATTAAGTTAGGTAGGGTTAGGCACGGGTGACATATGGCGATGTAACAAGTATACGTGTGAAACATGATACTTTAATTTCACTTGGTGCAAGGAAGCCCGGGCTGATCTTAAATTTCGCAAGAAATTCGAAGCTGGTATTAGGTTTTTGATTTCTTTTTTTTTTTCAATTCTTTCCTTACAACGAAGCCTTCCCGGTCACAACGCATTCTCGAAGGCGCAGGTCACCTTCCGCTGCAGTAGACATAAGGTACGTGTGTCGAAAGCTATCATGCATGAAGAAAAGACGGGGACACATGTTCAATGAATGATCAAGTCAGATTACATCATCACAATTCAGACCCTACTAGGGCCTGCCATGGTGTATTCTGGGTTAAGTATCGTGTTGAAAATTTAGTTCTATACCCCGGCGAGCTTACGTGTAGAATTTTCCTCGGGCCTTTTACGATATCGCGTGACGGGCAGAACGTAAGTGCGATGGTGCCCATATAACTTTTATAGAGCTTGCACCACTTTTCTCCACTGGAATATTACAAATTGTTATGTTATGTACGTTTCGACAAAAGCACCAACGATATACATGTATAAGTTACGTCAAACCATCCCGTTCACAGCACAATAATTTCACAAGACCTTGCGATTATCTTTTACCCTTTCGACTTTAGCTGTTTGATCATTTTCTGACTGGTAATTTCATGACCGTTGACATGTGACAGTATATCCGATTCTAACGAACTTCGTTTTCTGCAATTGACATCTTGCTTCAAACTCAAGACATTTGAGGGAAACCAGAAAGGGGAACAAGCGTTACAAGTCTTCCCAAGATCATGTTGACGGGTGACATCGCCCCGAGCTCTTCTTTCTTTACTTTATCATTTCTTTCCACTCATTCCACGTTCTACTTCCACCTGTAGCGGTTCTCCGATCAAAAGTATCAGGGAAAAGATCCAGAAGCGTAAACTCACGATGGTCAGCTTCCGATTATAATTTCTACTATTCATGTATTGGGGATCGCAAACGGGTATCAAAATTCATGGGTCAAAATAACATCTCTAAGCTGGAGTTGGATCAAGTTCTAAGAGCTCATGGAGACCCGGCGAGCAACGTCCTTCAGGAAAAGCAGAAGTGTTCAGGCTTTGTCCCGGTCGATCGACCATCCAATTTGGTTTCGTGGCGTGCCTCTCTTGCCTCTCGCCTTCGCTCTGATCCAATGGCTCCTCAGTGCCGGTTGAATAATTGAAGACCTTCTCGTACGGAAGCCGGCTTTGCTATGGCTATGGTGCTTCGGGGGATACCACGGGACACTACAGGGTCCCAGGGAGTGCATGCAACTCTCTCGTCCTCGACGGTTTCTCTGACATTTGTTCTCGCTCGCTCTGTCTCCCTGGTCGAGGTGGCCGGTGTAGTTGTGAGAAACGAGACCCCAGGGAAGTTATATCCTGCAGGCTACTCTGCAGAGTGTAGAGTGTAGCGGATACAACCACATCAGATCCATACGTAGTCCTTTACTCTGGTCGTTCCATGAATCTTCTATATTCTAGCGTGAGTGAAAGGCGAAGTACATTCCAGGGTCTGGTGCTTCCCACAGATCAAGTGAGCAAAACAAGTCCTACACGGGATCAAACTCATACATGGTTTGCAAAGAATACAAAATCTGTATTCAATTAATTACGATTCTTATGAAAAATTTTCAAAAATATAGTCAAATGAAATGATTCGTTACTCGATTCGAAATGGTTGGGTGTAACTGAGTTGTAAGATCAATTTGTTGTCTATATAACTATTTCTTCGAATCAACTTCCGTTTTATTGAATCAAGAAAACATTTATTTCGCCATATTTGATCGCCGGATTTTCCTCGGTCAAATAAATTTCATTTGGTTCAACAAATCCTTTCTCTCTGTGTAACTAACCGTTAACCAGATCGACCTGAAATTTGTTGGGCATACAGTTCTCGTGTTTAACTCTGGGATGAAATAAGGATTGTTTGAAATTTATACAAGTCTTTGTTTTTGTTCCTTCTCCCTTTTTTCTTTATTATTTTTTCAAGGAAATAAAATTGAGTTAAAACTGTAGTGGGTACTCTTTACTCTACTCTACGCACTTCAAAAATTATAAAATAATTTACGTCCATATAAAAAGATGAATATTCCTGAATAACTCTAATCTACGCCAGAATTACATTAACATATACATCGCAAAGCCGGATCCTGCTCGGAATAAAATCAAGCTCAAAATCAGTCCAATTAAGGTCTGTGTCATTCTTTCAGTCAAAGATCAGAGTCGAACTATATCAGGATGCTGAATGATGTATCGAGTATGAATCTGAAATGTATCCATTCATATACGATTTCCCTTATCATTCGTGGTTTTCTCCTGGTTTAGATTTTCCATTCTTTGGATCCGTTCGAACCCATAAAGTGTAAAGATGATATATTCTCAAAAAAGGTTTATTCGATTGATAATTGGTTTCTATGGGCATACAGTACCACGATACTGCAACTACCTGGTATTATAAATATAGGGAAACTATGCAGCTCTCGCGGTTCGAAAATTCAACCCGATAAAACTATTTATAGTTTGAGTTTATCGTTTCAGGGAATAAAAACGGAGTTATTGGAAGCATTGCGTACGTGGATTCAACTCCAGTTCGTATGAATGGTAGCATGCAATCCAAGCGTTCGCGTATGTCGAGCTGTCAAGCACCAGGCGAATCGGTCTTCTGTCTCTTTTACCGTAACCTATAGCTGATAAAATTTTTTTTTTTCAACGCAAACGGAATATCCAAACTCTCCGAAAACAAACGGCCTTGTTTTTATATCTTAGGGGTTGAAATTTTGATGATAATCATATTCTCTAGTTTTTAAAATGACCAAAATGATTTGATAAAAAATTCGTTTCTAAAAAATTTCAATTATGCCGGATCTGCGATCAAAGTGCAGACGCAACCCTCGATGGAAAAAATCGATCCTTAATTTTGATTTTCTTTTGTACTTTTTTTTTTTTTTTTTACTATTTTGACTGAAAATTTTCTACCTCAAAGCACGGGAAAAGTCTTGATCCAAAAAACCAGGTGGATTTTTCTTTGACGTTCGTTAAACGTATCTGGCTCGCTCGCTTTCCCTCTCTACTCGTATTTCGTGACGCTAAGGTGTACCGGGCGTAAAATGCGTCACAGTCACCGAACTGAAGAGTGGTGGTATCTGCTGTGGTGATGGTGGTGGTGGCGGTGGTTGTTTGGCAGGGGAGTAAGAGTTAAGGGTGGTTAGGGGTATTCCAGAGAAGTGATATAGTGCACGTGGTCGTTTTGCGAGTGTACCTACATTCCGACAGGGTAACATGCTTTTGGGGTAAAGTACTGAGGTTCAACTCTGAGAGTAGGTATAGCCGAGCTGCGATCTCCCCTCCATTTCCCTCCGTGGTGCTCGACCCAGCGACCTTTGACCTAAGAAAGGAACCGCTTTGAAGGAACTCGTCGTATTTTTCAGACGGGGAAAAACTGAAGAAACGAAAATCCTTCGCGACGATTCCCCCCGGTAGAAAATAAAAGAAAAAGAATGAAAAAGTCGTTTTTTCAATCGATTCAGGGACCTCGCGGGGGCGAGAAACGAAGCGGATTATTCAAGCGCCATAACCGCGTTTCAGTTTGACTTTTATTATCTTCCGCACAGTTATTTATTCAGAATTATATTTTTACCACGTGAATACCTTTATTTATTTATTATTATTTTTTTTTTATATCATCTCATCTCATCTGTTCTCTTCTCTTCACATTTCGCTAAATCTACTGTACCAAAATGCTCAAGCTTCAACTTCATACATCAATATTTGCAGAATTCATATTAGCCAGAATTGCGATTTTGGGCTGGCTAAATCCAAATAAACATTACCGCTTGCTTTGCCTAATTTACATATATACAACTGCACCGACATTTCGTTGCATACATATATAATACATATATGCATATTTTTATATTCATTATTTCACCTTCTGAATCAGGTATAATTTACCTCATATCAGAGTAGCTACATGTTTTGATTACAGACTGTTCCTCCTTTATCTAACTATTCAAAAACGGAAAACAGCCGTGTTTTTTAAAATGTAACAATAATTATCGGGAAAGTATTCATTGAGAGGATTCCCACAGGGTGAAAATGCGTTATTACAAATCAATTTAAGTACTGCCCCATAAAGCCGTTGAGCTTTCCCATTTAAGTAACACACGATTTTTAGTACTTCGGGGTTATTTTTCGCTTCCTATCGTATTATCGCTTTGAATAATCTGAAACTCCGCACAGTTCTTACCTATAGGAGTAGGTATCCGTAAAAAATTTACAGATTTTTAACGACAAAGTTTTATTGGTCACAATTTGGAGATGAGAAATTTTTTTTGGGTGCGCTGTAGCTTCGAGAATTATGTCGTTGAAAATCTGTCAAATTTTTATGAAATACCTACTACTACAGGTAAGGAATGTAACAAGATTGAAATTTTTTGGAGCCATACTGCAATAGGAAGAAAAAAAATCAACCACGAAATGTCACAAATCGTGTTTCATTCAAATGGGAAATTTCGATGGCTTTGGGACGGTACTTAGAATTGAGATAGGAGCCTTGGGTTTTGGATACTTTTTTTGCATGTATTTGGAACCGTCCTGGCCCGTGGGAGCATTGAAATTCGAAAATGATCAAATCAAGGATCACCCTAATATCTGTTATATTTTCTTGCCTCTAAGAGACATCAGTATAGAATATTCCCTTCAAATTTCAAAATGTTCCGATGAAGGATGCAGCCTCTATTTGAGCAAAAACTTGCGTTGACATTTGAACGATTGATAATAAACAAGGTTTGTATTAACGCCCACATTGACTAAGTCCACATGGGACATCGCGCATATAAAGAAGAGACGTTAAGGGTGGCGTCGGTGCGGAGGGACGCTTGGCGTCGCGCATTGTTAAGTCTTCCCAGCTTTCCTTTGTCTTCCCGTAGGAAATATGTAGCCGGGGTGGGTGGCGGCCGCATTGTTGCCAAGATTTTCGGGATTTCAGGGCGACGGTTTGGGGTCTGGGGGTTGCCAGGGGGTTTGGTAAGGGTCGTCGCAGGTCACCGTGGTAGTCGGTGATGTACGCGGCCGTTTTTACCATGGAACCAACTACGTCCACTGCCCGGTTCCATCCGTCTTGTCTCTCTCGCCCTTGGCAAGGCATGGCGAATTTTCTGCGGGCGTGGCTCGCACAGGAGGAATTCGAACGATCACCTTTTTGGCCAGAGGCCGAGGGGAATTAAACACCCGTGAAAAATCATTCATTTATCACTAAATAAACCTCGATACGTATACACGTTCGCATCACTATATCTATACCACAAGATACGTCGTGAATTCGAACCCTCCTCGTTCAACGCGTTATACTGATAGGTGAATTAGGTCCATATAGCTAGAACGTGTCATTCGATAATGACTCTTAAAAAGCCGAAGGTAATCCATCATCATCAGAACTTCGTGTTACAACCTACTATAGTATACTCCCGTAAAATGGGTACATATTTTCTACTAGGTACCAAAGTACCGAATGAAGACAGATTTCCTTTAGATCCATCGAGCTTTCAACCGATTCAGACATTTTTATCAACTTTAATCCATTTTTTCTGCATATCATTTTCGCTTGATGACGAGTAAAGTTCCCGAGTCTTTTCTACGGCCTGATAGCTGTAATTGAAATTTTGCAATTTTTCATTCTGACATCAAGACGATGCAGAAGATGTTGTTCAGCAATTTCTGAATGCTTTACAGGCCTGTATTGAGTCTTGTTACATTTCATACGTTGGTAGAAAAGGGAAGAGCCATTACAGTCGTAACAGAGAGGGGAGAAAATGAATTTTTCGAGTAGCCTGCAGGAAAACAGAAAAAATTCAAATCTACTGCACACTCATCTACGGACAGTCGCACCCCGACCAAAAAAACTACCCTATATGAAACAGTGTTTTTTTCTTCTGCTTTTGTACACAAAAATAGGAGCCATTCTACGTTATGTGGTTGAGGTATTCATGTTTGCACAGACCTGTTTTGCAACGGTTCCAAGCAAAAAATACTTTTCTGTCGACGATCCCACAGCTAACAATGGTTGGGTTTTGTTTCAGCGGTTCCTGCACCTTCTACAGTAAAGAAAATCCTATCGATTATAGGACCGTTTCAACCCCCATCAGTCAAAAACAAGTTGTATAGTATAATTTACTTTTACGGTCATTGCATGAAAACCGATTTCTATTTTTATGTGTGAATAAATCTCTATTCGAAAACGGCACATCCTTATTTTGAGATGAAAATCATAATGGCACCTCGTTGCACTGATGAGCTATGTCTGTGAATATCGAACTTCCATCAAACACTGGACAATACATTATTTTTGAAATAAAAAAACCTTAGATTTTGATTAATCTATGAAATCTGTGAAATCTAAAAGTCTGTAAGCTCGAGTAAGAAAATTTTCTATTGTACATCGAAGAAAGTACCTGTGCCGTTTCCACTGTCACTTTTGAAGGAGTTCATATCTTCAGGATGTTAAAATTAGCAACATTTACGAGGATTGTGGCGTCTACAGTGAATAATACACAGATATCCTATTTTAGGCATTCATTGTACGTAATATCACTTAAAAATCTTGATGTTAGAAATCCTTGCATCTTACATCATGTAGCCAGCAGCATAGATTGAAGTGAACTTTGTGAAAATTACATAGGTCAACTGTTGACTCAATTTTCGAGACAATTTCAGTTTGACCCAGATCCAGCTCCGTGAGTCTATACAATATTGATGTGATTTTAGCGTGGACTAGGATCATAAAAAAATATCTCATTCTTGCATATATTTTCAGATTTTCAAATTCTATATACTGAAAAATGCGAAAATTGGAATTTTCGCGAATTTTTTACGACCAAACGCACAAATATTCCTAAAAAATCTCTAGTACAGGCCAGAGCTGGATGTGAGGATTATATCCATACAAAATTTCAAACCGATCGGATTGATGGTTAATTAGTTATCAAGTCAACATTCAATCCATGTCGTTTTTACAGAGCTTCCTTGAATCTGGCCACACGATGTGAGATGCGAATGTTTTTAAGATCGTTGTTTGTAAGTGACATTACGTAGAATAAAGGCCTGAAACAAGGTATCTGTGCATAATTTACCGCAGTATCGGCACAATCCCTGAAAATTCGTCTAATCTGAAAATTCTTAACATACATGTACCCCCTCTGAATATGCAGTTGCCTTTGCGAACGTTATGCGGGTGTAACTGAATGGAGGAGTTTCATAACGTGAGAAATAATAGTAGAAACAAATCTAGGAAAATGGTTATTCGTTTCGGCGATGTGGCGTTGCGTTGCGTTGCATTGCATTTCATTTCATTTCACTGTAGCGAAAGTAAGAGAAGAAAATTGCGGTTCTAACCACGGTGAAAATTTTCATTCTCTTGGTGAGGAGCTAATATCACTCGGTCGACCGCAGCTCGCGGTTTTCGTGTCCCTTATAATACCAACTCCCGTTCTCAAGCACGACGAGACAAGAGAGCACACCATCACGTTAATTCGCCGACGAATGTGACAACCGCGGGCAGACGTCGCGACGCCAGACGTCGTCACCGCCGCGCTTCATCCATGCTTACTAATTGTGCTCGACGCGAGGCGATGTGACGATGCCGCGCAGCTACCGGCATGGCATGGCGTATGTCGAGTTACGTAGCCATATACACATACATATACGTATATACGTACCCACCCACGTCTAATTATACTATAAATGTGACCGTGGATTTTAAAAGAGACGTGGAGATTTCGGTTCATTTTATATACAGGTATTATATATGTATATGCTAAAAGAGAAAATTTAAGGATAAAAAAACTCAAAATTATGACAAAATATTCCACAGAGTGTAGTTTGTTTTTGTTTCTTTTTTTTCTTTCTCGTCTTTCTCTTTTCCTATTTCCACGATGCACCTAATTCATTTTCAGCTGCATAATTTTCCACCTTTCATCCCACGACGACGGAATAACAGTCGTAATATAAACTCATGAAATTTTTCACTTCTAAAAATTTCTTTACTCTTTGTGCACAGATGATTTTTAGTACTCGAACTTGACTGTATGCAAGCATTGGATGGCGTAGGTGGGTAGGTAGGTGGGTATACATACGTACTGTACGTACCTACATAACTACAAAAAGTTTTTAACAAGCTCTCTGCAGTTGAGTTGTAACTGAATAATATAAGCTATGAAAATAATATTCATACATATACGTAATCTTCTGAGGTATTGTTATTTCAGATTTTATAACATATCCAGTATGTGTATGTATATGCAAGTTACATACTTGTACCTACACATTCCTGGGACGAGTGCTGACTCTTTTCCTATTTTTACTCTCCATTTTGTTTCATTTGTATTATTACTTTATTTTTTCATTTTATTTTTTTTTTTTAAGGATTTCTGACGGCTTTTCCCTGACACAGACATTTTTCTATGAGAGTTATTCGAGTACAGTTAACCTCGCTTGTACCATTAAAAAATATTTTCATATTACGAAAGTGCTTTGAACAGAATTAAATGGCACATACCGTAGTACGTATGTACACCTTTGGATCTCATTTAAAAAATGAAATAAAAATAAAAATAAATAAATCAAGGAAACAAAAAAAAAAAAAAATGCTCTTCTCTCGCTGTACTATAAACGAAAAATGTAACTGCATATGCGCTTATTTAGAAATTCCATAGGAGTAAATTCCAACCATATTTACGAGGGCAACTATATCTACGACTACAAAAAAAAAAAAAAAAAGGAAAAATAAAGAAAATAAAAACACTCAAGAACTACGCTCATTGCTCTTCTAACTTTAGCTTCTATGCAGACTATCTCGACGACAAGGATACAGCGAAAAATTTTAAAGGCCAAATACAAAATTAAATGACCAACTAAGAGCACACCATTCTATGGTGAATACATTTTTGAGAATTTTAGAAATTGAATACAATCTTACAATGGGGAATGTATATGTATATGAGGTTTAAAATTTTTGAAGAATTATTATTATTTTTTTTTTTCTTCCTTTCTTTCTAATAAACATATATGTACTGTTTGAGTAAAAACTTTTTTTTCGCGTGAATTGTATATGCATAAACGTTACGAATATTATATATTATATAGGTACAGGTATATTTAATCTAACTCCGAAATAGCTTCTGGAATTGCCTTTTAATCTACATTTTTATGCGGGCTTTATTTTAGCATGGTATCACCGGGTAGTTTAAAATAATGAAAAAATCTTGTTCGGAGGGTTCTGCGAACGTCGAGGTATTATTATTAGGGAAAGAAAATCGAATGCCTGTATGTAGCCTTGAGCAACTTGAATGCCGCATTTATTTAGAACGAGTTTTAACGTATAGCCTCACACAAAGATAATGAAGTATAATCATATAAACATCGTGCTAATCGCATCTTCACGAAGCACCGGGGGAGCTATATAAAATGTAAATATGACCTCTATAAAAGTCATTAAAAATCCCCGCCGTTCTATTACTATCGCGCTTCTTTTTTTCTTCGTCTTTATTCTTTTTCATTTTTTTTTTTTTCTTTTTTTTCATTTTTTTTTTTCTTTCTTTTTTATCGTCCGTCGACGGAAAATAAAATATCACCCACAGTTCCGCGTCATTATGTATTCCACTAACGACCCAAAAACGTGAAAAAAGATGAAAAAGAAAAAAAAAGACTAAAAAGGTAAGAGAGGGACGAAACGACAGAGAGAGAGAGAGAGAGAGAAAAAAAAACAGGACTAAAGCCCTACTTTACCATTTCCCGCCAAAAACGGACGTGAAATGATCACCGCAATAGAGTCTGAAATATGTTAATCCCCACAGCTGTACCAAGGAACGCGACAAGGCCAACAATAAGTTCTCGAGGCACAGATTACCCGGGCTATATCGTATTCCTAATTGCCAGCTGAATCTATGGCAAACATTTTTTCTGTTTTTTACACCTACGTAATTCAAAATTTAGTGCCGATTATTTACCTAATTTGCATTTAATGATTCGTATTTCAATCGGATAGATAGCCGCAGCCTTTCAACCCTCAGGACGTCCCGGGGGAAATAAAGGTTTTAGTTTGATACTCGAAAACCTCAATTTCTTTGTTCTTCAGTTTTGCGGATTTAAGATATAATTCTGTTTCGATGAAATCATATCCTACGTGAGTATTCGCGGAGGCATAAAGCAGGATCAGCGTTTGCACTTGAAATTCTGGTTAGCGTCTCTACATCTTACGAAATTTTTCAAATTTCACTTACAACCTCGAAAGTCTGCGAGAAATCAAATCGATTATCAATTTTATTTTGGAATTGAAAATCATTCGTCAATCAGTTCACAAAACGTTTTATTAAAGATCGAGAAGCTGCAGAGTCGAGACCAGAATCACGAACCGTCTACGAATTCTAGGATCCAGTGATCCAAACTAGCATCCAGACTTTTCCAAAACGGAAACAACTCTCACCTTTAGGGGAAAATCAGAAATTCATTGCATGCAGAATCCTACCCTCAGATTCTAGTTTGTACCTCCAAATTTTCAGCGAGAATTTCCAAAACAAAACTAGAATTTCTATTCTGACTCAGAATTATTTTCACATATTTAATTGATCAATAAAATTTAGCAACAAAAACTAGCATATATTAGGGTGATCCTTATCTAGGGCTCGGACGAATTTCACAGCAGGTACCCCTCCAAATTGGCTCCAAATAATTTAGAAACAGTTCCATAATTTTTTTCAGATTTTTATCCCCACTCTAACCCTTTCCACCAAGGGGGTGGATTTCCTCATTTAAAATACACGTGTTTGGGGTATATTCTCAGTGTATATTTTATTACGAGAGTAATAATTTTCAAAAAAATCTATAACTGCAAGATTTTAGTGGGCATTGGTGCTACTATCTGACAAAAAATCCACATCATCATACCAGGCAAACTAGACGAATTGCATACCCTCTGAATCAGACTTTTTTTTCCATTCAACAAAACGTAGTATTCAAATATGAAAATGATCAATTTTTCGTATTTTTTTCCTCCCCCAGTAGCACCAATGCACACTGGAATCTCGCAGTTACAGATTTTTTTGAAAATTATTTATCTCAGAACAAACTCTATATCGAGAATATAGCCGAAGCACGTGTATTTTAAATGGGGAAATCCACCCTCTTGGTTGGAGGGGTTAGAGTTGAGATAAAAATCTGACAAAAATACGAAATTGTTTCTTAATTATTTGGGCCAACGTGCCCCGTTGCGCCCGTTAAAAAATTCGTCCGAGCCCTAAATAAGGATCACCCTAATATACATATTGCACAAGATTAACATAATCGACTTCTTCAAATATAGTAATAAATAATTGCGTATGATTTGGGGTTGGTGAAGCGTGAGTCCGTCTACTGAGGAAGTCGGTTAGGGCGTGCTGTCAAAGATACGACTTCCTCGACCGAAAGGTTTCTTCTCAGATTCACCCGATCGGAGAATATAGACACGAGGTCTTGCTCCAGCAAAGATGGACGAGCTCTTCACGTCGAAACAATAGAAGAATATCCTAAAAGGTAATTTTCAATGATTTTTTCGCTCCGCTGAACGTGGTGTAAATTTTGCTAAAGCCGCGTTATATCTACGGCGAAATTCGTTTTTTGATAAAAAAACAAAGGTGAGATCAAATTTGGAATCTGACGGAGTGTATTTTATGAATTTTATTTAAAACTGTTCGAGTCCATTATTCTATCGAGATACTGCCGTGGCAAATTTTTACTATTTCGTATCGTGAAAAGTATAATAAATTCTAAGTTAGCATAACATTCGCAAAGACGCCACCTGTTGCAAATTATTTTTAACGACCCATTTCCGCTGCGTAATTATCGGAAACAGATGTGAGTTGAAGAGTCGTTAAATTCAGCGCGAACGAGGTTCGAAAGAATTATCGAAAAACAATACAACGAAGATTAAAAATTGTTGAAATCCGATTATATGTAGATAATAGAGAATAAGAGAAGGTGGGAATGAAGAATCTCTCGAATTCTAAAAACGAATTTTTGCATCAGCCTCAGTCGATTTTATTCGACAATAATTCTTCCTTCTGCATTGTATCATCTTGTTTGAATAAATCTATAGAAGACTGGGTGAGGTTGGTGCAGAGTCCGTTTGATTTTTCATATTTTTTTTATTTCGTTGAATATGAACTCCGCGTAGTTGAGAAACCTGGAGGCTTGGTCATCTCTTTGTCGTATTTTAAATATTTCCACCATCTCTCGATGCGAATGGCCATTACTTTTTATCCCTTTAGTAGAAGCTGCTGCCTTTTCTATATCCCCGAGTACCCATCCTAGCCACAGACTGGGTAGAAACCTTCACTGTGTAAATATTGAGAAAAGATTTTCAAATAAAGCGCAGGACTCTACACCTACGTCCATCAGACAAGCTACCATGGAATTTCTTTTAGCGAACCTCGTAAGTTCAAGCACAGAAGGGGCCCTCAACGAGCAGCTTTTGTTCTCCTCGTTTCTGTTTTCTATTTTAAACAGATACGGGGCAACATTCCATGTCCCCTTAGCTTTCAGAAGTTTATTAACATAACAAGGGCACGAGGCGCTGTTATAAGCGGGCTCTTAACGATCACGGTTTTTCATACTCGTGATACGTAGCCATGGTATGGCAACCATTTACTTCTACCTTATTATATTCCATAAATAATAAATGAATAAGATTTCCGTCAAAAACTGTATAAGTCGTTTCTTGACTTGTGGAAAAAAGTTCTCTTTGATGGTCTGCAGAATCCATACGAACCCTCCTACACCTGTCACCGCGTTAGCACTGCAAAGCGTAGGAAAGTCTGCTTTGAATCGTATCGGAAATAATATAACGTATAAAATGGCACTAATACTATGGGTGATATACAAAGCTCCGATAACCTGCCTGTAAAAGTCAGAACCAGACAGCCTTACTCAGTTGCAATAAAACAGCCTGATATTTTCGCCCCTTTACTGCATCCCTTTGCACTGGTAGCGCGTGCTCAGAATGAAACTCTGAAGTAACTGCAGCACGGGTGCACGGTTCTGGCATAATGTTTTATTAAAGTTAAATTGAACGTTTTCGTAATATAACTAATAACTATACAGGTTGAAAATTATTACATTTTCTTTCGCTGATAGAAACTTATAGGCATGTGAAAACTGGGATGCAGGGAAATGGTATAGGTGCAATATTTCCCTAGACATATACCGAAAATTTTATCAACTAATTTAACTGATCATTCTCTCGAGTCCATGGTACTATGAGTCATATAGTCAATAGCCGAGGTAACGAGCAATCAAAAGGAATTTTGACTAACTAAGTAGGGTCGAGAGGTACGAGAGCATTTTATAAGCGTACGAATCAGTGGTGAACTTTGGGGAGATACGGAAAGAAGGGCAGATTAATTCGGTGGATCCCGTAAAACGGTGATATTCAGATCTGAGCCCCTCGTTAGTAGGAATTCTGAGAGTACTCAAAATTTTTTTTTTCTTTCTTTCTTCCCATCTCTTCTCTTTCCTTCCTCTCTCTCTCTTTCTCTCTCTCTCTTTTTTTCTTCTTCTTTAAAGATTCTATCAGACCCTTGTGTCGGTATGTAATACGCATAGCTCCCGCGTATACTACCTACATAATACGCCGTTCAAAAAGGAATGTAAAAATTAATTAACGAAGTAAGATAAATTGTTGTTTTCAATTATTATACGGCTACTAGAAGAGAGAGAAAGAGAGAGAGAGAGGAAGAGAGAAAATTTATATAATTTTCGTAATTTTGTCGTTTCTTTTTTTTTTTTTCGCGATTGTTTTCTGCGGCTAAAAATTTGTTTTGGGGTAAAATTAATCTGCAAAATTGTTTAGATCCTGGAACAACCCGCGTTCATATCTTTCACTCGCTGATCGTTTGTTGTATATAGTTATACACAGCGGTATGGTATAGGCCTGATCGATCGCGCCATTACGGCCACTCGGCACAATACGTTTCAACTTTAATATATCGGCAATATTCCTGTTGAACTCAAACCCACCCATCTCTCCCTCCTGCCCCATGGATCTGCTCAAATTGACAAAAGCTTCAGCCGAGATGCAATAAATAAGAAATAAATAAAAAATAAATGACCTTCGACTTTTCTTTATTTCTCCCTCTCTCCCTCTCTGTCTCTCCCTTCTTGTCGCTCCTCCCTCAGCGTCTTTTTCCTTTATTTCTTTTCTTCCATTGTATATTTTCTTCTATTTTCTCTCGAGGCACTCGCTTCATTGTTTCGTTTGCTGCTCGGCTGATAGTGGGTGGGCTTCGTTTCTTTAGTTGGTTTCGTATTTTGACACGTTTTAAATCCAATTCAATTCGGCCGGAATTGCAATTCGACGGCTCAAGTCAACCGTGAAATTTTCGTTTACCGGTTTCGCGACACCTAGCCCGTTCATACAAATATCATATTTTTACGGAGCTAATTTCGCGCCGTTTACAACAGTACATGTACATACCATTCGACCATTTCAAATTCAAATTTTCTGCCGAAAATAAGCCAATGATTATTCATCCAATTTTAAATCAAATTCGCTCCTCCGTTGATCTGCGGATTTTCTCATTATTGACTAAATCCAAGAAAACTGCGACGTATGAACGCGGGGTGAAATAATTTTTCAAACACGAGAGAGCATCGCCCATCGTACAGAATATAGATCCGATCCTATACCCTGCAGCGTCGTTTTCTCTTATGAATACAAATATTAGAGCTCAGAGGCTGAGCAGTAACTATAATGTATACCTAGTTTGATGGTAGTTCTGATGTTTTCACAGCTTTGAGAAAATCCGCGAAAATTTACCTTGGAAAAGTAAATTCTTGTGGCAAAAGGCCACAACCGAAGCAGAAGACTGTAGAGAAGTTTGTATCAGAGTTCTTCACCCGGGAAAGAGTGAATTCAGTAAATAAAATGGTTGGGCGAGTAAATAGTTGGAAATTACACCGAATTCACTTGCAAGAGATACCGCGGATACGCCGGAGATATACGTACCGTGATTTCGTTCCTCGACCCCTACATGTTCGACCCCCTTTCTGCAGTTTCACCAGACGACAGAACTCCCGGTTTTTCACATACAGCCGAGGCATGCGAAACGAGCATTTCCTCAATCGGAAAAATTGTGATTTCAGCCAATTTTCTAACCCCATGCAAAATATCGTTTTAAAAAATAAAAAAAATTTCCCGCGGAGAGATAGCTCCTGTTGAGTCATTCGAACGTAGAAATAAAGTTTTATGAAGTTTTGGGAGCTTTTATATCGTTGATGAGAACTTGTTGACAAATATTGGTAATTAATGAACTTAAGGATAAAAAATACTTACCAGATCAGTTAACTACTCGAATTTCACTGGGATTTGCTGCTACTCTGCTACTGAAATCAGATATTAAAAAAAAAAAAAAAAATGAATATTAAGCTTTTCATTCGAATGAGACACCTCTTGCAATCAGAATATACCTTTCAATTAAAAAAATGGCAGGATGTCTAAACGTGAGGTCCTCCAGTTTGAAAATATTTCGGCTGTATGATTGACGATAATTTGAAGTGAGACTTGCATTTAAATCACGTCATTAAAATCTCGCTTCTGATCAAAGCAATTAAGAAAATACTCACCTCCACTTTAACGACGGGACGGGAAAAAATTATTATACCATTTCCATGCTAAACACGTCGTCATAACCACTTATTGGCTAATATGAACGAATAGATTCGAGAATAAAATAAAACAACCTGATGTAGATTCGTTCATCAATGAAATCTAGAGAGCAGATATCAAAAATGTGTACCCATATCTGATCAGTTGATGAAACAAATTGATCAACCATTGAACGGTTCGTGTGAAACAGATTTAAAAGTGCCAAATAAAAGACAAGAAAAAAAATAAAATACTGGTCCACAATCGATAAATTTATGAATATCCTGGAAACGAGAGACGCAAGATATATGTCGACATCGAAGTGAATCCTGGTAATTACAGAATGGGTAAAAAAAAAAACGTTTGTCAATGTTGATGGACGTATTTCGTGGTTTTCGAAGTTAAAGAAAATCCTGCAGCAATGAATTCTTCTCGTCCTGAGAACAGCAGCGGCTCCTGAGCCGATAACTCAGCCGGACATCTCCTGCGAAGTCCTGTAGGACCGGGTATCATAAATCATCCTTATACACCCTATACTGTTTAAGGGTAAGCCGGCTTAACGAATGACAGTCAAAGTAAAGGACTTCTTTTTAAGATAAATAACTAACGTTGAATGATATTTTTCAATGTATATAATATAAAGAAATAAAAATATATTTGAGGAAATAAACGAAGCTGAGAATTAACGGTGAAAAAGCTCTCCCCCATTATGCGATACCTGCGGTTGTATAGCTGCTGACCCCCCCACCTTATTTTTTCAGACTCATTTTACCTTACTTCATCTTACTTTTCTCAGCAGTCCGAATCGGCTGCAGCCACAGCCTCGGATCTCTGCTATTTTTTTTTCATTTCACGTATTTTCATTCAATAAAGATTTATTTAACGTAATAACCTGCAGCCGCCTCTTTTCATTACCAAGGAATACCAAAAGAGCAGACGAAGCCTCTTACACTTTTACTTATACTTTACTTTATGAATTACAGATCTACTTCGATAGAAGAGAAGAAGAAAAAATAAAAAAAAAAAACTATTTCAACTCGGTTTCATTGATGACTGTGAAAAAGAAAGAAAAAACGGAGTAACTTGCACAGAAATGAATCAAAAGTGCAACGCAGCTTGGGTATTTAACCAAATGAGATTATGATTGAATTTTAATCGATACGCTTCAGGTGATAATTGTAAAATTCATATTTCCTTTCGCCAAAATAGTTTCTATGAAATTTTACCGCAGATTCCGACATAGGTAGGTATACGAACCTGATCTTTTGTCAAGTATACGCGATAATCATGACTGTAAAGCTAATTATTTCTTGGTTCTAAGTGAAACCATTGTACGGCGAGAATATTAGCATGATGTAGAGTTGGGTGGCAGGTGTAGGAAGCAAGCTGAATAGCGGAAAATGAAAGCGCGAAAAATAAATGAAAACAAAAGTTATATAAAGTAAAATAAAATGAAGAAAAACTTGATTTTCTCAAGTTCGCTTGACGGGTATATGCAAAGCTTTGTAAAATTTACCTACCACCTGAAAAAAAAAAAAAAAAAAAAAAAAAAAAAAATTAAAACCCTCTTAGGACCTGGCCTGACCCCGAGATATGTAAGAGATGAATGCAGATATGTGTATTTTACGTACATACACATAAAGGTACATAGACGTGAAAAAGAAGACAAAAAAAGTAAAAAAAGGGAAAAAAAAAGAGAATACCCTGGGTAATTGCTCGTGATTTTTAAGAATTCTCAAAGCACCCACGAATTGTATTTCTGCAGCAGAGATTGGACGAGTTTTAGCCTCCTTCTTTCACCGAGAAAAGTTTAATTGAGCTACTTGACTTCAAAGCAACGAGCAGCAATGGGAATGCCTCGCCCCACCAGATCCGCCAGTTGTACCTTCTCTAATAATTCATACAATTGCCAGAGCCAAGAAGACTTTGTAATATTTCACCGCTCATTATTTGTTAATTTCATTAATTATTATTATTATTATTATTATTATTATTATATTGTATTTTAATAATCAAACAATAATGATATCGTACGGGTTCTAGATTTAACAGAATAAGCGTTAAATTCTGAAGAGGGGGATGTTTCTCTCATTGCCTATAAGAGCGGCTGCCACTCGTTCAACAATAATTACAACGAACATTGAAACACGGAGAAGATAGGAGCGGGAGCTTTTCAAAGCTCTTTCTAACCGTTGTCACTACAGGTAACCGCGAGTGCGCTCGACCGTTCGTATTGGTAAAGAAAAGTACAGAATAGTGCAAAGAGCAGGCTATATAAGGATATATAGAGAAAAGGACAAAGTTGAACGGCATCAATGCAGGGATTTAACTCTTCCTTATTTTTATATTTTTTTTCCTCTTTCCTTAACAATTCTTTGACAAAGGAACTCGTAACTATTGGTATACAGAAAAGATTTTTCTAAAAAGTTTCAAAGTTGTGGTGAATAATCCATTTAACAATATTTATAGTCATGAAAGATTTGGGGAAAGAAAACAAAAATTTCAGTTATTGAGCGGCAAGCTATTTGTGATCAAATTTTTCCGCATCTTTTATTCAGCTTTACTTATTCGTAAGCGGTAGAGTAAAATAGCTAAAAAATAATAGTCACGTTCGTATCAACGCGGCTGGTATATACTTGTATTTCAACGCCGTTGAGAGAACTATTATTCGAAGTACTGCAGAGCCGGCTTTTAACTGGATGGTTTTCCCGGTAGGAAACGTTTTCAACTTTAGGTACTCAACCGGCTGGCTCATTGTCAGTTATCTAGAAGCGCTAAATTTCAAACCCTCAGTATCCGGTAACGACTCGTACTTATCTTTACTAAAAATCAAAAATGGACCCATAAAAATTTCGCGATTACAGATGCAGATATAATCGTAGATAACTACCAATCATTTATCATAAATCAACTGCGAACGCCGTTGCACTTAAGCACTCTGCAGATTTTTATGCAAATTTTACACCGAAATTATTGCACAAGATAAATCTGACGTAGCGCGAAGCAATCTTTGAATACACGGACGATGCGATGCGTCCTTTTCTTTATCCATTCGAAAAATCAAGCATAGTTTAACCAGTTGTGCAACTATCATAGTGAACATAACACAGCATGGTGTGCGGACGCGATACTTTGATACCAGTTCGACTTGGTATCCGACTGCAGTTGCAGCACATTGCGGAAGATGCAGTTATGCCACTTTCGGACCGAACGAGTGATATAAGATACCCTTACGACCATATGAAGACAAATTGTCTAGCAATAAGGAGAAAGAGAACTGCTATAACTAGCTCGAAATCGATTTCAGATTGCCTTCTACGAAATGAGAATACAGTGATAGCAATACTGCACCTTGTTGCAGAGCAGTTGACAGCTTGGAGGATTAGGATAGCAGTTGATTGCCTCTGAAAGGATGCCCAGAAAATAGCCTGACCAGCACACGACTAGCACCCTACTTTTGATCGGGCTAAGCGGGGCTATTTCTACACGGGATACTGTGGCGCAGGTATGAATTGAAATAGAGCTTTTCACTTGCGTACATGCTTACTGTGAAAGCGATTTGAGAAAAATTCTGTTTGTAAAGTTCTCTGAGAGAAAAATTAAGGACGAGAGACGTAGTAACTAAGCGAGAACTTGCGGAATACGGTAAGCAACGCGAAGACATACTTGAAAGGGGAGACAAAATAAGGGTGGAAAAGGGCAACCTTTGCTGCTACGATGATATACGCGACTGTGATAACTGGAGCGAAAGTGGAAGAGTAATGCGAATGTACGATGCGACTGCACTTCTCATCCGGCAAAGTTCACAAGGTAACGTTAACCGTGACGTTCGCACGGGCTGAAGGATCCCACGACGCACCCTAGGCACACCTCAACATAGGTCAGTACCGCTTCCTGCCCTGACGCGATCCCCGTCTAACTTTGCATCGCCAATTAGATAAAGACGGATGTGCAAAGGATCGTCCTTCCGTTTGGTATAAACTCGACGATCTACCACCCAGCTGTTTCTTTAGCTGATTGAAATTGTTTATCCAACAAATTCCGACCAAAGAACTTCCGCAGGTAGAGGTTATTTTTACGGATGACGGATAATCGAGGGAATTAGAACGTTGGAGAGGGGTTAGTGAAGTAATTCTTCGTTAATCATCGCGTTCCCTCATTTTTTAGTTTTCTTTTCTTTTTTTTTCAGTATGTTGACTTCTGCGTGGACGAAGAGGATAATACTTGTGAGAATTTTCGCCACCTGTTACGAGTTGCAGTTCGTTGGTTCTAAAAATTCCAGCAAATTCTCTGACTTATACCTGTACATACTTCATATACTCGAGTAATTTCAATTAGCAGGAAACAAAAACCTCTGGCTAGGCTAGCTCCGAAACCATCACCGGGGAAGACACGCAAGCGATACTTTCCGAGAATGTGCCAGTTATAATTACGTACTGCGGTGCTAATTATGAAAGCTGCGTGTGAATGAATAGAAGAAAGGGGGCTGTACGTCATACACCGCACATTCCCATTTCCCACGTATCTCATTATGTAAGAGCGGTCATATTCCTTACTCAGGATAGTAAACCGACATGACTATAACCAAATGCTCATAGTATGTCCGTAAAAATCAAATAAGGAGACAAATAATCCGTTTACGATGCACTCTATACCTTTCGGAATAACAGCAAGAATACTGTGTCTCGGATTTCCTCCACACTTTGGAAAGTCTGTCTGCAACTCGAGCACGTAATCTTGCAATTCACATGTAGAGTTGAACGTCAAAAGGTAAGCTGGCGCAAGCTTCTCAGTTGAAAATGTACCAAATGGTAGCCAACGGTCATCAATGAGCTTATATGTTGCCTGCAGACTGCATGGTCACGTAATACAAGGGCATATAGGTATATATAATATATATACATACATATACTATGTCGGAAACACGAGGCTATGAGGATTTCATCTCTTCCAGTGCTACATAGCTCCGGTTTTAAACGTGAGTGCAACGATTTTGTTCCAGACTTGGCTACGCTGCGATATTGCATTAACGATGTTATCCCGATCCCAAGTGGCCACTACTGCTGATGCTAGTACCAAACCGGATAATACTATTTCAGACATGGGAGACTCGGCGCAAACTGTGCTTTGCGAAACAGATTTTCGAAATTAACGCTTTCACGCTCGTTCCTGCTAAATCCTCTTGTTCCATCGTCCTCTTAACATTCGCTTCGGATTAAACTCTATCGAAGTACATAGACAATTTATAATTTCAAGTCTGATTATTCGCTCTTAATTCGTGCTCAACCCCCTCTGCTCTTCACAAACTCAATATTTCTGCTTCTCTGTTGTTACCTTCGTTCTCTTTCTCACCTATAGCCACGTAATTTTTATCGCCACATCTACCTCTCGGCGTTATCTAGTAGATCTTCGGTTCCCTTCTTTACGTTCAGACGCTCGACACCCTTACCTCGTTGGTGATACACGGATAATAACACTTTGAACGAAGATTCCCGAGATAGGTAGCATGACATGAGACTCTGAAGTTTGATATACTGTTATGAGTGTACGCTGAAGGTGCATTACGTCTACGATATACATTAAGGGGTGTTGAAAATGAACCTTTTTTTTTCATTTTCTCGCTGCTGATACTCCAAATGATGGATTTTTATGTCAAGCAGCTTGTCCCAAAGGGAGAGGCCCGTGACTGATAATGTTCAGTACTCGCTCAAACGAGATTTCTATATAAACTTATAAGTCGGCTAAAAATCAAGATATCAAGTTCGTTTTAGGCTCGTTTTTTAAGGAAATGATTCAGGTATTTATAAGAAAGTTTATGGTCTTGATGATGAAGCTTTAAATACTTTTGCACCCTGAACCAATACTTTCTTCAAGCTTTTTCTCGAGGCTCACTTATTTTTTTCTAAATGCCTCAATCCTTTCGCTCCAAAATGAGCCCAAGACGAACTCGATATCGCAATTTTCTAAAATCCTGCAGGTTAAACGATAGTGCCTAGAGTTGAGCTAGAGGCTTTTTCTGTGAGGAAAAGCTGGCTCACACAAAAATCTACCAATTAAAGTCCCAGCAGCGAAAAAATGAACAGAAAGTTTCTGTTCGAGACTGCAGGGTGAAAGATATAGTGCATCTTGTGCACAGCTACATTCAGTTTCGTTGGATGAATATTGTACTCCGTCGAATTGCACACCTTGATGAAATGAAATGAAGACGGGGATGAAAAAAAGAGAAATAAGAGATGCGGATGAGGGGGTCGAGGTCCCAGTTCGATAGGTAATATGATTATTCTGCTCTGGTGGATGGCCCGACGCTCTGAGAGAAACTTTAGAAGTTGCCCTCGCGGGCGAGCATACCACTCCAAGATAATGAAACGTTCCACAAGTTGTCGAGTGCGACCCCATCCCCGCACCCACCTCCACAGCCACTTCTATCACCTTATTCCCAGTGCCACAGCTAGGGGTAGTATAGCCTCACAATTGTGGAAGCACGAGTTTCGGGCCCAACCCATATCTCAATAATATTAATGCATTTCGAGTTGTTGGTCCCTTTATCGCCGTGTTACGTGTATACCGCAGGAGTCCGTGAAGAAATTACCTACCTGCCAATACCAATTTCCTAACTTTATCGATGGAGGTATAAATTATGATGCATCCTGACAGCTGTTCTCAGAACCGTTTTCATCGACAAACTTGTAGAATTTTTACAGAACATATAATAATACTCGAACTCCTCCAAGGGTTCTCGTTTTTAAATTTTACTTTTCTCAACGTCGGAAAGTAGCAGATTATTTATTAATTTTTTCCTCTTTTCTTTCGCTTCAATCTTTAATTCCTCGTCAATTAAGCTAATGGAATACTAAATGCGGGAGTTTCTTTCTTATTTTTTTAATTTCGTTGCCGTTTAGACTACTCTTAGAAAAAGGTAATTAATTAAACGTGTAGTACCCTATTTCGAAGAGCAATAAGGCACTCGAATAAATAAATAAAAAACATTTCACAATTGAGTGAGAAATTATGATAATCCCCATCGGTTATTATACCAAAAGTTTTCCATCGGTATCATTTGTCACGAGGGATAGTAAGCCTTGACAATTTATTCATCAAATTTAATGCCAATAATCGGATGCCGCGATATTTTGCCAATAAATTTATGGATTATTACACATTACTGCATTAACGTATAAACAGCTCGATTACTCCATATTATTTCACTGAACTATATTCGCTGCAGCAAATAGGGATCGAAATTAATCGAATGAATGATTAAAAAGTTTCGGGAAGGAAATGAAGCGGAGAAAAAAAATGAAAAAAAAATACTAAAAACTGTTGTCACATCAACATCGGAATAGGAACATCATATTCGATCAGATACGCAGATCCTTTGACTACAATACGGCGAATGACGATTATTCTATAACTATAATACGACATCGCGTGACTTACTGCGATTAAATGTATCAAAGATATCAATTTGTATAGTCCTGTGTATATACGAATTGTACTGGCGTTAACTCCTTGACGAACAAACCGATTCGTATCGCCCTCCTGTTTACCGAACAATTAAAATAAAACGGCATTCACGATACAACCTTTCAAATGTAAGGAACGGACTAGCGCCAGCCCACCCATGCAGTATAAAACTATAATAACGATTTGTAAGAACGGCGTATGGTTCACAGTTATATTGATTAGCCCTTCGACCGATTGACTAATGTCCGATGTTCATGAAGCCGCGTCTTTGATCGGCTGGTAATTCACTGCAGTATATAATCGAATGTAATAGACATGGGAAAGTGGCTTTGAAACGTTGTTAAAATTTTTTTCAACGCAAGATTACCCTGCTAATGTTCTCCGGATGAGTGCAGAGAATACCTATTCCAAGAGTCCAAGAGACACAATAGAAACTATTGTTGAGCATGGGAATTCACCTCGAAACAACCGACTGTGAGAATTCTCAGAAATTAAACCGTAACTTTACGGTCAATGATATTCTCCTTATCATATGGTCGAACACATGTTTGTGCATTAGACAACAGATGTTAAAAAAATATCGTCGTGCTCTTATCCCCGTGATCTATAAGTCGAATCTAACATGCCTGAGTTTGGATAGGAATTCTAGTTCCACATTGCCACTTATAACCGAAGAATTCTATGTGCAAACTAGAATTTGAAAGTCGGATTGCGGATGTAATGAAATTCTGATTGGCACCAAAAAATGAGATTTATATCCGTTTTGGGTATAACTCCTCATATAACTCCCCAATATTTAATAAAACGGTCTGTGAACTGATTGACGAATAATTTTCAAGCTCAAACCAAAATTATTCCGAGGTTGTTAGTAGAATTTGAAAATTTAGTAGCATGTAGAGACGCGGATCAAAATTTCAAGTGTAAACGCTGATTTTGATTTATACCTTTGGATCCTTACGTACTACATGATTCTATCAAAACAGAATTAGGTATATTCCAGTCAGAAAAAAGTAACGAGAAAATAAATCGTAGCATTTTTTTTTATACCGAGAGGAAATCTAGAAAGTATACAGTGACTGCGCACGCGCGAGTTTCGTCGTCCGCTGAGGCAGGCTGGCCACCCCGAGTTTCAGCTGTCAAAATTTGTTTTTGACGGCGATGTAATTGATACGAATTTTTGAGGTTAAGATCTCAATTAATTGCGGTAGTGATTCAGAAAGGCTTGGAAAGCTTTTATTGTCGAGATTAAAACTTGATATTCTGAAAGAACTGTCGAAATTTATTCCGAACAGCTGATTGTTGGCTTCGATTCGATGTGTCGGATCATTTTTAGAGGAATTGTTTATCCGATTAAACTGGAAACTAGTGGTCTAAATGATGGGTGCTTGGAAAAAACGAAGCAGGTAGGTGGAAACAGTTTATTCAATCATGATAGTTCAATACAGTAGAAATAATCCAAATTCTTTTGATTAACAGGAAATGTTGGTGAATAAATGCTGTTTGGTTGGAAAATTCAAGAATGAGTCTACAACAGCCAAATGATTGCATCTCTGCCTTTCATTGACATCTCCCATTTAATTTCATCTCAAGTGCAGAGATCATCGCCACTTTTGTCGGTTGACCGAAGAAATTGTTATAATTTCTTTCAATTTTAAATATTTTTCATGCAACGTTTCTTTTAAATATCTTTCTCGACAGAAAGGAACATTAAATTTACGAGTTCTGAAATAGAAAAACATGAAACCAATTTTTCAAGAAGTTTGAATATTTTATCATCTGTGATTGAATTGTGATTTTTTTCTTTCACGAGTCTAGTTTAATTAAGTTTCCCTTGAATCTCCTCCTACCACGGCAGATTATGGTCAATCGTAAAAATTTTCTAATGATAAGCAGAATTCATTCTGTAAATCATCGACAGTGTTCGAGTTACTGAATAGAGAGGGCCCCATACTGAAATTAAAAATGTATCAACTTTCAAATGACAAAAGTAACGAAGCCCAAGTTCAAAATAAAAATATTCATTTGTTCTAATAATTCCTTGACGCTGTGAAGTAGCAGTAATGGCCGAATAACAAACTCATCATTATTGGCTTGAACAAAGTAAAATGCCCAAATATTTAAACATCTACGTCTGTACTGTGCGAGCTCTTCAATTTCGCCCCAGTCAATGATGTAAAGATGGAGGTGATGGTCCAACAAAATCACTTGAACTCCTGTTGCCTGACAGAACGACCACATCGAATAGTTGAAATGGTGGCACCGATCAAGAAAACATGGTCCTTGCTGACAGAACGTTTTGATTACCAGGTAACATACGATTTTCCTACTGCTGATCGAGCCTCCTAGAAAAACGAATTTTATCATTGAATGCATGGCAAAATGTTGTACCACTCAAAAATCACAGAATCAAAATTGTACTCACGAACCCCGATGACTTCTCCGAGGAGAAAACTTGAACGACGACGAATTCAGTCCCACTTCACTGTTTGATTGTTTCCTAGCTGAAAATAAAAGGTGTTCTTATCAGACCTGCTTCTGCTGATTTTGGATTCAACTAATTGAATGCATTGTACTTTGATGATGTAAACTACACTGTGATTAACTGTTATTCTTTTCCTCTTTTCATTCTTGGATTTTTGGGGCATCCTTCTTTGGTAATCAAACATCGTTCGCTGTACTACGGAGTTGCATTTAACAAAGCTGACGAAGGGTCTGTGAGAGTTTCAGTCAGGTACATCTGCTGTAAATTTACACTCCTTGTACTCGTAAATTTCATGGACAAGCCGTATCATTTTGTTGTGTTCCTTCCTATTAATTTTATTCGTTTATTCCATGTTCATCGACACTGATTATTGGCGTCCGGAGCACTGCACTGGGATGAGTCCACTCCGGAAGTATCTTCTGATCCGTTTCAACAATCCATTTATTTTTTACCTAATGTGAATAAAGAATATTTTTTCAATAAACGTTATTTTCACTCACCTGCCTCAGTTTGTCCAGACTGCCACCTAATAATGACCTTTCAGATTTGATTTTGGATTTCATCTTTCAACATATCACTTCAAGATAATTCTTGTAGTAGCGATTAATTGTTGTTTTCACATTAAATCTTTTATTGCACCCACTGAATAATCTTCCGATATGGACTACGTTATTAAAAACTGCTCGTCCGTGCTATTTTTTTTTTTTCGCTAATTATCGTCGAATTAAAATAAAAAGCAACATAACCTCGATTGACTACTTTACGCGCGAGAGTCGACAGCAGATCTCGCTTAATTTTCTTCAAGTTGGCACCCATGCCTCACAGGTTGAAATACCTCCGCGGGACGATCCTACCGACCAATGAAATCAAATTAATTTGGCGCGTGCGCAGTCACTGTATACTTTCTAGATTTCCTCTCGGTATATACCTAATTCGTGGCAGTTCATCCAATTTTAGTGCTCAAATAACTTCGTTATATATTTATGCACCTACGCGTTATTTAGGTAGTCGATATCCTATCCGAATACGTCTGGATATATACTGGGGCATATTGACGTGGCAACCAATTCTCCGCAGAGCTAGACAACATATCGATGTCTGCGCACGATAAAATAGCACTACTAATGGTCACGGTTACTCCTGGCGAATGTCCAACTGTACCTAGTTGCACGCAGCACGACTAGGATACGAAATACACGCGATGTCGATATCATTCTGAACATTGTGGCAAAGATTTTTTACATAAAACCTCGAACAGTGTCATTAGAACGTGGAAATATCAAGTCGAGATCCAAAAAGCGAATGGAAAATTTTTTTCACAGTCGTTAAACCGAAGTTTTTGATGATGACGTCTACGAAGCTCCTGCAGGTTCAAGTATAGATGAGCCAATAAAATATTTATATACTAATTTCGATCTATTTTATCAATGATTATGAACGTAGGTATAAGCTCTGCTCTGAGAAGGGAAAACTTTTGACCTCTTCGCGTGTTAAAAGAGGGAAAATAAAGAGATGAAAAATTGTGGATCCGGGCGGACAATACAGGAACAAAAATGGCGTCCCGAAATACTGATTTTTACGAAGGACCCACCGCTGACAGAATCGTTCCACTCGGTAGCACACCAAAGTCGTTACTTTTCTGCAACATAAAAAGAACCTCGACGAAAAGAAGAATTACGAGATCAACAACATCTCGTATAATGGTGCCTCTGCCATGGCTCTTCGAGCCTTGAACAACGCGGACGACCCGGAGGACGCGATAGACAGGACCACGGAGAGTTACCGCTGTTTCTAGAGCTTTGTCCTTATCGCTGTGATTGCAATTTGATCTCGGCTTAGCTTGGCATCGCCCTATTGCCTTACTGTATGTTTTGGAATATCAGACATGCTGCTAAAACGTGTTTGTACCTACGCGACACGAGCCGGTACCTACAGCTGTGTCACATCGTATATTACGTTAAGTATAACCAGATAGATTAATGGAAATGCAAAATACGTCATTAATTTCTTTTTAAAACCCAGTTCGGACAATTTTCTTACCCGTTTATGTTCTTTGAGTGATAATGTTTCCTTTTTGTTTCTAAAGAGCTTGAAATTTGAATGATAAAAATCGTCCAATTTTTCGGGCAAAAAAATAAAATAAAATTGAATGAGCAAACATAAGGCGCGATGCCGCGAAATTTAAGCTTTGATCAAAGTATTACGATGAAAGTG
This sequence comes from Tenthredo scrophulariae, assembly GCA_963978835.1. Classification (NCBI taxonomy): domain Eukaryota; kingdom Metazoa; phylum Arthropoda; class Insecta; order Hymenoptera; family Tenthredinidae; genus Tenthredo; species Tenthredo scrophulariae. The sequence goes on along the minus strand of OZ022230.1, from coordinate 5,810,487 downwards.
ATATCCGGGGACGAAATTTCCTGTCGATGACGCAAATACCTCGCAACGTGTATATCGGAGCTAAATCCAGTGTATATTCTGTGAGCGACATCGTACCTCTGTAGGATCTGATTTTAGTCCATGTACACATACACACACGGACTATAGATGCACATATACCTGCGTGTACTTAGATCCAGGTACGTGCCAGCCTGGGTATCGGGCGTGTACCGAATGTGAGGGTAAATTGGAGATCTGCTGGTGTATCGAGTTTACGAAGGGTGCCTAATAGCTTATTACCAAATGAGAATCAGATATCGTCAAAACGACTAATGAGCTCGGAACGTATCCTTCGTAGAATTCATGAACCCATTATATAGACGTAGGCTTAGCTATCCTACATATGTATGTATATATGACAAGTGTGAAAGAAATTCGTATAATAAATTGCATAAGTTCAATTATCTGTCAATCGGATTTTATTAACCTAATATTAATGAGGGGGATTTGATTCTATTTGCAATGTCAGGTAGGTGGGTAGGTAGGTACCTACCCTGGTTTGTTTGCATTTTATATACTGTTTCATTTTATCGAAAACGAAGAGAACCGAGTGAGAATGTGTGTATAGATATACACCTGTGTGTATATGGAGATTTATTATATCATGGGATTAGTAGCGTGTGACAATCAATGCAGATCGTGATTAACGAAATAGAAAATGGTGAGTGCGGTAAACCGTGATGGGTTCAGTTGAGGATTAATGATGAAAATATACTATACGAGGACTGCTGTTCCATACCGTGAAATCGCGGATACCATTTCGCTATAGATTCGTTTTATTACAGGAATCTGTTGCAGGATGTCAAATTCTAATACTCATTCAATCATACGAACTTGTTTCATCAATTTTTCAAGACACTTGGCTTTTTACAGTCGTCAAAATTGAAATCGCGAACCTCATGTAACATAACGATGAAAGAAATAAGTCAAATTTAAAGAAGAACAAAAACTAGCTGAAGAAGAACGAAGGGCGAAGAGATTGAATTACAACATCCGTTGCAGTGACCACAATTTCGGTGATAAAGTATCAAAATACATCGATATTACGTGAATTGTAACCCCACTGCGGTCAATGCACTTCATCCAGGCATATAAGTTGTATATGCATATACATACGTACGCCTACATTAACAAACTTGAAGAGATACGTACGCCTACGTGTGTTTCGAGGCAAATATAGTATACCTATTTCAGGATTTTTGTATGAGGAAAGTTGTTTTTTTTTTTTCTCCCTTACAATAATCCTCGAATTTGTTAATATCCGATTATCTACGTTTCTAATATCTGAAAAACGCCTCCAGACAGAGTCAACGAACAACAGTGGTAGGAAAAAACTCTGAGGATTCATCAACAATCCTTGAGAGTTGAGTCGAATTGATTGATTGCTTTCCGTGATGAATTAAAGTGAAACTGGACGGAAATTAGCGTGTTTTTTTAATACGAAAAAAACGCAACACCCACAATATTTCATACCTTAATATCAAATTGTAGGAGTTATTACAGTACAGAAATTCGGAAATCGATTGACGTTCTAACATATCTTCGTGTCTGTGTACCTCTGCCACAAGCCTATAATTGCGTAACACCCTCTATACACAGTGTCAATCCTGAAAATGCAATGTACAGTGTTAATCACCCACATCACCCTGTAAATAGACCTAGATGGGAGTTTCCCGCGAGAATATAGCGAGATGTATAGAAAATGGGTAATAGAGACAGAGACAAAGTTTCTACACACATATCGCCGAACTAGATACACGTACTACGAAACAGGGACAGGATGCATTCGATTTGTAATAGCAGGGCGTCAGTAGAGCATTAGTCACAGCAGTCACCCAGCTGCCAGTGATCGAGGGTCGAGTATAAACCCTAATTATGCACATTTGCGTACGTACAGGCCTCGCGGATTTTGGGAACATAATTATGTCACTCTTCCTGGCATTTATACGACCAAACTGCCAAACGGACGGTTTAACAATCTTGACGAATGGATGTAGGGAGGTATCGATCTCGGAGTGATCTGCTGAACAAATAACAATTTTTTAAATAAATTTGGGCATTAACATCGAACGAAAAAATCTTCAAGGAAGGAAGTAACACGTGGAAGTTTTTAATTGACAGCGAACGTGACAATGGCTGGTAGGGAAAACCGAGAGGAGTATAATGACACGTTTCCTGTACGTTTCAATAAACGACCAATGAATTTGTTTCTTGTTTTTTATTTTTTTTTTCACTCTACTCTCATTCGGCTCCCCTAATCTTCTCTTGTTACAACACTGCAGACTCGGACGGAAGTAGAGATCGTGAGAACAATTGGAGAACTATCTCAAAGTCAACTTCCGTATCGTGGCGATGATAAAATTGCAGTTCGAAAGTTTAAACGGTTTGAATTCTCTCCAAAGATTATTCTTCCCGCTTTTTTTTTTTTTTTTCTACTTCGGATTCAGCCGGCTTGAATTATTGGATAAGTTGCGATGCAAGTTCTTAAATTCAACCGGTAATACCGATGAGCATTTTCTGATCTTCCTATCACTTATACATCCGCCTTAAAATTTTGTCAAGATTAATCAAACTACTTTTTTTCCCATAACGTCAATTCCGCTTTTTCTCTTAGACAAATGTATAGATACCTACTTCAGCTTTCACCTTTCGAGCTTTAAGGCTTACCTGAAAGACTTTTTGACCTAAGGGATATTTCGAATCCGAATCACGATCCGGACGACCACCGCGACGCGGACGCCCGGACCTCGCCAGGAGGCCAGACCTTCCCTTGATTGGATAAAGAGTCGTGGTTAGGCTGCTATCAAAGATGGCGTATTCGAAACAAATTTTTTTATTTCTTATTTTGTGGGGGTGATAAAATGAAGAAAGAAATAAAAAGGAAAGCAAAAATATACGCACTTTATACACCCACCCTGGGCAACCTTGGGTATATATCTATGGTCCGGAAATCATTACTTGTTAGACTTCGATCTGTCGATGATTGCCATTTTATCGTGAATCGAGTGCTGTTGAGTTCCAGGTCACGCTTTAAATTGGAATTTGGTATAGAACCGAGCAATTTGCCCTTAGTTATATCCTTTGATCCTTTAAGCGATCCCTCGTCATCCTGATCAAGAGGAAGGCGTTGATTAATCGGTTCAATATTTCAAATTACTTGTATCGAAACACCACTTCCCTGCCTAATCGAGGGCTCCTATAACGGTGATTGAAATTCCGAAGGGCCAGTGCAGCAAAATGTCGATGAGTTGCCGGGGTGCACTCGTCGTAGTCAAAGTCGGAGTCAACAACTCAGCTAAATATTTACACCGAATTAATTGCAACAAATCATCCATATTTTAGCTAATTGATATTTCGTGCATAAATGTTGAAATTTAATTAAATTCGGGCTAATTAGAATGTTGGTCACGGGTGTACGGTAAAAGGTATATAATTATAGCGGAGAGGTAATTTGTGAAAATTCTCGCGAACGAAGTAACTCGCGGAAGAATAAATCCCAACCGTCTAGCTTTAACGTTTTTATATTCTTGAGAAAATTTTCCTATGATGTAGATACGTACTAGAATAATGTTATATTTCTTTTCTAAATTTTTGTTATTTTTTATTTATTTTTTCTCCAACCATAGGGTGAGAATGGGATATAAATAAACACGATTACTCATAACGGGATTTATAATAATCGATAAGATCAATGGTTTCCGTTAATCCAGTTTCATCCAGGCCATTAAATCGTGCCTGTATCTCATGGGTTTTAACTATCGCTATAAAAATGAAGCATGAAAAATAGAAAACGTGATATAAAATCTCATGAAAATATTATAATCCTCAACCGAACGGAATGACGATGTTGAAAATCGAATATTAATCCGCTAATAATGGGGCGGAGATGGTTAAAATCAGTTGTGAAATAAAAAGATGAAATCCGCTTAAAAGAGAAGTCCTTTCGAATCCTTCATGCAGCGGAAATGCGCGAGATACCGATTTTCAATTTTTCATATTTCAAGCTATGCGTATGATTCCGAAATTTCGATTCCCATCCAGGGGTCTACGATTCGCTATAAATTTCACCGTAACCTAACACGAGGGCGAACTTGGCTTGGAAACATCGAGCGAAACCGTACTATGTCCAGAAGCGTCCGCGGTTTAATACGTTTAATGGCTTCTCGATATAACTTCTGAGCGAGCTTCTCCCAATAATATAACCACGAATAGCCCGTTGTTAATGACATTACAGGGCACGTAGCTATTAAAGTGGTTCTAATTAAAGCATATTTCATGGGACACCAAAACTGGTATGTGATAATTTAATATGGGGATCATTATATGTGGACAATGCACGATGCAAAACGTTATTCATAAATCTAAATCGAAGAACGTAAAGCCCTACCCTCGATCCCCTTGTTATAATTCGCCATGGAATCCTCGAGACCCGATAATATCTCCGGCACCGTTTGAACGCAGAAAAGTGTCGCTCCCTCGGTCGAAGCGCAACCCTCGTAAACGAAATAATAAAAAACACTAAAATACGAGGTAGATGAAAGGGTTCGTGGTAAATCAGGAACAAAAAAGCTTGGAAAACAAATATTTGTGTTAATAAATATAAACGAAAATTTCTAAAGACTGTGTCTGGTACCACCTATACGAAAGATTTTTTAAACCCATAACACCCAACAGCCCTTTGAAGGAAGAGCTTTCATCCGTTGTCCAATTCGAGACACGGATGTATGTTCCGGCATGTGTAATACACCTCTACACATCTCCGTTTTGGTCGAGATATCTAACTAAACGTGAAATGGATGGACTTACCCTTAAACACTGGCTCAAGTACCTACGGTCTCATGTACAGAGGGGTAGGGTTGAGTTTGAATATATCGTTCGAAAATAACGAAGCTGGACCCAAAAGCTTCGGGCGCAACAATAGAAGGCTTTATTCGACTCACGGTTGAAACTGCTCAATCGAGTTGCACCCATTACTTGAAGTTCAATTTACCGGCACGGAAAACCACGGCCACGATCATGTGGCCATTCCACAATTCGGAGCAATCTGTCACGCTGACCTAAGCTCGATAGTAACGTATTAAAAACCATTTGGACATTCTTTCGAGGGTTACAAGAATAGTATATTGTACAACTAGGGGGGGGAAAATGGCCATCCCCCCTAGTTGCACACTGCATTTTTTATAGTAAGGGCACGAAATGGGCCTTCTTTGATGCGCTTCGATCGGATTGGGAATGGCGCTGGGCGGGAGGCAATGATGGACATTTGGGAGCCATGGTCGAAACACGTGATTTCCCTCACGCCCGACAAGCATGAAAGAAGGCTCATTTCATGCCCGTGTTATGAAAAAGTCATTTTATTCGTGCGAAAGTGTAGCGAACCGTTGAGAGGGTTTTCTTCTTCATTAGAAGTATAATTCACTCGTTCATATCTACGACCGGTGTTGGTACTCGAAAATGAATACCATTTGCGATATTTGATGATAAAAGTTTGTCCGATAAACTAATTAATAAGAATCCCTCGGCAGTTTTGAGTTCTGACATAGATTGGGATTGATGACCATCAGCAAGGTAAGGATACCCAATTAAACCGCATTACTTTACTAATCAGGATTGATAACGCGATACTTACTCATTTATATTATAACCCCCTACCTACCTGTGCCTCGCTCGTCATTATATTCATTTTATTATCCGCTAGAAGAAGAAAAATAATTCAACGACTGGCCAGAGCACAATAAACTGATAGAGAGTATTCATGCAGGAATAGCGTGTCAGGGTGAAATGTTTTCTATGATAAGGTGATTTTTTTTTTTCTCTAAAATAAATTATCATACATTAAGAGTAATGATTATGCATGAAAAGTGTCATATTCCACGTGTGTAGTCGGTTTGAGACGAAATTGCGTGACTGGTGCGAAAATATCATGGCTTTTCGACCAACGCTGTAGTCTGAGCCTTACGTGAACTGGTTTTACTTGAACCCCATTCAACCATAAAAGAGGCAAGATACTTTTAAGGAAATATGAAAAAATGCCAACAGCTTTCGCGGTGTACCTAACTCCTTAATAAAAAGATCGTAGATGTAGAATGAGCTTGACATATCGAGAGGGATTTATCACCGTTCTGTTCATTAATAGCTCGGTGATGAACCATCAGCCAATAATTAATCCTCAGTTTAAGTGCCTAGTCAGCGACTGGAGTGTAATTTTGTTGTTAAAGATACGACACGCATTCAATTTATCGCTACTACAATTATAAATCATGTCGAATTATTGTCCACCGAACAGTAGCACGAATCACATTGCTTTCCGGTGATATCCTGCACTCTGGTGCATACTGCACTCCTGCAGTATAACGCCGGAATAAGTTATGCCAACAGGAAACCTGTACGTATATGGTTATCATCCTATCACGTCGTCGTCGCTGATTCGGGCGTAAATCTTTCCACACTTACATACGTGATATATGTAGTATGTACATCGATACCTGTAGACTGTACACACACGAAAGGCAGGCAAGTGGGTTTACTTGCGCTTACGCTAGGTAGCTGAGGCAAAGGTACATACTCAAAGGAGCATTTGTGCTCGCTCGCACTGGACACTGGTTCACCTTGGACGATGGTTGTAGCAAAGTTGATGCCTGCTGGTGCTCCTCGCTGCTCCTCGTTCCAGGTTGCCCATGACCGCGGTAGAACCCAACCGCGGGTGCCAAGAAGGCTAGTGAACGATGTGAGATTGTAAACCTCCCGCAAACTGTCAGAGATAAGCTTCCGAAAAATTTTGCGCTTTTTATTTTTAAATAGTTCGTGAATCATCGTTGACGAGGCGTCGCAGCCGAGGTCGGCTATCTAAAGTTCTACCGGTTAATTCGAGGCAATTATGATTATAATTACTCAGGTGGTGAACCGTCGTTACTGAATTCTCGGAGCTATACGCTCCGTGCAAATTTCGCTCTTTCTCTCTCCCTCGAATATATGTTTCTACGTTTGTTCTAGTAGTCTAAGATTGGAGAGGGTGACATTACCCGAGATAGGTACCATCGATCTATCGCACTCGACGGAATTAAAAATCGTTTCAAAAGACGCGTTTTTATATCAACCATCGACGATAGTTGACGAACAAAAGCTTCGAAGTACTCGAGACGGTCTACTTGAGATACTCTCTAAATTTATTTCTTGAATCTCGCTGAAATTTCTTAAACATATCCGTCGATCATATTATAAAGCAACGAAAATTACATACTGCTAAATATACCTCCGAAATTTATTTTCAAAATCCTCATATTTTCAGTAAAAATACTAGATCCGTTTAAATATTTTCACAAACGGTGGTCGACAAGCTGATATGATACATCTTCTCTTGAAAACGTATGTCTTCTACCCGAAAAACTGAAATGTTTTAAATTTATTGAATAGCGATGTGATTTTTAAAATGACCAAAGATTAGCCAAGGTAGAAAATGTCCCGAGCCAGTATCGAGGATAGAAATTGAGTGGGTACCGCATACGCGATAATCTGAACTGATCCTGCGGCTATATAGTAATATTCTCTGCATCCTGAGGAAAGCGATAAGATTGCGTTAAAAAGCGACTTTCTTCTTTTTATCGATCCTTATATTTCGAGCCCGGTTTTTATAGAGCGTCGTTTCTTCTCGCTTCATAGGCGAGGTCCTTGCTCTTAGCAAGATCTAGCAAGAGGTACTCGTGGCTTGCGACATCCTAACGCCAGTAAGAGCTAGACCAGAGTTTACTACGACTGCTGAGTCCAAGGTTACTACGCTTTCAAGGCACACGACTAAGCTTATTTATACATGTAAGACCACGTACGTGGGAAGGTGAATGTGCCATAGGAGGAGGATAGGCATAATACGTAACCGTAACTGAAACCGTAATCAAATTATTTCGTAACGAAAAACAAATTTCTTTCCAATTTTTTTTCTTTTTTTTTTCTACTATCTTACTATTTATAAACCCGGCTCCCATGAGTCAAGGATTCGTTGGTATACGCGATAGAACACTTGTCAAGGAATTTCCTTATCGTCTAACAGATCCAGTTTATAGTCCGCGATTTATAACAGAAATTAAAAATCATTTATAGGTTCGGAGATACGAACGTTTGAAATAAATTAGTATTTCGATATGAATCTAGTATACCATAAAATTTCACAGTTATAGGTATCCTTAGTTTAATAAACATAATGAATAAAAGTACGAAAATAAAATGGTCAGTATTACGCAAGTCAATTATTACACGTATAGATATACTATGTGTGAGGATGCGGTGATTAAAAGAAAAAAAAAGAATCGAAAACACCATCACAGGAAGCTTTAGATTATAACGAACCGAAATACAGACATATTGTGAAAGTAAAAGAAGCTGCGTAATAATTTGTTGCGCTGACGAAACGAACGTCGATGAACAAATATGGTAGGGCCTTATAGCCCGGGGGCCTTAAAAAATGATTTCGAACGCAGCGTCGGGCAATAGAAGAGGAAAAAAAGAAAAGAAAAGAAATTAAAAATGAAATGAAAAGGAAAAGCATGTAGCGGAAGGTTGAAGCGTCAACTTGAGCCGATACAATAACTCGAGGATTCAATTCACACCTGTAGCGTATTCAAGTGAAAACAGAACGCAACCTCCTGGTAGAGACAGGCCAGAAAGGTTTGACGCTTCCTCTCGTCATCGGGATATGTCAGGTGGTAACTATAATCCGTCTCCCACCTATAAGGATCAAGAACGCGGCACCTTGGGCCCCGTTTCGACCCTTTCGAGTTAAAGGGACCCTTTCCCCCCTTTCATCAGTAATGGTACCGCGTTTGGGTCCGTGAGTCTGAGGGGGCTGTTAGAACATTTTATTTTCAAACCCTGACTGGAACGTTTTTAAATTCAGACTCCATTGCACGTGCAGAATTATATACATGCCTACTCCCCTTTGCAATAATTATAGGACAGGCTATAATGCGGTGCATTAATCATTCCTCGACTTTCTGTATACAGTGTCTGCGCATTCAATAGAATCCATATTTCACTTCGCTCTGCGCGATTTGTTTGCTTTTGCTCGTTTTAAACTACGATAAATTATCCCATCGACAGAATCACATTATACTGTATGAAAACGAAAAAAATATACGATTTATGTTGCGGCCGTTATATCATCGTCGCTAACGAAGTAGCCGGAAATTTACATGTACTTTCAACGATTTTTTACACAGGGAAAAAAGGAAACCTATTTTTGGTACAATTCCAACAGTTTTAGGACCCTGAGTCGTCATTTTCGGACGGCGTCACTCAAAGATCGAATTTATACCGCTTTGAAATAACTGCGTCGTAACCGCGCCTTAAGGACGCGCGCTCTGAGCCCGGGAAAGTGAACCGACCACGTTCCATCCCTACCTAAGGTCTTCGGTTTCCCTCCTGCCACCCGCGCCCTTGCACCTCCATCCTCCGCCGACGAAGAGATTTAAGCGGCGTGGTCCAGCTGCAGCATCGCTAGAGGATCGCGTCGTGGCAGACCGCCACCACGTGCAGACCGGAGAAGACTGGATTATGAATCTCTGCGGCGCAACTGAGAATCGTGATGCGTAGCAGATATACTGAGAACTTGCAGAACCCGAGGATTTTAGAAAGATTCGAAAACTCACAAAATCTCTCAGAAATTTTCTTTCAAACCATTGATAAGCTCTCGAAAAATATTCTATTGAGTCAATTTTTTCATAGCTCATTACTTACTCTATCTTAAGACATAATTCAAAATTATTTTCAGACTTTATACGGATTTTCAATTACACAGATTGATCGCGCTGAAGAAAGAGTAGATTTCGTAAAGTACAGTCGTATCGTTCGTCGAAACTTCTTCAAATTTAGAGATGATATTATACATCGATATAGCTTCGGGGTAAACCGAAGATAAATCCGATAATTTTTGATTTTGAGATATTTTTTCGTAAACCTCGAGGGAAAGAAATTGTGCTGTGTGCTCACGACTATATTAGAAGACTGTATTCGTTTCTATATTTCATTAGTTTGCTCCGAAATGACATCGTTCTAGAATATTTTCTCCAAATTTCAAAAAGTTTCGATCAACGATGCGACCTGTACCCATTTGCTTCGTTATATACTACGAAGGATTAGTAAACTTTCGTGAGAAAGCTGAGCTTTTGAAAAATTTGTTTGGGGCACAGGACCGCTGAGAAGAAAAACCTCAAGAATATAACTGTAGATATAATTTGACGTTCTTTTTGTTTTCCATCAGTAGCTTGTGCTCGAATAATGCGAGTAACGAATAGTAATCAGAAAAGTACACAAGAGGAGAAAAGTGATGGAAGTGTGTCTCGTGCAGAGATTTTGTTTTTCACTAACAATTCGAGTTCTTATTACTGGTGCAATGATCACTAATTAAAACTGGATAATTGGCGTCTATTGTTTTGACATGCCTCGCAGTTCATATGCAGACATTGAGTAATCCAATTACAGGTGCAGCACAAAGATATCCGAAGGGTGAAACTATATGTCTGGTTCAAAGCCCAGGGAATCGGGTGCGTTTGATGCTGCAGGGAAAGCAGCTTTGAGCACCGTGAGACTCAAAGCTGCCTATATCCTAATTCCTACCTGCACAAACAATCGCCGATGAAGAATAAAAGAGGATGGATTCCCGATCCATAAACCCAATAAGATCTTTCTGTTTGATTAAAAGCCGTAAAGTCAGACACGGTTTTCTTTCGCGGATTTTTCTACTGCCACGTCATAACCCTTGAATTTGTTGCAGCAGCGCTTTTCCCCTTTTCCCATGGTCTTTCATCCCCGCATAACTTATAGAGGGTCCAGAATCACCCTTGAGCCTATCCCCCGTCTTAAAATTCCAAGATATTTCTTCCTTCGCTTAGGGCTGCAGGCGGGGTTTAGCAGCGCCTGGTTCAATGAAATAATTTTCGAGGCGGCATAATGGGCAGGTATAGAACTTTCAGAACTGAAATACCAACGGGACGCCCAGTTTTGACTCGTATATACCCAGTTGTTTGACGCTAAGAAAAGTTTTACGTCTCTACCTGTTGTGCCTCCTTTGCTCAGTACATTTATATACGGGGATCTTTGTACTCATTTTTTTTTATATATATATATATATATATATATATATATAATATATCTAAGGGTAATTTTATATATGTAGTATATATCTACCAGCTATGTCTAGCTCGGAATTTCGCCAAAGAAATGAAACTAGAAAGTGAGAATATCATCGCCAGATAGTCACAGGTGCCGCTTTACTAGGAATAACAATTTTCTTCAGGGGCTGGAGCAGCTGAAAACACGCGGCATTTCTCACGAAGATAACTTGAATCCAGATTTAAATCGCAATTTTTGAAACTTTTCCACCATTACGTACTGTATTAATTATTCGATCATTATAAGTCATTCGTAGGTACACGAAGCAGTCTCTGTCTACTCAGCCACCCATCTAACTTGTGGTCTCCGAAAATTCCGTAATAATTTGTACATTCTATTAGGAATGAAAAAAAAAAAATGATCGATTAAAACCATTTCCGGAATGCAATGACAAAAAAGTTTCTAAACATGCTGAAGAATTGATCGATATTTGTATACGAACAATGAATATGACAATTCAATTTTTCATCAAAATTCTTGTCACTAGTTTTAGCCCCCCGAATCCAAACGCGAGTTCATTTATTTAACCGGCAGAACCGGATTTAACCGGCAGAAAAAATTCATTAAAAATTCTAACATTAAAAAGCGCAAAATTCGGATGTCTAGTTTCAAAAATTTATTTCAAGGTTCAACGAAGCGTGAGATAGCTTCAGTAAACAACTAACCTGCATTTATATAATAGGTGCACGTAGATTCTATATACATGGAAATTTTCCTACTTCGGGGAATTAACTGCCGCGCAATCATTTATGCAAGAATATTAGAAGAGAAAAAAAAAAGATCCAGAAATCATAAATACCGCCAAAAAAAAAAAGAATTTTTTCTTCATAGTTTCAAAATCGAGAAAATTGAGTGTTATATAGCTCACTTCGTGTGTATATAGGTCACTTCGTGTAAACCCCCAGTTACTAGTAGCAATAAATTGCAATGAACGACTGTCGACATGTAACGCAGTGCTTGTAGGGCTGCAGTGTGGTAAATGTATAGGTAAACGAATAGTTGAGGTGGAAAAGCTTCTCGCGCGTGAATTGGTGTCGATTCATTATACCCACCCATACGTTTATTTTATACGTTTAACTGCAGAGTGGAGACGAACAGTGTGGTGGAATAAGATCTGCATAATATCATCGGTATAACGCGTCACCGGCGATATTCTACGTCCCAGATACGTTTCTCTCTGAACTCTGATCTCTGATCCCCCATCTTTCATCTATAGAATCTCAAATCTCGACTCTCGATTCTAGCCGGAAAACGCGTTCGTATGCTAAGTGAGGATTGGATTGGATTGGATTGGATCCGATTCGCGACTGCAGCAACGCAGAGAGCGCTCGCGCCGCCGCAACGAGAAGTCAACATCCGTTAAATAACCGCAAGCCCACTTTTCCGGTCCTCAATTTTCCAGCGGATTTCAGATCCCACACTGTACCAATGCCGAAAGATAAAACTAAACTCCTTCCTTTCTGTTTTTCCCATTTTTTTTTCTTACTCTTCTTCAGGGCTCAAATCAAACTCAAAACACGTTTAGTCCTCCGCAGAGATTTCAAATATTTTCAAAAAACGTCTGTATCAACTAGTGCGAATGTTCTCTCTGCGATCCATGTATTTCGCAACGAAATGTGCTAATAACCTTTTCACATCCCCGATACGTACTTCCTGTATCAAAACGACGAACCTCTAAACTTCAAAAGAAATTCAAAACTTCTGTATTTCTCTGAAGATATCTCAACTTATTTTGAAATGCAATTTTCTACCATCGACACATATTTTTCAGAATTTTTTTTCCAAATTCTCTCGATTCCGCGAACATGAGATACTGAGTAGGTCGATTAGGCTGAGATTCAGACACGAATTCGAGTAATCGTTTACAATGCACCAATGAGGTTCATAAGCATGAGCAGTTTTTAATGCAAAAAGCGAATTTGTTTGTGGACGAATGTTGTCGTTCTTTGATTATTTGAAAATGTTCATCGGTATACAGCGAAGAAATCGAAGACTGGTTCAGCCACGGTAATTTTGTGTAGCGAAAGATGTGAGGCGGATTTGATGATACGCAAAAGTAACAAATTTAGAATAGATTATTTTGGAAAAGCGGGGGCGTCTGTGGCTTTATTCCATCCTGCGTAGCTCCTTTCAATTATCCAATTATTCAATTATCGTTCCCTTAGTCAGCTCCATCAGCGTAATGGGAATCCTTTCAGTCGGCTCTCTCGGTCGTTAAGTAAGATAGCGGTGAGTACAAGAGTAAGACGTGGCATTGGGAGTAGAAGAGCCGTTCTCCACGCGGATATACTTATACTAAAGTGCATACATGTACATGTACGCGACACCTATCCTATACCCACGAATATAGCTAACCTAATGACGAATATCTGCAAGAAAGTGAATTTCACTATCATGGCATCAACGAAACCGCAAGTACAGTTACAATACGTAATTCACCGAGTCGGGACAGAAATTATAGTTTGATCCTCTGAAACCTGAATTCCTCTGTTCTTCATTTAGATTTACGCAGGACTCATGTCCTAGGTGATAATTCAGAGGTAGAAATCAGGGTCAGCGATTGAAATTCTGATTAGCGTCTGTACATCCTACGAAATTTTCAAATACTACATACGACCTCGAAAGTCTGCGAACAATCAACTCAATGATCAATTCTATTTCAGTAATGGAATCTATTCGTCGATAAGTTCACAAAAAGTTTTATCGAAGATTGAGGAGCTGTAGAATCGAGACCAGAATCACGAAGTCTTTCTGTATTCCAGGATCTGTAGAGGTCCAAACTATGATTTCAAAAGTCTAGTTTGCGCCTCAACTTACTCAAACCGAACGTAACTCTCATTTTATGTACAAATCATAATTCCATCACATGCACAATCCCATCCTCAAATTTTAGCTCGCACCTATGAGTCTTCAGTGAGAACTTGTACAATAGAACTAGAATTTCTATTCCATCTCGGAATATATACAGCGGAGCCTATATATTGGAAATAAGGCCAATATCTCGCGATCCATACTTTCAATTTCAATATGCAAAGGTCTGATAATATAAATATGTTCGATAAAAATATATTTTTATATTTATATTATATATATATATATATATTATATATACGTCAGCCAGGTCTGTCTGTCTGTTAACTATCCGATGGGAACCTGAGCGGTTATGTCACTTTACAAGAGCGCGGGAGTAGCGAGAGTATCGTGTATGAATGAATACGAGAGTAACCATAATTTATGAGTTAGTAGATAGCGGAAAAATGCCTCGTATGCTAATGCCTCGTGAGAGATAGACAGATATCTTCGACTCTTCATCTTTTTCTTTTTCATTTTCTCTTCCTTTCGGGAGGATTTTTCAGACCATGATTATTGGTTGAAGAATGGTTTGGTAGGATTGGATTTGGTAGGTACCTATATGTATATCTGTACCTATATGCATCTCGGTATTTAAGAAGCTCTCATAATGAACGTACATATAGGTAGGCAATACTCATACCAAAAAATTTTTCACAATTTGTCAGACGATATAGAAACACGATTCGACGGCAGACGTATAGATGTAATTTTTTTTTTTTTTTTCATTTATTTCATTGAAATAACTTTCGATTGAATTTGAGCTTTCATCATTTTGACGGATTACTAATCGCCGATCGTCATTTGTACCTGAATATTTATAGTATATCTTGACGAATATGTGAAGGTACCATATTTATACACATATACGAGAAAAGAGTGATTGTTTGGTTAAAATTTGACACGCACGTGTGATTTCATATGAATATGTTTATATTATATTATGGTAAGCATCCCGTTCGTAATTCGATGTGACAGCTTATAATCATGTGTAATCTATTCATGCGTGAAACATTTCAATTAACATGTAGCGTGAGATGTGTGTATACACCGTATACCATACATAAAGCAATGTTTAATGTATAAGTAATTCGAAAAGTGACAAAAAAATAAATAAAAAAATAGAACAAAATATTTGCAACCGAGTTCACAGCTATTTTATCCTATAATCACTTTGAACCATTGATCAAAGTGAATCTGCAGCGAAGAGGAAAAGAAACTCGAGATAAAACTATGGAACTGAATTTAGTTAGATTTTTTGTATGAGATTCTGCGTAATCTATATGTCCTATAGATTTTCTAGAATCTTAGGGATTTATGACTTATAGGTATGGTAAGCCAGTCTACCGATAGAGCTGTCGAACTTTGCGAGTTCTGTTCAAATCCAAACTCACGTATTTCGCAAATTGCGATCTATTCAAGAATATTTGAACAAACTTCCACTTCGGGACAGTTTTATTTTTTCCATCTATTTTTTTTTTTTGTTCATTTTTTCATTTTTCTGAGGGTATTTTCAAGATTTTATTTTCCTCCACTTTCTATGAGATTGAATATAGTGGTTATGGATTGGAAATCTGTCACGTGGCTGAACTGCACATAGGTAAAGAAAAAGTAAAGCTTGACTTTCAATATGCAGCTGTGGGATGAATTTTGAAAAAATTTACCAACGCTGTTGACATTATTCAAAATTACTCCCATTCTCTATCTGTGCGTACGAAAAAAATATGAAAAAAATCCAAAAATGAGCTATAAAAACTGCAAGATGAATGTTTCTTTATTATTCTCTAATGTTAAAAGTTTTACGCCTCGGCGCGTGACAGGATTTATTTTACGGTAATCGAGACCGTAACTCGTAAAGTTCGGATGAATTTCTTGTTCAAGAAGTCCATCGCGTTGATGGGAATGGCATGCTACCCCAGGTTTAGTACTGCAGCGTTACTTTTTTGCGATAAGAGCTGTTTGCCGTAAGCCGTGCAACGTGCACCGTCAACGACTCGAGTCGAGTCGAGTCAAGTCAAGTCAATTCAACTCAAGTCGCTGATCATCTCAAAGTACTCGTTCAGTTCACCGGTTCGTTTCATCCTCGATTAATCGGTTATGACGTAGTTGATAGCCTTCTTTTCAATCTTCATTTCGTGTACCTCGAACGACTGATCGCCATAGCGCGGCTTACGGGTCGTTTAATCGTTAATTATTTAGAGCTGAAACAAGCCACGAGAAAATAACGTAGGTACTAAATTTATGATGGAAGGTGTGACCGAATTAATTGATTTATTGATATTATTCAATAAATGAAATTAAATCTACCCTTAGGTATAATACTTGGCGTCGCGAGGCGTTATATCTACATCAAGAAATATAGTTATTTGCAGGTGTAAATAACGTGCGTGCTTGAATAAGTAGGTAAACGCATTAATAATTAATTTGGCAACCCCCTCGTTATTATTACCGTTAATAATATTAGTGGGTGTTATTTAGGATCGTTAATATAGTCGCACGATGATCATAACGATAATAACAAACGAGACCCATTCTGTGGTTACTGTAATTTGAGAATGCAAAGCAGCATAGATACCCACCTACCTAGCCACATATACATAGATGAGTGTAGTTTAGGCCCGGGATACATATCATACACCATAAGGTAAACGCGTGTAGACCCTTACTGTATGCCGAAGCTGTGTGTATACCAAAGAAATATGCCTAGCTGCAGGGAGGCGTGGAAAATAACTCAGGTAAAACCTGGCGAAGGGAAGAAGAAGACGAAGAAGAAGAGAAGAGCAGAGAAGAGAAGAGGAAGAAGAAGAAGAAGAAGGCCTCGCGTACTGGAATTCCAAAGGGTCATTACGTCAAATAACAGACTCCTTCCTCTCCACGTCCGTTACCTTCCATCTCTACCTTTCCCTTCCACGGTTCTCTACGTTTCGTATCCTTTCCTTTCATTTCATTTCGTTTCGTTTCGTTTCATGTTGTCACGTCTCTTCTCATCTCGCGTACCTATACCTACGTTTGAACCGTATACAGCATCGCATTCAGTGAGTATAGGTACCCGAATAACTTGCATGAGGTTTTAAGACACCTGCAACATCAGCATCAGTGAGTTTGGAGAAGTTCGTAAAGAACGAAATAATTCTGCTCAAGTCTGACCCGCAAGATTTGTAACTACCGAAAAAAAAAAAAAGGAAAAGGATGGATATGTATATTTGAGCCTCGAAACTCACAGCGAGCAGTTGGATATTCGGATGAAACTGACTTTTACTTATATTTGCATCTAGGGCTTCGTATGAATCGTGGCTCAAAAGGCTTCTTAATCCCACCGCTGTAACCACATATACCTTCACATTGTACATCATGTTACACATTACCACACATGAATATCGTTTCTTCTTGTCATTAACTTATACAATGACAACTAGCAGCCATTTGAGCCCCATTTTACATACGACTAATGGAAAATCATGCTTTTTTGCATCTGGCAGGTCGAACCGAGTCCAGCAATTCGTTTGTACGGGGTTCCCAAAGCTTTGATTATAGTCTCACTGGTATTGTTTGAGTCTATATTATTTGCTGACGATATGTTATTAAATAAATACTTGATTGTATGTATTATAGAGTGCAGTGATAAATTTTTGAATAAATATAGACATCGTATACAGATATAACAGATATAGACGCGCTTTCGGTATTATGTTGTAGCTAAATACGCGATGATCCTTGAAGCTTGGCATTAGTCAAGTCATAACGGTTATTTTCGTGTAAATTCAATGTAGGCACTTGAGACGAGTTGTCTAAAAGCTAGACGTACCACGTTGCAAGAAACCTCCCACGTGCGATCGATAAAAGGCGTTCCAGTTTCTCACAACCTTGACCGTTCGCTATTTATTTACACGTGCTAAACCTACGGTGCAGAAGCATATCATCAATATTTGATGTACCACTTAAATATGGAAATATGGTATGACTTGTTTTTTCTTTCTCGTTCAGGAATTGAGGCGGGGGGCCGGGTTGAAGTATCGAATTTTGAAAGTCGGAATTCTGTATTTTAATATAACCGACTCACAGTCTTGAGAAAGGGTATTTTCCCGAAAGTCTACATGACTGATTCCAGAATCATCTAATTTTCCTATTGAAGTAGATATGAAATGGGTTTTCGAAAAGAGGGTCTCGATTAGAATGAATGACTTTTTGTCTTCACATCCTGAGAAATAAACTAAAATTTTCGGAATTTTCAACTTTCAGGGGTCTAGACTTTCGGAATTTCGGAGTTTTGAGCTATCTGCATTCCGACCTTTCGGAATTTTAATGTTCTGAACTTTAAGCTTTCTGAAAATTCAGAATCGTTAGAAACGAATTCGGGATTTTCACCCTTCGGAACTTCAACCTGGTCACATTGAATCAGGTGAATTGGAAACGCGAATGATAAAAAAAAAAAGGAGAAAATGAAAACGCCAAAAGATATAAACAACACTAGGAATATGTCACAATCGAAAATGTTGTATAATTCATTGAAAAGAAGATCTAATGTATAGAAATGCGGAATCGCTCCCGATTGTACAGCTCTTCAATCGGTGGAATTTCGCAACGATGGATAAAAGTCTGTACCTATAGAAATTCCGTCCCTGTAAATTGAACGAGATTTAAATCAAAGATGGTACATACACAGAGGTAAACCCATGTATTATACTGCATAGAGACAAATCACCTGGATCACCTGAACACGTACTGTACACCTTTGGAATGGTACGTAAATAAAGGCATAGAGTTGGGGTATGAACAAGGCATACACAGGGGCCATTTCAATTTTGGGTAAACAACGCGGGATATATAAAAGCGCAGGGTGGATGCTGGGCTCTCGGATGTTTTCACGCGGTTCCGTTCCGAATCAGAAATCAAGAGAGCGTGCAACTGCATACGTGACTGCAATGCGACTGCAGTCTACACTTTAGAATCACCGACAAACGCATGCAAAGTGGATCTCTCTTTCCCGCGAGGACGTTGGTCGAATTTTCATCCTTTACCATAGTATACGAGAAAAATAGTACCTGCTCTCGCTTGTACTTCAACTTTATCCTTTTTACCCATTTTCTTTTTTTACATCCCTTTTCTTTTTCTCCGTAGTACGAATTACTCTTTGATTAAATTTCTCAACAGCATTAGAAACCACCACTTTGATCACTTTTATGTTGGTATTTCGGCTCCTGCAATTACTTATATTCGTTTGTCGTTCAGAGCTCACTGGCATTTATCTACGTTAAAAGATATATTCTTCCATTATAATTTTTATTTTATTTTTTTCTTCTTTTCTGCTTTCAAGTGATTTACAGACATGGAAAAGAATTTTTTTTTTTTTTTTTTATATCACTGTAACGCGGTTGTATGTACAATGAAGTTACGTAATCGGTATACCATATGTAAAGAGCAGTATAGAAACTGACGAAAACACTCAAACATTTCATCAAGATTAATGCAGAGTCGCGTGCAACGCCTCGATCCTTTCTAGAAACACCTACGTACTTACATATTGTAAGAGGAGATCAAAGTTTCGTTTTTTTTTTTTTTTCTTTTTTTCTTTCTTCTTGTTCTTTGATGGAAATTAGAAAGTGAACGATTGCGTAATGATCGGTAGACAGTAACAAGTACGAAGGTTTGGCTCTCGCGGCTGCAGTTCGAAGGACCGAAGATGAAGAGAGGTCAACTGATTCCAGGTGGTTGAATCGAGTCGGAAATATCGAAAAGAACGAAAATAGAAGAACAGAACAAATCATTTTCTGAATGATACGAGATGCGGTTAAGCACTCTTGAAGGATGCTAATCAAGGAAATATATTCAAAGATTACTTTACAATATAACGGTTTGGCCATTGCATAAATTTCGTATTTGCATCGTAATTCGCAGGTTGTTAAATGGCAGAATAGTATAAACGCGTATAAACGGGTAGAAGCTTAGGACTTAATTCTCTCCGAGGCTTGAGCACTAAGCTGACGAAATGTACCAACGTGAACGTCAGGATGTGCTCAAATGATGATGAAGTATCTATCTTTGTGTGGCTCGAGGTGACAAAATCGTGAAAACGTAGAGAGAGAACTAGAGAACGAGAGATGTATATAGAGAGAGAGAGATATGAGGGTGGATTTGGGGAGGCAAATGTCGTCTGAAGCCTTCCCAAGCTCATCCACATCTTCGTACAATACAGAGATGGTAGTAAATGTTTATTGGCTACGATTTGCATGCGAGATTGTACAGACGGCTATGCTGCTTCCGTATATTTGACGATATTTCGCTGATTGTGAGAATCTCGGAAAACGGGTTAACGCACACACCAATTCACTGCTGCTCTATCGCAGCACAAACGATTCTCAGACTCTAGTCGTGAATAATGTTAAAAAGTAATAAAAAAAATGAAATAAAAAAAAAAAAAAAACAGAAGAACTTTCTATCTTTTTATATACCAATTCGCAAGGCCTACTTTTACACTTTTATTATCCTCCTCAGCTGTTCTCATGAGAATAAAAATACCACCTAATCGGTTTAAAAGGCCTTCGTTTGTCCAGCTGCTTCGTAAATTGCTAGCATTTGAATTTTTCCTTATACAATTGGGTTTTGTCATTGAAACAGGTAAATTATGTTGACGAAATGGAATGACGATCAATTCTTCACGATTTGATAAACCAAAAACACGAAGATATTGAATTTCGAGTTAGTAAGCTTTTGACATTCGATCTAATACTCGTAAAGTTGAAGAAGCACATCCACTGGCTGTAAGAATATTTTTTATTTTCCTTTGATAGTAGGAAAACTAAAAACGTCATAGATATTGGATAACAATATGCAATTCATAGGAAATCGTGGAGCTGGAAGGAGAGAATCGTTTTTCGAGTGCAGGAACTGAAGAAAAATGCTCGGATTAGATCGACTCGGATTTACGAGTGTCGAGAATAGCAGAGTCCTGCAGGATTCATATCACGATCGAGATCGGATCAATTCTCATGCGGTTTTAGAATATCTGGTTTCTGCAGTCTTTGAATCTCGTTCAACCATTCCCGGATTTTGGTTTCCGTTTTATATCTTATATCGAACGTGATAGAATCACCCCTGCATCCTGCAGTGTCTATAATCTGTAAAGACAACAGCTTGCAGTGGGCATACCAACTGCACAGATAGTCGGCGAATATATTTAACACCCATTTCCACTTCATATCGAATAAGTCAAAGTCCTGAATGAATTCCTTGTATAATTCATGTTAACCTGACAGATAACGAACCTTGAAGTACCTATCTCCTTGAAAACGATTCCTGGAACCCAATGGTCCAGACTTTGCCCACGGGATGCGCGCGTTGACGTATAACATCAGGTATGGAGATGAACCAGACACGCCCTACCCCGTTTCTAAGAGCCGTCGAGTCCGTCCATCCGTTACTTATTCGTCGTGTAACGTTTCGTCCACCACGTCCTAATAAATTACGTGACTTATTGAACCCGTACGCAGATGTGATCCGAGACGAAATATGGAGTGCATATATGAATTAGTATTCTGTGCCAATTGACGCTATGTCATATTTCATATTCTACCTATACCCTAGCGAAACGGTAGCAGATTCTCCAAATGGAACTTGAAGGTGATATAGATATCCGATTTTATAAGTACCTGTATATAGGTAGGCACTAATTATCGATGAATAATTCTAATGAGTAGATAATTCAACAAGATGAACGCCAATTCGACTCAATTTTATTAATTTTTCATCCCCTCATTTCCCCCGTTTCCGGAACAACTGATCAACTTTTGAGTGGGGGTATACCTAAGCGAAGAGTTAATCACAATTATTGTACCGCATATTCATGAGCCGTTTTAAAAAGTGAAATCAATTTCTTTTATGCAGACTTCATTAGCAGGATTTATTTTTTCACCAGCCATTCAAGGATCACTTCTCGTCAAACGTTGTATGTGAATTCACTAATTTTAACGATTTTATATCTGCACCTAGTGTAGCGATGCGAAAATTTCTCGAGACATTTAAAACCTTGGGATATAATCTTAGAGAAGAGAATTAGAGAAGAGAAGGGTAACCTTTACATAGTTCCGTGGGTATAACTCGCGAGACCACTTCGTCGTGCGTCAGAAGCTTAGGTATAGCTAATTTGATGAAGAAAGTTGGATAAAAAAAAATTAATGAACGTCGGTAGCGATGCTAGAGGGTAGGATATTCCCACGCATTGAGTGACTTCGGCATGGTTGGATTACGGCGACGAAACAGTCCGCGGATGGAAACAGAGAAGTTAGAAGTCAGCGGTACCACAAATGCGCTGAATATGCATGGGTGTGTTCAGTGTTCACCGAATTAGGTTCCGGAACTTGCTCACCCCACGGCCAAGACTGCATCGACGACTAACACGGACAGTAACCACCTTCGAATAACAGAAACGTGGCTTCGTCTGCGTCTTGGTATATGAATATGTATGTAGAAATGTAGGTCCTACTCTGTTAGACTACGAACACAAGCTGTCGGTTATATGCCAAGTGGTTCACAGACTGATCCTCCTTGTCCTTCCGGTTTCTATATAGCCACCCTTACGTTGCAGGAGAACAATTCCTGGCACACGATGACTGCCGAATTTTATTCATTCTTTTAACAAAACGAGTATATGATTTTTTTACACAATTCTAATGACTGATTGACGTGATAAAACTTGATATAACTGATTCGCGGTTTAGTCCTGAGTCTGTAAAGGATTAAACCTCGGATTCGTGCCAAGAATAATAGTTCGGTTGAAAATAGGTGATGATTGACTATAGGAATCGAAGAAATTACTCCTTTCTTGATCAAGAACGAATAAATCTTACGTCAATCTAATATCGAATGGAATTGATAAGCCTTTACTATTATTTACACAAAAGTATTCAACACGAAGTCAGACGTGCACAGGATTGTTAATTCTGCATTGAGGATCCTGTAGTAGTGGGAAGCTATACAGACTCGAGTGTAATTGAATTTCTCTTGACGACGCTGAAACTATATAGGCATTAGGTTATATCTACGTCTGTTTCCGCGCTACGATCGTAGTTTGTTGACGTTCCATCAGGCATGCAGATCGAAAGAAACTCCTAGGTGAACCAGAATTCATTTAATTCGTCCTGTTCGGAGACCATATTATTCGATAAACTAACGCGAATCGAATTCACTTGCTTCTCTGTCTGATTCATCTAATTTTAGCAGTGTAGAAAGAAAACAAGAATTGAAATTGATTCCAATATTTGCAAAGTAGGAACCGGGTTCAAGTTCCGTACGGTAAAAATTTCCCATTCATTCAGAGAGTCGAGAAATTCAAAAATTTCAGTTTACTTCCTCAGGATGTGAAGACAAAAAATAGTTCTTTCTAATCCTGACTCTCTTGAAGGAAACCCATCTCATCTATTTCAATCGATAACTTCATGATGTCATAAATAATTGATAGGATGTTGAAACGGATCTTTGGCTTCCGGAATTACGTGTTCGTTGTTTGAAAGTTTTCTAAATCTGCTGTGAAGACTTTTGGGGATATACCACTCCTCAAAACTGCGAGTCGGTAATATTCAAATTCGGAATTTTGATCGTCCGGATCGGATTCCTCTGGGGTTTGTTTCGTTGGGAATAAATTTTCGTGCGTGGATCGGGGATCGATCTGTTTGGAAGACATCACGACTGCAGGGTGGAATGAGGAAACTGAGCCTAAAGTAACGTAAGAAAATTTCGTGCAGAGAAGTAATAAATTATCTGATATCGCATGTACGGTAGTTGGTTTGTCATTCAGGAAAAGACAATCAAAGGCCACCCCTAACAAGAAACACAATACAAATAATAATGTATAGAAATAATTCCCGAGTCCCTGTCTCAATTTATATGAAAACAACGTGAAACTGTTACCTCGTTGGGTTCAGATCGTGGGAATAGCTCCGACTGGGTTCACATTTTTCTTCCCCCTTCTGAAGAATTTCTTAATGACAACGGTTATCAAGTTATACACGTTAATCATTGAAATTTAACCAATTTTCAAAATCAGTCAAAATCAAAGTACCTTATACGTCTCGGGTTCTATGGATGCGAATATATCGTACGAAGCGACGAAATGATGGCTAATAGGTACGCTGCTTTACCTCTGTTCACAATTTTTAAAGCTGTAACGAAAGTAGTCTGAAAAATAAACGAAAACTGAAACCTATATGGGTGGGTTTCGTTCGGAAATTTTTTTCAACCAAAGAATATATGTATACCTACTGCAAGGCCAATTTTTCTTTCGGGTTCATACCTTGAAGATCTTTCTACGTTTCTTCCGCCTCTCACGTTCCTCGAGAGTTTTTGAGAGACGCCTTGTGCTCCCGGCAAATCTTACCGCTCGCTTCTCGCCCGATAGGTACACAGTTAAGTGAACTTCTGTGCATATTTATTTACCAGTACCTACTGTCGTCTTTACGAAATCTCTACCCTACGCGTATAAATACGTAAAAAATAAACTCTGAAGGCACGGCTACGAGCTCTTTAACGATTTTTTATCCACCGGATATA
This sequence comes from Tenthredo scrophulariae, assembly GCA_963978835.1. Lineage (NCBI taxonomy): Eukaryota > Metazoa > Arthropoda > Insecta > Hymenoptera > Tenthredinidae > Tenthredo > Tenthredo scrophulariae. The sequence continues at coordinate 5,785,896 of OZ022230.1, read as the reverse complement.
TACGCGAGTAATGAAACGAAGCCTTCTTCCGGTTACCCGTAAACATCGTTTTAAACACTTTTAATCACCTTGCCATGCGTCGAAGTTACCAGAACTAGGTGAACGGGAAGGGCTCAACTAGATACCTAATCACCAGGAGAAGATCTCCGAACGTTTATACCTACTGTGATTTAATAATATGGAAACGGGTCTATAAACTGTACAGATCTAATCTCTGTAGAGAAAGAGTGACCGCGTAACTGGCTATTAATCGAGTATCTTTAAACCGTAAATATGGTGTTCAGTTCGTAACTAAGCTCGTCAGATTAGTGTTGTGGTAAGAATTCCTGTGCGATAGCGTTTCTTCGTTTATTTATTAACATTTTTTTTTTTTCTATCATTAGACAAAATCGTGATAACAATTGCCTAATTTAATTCGGTTATTTTTTCGTACGCACGCGATCGCGCCCAACCGAAGTATTACTCGACTATTTTTTCTTTTCTTTCCTTTATTTTCTTTTATTTACTTTTTTGCTATACGTATATCGTGGCTGTATATTTGTCGCGTGTAATATCGTACGTGTATAAATAGTACACCGTAACTTATCGGCCAATCAATCATGCGTACGTTTCTTTATTTGCATGAACTCAGTCAGCTAGGTCGGGGGTCGATTCTTCAAGATGTTTAGATATTTTACCTACGCGTTTATAAAGATACTCGTATTCCGATAAAACCTTTTTCATTTCGATCGATTATTATACTAGGAAAAAATTCACATCCATAAGTTGATCAGTTTAAAAAAATTAGAAAAAAAAAAATTATCCGATCTCGTTCCTCGCGTATAATAATCTTCGATTCGGAGTCCTCGCGCGTATATAGTTTTTCGTAGTGCATCGAGACGCGGTCATCGGCAGCTTTTCTGCATTTATACGAAGACTCCTCGCTCCAAGTATTGAATCTTTCGTTTTTCCTCTCTGTAAACTTCGGTGGTTATTGTCACTAGCAGGTATTAAAATTGCAGGAATTAAGGGATGATATTTGAAGATCTATCATACCTAGGGATCATTTCGGAGTAAATAACGATATTAAAATGATATTTTTTTAGGAATTAAACTCACCTAAAAACAGGGTCGATTCTGACGATAGCGAAGTTAAAAATCCAAAATAAAAAGGCACTAAACACGAAACACAAAATCACAAACTTCACTTTACCCCGTTTGAAATAAAAACTCGTTAATCGATTATTTCGGATATGAATATTTGGCTGCGTGATATGAAAGAAAGAAAAAAAATTAGCAGGTGTATAAATTGGAGGGGGGACGGGGAGGGCGAGCGAGTTAACGAACTAACGAACGTATTATTCAAAGTCGAGACAGAGCAGTCTCTTCTTCGAGGCCCTGCCGGGTACTGGGCTCTCTGCCTGGCTATCGAACGTACTTCTGCGCGTCAGCCTATCAACGCGCCGCCGCTTTCGAATCGGCCAATAGAATTATACCGGATGTCACTGGCGCAGAAGTTGGGGAGAGACACCTGAGAGCGCGAGGAATAAATTCAAATCCACCAATCCACGAGACGCGATATAAAATCAGGAAGAATCGAATTTCGTCCAGAACACTCGGCACTGAGATGTCCTGGGGTTGAATACCAACCCCTGTTTACAAGCCGTGTTTAATCCGCGACTGCACCTAGATACACACACGTGTTGTACGTGTTGAGACTAACGTCATCAACCAGGGTTGATTACAGAATAAATACGGTTACGTCGCGATGCATTTGACCTTATTAGTCATTACAACTAGGCATATATTCTGCGCGGGCTAGTTAGCGCAGATAATTAGGAGGCTATTGCATGCAATTTTAGTAATACAGATACAGTTTATACCTCCGATCGTAAATTTTCGATTCATTTAAAAACACCGATATTCTTCGGGGGATTTTAGAACTTGTTTCGACTCATAGCTATGTTCTTATTAAGTTATTCATGATACACGAGCTAGTTAGGGGAGTTAATCAAACGCTTATTGCATGTGATTTGAATGACCTTCATCCTTATCAATGATCAATTTTTATAGTCACCTTTATTATTTTATTCGCAAGCTTTTCCAGATGCCTTTCAAAATTCTGTTTTTTTCGAAAATTCTAAAACTGGTTCAAGTCTTCTAATTAAGTTCGTCGTATTTGAAATTTCAAGTTGCCCAGCTACGATGATTCTGTGATACCATTATCACGCCTTTGATAGTTTTCTTTGGAAAAGAGGTCATAGTGCCGAAAGAAAGGGTGAAACTTTATCAGTAGATCCGGTGTGACCCGGTTCATATGGTTAAAAAAAAATCTATAGATACTTTGCAAAGTTCAAGCCTGGTTGAAGCATATACCACATTCGCACTGTAATAAAAAACCATATCCACGTGAATTTATTTATATATTTATAGATAGTATATGCTATTCTTGAAAATTGTTCCAAATATTTGTAACTCGTGTCCGCGTTGAATATAAATATATATGCGAAACGACAAACTACCATCACGTCAATCGAATCAATATATATATATTATATACATATATATATATAGACATATATTCTACGGTCGTGCTTGGAATGAAAATTCCCACCGTATAAGAGACGGCCCCTCAAATCTATAGATAGATATATACACACACATGTGTACCTATATACGCAAAAAGCGTGTGTATATAGGTATAAATACGTTTTTTTTTTTTTTTTTATTCTTCAACGCTTACATTAAAGTTCGAAAAAACACGTCGTGGCGTTCTTCGAAACATTTATAGCTAGAAATACCCATTTAAATGGTTCGTTAATAATTGGAAAAGGATAAGTATAGGTAGGTACCCTATATGTGGTTCCGGGGACCGAAACGATCTGCGGTCGGAACTACGTCGTAAGACTTTATGGCATTTTTCAACGCGTGTATATACCCGATACTATCTATATATTTATATATATATATATATATATATATACATAGTATACTCGGGCGTGGGCGCGTGCCACGTGCATAACTTAAAAATGCAAACGCGTGGGAGATTATGTTCAAGGGGAGAACCCTACAGAATCTTGTCAGGTCGAAATTCAAGCTTTAAAAGAATAGTACGCACTAAACGTTACCATTTACCAGTATTCATCATGTCTCCAGTCTCACCGATGTTTACTGCTAAAGATTCCGAACTATCTGCAACCATATTGCTCATTACTCACCTATTCAAATTTCTCTACAAGATTACGCATCTTCCATCGTACATATAGTATAGTTCAGAGGATTTCAATGAATAATCAATGCATGTATGATATAGTTGCAAATGAACCATACCTAGGTGTAATTTCATGTTCAAGGTATGTGTGCGAGAAGAGGAATAAATTAGTAAATTTTCAAATGGCGAACTAATGGTTACAGATCATGTTTATAATCGGGGGCTGTTCGTCCCAACCGTCGATTCTTTTATCAAACTTAATTTCCCGGATAATTCTCTCATTTATTATCACTTGGTAGCTGCTACGAGTAGGGTGGTATTAGATACCTACCTTCATAATTTTCTACCGTGCAGTCGAGCTGAAGCTGAAAATTTTAGATAGCACAGGGGTAGTAAGAGCGAGACCGTGAAGTAGATATAGGTAGGTGAGCGTTTCACTCCAACACCTCTTTTCTAAGCCTCGATTCGATCTTGAGAAATTTACTGGAATATTGATTAATGCAAGGTAATTAATCTCACATCTTTTGAGATAAAAAAACCGCAAACTTTATATTTGCAATCACCACAGCGTAAAACTTTCCCGGTATTGATCCTACAGCTTCATGGCTATTCAATGCACATTCACCAGACACTATATACAACACGAACGACTTCGTTTCAACAGATTTATCAAAGCTGGAGTATGGGGTGAAGTTTTCACTACGTTTGTTACAATTTCGAATTACTGTTACCAACAACAACGAACACGGGGGGAAGAAGGGGTTCAAAGTTTTTACCTAAAAACTGAAGAAGAAATTTTTTATTTCACATTTTTCGAGCTACCTATTAATTGTACATGTTTTCATTAGAGTAAAAGAGAGAAAGAGAGAGAGAGAGAGAGAGAGATAGAGAGAGATAATGAAATTGGAGCTCTGCGGGCAGACAGGTGTTTTTTAATAGTCGTTAAAGGGGTTAATTAAACTCGGTCAAATTTGTTGGAAGCAATCTCTGGCCAAGGTCAAAAGGTCGTCTCTCAGTGGAACGAGATTCTGAACATCGTCGGGTTACACCGCATAGGTGTGGGCCAGGCTTACGAGGTGATAATTTAAAGTTTAACTTTTAACTTAAAACTTTCCTCATGTCCCGAAAACCATCCCCCTTATAGCTGGCCCACAAACCACTGGCTACTAATCAGTCGTCGCTTCCACAGGAAACAGAAAGCCCACCTCACCTCGTATCTACATTTACCTACATGTACCTACATACCTATCAGCTATGCTACAGTGATTAGCAGGTGGTAGTGTTCCGGTACCACGCTGACGCTACACACAAACCTAGGACAAGGTAGCTACGAGTTTCAGAGATGACCAGAGGTCTAGAGGTTTGATTATTTGTGGTAAGTATAGCTACAACTACGACATGTGGACCAACGCCGAGTACTGGATTAATGGGCTTGTATTTCGCGACTGATACCAGATGTACGATTAAGCACAGAGTTTTCATCACATGCATAATATAGTATATATATATATATATAAGTATACAAATTATCGGTGACTATAGAAATTTCGAATTTCCATAGTCAATAGTCACGTTTGTCGATTGATAATGAGAATTAGAAGTTCGTTTAGACCTTAGGCCAACCAAATTCCAGAATTCTCGTTCCACCGAGTGCAGTAAGCATGTGCATAGTTGATGCGAGGTAATTCAAGCGTCTATTAGCCGAGCCAACTATCCATGATTCGTAATCTAGTTTCAGTTTGTCTCTGCTATGCTCGCGTACGTGCACTGGGTGAGTTTTAGTCACGGTAAAGTTCAAGATGCCATCTGTCCCAAACCACCGCGATGTCTAGGAAAGGATATGAACCGTAACAAAGTTTTCTCATCTCGAACAAACCGGGCGCGTCCACAGATCGGTCCGCACATTGCGGTCATTTAGGTTTCACCGATAACAAATAGAAAAAAAAAAAATATATAGAATCCCAACATTTGTCATCAGCTAAAGAGAAATCTAATATCTTTAAAGTTTCCAGTCCAAAATATCAAAAAGAAAAATATCGTGGTTTTTGAGGTTCGCCTTTTCACTTTATGTCTTTGAAATTTTTCAACGTTTGGTTAACTGCGATAAAACAGAGCGATTGACAAATTTTTCAATTATATTCTACCCCTTGACCTTATCCAATTATTTTTACATGTACTACATACGTACAACTGATACGAAAATTGAGGCCTGCGCATTAATTGGGCGACGGTGCAGGGTTTGGAGGAAAGAAAAAAGAAAACAGAAAAAAAAAAAACCAGGAGAATTTCGTGTCGTACGATGACCGTCCAATTAATATTGCAGAGTTACACTATATCTGATAAATAATTGACCTCCTGTATACCATTGATAGCACTAACATTCTATAGGCGGTATTCATATCCATCGCTATTCAAATTCGTGCGAGATAGGGTATAGCAATAAAGCCGCGAACCACCGCAATCTCTGCCTTGTTCAGTGCACATCATGCACAGTTCATCGCGACTGTCTAACGTCAGCAGTGATTGAGAATCGAGTAATTCAGGAGATTAGATGTGCATTTACGAGCTGCAAATCTAGGTTTTCGGAAAAAGATGAATTGGTAGATTTCATAATGCCACTCTTCAATTTACTCTTCTATCGCATTCTGCGTTATTTATTGTTCGAAAATCTCTAGTCCTAGTTTGTACAATGTCTTATTCCACGATGTTCACCGGTACCGAGGAGCTTAAGTAAGTGGATATACCTCCTTATCTAGGAACTCCATCGACTGGAGACAAACTGTGATAAACCGTTCGCCAATTCAAGCTATGTACCAGCTATCCGCGTGCAAGTTTCAGAACGCCGAAACTATTGTAAATAGGAAAGTTTGCGTGCGAAGTGGATTCGTATATGTATATAGCCTATGGTATATGTACGGAAATAGTTAACCGGATGTATAGAACTAGGTGAAACTATTTAATCCTAACTTTTCTTATTAACATTATAGATTTTAATTGGAGAGTTTCGTGCAATAAAGGCAAGATAGATTCAGTTATAGGTGTACTCCGAAGTGATCTCTTTCCCATTGTCTTCACTGCATGAGCAAATATCTCTAATTGAGCAAAATAAATTGTTTAAATACGAGCTGCGTTCTTTCATTGCAAAAATTTTTCAAAAAATACGTTTTCCGTTGAATGTTTTGGAAATCATAAAACTGATACTATCCACAAAGGAAGTAACAAATCCAAAAACTGGCGTATTCTTGAATTTTTTGATCGACATTTTTGAAAATCGTGTACCCAATTTCTTCCGAAGATCGTAGTCAAGGCGTTCTTGTCGATCATCCTTCAGACTAATGCAACAAGAACGCGTGTAATGCTCAAGTTGTTCTTATGGGATCCAACTCGAATTGCGAAGGTGTATTTGTATCTTGGATATTATAATCAGAAATAGAAAGCATAAAACCTAATGTATTATATATGTTGGTTGTATTATTTCAAATTACATTTACATTCGAGCCATAAATTTTCCGAGCGCAGGTTATTCAGGGAGTTGAAGCGTTTATGCAGTGTGAGGCTGTTCTGTTATTTAAGGAGCTTTTGTACGAGAAATAACGCAGAGTTTTAAGGTAAGTAAGGGAATACTAGAACGCAGTTTAGAAGGAAAAATTTGTGAATTTTCTCAATCAACTTTTCTTGCAGAAAAGATACGATCGTTTTTGCGACCCGGTGTTTCTTGCTAAATAAAACGTAACTCAAGACAGGTTCGAAACAGAAATATGTATATGTATAAATTTATGCACGCCGGGTTTTGCCTCGTAAAACAAGCGTTGTAGTTTTGCCCCGAACACCCTGCAGGGATGAAGAGAGCAAGAGAGCAAGTATATGCAGGGGGTGGACGGAAAAGCGAGCATGTTGGTCGGGTATAAGGAAATGTTAGCATTAACAAGGAGATAAATTATCCTATTCCGCACGAACCCTTCGTAACTCAGTTATGAAATTAACATAACCGATCGATACCCATTTTTCGTTTTCCGCCCTTTTTTCACCCTCTAGGGAAAACGAGTGCCTGCAGCAATCTTATACGTTTCCATATTTCGTCGAATTCCGCGGGTAATGATATTGACAAGATTATTGCTGAATGTTGATGAATTTAATTACAGATAGAAGTGATGAGAGGCAATATTTACGGCACACCCTGCGGTCTTCAGTCAAATATAATTTGTGTTTCAGTTAAATGATCTTATTTCGGGTTCGGAGCATTAAATCCGATTGGTGATTGGGGAAAATTTGAACTTTGCATTTACTGTCTAACGCTCGCACGGTTTGCTGATGCTAATGGACTTTGAAGTTCTAATCCTCTTAAATAGCGTTCCGCGAGGAAGTAATATTACCGCAAGAAATTTCTCTCGACATTTCATGCACCGGCAGCTCCCCGCGAAAATAAACTGGGTTCTGTTAATTTGTTTATTGTATCGTGACCCGTAATACCGCGAAGCCCGCCAAAATTTTTACCAAAAATTATTACTGCCTAATTTTGAAAATTTCCGGTAGGTATAATTGACTGAGGAAATAGTCGAGCTACAAAACGTTTAATAATGATCCCATCTGGCGAAATTTTTACGCGAAATACATTCATTATTATATCAACGATACGCGGGTGTTGCGCTGGAGTCGAATGACTATGCATCGTGCCACTTTGAGCCACGGCCAAGGTTCGCACAAAAGAAAAAGCGGAACGAATTAGGGATAATTTGTGCAAACATAAAACTGTTTTGCCATAAATATACACAACATCTGAGACCATGGAAATAACCGTATGATCATGCCTCGTGAGGAGACGATGAGGTATCAAAATATATTCCGATGTGTAAAATAGCTCAGCGAATTTCGTACCCATGTCACATTATACCTATGGACGTATAATTTCTGTTCAGAGAAGGAATACCTGCAGCATAGATTTTAGTTCAATTCAATGTTTCCAAGGCTCTTGCTCAAAGACCTCAAACTCAAATTGAAGAATTTCAAAAGTCTTTAAATCTATCGAAACTTAAGTGAATTTCTTGGGTCCACCTGCAAGCTGCAGCTTCAATTCCGTCTACTTTTACCTCACTTTACTTTAGCTTAATTAAACGCTTGCAATTAGTTTGTTCACCAGTTACGTTCCGCATTTATGTATGTGCTACCTACCTAGTTTCCACGAAGTAAAACGAACGCGAAACCAAAACTATCTCTGTTCATCGGAAATTGATGATTCGATGAATAAATAGCACGCTGCGATGTTTGGTAAAAAGTTAATAAGTAATGGACGATTCTTCTTGGTAGTTTAATACATTTTTGAAATATTTTCACATTAATTAGAGGAAAAAAAAGTAACGCACACCTTGGATATACCTACTTGCTTAATTTGCATAAACCAACCCGCCGTGTACCGCAATAATTTATACATCGTCGCCTCTAGCCTTTGCAGAGATTCTTCTAATTTCTTTTTCTTTTTTATGGCATTTTACGCTTTCCTCTTGTCTAGCGGTTGCGCTTGAAATAGTTCGAGTGTTCGAATTAACGGTCTACGTATCAAATTGACCGATCAATCATCGGCGGGAAATCGGAGTTTTACAAACTAGGTAAATTTAATGAAATTTATTTCGTTACGGGCGCACCAATTCATCATCGTAGAGTATCGGGATTACCGCGCACGAGTATCGATATTTTATTCGCAACGCTATCTGATTCCGATTTCGATTTCAATTCCAATTCGAAATTGTGACTGAAAATTTCAAAGAATTTACTCATCAAAGTGCAGAGTGTACCTACTTCAGTTTGCACTGTGTTTAATAGCAAACCTCATCTACTCGAGGTTTTGGAGCCGCATGTCGGATCCTCCGACACCCGGTTTTCGTCAAACCGTGTATTACTGAACTTACGTCAATAATTTGGACGAAAGAAAACCGGGACGGATTTCATTCATCAAAAATCACGGCTTCCGGTATCTCTAATCAGGAAAATAGTCGCAAATCGTTTCCACGAATCCTGTACAACCCCCTTGGGTAATCGAAGCATTCGGCATCACTCATTCACCTGCAGATCGCAAGAATCCATCAGCAGATAATTGAGGGAAAAAAAATGAAATCGAAGTGAAGTTCTCGCAGCTTCTATTGCAGAACGTATGCCTATATTTATCAGGTTATTCTGTTTATAGTATTACGTATATAATACGATAATCTTTTCTCTACGATCTCGGTTCCCTTCCTCTATTTCACTCTCTCTCCTTCTCTCCGTTATTTACTCCTACAATTATCCATCGCGGAAAGAAATCTCGAAGAAAGACACGCTGCCGCTACCGCCGCTGGTTCTTAAGGAATTCCGTTCGTTAGTAGGCAAGCGTTTCGTACAACGATCGTCGACGGCATACAGCAACGCGACAGAGTCGAGGTCAACGATTTACGTCCAAGGCTAAGGTAAACCTACCTGGACGATCGTAGGTACAACGTATACGTACACTAAAAGCATTACGCTCAAGTTTATTCTAGACTATATTTGCATTAATTGTATAACTAGACAACAAAATTACTGCATAAATTGCGGTAAGGGATCGAACGTTTTGAAATATGATAGAAACGCTACGTCGCGTTGGCGACGATAATCGACGATCGGTATAGTTGCAAGAATGCCGAAAATATTCGTTTATTTCGTCGACGGGCCTTAATCGCTCGTCAGATTTCACGAGACGTGAAATTACACGGCAATCAGTTTATGCACGGATATTTTGTGTACGAGGGGTTGTAAATGCTCTTGATAACGTCCCCAACTAGGTCCTGCAACGACGCAACGCCCAGGGAGTTTTTTCCTTACTGTTTTTTGTTTCCCCCGTTTTTATCTGATATATATATATATATATATATTTTTTTATTTTCTGACGGAAGTCTCGACCGATCGAAACTTGGGTAGTCCAACTAGTAAAACTTGCGAATTGAGATAAATGGGCCGGAGCTGTTTGCTAACTGTGTATAACGGTCCCCGGTACTATCTGGCAGTGGCATTCGAAAATCGCAAGAGTTTATTTGTGCGAAAAGCTACGCCGTACCGCACCGCGGTTCTATGCGCGGTACCGAAAAGCTCCGTTTACGTTTATCAATGATTTATTACAGAAAGTTTCTCCGCCGCAAGAAGAGTTCGACCCATTTGCAAAAACTCAATCGAAACCCCCGATTCGCTCCGACTAAATTATCGATTCGCCCATAACTCCCGATCGAGGTACTTCGCATATCAACTGCCACAACAATCTTATCAAAATCTTAAACTTATTAAGCTCATAATTTCCGACGTTAATTATCCGTCATTTTTCACAACGATTACAGATATTTGATAAAGAATGACACAATCATCTCGCTCGCAGCGATACAATAGCTTGTGCATTTTTAACTTCGAGCGTCCCGACAGGCTGCAGGCGATAAATACCCATTTTCTCGACAAATTCAATTCTTTTCCAATACCCAATAACAGGATTGGAAAATTGCTTGAAGAAATTACGGATCGCGGGCAAAAGTAGGTACCTACCTATCCAGTATAGGTAGATGCGAGAAAATCGAGACGAGGTTTTTGGCCAAAATTTAACTCAACCTGATGGTTTTTAACGGTGAATTTAACAACGGTTTCAAAAACCTGATCGGGATTAGGCGCCAAAGTACAAAACCCAAAATAATCAAGAAGAAGAATTTCAGATCACTCATCTTCAATCGAGACAATCATTACAAGTAAAGCAGGATGGGTTGATCTCTTCAGCTACACTATGATATCTGCTGAGGAGTTTCGGAAGTTTAAAAAATCTGCAAAAACTGTGAGATAAAAGACGTTGAGGAATTTTTTGACAAAAAAAATTTCAAATCCTCTAGCGATCGTTTAACTGCGGTTGAGACTCATAGCTCTATGTGGATATTGAGAATGAAAAAGATAAAGAAAGACTATGTTTACCAACTTAAGAGTGGAGCTCAAGGGATTTGCCTTGCCTGCCTTTCCAGGACTCGGCAAGACCGTAGGATGAATTAATTTCCCACCTGACTATATATACCGATCCGTTGACTGGTTCCAGCTGTTTTTCAGCTTCTGTCATCGCTTCGTCTCATGATTAAAATAAATCAACACCAAGGTCGGATCCACCGTCTTAAATGATTAACGTTGATATTTCGAACACTGATATAACCTATGTATATATAATTAGACCCGGTTTCCGGCCGTTATACCTTATAGCCGTTAGAAATAAGAAACCGGTACTCATTCGAATCGTTAGAAATCTGTTAAAACCCAACGGCTAAAATACCCGCGTGCCTAGCGAACGTTAACTCGTTTCTATAGGTTCCTATATAGTTATATACCTACCTACTCGAGGCAACAAAAAATATCTCAAATAATACGATTCTTATAAAATTTTCAAATGGAAGAACCTCGTTCCACCGAGATCAATAACGATATAGACCCTACGAGATGCAATATCATAAAGGCTCGCGGGATGTAAACACGTAAACACGAGGTAGGGACCCTACGTACGTGTATACATCATACACAATAATACAATACGTAGGTGTGTGTACACGTCAAATACATATATATGTACTACAATCATGGACACGTACTTCAGTCCTTATAAAACGCAACGACGTCAAGTTATCCATTTATCGATTCTTGGACTGCGGGTATTTCGAAATAAGAAGTTCCTCTGACAGGAGCCAACTTCCAAGTTTACCCTTTGTACATTTTCCACCTCGCCTTTGTCCGTTTCAAATCGAGGATACCAGAGTTTGATGGTGTTTGTTTTTCTCCTATACTATATTTCATCTTTTATTATCGGTTGAATTTAGTCGACATTTCCATATGCCAGGACCTAAAACGTTCGCCTCTCTTCCAGTGATCATCATCCCTTATTCGTTCGATCTTTGACCAATTGACATATACACCGATGATGCATTTTTCCTCTAGTTTTCGTTGACTTTCAGTGATCCTGATCAGGTGTAGGTATCTTACACTTATAAATACATACTTTGAACATTACAAATGTACATAAATATAAATTATACACGCGCTCGAGATTTCATGATTATACGTATAATATACGAGTGTGACGCATCGTTAAAGTGTCGAGTTTATAGAGGTCTTAGCCCGAATGCCCGAGGATAACTGAAGAGACATCCTATTTACACCGTGTATTCCATGAAGTACGTAGCAATTGAGAAATTTGCTAGATTTTTAATCACCCTCAGGTATTTACTCGCATTTCATCTTATACCTACCCTTATACTAGCTAGGTTACGTCATATCTCATCAGGGTAATTTATGTTGATCTTTAATAACCCCCCCCACGTTAATTTTGGTAAGACCTAATTTTCGACCATCAAATAATAAAAGGTAATTATAAATGTTTGATCACACCCTCCCTATCCTAGTCCCCCTTCATAAAGTCTAAATGCCACAAACCGTATACATATACGTTTAGTATAAAATTAATTACTTTAGCTCATTCCAAGACTCCTCTCATGAAATAATGAAGACGAGGAAGAATACTCAGCCCCACAAAATTACACGAGTCAATTAAGGGCTTACCAATAATTGCTTACCTGAACTTCCGAAACTCTATACAAATTGTTTTCTCATTATTATCATTATTATTATTATTATTTTCTACGTTTCAAATTTCGTGTCACGTTCACTTGTTACGTATAAATATTTTCTTTACAGAGCGTAACATGATGGAAAATTATACCGTGAACAGGATTCACGGGAGGTCGGACTCGGTGGAAGACAGTGGAGCCACTTTTGACATGAAAATTATATTATTACCTTGAAATTATACGTTTAGGTGAGCATGAAACCGTGGGCAAAGTGCACCGCGTTCAAATGAGAACATTTACGGACTTATACATCATCCAAATACCATGTTCACTCCAGCGTGAAAAGGTAAACAGAGGTATACCTCTAGCGAAACAAGTATAACGTTTACGGGTTATAACAATTAGTCAGTACTCCGTTCGTTGGCCCCTGATCGTCGTGGCTAACAAAACCCACGTTAAATAAAAAATAACAATATTACCCCCGAAATATATATTTCTTAAAAAAATAAAAAATCTACGCATAATTATATATCGTTGCAGGAGTTTTCCAAAATTGCATTTATCTCTCGATCCGATTGATCTTTCGCTTCACCTTTACTCACTTTTATACCTTTTTTCTTCTATATCCAAGCACGATATACCTTATTCTCTTACAGATATTTAATTACTTCGTTATTCTTGTCGGGTGAAGGCCTGGAGTAGCTCGCTGGAGTAGCAAGCCAATAAAAGGTAACATATTGTTGTCTTTTGTGCAGAACTGAGTAGATGAAAGAATGACACGTATAAAAAAGAGGGCCGCATATCAGACTTACATATAGCCACATGCCTGTATGTATGAGTGTATATTAACTTCAGGCATCAACAGTCTGCCATATGAAACGCGCACGGACCGATATATACGAAACGCAATTAAATCCCCGACAATGTCGATCACAATCAATATCTATCAAAATCGACTCAGTTTGTCAGACGGAGAATCCATGTAGCCGGTTCGATCCTGGGGTTAGGAGGATAGCGGAAGCAAAAAAGCGTAACGGAAATAACGTTCCATTAAAGGTTTTTGCCAGTCGACTGTCCACGCTCGCTCCTCCGTTATTCGCGTTCACCGTTCGCCAACAGAATTTTTGATGACCCAAAACAATAGCCGCGATAAAGTTTCTTCGATACATACAATATATATATATTATATATATAAAAAAAAGCAGAAAAAGAAGAAGAAAAAAAATCATCTTCCCTCGTCTTCTACATTATCAAACTGATGCGTCATTTTTCATCAACTGCAGCTGATATTGGATTGGATTCCATGACTTTGTCAATGGCGATAAACTCTGCAGTAAATTATTATACCGATGATATATTCCACCTGTGCAGACCTTGCAGACCCTTTTTCCTGGCTCGGGCTGCGAATTAAGATTAAAAGAGTATAAGGGTATAGATAGCAGGTTGCAGCTAGGGAGCGAGGCTCGATAGAAGGTAATTTATGAACATTATATAAAGACAGCGAGTGGAGTTATGGGCCCGGTAAAACTTCTCGAAGACGCCATCTTTGTTCTTCCGCTCTTTCCGCCTTGGCCCTTGGAGACAAATTATGACCGGCCTGACTTTACGGTCCACTTATCTCAGTTTCGTCTTGACCACGGCCTGCAGATCTACCACAGGCACAATCGACTTCTTTAAGACTGAATCGAGCCTGTATATAGTATATGGTTGTATGCGTGGCTCGATACTACAGGGTAGTCCAGTATCCGCGGATTCTACGGCTCATTAACGTTCAGTTGATGGAGTTTCCTTTTTTTTTTTTTTTTATAGAAGAAAAAAGAGACATTCCTTTCCTCGATATAAGCTTTCCCTCATCTTACCAGATTCTCATTCTTTATTCCACATTCATCCATGTGTTACACGCTACGTCCTAGTGTCGCCTGCTCCGAAATGGTGCTGCGAGATGTTGATGGCATCCATTGACGATAGGACAAAAAAAATGACACATTATTTATACATTGATACAACGTGGCGGTTATTTTTCGTTTCATTCGACGAAATTGATCATTCCGTTAATGATACGCATTACTAATTAATCGCACGAAGATCCACAGTGGAAAATAAACATGAATAGGTATAATTTATATGAGGTGATATGAAAGGTGTCGCGATTTCACCTTTGAAGAAGTTTTGCTTTATGAACACAAACTGCCATGGAGACAGGTGCAGATTATCGGGTGTTACGCATCTTGAATAGCAAAGTTAGATCTAAGAGGATATGAAGTTTGTTGTCTTCTTCCCGTTTCCACGCTCTTGACAAACGTGAAGTCACGGATAAACGTCGTAATTTCATCAGATATATATTCTTGTCAAACATATATTATACATAGGTATACCCATCATGATCACGAAGGATCTTGAATCTTGATATTCTCTCAACATGAAACGCGTTGTCGTTGTCATTTGATGCAATAATTCAAAATTATGTATTTGGGAGAAAAAAATGTAGCCAAAACTCCAGATTTCTAGCTTAATTCTAAGTTTAAGTCTAAGGACCGCCCAAAGCCTTCGAATTTTCCCATTTTAATAAAACACGATTTGTGACATTTCGCGGTCAATTTTTTTTCTTCCTATTGCAGTATAGCTCCAAAAAATCTCAAACTTGGTGCACTCCTTACCTGTAGTAGTAAGAATTTCCTGAAAATTCGAGAGATTTTTAACGATATAATTTTGGAAGCTGCAGCGCACCAAAAAAAAATTTCTTATTTCTAAATTGTGATGAACAAAAATTTTGTCGTTAAGAATCTGTAAATTTTTCATGGATACCCACTACTATAGGTAAGAAATGTACGGAGTTTCAGATTATTCGAAGCGATGATGCGACAGGAAGTAAAAAATAACCCCGAAGTACTAAAAATCGTGTGTTATTTAAATTGGAAAGTTCAAAGGCTTAGGGGCAGTACTTAAAATTGAGATAGATACCTGGGGTTTCAACTACATTTTTTTGCACGTATTTGGAGACGTTCTGGCCCATGAGATGCTTGAAATTCGAATATTATCGAATTGAGGACCACCCTAATGTTTATATATCTTATTATGAATTCTTGACCGTGCCAAGAACGGTAAGAGCTGTTTGCAATTATAATAATTGTAGAGAAAAGATAAAGGACGAGGGTTTGCTATTAGAAAGTAAAATTTCCCAGGTACTTTGTCGTGAATTTGTAATCTAACCGCGACATAACAATGCTCTGTGTAACGCTGCAGCAGTAAGGCTGTAGGTGTATAATACGTTGAAAAGCTTTGTTTGCTAAGCAATGCTGTTAATGGAACAATATAACGAGAAAATGTTGTTGGGAGCTGAGAGAAAAGATAAGACTTTGCGGTTCTTAACCTGCCTGTACAAACAACCCAAACCCACAAAGATTGGCTTCAGATACACGTGCAAATTCATGGGTCAGAGAATCGTCTAATCGGTTAGGGGTAAATTAGACAATCAAACGCAGCTCCATTTTGGAATTAAAGCCAGAGCAGAAACTCAAAATTTACGTATAGTGCATCAAACTCGACTTTTACTCACCCCCAACCCCTGCCTTTGCAGTGAAATTTAATTGAAGCTGCATTTAATGGGTTCTAACTTCGCAAGTGCCATTATCGAATCTCGATGCATGTATTTCCTGCTCGAATCGTCTCCACGTTCTTGTCATTAACGTATCACTCCATAGGATTAGATTTGGCTTGAAATTCTGCCGCGTTAAACTAACCTAACGCTAATAATCCGACGAAGAAACGTAAGTCTTAATAGTTTTGCTTTAATCTACTTTAAGTCTGGCTCAGGGTTTCTATGCCCCTGAACCATGTTCCACTCGGTTTTACTTCCTTGACTGGAGATGAGCGAGTCTGACTGCCGGCCATGCTGTTCAATTGACTGCAACGCGATCTCCCAGATTGCTAAATGGCCGTAGAAAACGCTGCGTTCATCATTAATTAATCTTATGCTGATTGACATCGATTGGACGATCAACGCTGACTCATTAATATTGCACCACCTGCTAGGCCGCATCTTGGTAAACTTTCCGATTCCATTAGAACGAAAATGGAGCCAACCTTTTTGGAGAAATATATAATTTAACTTACTGAATAGTCTAACGTATAAGAAAGGCTTTTCCTTACCCAGCAGAAATTGCTTTTATTCTTTCTTTCTCATTTTGGCTGCTATATGGAAAGATTTAGGCGCGGTACATATGTATGATAACGTATATAGTATGTAACCTCAGTAGGTTTAAATTTGTGGCTTGTTAAATAGATGGGTATAGCATGACAAAAGGCATGGAAATAATACTTCCGTATGAACCCATTGATAAATTGTGAAGGTATTAAAAGGCCTAACAGGATGAAGGCCTCAGCCAACATCCGGTCCAATTTTGTTTTCGACGGGCATTCACCCGCGCCCTGATTCAGACGGCTCCAACTAAGTATTACGTCACGAGCTATTAAATTGAATCCCGCGCGTTAATTGCAAATTAAACTTATCCTCAGAAGTGAAACACCTTCAGCATCTACCTACCTACCTACCCTCTACACTTCTACAGTCTACACAACCAGCTACTTCATCGCTCTAAATATATCAACTATATACGTTCAACCTCTTGCACCGTCTTCGTCGGCCGTCACGAATCTCTTCGGATTATCACCCTTTCCTCAATCCCTTTATAGCTTGGCGATATATCCTTTGGGCACAGAATTTCATGCAGGAAACTTGGCTAAGATATAAAAAAGCAATAGTGACAAGGAAATTAGTGGTAACAGATCCTGACAACAATTTTCACGTAATCAATGAGCTTTTCGTTTGCACGAAAGAATCGAGATACAGGTAACATCATAGGGTAAAGATGACCGGTTCAACCCTCAATACGTGTATACGATATGCAATGACTTTATCATAATATTCTTATATATTATAAGTCGTGGAATGAATGGGTGATAAAAATTTCCTTCTACCATATAACGGTCGTCTTAATTATTAACATCTTTGTCCCTGCAGCTCGTAGCACCAACTTGAACGTGTTTCGACGTTATAACTACCATAAAATCCCGGACCGGCATGGCACGTGTCTTGGGTATAAGACCAAAAGTTGTCTTCAGAGCCGTTGTAATAAGAGTTGCGGTAATTATGGGAGTTTGAAGTTTCCCTAGGTTTTCCCAAGGCTTCTTACGCTAAGGTACGCGAATTAGGGTCGTGCTCATTGGTTAGGGCTTTGGGGTTGTGTTTGGGGGTCTGGGTTTTGGGAATGGGTTGGGTTCTATATGACGTCACTACGCGTCAGAAAAGGTCAACTCGCACGCTTACACTCCCCCAACTTCGCAGGTGCCTACAGTTACATCTACCGCAGGGTAGATGCAAGTAGAGAATATATAAGGTAACGTGTTATTCTTTGCAAGAAAATGTGATGTCGATTCATTGGCATCGTGCAGTTTATTCAGGTCATCAAGCCACGGGTGCAGTGCAGATAACTCGACGTAAATTATGCGGGAAAAAAAGGGAAAAGAAAAAGAGAAGAAAAAAAAATGATATCACGGGGTTTCTTGAAGCGCCAAGAAAATTTTACGAGCACTGGAATTATTTAGGATCTACGAGAGATATAGGATATATAATATATATATATATCTATAGGTATATAGAGGTATAATGTATAAGGTAAAGAGTTTTATCATGGATGAAAGTGGAGTGAGCGTTGTCATACTGTTTGACGTCGTGGTTTTAAGCGAATACCCACTGTATAGTCTAGTGTAGATGCGCTGAAGAAAATATGATACGAAAGTTTTCTGTATAGTTTTCAAGAGGATTCCACCTACTGTATAGTCGTATGAGCTTTAAATATATTTCAGCTACTTTGGATATCCTTGGTACTCTCTCCGGTGCACCGGAAACTCCGAATATCTTATTCAACGATCTCGCAACTTGACTTCTTAAACTCCCACACTAAATAAAGTCGAAGACATTTAATTTGCATACACTTACCCCCGGCGCTTATATTCCGCAGTGATCCACCTTGCACTCGTTCTAAATCCAGTAGCCCCCGAACTTCCTGACCTAATTTCTACCAGGGAACTGCATTGCGTGACGTAGGCACCTGCCGCATTTCAAATCAAGTATTCCTCTCACTCTTCCGCGCTCTGTGTCTGTCTTTATCCTTCACCCTATAGGCCTCACTTCATGTTCTTTTTTTTTCTTTTTTTTTCATCATGTATTTCATTTTTCAACCCCTGACTATACACCGAATTACTAAACCCCTTTGTCAAAGCTTCAGCGGAGGACATTTTTTGTTTTTTTTTTTTCATATAAAACAAATTTTTTCTTTATTTTTATTTTTATTTTTTTTTATTTTTCCAGAATCAAATCTCCCGCACGCTTTCGATTTTATATGCGATATTGCCGATAGGTATTTGTATATAACAACTTCGGATACCTTTGATAGAGTTTAAATGGATTTTGAAATACGTGGAAGCGGAGTAAAAAGGGAGGTATTCAGATATCGTTCGTTCGGCAGCTGTCTTATCCGTATATTTCTACGACGATATTGATAAAGTGGATAAAATGTAGATGAGAATACGCGGCGGGTGAATAATTTCCTTATATTTCTCGTGTTTTATATTTTAATAAGTGCGCGTAGCTCGAATAAAACCGATTCAAAGCAAAAAGATCATCGTATTATTATACCTACACAGAATTCCTTGCGGTTATTTCATATACAGCGTAAAAATTCAACCACTGGGCAAAATGCTTTCAAATTTCAAACCGAACGAAAGTGGTGAACTGATCCTATATATTATCGATCCTTATGGATGGCGCATATCCCCGGAGGATGGGGTGTTTTATTGAATCCTTTATACACAGAGTATACACAGAATCTTCCACGAATGAAATTCTAACTTAACAAAGTCGTAGCGCTCGTATTAGCCCCGGGGAGGATCCCAGGAGTTCTTTGAAAAACTCCTCTGTACGGAGCTGCGGAAGATCGCTGCCGTAGCTACCCCGAACCTTCGGTGCCGAGTAAGAATATACCATATATATAGTATCGTTATGTATATATATATATATATATATATATATATATATATATATATATATGGAGGTATACCACCTACCTACATTCGTGCCTTGAGAAAGTCTGCAAAGAAAATTCTTCCCTTGACCTATGCGCCAGCTATTATTAGCTACTCGATTTCTACAGCATCGAGGCAAAAGTAGACTCTCTCGAAGGGTCCCTCATATGGCTCTCCCGAGGGAACCGACCCTCCATTATCGGGCTTATTAAATACCTTACATCAACCAAACGACACCCCCTACCTCCTTATACCCTTCTTACATCCGCTCAACACACAACACCTCACCCTCGCCAACATATAAACACATACATAGATATATTGGCTGTATTCTGTAGATATATGAATATTGCATATACCAGCTGAGAAAATAATAGCGTATGTACCCTAATAATCAGACTAATAAATTCGCTCGTATTCAGAATTTGACGCCTTTATAGAGGTTGACTAAGGAATTTCTCCAAGTATAACGTAACGATTACGACATGTTATAGCCATTCAGATTCTATCACGAATCCCGTATGTATATACATATACATGCCTGTTCACATGTGATCATTACATAGTGGTACACAGGCACTACGTTACACACATGTTATTTTTAGAGGTAAATGAGAACGAAGATAGTGACTTAATAGATAGATAGAGAGTGAGAGGGATAAGGGATCAAAGTTAGAATTTAGTTTCCCACAGTATAGGTACGCAGCGATAGTTTAATGATCTTGCTAACTCAGATGAGCTTTTCATTATTAGCTTGCCTGGGGGAAACTACGATGAGGCTATAGTTCTATATAACAGAGTTAACCTGCCACAACTGTACAACTAATCACCACCACCTACCCCTAACCATCTAGTCGTTTGGTCACCTTCTAGGCATACAGAGAGACCTACGAGTGTCCGTGCATGTTACACATTATTTAGGAAACATTCAATATAAGGTCAGGGTGGGATATTATACGAGTAATTATGTTCAACGTCAATTATCTCATGAGAATTTTACTTTTTTTCGATCACACCGGTAGTCAATATGTTGACAAAGTTAAGTATCGGGTCATATTTCTTGAAAAATTAACAGGCAACGCGAATCATGGAAGATAGGTTGTGCTACCGAACATCAAATTTATGATATTTGTTGTAACCGGTATTCTGCCTGAGCCTGAGGTTCAGAATAATCTAATTTGCACACTGGTTTTTGGTGCCTAAATGCATATCGCAAGTTCTTATTGTCGAATTATTAAGTAGCTGATGAGATACCTTTGCTAATTGATATTCTGACGTATGTGATTAGTTTCAGACTTTTTAACGCGAATGATAATTTTGTTTCTTTCTTCTTTCTTTATTTCTCTCTTTTGCTTATAATTGTTTCGTAATACACGATTAAAATGTTAATCCACAAAACAGACGATCAGTTATTATACATATATGTCAGAGGAACTACGTGACATAAATCACCTTTTTCCTACGCGCCGTCTTGACACGGATATACGCATACCTGTGTACTTATAGTATATGTGGTATAACAACCGAAAACCACATAAAAGAAGAGAAAAAGAAAAGAAAATTATGGATGCCCTTCGAGTTTCTGGGCTGCTGTTCCGGAAGTAAGAGCGGTTCTGATGTTTGATCGTTGGACAGATGGGCTATTAGGTGTAAAATATGACAATGATTTCCCGTGGTAATTGTCAATTATTATTATTTTTTTTTTTTTCTCTCTCTCTTCTTTCTGCCCGAGTAATGAAAGCGGAAGAGAAAGATAAAGAGGCAAAAAAAAATCAAGAATAAATAAATATGGAAGAGATTAGACTGATTGTATAAGACGTGGAAAGACCTTATAACACGACTATGTACAATTGAGTATTGTTTGGCTTCGTCCGGGTTAGTTCTATATAAAAAGGCGAGAAGCAAAGGGCTTTTGTAATTACAGAAACAACGCGGAACGCCATTAAGCCCCAATAATTCCAATATCGAACCGTAATTTAATGAAACTCGATATAAAAGCCAGTGTTGATCGGCCCGGATGAGGTAAGAGCTCGAAGCTCATGTGAACGGCTTGGAATGATGGCACGTCGCTCGCGGTCTTGGCGAGTGCCAGGCGCGTCGAGCAACACCTTGATTAATCTTTCACTCAATTTTATTTTCTGCACAGACCACAATATTGCTTTTATACTTACCTATACCCCGTTATCTCATTTCTGTATTATATTATATATTATGGTATTATTATTATTATTATTGTTATTATCAATATTATTATGATAGCTTCTGTATATTATATTTATGTCCGTAATACTAGGTCGCCTAGAATCTAGATTAAACTTCAGAATTCTAGGCGATTGCTGGAAATGACAAGAAACCGAAGAACGGTGGTGCGATTATGAGTTGTGACACCCGGGGATCCGTTGGTCGGCGAGGCGTGGATGGGAAGAAGAAGGTATAACCGTAGGACAAAGAGTATACGACGGAACGGCTGCGTTTGACAGAACCTTTAAGGCTGTAATTCCGGTTCGCTCGATCGAGACTAAAACGCCCAAAGCGAAGTCGAGCCCCCCGTCGAAATCCAAGCCCTGACTTTCATTGATCAGTCGCTTCAGATAGTTACGTTCCCGGCAGACCAGGTTCGGTGTCAAAGTCATTCGTAATTCATATCACCCCGACTTTTTGATTCCAAGATAACCCGAGTTGGAAAAAATAATCTTTATTTCAAATTTATACCACATTTTTCATACCCTACTGCAATTCGCATAGAAAAATGAAAAACTGCATCAATTTAATACGGACCGTATATATCTTTGTACATATTTCGCATTAAAATACTCGAGTGGTTACAGAAGGCGAAGAAACCCCATGTTCTATATCCAATTTGATAGCTGGGCTATTCGCACAATGTAAGTATTCGATTTCAGGACCGATCGTTAGGCTCAAGATTCGTCGTTATACGAAAGCAGTAAAAACGAGGATCGGATTGCTTTTTTTCTTCCAATAGCTGGCACGTCGCTGTGATACCTGTTCGTCATTTCGTCATTGATTGCCCGCGTGGGCAGAGCTGCAATACCTATATACAGGTATATATGGTATATGTTGTCTAGTAGATATTCTATGTACTCGACATCGCGTACACCGATCATGAAATGTGTAAAGAGTCATTTAGTCGTCGATTGCTTTCATAGGCACGATGAGAACGTGGGATATCGGTGCCCATTGAACATACAGACTGATCAGAAAGCGCACAGAAAGCCATTTAGTGATCGATTGCCATAGCTCTGCTTCCACTACATATACATATACATATAGATATATAGGAATCATGTCATCATGGCTAAGCACGACATCAACTGAGTAGGAAGCGCAAGGAATCATTTACACAGCGATTACTTCCGTAAAGGCATTGTTTCTTTTACCATAGCTGCACTTTATTCTGAGTATATTTCAACGATTTCAGAGTATTCTTATTCGTCTGTGCCAATGTATCTGTCATTTAACGAGAGATGTATTTCTTGTACAATATTCAACACATGATGACATAGATTCGCTCTGCATCATTGATAAGTTAAGTATTCAGTCCTTATCTGACAGCCATAGGACTCTATTTCATAACAATGAACCTAATCAATACGAATAACTGCGTTCATTTGAAAATTGGATCCAATATTCAGCGAAATCCTGCAACGAATACGAAATTGTTTTTAATTAAAATCGTAGAAGTAGAACATTCGTGCACATCGAACTGGGAATTTTGCAGTTTCTATACATATACGGCTGTATTATATCATCCTAGGCCGCACTAGTACCTAGAACTTTGTTACGTTTACACGTGTAACGGGAACAGGGCAAAAATTCTCGAACTGATATCTGACTGTACGGGATGAACGCGATAAAACTGATATATTTTCGACATGGGGAATAAAATTTTTATCAGAGTCACGTATACGTATTTGTTTACCAACAGTGATTGATTGGCGAGCGCACCCCTAGAATTATTCAACTGAATTTGTTTCAAAACAACTTTACCAACTGCCTGTACGATCTATGTATATATAGTTGTATTAGGCCTTAGGGTTACATTATAGCAAGGGGAATTTTATTCGTTTATGTGTAGAAAATTCGTTAGTGAAACCATGTAGAACGATGCTCCATAAATTTAAAATCCGTCCAGTTTGTATTGACGAAGATTCTCTACATCTAAAAATTTTACACAGTGACATTATGCTGAGAATAATTTGGAAAAATTTCGGCGTCCTATTAAGTAAGCCTTAAAAAAATTTTATCGTGCTTGCTATTGGCTAACATCATGATAACCTGTGGGTGGTATGCCTCCGCGTTGTAAGACTAGGGACATCCAGGTCAGGCGTAAAGTTTAAGGGTTACTACTAAAATTTGCATATTGCTCGACCCAACCTGGGACTTGCCTCTTAGGAACTTCTAAACGGGATATTCCTATATCTGTTTACCGAATTCAACATGGCCACCAAGTACCTTTATTCGAAACTGTCTATTTTGCATAAATCAAATTACACAGCTAACTATAGGTACGAAAAAATTGAAACTGGCCAAAAATCATTCTTTGAAATGCTGCGATAAACTGAACTTCAATCGAAATAGTAATACATGTACAACAGGGTGGTCCTCAATTCGGTAGTATTCGAGTTTCAATGCTTCCATGGGGCAGAACGTCTCAAAATATATATATACAAGAAAATATAGTCCGAACCCAAGGTTCCTATCTCAATTCTAAGTACTACTGCCCCAAAGCCTTTGAACTTTCCAATTTGAATAACATACGATTCTTAGTACTTCGGGGTTATCTTTTACTTCCTATCGCATTATCGCTTCGAATAATCTGAAACTCTGTACACTTCTTGCTTGAAGTAGTGGGCATCAGTGAAAAATTTACAGATTCAGACAAATGTCATAAATCGGTTTTATTCGAATGAGAAAATTCTAAGGCTTTGAGGCGATACTTAGAATTGAGATAGGAACTTGGGGTTGAGGCTACATTTTTTTGAATATATTTGGAAACGTCCTGCCTATGAGAGCATTGGAATTCGAAAATGATTAAATTAAGGAGCAACGTAATGTACAATGTGGTTCAATATATTCAGAGTAGAAACAGATTCAACGCTATATATAAATCGCTTCAAAAGTCAGTTGGATCCGAACCCATCTTATTTCAAATATGTACATAAATTGGCAATCGTATCATTGCACAAAGTCGTATGAGAATTTATCGCTGAAACGCGTATGGTGTTGAGCTTCCACTGCATTTATAGTTTAACTACGAGCTTTAGTGAATTTATGCCCTAGGAGAATTGACTCGTCCTTGTCTATTCTCAATAATTCATACTTGTCAAGCGAGTGTGAAGCCACTCGGACGATTAAATTAGCTATTAAATAATCTGTGCTGCAGCTGCTACTCAAATATTAATTGAAAACATAACGTTCGTTAACTCCGTTATCCGGAAATCAATAATAATGAACAAAGTCTGCAAGACATGCTCGTATTATAATCATCATCCGCGTTCAACTCCATGTCAATACAAAAAAAGTCATAAAAAAGGATTTTTCAAAAGTATTTTCGTCGGTTATAAGACATTCGTCTATTTCATCCCAAAAATCCGGGTATTTTATAGAAAGAATCTTATAAAATGTGAAACTCATGCTTTTCCTTGTATAAAGCATGAAAATCATCGAAATTTGTTTTCTTAAATGAAATTTGAATTTGATTTCAGCGCTTAATATTTCTTGGACAAGCAGGCAGTGGCGAGCGATTGATATCCGGTCCAATTCCAACAATGGATAGAAGGAACGGATGTCGGAGCGCCTCTACCGTCGAATCTTTTCGTGTATTGGGCTTGCGACAAACACGTTGTCGAAGTGGTAAGTTCAACGATTTTTCCATATTTGATACGTTACAATAAACTGCGTGATTAAATCATCAAGTGATAACGTAGAGCCAACAATCCAGAACAACCTCGACCCTATCCCTGTAAATTTTTCGCAACGATTTAAACAAAATGTTGATAAAACAATCGGTCAAAAAATACCATCGCCAATGCGTTAGGTCTAGCACATGTTAAAAATGTCGACAACCAAATTTTCCAGTTATCATTTAAATATATAATAGATCAACTCTCCCGTGTAATTATATCAATTTTATTAGCAAAAGTCGCTAATGACTTACAACCAGATATTAAAATCCAAACCAAAACCTCACCTAAACGTCACAACCAGCTCCCCCTCTCACAGACGGTAATTTCTTTCACGTATTAATTGCCTCCGCGGTTTTTCCAGCACGATCAAATTATTACGATTCAGAGATCAATTTCCACGACCGAAAGTTCACGAAAAACTATAGAAATTCTTATATGTTTTGATCAATTTAAACACATTCCTTAAATTAGGTTATCCTTTGTGAGAATGATATTTGAATGAATTTTGTCTGAAAAGATACGAGAATCTACAAAAAAAATTTTTATCATGATCCACCGAAATTTCTATAATTTTTTTTTTTTATGTAATACTGAAATCTTTTCAATTTCCTTAAAAATTTGTAAGAATTTGTTACCAGGATTCCAAGCGTGTAAAGAAATCATATTATTATTATTTGGTGTGAATTAGCTTCTGTTTATCCATTAGAACATCACAAGCAGACTGTGTCGTGTTTGTTCTCCTTTTCCTAATCTAATTTCCACGTCGATCAAAAAGTCTTGAAATTGTAAACAAAACTTTTTATTTTTTTAATCAGTAAGCCACGATGCAGATCTTCGTGAAGACCCTGACGGGCAAAACCATCACCCTTGAGGTGGAGGCGTCCGATACGATCGAAAATGTCAAGGCTAAAATCCAGGACAAAGAAGGTATCCCCCCAGATCAACAGCGATTGATCTTTGCCGGTAAACAGCTAGAGGATGGTCGCACTCTCTCAGACTACAACATCCAGAAAGGTAAAAGAAAGGAGATTGCTTACAATTATCATGAATTATTGAATGATGGATGAATTTTTGTTCGTTTTAGGAATTTTAATATGAAGTATTGCATTTTTCATCATTTTCTCACCTTTTTCAGAATCAACGCTTCACTTGGTTCTCAGACTTCGTGGTGGTGTGATTGAACCCACTCTTCGTATACTGGCGCAAAAATATAACTGCGACAAGATGATATGCCGCAAATGTTACGCGCGTCTTCATCCCCGTGCTACTAATTGCCGTAAGAAGAAATGCGGTCATACCAACAATATCCGGCCAAAAAAGAAGCTGAAGTAGATTATATTACCATCTTATATCTTCAGGCTAAAGAAATTGTGGAATCTTTATTCGAACTGCTTAAATTGCTGCGCCTGTATTTCAGATATTTTCTTTTTGATTCCAATAAAATCTAAGTGAATACAACATTGTCGTGTGAGAATAATTCTTGCTTCAATTTCCCTTACTAAATAAGAAATAGGTAATAAATTTTGAAACAAAAACGTTCTGGAATAGGTAATTCAATCAGTCTTGTGACTTTCTTGACGAATGATAATTTAAATGCTTTTTATACACTTTATAATAACAGTTAGAAGTACATGGTGCAATCATTGGGCTTTAGAGTCACGGATATCTGCACAATCCTGGTCTCCTTGTTGAAAGCAGATGTTCTTGGACGTAATCTTCGTACAAAATCATGTCTGTAGGGTTTGGCACTTCCCCACCGATCTAGAATTCAAATCCGATACATAGATTCAGTATCTGTAATTTATTAGCATATCGAGAATTTGATACTTTGCAATAATATGCTTGAATCAATAGAAGCAATCTATTCGGATAAGTAATCATGAAATTGATGCTGCATACCGTTCCTCTTTTGACGTACTGTTCGTAAATACTAATGCTAGCAGCTTTGACTACTGGAAGAGAAACTTTGGTATTAATAGTATCAGAGATGCAGGATGTCTGTTGGAGCAATTTAGATCGCATTTTTGAGTGGTCTGTTGGATATGCTGCGCTCCGTCCTATCAGCACATATCTGAAAATATATTCAATGAAAATAAAGGATGATGATAAATAACGGCACAAGTATCAAGTCATTTTTTTCACCGGTTTACCTCTTGTACAAAAGGATGTCCGCCCTGTTTGGATACTTGGGTTGCGTTCCATAGACTTGTCGCATCGATGGGAATAATGATTCGAATGAAATAAGCTCAGAACTATCTTTTGACGCGGTAAATTGAGAGTCATTAACATTATGGTGACTTTCGTCTTCGTCCGAACTTGAATCCATACTCGAACTAAATAAATAAAGAATATAAAGAATAGTCAGAATCTTGTTAGACATTGATTTAATAAGAATTGTTTACTTACCTAGCGCTCGACGCTGCACTACTAGTACTACTTTGACCAGTCATGGAGGGATTCTTCATGCTAGCATTTTTATTACCAGTTTCTTCTCGCCTTCTGCCTGGTCTTACTCTGACCGCGAATGGACTAAAGTTGGTTGTAAAGTGTGGCATAAAGTCCCTGACTGAATGGCTTATTTTATATGCGTAGACATCGGTCAATACAGACAACTCATGAGGTCTGAAAAATGAGGACATAGATATTAGTTGTAACGTATATTAATATGAGACAGAATCTCACCGGTGATAATCGTAGTATACGTCTATCATTTCTTCTTGTGTATGCTGTACTTGAATCATTTCGGAGCATGATTTGGTAACTTCGTTTAAGGCGTATGGGAGGCATTTTAAAACATTCTTATCCCACCACTGAGTCAATACTTTAGTTTTGCGAGTGTATTTACATGCTGGTTTGTGATGGAGGTAGTAGTCGGTGACATATTCCCATAACGGAGGCTTTCCTTCTTCTGGGACAAACAATCCTGCGAAATAAGTAACTTTTGGAGATCAGTAATGCTGATTTTATTCAAAGAATCAAATTATTAGCTCGAATCTTCCTTCCTCACCTAGAAATAGATTCATTGTATGCTGCTTTTCCTGATCGCTGAAAGTATTGCTATAATATCTACTCAATGTTTGCATTATATCATTTCCTTGACTCGTCCATGGTGCGGTTTTTCTGTAAATTGTATTATTTATTGAGAAATTCCGTCTATCAATGGCAAAAAGCTGATTCCAAGCGCCATAGACTTGTCTCATCAACTCTCTGATGAGGCTACTTTTACCTATAGGTTTTTATTCTGTGTACCAATTGAGATCCGCCATACTGTAAGGCCAGAGTATCGCCGTGATCTTCGTACAACTCTTCCAGGAGCCTGACACAATCGGAATCAAATTCTAGTTTTGGAGTTTCCAAGACTCCTAAAGCACACAGCTGAAAGCCTAACGCACATTTCCCAATAGCGAATTGAGCCGTATTTGTTCTATCCAAACAATCTACACAGTTTGTTCGAATTATTCCAGTCTGCGCTGTTCCTTTCCTTGCAAAGCATTGCTTTACTTTGTTTTCTATACAATCACCGTCTTGGACGTCTACTCGCTTTGGATTCACATCGTAATCGGTGGTCAGTTGACCAGTAGAACTAAATCTAGGTAAACTAGAGCTGAGTGCATTCTTTGAATCGTTCCGCACCATTCCTGACAAAGCTGAGTTCGAGTCGTTCCTATGAGGTTTCTTATTGTTATTAGCCAACGAGAATAAGTTTCTCTGGCTATAGTACGGATTCTGCGATTGAAAAATCCCAGTTTTCACAACAGCACTGTGTGCTATGTTAGCCAATCGCCCCATAACTTTAGCTTCCTTGCTGTTGAATAAATATTAGTGGTATGAGTATACGGCAGGATGTGGTGCCTATTTTATGGACAAACCCTCGAAGGTTCATATCTTACCCCTTGTTCATTCTAGCCATATCAAAACTGATATATTGTATTAAATGATCGGGTGGTAGAAATTGATTTAAGTATTTCACAGCCAGGCTTAGTTCTTCGCTTAACGTGCTTTCATGCTTTTTCTTCTCCCTCTTCTTCACGAGATTCAAAATTATTATGGGTGATCCGTATCTCTTTAGGAGTTGATTAAAGTGTGCCCCTGTTCAGCGATTGGAGTAAATGAGAAACATATAAGCAAGATGAAATACGATTCCATCCATATCAAGAAAGTTGATGTTTAGAGTTCGTTTATTGCAACATATTCGTGAATCAAATTCTGATACCTGCGGTTTCAACGTAAGGATCAGTCAAATCGCAAGTGATTGTAGGTTTCGGAACCATTTTACTAACATCTTGACTCCAATGACCTGGAACAGATCCTCTCATCTGTACAAACGAACTAAAGTGGCCACTGCCGAAACAGCTGATGCCTGAATCGTGCACAATCTGTTCGGTTTCTACTTCGTTGGCAACATCGCCCTAAATCAAAAAGAATATGAAGGAGTTGTAGATTTCATGCTTCGACAATCAGCTTCAAGTTCAACTTACATCAAAATTTGCACCTCTCTTTAAAAATCTGGTCCCTGCGTATTTGGTACTTCTTCTTGCAATAATAGTAACGTACATTGATCTACCGAATATGCTGATATTTGACTGTCCAATAAACCCGTGAGTTATGTATAGAATCCAGTCGGGATGTAAATATTGTTCTGCAGGTAGGAGCAGGTGTGAATTCCAGACAAAACGACGGTTCGGATTACTACGTACTCCGTAATCAATGGTTTTTTCTCCGTATCTATTGAGATTGAATGCAAAATGTGTTCAGAGATGTGTTAGCTTATCCACACCGAGTCCAACTCAAGCCAATGAATGAAGGGAAGTAATAACTGAAGTGATTATCTCAAAAAATGGAAACGTCTGATACTATATCACGTTATTTTCTCACCCAGTGCCCTGAGAGTTATTTCTAAAAGCCCACATGTTGAAAAAGTCATCGGAATCTTCAACTTCATCAGTTTCATTCTTGCTCTCTTCTTTATTCATGTCTGGAATGTCTGATTTAATATGTCTGGGCGGTGCCATATTTATCTGCAAAGTTTGTGTGAGATCGTAGGAGTAACTGAAGTAGAAATTACTGCTCAAATCAATGCTTTGAAACATTTTTACGTATCTCTGTTCGTCGGGATGGAAAAGACGGACTGTATCATTCGGAATGTAAATCATTGCTGTGTCTTCATTTTTATACAATGTGTGATGACCTATCCCAGCAACACGACGCCGTTTTGTAACCAGAATTAAATAGTAGCCTTCCAAAAAGCGAACGAACCCTAACAGAAAATAAGCTTAAAGTTGTTGAAAAAAGTAGCGAGAAAGCTAAGAAGATCAGTTCATTTATTAAGTACGTATACATGTTACATATGTGTCTCAAACTTATTACCATCTCATTATGTACCGTCTCAAGCGGCAAAGCTTCTCTTAAGCCCAATTAAGGTCGTAAATGGATTCAACCAAATGTAGAATAGATACATGAGTTAATGAGATATCAAAGTGCCATGTTTCATGCTGATTACAAATTGAATTTTGATTAGTTTTTAATTTGGGTTAAAGAAACCTGATTGATTAACTACATCGGATTAGCTCTTTCTAGTTTTATCTTTCTGCTCGCTGGTGGTTTTCTCTAAGGCGAAGCATTACATTGTACATAGTGAGGTACAGGGCAGATGTATGAAAACTTAGTATTCCTCTGATTCCATAATATACACCGATGGAAGATTAGTTCGAGTTTCATGCATGTTAGATTGAATGCCAATCACCCAAGCCTAAATAATCGCAAGCACATTCAACATACAAACCATAATATTAACATATTGTGTGTTATCACTAAAGTGTAATCATTGTCATTGAGCCTAGTAAGCCTTACCAAGGAGGCCAAAAGCTGGTACTAGCCTTGGAAAAGTATCTCTTTGCCATATTGTCTTCCATGTAAATCGTGTTTGGGTTGGTTTATGTTTTGTTGCTTCAGGCTCTTGTTCCTGCGACTCGTCGCTAGTGGCCTCACACGTTGGATGATCGTTATTAACTTTGCCTTAGTTAGCGAGCAAACGTAAGTAAACTGGGTCTCTCACGCGTGTTTGAAGTATCATTATTATATCTCGATGCAATAATGTATTCAGCAATACTTTCTCAATGCATATTAAATAAATTCTATCGACTCTCCTTTACATACTAACAAGTCTACCTATGGAAGAAGTGGTTGTTGCAGGGTACAGATCGCATCGTTTATCGAACTAGTTTAAAATTTCAAAGGAATATTCTGAAATGATGTCTTTTGGACCGGACCAATAATGTATAATATAGAATATTCCCTCAGTCTTGATGAACGAGGGGCTCCGTACCCTACGACAATAACTTTTTGTTCCGTGCAATGAATCCATGCAATAGGCGAAGTCGATAAAATCTTGAATAATCTTGATTCATGCTTTAATATGCTAGTATTTAGCTGTGAGAAAGCTGATACAGTAGAATATTTCTTCGGAACGCATCACAGTGATTTGAAAAAATGATTACCGAGGTAAAAATACACAATGATACCGAAACCTGATATCGTCAAAGACCCATATTATCTACAAATCCAAAATAACTAAAGATGCAAGAAAATAAGATAACATTTCTGTAAATTAATACAGTCCTAAGCAACTTCCATGCAATTAAGTGTCTGGCATTCGACTAGCAACGACTAATATATTATTTTGGGATGCTGAGTGTTGTGGTAAATAATTCCTCTATTTATCTATCTATCTATCATCCAACACCCAATCCAGTCTCTAATCATTCTCTATAAGGTTTATTTCATTTAAATATGATTTACCAACTATCCCAAACGCTGAAACTATACGGGCAACTCCGCCAGTGTTACTACGCTGTCCAATCCGGGTCCGATTACCTATATCGATCATATTTACTAGATCTTTTATTTCTTCACCAGTGTACTCCGTCTTGTCGTCAACAATTATTAACTCTCTTGGTTCCATTCGATCGATTTTTAATACTCTAAATCTCGTCTGCGTGTTGTTAGAGCCCATTAAATAGAAACGCTAAAAATTCAGCACAAATTATTGAGATAAATATTATATTATATTATATTACATGATATTATATGACACCAAACGTCAAAGATTGAGGTTATGTTTACTTACAGCTTTAGTCTCGTACAGGGCGATCTTTTGTATGGATGAAATAATCGGATGAAACATTATATTCGGTTTTATTCGTTCCTCCATAGTGATAAAACTACGAATTCAATGTTATGCTGAATAAATAACAATCACTCTATTCCGAATTATGCATCTCGTTGACAAGATGTCATTCTACACACTCCAAACTAAATATAACCAAAAAATGATGTGTTTGATGATTCATTTTTACGTTAAAGATTACAGAAGCTCAGACCACAGTTTTGGAATCTATTCATAATATTCTTTTCTAATCTTCCTCTCAAAATGTAGTCAGTTACATTGGATAACGATCAGAAACGAAATAACGCCCCTTCGAAATAATTAAACCTAACCTATATCTTCTGCAGATCGTATTACGTAACGATTAGGATTAGGCCTAATCCTAGATATGAGTTAGGAGATAGAAAATTTGGGATATATTTGAAGAATTATGATAAGTGGTAAGAATATAGTGTAAGATTTAGTTTATAAATATCTTTCTGTTGGCTTTTATTGTTTTATTATTTATACAGAGTGGTGTGCTTTGTCATAATACATAAACGCCGTATATTATATTCTATACAAGTCTATAAATTTGATGATTTAACAAAAAGACAAATTATTTCTTAGTGAAACTGAGATCATAATACAATTTGAAACAGCCGCAGAGACCAACACCTATCATCGCCGTTGTTATACCAAGAAGTATTTTGTCTCCAGCACCTCCTTTGAGATGAACCGGTAGGTTGTTGGGCGCCTTTAAAAATTGTGAATTGAAATAATTCATTAAGCGCTGAATAAAAATTTTGTGATCAAATATGATAAACAATCTCATTATGTTACCTGGAATTTTTCCATTTTCTTAAGAAGCTCAGGCGCTACGGTGGAGAAAAATGCACCACCTGATCTTGTAGCCGGAGCTATTTTCACAGGCTTCATATCTGGAGTGGCGTACATTATTTTTGGTGGCTCTACACGGTCCAATCTATTAGGCGCCTGAAATAATATTACTTAGTTTAGTATCTTAAGAGAGAATAACCATTTTCTCATGTCAAATTCAAATAGAATATAAATAATAACACAGTTCTTACGACTTTTGGTCACGATTCATGATAATAATCGGGATAAGAGATAAAATCGGATAGAAAAATAGTCTGTTATGTGAACGATTCGATGTGTAACAAGGCCGCGTAAAATATTGTATTGACATAAATTTTGGATTAGAAATTAGCCCGAGATTGGGACAAATATTATTACCAGTATTTGATCATTGGCTGAGACGATAATGATGAGGTATGAATCGCCGTTCTAAATAGGTTTTTGTTTTAACGTAAAATCGTTTCGTAATTCTTCCGCAGTCGATCAAAAATGGAGTCGTCTGCTCTTCGAACAGTGATATTCGACTGTTTGGTACAGTTTATAGATTGACATGTGATTCGCTGTCACGACAGGGTATCTTGAGGTATTATATGATCGTTAAATTATTTTTAAGACTTTTTGTAGTTCACTTACGAGTGGATAATATGGTTGAGGGTGGGTTGATTCTGCAATTCGACCTGTGAACGAGTTGAACTGGTAATATGGCATCTTGGCAACTGCGCAAACTTGTACCACTACGCCATCTGGATAACCGCTTTACACAGGAATTCAATGCGCGTGAGAATATCGATGGGAAAAGTAGTGCCTGAAGCGCCAAGATTTTGAATTTGAATTAATTTGAATTTATTACACAATTCTTCAGTCGACGATTGAAACCGAATGGCAAAGTTGAAGGCAGAACTGATATGATTCAACACTGCTATTGCATTGTAGCAATCGTCATATGTTCAATAACCGAACATCTCACGCAATAATATACACATTATTATGTTCAATGAAATTTCTTTCAGGTTTAGGTTAATTTTTACGTGTTGTAACGGCTGTTTGTAATGTATTCTATTATAATGATGAAATAAAATGATCAGATGTGGTGAATATGAATTCGAATTATACTTTGATCGTGAAAAATGTTTAAGATAGTCATACGAGATTACCCTGCCCACATATACATATATCGTGATAAAAACTGCTCAATCTGACGCATAGATATCGTACTTCAATTGACAACTGAGTTTCAATGGTGTAATTCAGGAAATAGTTTCAATAATTCAAAAAAAAAAAAAAAACTGACTCACAAATATGATTCATTATCAGTATTCAGAATTTTTTGTGCAGATATATTATCGAAAATTTCTGTATACGCACTAGGACACCTTTCTCCCAGAGCGCAATAAACAAACTATATATTTATCTATATCTACAATAAATAGTTCTCTTATATATTAATAATACTCAATAATACTCTTTTTTTTCACAGTCAGGATTAGTCAGGATATAGTCAGGATATTTCTGAATATCCGAGAAAAATTCTGAAATAGTACTCGAGTTGCGATTTTCAGTGTGTATATTTCAGACGCGGTATTTTCTAACATCCTCCGAATCTTGATCTTAGACTTCGTCAGATAACTGCCATTATCATAGATGCGAAAGCATTGCATAATCATTGGTAAGGCCATGCAATTTTTTCTTATATTGATTAATAATATTCTAATCCCGAAAAATCCTCTAGGTTTAATTTAACTAATAATTGAATGCCTTTTTTTCGGCACGGTATGTAAAAAGGCAAATGAATAAATGAGGGTAGCTTGTTGATTCATTCCAAGAGACGAAATATCCTAAGGGCTGAACAATTAATAAAATTGATTACACACCCGATAGTCAATGTAATAATACATAGCTGTTGTATAGCATTGATTTTACTCCTAGCAACCTAACGAAATATGAAGGCTCACATTCTTGTTAAAGAAGTTAGTTATTTTCTTGGATCGATGCATTTCGATTATCTTCACGGCGAGCAGAAATGGCGCCGAGTACCTCGTTGCCTTCACTGTTGACATTCAATCGTCACGTGAAACTGATTTCGATCCACAAGTCTGAAAGTGATACCAGAATAGAAGTATAATTATATTTATAAAAATGTGATTCTTATAGTTATAGTTAATGATACAAACGTGTACAGAAATTCGATCTAAAATATTCTTCTACAACCCAGGGAAAAATAAAATTAATTTATGCTGTGATAGTGAGGGTCAAAGTTACCTGAAACAAAAACAATGGCTACACCTGAAGAGGCGACGGAATCACGAGGGAACAATGAAGAGGACCTCAAGATATTCGAAACACTTTGCATTTCTTCACCGCAAAAGGTTTCTGCGTTTATATAATCAATTCAATCAGATTTTTTCACCCGTTCAAATCTGAGAGATTATTGCACTTTAACCCCCGTCTCATCGATGGTATAACTTTACAGCTAATTTCTATTTTCAGTTTTTATAAAATTTGAAAAATATCCGAAAGTCACAGATTATCATTACCACTCATTAGCTATTGAAACGTAGTACATAAAATACATTATACGGTTGATGTTTTTCGTTTCTCATATTCGGCGCGATGGTTTAATGCCGAGTCGATGATTGGACGGTCTCAGGAAGTACTGGTCCAATCAATGGTCAATTATTATGAAAATTTGATTAGTAATCAATTCAGACTATCACGCATAAAAAGCACCACGCGAATAGAAATGTATTGACCTGCAGGTGGGCAAAGGGCAGGTTACCATAGCACTGAAAATAATCGATTTCTCTTGTCAGGCTATCCCCCTTGAAACTACTACATGCGCTATTCTATTCCTGTATGCGGCAAACGGCAGCAATACATATTATAATAAAAGCTATCGAATAGGAATTGCGTTCTTGATTACACTTGTTATTCCACAAATGTGAACCCTCCACGTCTTATTTGCACGTCGATTATATCCGGAAGGTCTAATCTGATGATTAGATGGAGAAGCGATTCCGAACCGCGATGGAATCGCTGCTTATTGTAAGGGAATTTGTCTCGCATTGTCTTGCGGTGAACAGAAATCTGTGGGATACGAAATCCCACGAAATAGTATAGAATCGAGTGTAACAATAGTCAATACAATAAGAGGATAATGCTTGACGATCGTAAGAAACAGACAAAGAAAATATGGAAGCATCCTAATGGTAATGGGTTTTCGATAGATTTCCTCGATTTTATTTAGGGCATTCCTGCAACCTGGTAAA
Source organism: Tenthredo scrophulariae (assembly GCA_963978835.1). Lineage (NCBI taxonomy): Eukaryota > Metazoa > Arthropoda > Insecta > Hymenoptera > Tenthredinidae > Tenthredo > Tenthredo scrophulariae. Next base: position 5,748,826 of record OZ022230.1, on the reverse strand, counting down.
TATATATATTCGACGTAACTATGTGATCCACTAAATAGTTGCTGATTTATTTATAGTTTAGTAACATGGCGTGGCCGTAGCCACAAGGTCTTCTTCGTGCATAGCACGACTTTGGTCACGAAACCGTGATCAGAAAGATATGGTATACCTCAACGATCTTTCCCAGTTCTAGTCCTCGTCTATCCCCGTTTGGGGCAGAATCGCGCGTCCCCTAAAGCCGTCTGGCTCGTTTTTATCCAAAATGAAATAAACGGGTTAAATTCATAACGTTTTTCTCAGAAGTTTTATTCCCGTTTGATGTGGAGAAATTGAATGTATTCTCGCTTTGGTCTATGTGAATACAATCATGTATTCACGTTGAATTATAGAAAGTAAATTGTATATCCATAACATCAATAGCGGCGTATTTTCATTCCCGCTAAACGTTGGAATTGAAAATCACAAATATATCATAAGTTCATAGAAACCAGACCGAGTTTTTCCAACTGAATAAATAAGTATCTCAGTTGTGGAATAAACACGAAAGTTTACTCATAGTTTTCCAATAGTTGTCTTGCGAGTTGGTAATTAAAAAAGTACGTCTCGGCTCAGCTGAGTACTTAATAAATGTATTTTACCGCGTACTTGGGAACTGATTGTTACGAAAATAGCAGCGCTGCAAGTTTACACTTAAGCCGTTACCATGCGTTAATAAATTCAATTACTTTCTGGCCATACTAATTATGCGCCCCTAAAGTTTAGCGAAAAAAAGTCTTGCTCCGTATACAAGGCAACTTGCATTACGCTACGGAGTTGATAAGTGCGAAGCGTGTATGTTTGGTTGCATGTACACAGGTGTTAAGGCTTGAGTTTACTCGTTCAACCTACTTCGAGTTACCCAAAAGTCGGAGTTGAATTTATGCAATAACCGTAGGTCTGCGTGGTATAGCCCCATTGTAAAGACCAAAACGTAAAATGAAATTGTTACGTTGTTCAGTGGGTGAGTGAACGACGTGTGTTACAGTCTTCTACGGAGTTGAAAATATACCCTGATTCTTACTAGTTTGATAAAAATCATCATATGACAGATGCAGGAATCGGACGACGCGATGACGCATGATGTAACAACTACCCTTAGAAGCGAACTCGCTGCCCTAGAGTACAAACGAGATCGTCTTATGTCCGATGTAAGTCTATTTAAGAGCGAGTGAAGGAATTAAAGAGAATTTCTTTGCTCTTTGTTTAAACTTTGTTTACGCGATCCAGTTGCACGAGATGAAAAGCGCAGTGCGATCCCGTGACCAGAGGGTTGTCGAACTACAGGTGGAAGCTGACCAATTAAGAGAGCAAGCAGCCCGACAGAATGCAGTCATTTCGAGTTTGAAAAAACGGATACAAGTTCGTAGAGCTACAGAGTTGATTGATTTTTTTTTTCCTCTCTTTTTGGTCGAGGTAGAATTTTGTTCGGCAAAAAGTGCTGAGTTTTACTACCAAAGTAATTTCGTGTCTAGGAACTTGAAGAGAGAGAAAGAACTCTCTACGCGAGCCAAGGAAGAAGCGAAATCACTATCCAAAGTTTACAACGAGACTCGAAGTATCATGAAGACAAAGTTCGCGAATACGAGAAAAAAATTCGACAGCTTGAACACAACATTACCGAAGAAATTCAACTCAAGGAAAGAGCACGTCTTAATTTACAGGCAAGATTTCAGAAAAATTTACTCTGTTATATCAAACCTTTATTTATAAATTTAATCGCATTGTCATTTGAATTTATTAGCTATGCGATCTTTGCGTGCAACGAAATATATTCGAATCGACTACGATCGATGAACTAGTCAGAAATATTCGACGAAATAACCCTGGAGAGGTAAAAGGAGCTGGTAAAACATAATAAGCACGAGATGCACGGCAAAAAAAAAATCAATAAACTCATGAGGTTGAAAATGTTGATACGATTTTCTCCTGTCATTTTTGTTTCATAAATTTCTCAGGACTTTGTGAGGAGGCTTGCTCACTCTTTAAGTGTAGAGTACTGCGATAGTAGTCATCATAGTCCTGACGTGGTAATTCACAAGGCCGAAGAATTGGTCCAGGAAGTGAATCGTCTTAGGACGAAAAGTACCAGCGCCGAATCTCATGTAAATAACGTTGAAGTAGAGCTTCGAAGCTGTAGGGATGCCCTGGACCGAGCTAACATCGAGAAAGAACAAATCCAGAGACAAGCTGCGTCTCAACTCCTGGACTTGGATCGACTCAGACAGGTTTGTGGACCAAGGATTCCTCCAGGTAATAGGGTTTCGGAGAATTTAGAAAGCTTTTTGTATATTTAGGAGAAGGAATGTGTGGAAATGCAGTACAGGGTGGCTGAGAGAGATTTAAACGATCTTCGAGATAAACTGACGAACGCGAACAGGAATATAAACAGCGCTACTGGGAATATTTCTAATCAAGAAGCTCTGATTTGTCAACTCCGAGGTTGTTGGTTTAATATTTTTCAATTGAACCTTATAAGTTCGCAGCTAGAGGTAGTCAATAATATTTTACCTGTCTACAGAGGACTTGAAAATTCGAGAGGAAAAAGGTCAAAGAGTTCAAAACGAGCTAAGACATCTTCTCGAGACGATGGCGATTCTCGTTAGCAACCCAAACAGATTCGTCGAAACGCATGAAAATGCTATCAAGGATCGAATCCGGGAGATTCTTACCGAGAACAAGGATCAGCAGCTGGTAAGGAGATTCTAAATCCAATATTTCAAACGTCAATCGCAGGTCAGACAACTTTATATGAAATGTTAAAAACGCTGTTTCATATTTCAGCAAAGAGACGGAAGAGATTTAATGACCTTTCAATATTTCAGAAAATTCAAGCACTAAGGGACAAATTGAGCGTTGCACATGATACCACCAATCGTCAAACTGAGATGACGGAATCAACCATGCTGCAAGTCCGCTCCCTCGAGGAGGAACGGGTTGCTTTGGAAAGTAAAATTCACAAGCTTGAGTCCGAGCTGACGAGCTGCGAGCTTTCGCGGGAATCGCTTCGCAGAGATAAGCAAACTGTAAGAAATATTCCAAGTTTAAAATCCCAACATAAGCAGATTAGCACGAAAAGAATATTTCTTTTCATGACGATAATATTTCCTAAAATTACACAGTTTATGGCCTTTCTTGATCGTCTTGGAAAATCTATGCAGATGGACGAAATATCGCAGGAAATTGGAATCGATCTTCATACGGAATCTCTTCTTGTACGCGCTGAACAACTTTCAAAATTGGAATGTGACAAGATGGTAGACAAGGTAAGGTCTCGATGCCTTTAATTTATGATCTATAACATGGATCGAGGACTTCCTGATCCAGGTTGATGCTTTTATGAAAGAAAGAAGCAGAAAAAAATGAAAAATAACAAATCAATAAATAAAATAACTTAGAGATTAATACGTATATGAATATTGTGCGTGTGTGTGCTTAGCTATTGTGCTGCAACTACACGACTTTTCCAAGGATTCGTCGGGAGCGCTCCTTCCACGAACTGCCTTGTCTGAAAGAAGTAAGCTCTGTAGATGATGTAGGCATAAACGAAAAAAGAAAAACAAAAAAAACAAAAGAGCACTTCAAAATTTCACTATGCATATACCATACGTTGCCACATTATTCACCCCGCAGACTGCAAATTTCACCATACACGTGCAGTTGTCTCTGTTTTTTTTGCATTTTTTTTTTTTCCTTTGTGAATCAGTGACATGGATCCTTGACATTTTGCATTCATCTCAGCTACTAGTTGCGAGACAACTGCACGAGAAATCATATTATTGTGTATATATGTATAAATGAATCGACGTCTTTGGGTATTATACATGGATTGAAGGAGAAAGAAATCTACGAGAACTCTAACTTGATTGAAATTCAATTCACTTTTCTATTAGATAGATGGAAAAGAAGACGAATTGATCCAGAGCGTTTTGTAGGTCTCCTGGATTTCATTTATTACCATCATTCGCGTTTGTAACTCTCAAGGATTGCTTTAATGTGATGTGAACCTTTTAGACCTCAGTGGTTTACCAGCTGCAACGTCGCATAAGAACTCTCAGAGAACAACTGCAACGAAGAGACTTGCATTTGGATCTTTTGCGAAGGAAATTATCGCTTCAAGAGGACAGCGTTCGCATGAAGAGTATGCTACAATCTGAGAAAGACGAGGCCAACCTTCGGTGGGTTAATAAAAATTGAGTAGTACCACATTGATATGAACAATTTTCATAAGTCATAGACAATATTACTCGAGACGATTTGCATAATAATATGATGTCCTGACCTTGACCTAACAGCGTGTGATCGAACACGCAACAGCATTCATGCTTACCGCAATCTAAGACAGATGATTGTTTATTGCATAAACGCGTAATTCCAAAGACAATTTTCTAGGACTTCTACCCGCGTAATTTATTCACGTAGATTAATGTGGGAGAATTCTCTCCCATCGATTCTTATCTCCTCAGAGTGAAGAAGCTAATGAAGCAAATCGATCGGCTTCAGATCCAGCTGACTGAGGAAAAGTCAAGAAATAGGGAGATCAGCGCGCAATTGACTGAAGCTGCTGATTACAAGGTGCAGTTAATTGCACAGTAGATCTTATCACGTTAATTTGATGAAGACTGAATATAATTACCATCCGGAAAATCGAGTGTCAGCAATATATTTATAGCGCAGAAAATTTTGGAAGCCCTAAAATCATTGTTCGTGTATTAAAACCAATGAAAGCTCAAGTTCACATAGTTTGCACCTTATGCACTTAACACGATACTTTGATACGACACCTGTTCACTGAAATTTCGGACGGGCGATCTGATGCGCAAAAAATTTCATGCTTCGATATAAAATGAAGCCATTCAGGCTCCTCGGGTGAAGTCATATCGATCACTCAATTTGTAAGCAGATAGCAGCTCTGGAACGGAGTAGGAAAATTGAAGAGCTGCAGAAGCGACTGGTAGAAAGTGAAATGCTTCGGACGAGATACAACAGAAAATTGACTATGCTGAAAGACCAAATGCGTACGACCACAGAAACCGCCGATCAAGAGAGGTCGATAAACGATCATTCACTTCAGCTTCTCAGGGATGAACTGGCTCAAGTTAAACAAAATTTGGCGGAGGTCACGCGGAGGGAATCCCAGGTAAAATTGATGAGAAAAAAAAATCGTCCCCACGATAGTTCTGCGAATGAATTTACCAAAATAATATATTATCAAACATAGGAATAACCGAGTGAATGTCATGTACGGAAAGAATTGCAAAGAAATGACGTGATGTGATTAGGTCCTACAAGAAATTTTAACGGAGACGATTGAGAACGATTTTTACGAGACTGCAACGTACAGCAGTGCTATTCAAGGCACGTGTGAAATGTTGCCGAACTGAAAAATCGTTTTTGGCAATCTGGAACCGGCATGCGCCAAATTTTCGTGAGCGAGTTACAAATCGTCACCGTATATCCATGTGGTGTTTTAGCCAGACCAACAAGTCGGTTATTTTGATACTTTTTTTTTTGTTCAAAACTGAGAACTAATTGACCTAGTTATATACATTCGCGTAAACTTTCACCACAATATCTCGTAACCGCATCAGAAATCAATAACGAAAGAAAATCTTTCAATCATTTTTTAATCTTGGTTAGATTTTTTCGGGACACATCATATACTGCGCATAAATTACATCCTAATTATCATTTTTCTATTCAGCTACAAAGCTTTCGAGTATCAGTGGCGAAGTTACTCTCAGAGCCAATATGCACACCGGACTACGAGATAATTTCACGTCTGCAGAAAATGGTCTCAGCTCATCGTGACTTCACAATGCTTTCCAGAAGATACGATGAACCTTTGGAAGCCAGTCCGTCCAGATGCACGAGGTGAATATTAAGATCGCCGAACTAAATTTTTTTTAATTTTTTTAAATTACTGTGAATATATTATATGTTTACCTTGTATTCGTCTTGTCGATTGAAGACACGTCTCGATTCTCCTCCATGTCGACAAGTCTTTATAGGTGAAAATTAGAAAATGTTTTATAACTCTGGGCTTTTCAAAGAGTTTTCAAAAATCAAGTTTTCTAATTTTACTTCAGTATACACCCAGTGCATCCAGGACATCCACCTAGATCACCGGGTTCACGATGTACCAGGTATGACGATAGTGGTTACACGGACCCCCCTGACCTCCATGACATCGACGATGACTACAACAAGAGACCAATTCGGAGCAGTCTTCTCCCGTGACACCGGTCGAAATTTTAAGTTGAAAAAAAAAAACAATTTTTCATTTTTTTTAAACCCTTTTTAATACACTCGAGACAAATTCATTTATAGATATGAAATGTGGATACAAAAATGTCTGAAAAAATAAGGCAAAAATACGTATACCGTAATTTGAATTTATGTTTGAATTTTAAAACATATCGTCTGCAACTCTGAAAGGAGCTCGAGGAAAACATTAATGATATTCGCTATCGAATGACAAAAGAACTTTTTAGCGAACTGCATATATTGGTACAGGCATACATGCAGCGGTGGTGAATGCATTTGAGATACTCTTTTCAGAGGTATTATCGAGTATTCCACACTAGCTGTTATCGACAAAAGGCATAGGCCCTTTGTCAGAACAAAATAACAATGCAATCGTATACCAGCGGTAGTCGGTATATAGGTACTTCTTCTTCCTATTACCTACGTAACTTGAATGGATACAAAACTCTGCAAAAGCGCATGAGCGAACTCCGATGTACAGAGTAGACCGAGTGTCTTGTTTCAGCTGTATATCGAAATATATGACCGTGATCAAACGAGAGTAGGTACTTCTAATTCATGTAGGAACATAAGCAGAATATCGGTTTTTGTCGCGCCTAAAATCTGCAACCAAGGGTACATCTCTTGTTAAGTTGGCAATACCCTAAACAAAAGCTGGCTTGACGGATGAAGCGACACGAGCATCACCTATTACGCACCTCTCTGGTCGCGGGGGCTCTCGAGTCAGCTTTTGTCTTGAGTATTGCCAACTTAAAAATAGATGTACTCTCGGTTGCAGATTTTAGGTGCGACAGAAACCGGCATCCTGTCATTACTACCTATTTGGTGAGGAAAAATCAAATCTTAAACAAAATAATTGCACAATAATATTCGATGTAAATTGTCACGTGCGTAATTGAAATAAGATAATGAAATAATATCTAGAATCAGCGTGATTTCAATGCCAAAAATGAAAGACGAAAATTAACGTTTAACGGACTCTAGACAAAATGCTTTTCTATTTCGTTTGAATTGAACGAAAATTGTTTAATTATAAGTAGGAATTATAGAAAGAAAAAAATGAATGTGTAGCGCTGCTAGAGAATGGAAAGAGAACGAAATGAGGTTTTGATAGCTCCCGATTGTTTCTAAATTTTCGAATAATCGAAGCTTCCATATATTTGTTAAAAAATATATAGTATACTTATAACCTACACAGATTACGTAAGTATAACAATTATATACGTACTAATGACCGTTCTTTGTAAAGTGCTTATTTACGGATTGTAAACGAGCATTTTTTACAAGAATTTTAACGCAAGTGTTCAAATAATATAACATTTTTTTATAAATACCACACCAATGTGAATTCATATTTTAATTATATATATATAATATGTATAAGACCATAATTATAAGATTTTAAGCAGACGACACAATGATCGGTTATTAACGTTGATCGATATGCTGCGTCTTCTTTACTTGAGCAAGTCTGGTATCATCGGTATAAGATAATATTCAAATAATCATGTATATAGTAGCTATACACGTGCATACATAGATTCACAAATTACAAATACCTAGTATTCATACACAGAAGCGATCTGCATAAGATAGTAAATAAACGCTTGAAATATTATATCATATTATATTATATTATAATATATTGACTTTGCACACGTCGATAAAGCTAAGTGATTTGGGACCGGAACCGGAAGGAGTCTCGCTTGATTTACGTGGCGAAGAAATATTTTCTAAGGCGTATACAGGGTGGGGCATTTAAAGTGACCAGGGCGATTTTCTCGAAAACGAAGCAAAATGTCAAAAAAAGTTTCAGACGAGAGCTGTAGGGTTTTGAAGGGGACAGAACATAGCGCGTTCGAATTTTTATTAAGTGGAGGCGCCAAGGAGGTACGAAGGTCACCTTTGGTTTTTTGAATACAATGGTGTATTTTTTATTTTGAAAATGAAAAGAGTATTTAATTTCGAGTATAAAAGTATAAGTACACCAGTGTCCTAAAATCGACACTCAACAGGATATTTGTCCGGCCCATTTTTCAGTTATAGCTAGAGAAATATTAGATAGAGATTATCCTGGCCGTTCAATAGGACGTAGAGGAACTATTAATTGGCCCGCACGTTCTCCGGATCTCACTTCTCCAGACTTTTTCTTATGGGGATACGTAAAAGATAAGGTTTATCAAGAAGTGCCGACTACACGTGAGAATATGCGCCAACGGATTATTGATGCCTGTGCGAATATCACTGAAGACACTTTGATGAAAGTTCAAGATTCTTTTATCAAACGCTTTCGGAAGTGTATTGAAGTTAACGGCCATCATTTCGAACATTTGCTTTGATAAAATGGTAAATTTATCCCGCGTAGAGTGGAGAACGGACATCTTTTTCTTATTTTTGAAATATCCTGTTGAGTGTCGATTTTAGGACACTGGTGTACTTATACTTTTATACTCGAAATTAAATACTCTTTTCATTTTCAAAATAAAAAATACACCATTGTATTCAAAAAACCAAAGGTGACCTTCGTACCTCCTTGGCGCCTCCACTTAATAAAAATTCGAACGCGCTATGTTCTGTCCCCTTCAAAACCCTACAGCTCTCGTCTGAAACTTTTTTTGACATTTTGCTTCGTTTTCGAGAAAATCGCCCTGGTCACTTTAAATGCCCCACCCTGTATACACCTACGTATATACGAAATATCCTTTCATATGTAAAAGCAATAGAAATTTCATCCGCAATTTTTCACGTACCCTTCAGAATATTGCAAAGAACGGTACCGCTATGTACGTACATACAAACACATAGTAGATATACATTTTGAAATTAAACGTCAAACTTCGTAGTAAAAAATGTATAATAATTTTCTTCGCTTCTATACGTTGACTAAAATCGAAATAAAAATGACGACACTCAATCAAAAGATTCTCCAACTCTTCGTTCCTTTCCGCGTATAGGCTTACATACTTTGATTAATAATTATTTTTTCCTGCGAAAATATTAGCAAAATCTATGCTTTTGCATGCAAGCAACAAAACTATCCAACAAACTAACAATTCATTTTCTTGCAACTCGGTGCAGGTACTGCAGGTGTTTTTGTCAGGAATACTATCATGAATGCATACAACATCCGCATCGTTTGAGTACTTTGCTCCCTATATATGTCATCCGTAGTAATTGACGTCATGAAATATTTTCAGGTAGGAATTAATTACGATTCAAAATGTAATCGTGCCCCACGCGATCTGCGGCACCGTTCGTTCATTCCGATTCAAGTATCGATAATTGTTATTGAAGAGTTGCCTGAGTTTCAATTATGTCACCTGCTGTACTTGTCGATCCCTGATTTAGGTCAGATTTGATTCACTGGGTCGAATAGCCGACGACACGCTCCAGGTTTACTTCCGATGATCCGGTTCCGATTTCAGTTTTTAATTTGCATTAAATCAACGTCAGCACACCATTAGTCGAGCATTTTTAATCATAATTGTACACGACTGTAACGGTGCCTTGTCATTGTCGCATACGTATATCTAATGTAACTAAAACCATAAAGAAATATATACCAGTGCTCAAGTACGATTATCATAATTGTGCTTATCAATACCCTCCTTGGATCTAATGCGAGTCTTAACGACGTTAATTTATTGTATTGACGATTAAGGATGTAGTCGCAACGCATTCCTGAACGACTACTCATTCGAGATTCAATCCTCGTTCTCCGCTACCATAATTAACGTTCATTTAGTACAATAGATAGTATATAGCGTATGATGAACACCAACGATTCCGAATTGATATTGAAAACTGCGTTTCCTTGAAAAAGACGCGAGCCTTTCCGTTTAAAAAATCGCGGATTAGGTATAATCGTAATTTCTTACGTAACGCAACATATATGACGTTACATATATATGCGCTTTGACGTAAGTCCATCTTCCTATATGCAGGAGTTGGCCAGCGTATATTATGGCTAATGGTCCACGAGTGGAACAACTGCATTCCAGAACCCAGCATCCAGACGCCCTGACCAGTGGCGCCGGGTTTAAGGGAAGTATAACTTTGCCTGGATATAATCAAGGAGAAGAATATAGCCAGCGGGACGGTAAACTGGAAGAGAGAAATGGATTGGTAGACATTATTATAGATTAGTAAATATTATTGATGTCTTGGGACTAGGTCCCTTAAGAGCAATCATTGTTCCTGTTACATGCATGGTTGAACACGCGTGATATATGGCATTGAGAAAAATACAGAAATAGATCTTCAGAGGAAGTCATATCGCATGTTACGATCCTGTTTACACGATATTAAAGTCCGGTGTATAATATGGTTCGCAGTTTTATAGCGATGCAAAAGACGCCCATATGTTACGATGTAAGGATGCGGTGCATAATATATTTGCCCATAATGAATCGTAAGATACTTAAATAAAATTCTCATAGCTCGCGTCTTCGTCCTTAAAAATTCACAGCGCGCAAGAATTATGCTGGACTGCAGTAGCGAGACCTCGGAAAAACTTCGCGATTGAATCGAAATTATAGATAAGTTTTTTCACAAAGGACCAGCTGGGTTTATTCTGAAGCAGAAACTTTCTTGTTTACATAAATCTTCACGCATGATTGGATGCTTTGATATTACATAAAAAATTTACTAAAAACTATTTTTTAGGATTGAATGAAATTCTGAAGTGGAAACGATGCTTATTTAATTCATATTCAAACATTTTTGACTAAACATTCTTCTCTGGGTGTATTTACATTCTATCACTGAACGTGAGCGTTAGTCCGACAAATAGGGTATACCAAATTCTGTGATAAGATCCGATGGAAGCACAAGAAAATCCACTTTCATGTGTAAATATTCGCTTCATGAAATAGATGAGAATACGCTCCGCAAGCTACTGCAGTATCTGCTTATAGGCAAATATTATACGTCGCCACATGGCTGCCGGTTATCTGAAAGATTGAGAATGACGAGGTACTGTCTTATCATCAGAAAAACACAGGCTATATTCTATCTTTTTACTTGAATAATTGTTTCGACGTGATTTAGCTCCATACCTTTGCATTGAAGTCAGAACTTTCCAGCACAATATTGTCGAATCGTTATATTTCCTGAAGACTGAAGACTTGGAGGAGCAAAACTGAAATTCGAGGGCTTAATTGAGGGGATGGGTGGAATGATGGTAAAAGTCGGGTTATACCGTTTTTCCGGAGATTGCATGAATATAATCAGTGACCATAGATCTACATTATATATTTATTTGATAAAAATCGGTTGAATATTGAAGGGTTGAATTGAACATCTCTTATGGAAGAACGGTTTAACACGAGTTATTCCGATATTCCAAATACCTAGATGAAATGAGATGAAAACATCGGAGTGATGTTTTCGGATCATCAGTCAAAACGCGAAACATTTCGGGTATGGAAACGTATTCTTGATAACGCCGAAGTTATCGAGAAGATTTCGGACGTTGCTTCAACAGGCTTATCATCGGCAAAAATAGATTACCTACGAACTTTGATAAAATGTGTGTCAAACAAAGCGCAGCTGTGTTATCAGAAAAATATATTCGGCGAATCATCTGCTAAAATGCGGGAGTAAACTGTTAATACGTAAACTAGAATTGAAGAATGATACAAAAAATAGCGGACCAGATTTGAGAAGTCGAGGGTCAGGACCAGGTCGATTTGGCATGAAATGCCCCAGCTATAAACAGCTCTTGTATAATTGTTTTTAACTGTTTGTACTCATTGTCAATTTTTTTTTTTGTGAAAATAAAATATGAGGTGAGTGAAAAACAACCCTGTTATCTGGAAGAACGGTATAACTCGAAAACTTAATTGTTCGTTGATTGTGAAGGGTTTAAACTTTTTGTGGTTCTATTTATATAATCAGCAGCATTATTATGTATTACCATGCTATGTTAAATTATATCAGGATATGTTCAGTTTATCTTAGTTTCCTACGTTTTTCTCATCTATCTAAAAACTATGTTCTCCGAATCATACCGTTATTCCACCCATCCCCTCAATTGTCATGTAATAAAATTCTGATTTGCACCTTAAAGTAAGAGTTATGTGTCGAGCAAGGGCGCATACCAGACTTTTGACATTCTAGTTTGAATCTCTAGGTCCTAGAATTTGGAGAGGCTTCGTGGTTCTGGTTTCAATCTATAGCTCCCCGATTGTGAATAAAACGTTTTGTGAACTGATTGACGAATGAATTCTGAGTCAAAAATAAAATTGACCATCTAGTTGATTTTTCGCAGACTTTTGAGCTGGTTAGTTGAATTCAAAAATTTATTACTACGTAGAGATGCTATAGTCGGAATTTCAAGTGCAAATGCTACTGCTGATTAATACTGAATTCTTGCGTAGGACATAATGCTGTTGAAACAGAATTATATTTCTGTCGGAAAAACTGTAGAACATAAGAATTGAGGTTTTAGAGGATTGAACTAAAATTTCTATTCCAATTCGGATGCAAATAATTCTTGTAAAAATTGCGAGAAAAAAAAATTCTTCGCATGTGTGTTAATTTACTCGACTTTGAATTACGTTCCTGCAGGATATACTAGAAGATACTTATAAGCCAGAGGTGAAATGAACATGTGTTTAATCAACTTTTGTGCCGAAATGGGTTCAGAACTTCAGTAGTTTAACTCTAAGTTGTTGACTTACAATTAGCAGTGCTAACCCACAGCCAATTTGACTTCACCTTTATTTTAACTGATGGTTGAACAGTCATGGAAGAGTGAGAAACTGGGGGGATAAAGGAATTAAAACACCTGCTGCGTAATCCGACATCGATCGAAAATTTACGGTCGGTCGAGCTGCCAGCGAAGGGCGGATTACAGGGCAGCCCCCTACGTCAAAGCTATTCGTTTCGTTAACGTTATGTCTCTGCTGCACATGAAGTCTATGTAGGTATATATGTATATCTGCTATGTACGATATACAGATACCACATTTATTGACGTATAGACATACGTTTTTGGGCGGAGTCCTTTACATACGAAATTTATATATGGAAGACGATACCTCCATGGAGCAGAATAAAATTTTGTTTCAATTTAAAAAAAAAAGAAGCCCAGAGCATTCTGAAGCAATAATTTACTGTCATTCGTAAAATGATACCAAATGTTGCAGAAAAAAAAAATAAAAAAATAGGTTTGTCATGATCCACCTTAAGCCTTCGGACTTACGGGCCCCGATTCATTTTTAAGTTATCCAAGCGCAATGATATCAGCGTGACACCGATCAAGCGAAGCAAAGTGTGATGTTTGGTGGCCTTTAGTTGCTTCGATGGTATATTCAGTTGAGTTTGAAATTACATCGCAACCACGCGTGTCGGTTTGCAAGGGTATGTTTTTCAAATAAAGGACTTTTCAACTTCAAATACGTAGTACCACGGTTAGTAGACACTTGAAATATCGCACTCTCAACGTTTGGCTCATTGAAGCTTGATAATACAAGGATCAATATGAAGATAGAATTTATAGTAACAGAATGAAAAGCCGTAATGTCCTCACATGTTGAACATATAGTGAAATATATCGATGTGGTTACATTACTCAAATTACCCAACCTTTTACATTCTGCTCTTCCCTGTCCCGCTTAGTTTATTGTCTGAATAGCTATACGAAGTAGATTATGGGATCAAAGTCGCAGCTTGCGTTCAGTACAATCATTGTACTGATGCCATTCTTTTTTTAATGCTTTTCTCATCCAGAATTCATAAATTCATTGTCAAGCTCAAAATCTAATCACAGAATGTAATATCCGGTTGATATTTTCCGATTGTGTATCTAGTTTGAATATCACAAGATACGAAACTCGTTATTTCCACTGTCACGTTATATTTTATATCATATCACGAGGGTGACGAATTCTATTGATATAATAGCAAGATTTGTTATCAGAAGCAAACTGTTTCACGTACCGCCATTTGTCACGAGAAACTAGATAAAAGATCGCATCTCATAATCTCACTAAGTGGACTTCCGGTTTCTGTCCTAAAACCAACTTTGGGAAGTTGAGCTTTGAATGAGTGTTCGTAAGCTGAGGTACAATGATAAGCTCAACCCTATCCCCAAACGGGTAGACAGAATACAAAACCATTGTAATTTAGCACAGTTGTGTATACCTAGCTATAGCGAAATATGTAGTGCATATTCAGCTATACACATACGTGAAGAGGTATATATATATATCTATATACGTACATGCGAGTGTAAATTGGAGAGAACTTTGCGGACGTGCATTCGTGACGAGGAATAATCTATCTGCAATGGCGCAATGCTTATATGCAGCTACATCGGTAGATTCAGAACACGTAGATCATAGACGACTGTTTCTAATCACAGGCTTACGTATATTGAAGAGCCTTATTCGCACGATTTCAAAGTGAAATTTAAACGCCATATCGAAAATTGTTGCAGTCGCTGATAGCGTATAGCTTTATTCATGAAAAAAAAAAAACAATAATTCTGGTGGTTAAGCAACACGAAGTTACTACATACTGATGCAAAATCTGCAATTACCATCTTGTTATTACACATACATATCGCATTATATTAAAATCACAGGTCTACAGGTTTGTTTTAATAATTCAATCATGATATTCAATCTCTACCTATCCGGCTATCCCTAGACGATTCAAGACATGCTTTGATAGTGATTCAAAATTATCCGTACATTTATGGTCTATAGACGAGTCGAAATCAAAGATAATAACCGCTGCACTTAGAACAGTTTTTCATTTAGACAAAGATATCGCGACGGAGAAAGGAAAGTAAGATGGAACGTGGTACATGAGCTTTGATTACAATCAGCGTTGATATTGACGATAATTATTAATCAATTTGTACTACAGGTATGAAAAATTTCTCATTCATGCATTATGACGTTGACATAGACGAGTTGAGAATGAAAAGTAATTTTCGTTCTATTCTTAGCGTATCTTTAGTCTTTTGCAATGGATTGCGTGAGCCCTGGAGCTGCAGCTAGTGCTGTGATAGGTGAACTTATATGTATGGACAGGTTACGTCGTTTAAATGGATAGGGATCTCGAGGAGGGTAGATGGAGAATGAAGAATGAGGTGGAATGAAAAAGGAGAGAACAGCTTGGGGCGTTAACACATACCCTTACACAGATGTAAGACATATTATATATCTGTGGCTTGGCCAAGTTCAGGGCTAACGAGATTCGACCTCCTTTACACCCCTCTTACCTCTCGCCATATACTTTAGCCTGCAGGCAGACTGAGACTGCCATAAACCTCACCAGGCCTTCCACCTCGTATTATTTTTACAAGGAACTTCTGCGCGAGACTTGTGCCTGCTTTATTTACCCCCATCTTCGTTTTACTCCTCTCCTTCTGAGTTGCTTCTTCTCTTACTTTGAGAAGCCGAGAGTCGTATGAGGGAACAGCTATCTGCTATCTGGGTTTATTAAAGTTGAAATTCAGTCTGGAAAAATAAAAATCATGACACTTGCACGCGTTAAGAGTCGATAATGTAACAAATGCTCTCTTTGTCAATGCAGGAGGACCCATCTTGTTAATACCCTGGAGAACAGATCAGCCCTTCCGATACGGTGACTGTATCTAGTTCGATACTGTAAGGAAACTGGAGAACCATAATTGCGATGATGTAGTAGGGGACTTTTTCGGCCAACTTCCGATCTTTGGGATTTTTGTCATAACCACTAATTAGAGAGCATCGCTCGATATCATGGTTAAATATTGCGGGCATCCTTGAAAATGTATATCGTATAACCTTCAACGTATAACCTTTTCACATGCTTCTCAATCGATTGGAAAAATACAAAGGCAACTCTTGGCCGATTTAAAGCGGAATTATTGTGATATGATATGGACAATCGACAAATTCGGCGAATATTGCATTTGACTGGTAAAAACCTTATCGGGTAAACTGCGTCATGTGATAAAGCTATCAAAATGCGCACTTCTGAGATTGTAGACGACGAAAATAATACAAGGAAAAATATATATCAAATAAGTTACGAGAGCTCGTTAGGGTTATAGCAGATTTTAATATACGTGAAAGTCCACACCAATTTTTGAGTTTTATAACTGTATCTACGGTCAAGTGATAATTCCTCATTGGTCACTATAATTAAAATTAAAAATATTCTATGATCTAGGAAATACGTCACTATTGGTTCAAAGCAAGTGTTATAGGATGGATACGCCTTAATGGATGAAAATCTGTTCGATTTTACCTGTATCACGAAACTTTCAGAAGTAATACGAATGAAAACAACTCACACTAAACTACGAAAAGTAATTTTCACTGTCCAGATGATAATTTTTCATCTCTTTGAATGTATCAAACAAACAATAGGGGTGTTCATTCATTGGCACATTCACCCCATTCAATTTTTTTAAGTAGACACCATAAACCTCTTTGAGCTGGGTCAAAGGAAGATCACTTTATTCGAGATTAGGTTAAATTTTTGAACGTTATATGACAAAGACATGGGTTAAAGAATGATGCAATTGGCAGTATAAATTTCTCTTGATTTCGGAGAACATTTTTGCACAGAGAAGCACGTCTTTCGTTCAACTTCGACTAGCTGCATAGTGCAAAATGTCAACTTAACTCAACTTGAATCTTCACCAGACAAGAAAGAACGAACTTACGTATTTACCCCAATTCCTTTATAGAGTTTGGACTGAAGCGGCATTCCATCGAGTTTTATTGGCGAAGAATCGAGAATAATTTGCGAATACGATATATCTCAACATTTTAAAAATACGAATTTTCATCTCTCGAATCTACAACGAAATAGGAGAAAGTATAAATCTTCTCAGGTTCAACACGCGTAGAGGTATGTACTACCTACAGTTGTAGGTACTTTTGTGTGGCGAAAAATATATCTGATTTAATCGCACGTGATCCATGAGTGACAAGAAGTTTATTGAATTGAAATAATAGTTTCAGCTCTGTTAAACCACGGAATTAAATTCATGACCAAAGGATTCCTCGCAGGAGTAGAGTAGCGTTTATATCAGTTGATCGCAGTATGACATCATAAAAAATTGTTCACCAGTACACTTCATAATCAAAAGCCGAAGCGCGTAATGCATAATCTACCTAAGCGTAAGTAGTACCGTATGCGTCACGGTAGCATTTCACCGATTTTGTATAAATTATCGTAGTTTATATGGATTACACTGCATTCAACGCCGACTTCATATTTACGCGGAGTAAAAAAATATCAAGAAAGATGATAACCGCTAATTTAACGGCATTTTATTTCAAGATACGATTAAGCTACTGAATACCTTAGAAAAGTCGCACGGACTCTTTTCCCTGGGATCTGGGCACATGATGGTTTTACATTTAGTTTCTCACGGCGCAGCGGAGGTAGCGCTTGCAAATCCTCATAACGGTAATCAATTCTAAATCCTTGCAGACTATGCGCGAAAATTAAAAGAATATTAATGATTGCTCGACTTATACTAGTGCAACGATAGTATAAATAGCAAACAAGTATAACAAGGAGTGTTTGAAATTCGTTTCTAATTTACTTCTTGATTTATTTATCAACTTTCACAAAGCACTTATCACCTTCCGACAGCCAATATCTGATCTAGATATTTACGACGAATAAGTGGTCCCATTTCTTTTTACCACCAGCAATCTACTTTTCCTTTTAGTTTCATTCTATTTAATTTATATTGTATATAGGTATATAAGACTGGGCTAAATCGCATGTCGTTTTTTAACGGATGTCGCTCATTAGTGCACTCGGCTGCAGCAGACCGCTTTCAATGCGATGCTTTTTAACATTGTCTCATCAGAATTTCACCGCTGTGTGCATACGAATTACAGAAAGAAAGAAAGAAAGAGAGAGAGAAAGAGAGAGCTATTTTTTAAAGTCCCTAGCAATTATCCTGATTTCACTGACATCAGTCCTTCTAAATGTTTTTGAATGTACGTTCTCTATCGTTAAGACCATATGATATGTCTGTTTCGACGGTGTGCGTGTGTTGACAGTCACCTGTGACCGGCTGACACACATGACACGTATGACGCGTAAAAAGTATGCTAAATCCAGAGAGTAGTAAGAAAAAAAAAAAAAATAAGAGAAGAAAAGAATTCAAATATAGCCTAAAGTCACAATTTTATACATATACCTACCTACTTAGGAGGGAATGGCTTTCTCTGTGAGTTCTACTGAGCATTGACGGCCAAGTGCTTTCACTTGTGATCGTGAATCTCGCCATGGACCACATGTGTTCCACACTCGAAGTGGGGCCTTTGTACGCGTGGGAATAGTTCTAAGCCGGTTCCTGTTCCCCACCTTGAACCTCAATCGTATATTCATGTTTCGTTCAGAATTTAGTTGAACTCTGAACCCTGGCAGCGTTCAACTTCCATAATCCTAGTTAATTGGTCTCGTTGTAAATTGCTACCATCCTGGTATAACGATGTAAGACTTCAGCTAGATCAGCAGAATGGATGATGTAGGTAAATGAATTGGATTAAAAGAGTAACTATACGAATTACACCTCCTATACCGTTGCTTGATTGTTCATCTGACTGAAGCTGATATTTTGAAGCGTATGTATCAGTATCATTCGGAAGTTTGAAATTCATCATTTCCCATGCAGTTTGTTTGTTCGGAAATACATTATGTTTGATTAACTCTTGTTTAAATTTTTCATTGTTATTTAATCCTGTCAAGGATCAATTAAGATTGGAGTCCATGAAAAGGGGTCAGTAGACTCGCTTCCCTCTCGAGTCTTCAGCTACTCAAGAAGTAACAGCGAACTCGTAAGTGACAGCGGTGACTATGGGGCAACGTCCGATCCTCTTTCGAGAGGTCTGGGTCACTTTTACTCACTGGCAAACTCCGGCATGTAGTTGCGTGTACGTAAGTGCCTACTACATACAGGAACTAGGTTTATTTTCATTCATTTTATTTTCTCCACGTGACTCCTTGACACATGAATAAATAACGAATAATAGAAATCTAAGCCCTTGTCAATGCCGACTTTGATGTATGTTCGAGAATTATTAAATTATGGTAGCCTCTAGCATGGAGTGATAAAGTCTCTGCATAGAGACGGTACTCCGATACAACTCTTCTTCTACGATCCGGCATCGTGAAAGTTTCAAGATCAACCAGATTCCTGGGTCAGAAGATTCATGACCCTTGTTCCGCTGAATTAATAACCGTTATTGATTTATCAAAAATATAATCGAGGATGAAGCGGTTATTATACCATCCGCCACTTACAACAAGTGAACATTGATGATGCACCCAAGTCTTACTTTTGGTGATTACATGGCGGAAAGATATTATTAACGTTCTTTTGAATACTTTCAGCCTAATATAAAATGAATAATCGGGTTTTCTCATAAAAATTGTTGCATCTTTCCTGGTATCAACCCAACAAGATATTAATAATAACACTATTAGCTTCGTTTAAGTCCTAGAACCAGATCATCTAAGGAAAGCGACGCAATACCTGCAGCGGATGTGACAAGATAAATCTACTCTCTGATCTACCCATCTGATTGAAATCATGATTTTTTTTTTTTTAGCTGCAGCTCGCTACAAATTTTTCGTGGATTTTATTGCAGACCACTAGTAGTCGGCCTCGTAATTTTTTTGCGAGACTGATATCGGATTTATCGTTGCAAAATGTTCGGCAGATTCTGAAGGCAATTGTACCATGCGTTTGTAACGTGAAATCATATATTTCAGTACAGATTCTCGAAGCAGTCGACTCTTATGCAGAAATCTACTCTGCGGAATTTATAGCTAATCTGCAATAACATTGGGAAATTTTTTTATACCAGATATCAAAGTCCAGCTGGGTTATCGTAAGCTCCAATAAAAGCGTCGACAATTCGTCACTTATGAAATACGAACAGAACCACCACGTTGTTAACAACAAACATGTGCTCTCCGATCATGCTGCCGGCGATGCAACTTGTGTGCAATTTAACCACCGTGGGATATTCTGGCGATGGGGCCGATTTAGGTGAGCAATATTGCACCTAGTTGATAAAAAAGGGAGATATGTCGATTGCAGCCTTCACTTTTCATCAACTTAGTGATAAAAGAAAGGTATTGGATTCGGTCTGAAAGTGTCTTTTGCTAATTTCAATGAATTTCCACGTCATCGGACTTCTATTATCAGGAAATCAGGTCCGAAGAAAGATGCCGGTCTATTGGACAAATTCACAAAGAAAGAGTCCGCAATTCATGGGATTTTACATTCAAATAATGGGCATGAGAAATTGCTATACCGCGTTCAATTTTAACGTTTGCTTCTATGGAATGAATTCGTTCTTTAATTTTTGACTGACAACCTAAATTTTCCCCATGATAGTTGATAGTATTTCCAGTAATTACACGGATTACTCAGATGATCGGAAGTACGCCGTTGAAAATTCTGATTTCGAACCTGTTACAAATTTCATTAATTGCAATTCGCATTTATCAGAAATTTTCAATATTTATTGAAATCAGTCGAAATTTTCAATAAATGTTGCAAATAATTTTGAAAAATTTCTGAAATATTACGTGATGTGTGCGTGATTATATAGGTGCGCCTCAATCACCACTGCAGCACCAATATCTTCCGGAAGGCTACAATTTATATTATCAAGTCACTACGTACAAATTTTACGATGACCTTGTGACATGGCTAGTAGCTAAGGAACACTGCACCCAAGACGGTGCCCATTTGGCAGTGATTGATTCCAGTCAAAAGTTGGATTACGTAAAGAGCCAAATGCGTGATCCCGCCCGAGAGGGATGGGGATATTCGAGTATGTCCGGAAATGCACATGCTGGCATTATTCGTATGGACGGTACATGGGTCAATGTTAACACGGGTGAGTTTCGACTTGATCGAAATCCTCCCACGCATTGCAACTTGGTGAATGTAATCGATGCTTACCCTTTGTTGATACAGGATCACCCGTATTGTCAATACCTTGGGATCAGGATTCAAATCAACTGAAGACTTTTGATTGTGCCGCGATATCGATATTTCATTCTGGACTAATTGACATACGCTGCTCGAAGAAAACCAAGTTCATATGCGAGCTTCCGATTCCTGAAAATTTTACGAGTATAGTTGTCAATTAAGGAGCTTAACTTCTTATATAGTTCTCACGATTAAACGATGGAGTGATACCAGAGATATAATATGTATACATCTGGCTTATTGTATGAATGAATGAACAGATATAAAAAATATGATAATTAATCGAATCAAACTATCTACCTATACTGATGCCATGTTTGTATGCTCTTCGATCTATCCCTTAAGTATAGAATTTATGTTAGTAACTGACTAGGAGTTGATCAGGCTTCCGGGTCATGGATCTTGACCAAACTTATAGGGGTGTTTCCTTGAGCCAAAATATGAAGTACCTGCTGAATAACTTTCCGGGGTGGGCCTTTACTCTATCGATTTACCTGAATGTACATTAGCAATCAGCGTAACTTGGGTTTTGCAAATTGCCATAAAATAACCAGTTTTTGTGCTGCGTTATAAGATTCTAAAGTGGCCTGAATATTTATACATTGAATACAATCATTTTTGTACATCAGATTGATGAAATTTGTCATCCCAGGTATAGAGAATCACTTGATTCTGCGCCTATTGACACATTGCTTCTCGTCGTTTATCACTCGTACAACATTCATTTGGTGAATTTGAAGACTTCTTTCCACTTGAAAGATGTTGAAAATATGGTCGGTTTCAATACTAATACTGGCAGCTTACAAATCCTGTAAATTACCACATAATATGAATTTCACCACAATACTATAGTTATTATTTCAGAAGGATATACCTTCTTTGAGGTCAACGTGCTCTACGCTGGAACAAAGCGAAGGTATACGTGCGAATCCCTGCTTTTTGGTCAATTCGTAACATGGGTGAAACTTTTCAAATACATAAACGTTAATATTGCAAACTTATTTCCAGTGGATCAAAAGTATGTCTCGGAATTATGTGGAGTCAACGAATATAGTAACGTGTCTATAACATCACAGGAACATTCAGCCGGCAAGTCTTGTCAGAAACATCACAAGAGGGTCTCCGAAAAGTCGCATATATCATTACCCGTAATCAGAATGTAGGGTTATCGCTTCATGCGTATTTGAAATATCGAAGCAGGTTTTTATGATCAACCTGAAGTATACGTACTCGAACTTAATCGGAACGTTGCAATGCGATTTCGAAGTATCAAGAATATTTTTGTCAAACATTTAGTAACACCTTGTGTTGGATTTCACCACACTGATGTGTGAGTGTGTATACAAAAAGCAACCTCGCTTATCTTATAGTCTGAATAGATATAATGAGTCTAGAGATCTCATGATGGTGAGCTGCGCCGATACTGTTTATATTAGAGTAATAAGGATACGTTTGAGGGATGCATTCTGTATACAGAATGCATACCAGAGTCTCTTCTAAGAGTCAGTCCTGTTGCAGGAGTGAAGTAGAATAGACGTGCCTTCCGAGTGCAATATTGAATAAAGTCTTCACGGACTTTATAAATACAACTAATGCGTATTCTTATTTCACACCCGAAAAACCAATACCTTGCTTATAATAATTGCAAAATATTTTTGTGACGGTCGTTATAAATTTTGTAATAAGTTTTCACTAGATATCTTGGAGAACACTGTCCAAAATATGTTTCAACAATGTTTGATAAGCATGCATCACATGACCTTAAATACTCAGAATCGAAGTGCTGTATGAGAATACGTGGAGAAGCAATTATATCTCTAACAAGATGTAGAAGTTCATGGTCCATTGGGGTTATCATCGGCCTTAAATAGCAGCAGTAAATATTCACTTCTCATTAGTACGAGGAGAACCATCGTGTCAAGCAATATGGCTGCTGTGATCGCTTACACCCTGCCTATGCAGCTCGTGTGTCATTTAGTCGCCTCGGGAAGTTCTGGCTTTAATTTCACGGAACCAGGTAAGAATACTTCATTGACTTGATAAGAAGACGAGAATGTGTCGACCTCGCACAAGTTTTCACAACCGTTCATATTTGATCGAGCTTGACAATTATTAAGTTCAAGCTACAACCCAGTCGCTATCGCAACCCCAAGTTACGCCCCTCCCGGAAGGCTACGTCGCATGCCATGATATGGGGTTCGCCTACAAATATCATTCGGCTGATCTTTCGTGGGTACAAGCTAGAAATGTGTGCACGGGTGAAGGAGCACAGTTGGCAGTGATAGACTCTTCTGAGAAAGGGGAATTCCTCGGACGCCAGGTACCTTTCAGTTGGGTGCAAGCTGGCATAATTGGGGTGGATGACAAATGGATCAATGTCAACACGGGTAAGTTCCGACTTTGTGAAACCCTTACACGCATTAAGAGTCGATAAGATTCTTTCGATGCTTTATTTGTTGATGCAGGAGGTGTCATGTCGTCATTGCCTTGGAGAGACGGTGAGCCTTCCGGAAATCGTGCCTGTGTCCAGTTCTATACCGGACGAGGGTTGTCGAATGTCGGCTGCGATGATACGGAAGACTTCTTCTGCGAGATTCCAATTCGTACAATAGCCGCCAATTAAGGAGCTCAGGTAGACTTCAAGGTTGAGGGACGAGGCGGAGAGCGCTGGTGGTCAGGTTCAAGAATATTTATATAACATCCAAAAAATCGATCCTTATGGCTGATCACAAAAACAAGTTAATTTCAATCACTTTTTTCATGATGGTTGTGGATTTTTACGAAATCTTTCTGCTCGAACTGTAATCCTTTTCCTCACCCCGTAAAACTTATTCTTCGATTGCTTTGGTCTTTGATCATGTTTGTTATGATATTGAAATATTATTCTACCGTATACGAGCTCTGCGCGCGCAACTCACCAGTTTGTAATTTACCATGTTATAAAAACAATACTTCGAAATGAAAGTATCACCTGTATTATTCAGAAACGACAGGTCTTATTTATTCACATGGTGCGGTATACTTTGTTCTTCTCAAGTCAAGATCAGAATTATCCCCCGAATCAGGATCCTTTCTAAGGCCAGAAGAGTTATCAAATTTTGTGATGGGTTTTCTAAAGAAATTTCATTGTTTAAAGACCATTCTGGAGGCCAAAAAAATCTCAGACTGCCTTCGGATTCCAAATCGAATCATGTTTTGGATGAGGTGGCTGAAGATTAGCTGCACCTTCACAAAAACGTTTTATTCTCGAATCTTGTCCCACCGTTGGTCCCAAAATCATATGAATTGCCATATGCAGCTCCCTTCCGAAATTCAGCAGAGAAGAATTCTGAAATCTTTGGAACTGACGCTTTAAAAGTATTTCGATTTCTTCAATTGCAGAAATTTCACGAATTTTCAATATAGGGCCTTCATATTGTTGTAGGGAAGACGAGGATAGGGCTGATATTCTAATGTTCAAAGATTCTATCGGAATTTCTCTCAAACTGAGTGCCTTCAGGATAATATCCTTGTCGATACCTTGGTTTCAGAATCCAGATCGACATAAAGCTCTTGATTGCGCGGTGGTATCGAGATTCCTTTCCCAACTGATCGACGAGCTCTGCTCAAAGAAAACAATGTTCATATGCGAGCTCCCGATTACTGCAAACTTTACGGATAGAGTCGTCAATTAGGAAGCTTAACTATATAGTTCGCACGACTGAACGATGGAGTGACACCAAAGATTATATACATCCGGCTTGTTGTACGAACAACAATAAAAAATACACTTATTATAACTAATCGGACTACCTACCTAACTACCGACGCCAAGTTTGTATGCTATTCGATACATTCCTTCAGTATTGAATTTATAATAGTATGTAACTGAATCTTTAAAGAAAAAAAAATTGCAAATACAAACTTCAACAACCTTTGTATTCCCATAGGGATATTGGCCAATATGGCTGTAGAGATACTGCATCGATGTTACGTCTACAATCCACCGTAACGCCGTTTACAAATCAAATTATTTATACCTACTCTGTTCCTACTTTCGGTGCAATCTTTTTAGCCTAATATAAGATGGATAGTCATATTTTCCTAGACATGCATTGTTTCAGGCATGAGTCCATCAGGTATACCGCGTGATGATGCGGAGCTGTCGGGACACACACTTTCGAAATCGCAAACGACAAAATTATCAACGGTACCTATACACATCTCTGAAACTGGTATGGTTTCAGAAATACCCAAAGATATCTTCAGAATAGACTAAGGTTCATTCGGATTATCGCAGGCCTTAAGTAGCCTCGTCGAATCTTCGTTAATCAGTCCGTCTGCGATTGCAGATATGCGGACAGTGATTTTTCATAATTTTTCGGAATATGTAGTTTTAAAGCCCTTTCAGATATGTGCGAATGTCCGTTTTTGGTCAATTTGTAACATCGATGAAAATTTTCAGAAATATGAGCGTGAATATTACAAAAATGTTCCCGGTGGATCAAAAGTACGTCCCAATATTGTGTGAGGTCAATCAAGATAGCAACGTATACGTCTGGAACATTACAGCAAACATCAGCGGGTGAGTCTCATCAAAAACATCGCAACGCAGTGTCTGAAAGGTCGCATGTATCATTACCGGTAATCAGAATGCAGGGTTATGTCTTCATGCGTTTTTGAAAACTGAAAGCAGGCTTCCGATCAGCCTGAAGCATACGTACTGGAATGCAATCAGAACGTTGCAATGCGATTTCGAAGTATCAAGAATATTTTTGTCAAATATTTAGTAACACCTTGTTTATAACATTTACAAAATATCGTTTCCGGGGTTGTTATGAATTTTGTAATAAATATTCACTAGCTATCTTAAATAACATTGTCCAAAACATGTCTCAACAATTTTTGATAAATATATGCAGCACATAATTATCGAAACTCGGAATTGCAGTGCTGTATGAGAATCGGTGGAAAGGCATTGATATCTCAAACAAGATGCAGAAGTTCACGGTCCATCGGGGTTACCCCCGGCCTTAAATATCGTCGGTGAATGATCGTTTTTCATTAGTGCGAGGTAAACCATCGTGCCAAGCAATATGGCTGCTATGATCGCGTACCTGCCTGCTGTTCAGCTTGTGTGCCATTCAGTCGCTTCAGGAAGTTCTGGCATTCATTTTACGGAACCAGGTAAGAATACTGTGTTCACTTGATAAGAAAATCAGAATGTGTCGATCTTGCACAAGTTTCCACGACCGCTCATATTCGATCGAACTTGACCACTGAGTTCTAGTTCTAGAAGCTACGACCTGGTCGCCACCGCAGGCCCAAGTGTACGTCCCTTCCGGAAGGCTATGTTCCATGCCCTGATGTCGGATTGGCCTACAAATATCATTCGGCTGATCTTTCGTGGGCACAAGCTGGAAATATGTGTGCATACAAGAAGTAGCACAGTTGGCAGTGATAGACTCTGCTGAGAAAGGGGAATACCTCGGACGCCAGGCATCTTGCAATTGGGTGCAAGCTGGCATTATTCGTGTAGACGACAAATGGATCAGTGTCAACACAGGTAAGTTCCAACTTGGTTGACACCCTTGCACGCGTTGATAATCAATAAATGATGATATAACCGATGCTTCATTTGTTGATGCAGGAGGTGTCATATCGTCATCACCTTGGAAACCAGCTCGGCCTGCCGGAAGTGGTGACTGTGTCCAGTTCTCTATCATACAAGGATTGTGGAATTACAAGTGCGATGACTTGGTAGGCTTCGTCTGCGAGATTCCAATTCTTGCGATAAGCGTCAATTAAGGAGCTCGAGTGGATGTCAAGGTTAAGGGACGAAGCAGAGAGCGCTGGTGCTCAGGTTCAAGGATATTTATCGCACATCTGAAAAATCGATCCTCTCGAGTGGTCGCAAAAAAAGTTTCATTTCAATTCCTTTTTTCAAGATGGTTGTAGATTTTTATTAACTTTTCACTCTCACTATTCTCTGACAGGTCATTCTTCGATCGCCTTCGTCTTCGATCCTGTTTATTATGATATTCAAATATTATTATACAGTATACGAGTTCTGCGAAACTCACCAGTTTTTAATTTATCATGTTATAAAGAAAATCTTTCGGAATTACAGTATCACTTGTATTATTCAGAACTCATTCACATGGGCCGGAATAATTTGTTCTTCCTCAGTCAGTCAGGATCAGAATTATCCCCCGAATCGAGATCTGTTCGTTTTGACTCACGAAAGCTGCTTCCTAGTTCAGTTATATCAATCACCTCTCGGAAGTATGTGGATAATGAAATTTACCTCAAATCCATACTTTGAAATCGAATCAATGATCTTATAATTATTATCCATGTGTTACAATACCACGATGCACATGAGCCTGGCTGACTTCGACTATAACTTCGCCTATTTTGACCACATGGAGGTAATAGTATCTAGTGATCACCGTTCGATACTTGATGGCAATAATTCATTTTTGCGAGAGAAACACGCGTTTCACGTACATAAACCCATGTATGTAATATAGTATACAAGTGCCTAATGACTCATGTGGAGCCCTCCAGTGTTCAATACAAATATTTTCCATCATTTTTTCCTTTTCTAC
Organism: Tenthredo scrophulariae; assembly: GCA_963978835.1. Classification (NCBI taxonomy): domain Eukaryota; kingdom Metazoa; phylum Arthropoda; class Insecta; order Hymenoptera; family Tenthredinidae; genus Tenthredo; species Tenthredo scrophulariae. The sequence continues at coordinate 5,720,974 of OZ022230.1, read as the reverse complement.
TCACAGGTAAACATCTGAAAGTATTCGACTACTTTCCGTGAATCAAGTCCGATGACATAAGATATTTAGTGCTTGCAAGGTGATTCCGTGGAAGATTCGACGTTGATATCACTTCTGCGATTCACCGGTAAACTTATTTTATGATTGAAATAAGTACTACTTTTTTTTAGCTATTAAATCGATTCTGTATTCACTATCAGCAAGTACCTACATCAACTGAAGAGATCATGATCTCGACCGAGTCTGCCGACAATAAAATATACTGCATCGTATCTCTGTGTATAAGATATGGGTAATGCGATAATGCTGGACCAAATTCTCATATTCTCGTGAATTCGATTGTGCTGAAAAATGTTCCTTCCTTTATCGCGCCTCCTTTTCTTCGTCAGTCTTTGATCTAATGACTCCAGACGTCTTAGAAGTTCATCTTCCTTCTCTTCATCATTGCGGAATGAATGAGTCTCTGAGTCTGTTCGGAATTCCCCATTATGAGAATAACACAATTCTGTCCAAAACCGATGTGACTCTCATGATACAAAAAAACGGAATGTTAAATGAAAAAACATGTAGATTACTGGATAGACCTTGTGGCGCCAACTGCATAGAGTAGGGACCACTACATTGTGCTCTCGAGGAAGAGGCACGTAGTACAATTTCGATTACGAACCTGTTACAAATTTCATGTACTGCTATTCGCATCTCTTATAAATTTGTAACATTTTATAAATCAGAAGTCTTCAATGAATATTGCAAATAATTCTGCGAAATTTCTGAAATATTACGTGACGTGTGGGTCGTTCTAGATGCACATCAATTACCACTGCAGCATCAATACCTCCCGAAAGGGGGGCTACAATTTACATTATGAAGTCACTACGTACAAATTTCACTATGAACTTGTGACATCGTTGGAGGCTAAGAAGCGCTGCACATAAGACGGTGCCCAATTGGCAGTGATTGATTTCAGTCAGAAGTTGGAATACATAGAGAGCCAAATATTTTCCGCCGAAGAGAGATGGAAATACTCGAGGTTTTCCGAAAGCGTGCATGCTTGCATTATTCGTATATGGACGGTACATGGGTCAATGCTAACATGGGTGAGTTTCGATTTTATGGAAATCCTCCCACGCATTGCAACTTGATAACGGTTTTGTTTCAATATTCTCAGCTTAATATGAAATGGATACTTGGACTTTTGCTTGAAGCACATTCCTCCAGGCATAAACCCATCGGGTATACCGCGTAATGATGCAAAGCTATCGGGACACACGCTTTCGAAATTGAATATTTAGAAATCAATAAAAGTACCTATGGTATACATCTGCAAAACTTATTTTGTCTCAAAAACACGCGAAGATATCTTCAGAATAGACGAAGGTTCATTCGGGTTATCGCAGGCCTAAGCTAGCATCGTCAAATGTTCGTCACTCCGTACGTCTGAGATGGCAAACTACGAAATAAGCTACGTCAATCTGGAAAAGTGATGTAATCCCACTAAGTTCCCGATATATTTCAGACGTGAGATTTAAAACGATCGATTTTTCCGGCACATGTGAACAGTTATTTATCATAACGTTTCGGAATATACCTACGTAGTTCCGGAGCTTTTCCATATATGTGCAAATGTTCACTTTTTGGTAATTTGTAACATCAATTGAACTAATTACATGTCATGAACGTTAATATTGCAGATTTGCAGCAGTGTTTCCAGTGGATCAAAAGAAGGCCTCGATATTATATTAAGTCAGCAAATGTAGTAACGTATTTGTAAAATTACAGTAACATTCAGCCGGCAAGTCTTGTCAAAAACATCGCAAGAGGGTCTCCGAAAGGTCGCATGTATCATTACCCGTAATCAGAATGTAGGGTTATCGCTTCATGCGTATTTGAGAGCTCCAAGCAGGTTTTTGTGATCAACCTAAAGTATACGTACTCGAATTTAATCGGAACGTTGCAATTCGATTTCGAAGTATCAAGAATATTTTTGTCAAATATTTAGTAACACCTAGTTTATAATATTTGCAAAATATTTTTGTGGGGATCGTTATAAATTTTGTAATAAGTTTTCACTAGGTATCTTAAAAAACACTGTCCAAAATATGTTTCAACGATGTTTGATAAGCATGCATCACATGACCTTAAATACTCAAAATCGGAGTTCTGTATGAGAATACGTGGAGAAGCAATTATATCTCCAACGAGATGTAGAAGTTCATGGTCCATTGGGGTTATCATCGGCCTTAAATAGCAGCGGTAAATATTCACTTCGCATTAGTACGAGGAGAACCATCGTGTCAAGCAATATGGCTGCTGTGATCGCTTACACCCTGCCTGCTATGCAGCTCGTGTGTCATTTAGTCGCCTCGGGAAGTTCTGGCATCAATTCTACAGAACCAGGTAAGAATACTTTATTGACTTGATAAGAAAACGAGAATGTGTCGACCTCGCACAAGTTTTCACAACCGTTCATATTTGATCGAACTTGACAATGATGAAGTTCAAGCTACAACCCAGTCGCCATCGCAATTCCAAGTTGCATCCCTCCCGGAAGGCTACGCCGCATACCGTGATATGGGGTTCGCCTACAAGTATCATTCGGCTGATCTTTCGTGGGTACAAGCTAGAAATGTGTGCGCAGGAGAAGGAGCACAGTTGGCAGTGATAGACTCTTCTGAGAAAGGGGAATTCCTCGGACGCCAGGTACCTTTCAGTTGGGTGCAAGCTGGCATTATTCGGGTGGATGACAAATGGATCAATGTCAACACAGGTAAGTTCCGACTTGGTGACACCCTCACACGCATTAAGAGTCAAAGAGATTCTTTCGATGCTTTATTTGTTGATGCAGGAGGTGTCATGTCATCATTACCTTGGAAACAAGATCGGCCTAGCGGCAGTGGTGGTGCCTGTGTCCAGTTCTATATCGGACAAGGATTGTCGAATTTCAGCTGCGATGATACGGAAGACTTCTTCTGCGAGATTCCAATTCTTGCAACAGCCGCCGCTTAAGAAGCTCGGGTAGACGTCAAGGTTGAGGGACGAGGCGGAGAGCGTTGGTGCTCAGGTTCAAGAATATTTATATCACATCCAAAAAATCGATCCTTATGGGTGATCACAAAAAAACTTAATTTCAATCACTTTTTCCATGATGGTTGTAGATTTTTATGAAATCTTTCTACTCGAACTGTAATCCTTCCCCTCACCCCGTACAAGTTATTCTTCGATTGCTTTCGTCTTTGATCATGTTTGTTATGATATTGAAATATTATTCTACCGTATACGAGCTCTGCGCGCGCAACTCACCAGTTTGTAATTTACCATGTTATAAAAACAATACTTCGAAATGAAAGTATCACCTGTATTATTCAGAAACGACAGGTCTTATTTATTCACATGGTGCGGTATACTTTGTTCTTTCCAAGTCAAGATCAGAATTATCCCCCGAATCAGGATCCTTTCTAAGGCCAGAAGAGTTATCAAATTTTGTGATGGGTTTTCTAAAGAGATTCCATTGTTTGAAAACCATTCTGGAGGTCAAAAAAATCCCAAACTGCCTTCGGATTCCGAATCGAATCATGTTTTGGATGAGGCGGCTGAAGATTAGCTGCACCTCCACAAAAACGTTTTATTCTGGAATCTTGTCCTACCTTTGGTCCCAAAATCATATGAATTGCCATATGAAGCTCCCTTCCGAAATTCAGCAGTGAGAAATTCTGAAATCTTTGAAACTGACGCTTTAAAAGTGTTTCGATTTCGTCAATTGCAGAAGTTCCACGAGATTCTAATCGGGCCTTCATGTTATTGTAGGGAAGACGAGGATAAGGATGGAATTCTAATGTTCAAAGATTCTATCGGAATTTCTCCCAAACTGAGTGCCTTCAGGATAATATCCTTGTCGATACCTTGGATTCAAAATCCAGATCGACCTAAAGCTCTTGATTGCGCGGTGGTATTGAGATTCCTTTCCCAACTGGTCGACGAACTCTGCTCAAAGAAAACGATGTTTATATGCGAGCTCCCGATTCCTTCAAACTTCACGGATAGAGTCGTCAATTAGGGAGCTTAACTATATAGTTCTCACGATTAAACGATGGAGTGACACCAAAGATTATATACAGGGTGATTCAGAATTGGGTACTTTCCTTACGCCGGTGGATTCCTTGCGAAAATCTGAGACCAAAATTATTCATCCTGAAAAGTCGAAAGCCAAGCCGTTTTCAGGTAGGAACCATTTAAAAGTAAGCCAATACGAGAGCAGATACGAGAATGGCTCACCGCTGGTATTGTGGGCCTACTGGATCTTGCGACGCCTCACCCGCTGCCGCGATCTCGCCAACTGACAAAACGACGATCAGGCAATGGAAACAGAAGAATGCTGATTCTATATTCATGCATGGAACTGTCATATTACATTGGCGTCGCGGGATCCGGTAGGCCGACAATAGCGGCGGCGAGCCATTCTCGTATCTGCTCTCGTAATAGCTTACTTTAAATGGCTCCTACCTGAAAACGGCTTGGCTTTCGACATTTTAGGATAAATAATTTTGGTCTTAGATTTTCACAAGGAATCCACCGGTGTAAGGAAAGTACCCAATTCTGAATCACCCTGTATATGTATACATCCGGCTTCTTGTACGAACAACAATAAAAAATACACTTATTATAACTAATCGACGACCTACCTAACTACCGATGCCAAGTTTGTATGCCATTCGATACATTCCTTCAGTATTGAATTTATGATAGTATGTAACTGAGTCTCTGAAAAAAAAAATTGCAAATACAAACTTCAACAATATTTCTATTTCCATAGGAATATCGGCCAATATGGCTGTAGAGATACTGCATCGATGTTACGTCTACAATCCACCGTCACGCCGTTTACAAATCAAATTATTTACACCTACTCTGTTCCCACTTTCGGTGAAATCTTGAATACGTTTTTTGCAATATTTTTAGCCTAATAAAAGATGGATAGTCATATTTTTCCTTGACATGCATTGGTTCAGGCATGAGTCCATCAGGTATACCGCGTAATGATGCAGAGCTGTCGGGACACACAGTTTCGAAATCGCAAACGACAAAATTATCAACGGTACATATACACATCTCTGAAACTGGTGTAGTTTTACAAATACCCAAAGATATCTTCGGATATCGGATTATCGCAGGCCTTGAATAGCCTAGTCAAATCTTCGTTAATCCGCCCGTCTGCGATTGCAGATATGCGGACAGTTATTTTTCATAATTTTTCGAAATATGTAGTTTCAAAGCCCTTTTAGATATGTGCGAATGTCCGTTTTCGGTCAATTTGTAACATCGATGAAAATTTTCAGAAATATGAACGTGAATATTACAAAAATGTTCCCGGTGGATCAAAAGTACGTCCCAATATTGTGTGAGGTCAATCAAGATAGCAACGTATACGTCTGGAACATTACAGCAAACATCAGCGGGTGAGTCTCGTCAAAAACATCACAACGCAGTGTCTGACAGGTCGCATGTATCATTACCCGTAATCAGAATGCAGGGTTATCTCTTCATGCGTTTGTGAAAACTGAAAGCAGGCTTCCGATCAGCCTAAAGCATACGTACTCGAATTCAATCAGAACGTTGCAATGCGATTTCGAAGTATCCAGAATATTTTTGTCAGATATTTAGTAACACCTTGTTTATAATATTTACAAAATGTCATTTCGAGGGTTGTTATAAATTTTGTAATAAACATTCACTAGCTATCTTCAATAACACTGTCCAAAATATGTCTTAACAATCTTTGATAAATATATGCAGCACATAATTTTCGAGACTCGGAATTGCAGTGCTGTATGAGAATCCGTAGAGAGGCATTGATATCTCAAACAAGATTCTGAAGTTCACGGTCCATTGGGGTTACTCCCGACCTTGAATATCGTCGGTGAATAATCGTTTTTCATTAGTACGAGGAAAACCATCGTGCCGAGCATTATGGCTGCTATGATCGCGTACCTGCCTGCTGTTCAGTTTGTGTGCCATTTAGTCGCTTCGGGAAGTTCTGGCATTAATTTTACGGAACCAGGTAAGAATACTGAGTTCACTTGATAATAAAATGAAAATGTGTCGATCTTGCACAAGTTTCCACGGCCGCTCATACTCGATCGAACTTGACAATTGAGTTGTCACTACGATCAAGTCGTCACCCCAGCCCGAAGCTATGACCCAGTTGCCACCGCAGTCCCAAGCTTCGGCGGAGTCGCCACCGCAGGCCCAAGGTACGTCCCTCCCGGGAGGCTACGTTCCATGCCCTGATGTCGGATTGGCCTACAAATATCATTCGGCTGATCTTTCGTGGGCACAAGCTAGAAATGCATGCATACAAGAAGGAGCACGTTAGCAGTGATAGACTCTGCTGAGAAAGGGGAATACCTCGGACGCCAGGCATCTTGCAATTGGGTGCAAGCTGGCATTATTCGTGTAGACGACAAATGGATCAATGTCAACACGGGTAAGTTCCAACTTGGTTGACACCCTTGCACGCGTTGATAATCTATGAATGATGATATAACCGATGCTTCATTTGTTGATGCAGGAGGTGTCATGTCGCCATCACCTTGGAAACCAGCTCAGCCTGCCGGAAGTGGCGACTGTGTCCAGTTCTCTGTCATACAAGGATTGTGGAATTACAAGTGCGATGATTTGGTAGGCTTCGTCTGCGAGATTCCAATTCTTGCGATAAGCGTCAATTAAGGAGCTCGAGTGGATGTCAAGGTTAAGGGACGAAGCAGAGAGCGCTGGTGCTCAGGTTCAAGGATATTTATCACACATCTGAAAAATCGATCCTCTTGAGTGGCCACAAAAAAAGTTGCATTTCAATTCTTTTTTCCAAGATGGCTGTGGATTTTTATAAACTTTTTCACTCTTACTATTCTCTTACAGGTCATTCTTCGATCGCCTTCGTCTTCGATCATGTTCATTATGATATTCAAATGTCATTATACAGTATACGAGTTCTGCGCAACTCACCAGTTTCTAATTTATCATGTTATGAAGATAATACTTCGAAATTACAGTATCACTTGTATTATTCAGAATTCATTCACATGGGCCGGTATAATTTGTTCTTTCTCAGTCGATCAGGATCAGAATTATCCCCCGAATCAAGATCTGTTCGTCTTTACTCACGGAAGCTGCTTCCTATAGTTCAGTTATATCAATCACCTTTCGGAAGTATGTGAATGATGAAATTTACCTCAAATCCAAACTTTGGAATCGAATCAATGATCTTATGATTATTATCCATGTGTTACAATACCACGATGCACGTAAGCCTGGCCGACTTTGACTATAATGGAGGTAATAAAATCTATAGTGATCACCATTCGATATTCGATGGCAATAATTTATTTTTGCGAGAGAAACACGTACATAAGCCTATGTCATATAGTATACAAGTACCTAATGACTCATGTGGAGCCCTCCAGTGTTCAATACAGATATTTTACATCATTTTTTCCTTTTTTACTCACAGGTAAACATCTGAAAGTATTCGACTACTTTCCGTGAACCAAGTCCGATGACATAAGATATTGAGTGCTTGTCAGGTGATTCCGTGGAAGATTCGACGTTAATATCACTTCTGCGATCCACCGGTAAACTTATTTTATAATTGAAATAAGTACTACTTTTTCTTAGCTATTAAATCGATTCTGTATTCACTATCAGCAAGTACCTACATCAACTGGAGAGATCATGATCTCGACCGAGTCTGCCGACAATGTAATAAACTGCATCGTTACTCTGTGTATAAGATATGGGTGATGCGATAATGCTGGACCAAATTCTCGTATTCTCGAAAATTTGATTGTGCTAAAAAATGTTCCTTCCTTTATCGCGCCTCCTTTTCTTCGTCAGTCTTTGATCTAATGACTCCAGACGTCTAAGAAGTTCATCTTCCTTCTCTTCATCATTGCGGAATGATTGAGTCTCTTCGGAATTCACCATAATGAAAATAACACAATTCTGTCCAAAACCGATGTGACTCTTATGATACAAAAAAACGGAATGTTGAATGAAAAAACATGTAGTTCACTGAATAGACCTTGTGGCGCCAACTGCATAGAGTAGGGACTGCTACATTGTGCTCTCGAGGAAGAGGCACGTAGTACAATTTTGATTACGAACCTATTACAAATTTCATGTACTGCAATTCGCATCTCTTATAAATTTGTAACATTTTATTGAAATCAGAAATCTTCAATGAATATTGCAAATAAATCTGCGAAATTTCTGAAATATTACGTGACGTGTGGGTCGTTCTAGATGCACATCAATTACCACTGCAGCATCAATACCTCTCGAAAGGGGGGCTACAATTTACATTATGAAGTCACTACGTACAAATTTCACAATGAACTTGTGACATCGCCAGAGGCTAAGAAGCGCTGCACACAAAACGGTGCCCAATTGTCAGTGATTGATTTCAGTCAGAAGTTGGAATACATAGAGAGCCAAATATTTTTCGCCGAAGAGAGATGGAAATACTCGAGGTCTTCCGGAAGCGTGCACGCTTGCATTATTCGTATATGGACGGTACATGGGTCAATGCTAACATGGGTGAGTGTCGATTTTATGGAAATCCTCCCACGCATTGCAACTTGATAACGGTTTTTTTCAATATTTTCAGCCTAATATAAAATGGATATTCAGATTTTTGCTCTAAGCACATTCCTCCAGGCATGAACCCATCGGGTATACCGCGTAACGATGCAGAGCTATCGGGACACACGCTTTCGAAATTGAATATTTAGAAATCAATAAAAGTACCTATAGTAATCATCTGCAAAACTTATTTTGTCTCAAAAACACGCGAAGATATCTTCAGAATAGACGAAGGTTCATTCAGGTTATCGCAGGCCTAAGCTAGCATCGTCAAATGTTCGTCACTCCGTACGTCTGAGATGGCAAACTACGAAATAAGCTACGTCAATCTGGAAAAGTGAAGTCATCCCATTAGGTTCCGATATACATATTTCAGACATGTAAGATTCAAAAACATTCGATTTTTCCTGGCACATGTGAACAGTCATTTATCATAACGTTTCGGAATATACCTACGTAGTTTCGGAGCTTTTCCATATATGTGCAAAAGTTCACTTTTTGGTAATTTGTAACATCAATGGAACTAATTACATGTCATGAACGTTAATATTGCAGATTTGCAGAAGTGTTTCCGGTGGATCAAAAGTAGGCCCCGACATTATATGAAGTCAGCAAATGTAGGAACGTATTTGTGAAATTACAGTAACATTCAGCCGGCAAGTCTTGTCAAAAACATCGCAAGAGGGTCTCCGAAAGGTCGCACGTATCATTACCCGTAATCAGAATGTAGGGTTATCGCTTCATGCGTATTTGAGAGCTCCAAGCAGGTTTTTGTCATCAACCTAAAGTATACGTACTCGAATTTAATCGGAACGTTGCGATGCGATTTCGAAGTATCAAGAATATTTTTGTCAAATATTTAGTAACACCTTGTTTATAATATTTACAAAATATTTTTGTGGGGATCGTTACAAATTTTGTAATAAGTTTTCATTAGGTATCTTAAATAACACTGTCCAAAATATGTTTCAACAATGTTTGATAAGCATGCATCACATGACCTTAAATACTCAGAATTGGAGTGCTGTATGAGAATACGTGGAGAAGCAATTATATATCTAACGAGATGTAGAAGTTCATGGTCCATTGGGGTTATCATCGGCCTTAAATAGCAGCAGTAAATATTCACTTTTCATTAGTACGAGGAGAACCATCGTGTCAAGCAATATGGCTGCTGTGATCGCTTACACCCTGCCTGCTATGCAGCTCGTGTGTCATTTAGTCGCCTCGGGAAGTTCTGGCTTCAATTTTACGGAACCAGGTAAGAATACTTCATTGACTTGATAAGAAAACGAGAATGTGTCGATCTTGCACAAGTTTCCACGACCGTTCATATTCGATCGAACTTGACAATTAAGTTCCAGCTACGACCCAGTCGCCAAGGCAGCCCCAAGCTGTGTCCCTCCCGGAAGGCTACGTTGCATACCCTGATATCGGGTTCGCCTACAAACATCATTCGGCTGATCTTTCGTGGGTACAAGCTAGAAATGTGTGCATACACGAAGGAGCACAGTTGGCAGTGATAGACTCTGCTAGGAAAGGGGAATTACTCGCACGCCAGGTATCTTTCAGCTGGGTGCAAGCTGGTATTCTTCGTGTGGATGACAAATGGATTAATGTCAACACGGGTAAGCTCTGTCTTGGTTGATATCCTCGCACGCGTTGATAGTCGATGATATAACGGATATAACAGATATAACGGATACTTTATTGGTTGATGCAGGAGATGTCATGTCGTCATTACCTTGGAAACCAGATCGGCCTGTCGGAACTAATGCCTGCGTCCAGTTCTATGCCGGAGACGGATTATCGAATTTCAACTGCGATGATACCGAAGACTTTTTCTGCGAGCTTCCAATTCGTGCAATAGTCAACAATTAAGAATCTCGTGTAGATGTCAAGGTTGAGGGACGAAGCGGAGAGCACTGGTGCTTAGGTTCAAGAACATTTATCTCACATCGATCCACATGGTTGGTCATAAAAAAATGTTCATTTCAATACCTTGTTTCATGATGGTTGTAGATGTTTATAAACTTCTTTTCACTCGTACTGTAATTTTTCCCCTCACTCCTTACACGCCAGTCTTCGATCGCCTTTGTTTTCGATCATGTGAACTACGATATTCAAATATTATTATAAAGTATACGAGTTCTGCGAAACTCAACGGTTTTGAAGTTACTACGTTATAAAAGTATCACCTGCATTATTTAAAAACGCCACGCCTAATTCGTTCACATGGTCCGTTATATTCGGTTCCTTCTCTTTCGATATTATCTTGTATCTGCATTTTAAGATTTTCTTTCAATGCTAATCATGTGAAGAGGTACTAATGAGATTTTTGTCATAATTTCATCAACTAACATGATGAATATACATGTGACGTAATACCGATGTGTACTTATTTCTTCTTCGATTTTATCGTCTTTGTCTCGTGATATTCCAACATCATTATACATGTTGAGTAATCTCCAGGGTCCAATGAGGAAGGGGCTTATTCTATCGATACTTGCTATAGTCTGAATGCTAATTTTCTAATGAATAGATAGACCTGATATTGTCTGAGAGTACTTGCCCAGAAGGGATTGCCATTCAGACTGTAATAAATATGGGTAGAATAAGCCCCTGCCTCATCGGACCCTGAAGACTCATCTCGTATATGTGGTAGGTATACGCGTTCTGTGAAACTCACTAGTCAGATGATTCGTTCAGTTGAAAACGTAATCACAATAACCATGCGAATAAAGCAATACTGGTCAATGAAATTATTGCCTCTATCATTTCGAAACGTCACGTATAATTTATTCGCACAGTTTCGTATTTGGTGTTTCTTCTGCATAGGGATTCTGTCTCAAATATATGAAATTCTTAAAATTATATTTAGAAAAATATTTGAATCCAAGCTGATGAGGGAAGCATGTCATTTTTCCTCGGAGATCATCTTCGCTTCAATGTAATTCGTATAGGATACGTAAATTCAATGAATTACAATATATTAATTGCAACTTTTGTCATAGACCGTTAGTCAATGGTCAGACAACCTTCAATGTTGGTCCATACGCGTGGGAGTGAATAAGAGGCAGATAAGTATCGAAGAAAATAAGACAAAATGATGTACAGATATGCTATTTATACCTGCATTAAACTCGTTGCACGAGACTCGTGAGGCCCTTGGCTTCAGTCTTGGCAACGAGTTTTAGTGTTTCCTCGAAGGAGAGGCTCGAAGACTTCGCAGACCTCGAGTGGGAGTGGAAGTGGAAGCTTTCTGGTCGCTAGGGTCATTGTCGTTCTCAGACACATGCGTATACATGTAAAATTTAAAACGTGTATTAGAAACTAGCGAAAGACGAAGGTGAAGGTAAGATCATCTCTTTCGCTGTTGAGTACCTATTTGATCGCTTCTCAGCTCAAAGAGTTTCCATAATTTTGCGTCAATTTGCTAATTACATAAGGTTTTATTGAACGACGTTTGAAGCGAAACCTAGCTCTGTATGATTCCTTGTTATAGAGAGAAATACCATTAAAATAATATGAATAATTATTATAACAGGAAATCAGCGATCAACTTTTACTCTTTCATGGAGATCTGACGCACCTATAATACAACTTTCGATTTTACCTCTATTTCTCGTCAGTTGCGGACATCAGTAGCTATAATTTTTAAAATAATTTGTGGAAAATTTACTGATTTTGTAAATCACGATAAGTTATTACAAAAATTTGTTAAAAATATAAATGTGCCCGAATATTCATTCAATCGACATTTGAACTTGAAAATTTGTTCAATATGCTGCGTACGTAAAATGGAAAAAAAAAAAAAAATTTGTAAATTTGGACACTGCGGTCTCTTCTCGTTGCGGTAATTGTTTGCTTTTGCCGCCTAGATCCTAATACCGACCCTTATATTCTAATTGGTTTCCGCCGTCAATTCAGGCTTGACGAAGGAAGGGACGGAAGACCGCCCAATTGGCGACCTACAGTTGGCGCGTCGTTAAACTGTCCCTTTAACAGGACGCAAGCATCTAACCGGAAGTCGTGAAAGCATGGAAAGGACGGAATATATATATCTTCGGTAATTGGTGTTAGACGCTACGTCATCCTGTCCTCCTGTCCCGTGTTCTATGTTCCATATTCCCCCCTTTTCTTTATTTCTCTTCTGCCTTAAGCCTTCCGATCCAAACAGGGCTACATGGCCGCTCCCAGAATCAACGTATACAAGACTGGCTAATTGTAAGCTAAAAATGACTGTCACAACGATGCGGTTCGGTGACGTTTCAATTTTTCTTTTCTTTACGGTTCAGAGATCGATATAGTCGGCAGTCTCCTTGGAAGCGTATGACTAAAGTTGAACAAAAATTCATAGTCGAAGGTATTCCACGTCGATGGATCGTCGTGCATTCAACGTTACGATGCGATGTCTCAACGGATGTTTCTTCTTCACTATCCCAAATGAGAGCTAATTAAGTAAAATTTACGATTTTTGGTGGGTCCTTCTCCGATTTATAACGCCCCCAATTATTTTTGCAGAAGAGCAATACATTTGCCAGTATGCATGCCTCACAGTTAAATTAATTTTACAACTGGACTACAGTTTGTATCAGTCGTGCTGAGAGCTTCAAGTTAGTCAATATATAGATGTGTGTAGGTACAAATGTACTATCTAAATCTAAATTGATTTCAATCACAATAGAATAAATCCAGACATTGGTAGGTAGAGATGCGTCACAACCATATGTGCGAAGCGTAAAAGACAATCTCCGCAAGGAGTACTGCATCGTTTCCGGTACCATTAACCAATTCTATTCCATTAAAATCAGCGAGTTGAGAGGACGATTATTTTTAATCCATTTTCATTTTTCACCCCTACAACAACCCTACCTCACTTCCTCAATTAGTACGGAACGGCAAGATGGCGTTAGGCCTACGAATTTAGGAAATAGAATTTCCACGACTAATAAAACCCAATTTTCTCTTCAATTAAGAAGCTTTTCTGCGTACCAGCGGTAACGAAAGGTAATTATTCAAGCAGAATAAAGATTTTTTTTATACGACAGATCATTGGTTCGAAGAATCATTGCCTGCACCAGTCTGTTTGCTTACGTTACGATAAGCTGCCCACGAAGTGAGTAATGCTTTGGCAGAGAGAAGATTATATGGTACGCAGAATTTGTACGCGTGACTTCAGTTAATTGTAATAAACGACACGCCATTCGAAATTTATTATAAAGATTTCTTACTTATACGGGCGTAGATCTGATATATGGAAAATTAATTACGAATATTAAATCCTAAAATAAGTTTCATTCGCTGTTTAATACTCTTCATCATAGTTGCTAATAGTCTGAAGTTTGGTTTCATCCACGGCAAACGTTTCGCTCTCCCAGCTCTACAGGTTTGATAAATTCATGCAAATTATTGTAGTTTGTAGAGTCGCTTGAGAACGCAATCTCGCCTCATGCTTCTTGAGGTAATTGAACGTGGAAGTGAGACGAGCAAATTGACGATTTATTAATAAAAGGAAGCAAATGCGCTCGATTAGGGCAATTTATTCAGCGAGTGTTTGATATCTTCTACATAAAGAGAATTGAGGATCCGAAAATTCGAATTAGGTATAGAAACATTAACATTCATGAAAAGTTAAAAAAAAACTTTAGAACATTTCTCAGCTGGCATCATTCGTTGTTTCACTAAATTCGAAGCTGAAATATATTAGTTCGTGAAAAATGAAAGACACGATAACATTTATAGTTGGTTTCTGAATTCCATCAACTTCAGAGCTTTTCGAAACATAAATCTAGCCATAAACTAGTCCCTTTTGTTCCCTAACGACATGAGTCGGGTTTATATAAATGAACGTACGTATGAGCATACATGTAATCGAAACGAAGAGTTCAAATGTGTGCTGAGCTCGTAAAATTTCTAGTCATCCCTTGGGTCCTCTTACCACTTTTCTTTCGAACTCTTTATGTCATGTCGTGAAAGGAAACGGGACCATCTTCGGGGTGGCGAAAATCGGCGAGGGGAGTTTGATGCAAATTTCACGTCTTACCCAGGACATCGGCGCAGGTATCTTCGCAGCTTTCCAGACAGAAATTTTGCACGTGTTGAATCCTAGCCGATGTTTCAAGATAAGAGTAAGGGCCAATGAAGAATTTCGAAACTGCGAGCACCGTAAATCTGTTCATAATATTCCGTCATCATCCCTTGTAGTTTACTGTTATTTATGTTGCTCATGGTTCTCATTAGCGAATAGGGCACAAATAGAAGTATAAACTTTCGCTTTCTTGCTAATAATTCTGTCGAAAGCGTATAAAGAAGATCGTTACATCCCGTGGAGAGGCGTGTGATTTTTTCATCCATTCAATATAGCGTGATGCTAAAGAGACCTGACAATCAACATGGGAAATTGAAAGTCGAGGAACAGGAAAAACTGTTACCACTTCCGATTTTCTGTTTAAGAAAGCATTCCTCGCGATCTCGCATCGCTTCTCATTAATTTTATCTTTGTCGGATGATTCGTTTTCAATTATTACTTCATTCGATTTGCCCTTACTCGTGCTGCAGCTTAGGTTCCCACGAATGAGGGGCCGCAACACTATAATTTAATTTTTACAACAGCCATATTGTCAAACGACTTGAAAATTGTTAATAATCCAAGATAAACTATGAAGTCGGTGAGGATGACGTGAAATTATTATCATCGCTGTTATTCTGCTGCATTGTCGGCAGCCTGTTCGATCTTGATATGGTCACGGAAGTCTATAATCAAATTCTGCACATTTTTCCTATCGTCTAAAATTATCGCATTCATTTCTGGCGCTGGACAAACATGATAGGTTTATTATTCATGCATTAAATATTCTCGATTATATATATATGGGGAATCCTAGCTGTGGACCATACCCGCCACGATATTTTTGCTTTCTTCTCTGTCATATTACTTGATGAGCTCCTATTCTCTGATTTTTCTTCAGAGTTTTACAGAAAATTCCGTCCGAGATGTGTGAATTTTTGAAATAATGATAGTTTTCTAATGTGTTTCTTTTGAAACGACGGTATGTCTGAAATGAATAGTCCTATCGAAAACTTCCGTATAAGAGAATTCACGTGCTTTGGGGAGGAGTTCCGAAAAATAGCACTGCTGTGAAAACTATACTATCAATCGGCTGCTGGCTTTTCCTCTGTTCTTTCCTTTCGTTAATCGGTGGATTGAATCCAGAGTTCAGTTTTTCTGCAGACTAAAGTCTCTTATTGCTGTCACCTTATAGGGTAAACTATGCGGGACTAGATGAGCTATCGGAACGCATTCTTCTGAGGCGGTATTGAGCGACGAAATGAATGTACATCAAAAGTCATGTAGCTTCAAATACCAGCAGAGATATATTAAATCAGATACGACAGTGTCCAGAACTAGTTGGAGGAAGCGGTAGCGATATGCGATGTCATTTGGTATTGCATATCACAACTGCTCCCGCCATCGCGTTTTAAACAGCTCTGGTTTTAGCGGACTTTATAAAAGTGTCAACCAATATTCGTTTGTCATTAGTACGAAGAGGACCATCATTGCAAACCAATATGGCTGCCGTGCTCGCTTACACCCTGCCTACTTTGCAGCTCGTGTGTAATTTAGTCGCCTCAGGGCCTCCTGGAAACAATGGTATGGATTCAGGTAAGAATACTGCGTAGACTCGATCATAAAACCTGATCATGTCGATGCTGAACGAATTTCTATGGCGATTCTTTAAATCTCAACAATTAAGTTCCAGCTACGACCCAGTCGCCACCACAGATACAAGCTCGGACTCTCCCAGATGGCTACATTGCATACCCTGATATCGGATTCGCCTACAAATATTATGGGAATGCTACTACGTGGATAAAAGCTAGACATCGTTGCGTTCAAGAAGGCGCCCAGTTAGCAGTGATCGACTCAGCTAAGAAGATGGAATACATTGGACGCCAAAGACCTTCCGAATGGTTGCTTGCCGGCATTATTAAATTGGGTAGCCAGGAAGCTTGGGTAAACGCAAACACGGGTGAGTTTCAACTCGGCGGACATCCTCGCAGGCGTTGATCAGGCAGTCAATAATGTAATCGATGCTTCCTTTGTTGATGTAGGGGATCCAGTACAAGGAATTATTTGGGGTTCAGGTCAGCCTTCCGAGAGCGGTACCTGTGCCGAGTTTCACTCGACACAAAACGGATTGCACACTTTTTCATTGTTGGACCAAGAAGAGTTCTTCTGCCAGATTCCGATTTTTCTGAACTCCACGATAAGCGTTAATTAGGAAACTTCAATAGATATCATGGTTAAAAGACGAAACAGAAAGCGCTGCAGTACATCATGTCCAAGAATGATTATCGCTAACCCAAAAAATAATCGTTCCTCACGGATCTACACGAAACAAGTTTAATGTCAGTAACTTTTCATCACGGCCGTTTCACATTGTTATCATCTTTTTTTATCTCAAGGTGTACTCGTTCTCTCCTCATCCAGGAATTAATTGCAAAAATACCTACCGACTTTTTCTAGACGTATTTCAGAATGTGTGGATCCTGTGAGCAAAGCTTCAAAAGATTCTTGTAATGGCCTCATCCTTGAAACCACCGTCGGTGGAAAAACATTCGCCAAGTAAATCAGAGTTTTCGCTATCTATATAGGTCAGTACTTTCCGGTACTAGTGCCAAAGTGTTGATTCTCGAACGAGTGTGAAGTTCTTCGCCCGAGCTAAGCGAGGGTGCCGAACACACGAGTCGAGAATCATTTCTCGCACGTCTATCAAACCTTGTTTTTTAACACAACGCTCGCTAAGTTCAATCTTATGCACGCGAAGCATGCGCAAAATCGAACTTTGCGCACGGCATGTGGAAAAGATGCGTTCTTCACCTGAAAAAGTCAGAAATCAGACCTCATTGCCAACTACGTTCTATTCTGATCTGATACATAAATCATTCATCATATCAAATAATCAAATTATGATTAACATATGGATAGAAAGAAGTAGAGTGAAAGGTACTCGGTAGGCCAATTTAACGTGAATATTGAAGTTAGGCCGGCTAATTTTCTCATATGACATATTGTTTAAATACTTCGTATATATGCGAGCTCGGTTCTACTCACGAGTATCATTGTTGCAAATAATAACTTAATCACCTATGTAATAATCCTAATAAACTATGTAATTGAAATGAGACTTGATAATAAAATAATCATCTGCATTATTCTGAAATGCGCCTGCATCTGATTTATTCATATACTCCTGTATTCTCCGTAAATGCGAGCTTGGGTGCTTTTCACCTCATCCGTTCCCTCACGAAAGGTGAAATCTCCGTAAACTGGTGTCGAGGAACGAGGTATTCGATGCAACATCATGGCAAGTTTAAGGACTAGACCAATATTCATTATGTCAATTTTATGTGGAATCAGAATTCTATGTTATACAAAGCAGACCGGAAAAAGGTACAGGAATCTTGTTAAGTTTTACATTCGCAGAGCATAGAAACATTCAGAAAAAGATTTTTCTAGGCTGGTACAACCATTAGCATTCTTTCATTTTGGCTTATCTATCGTCCGTGCCTCGGGACAAATTTACATACTTCGACTGTGACCGGCAAACAATAGGTTTTGGTCTGCGATTAGACATCATAGACTGTAAACTGGGTCGTCTGTTAGCACCTAATATTCAATATTTAGTCCAAATCGAAGTTTTCGTTGAAAAAGGGACCAGGTTGACCATGGTAGACTGCTCCGACAGAATCTATCATAAATATCGGATGACTCAACTAGGCTATTAGAATGCGCGCTTCTCAGACTGAATTGACGATACATTAACTTACATTTTCATACAAACAAGGATATCTTGAATGGGATACAAAAGATCAGATGAGGTTATCACTGGCTTTAAATAACTTCGGAGTATATTTTCCTCCCGTCAGTACGAAGAGAACCATCGCTGCGAACCAACATGACCTCCGCGGTCGCGTACACTTTGTCTGCTTTACAGCTCGTGTGCCATTTAGTCTTTTTGCAAACTACTGGGATCGATGCAGGTAAGAATAATCCGTAACAATTTATTTCGGACGTTCAGCAGAAGTTCATAATTTAGTTTCAGTTTTGACCCTGCTGTCACCCGATCAGCACCAATCCGAAGACTCCCTGAGCGGATACGTTCCATATCTTGATATCGGATTCGCCTACAAAGTTCACTATCAATCTGTGTCTTGGATAGATGCTAAGAATCTGTGCATAAGAGACAATGCTCAGTTGGCATCGATTGACTCCATGACGAAGTACAAATACGTTACGAACCAAAGAAGATCGCCGGGCTCCACGCACGTTGGCATTATCCGAATGTACGACGATACGATGTGGGTCAGCGTTAGCACAGGTAAGTTTTGATTTGATAAACCGTCGCTCATAAACTGAAGAGCTTATTTTTTGGTTTTACAGGATTGCCCGTCTCTTCACTACCTTGGGCGTCTGATGAACCTTTCGGGGAACAGGACTGTGTCATGATGAGCGGCGATGGACGTGGTTTGGTAAATCACTCGTGCGACGTCAAAAGTAATTACGTATGCGAACTTCCAATTTATATTGACAATATCATAATACCCGTTTAAGGAGCTATCCTACAGTCACCTGTACCAAATCCTGCGATGCCAATTTATATGGTAACCCCATGAATTTAACCCCGCGAATCTAATCGATGTAAGACTTGCGCGTCAATACTTTTCTTTTCGAAGAGTGATAACAATTTTCAGTTTTTCCAACTGTCATTATTTTCTCTATGTCAGTAGCTGTTCGTCAACGAAATTACTGATATTTCAGAACTTACTTATTCATGTGATGCTTGATCAATTACATACTTGAGAGATTCAATTTATGAGGTTATAAGTAGACTCAGTTATCACAATCAATATCATCGTTACGCATGTATACATGGTGAAGACTATATGAAGTTATATAAAAATGTGTACATGTTTCTGTGAATTTAATTTTTAATAAAAAGCTATGGTGTACAAAATTGTTAAAAAATCTTTCATAGGAGGTTGTCCGTTGATAATTCAATTCCCATTATTTCTTATGCATAATTCCAGCTTACACTCTACCTGACCCTTGTAGTTAGACAGGATAAAAGCGGGATATATGTTCATGTACTCCCTTCCTAGAATTGAAATCGAAGAAACAAGTTGGTAAAGTTTTATCGCTATCCGATGGAACTTTACAATTTAGTGCCAGTTGTGAGTCAGTCACTAGTCCTGGACCCTCCAGGACGGGTACGTCGGACATTCTGATATCGGAATCGCTCACGAGGTTCACAATCAATCTGTGTCTTGGATGGAAGCTAGGAACCGCTGTATACAAGAAGGTGCTCAGTTGGCATTGATTGACTCCACCAAGAAGTTGGAATACGTATATCGCTGCCAGAAATATTCCACCGGCTACACTCACGTTGGCATTATCCTTATACATAGGACGATGTGGGTCAGCGTTAGCATGCACGGATAAGTTTTGACTTGGTCAAGATATTTCATGAAGACGATTTTTTCTTTGGTAATGCAAGTTTGACCGTAACGTTAATACTTTCTTTGGACAGCGAATCAGCTTAGCCGGACATCCAACTGTATTGCGATGAGCAGTCGTGGATTTGGGTCGCGAAATTAACGCTGCTGCATCGCTGAAAAAGATCAAGTCTGCGGGATTTCAAATTCTTTAGAACTATTAATCGCCACGCAATTCAGCGACAATCTTTTGCTGTGTATACTTTTACCGATTAGAAGATTCGACCCTCGATCCTTGGCTCAAAAGTTTTACGTATGCTAAGCACTGGACCAGCATTCATCATTTCACACACACTTTGGGTCGTGTAGTCATATCAATGATTCGAAAATATAAATGTACTTGCACATACACATGTCATTTCTATTCAAGATTTATCTTCCATACAGCAAAATAGGAGAAAGTATGAATCTTGGTAAGTTTTACAGTCTAACAAGCATGGTAGTTGATTAAAAAACCTGAAGATGGACATCTGAAAGGATAGTAAATATGTCATGATTCTGAAGCCCACCATTATTATTATTCTCGGTTTACTTACCGACAGCGATTCACTAGCAATTTATTTGCTTAGTTCCTGTAATTGACATGTTGATTGTCGCGGTAAACCATCAATTATTATTTCCCTACCTCCACAGAGCGACAGGTTTAACTGCAGAAACCAAAGTATTTACTGCATCAGCGACAGCTCTTGATGATTTCAAAAACTGCATGAAACTTGAGAGGCTTTTGAATCCAGAGATGAAGAATTGTGCTCTACGGTATGAAAGGAGATTTAGCTGTACCCGAAAAATTCTTGTTTTGTCTTCACATCGAGCAGGGTCCCAAATCACCAAAAAAAAAAAAAACATATTCGTAGAGTTTGAGGATTCTGCATTGATTTATGCTTAAAACCTCGATGGATCATTTTGATCTGACGTAGAATGATTATACCAAGATAAATAGCTCCCGTAGGCCCGAATAAACTCACCCCTAATACATTACATCTATGAAAGATATTTATTACACATGTGTGTATTATAAAGTTTACACATTAGCTTCAAGCCGATGTATCTCCTCACCCACTTGTCCCAAACTCCTATAATTCGCGGAGATTACACCTTTAGAAACACACCAGGGAGTACTCGGGTATTATACGCGATGAATTTTGTGGATACATTCTTGGCTGTCAGATATTTAATTGTATCTGGATCCCCACCGAAGATTGGTGGATTCACGAGCGGATTCGGAAACAGGAAAACACTCTCACGATTAATCCATTTCCCATTATTTTTTTCATCACGAACTCATCAGACCTTTATTTCTGACAATGGCATTCGTCGCGAATTTTTCTCGGTAATCCTTATACAGCGCGAAAATGATACCAATGTGATAAGTCCGAGCACGGTTCTCATTCGAAAATTGCATACTTTGACCTATACTATTCAAACGTATTTTTGAAAACTTTCGAAGACTTTAATTTTACCGAAAAATTTCACACTTGGTACCGGGTTACATTCTACATGGTGAGCCCACATGCCAGATTATAGTAATACCATCGGCATACCATATTAAAGGCTACGGTTGAGTTAGCCGTTTTTAGAAATTCCGAGTTTCTGAGAGTTGCGATCGAGTGAGCGATTTTTGTAAGACGGTTCAAATATGCGGGAGTCTAGATCAATTCGGTAGAAAAATTAAAATTTCTAAAATAGTGGGGTTAGCAGTTTTTGGGAATGTTCAGTTTCTGAAAGTTTCGGTAGAGTTGGAGAGTCTTTAAAAACGGTATAAATATATTGGTCGTGAAAACAATTCGGTCCAGAAACGAAATTCCCGAATTCTCAAAAAAATGGTAGTGCCCCTAGCATTCATCACTTCGGAAATTGTTACCCGGGTTGTGATGGACGGTTTTTATATCTCTTCTCGTTTAATCATGGCCCTTTTCATACGCTCACAATTAGTTTACACTTGGCGGAATAGATTTGACGTTAAAGTGCCGTTGCTGCTGGGTAGCGGTAAGAAAAGAATTATGTAGGTACACGAACAGGGAGTTTCCTTCGTGTCGTGGAAACTGGGTCTTGTAGTTTCCCAGTTTGAATTATTACGGGCCACGCAACGGACGCGTTAGTTCTTCTGTATTATTATCTACTACGATGCGGAATTGGTAGACCAACGAAATTACCCGACTAGCAGAAATAAATTGCTGAAACCATAACAGGCAGGAAAAATTAATTTCGGCGGATAAAATCGGATATTTGACTACATAGACGTGAAAAGATAAGAGAATTTGTAGAAAAAAAAAATTCAAATCCAATCAGAAATTTCTTCTCTCGTGTTATCGGCCTTCGATCAATTGCGAATCATTTCCGTGTACCAGCGGCATCCTAACAAAAGACTCTGATCATGTCGTTAACATACAAAAGTGCCGCGTATAGCTGCACCACGTTCAGCGATCCCTAGGAGTAGTAATTAAACACCATGACGTTAGCGAGCTAGATGGTATCGCCGACGGAACTTTTGCGTTCTTGTTAACCTTTCATCTAGATTTAGCGGTCCAAGCGGAGTCCCGAAACGAGATAATCGCGAGATCCTTGTCGCAGACCGCCCTTGAACGTCTACTCTGTGAAACGGAACGAATTGAGTAATAAAAGTCCCTCTTTTTAGATGAAGTTGAACCTTGCTTTACCAAATTTATTGGTTCCTTTTTTTAATCAATATTGAAGAGTCCTTTTCTAAGGAGAATGAAGCACGAAACATCGAGCCCAGAAACGGCATGATGAAATTATCGGTATTCTAGAAATAAGGAGAGCTTTGACATAATATACTTATATGTGATACCCGATGATCAATAATGGTTGCGTAATTTTACAATATTGAGAAATTGATCGGTTACACAATACCTACTCGAAAAAAATCTTCAAATCTCGAGATCGTCATTCGTCTTCTGATTGGTAGCGCGCGTTTAGAAAGAATCTGAAACCCTGGCCAGTGAAGAATGAATTTCAAAAACAGGCATCGCGTTGAAATACAGTTTTTGAGGTCAAACAATCGATTTTTCGCCTCAAAAGTATATTATCATATTGAAATATCCGATAATATCATAAAACATTAATTGATGTATCGATCAAAAAATGAAAAGAGAATTTGATTGTGCCAAATTGGTTGTGCGATGAATTTTCCTTACTTGCAATAAAGTCGAATATTGGCTTTAGACGCGTGTCACTCTAGTTTATCTAAAAATAGGTATGAAATATTCTCCCAATTTAGGAAAGTTCTTGCTCACTTTGTTCATTTGACTTAATCGAATCCTTTCAAGCTTCTTTTGCGGTAGAAAAAAAAAGAAAGAGAAAAAAGAAGAAAAAAGCCAGTAACAATAAAGCGTTCCTGCGTTGTATAAGATAAAGAGATCTCTGAAATGTTTCTTTCATTGAAGTGAATTATTCTTGGTATACACATAGCTACGTGAAGGCCTTTGCAGCCTCACATATGGATACGCATATTTCTAGCTCACTGTGAGACTCGCGCGTAATCGTGGGTAAAATAAAAAACCATATTCTGAGGATTTTTATGTCAAGGTTTACATTCAATTTCACGTTTCGTTCACCTCGTAAGTTTTAATAAAATTTCAATTGTGGCTTTTGCCGTCTATTCACCTCAGTTACCATTATACTCAACTTCCTGAATATATGGCAACAATCAAGGCAGATAATTGCCTAGCTTTGCACGCGTTAAGCGAACCAGATTGGATCATTTTTCAGAATTCTTATCCTTTTTATGTCGTCATTAATTACAGGTATAGGAAATAAAAAAAAAAAAAAAATGACTTTTTCATCTACGTGTAGAAGAACGAACGTCAATCTCTGACAAACCGCATCTTTAGTCTCCAGAAATTCTTTATGGTTGAAGAATTTGTTGTATAAAAACTGGCTTGTCGTTTCAGAATATTTCACGCAACGTTTAACTCATGAGAAAAATAAAATAAACTTTCGTTAGATCGTAGCACCGACAAACACGATATGTAGTCAATAAATGACATATAGCGGATATAGCATAGTCTGATAATTTATCACAATCATATAGGTATATATGTGGGTCATCGAGGTTGACATAGAAGAGAAGGACTATTAGCACATTACTTCAGTGGCTGTTTACCGAAACTTGAAATCGACGTATCAATAAAAATGAGAGATCAATAAAATTGCGAAAATCAGATACTCAAGTGTATCTAACTCTTCACGATCTAAAACAAGACGTATAAAACGATTGTATTTATCTGACTACAATCATAGCATGAGTACCAAAACTTATACTTGAATAATACTTCAGTGCCTACTTTTATCTGAATGAAAAGTTCGAAGTGATGCTGCCTTTCTGCCTTTGCCATGCATGAATTTCAGTCCATAAAAGATCCAGTGAACAAAGAGATTTCCGCTTTGAAAACGTGTGCAATGAGGAGCCACTGTAGCATAGTACCTATCCCCGAGTTCTATAATGGTTAAAGATATTAAGCCAGTCGATCAATCGCGCGATCATCGAAGTATGGGATACTAAGTTCTGATCTATACGAAGATGTGTGACGACAGGAACGTCGCTTTGACTTTACTTTTAGTTCTTACCCGGCAACGGCAATTCGCCAAGATCTAGGACATCGATAAATGTTCAATAGACGATTGTTCCGAACCTGGTCTATATCAGAAAGGTACAGGTATACATCTCGGCGGTATATTAAGTCTACGTCGCTATACCGCACGTGGATCAAATACATAGAATTGCCTATTATAGTCTTGGCAGGTTGCTACCATACCTATTACTGCTGCCATATTAACTGCTAAAGATATACGACAGGTATCAAAGATACGGAAGGCGAAGTTATAGATCAACTGATTTAGCTATAACGGACGTAGCAGGTTCGGAGATTTTAGATAAGAAAATCTATGTCAAAGTTATGCTGTTAGAATTTCTGTGCACTTCATATTTTACTAATCTATTACCTATCATAAAATGTGTAGATCTAAATTTATATTTGAAAATTCTTCTTGTATCAAAGACATTTGACACATTTATGAAACATGCGTGTAACTATAATTATCACGTTTTGGTCAAAGATTGTCTCTATATGACTTCGAACGGGAATTCAAGGTGTGCCTATGGATATAGATATGATTTGACCAAAATCTTATCAAATCGGTGCGAAGTTTCAGATTTACAAAATCCACGTGAATCTCTTGAAAGTTTCAACTGAGAAACTCAATATCTGTTATGCGAGGAGCAGCAGGAATCGTCTGTCGGTTATTAAATTATACAGAAAGATGATGTGATCATAATATTATAAAGGTTGATAAAATAATATATTCCGAAGCTTTATTCTTCCAATGAGAAAATGTGAGGTCAGAAGGAAGCAGACGACGCTATGAGGAAGGATATTCAAAAGCATTGCGAACCATTTCCTGGCTTGTTGCGAGCTCATGGAGCCGTGAATTCTTGTTGCATCGCATTCCCATGCCCTTGCTGCAGCGTGGTTGTGTATTTATATATGTGCATCTTACGAAGCGCATTCATATACCTCTACATGCATATATGTGTATGGAAAATATGCTTATTATATTACCTATACATTAAATACTTCGTGTGCGCTTACCGAGCACACTGAGATGCAGAATGGTAATGGTACCGCGATAATATCACCTGTAATTACGATGTTTTCCTTAGCGAATAGCAATTTTCTTTCAAATATAAGGAATCATAAGTAGGTAAGGTACAATATGCTTTTAAAATACGCGAATCGGTATAAGATGTGACGCGGATAATTTATTGAATATATACCTTGGCTAATTGATCAGTAAAACATCGTCGATGGATTGAATTCAAAGTTAATATATATTCTGATTGAATATTTGAGATTGATTTCGTTTCGGTACTTTTCGTCGTTAATTTATAACCAGATAATCTTATATAGTTTCTGAAAACATGCGGGACTGCGTCGTTAGAAAGGTAAAAAGACGTTTGAGCCAGCGCGTGCAACGATGCGATCTTTGAGGATGCGTGAACGCAGGATACATAATCAATTGCTTTTGGTCCTGAGAAAAATGAAAATGTTGCCTGAACAACAGGGTAAGCGGGTTCCTCCACGCTCCCCAGGATAAGCTTAAGGAATAACAATGAATCGAACGACCTCCTGAAAGCCAACGTAGGGTTGAAGATGTCAATGACATCAAATACTATTATATGGTGGCCTGCGGTCAAACCTCCATCGGACATAGCTGGACAATTGGTGTCGTCGATATTCTATTGGTGATATATTGCCTGCGTGGTGAAAAAAGAGCTCAACTAAATGGTCAGATACGTGATGAAGAAATAAAACTGTTCTTAGAGAAAGTTACTATCTTTATTTTTCGTTTCGAAGCCACCTCATCATGTGTGATCAATTTCGAAGCCGTCTTATCATGCCTGATTAATTTCTAGGAAAAATGAAAGACTTTTAACTCCAGATCTATTGCTTGATATCAAAACAGTGTTTTTAACGATATACTTGAGCTAACGGTGGATATGCTTTGTAGATGCCTGGCTGGTAATAATACACGTACATGTATCCGATTACCTCAGAACTCGCTTTATCATAGCTGATAAGTTTCTGTGAAAAGTGAAGGACTTTTAATTCCTGTTCTGTGACTTTATATCAAGACAGTGGTTTTTACGATATACTTGAGGTAGCTAGGGGATCCACTTCTTGGTTATCTGGCTGCTATCAATACAGGTACACTTGAGCATCGTACTTATCGGGTCTTTTCTTAGACAAGTATATAGCGCAGCGGAAATAATTATATCTATTTCATATCAACAGGTCTTATACAAAGATATTATAACAATTTACTTTGAAGTGGAAGCTCCAGCTCCAAGAGTTATCGAAGTCTTTGAAAACCGCAGAGAACCTACAAAAAATAGAGCGACAAATTTTCTTGGCAAGAAAATTTAAGAGGAAATTATTTCCATTCAAAATTCTTGGCGGATCCAGCCAATTTTTTTTCGTTAATATGAAAAAATAATTATTTATGACACGCGTGATAATGAATACGATATTGTGAGTCATATTTGAAATGACATACATCGAGGTGTATGAGATACTTGCGGTGAATTTGAAATGACGATAACCAACATACACCTAGTCTAGCCCAATGTTAGTTTGAAATAAGAAATACAGACGTGTATCTGACAGCATCTAGTATAAAATCACCCTAAAACTCGATACATATATACTATGTGCGCAAGTAGAAATAAAAGAATAAAAATTAAAAAAAAATCCACTCCACTTTCGCCATGTGTTCGTCGTGACGACGTATATGCGAGATATATTCAGTTGCACGTCACTCGGTGAAATTGGCACATAATTCATCGACGTTCTACGCGGCTGAAAGCAAAACATCAGGAAAGATTCGATAATACATTATATTCACCCACTATCGCTAGTTGCCTATCCTCACCTTAGGCAGTGTTCACTTTGGAAACTGACGATCGAACGGAAAACTCTGTAACGACTGAGATACCTGGATGGATGACAGAACTATGGGTAGACCCTTAGGCTCGCTTGATATCGCCGAGATAAGCTCTAAAAGCCATATCTCGACCTTGTGAAATCATAACGCAGGTATGGGTATATTACATCCCGCGAGAGAAGTTGATGCACGTAAATATTCATCACCTTCCGTTTCCGGGACGGGGATACACCTGCCTAACTCTGTAAAAGAAATTGTCCATAAAATATGAATGCCGAGGAGTCAAAATGTGAGGTCTTTGCTGCAGAATATGTACCTATAATCTATTATTTATATGAAGTTACATTCCAACGAGTGAATATCACCGTGGGAGAAACGTAGCTTAATATACTATACCTGGACAGATGTAGAGAATCCAGAGTTGTATAACCTTCGTCGTGTAACTTCAATTCATTCAACTATATTCCGTTAAGGGTGGAGTTAAGCTCGAAAAAAAAAGTATGCAGAATTGCTTTTGATACATTCGTGGGTGATGGTTGAAAATTCCGTGAAAATTACGTGAGTATTTGGTTGAAAGGCCAGAATCCGTGATGACAGAATGAGAAGTAGACATTATACGGTCTTGGAAATTGTCTGAAGACGGGTAAAAGAAATTTGCATTTGTATAGAAAAGCCCGCGGACAATCCGCGGAGTAATTGAAATTATGTCAAATTGAAACTGAGAGGAAAGATAGAGGCGCAAGTAGGTATAAGGGAACAAAGTTTAGATATAGAACAATAAATAATGGTAAAGAAAGTCTGAACGCAGGTGAGAATGGAAAACTTGGACTCGTTTATATGCATTGTATTTTTTTATAACGAAACTAGTTTGCCAATTCACGCGCGGGTTATGCTAAAAATATACAAGGAAAATATATTAGTAGTGAAAATTTATTCCTAGCTGAAGGTATAGTACCTGCCTACTACAGCTACCTACTTCTGAATAACTTTGACTACAGTCGGATCTTCAAGTACTTCGCCATAATTCCTATTAAACTTGTCAAAGTTTGAATCCAGTTTTATACCCGGAAAGACGAGGTGAAGTAAAGTAAACTTTACCAACAAGTAAGCTCGTTAATAACTTCGTATTTTTGGTACACGTTACGGTTTCACTGCTGCCGCTTCTCGTCTGCTCAAAAAATTTTGCACTAGTTATACCTTTGTGTTTTACGGCTGGGTTACGATCGAAAGGTACGACTAAAATTTCTGATAAATTACACTGCAGAACTTCACAATAAATCGATAATAGTATCAGACCCTATAGTTAGTCAAGCGAAAGAAAAAAATATTCATACAGGTGTCTAACCACACCTCGACATCTTTCTATACGCATATACTTATAAATTGCCTATTTTTTGGAGTGTAAGAAATATACTTAGCGAATTATTTACCAGCCAGATGATGTAATGACAAAATTTTTTATAGGTACGTTTGAGTTGATCAATTACGAAATTAAATTTAATCTCAGTGCCGCAATGGTTTTCATAAATTCAAAGAGAATTATAACCAGGTTTGTTTGAATGATGAGATGTCGTATTAATTTTCCTCCGTAATTCTCAGTCGTGATGAATTCGTAATGAACGGAAGTCTCGAATTTATGTATGGATAAGTTGGGGGCTTAAAATCAGCGTCACGATGATACTTGATATTAAGTAACTCGACTAGATATGGAGGTATAAGGCATCTGACAAACCGCAGATTATACAAGTGTTGTGTTGAAACAAGGTAAAACACTATAACCGAACGGATAACTTTATAGTCAAATAACACTCGGATTGAATTACATCTTTTCAGCCCATAACTTTCGAAGTGAGCAACTTGCAGGTGTGTGAAGAATGTCAGAACTGTATGAATGAAGAGGATAATATTAAACGGCATCAGAATACTAAATAAAATCAAATAACTAGCCCAAAGTCGCCGCGATGCCAATTACAATGATGGTGATCATAAACCAAGAGCGATGCAAAATATCCAGGAAGTTACTGACTGCAGCAATTCGTCTGGGTTATCCTCGCTAATAAAACAGCTAAGTTCTGGTTGCATTCGAGAAGACATTCGAGAAGACGTATAGGGCTACCAATGCGTTCATTCTACTCGATCTCACTTCGTGCCAAAGCTACGAAATCGTGACTTGAAGTGGTACTGAAAGTGTTCCTGACTCGCTACGTGCCCGCAGAGATTGGAGTCTGATATTTTTTTCTTGCTCATTTCTGTCTCCTTCGGAGTTAGCTGTCTATGCACACATAAACCTTATAACTATAAATCTGAGGGCCGAGAAAATCTCTCTCACTTTTCAAAAATCCCAGGAAAGTAGAATATTCAATAAAAAATCTGAAGATCCGGTTTCGATATCTAGTAAAGCAGAGTGAACTCGAAAAAAAAAAGCTTCTCTCGAATGAGTGGCTGGCCAGATAGTCTCAAGCTATTGATAGAATGGCTTTTTTTATTACATTAGTTGAGGATAACATTCATGAATTGAAAAGAAACTCATATGCAGATGCCAGACTTATATCTCGCACTTGAGTATGAATATATAAATATTCACACGTGGGGAAAAAGTAGGTATACGTCGTAATTTAGATAGTTACACGGCGTAAGCACGTCGTGGTCGTGAACTTGGCCTCCTCGCAAATTACTATCTGCAACGATTTCTCAATGTCGAGATCCCGGGACCGAGCCAAGACTTGATCGTGGTTACGAACGAGGGATTGAATATTCTGAATCCACATTTGCTCTGAGGAAAATTGAACCTTGGATTTTCATCAGGGTTAATTCTTTCTTATCAGATCACTAGAGAGGTATCAGTAAACGCTCGTTGAATTCCTTCCAATAAAACAACGTCCGCCGCATATACTTTTTATTGCATATGCGTCATGCGATTGATAGCATAATTTTGATTTACACCTAGCAACGCTGTAATTAAAATTCCGAGAAAATTAATTTCTCTGTTTCTAACTGAAACGAAATATTCTCAATATTATACGATACGATATATGGAAGGTGACTCCAGTGGTCAAAAATCTGCGTAATTTTGTTCACGCTGGAGGGTAACTTTCACCGTCATATTTACCAGATCAGATATTTAAAGGAAAAAAAGGTCCTCCAGCCTAGAAGTGCAAAGCCACGATTTATATTCACCTATACTAGGTTATTTTCGAGATCCAACGAATCAGCGACTGGAGTTATCTGTTAGCTTTTGCACGATCGATATACACGCTGTTTGGTGAGATAATGAACGGCGATTCATTCGAAACTTTGACTACCCGAATCCTTCGTCTAAAATTTAAAATATAGTTTTCAAGACAATTGTGACACCTCCTAAAAGGGTTGAAATTCCGTTATACTGAAATTTCGTCCAATCGTCGTGGCAAATAAAACTAATTTCGTTTTTCGCGGATTCATAGCTGCTAGTCCAAACAAACTATAGAGTATCGCGATTGAAACAGAAACTCCTAGATCAGAATCATGGGTATATAATTAAAACGAAATAGTTAAGAAAATCGGCCGACCGTTTCGAAACCTCAGACAAATGTGTTGAAGAAATAAAACAATGCCATTATTATAGTTTGCTTCATTGTTGGATAATAATATGCTATTAGTAAGTTCGTAGATGCATATGCATAAGTATGAAAAAAAAAAATAAATAAATAAAAATAAAAAATATCAATTTATGTCAAGTACGAACACGGAATAATTGTCACCTTCAAATGATGTATGCAACATACGTATTTCAATAATTTATCTAACATCGAACAGAAAAGGGTGTATAATATTGAAGTTTCTTTGATCAGAAATATTGTCTAGACGTTACATCAATTATGATTACAAAAATGGAAATGCCACATCGAAATTACCACTATGATATACATACCGTGCGATTATGTGGAAATTACAGGCTCCAAGCGCGCAGGCGCTGATTTATTCGAATATTACGAGGGACGCCAATTTCAGACGTGCCACGAATATCCCTAGAGTCCGTCTGCTATTTGTTTCCGATTGTTGTCAAATATGAATGGCGTTAGACCGTGGCAGGAATAGGTTATGTTTGTGTGAATCTAGCAGACGACAGAACTAGGGATGTTACTGAAAAGTTGGTAGAGTTGCTAGCGCGATTCTGCCGGCCAATGATATTTGAATAAATCAGCACCTGCGCGCTTGGAACCTGTAATTTCCACATAATCGCCCGGTATATAAGTATTCAGGTGATATATGACCTAATATTAAACGCGAACTAGGTGTGATGTTTAATTTTTTTACGACAGGTATTGTTTAAGCATTATGTCGAGTACGAGTGGGGGAAAAATAAAAAAAAAAAAACTTGTGACCTTCAAATGCTGTCTGTGACATACGCACAATTACATCTAATACGTTATCTAACATTAAGCAAACAAGGGTGTAACACTAAATTTTATTTGCGAGACGATTGTTTAAACGTTAATCATGTTTCACCCAGGCAATGGTATTGATCGACAACTGATATCTTTTTACCACGAAAGTTTATCTCGTAGTGATTATCATTTCACGATAAGTATTGCTGCCGTTCCTTTACAAGATGCAGATACCTCATAGCCAGGCTACCAGTCGCACGTCACCATGTTTGAGAACGGAGTTACTCGATTCTTACTAATTACTTTAGTAATTTCCTTCGCACAAAATGGTGAGTATATCTAATGAAGGTAACAGAAAGCAAACAAAAAAAATCTTGAATTCTTTTTTCACCGAATTCGTAAGAAATTTTCTCCATTATTCTACATAAATCATATTATGGTCACTTACTGATGAATTATCCGTTATTGCGGATATCCCGGAATGCACTGTCTCTGCGGCCAAAATGTAATTTATATCATTTTCATTTTTCATATAATTAATAACATACCAAATCATTTCTGTTCGTTACCAATATAGTTCATATCGATTTCAGATATCGAATTATCCGAATGTACAACCTGGTTAATGTGAAAATATATTGATAGTTCTCTCAGAAACAAACTAATCTATATTTTTCTACGGTTTTTCATTCAATTTGAAAATTTATTAAATTCCGTTACCATATACGCGCGTAATAGATATAGATAAGGTAGAATAAACAACCCGAAAGAGATAGGTATCATCTGTCGAGGGAAAATGTATAGGTGATAATTTTGATATTTTGTATAATATACCTTGATAGAAAAAACGCTGGGGATCAGATTTAATAACGCGGACATAAAAGGGTTAGATTAAAATTTTTACATTCTTGAAATAACTGCAAGCAATCTTATCAAAAATCGTTCGCAGCGCGTAGGAAATTCAATAAAATAAAGAGTCCTCTAATTTTTCTTTGGAAGCAGTATTCTCTAATGTAAAGCACAGGAAAATGAGGGATTTACCCTGCAAACAGTGAGAATTACCGTTAAAAGACTAATGTATGCTGTACCTAATAGAAAAAGTACATCCTCGCTGGAAAACTCTCACTCAGGTTCATAAAATTGCATTTACCTTCAGTATAAAATACAGTACCGCACGAGATTTAACTTGTAAAAAGTCACTTGCAATCAACTGTACTTATCAGCAGGATAGAAAAATTTATTGGATACGGCTGTGGTATAATTTAGTAAAAACTTTTCCTCTACTAGCACAATCAATTTCATGAAATATTTTGTTAAAAATTTCTCTTTCATTATCTCAGCGTACAAAATTTATATTATGTTAGTAGATACGTGCATGCGTTAAAAACAAAATAATAATTTTATGCGATAAAAGTGTATGATAGTACGCTTTCGCAGAGGCTAAGAATCTTCTATGGACTTTTTCTTGTTTTTTTTGTAATTTTAAAATCGAAAAGGTGGTTCTTATCGGAATTTCACCCAGGTCGTCCCTAATTACGCCTTTGGGGTGAAGCTGCGTTGATGAATGATTTCTTGTCGATGTTTCGTGGACAGCTCAGTTCATGTCATATCAAATTTCCTTAATAAATTAAACAAAAACCGTATGTTATTGTAGGTATATTATATTTTACATAGAATGGTTTTACATGCTTTTCAAATTTTATGCGGAGCAAGAAATAGCCTATAAAACGGGATATTTGATAAACGTTCCATATCATGTATAATATGAAGCACGACTGTTTGAATTCTGTTGAACCTTGTCCCTCAGAATAAAAATCTCGAATATTTTCCATACTGAATATTTTTGCTTCGGTTAACTCGAACGAGTTAATTTCATGCTTCGTGAGTTTCTGCTAATTACAAATGAATTTCTCTAGGTACGCCCTTGGAATGTTACGTCTGCACGTCAGCCGACAACGCCGCATGTGCCACGGATTTGTCCGGTATTGAGAGGTCTACCTGTTTCGTAGAGGATACCACAGCAACTCCTTCGACCCCAACTATATCAACAGTGACGGTCACAGGTTCAACCGTGACAGCGTCAGTTACAAATCCCAGCGTGACAGCGTCAGTTACAAATCCAAGCGTGACAGCGTCAGTTACAAATCCCAGCGTGACAGCGTCAGCTACAAATCCAAGCGTGACAGCGTCAGTTACAGATCCCAGCGTGACAGCGTCAGTTACAAATCCAAGCGTGACAGCGTCAGTTACAGATCCCAGCGTGACAGCGTCAGTTACAAATCCAAGCGTGACAGCGTCAGTTACAAATCCCAGCGTGACAGCGTCAGTTACAAATCCCAGCGTGACAGCGTCAGTTACAAATCCAAGCGTGACAGCGTCAGTTACAGATCCAAGCGTGACAGCGTCAGTTACAAATCCAAGCGTGACAGCGTCAGTTACAGATCCCAGCGTAACAGCGTCAGTTACAAATCCAAGCGTGACAGCGTCAGTTACAAATCCAAGTGTGACAGCGTCAGTTACAGATCCCAGCGTGACAGCGTCAGTTACAAATCCAAGCGTGACAGCGTCAGTTACAGATCCCAGCGTAACAGCGTCAGTTACAAATCCAAGTGTGACAGCGTCAGTTACAAATCCAAGCGTGACAGCGTCAGTTACAGATCCCAGCGTAACAGCGTCAGTTACAAATCCAAGTGTGACAGCGTCAGTTACAGATCCCAGCGTGACAGCGTCAGTTACAAATCCAAGCGTGACAGCGTCAGTTACAGATCCCAGCGTAACAGCGTCAGTTACAAATCCAAGTGTGACAGCGTCAGTTACAGATCCAAGCGTGACAGGTAGGATTAAAATATGTTATAAATAAACATATCGAAGTCACAATTAGCGATATACCCAGATGAGTCACATTTGCTATCAATCAAAAAATTCCCATGGTTTTGGATAATAATACCTTTTTCACTCAAACGGTTGAGCGTTTAATTGCGATTGGTGATTTTTTACGTGAAGCAAATGCCTCATTACGTACTACTTATAAATAGAATTTCATACATATCGAAAGTTACGGAGAGTCATAATTAAGAGCACAATAAATTCAGGAAAAAATAGTGCGTAAGAAAACAACCTTGAAACATGTTTACTTAGATCAATTTTTTTGTGTTCGATGACCGTGTAAACGAATTTTTTACAGCAGAATCTCCGACCTCCCCGAGCATTGCCCCACAAGTGGTACGCGTAGCCAGAGCTACAGATACAGCCTTTGCCTGCTACACACGCACTGTAATTAGTAAGTGCACCAAGTTTTGAAGTAATAATTTATACCATTTTACATAGAGACGAGAAAACTAGCTCGAAGATTGTAGCTCGGAAAATTTATAGAGAAAATTATCACTCGAGCTTTAATTACGTAAGACGTTTCTCACTGGATGCAATAGTTTTCCACCAACAAAGTTCCTGGATGGTTGACATAAAAAATTACCACTGCAGTGAACAATTCGGTTTAACTATCCCCCTCTTATTCTTACTTAACCCCTCATATCACTTTTATAGACACGTAGTTACTTCAGCTATTCAGTTTTCAGTATTTTATCTGCTTATGCTTTGCTCAAATATTACTCAAAAATCTGACCGGTTTTATACGACATTTTTCAGTGGACAATCAAACAGTGATTGACCGTGGGTGCGTGGTCCAAAGTACACCGATATGTGACGAGGATCAGTATCCCGCCGGGATGTTAGATGCTTGCTCAACTTGCACCGAGGACGGCTGTAATTCATCGCCAATTAATCTTTCGGGAATTTCCTCGCTGTTTTTACCAATAATCATGTTCGTTTTAACGAGATAAACAGATTTCAAAATATCCCATGTATGTCGGGTCGAAACACATCACCAGTTTCTTCCGCATTGATGAAGAGCAAGGAGCTTTATTAAAACAACTAATTTATCGTCTAACAATGTATTATTTTCAACTATATGATTCAATCAGTGAATACATAATTCATTGATAAATGATAAGCAGCCTAGCTTATTTTCCGATCATTTATATATGTAATTCTAATTAATTTTTTGAAAAATAAAAAGTCTTCATAGAATAGTTTCAACGATTAATACCCCACGCACAATTCCTGAGATCCAAAAAATTCTAGGAAATTTTATTTATAGAATTGAATGATTAGATTTAGATAGTGCTAAATTTAACCGTGAATCGTAACTTAATCTTATCATTTTGCAATGATAAACCCAACGAGCATAAAGTAGGGTATAGGGTACGTATACAGCATACGAGGACGAAATCGTCGACGAATCAATCAGCGTATAAAACCATGCCGCAGCATGTTTCCTGCCAATTCTATTGAAGGGTTCTCCAAGTCCATTTCCCCCATTCGACAAAGCGATCATTCCCTAACAATAAGTAAATAAAACATAGTATTTTTGGCCGGATTTTATACCCTTCAACCTATTCGTTAGATAAAGAATCGGAGTGCCTATAGCTGCGGACATTAGGCTAAAGTAAAGTATAGTCTTAACATAGCGACTACACAGCGATGGGCAATCTCCTTGATGGAACAACGATAGATGCTTACCTTATGCCCATTACGATATTAACTCTTGTGTAACAGACCGCTATACCTTATATCTACATACACATTGAACTGAGCGTATAGTTTCATCGGTCCATCAGTCAGTAACTATATATTATTAAAATAGTCTATAGCCATGAGATCATTGTATTTTCCATATCAGTATATTGCACCCCGATCCTTCATGCCTAGCTATGAATACTGTTATTCATAAGCGATTGATACAGAATTACAAAAAAAGAAATATATCCTGCACGTATACGTGTCTCGGTTTTCCATTATAACTGGTTCGGACAATTTTTCAATTACTAAGTACACTTTTTTCTAATCAGTAACTATCAGCTGCGGGTATAATATCGGTTGATTGACGTGTATCGAAGGTTTTGTCCAGTCAGTTAACGAGCGTTCAGATTCGCGGTTCCAGTTTTGTAACGGCTGTCGCAAAATCGGCCCAGATTCTCTCATGCAGCTATCGCGAAAGATCCAGCAGACTTACCAACAGACATTGAGATAAATCACAACCGAGACGAGCATATCCTTATTATTTACTTTAAATTGCGGCTAACCACCTTCGCACCCGAGTCGCTATAACCTCGTACGACTTGGCCACTGGTTCAGAACTGCGAAAATTTCTTCCGCGTAGAGGAGGTCCGAAGTTTAAATTAGCACCTAGTTCCTCATGGATACCGGATTTTACCTGGATCGTAAGAAAATTTACTTCGGTACAGATTTCGTGATAAATAATCAATGCCTCGAAGTGTTTTGGTCAATAATTGATTTTTAATCAAAGTAATTAGTGTCTCAATGTAACTTGCTTCAACTGGAGGCAATTATTATCGCGAGATAACCGCGGATTCGCGAAATTAGATTCTCAAATGGATAAGATACAATTTTCTCGGGGGTCCTATAAACCACGTGCAGAATGAGGTTTATCTTTTTTTTTCGAATTTTGTTAATCAGTCCACTTTATTGGTGCCACGTAATTAAATACAGCCTTCTGTATCTCGTGGTAGCGTCTTTTATTTTCGAAAAAAAATAAAAAATAGCCGCAATCGCTTGGATCATAATGAATCATTGAACATGTTTCGTATTTCTTTTTCTACTACTGAGTTCGAGGAATTATTTATTACACCTTGACTTGGAATTATCGTTTTATTTTTGGTTGGTTAATTTCAATATTTAAACCCACAGTCTCTCATTTTTATTTCTCACATTGATGAGGTATGAAAGGGAAATGATGTCCGGCTTTTACCTTCTTGTCTATACTATAATTAAGTATCATTAAAAAAGTAGTACAATATCAAACCATGCATACGAAATACACACACATATATATATATATATAAATAAATGAAATATCCTTTACCATAATTATCAATTATACACACTTCTCTAACAATTTATAAATTCAAAGACTAAACATCCTTTGCAGGATAGACTCAACATGTTGCATTTGTACTGAACCCCAGCGAGGCTCCCTTACAAGGCGGTCGTTGCACCTCGGAATATAATGCAGGTATGTATGTAGCTGAATAAGAGTGACGGCATACAGGTACATACACACCAACTTGCATTACCATTTTAGTACAGAAAGAGCCATGGTTGTGCTCCATGCATGACTGCAGCAGTGGACTGGTAACAGAACGTTGTGCTTTGGTTGTATACCGAAAGAATCCAAAAATACGTTATTCCTGTGGTAAAGTGAGGCCGTTAGCGTAACGGTATTAGGTAACGTAATTTTTACTTCATTACGTACGTATTTTGTTCTACTTCACTGCAACTATATAATATAATGTATTTCTCTGTTTGTTTCGTGCTTTTTTCCCATACTTTATTCATATTTCCATGTATACAACCACCCACTGAATAACTTGAAAAGATTCAAGCGAGACGAGATGCTTTTCGAATATCATTCGCCACTTGGTGTCAGTAATTCTTGATTCAACCCAGTTTTACATAACACTGACATTATTTCGTAGCCATGGAAGAATTCAACTGTGATATCATATGATATGGTGGATACGTTGTGTAAGCCAACGATAAAATATGCGATAAAAGCTACACCATATATTGCTTGTCGCAAATGGACTGAGAGGTCACCCTAAATAACGCGACTACGTGAGCATAAAATCAAACTTGACTTGAATATATCTATTCGCCTAAGCCTTTGTGGGTGTAAACGTATATATTCAGCTGTAATGTATTCGTCTATAAATATATTCTTCTCATATACATATGAGATCTCTATGCATGTATTTAAACACATTGAAAGGAGTAACTGTATCCTTCCGACGAGGCAGATTCCCTTGGTTACTCTACCGTGAATAACTGCACCACCCTGTGACCAGGCCAGTTCCTAGTGTGTACTCGTAGGACTTCGATATAGTCCTCGAAGAACGTTGAATAAGAAAAAAAAAAAAAATTCACTAATCGCGCTTTTCACGCAAATTATGGAAAGGTTATTATATTATAACGCAGATCGTATGGATGTATAAAACAACATCCAGAACCTGAACATATAAAGATTCCCGCCTCGTAAAACATTTTATCATCGATCCTTAGAAAATAAAACAGAAATATCCTGCAGGAGAGAATTTTTTCAAATAATAACCAGGTGGATCTCTGTTCCTGGAACCTTAGTCCATACTGAGCACGGATCTCCTGTATTCAAAGAACGTGTATCCATTTTTGATGAGCTTTTTAATGTCTCTCCTGCGAGACGGGACGAGCTGTCAGTTGCAAAAAACTAATACACTGAATTTACGTTTCGTTTTTCTCTTGTACGCTGTCTGTCTATGCATGAGAATACGATCCTTCGTGAAGTTCAGCTGCACTGGATTCGGTGTAGATTAATACATAGTTTAATAACTAGCGAATTTTGTTATACAATTAAAAAGTTATTAATTGATATTTATGAGCTGCTTGGACGTCTGACTTTGCCGATTCTATGATAATAAAAAATACATATAATTTTATAAATCGACAAAAATATCCGTTCCAAAATATCTGGGTGAATAATTCGACGTAAAATGTAATGACGCTGACCATTCTACATGCTGGACTGCAGTAATTGCCTTCTCGTCAACATGAGCGTTCTAATTATTGCATGAATAATAATGAGAAAACTGTACGGTAATAATAAAATTATAACGTGAAAGAAAAATTTTAAACAATTATTTTACCTCTTCGAATTGGGTGGTGAAGAATTATTTTTATAATTCAAAACTATAAATGAATAAAAATGTATCAACGTGTAGGTACTCTTTATGCTTTATGTTTTATCTCACGATGAGGTTTTAATCCAGTATGCGATATACAGGGTGACCCAGAATTCGTGACGAGGAATTTACAGGGTAAATCTTGATCAAAAACGGGATCGAAATTTCCATAGCCGTTTTTTCCGGAAAGGCTTAGATTTCTTGTTATAATTATTTCAAATTCAGCCAATGACGCGCAGCTTATAAACGGCCGTTCGTCGATGTGATTACCGCTCGGTTGTATGCGTGTCTCCCATCCTATTGCCACCGCGAAAACAAGTGCACACAACTAAGCGGCGAGTACACCGACAAGCGCCCGTTCTTAGATCGCGCGTTATTGACTGAAATTGAAATAATTATAACGAGAAATCTAAGCATTTCCGGGAAAAATGGCTAAGGAAATTTCGATCCCGTTTTTGATCAAGATTTACCCTGTAAATTCTTCGTCGCGAATTCTGGGTCACCCTGTATATCTCGACGAGCTGCGGGAAACAATCTGAGAAAAATTTCATCCTGAATATATATACCTGTGTAATTATATATGAACAATACAACGTCACAATGAATTTTTAATGCCTACACAAATGCCGTAACTAGGGAGATGGTCTTTGTGCTTGTTTATTGCTAATTTCTTCAGTCGCTGTATATATAATTTAACTGAATGAAATGCAGTGAACCCGTTTAGTCCTCAACTGTATACAAGGGCTCACGCCTTTAATTAGTTTTTGTGGGTTTCACAGAATTTTTCTGATATTAATTAATACGTGGAATGAAAATTCGAGCATTCGCTGCTCTCCACTTCTCACAGAATGTGCGAAGCTAATAATCGATAACTGTGGTGAATGTAATGCTTGAATTAATTAGCAATTTTATTACACAAAATTATGAATATTAAATCTCGAGCCATTAAACTGATTCTTCAACTTAGCTTAAATTAAACTCAAAACGGCTCCGGAATAACGTGATTGAAATTTCTCAACTTTTTTTTTTTCGATCTCTTCGTTTCATTGTATAAAAGGTATCATCCAACCTTTACTTCGTCAGGTTTTTACAAATGCCATAAGAATTTTTGAGATACCTTATCAATGGGGCGCGATTAAGGTCTTGAATTGTTCGGTATGATTGAAATTCTTTGATTTTACTTTATGACAATGAATAACGAGCTCTATTCACACTACACGTTACGATCGGTATAACGGCATATTTTCCTACACCCGCGTCATTGACGTGTCAAAAGAAAAAGAAAAAAGAAAGAAAATGTAATTGGCAATTATCTCACGCGGCAAAGTTTCCACAACGTATAATACCACTACGTATGAATCTGTAGGTCGAGATGCGTACACGCATCTAGACGCAACATAGGGACAGAGTTAAAAAGTTTCGAACGGTAAAAACTCCGAATTCGTTTAAGACGATTCAGAATTTTCAGAAACGTTGAGGTTTGGAACATTGAAAATCCGAATGGTCGAAATGCAGACAGCGCAAAATCCATATCCTCGAAAGCCCAAAAATCCGAAAATTTTGGTCTACTTCTCAAGACGTGAACACAAAAAATAGTTCGTTCTAATCAACACGCTCTTTACAGAAAACCATTTTATCTACTTCAATCGATAACTTTGTGATGTCATAAATAATTGGTGGGATTTTGAAACCTGTTCTTTTTTTTTCCAAAAAGCACATCACAAGACGAATAATTTGATCACTTATTGGTTTCGGTACGATCCATACAATCCGAGGTAATAAACACAGAATGAATGTATGCTTTTTCGGATCTTTAGCTTTCAGAATTTTGAACCTGTGGTGTTCTTCGTTTCAAAGTTTTTTGAATCGGCTATGTGGACTTTCGGGAAAATACCCTTTCTAAAAACTCTGAGTCGGTGATGATAAAATTCGAAATTTTTAGGATTTCGGGAAGAAAGGTTCCGAGATCTTAGTAATCCGTACAGAATTAAAGATCAAGGATAGCAATTTACCTGATGCTCCGAATTTATAATCATCGTATACGTAATTAAGCAAACTGCAGCCTCTTAATCGAGTTTTAATTGTTCTCTCGCCCCAGCAGCAGCTAAAAGCAAAATTGAATATCGTGAAAAACAATTAACCAGATTTACCGGTAACCGGCTAAAGATTGATTACACTTTGATATTTCAACGAAATATACTCGTTCATACAGTACCTACACTTCGTCCATTACTTACTTCCGTATTGCGTTGGGCAATCGCGGCACCACGTCCATAACAAGAAATAATGAACAACCAATACTTTACTTACCCGTTATGTATAATTTACTTTTTAATTATCAAAATACAATCAGTGCTCGTCTAACGGTCATTGTCTTCAACTCTTCAGTCGGAATTTGATGACTTGTATCTTCTATATGTATAACGAGCCTCTTTTATTCCGTTGAATCATCTGAAGGATGATCTTGAATCTTAAAAATTCTGAAGATCTTAAAATCTTGAGAAATAAAAAATCCTCACAAAATGACAACAAATCGGGCTATGTGATACAAACGAGTTCATGAGATTTCAAATTTTTAAAAATTTTTCTGCATGGAATACTTCAGTTTTTTCATTTTCATCCAAACAGTGGCATCTCGGTAACGGTTACTCGTAACGACAGTGTTAAAAAAAGAAAATCTGCGGTTTTTCAAGGCGTACAATTTTCATTTCTTACAGTGGCTGGAGTGAGGCGGAATGCCTCAATGAGCACGTCATGTAATGTGCCTTTTGTTAACAACTCTTTGAACAATCCGTCTTGTCGCCTAAATCCACGTATTTACTTCGATGTCACGAACGTGACTCCAATTCCATCACGGTGGTAAAAATTTGATTACAGAAATGTCGTAGAATTCCAATATTACGGACGGGTGAGCTTAGGGCTCAATTTGCTCCTGGTATTAGGTTTCTCGTATCTCATTTTGCCACCGGAATCCATAATCTCGGTCAAGGTGCGACGGTGCGCTATACATATACACGTGTGGGAAAATTTCAACCTCCATAATCGCGGATAACTTTGTATAGTTTGAGCAGCTGAGGCATGAAAGTAAACATAAAATGAAGCTGAATCGCCTACAGGAGTATAACTTCTGTCAGTATCCTACGGTGACATAAAAAAGTTCGCGTTGAATCCGACCCTAACGAAATAAAATTAGTTAAGCCTAAAGAAGTTAGTCGCCATAAGAGATTCGAGGACTAAGCCACAGCGTATAAGGATAAAATGTACATGATGGTCGTGGAAGCTTTTACGGCGTCATACTGGTCTGAAAATGATAAAATACGCAAACTTGCGATGATATGGAAGCGTGAAAAGCTCCGTAACGTCAGTTAGGATCATGATCGTGAAATTGAACCTAAGGTAAACTTGATTCTAGACAAACTCATATTATCTCGATATAGAAGTTCTGTGTGCGAAACATCGCGTGTCGAAAAAAAAAAGAAAAGGAAAAAAAAATTGCTACGGTTAAACCAGTTACAAACGAGAACGCCTCGTCAGCATAAATAACGTACGTCGTAACCATATATGTGGACATGTAGTGAACGTGTTTCTATTACCAAGAATCTTCAGCATATTTCTAACAATTATTTTCTATCATGTAAAAAAATGGGAAAAAGGACTGACGGCCATCGTACTTAAGCTCTCTTCTATCATTAATCCTTCGGAGGGGTTAAGCTCTTCTCTAAAGATTTAATACACAAGTGGCAATGGCCGGCGCCTCATCGGAGTACACCGTCTATCGCAATAGTCTGTTCGATCCATCGACTGACGTTTAGCAAAGTGCTGAGTCATCAATCCTTTGATGGGGAAGAAGAAAAAAAAAAAATCTCAATCGAGACTGACCGCAGCGATTTTTTTCTCACTCAAAGTTCCCTGCTTCACGCAAACTCTCTTCATTTAATCTGGATACACCTATATACCTCAGCTATATATCTACGTGGAAAATTTTTCAGATATTGTTTCCACTCGAACTGTAAATGTCATAGCTGTTATTCCTGCAGTAGGTACTTTATTGAATGTGGTGTTGAAAAAGTACGATAAATCATATAAATAATGATTGCGGTGAAACGCTTCAGTCAACACGTGGGTCGGTGAAATAGGCACATAATCGGGGCCACGATCGAAACACGTACTTCAAACCCATGCAGAATTTGTCAATTTTAACTTTAGCAAATTTTCTACCCCTCGTAACATCCTCCTCTATTTTTCACATCTGGTGTAGGTAGCTAAATTCAAAATCGGAACACTGAGCGTCCCGTTAATTTTCACATTATGAATTCTCATCGACTCGAGTCCACCATTAGTCAGCTGATTTTTCCAGAGTCTCTCAGTCGACACAAAAGTCTGAAAATATTAATCAGATCTATTCCATATATCCAGAGTCTCCATTACTTAAGGAATTCATCGAATTTAATCCACCCCTTTTCTCACCGTATTTTTTCCGTCCCTCGAACTGCCGCGATCCCGCATAATCGTTGGTTATTCAACGCGCACTTATCAGCTGTAAAACGCGTCTGAACACCGTGTGTTAAAAGGGCTGACCTAATTTGAACGAATTTAGTAAACGC
Organism: Tenthredo scrophulariae; assembly: GCA_963978835.1. NCBI lineage: Eukaryota > Metazoa > Arthropoda > Insecta > Hymenoptera > Tenthredinidae > Tenthredo > Tenthredo scrophulariae. Next base: position 5,676,556 of record OZ022230.1, on the reverse strand, counting down.
GTTGAGCCGAGTTTAATCAACAAAGCAACTCACCGAGCGACCTGCCCACTCTCTTTACATCGCCTACACACGATCGGATCGGATCGGATCGGATGGGATCACACTAGGTGAAAATAATCATGAATTAATGAGGACAAAATTTTCGACTCGTTTGTCAAGGCGCAGGAATAAATGGTGCAATCATCGTTTTGGAGAATCAGGAATGACATTCAATTCGTTATGACTAAATGAGAAATACGATTCGTTAAGTCATTCGTGAATGATCAGGTGTAACAATTCACGATAAAACTGGAGAATCTTCATACCCCGCACCTTTAGACATAAATTCGGTTGTTACTTGAGGCAGTAAAGCGCAAAAATACGGCATAAATTCTAGCACAAATCGGTTATCGCGTTTCACGGTCGTTAAAATTTATGAAACGAAGTAGTTTTGCGCAGTATGAGTATACCTAATCGGAATGACGCACCTGCACTATTAGCCTTGAAAAAATATGTTCCCACCTGTATAATGAGACGCATATAATAAGTTGAATACAAAATTGCATACATCATTCAGCGAGATATTATCATTCGCAATTAATCTGTATAAATATACCTGCTCGTCGATCACACGATAAATTACTCTGAAATGCGTATGGGCGCCGGGGCAGCCAAGCATCACCGATTGTCTTCATGTATGCGATTCGAATGAAAATCTGACAAAATTACCGGGAATACCGAAGCCTAATAATTTATTAATACTCCATTACATCGACGACGCAGCTTTGATTAACCGTACCACTGCGCAGATCAAATCTTCACTCCTTCATGATCATTGATCAGCACATTTCTCAAACGATAAGTGAAATGATTATATAGACGTAGGAAGATTCCTCTCATCGTTACCACATTCGCAAAGGTATATTATAATGGAAATAAATTTCACGGTCGATTACGAACGGAGAGATTGCACTTGTATCGTAGAGCTATCCATGTGATATTCTTGAATGCTTACAGTGTGACTTGTGAGAGGGACCGTACGTTTTAAGTTTTTTTTTCGGATTTGATTAAGTAGGAAGTTCAATCGATCGGTTTAATTCGCTAATTACCAATTGCCATTGTTTCGCAAAGAGAAGAAGAAAAGTTTTTTGATTCGCCATCCCCGGTCGTAGCTTCGGCCCGGTTCGGCCCGGGTCCTGGCTCACCGGCTTGCCGCAGTTCTTGGCGGGACGCAGTTCACCGTCACCCGTCGCGATGCACGGATGTTAGTCAGTGCGAAGGAGTCAGTGATCGAGACGAGACATTGACGTTTTAAATTTGAAAAACTGGAGTCGAATAGTGGGAAGAAACCCCGCTTCTTATACCAGAACAAAAATTAAAAAAAAGAAAAAGAAGCAGCGAAGTTTTATTCTCTGATATTTCGAAGGGATTCTAACTCACGCAATTGATTTTATTCAAACTGACGTTGAAGTGAAGTATAAATAACCCGGCTCTTCTTCTGCTGAAGAGTATCAAAAATCTATCCCAGTGCAAATCGCTAAATTGGTGAAACAATTTTTTGATATAGTGTTGTGGCTGTTGTTCTGTTATTGGTTCTGATGTGATTATCATGATTAACATGGTTACTAATCACACGCAAAAAAGGTGTCAGAAACTGTAATCAAGGAACAAGACATTCGTCCTGTCGCCCTGGTTTTTCGTAAAGAATTTGAACCCGCTAACCGATCTTGAATCTCGAAACTAGTAAGTTACTCATTTTTGAGCACACACATCTTTATCACTGACATTATATTATTTCAGAGGAAACCTGCGGTTGCTGAAGTCACGTCCTACAATTTTATGTGTTAAACAATTCGTTGAAATAATTGTTAGGCATAATTCATTAATTCGTAATAATTATTACGAATGCAGAATAAAACACGAACACCCATTTATTTTTTTCCTCGTGCTCTTATTCATGCTCCGAAATATAATCATATACTACGCTGCGATAACATGAATGATAAGCATAAAATTAATCAAAGTCTTGTAATAATTAGTGAAAAATTGTTTGAACGCAAAGTGCAACTTGATTGCAGATATTCGTTGGTAAGTTATCGACTGTTTGTTATTATTCACCATATCGTAATTGGTGATTACAATCGATGTGCTTTTGCGATGAAGATTCACTCTCGCAAATCAGGACGACTTTTTTCACTCGAGCAAGTAATAGGAACGAAAGATCTCAGGTTCGGGATCCAAAGCCTTGAGGTGAAGATTTTATCTCCAAGTTTATACGATCGTAACAACCAATTATGTGTACAAGTTCAAGCTTCTGTTGTTACAACCATCCTAAGTGTACGAAAAGATCGAGAATTATTTGGCTATGAAGTTCCAAGCTTAGTTATATATTCTATTGATTTGAAGAGCCTCTGAGCCTATCGCTCTCTTACTTAACCAGGAAAACCAAGGGGGAAACTGAGAAAGCAAGGAAAGCAAATAACTTTAGTCACTATTTAATATTCAATAGCTGTGGATTGTATACGTATGTGTGTGTGTGTGTTTTCTTCGTAGGTATATTCACGTTCATTGCATAGAGTGATGGTACATGTATATTTATGGTATAATAACACGAATAAATGGCTCCATAAGGCGCATATTAAAACGTAGTAATGTGGCGGAAAGTAACGCATCGATGGTCTCAAAAGCTCAACTCAAAGCCTCTTTAAAAGATTTCTTTTTCGTTCATTAATTTTCTTTTTCTTTATCCTAAATTCTTCCACTAAACAGAGTAAGAAGTCGAGTCTTAATCGATTATCGAATCGCACCTACGTCTCGTTTCGGAACATCAATGCTAATTGCCAATTAGATCTGTCTTAAAGAATTGATACCAAAGCATGTAATTCCATTCTGCGTAAAAATTATTACGAACATTCATTGATTTCAAGTCGCGATGTTCATCGGCAATACTTGCCTGTCTTCCAAAAGCCAGGGAGAGTGTAAAATTTCTGCACTCTTGTCTTTCCTATATTCTGTTTCGTACAATTTGTTAATTGTCTCGTTTCAAACGGATCGTTACATGCCCGATTCCACGTCCCGTCTCATTATATTGTTGCGAAAATAATATAGGAATTGAATTTTTTCTCCATTCTGCGTAAATTTTTCATGGGGACAATATTGCGAATCAACGTAACACTGTGCACGCTTGTTGAAAATGAATTGCTCTCTCCTAATCAAATACTGCTATTTGTGGTCTCGTCAGACTTTTAGAATTACGTGACTTTTACTCTGTAGTACTGAACCTCTGTACTGAATATTAAACGTAAGACTTTTGCCGTAAAATTTTACTAATTTTCAACCCATAGATCAGTTCCGAAGGAATTAAGCACCTCATATAGGTGTGATATGATAATGCATTGATTAAATCTTATCATCAGTAATCGTTTATTTATAAGTAGTAGCACGTTGTCGGCAGATCATTATATCAGGCGAAATACGGTACGAGATAAATCATATAAGTTAATTTATGATCGAGATGACAGATACCGAGATTTGAAAGCCTTCTTCATGTCGTGAAGATAATAGACCTGAATTCAGATTGAAATTATTGTTAGATCAGATGTGTAAAAATTATAATACGAAGAAGACAGAAATAATAAGAACGCTTCTCGCTTGCATTTAACTGTGAATATTTCATCCAGACCTTTTCTTCCGATATTTATGAATATACAGATGAACTGATTCGTGTATGTGTGTACTTTCTCACGCACAACCGATTTCTCCTGTCAGTATATCCACACCTGTTAACAAAACATCTGTTAACTTTTAATGAGACGCCTCTCGTCCAGTGATACAGATATAATTATACCCACATACAACTTTCGTAACAAACTCATTTATTAATACGTTAGCTGTTGACGTTTGATATTGAAAAAAAAATGTTTAATACTAACCGCAACGATTCGATGCAGGTAGACGTACTTATCATCGTATACTGTGATGTCCTTCCACGACATACTGATCTAATTTTCATCCTTCTGTCTCGACTTGCGGTATAGTTGGACGTTTTACCTTTATGCATCAAACGATCTATAGATCATGACGTGGATCGGCAATAGGAGCTCTGATGTTCAAATCTGTCGTACTGATACTCGATCTTAGAACCAATCGATTCGCAATAGCAAAATGCGTGATAGTTTCAAATGCAGGGGAATACGAGTCGAACTGTTCCTAAGGCCAGTCCATTTTTCATCAGCATTCACGATGGTTGATTGTGTGAGAACAAGAACCTGTTATTGATCATCAAATGATAGGAAGTAATTATATAAAGAATGTTTTCCGTGAGAGAAATAACGATTGAACATTTTTTTTTCTAAATTAAAACTTATGAAACTTTTATTCAATTCCATATATCCCACTTCTGTGCGATTGGTAGTTACGCGTGTCGATCAAGCTAACGATTTATAAGATACGTTGAACGTCGTTATGACTTATATTTCTTGAGAAAATGACAGGAAAGCCTTCACTCCTTGCTGACATTATGTACATATAATTATTGCGATATAATAATCCGCCTCAATTTTAGCCCAGAGAAACGTGGTCGGATATCCGTTTCGCGCGTCTTGTTGTCCACCTCGAAGACAATATATCACCGAGCCTTTGTGTGCTCAGGGTTTGTCCGTTTAATTAGGATATTGTACACACAAATTAAAACGATTGAAGAACTTAATCGGGTACCAAATTTAGCCAATTAGGTATTAGAATGGGTATTGCATCGATCGTGCAAGTAGAAGTTTAAAAAAATGGTTTTAGTTTATGAATTACTGGTAGTCTTCCCATTGTGAGAAATGAAGTCAATTCAGTAACGAGAAAATGGGAGAAGAAATCTTCCGCGAATACTTTCCGCAATTTAGAAGATAGTCATTTTTTGTCTATATGCGATGATATATCGGAGGAATTAAGCATAGTCATTAAAATGATTGATGGGTTATATAGGTTTGCTTATCGAAAACGTACAGGGAATCGTGTATAACGATCGTCAAGGGGACGATGTGATGGTTTGACACAAAATCAATGCTCGCAGCATATTCAGACGATGAAAGCATTATGCTTCAGGGATCGAAATTGCGATAAATGAAGATGGACAACGGTGGCACAATGCATATCGCCCGTGAAGTCTCCTAGTTTTGAGCTGAATTCTGTGACTTATGTAGAAGTTGCGCGAGGGCACATTACGTCCTGTAATTTGTCAAAGTTACCCCATGCATGAAACCCTGTCTGGCCGCGCCCAGAATCATATTACTTCATGTCAAACGAGATAATCGACATGAATTAAGAAACGTAGGCGTGTCGGTGTAGGGACGCGCTCGTAGACACGTGAAAGATCCACATTAACTGATGCTATCTTCAAACGAGATTTGTTTTTTTTTTTTTGCTTCATCTAGATGACTGTAGGCAATGTATACTCATAAATATATGCAGGTTCATCGAGCGTTTAAAAAAGATCGTGTGAAATCGAGTCCAAAAATATTGACTTTGAGAAATTCATTTGATAGTGAAAAGCTTCGAATGTCTGTTTTTCGGAAGAGTGTCTCATGCGAAATTTTTTTTTTTTTTTTTCAACCAATCGGGGAATATCGAGTATTTAATTCATTCATAATAAGAGGAAAACAGCAAGTTCTTCGATGAATCACAACGAGCTTTAGAATTGAATCCAGGGTTAGAGAGGAAGGGATATTTTTCCTCGTTCACATCGCCGGATATATAATATATATGTATGGAAGTTAACGTGGAGTCGTTTTTTTTTTACCAATTGTGATGTGAACATCCTGATGCTACATATCACATCGAAACTCTTCTTATAATATTTACCTACGTACGCTGTTATCAGACAACGTTACTCCTACGGTACCAAAGAGTTATCTCGTGTTGTCGACTTTGAAGATTATTTATTATTCTTTTTTTTTTCGGAATTTCTTCGAGTTTATCGTAAAGCAAACGATGGGGTTGGGGCAAATATTTTGTTTGTAACTTACGAAGAAGAGTCGTATACTTATATTTTAGTACAGATATATACCAAAAAGAAATCTATTTCTTAGAGGGATCGATATATATATCAATAAAAGAGATAACTGTGTGGGCGTCTCTTGAAAAATATCGTGAGCACGAAGAGCTACTATCGTAGGTAAACTAGAAGCTGGTTTATCAAAGGATGGCAGAGAAATGTAAAAACCGGTAGAATACGAGCTTGTATAAATATTTTTGGTACATAAAGTTCATAGGACCTGTTGGCCAGTACTTACTTCCGTTTTTCCAATCGGTTGAATCGGATCTTCATTGAAAATTGGAACGTCCTTATTTCTTGAACGGAGATCGCTGACCCCAGACCTCATTCCGTACCGGTTTCAATCTAATTTGAATTACGACTCGATCTCGCCTACATACGCGACGCAATTACGTTACTGCAGGTAGGGAACGTCCTCCCTTGATTGAAGAAAATTTCATTCCTCAGTAAGTATATTAACTTCACGTAACCATGAAGCTTATATAAACCGAAATCCGTTTTAAACTCATTCATAAATTCATATTCATTTTCTAACACCTTCTCTGAACCTGTTCGCACGCAGTTAGAAATTCGCACAATCAGTCTGACTACCACTGAATACTAAAACGGTTCATTTTCATTACAGCATCGCTGAAATAATTTTTATTATTCCATTGAGTCAATTTTTTCAGTTCTATTTTGAGAAATAATTTCTTGAACAAGTACAGCTATCACGAGGTTAAAATCTGAAATGAACCCAGCACGCGGCCAGATTTTTGAAAATACTCCGTTTGGAAACACTGGGCTTTAATTACTCGGTACGAACTTGAACTCAAGTGGCTTTTCGTGCAGTATTACTACCACGAAGGATTTTATGTGTCCAGTCAATGGTCGTCCAGTCTTGTAGATATTAGTGGCACACCATATGACCTCCGACCTCTTACCGGTATGTCACGTTCTTATACCGTTGAAATATCTACACGTGTTGCGACGGCGTGGATGTCAGAAGACACTACGACATGGTAGAACCTAGAAACTTGCAGTTGACTAGCTAGCAGCTTGTTAAACTGATTAAGTGCGAGTCAGGTGAAACTATGCATCGTCTTTATGATACTGTTGCAGAAGACAGATCTTCAGAGTTTAATATAGAAGTTAGAGTTTCCGTGTTAGGAAATGTCCCTTGAAGATCAGACCTTCGTTCTAAAGACTTTGGTCATTTTTCAACTTGATCTGACTCACGCAAGATTCAGATGAATTAAAATCCCCATATAGCATATACCGTGAGAGATTTTCTTTAGTTGATAAATGATTCATTTCAAGATACAAGTAATACGATATTAACATATCGTCTGGATTTTAAAATCCGTGTCATCATTCCGTCACGGAATTAATGAATAAATTCTGACCATCCCTGGATCATAGTTCAGGTCTTCGACGACTGGTTTATCGCAGAATGTAGCTGGCCTCTTCGGTAATAATTAATCCTGACTAAGAATCAGGAAAAACGGTTCGAGAATTGAATCGTGCACTTCTTTTAACCCTCGAATGAATATGGTCGTGATTAATTTACTTTTTGGTCCATTTGAATATCAACGCAGATTCAAGCGCCTGATCCTTTCAATAATTGACGATTCATGAATAGACGTAATACTCTCTTGGATAAATGGTCAGATTATACGAAAATGGTTATCCCAATGTAGCACACGTATTTTATTCAATTATCTAAGCGATTTGCATGAATAATAGGATCCTCATTGAAATATGGTTCTCCAAAAGTTGTATCACAGGATCCCTGGAACTTTGGGTTTCGATTTAGGCAAGATAAGATGTTCATCATTTGGAACCCCGTTCTTGGCGAAGTTTACTGAATCATTTGTTTCAGTTTAAAAGACAGTAATTTGTCCGATTAAATTTCGGCGATAAATATGATCCGGTTTAATTGTAAAAATTTTTTGCCAGACAAACGTCCGCAACAAATTAGCACGGAGCGTTGTAAATACAAAGCATTATTTTAATGGCTGTACCATAAATGTAAGACTTTCAAGCTTGCTTCCGATCGTCGTATAAAACCTGGTGAAACTACCGTCAGGATGCAGTAATATACTACGGGATGAAAGGTTCAGAGCACGCCGGGACATTCCTCTTTGAACGTAACAAAAAAAGCATCAAAATTTCAGCCGCAGCTCTTGAATTCAGATGCAATAGCAAGGTTCAGGTGCAAAACTTTCTCGCCGATGGACCGGCTCCGATTCTCTTCTTTTAAGCCTGCGGCAAAAGGTTCGTTGACCGGTTCCTAGTCGAGAAAGAATTGACCATTGGTAACCCAAATTCGCAGAACCAAATGCTGTCTGTTTCACCTGTGATAATCAGCTAGGGCAAATTTTGTCTCGAAAATAAATGCTGGCCATCAGATAACTACGAGAATATAAACGATCGTTAAAATTCCCCAGTCTTTGAGGGTAACGCATCATCCAGTATCGTGCGAGGCTTTTTTCCTTTGACTGCACAGAGATCTATATGAAATGTTGAAAATTAATTGCGATGTGAAGAGAGAAAAATTCGCAGTTATCTGTGCTCGCACAGTTTGACTCGATACGTTTGTGGTACCTTTTGTCCACTCACAAAGACTCTGCTAACAAAGACTGCGGTGTTGGTTTATCAGCATTTACTTTGCTCCGAGATAAAACAGAGCGAGGAAATTTTGCTCCGAACGAGCTATACTGGCCGTTTTGAATTATGAACCTGGACAATTAGTTCCAGCCTTCAGGTCGTGAACCTAGAGCCTCGAGGGCAGTTAATAAATAGTTGAAAATAAAAGAAGAAAAAACAAAATGACAAAAATGAAAAATTGCTCCGTTCAAGAGCGGTAAGATTTTCACACGGGGCAGTGGCTAATCCTCATAGAACTTCTTTTCATACTGCAGGTCGTAAAATAATCGCTAGGTCTTGGTGCAACGAATTATACATCAATATTTGTACAACGATGGTTAAATGCGGCTTTATAATTGCACTTTAATTTATTAGATTCGGTTTGAGATCGTTTAAGCCGTTGATTGCACCGATGGGCAATATAAACGCGGTGGTAGATTTTTTTTTAATCAACTTGCTTATGATCTTAGACGCAAGTCATGATCCGCAGTAAGTTCTTCAAGAAGATGTTTCTCACGGTTTGGGGAATTGAAGAAGTAGACAGTCACCAAAAACCGTGTCCTTATAGCTACAGCACCTAAAGTGATACGTGAGAAGGAAAATATAAATGTGAAACGTTATACCAAAGGTGAAAAGAAGAATAAAAAATGAAGAATGAATAAGAATGTAGGAAAGGAATCAACCAGGGAAGACGACACTAAATGAACAAAGAAAGAAATGCTGAGCCAAAATTCTACCATACAAATGGGGGTTCTACCTGCTGTAGTCAGTCATCCTTAAGGAAGGACCACTGTGACACTCACGGACGTCTGCGAGTACCTGAGAAATTCTCGGGAACTGCGGTATTAGACTTGGCTCAAATAAAAACTGAAAAAAAAAAGAAAAATAATAATAATAATAATAATAATAATAAAGAAAAGCAAAGTTGGTGGAGAGATGGTTTGTCGAGGGCTTGTAGAGGGCTTGCTTAGTGAGGTGAGAATTATTTATTCCGAGGATTAAATTAAGTCCCGGCAGGTCAAGGTTTTATATAATAATACCAGTGGGAATTTTGGGTTCCATTTACAACCGGGGGTCAGGATTATGGTATGTGTTAAAATTTTATACAGGAATTTTTTTTTTTTTTTATTTTTATTTTTGAGTCGAAGAACCTGGTTCAAAATTATCTCGTATAAAAACTAGGGGCATAAATTTTACCTCGACGAAGAAGCCTAGCGCGATTTTCTGTAGCTTTTATGGTACCAGGTTAAACTCCCACATTGCCCTTGTAAAAAGGAGAAAAATAAAAACAAAAAGGAAAGGGAAAACCTCCTACTTTAACTTGTACGGTTTTGGCAGGGTCAGCGATTTCGACCAAGAAGAAGTCTTCGCAAGGTAATTGGGTCGCGATCTACTTACGTCCACTTTAGCATTGCGCCATTTGCGAACCGCGTACTTATACTTCGAAACCCTCGTAATATATTCACATCTATAAATTATAAAACCAAACACACACACGTGTATAAAAAATGTCAAAGAAATTACTTTATGCAGTTCAATTTCAGTTCGGTTCGGTCCAGTTCACTGAATTTCACATGTTACATACCTGCATATTTCTTGACCGGGTAAAAAAATGTTCCATGGTGACACCTCCCGATAATCCACAACAATATCTTGAATCTGGGCTCGCAAGAGAGCCAAAGAAAAAACACTTCAAGAATAACAAATCCCTTCCGTCAATACTTGAGAACGTTGAAGAAGCGTTTCGAGGTATACAGGCTGTACAACCACGTTGTGCGTTGCGGCTCCAAAAGGCCCTTCGGCGATATTCCCTAATGGAATTTTTTAACAGGTCGTTCCTGCTTCGTTTTTCCGTCAAACTCTTCTCTCCATTGCTCGATATAAATGCTTTTTCTATACTTTTTTTTTTCTTCTTCTTCTTCTTCTTGTTACTATCTCTTCCTTTTTTGTATTCGATTCCATTCCCAATCCCACTGACAGCAATTATATCTCACCATCGAATGCGAATGTCATTTAAAAACTTCAATTTTTCACTACGTCAATAATAATTGTCATACAACTGTTCGAAATTGCCATGTTTCATAAGCTTCATTTATTTTCGAGTATAGATTTTCCTACTTTCTATTACTACGATTTTTTTTTTATTTTTTCAAAGAACAATATTTTTTGTGATTTCAATTAACGCTAGTCACTTTTCCCCGTTATGATAAATTATGTATTACAAATTATTGCTGGAAGATTATTTAGCAGGGGAGTATATAATAGCGAGAGTAATGATCACCGAGTAATTAACCTCATTATGTCGACCAACGTTATACGGTATGATTATTCGTGCGATCTGAAGCTACTGGCAAGAATTGGCCGTGAAACAAGCATCGTAATTCCAATTAATATAATATTCTCGGAATTGATAGCCAATGATTTATGAACATATGAAACGAGTACTTTTTGAATTTTTTTTTATTATTTATATTTAATCAACGCTTCAACGATCCTATAAAGACACGATTTCGTTATCAAGCTAAACGCGTAAAATCAGAAAGCTTCCCATATTTTATTCGGCACGCATTTTATCCTGTCATATAATATAATTTTAGAAAATTAGAAAACATATACCTACTATACCGATGAACATGTAGTTTGAAAATTTCTCTCACCTATAGACATACTTACCGTACACCTTACGGATAAGCGCGATTTTCTCAAATTGCTCTAGCAAAGTGTCTTCATATGTCTCATTACCCCTGCCAATAAGCAAAGCCACAGCAAAGATGATAAAATAGAAACGTACGCCCAATGTCCAATTATCACTAAACGGTAATTAGTTGTACCGTTATAAAAAATAGCAAAATTTCCGCGAAGAACTGCATGAAAGCCAATAGCAGAGACCTATATCATCGGTTTCCAATAATCTCATCTATGTTTTGTCGAACAATGGTTTTGACGTCTCCGTCCGTCCCCATCCGTCCGTCAATGCATCGATTCGGAAAATTTCCATCCCCATGTCGTCGAATTTTGTCCAACAGACAAACTGCCCCGGGTGTCGTATTCTCTTGCTGCAGATCTCTTCTCACAAATTAACGAGTCATTAGCCTCCCTATTAATTCATTAATGCCCCTTAACCCTTGGGGGTCTGTTCCATATCCGGTCGCGTCATTTGCGTCATCAAGATAAACGCAGCGTGGTGAACACCCGGCTCAATGGCCCCGGAGGATCAGTTTGTTCTTTTCTCTTCGACGACTTCTTTTTCCTCTTCGTATTCTTTTCCTCGCTTTCTGACTTCTTGCTTGTATACGCGTCACGCGGTTCTCTTCTCTCAAAGAGACGCAATTTTATGATACCTTGTCTGCGGCATATCACGGGTCTCAACGGGTCTTTTCTTCGTGGTTTAGACAAAAGCCCAACAAGGAAAGTCAGGGGTCCCTCGCTGTTTGGCACTTTACATTAGCAGGAGATTAGAGTTGCACGACAATAAACTTTCCAGATAGAAACTTCTGCGCTGAGACACGTATCGGTTTCTGCTTTAAAAGCTTCTGACCTCTGGGTCGCGCTGCCAATTCAGTTCTCAGTTATTACGATCTGCTCCCATCCTCTGTAGCCATAAACTTAAACGAGAAATTGCGGGAATAATAGCTAAGAAGACTCCATTCTGCTGGAGTTTGAACAATACGAAGACAGGCTCGATTACATACGCGTCAATAGATTTAATCACACCATAAATACGGCAGTAAAATTGCTCGGGCATTTCTTTGGAGGCAAGATTTTGCACACCAGAATAAAATTACAGGTCGAGGTTGAATCCGTACAAGGACTGTTCATCGGGACCATGAAAACCCGAGAATATTACTACGAGGCTTTTACGACTTGAATTTTACAATTAAAATGTCGGCCTAGGACCTAGACTCGAAGAGGTTGAGGTTGAAGGTGGGATAATTAATGATACAATTCACCTCGAAGGCTTCGGCTACGACTGGTTTGTGTAACCTCTGTTCTTCGGAATTCTGGGTATCTACTTGTAATTTGTGGTGAATTTCTCGAAGGTGACGTATAAGTCCTAGAAAGCACAACATATAGAGGCGAAACAATGCCCATCAGCCGATGAAATCATCGCCACATCAAAACGTCTTCGTAAGCAAATTGCTTCGAGTTTTGCAGAGTCGTGACTTTTATAAAGCATAATATGCAGAGTCGAATTTAACGATTCTGTTTACGTGCAATCGTGTGCTGTCATCCCGTCTTACTACAGAATACGAAACTTACACATTACTTCGGAATGATCTAGTCGCAACAGCGAACAATTCTTCGAATGCGATGATGTCACCGTAAACTTCTTACGTTTTTAAACGAAGAAGAATCAGGTTCACTCAATCCCACTTTGTTGAGACCAGGAAAATTGCGTAACAAGACTCGTTCAATTGTCTCGAGTCTGGTTTTTCCCACCTGATATACACCCCGTAAAAACATGCGGAATAATTTACGCTATATAGTTTCTAGACAATTATTTCTGAGTGGCACTTAAACTCACGATTTCAACTAAAATCGTGTGCGCAGTGTAAACATCTAGCTGCACCATGCCCAAGATAACTTATCGCTCTCACACCTGGTTGAGTAAACGTCTTGAGTAAGAGGACGTAATCTTCTTCAACGTTCTACTAATTCTAAGTTCCGTCGCTCTTAGTTCTTGAGATTTTCTCTACATAGTCGACAATTTTTCTGCCCATCATTAACATCACTTCATCAAGTTTGTTATCGCAATGAACGGCCTGTGCTAGTCATTTTTCAATCCTGAAATATAGCGAATAATTGAATAATTGTGCGGCTATATGGAGCTGAGCCTAATTCACTCTTATGTCTTGATCAATCGAGTGCAAGTTTCTAGAACGTCATTAACGAAAGTGACAACCAACAATTAAAGTGAGTTGAGCAGAACGGCTACCACCTACTTGTCTTCAACTTTCCTAGAATTTCATTAAATTCAATATGTTTGCCACTACAGGATCTGATTCAATTAGAAACGATCATTTTCAAGGAAAGTTTGATTCATGGTAAAGCCGAGTGGAGAAAATGTCATTGGCGGTTCTGGAATCTTGATTCTCTTCCCGATTAGAATTATGCATAAACTTTTACTTGGAGTAGTTAATAATCCGCGGATATATATCAGAGATTTTTTGATCAGATAAATTGTACACTTTGATAGATTGACATGTGCTGTCTTATATCGTTAACGTTCAAATACACTTTCGACAAGTTGATTTCAATTCTCTCCAACGATCTCTCTCGGTTCAAAGATCAATTATCAAAACCTGAGTCTCATTGTCGTGCAAATTGATGCGGTTTTGACGCGGAAAAAAAAAAGAAACTAACAAACACCATATCTTCAAATTCAAGAATCTTTTCAAGTCAGAGTGCGTTAATGACAATAAACGACATACATTAGAGACGTGGGTATACACCTATCATTCAACAGCATATTAACATCCATTAGGACGTACATTGTGGGTATACCGACGCGTCATTTTTATCAAATATTTACTTAATATTCAAGGTAAGTATAGTTGAATACTTAAGTATTATAAATTGACCGGAAAAATGATAGAGAATTTTCTCAGAAAAATCTGAGGCTGAGTCAACCGATTTCAGACTTCAATCTATTCAACGATTACGACTTATTCAGAACGTGTATTCTGACTCATTCATCAATGGCCAATCCTAACTAACTCCTGCATCATATGGGCTTAGAATCGCGGAACACACGTGAGTATATTTTGTATACACGTTCATTCGTGATCGGAATAAGTCTGTGTGCAATACTTGATTGTTGATTGCTTCGTAGAATGCAAAATTACGACTGCAACAGCTCGCGTTAGGTAATTCATTCAACTAACTCGATATTCGCCATCGGTTGCATGTATCGATATTACATTCATATCCTCGTTTCAGAGAACGATTAAATCTCTAACGAATCTGCATAGTATTCAGACTAACGATGGATAGGTAAAAAAATATGAACTGTAGAGTCGAATTCGTATAAAAAGATTCAGGGCATGGTACGGGAAATTTCGTTTTTCAAGTTGTTCAAAGTTGAGTACAAACAAATTGCCTCCAGTCACTTTCGAATCGAAATACAAGAGATAAACGGAATCTCAAGATTCGAGATTGCCACTAAATGTCGACGTTTCATGCTGTCATTCCGGTTCGTCGAATAGCAAACCTTGTCTCGGTTGTAGTACTACGATATGAGTAATAGGGTACGTAGTAACTTTCCAGATCACGTAACCGTAGAAAAGTGTAACTCCTGTCTCCCGTCCACATGCTTGTCGTCAATACGTTATAAATAAACGAGTAAAAATGCAAATTATTACTATACTAGGTATAATATATTCGCATCGTATGTATGATAATTACCTACTTATCTTCGTCAAAGCGGTAACGATGTTTACTTCACATTGCCGAATACGGAGGGCGATATATCCACGTCATTAGAAGCCCAAAGATTCGATGAAGCATAATTGGGTCCAATTAGGCAGACACATGATTCAGTTCTGAAGAAGCTATATACACATTATTATAAATAAATTTTCAGTCACCACTGTCACCTGAGACCTGAAGCTTATTCTGATGACTTTAGCCTTGCTTTGTAATTCACTGGGTGGCTCTTTGACCTCAGTTTATTTTCTCATACAGTGAAGACATACATACGCTACACACGCGTATACCTTGGTTTATTAATTAACACGGTGAAAGCATCGCACCGCTCATTATTACGTCGGTGAAAAAATATTATAGTGAGCGATAATTATGTCGGTGTTAATTTATAGGAAGTTGAAAGCCAATTACTCGTGACTATTTTATAAATAAAAGAGAACATACGAAGTGAGAGAGAGCGAGGGTCGGAATTTTAACCATCATTCATTATACTTTCATTGGCGATAAGCCCAACGTATCGATCGATAAAAATTAAGAGTGAAATGATTCGCAATGCTTATGCGACTTGCGGCCGTGTCCGAAAAACGCCAATTTGATTATACAAAAAAGGAGATAATGTTGGAATATTTTTTCCCCGCGAAATATCTATCCGTAACTAAAGGTAATAACTTTGGGTGACATCCACAATGGAGACACGCACTGCGTGACGAATCAACGCTGGCCTTTTCACCGTTAGAATTTCGCAAGGTGAATTATAGTCGCGTCGTAGTAGACTAGGAGTCTGCACGTCTGTGCGTTTACGGGTCCGTGACGAAGACCGTGTTATAAATTACGCGTCAGACGTGTAAAAACTAAATTGCTTAGAATCAATGAAACCCAACTGTTTCTATCATGCTGTGAATAGGTTCGCCACATATTTCGTATATCTACGGTAAGAAAATCTTATGTTCGTCATGTAAAAATGAGAGAAAAAAACAAAAAAGAGATTCACGGTTCATTGGAGATTAAGAAAGCGAATCTATCAAATTTTTTTTTTTTTTTTTTCGAGAATATATTCGACCTTCTCATATCCTCAAAGATCAGTCGCCATGATGTCATCGAGACTTGTCAACGATCTTAAAATTGGACTCCGTCCTACCAGCTATGAACTCTTGGGGTCCTTTGAAACCCGTTCAATCGTAAAGTCAAATTTTAACCCAATTTACATGCGAGGTAGATTTTCATGCCTAGAAATGGGTCTACGTCAATCTTGCCATTGCAGCTTTCAAAACAACATTTTACTGTCCATGAAATTCGTGTGTAAATTTTATGGGCGATCGAGCTTTCGAACAAAATATAACACCGAAAGTGTCTTTCACTTTCGTATCCTTAAAAAATGCAAATTCGTTTTGGTTAGCCGGCAAACTTGTTTCGCGCCTCGCATTTCGAACCACAAAAGCAATTTCTTTGACACTTTACGACGTTAAGATAAAATCGGTTTTTTATTTCTTTTCAAAATAGGAACGGAAGTTGTACGCCTCTTCTCACGCCTCAAGGTAATTACACGGATTATCGGTAATAATTGACAATTTACACTTTTTTCACGTAGACAGATGTGCGGCTTTTTCCTTCAAGACACGACACTTGAACGTTGCAATAAAAAACCGAACATATTCGAGCGATTTACATATAGTGCGGAATCGCGGAGGATACGCGGAAACTCGTTCACCGAGTAGACAATAAAAGAGAAATTCTTATTCCATGCGCTGATTTCCGCACTCTAAGACGATCCAGCACGCCATATAATGTATGCAAGGGAATTCCCACGAAGATCGGAAAGGCTTCAAGTCCTGGGTGGAAAGGGCATCAGCAAAACGGAAGGAGAGT
Source organism: Tenthredo scrophulariae (assembly GCA_963978835.1). NCBI lineage: Eukaryota > Metazoa > Arthropoda > Insecta > Hymenoptera > Tenthredinidae > Tenthredo > Tenthredo scrophulariae. Next base: position 5,659,614 of record OZ022230.1, on the reverse strand, counting down.
TAGACAAGACAGTAAATTGACGTGAACGAAACCATCGGCGTTAATCTTCCGTTAAGATCGCTCATTTTTCTTCCCACGCAATAAGAAAACTTGGAAAGAACTTTCAATTTTCCATACGTTACAAATATAGTCTCCTCAGATATATGTACAACAACTTAATCTTTTTCTCCTAATCCTGATATCCCTCAGCGTCATAACTTCCTGCGACGGAAGTACGAGAAAAAAGCCTCGAAAACTTTTCCTATAACGACGTTGCTGACGTTTTTCTATTCAAACCCGTTCGATTTTCACGTCGTTATATAACTTGTCGTAAAAGTTAATATACAGCAGTTACAGTTCCACAGAACAAAGTAAAAAGGCGCCAGGGTCACAGATAGTGATCGATATTCATATACCTACTCCGAAAAATATCGTATCGAAATGTTCATTCTACCTACCTATATGCTGTATCGTCCGGTTTCGAAACCAGCGTGACTTCTGAACGTTACTTGCTAAACAGTGAATATCTTTCAGAGAATAATTTTGGCTCGAATCCCACGCAACCAAAGCGCAAACCCGATCCTGGCTCTGGTTCTGGTTTATGGTTGTGCCGGTGGTCGCGGTCGCGGTCGTGGTTATTGCGCGTGAGGAACGCACACGTTTATATTCCTCTGTCGGCTCTTTCATGGCCACTTTAAACGTATATCTACCTCAATATAACGTTTGATAAGTGTAGATGCGCATGTGTGTAGATCCATACATACGCCTCCCACGTGTTATGCTCTGAGCTTGCACGCACCATCACGCTAAATTGCTCACGTACTCCTGTGCGTATGGCAGCTACCCCGGGGTATGATTCATTGGTACTTATTTCGCTTCAACCTATAGTATATGAGAGTAAGCTGCAGCTGTAATCGTATTGAAAAGTCACTAGCTAAGCTGCAGCTACATGACTCTATTGTGCAATAAGTCATTCACTTATGCACTTCATTGTTTGTATGAACATGCTATTTCAAGTTCATTCAGTGAGTTGAACGAAATTCTTGCTCTTGTAGGAACTATTGTTTGTCTTCATATCCTAAGAAATAGACCGGAATTATGGGACCTATGAGCTCTCAGAAGTCTGGACTCTCGGAGTTTTGAGCTACCTGCATTCCGATCTTCGGGAATAGCGATATTCCGAACTTCAACATTTCTGGAAATTCCAAATCGTCTCAAACGAATTCAGAATTCGGGGTCCCAATCCAGCCCCAATGATTCGATAGCATAATCATGTTTCATGATTCGCATAGATTGCCGGTATGTGATCCATGTAGAAATGTGTCCGTATGAGTTTCTCCAGCTTGACGATGTCGTGAAACGAGTGAAGAATTTTTTGGCAGCTTAGAACACTACATTCACATATCTAATCGACTGATCGACCGTTATTTCGAAAGTTTGAATAGTCAGGGAATATCATATGTGTTTTTAAGCCGAAAACCAATGATTGTAAGTCGTTCGAACTCAATGAGTGCATCTGTGATGATGGCGGGACGAGAAGACTCGACTCGAGTTAGCTCTTCGCACCCCCCAGGAGTACGATGCACATATTATAACAGTCGCAGTGCGACATGTGCGCAACGATGTGTGTATGACGAGTACATCGTTGATGAGGATGACGACAGCTTCGTATCTGGCGCCCACCCACCTAGCCGTAGCTTACGCGTTCGTTCATAACTGTAATTAGATCGTTCTTGGGTTGGAATGGCTTGGTCGTCCTCGTAATTGGCGAACTGATGATTTCTGAAACAACAACGAGGACGAGAATAATGCCTCTCTTTCGCTTCAATGATTATTTATTTACGAGTACCTGCCTACCTACTCTGATGCACAATCATACCCACAAGTCTAAGTAATTCTATAGTTGCGTGCTCGTCGTAATTAACAGGTGTAGAATATGGTGTGAACTGTGAACGAACACTTCTGAGACCGGATGTTTCTACGTAAAATACAGTTTCAAACAGTGTCTCTAGCTTCCTCGGAAATCTTAGTCCTTTCTGCGTTATAAATTCTAGCTGTTTTCCACACACTCATAAACATCAATCACTACCCGTTGCACCTGACTTATTGCCATTTGGTTGACACGATCAAATAAAACGCCGTGGTTGGTTAAAATTTTGCAATTCATGGGCTGAATTGGAAATAATTGTTTCTGATTCTACGTTTCTTTGCCATTTTATCTGGGTCACTCTCGCACAGTTATCTTGAAACGCTCTCAGAATCTTGATCAGGTATTAGAGTTGGAATTTTGTAAGTCTAACCGCAGAGTTACACGAACAAAAGTCAATTGGTAAAATGTCCCAGCGAACAGGATGTATGCTTACGATTTACCTGTATGTATCTATGATATATACACATGACTCTGGAAAGGGCAACTCGATTCCCCGAGCAAACGAAAGGATTGCACAGGCAATAAATACACTTATTGTTTGCGGACGGTCGTATGCGATCGTTATACCACGCAGCATTGCGTATACCAGCAGCTATCAGGTTTACAAAAGTAAAGTTGAAAATAAACGAAAATGAAACCGATATACCACAAACTGGAACCCGATCCCCGTTACCTTATCGGAAAATAAATATTCCGCGCTTTAGATATGCATATAATAAACGTAGCTGCCCACGCAGTGCAGATCTGTGTATACATAACAGGCTGATTCAATTTCAATTCGAAGAACGGAAGTAGGAACAAGTATTGTGCTCAAATTTTTCTTTTTTTGTTCTTCTCAGAATTTGGTTCCTTTTTTTTTTTTTTGCGAGGAACTACCTTGATTGCTAAAGATACTGTACAGTCTCACTTGAATTGCATGGCCTTTGTTCAACCCGGCCGCGACGTGTTGCCTTTCCAACGAGTGTGAACTTTTGATGGGTCTTGGGTCACGGACGCACAACCACCTATCAAGCCTCAAGATTTGACGCTCTTTAGAACGAAATCAACGCTTTGCTTGTCATATCCTGGTGAGCGAATGGCCTCTCGAATATGCAGGAATTCATAGAGGATTTCGGTCTCGTTTTCAGCGACTCACTTTCCTCTCAATGCCAGAATTGCAATCCTCGCACATTTACGACCGACGCGACGAGAGGATGGTAATAAACGTAATCTCTGTCTCGCAACCCTTTTTGCTCTACTCACACGTACCAAATGACGTGTAGGATGAAGCGAAGCTATAAGTGTTAGACGCAATATCCAGAGATCTGAAGCCAGTCGTAATAATTCTGAGGGCATTATGTGTACGTATTACGGATATACCTATACGTATGCACCATGGAAAGTTCTTCCGATCAATGATTCCCATCACGTGGAAAGCAGGCTTTACATTTTTTCGGAATATACCGTGTAGGTATACCATCATCTTTACACTCAACCAAAAATTCAGAGCAAAAGTTCATTCCGAACCATTTCCTTCCGAAATTATATCATCGATACAGATATTTGTATATAATGAAGTATTTTTCGCGGACTTGGGGTTCGAATGGATGCCGAAATATCAGAACGACAAAGAAAAGGCATTAGGCAACTCTGTATAACAAAAGCAAATGCTTTCCACAAGAGATACGGGATGGTATATCCTCCACGTTTCACTGTCCTACTTTCCGCTTCCGAGGGCAACGGATATACCTACCTTGGATCTAAGGTCATGGCTTATGGCTCTAAAGACGACCTTAGTGACCCTAAAGGATCTTTGATCGGTAAAAAGGCTGCAGGATGAATACCAACTAGAAACGTTGTCCTCGTTGTTGTTAGCGGTTATGAAGCATCCTTGTATCTTGAGAGAATACAAAGTGCAGAGTTGAGTATGACTCCAAACGATCCTTTCTTTTTATCCTTTGTTTCGCAGACTCTAAGTAGTACCAAGTCACATGAGAGTCGGTCGTGATTATCGAAAATTTTTACAAAATTGTTCTTACTTATACTGCGAGTGAAACCTTCTGAAGGCAAAAATCATTCCGAAGAGAAATCACATTTGGGCGTCGTCGGTCAACGGGAAAAATAAGGCAAAAATAGAAATCTCTCACGAAGTGTATACTTAGCTTTGAATATGAGAGACGGATTAAATACTCACAGATGAAGATAAGTTAGAGTTAAAATATAAAATATAACATATAATACACGTAAGGAAGTAATTAATCATTGATAACGATTTGGAGCGTCTGTCCGACAATTAATGACTCACCTAGACATTCCGCAACTCGTAATCATCTTCGATTTGCTGTGATGCCGATATATCGCGATCGCGTACGTCGCTTAGAGAAATGCACGTGCCGACAGTATACTGCGACATCGAGTATGTGGGGCATCTCTATCGCCCGATTAGTTATCGGACAGCCATACGTATCGTACAAAACGTGGAGTGAAAAAGTTGGCCATCGATCATGTACAGGGATTTATGTATTAGTACCTGCGACAACTCGTACTTAAATATTTTCCGCTCATCGATCCTATACCCAATGAGATAAAGATAGTAATCGATAAAATTGTGTCAATCACATGATATAATGACGGAAATTTAGTCTACAATTATTTTCAATAAAAATCAATGCCTCTTCAGTCGAGATAACATAAACTCACTTAATTCTAGTCTGTGTATAAATATATCTGTTCATTTTCAGCTTGAAATTTACCTATTTGCTTCGTATCGACTAGATTACCGCGCTCGAAAGTTATTATCACACACATAGATATGTGTACGAGGGATTATTTTGCTTATCGAATTAAGAGTCAGCCAATTAACTCGCGGTGACTTTATTCCTGTTGTTAGTCACTCAGGATAAATTTCTACGTTATCAGAAAGGTCGAGGTGGCATTCTTGGGCATTTATTCATTTTTGTTTTCGCGATTATTGCTGACTCAATAAAGTTTCAAGTTCAATCTTAAGGTGCCAAGAAATTGATAACAAAATATAACTCAACATCAGTGGGGAAATCCGCTCATCTCTTGATGACACTTTCCATGATACTTCGATGTCAACACTGCGGCGTCAGTGGAATTTCCTACGAGATATCGCGTAGCCATATACGTATGCGTGTATATCTTTGTACATCTTTCTTTGCATATATTGAACAAAGATGCGCTTATAGTATGAATGAGTTTGTTGACAAGAGCTGAAAACGCGTTGATGTGTACTAAATGGATTTTGGTATACTCATACCAGACCGCAATATAGGTCCCTTATACATATGGTGAAAACGAATGGGAAACAGGATATGCTACTGAAAAGGCTATTCTAGATTTCTAGAGGGTGGAATACATTATCATGCGAAATACCATCCATCTTGTAAATTCCACTCCTTTTTACGAGACTCGAATTATTATTTTCTCTGAAAATAAACAGGAAAAAAGATGAAAACAAAGCTGACACCGGAAGAGGAGCTTCATCATTCAAAATTTTCAGCATTTATACTCAAGACTGAAACATACGTATGATACATCGCCGTGACACTGTACAGTTATCACATGATCAGCAGATCTGCAGATAGTAAATCCGCACCTGTTAGATAAGAGAGCAACGATCACTGTCAAACCAATATCAGAACTGAAATAGCACATCATCTCGCGTTGCAGTTTCAGGTGCACCTCTGCAGATTCAGTCGCTGATTCATTTCAGCACGAATGCACTCTCAGCTGAATCTACTTACAGACGTATATCTTGGTGCTCTTCTATCCTGTAGGATATCTCAATTCTTATGATAGTTCATTCGCGATGGCACGAAACTAAATCGATTTTCTAACTGGATGAAATGTAAGCCATCTAAAAATAGGCATAATCGTTCGAATGCCCTTTATTCTCGGATAATAGTAGCAGATAGTCCTTTCATAAGGTATAAGAGCTTGGAAATGGCTCTTATAAAGCTTAGAAAATTTCTTCTTCTTCACCAAGTATAGAACGACGAGTTATAAATCTCTCTACTTAATTCTCTGAAAATTTTATACACTGCACTGCAGGCTGCAGCTACCAAAGTCTCTTCTCTATATTCTCATAGGATTTCATCACGACCCTGGTATGCTAAGTTTTGGTATGCCGAGCCATAGTAAATTTTAGATTAATTTCAAAGTTGGAATTTCGGGTCCCATGCTGTAAAAGTCTTTTGTTACGCCGCGACGGCAGGGGCTACTTTAAATTCATTTCAAAGACACGTCATGTTCGGATCCGCCCGCATGAGATACTTTGCACAATATTTAGTCAAATTCCGAAATATCTCTACCCAAGATTTTTCCACCTCTCGATCTCTCGTACCGCTATAATACATGTACCTACTCCGTAAAATGTATCACAATGCACCCGCATCGACCAGTAACGACCACCCGGATTTCGGAGAGATTGTCAAACCCGACAACCTGATAACGATACAATATGAAACGCAGACCCTGGTACCGTGATGTGTCGCGTTCACTATACACGCAGGAAACTTTAACCGGAAGTGCGTTCTTTTAGAGTGGGATGGATAAATTTTCAGAGAACGGTTTCTTCCCCCGCAGGTTATCAGCACACTTGATGAGCTATCCATACGTAATCAAATCGGCGATAGAACAGCTGCAATGAGATAACTAGAAGATAATTTCAATGAATTTCTCCGCGTAGATGTGACAAGACTATATTCTGTCATGGTACTTTCTTCGACGCATAGGTTCTTGCCGAATACTATACGTAACGTCCGGTTGTGTACCGCAGCTGCGGTTTTGATCTTGTAAAGAATGCGTACAAGGATATGGTATCAAGTGCTTAAAAGAGCCAGTGGCACTACGTTGAGAAAGAATTTACGTGTACTAAATGTGCGCGTGATTCGAAATTGCGGTCGGTCTTGTTCAGGAAATGCATTGTCTCGTAGGTAATCCGAGCCACCGGATGTATGAAGTGTGTTACGCAGGGGGAATTCCCCCTTTCATCTCCCACTAGTTTTCCTAACGCAAACCTAACCATCAGGCGATAATGAGGCCTAAGAACGCTCTGAACCAAATTAGTCGAAATTATAGTTTGAAATTAATTAGAACGGAACAACATTCAACATTTTATGATACTTGTTACCTTTGCGCATATACAAAACAGAGTCACAATACTTGAATAACTAAAATTTACACGAATTTTTATAAATTGCGTAACGTCTTTGTTTCAGATGAAAATGAACGGACCAGTTTACGCCTCCTCGTGCCCAGCCTTGCAGTCTAATCTCTCCTTGCACAGCTCGTCTTATTATAGCGAGTACAGTGGAAGTACCAGAAGACGATTGTCCTCGACCGGGGAAGCGGACACTTCAGCTACATCCAGCTATGAGGGAAGCGACAGTTCGGAACACAGCGATGAAACCCGCTTAGATCCCGTCAGCCAAGTGGAACGTGAACAGCTCGAGACTTTCTTTCGGGGTCTTAAGACACAGGTGGATAGAAACAAACCCAATTCCACCACCAATTCTTCCTTCAATCCTTATCGAGAAAAAAAATAACGAAAAAAAAAAAAAACAGACAATTTAGAAGAATTTAACTGCCAGGATTTTTTCACAGGGCAGAATATACTCATTTGGCATTATAGTGTATGGTGGAAACTCGACACATGAATCTAGAACTCGTAACTATTCCAGATATTCGTCTGCGAGTCACTGGCCAATTTATACCTGGGAAATGCGTCTCAGGTAGGAACATGGGAGCTTCGTTTCACGGGAATTCCAGTCGTGGTTCTCGACCTGGGTGAGACACGATCTCGATCAAAAAGGCGCATACAGATTCTCCTAGCTGAACGTGGAACCTGCTTTACACTGTGGAGAGAAACCATCGACAATTTATCCGCGTACAAGGTGATTTGAAATTTTAAAGCTTACAACAAGTATCCAGATATTGACCCCTTTGAAGTATCATTTCTCGAAAAACATCACTGCTAAGGTGAATTTTGCTGCATAGTATAATATGATAAAATCGATATTTGAGGAGAGTAAATTTTCATCCAGGTTTCTGGCGCGGCGTTTCACACGATGTGTCTATCTTCCGATCACACACGACTCGCTGGTTTGAGCTTTGACAACTCAAAGGCAGCCAACGACCTGTGGCAGCACATCGAACGCCTGGTTTCCTGCCCGGAAAATATCAGTCTCTCAGTACCGGGTAAAAAGAAGAAAAAATCACCCCAGAAAAAGGTGGTTCTCCCTGCAAAGAGCAACATTAGCCAGCCCTGCCAATTTCAGCACGTTACCAGCGTCGACGCTGCGGACAGGTCGCGTTATTTTTCGTTGCAAACTCTGGTACCGGTTCTTAGCGAAGTAGAAAATTCATTGGAGACGACGTACTAGACGTTTAAATATTCTTAGTCTCCTACCCGCGGCCCTGAGACATGTATCGAATCATCACAAAACGAGAAATTTCTGCGGTTATTCTGGTTCGTAGTGTGAACCTGTATTTCCGGTAAACTTTTTTCTTACTTTATTCAAATCGGAGTTCATGAGGATAAGATCCGCAAAAAATAAGGGTGTTTTTTTTCCATTAGAATACAAACCGCGTGTCCCAGGGCTTGATAATCTATGAAAAGAATCAAGGTACTTTAAATCTCTTGTCTGCTTTATATGTAGAACTTACAATATCGCTAGATCAAAGAAGTAGAAATAAATCTACGCCGAAGGGCGATAACCCGGCGTTCAGTGACAATGACAATGATAATATGGATTAACGATAACAGGGATTTGATTATTCGCCAAGCTAAGTGTTCCGAGTTTGAAAAATGTGTCAATTCCTCGGTGGAAAGTATTCGGGTGGTCGAAACTCAAAACACGCCCGGAAATGAAGTGTAGCGATAAATCCGCGTCTCCAATTTCCATACATGCAATGAGAGTAGAGTCTGACAATCAGTGGCAGCTGGAGATACGAGTGATTGTACTAAGGTTGAAACTAGATCATCCCGGAACAGCTCGTTCTTCTTCACTGATTCCAAGAGAGAAACAAATATTGATAATTGAAAAATAGACAGTCGCCAAGTGGCGTCCAAACAATCGTGTAAATTACTCTAATGGAAAGGTCTGTGACACTATAAGTTCGTATACCAATGCACATATGTATGTATATGCATGATTAGTCGCGGGTTACTGAAGCGTGAGTATTCGTCGTGCAGAGAGAGGGATGGAAATCCAGTTTACTAGGTTCAATTAGGACCACATGTGAGCCCCGACTTGCGTGCATCTGCTCCACATCCGTGAAATGTTTTGTCACTTTGATGGAGACAAAGATGGGTCGTGTATAATTATACATGTATGTAGTCCGGGTAGACGCTGCAGGTTTTTTTAATGTTGATTTAAAGTGGAGAGAATAGCGACGATCTTGATTGGCAATGAGCGTAGGCGAAACGAGTACATCTATTTTCGTTGCTATTATTTTATTGCCAAATTCTCACATAGCTAGAGCGTGAAATTAAAAGTTACGATACAGATCGAGGGATTTGAACTTTTACATGAACTTAAGAAGACGCTTTAACTGCAGCGATGACATCAGGGTCTAATCTGTACCCGGGTATGGTCTTATTCCACATCGAAATCGCCACGCTCAAAAGCCGCATTAAAAAGAGTCGTTGGTAAGCTTAAGTGGCTCGTTAAAATAAATAACTTCAGAGCGGTAAAAATAGCGTTATTTATGAAGACGTCAAACTTTTCGGATAGGATAGGAGTTTTGAGAAGGTCCTGAATTAGGCATGGCGATAGAGCGACTAGTTACATTAATTATACACGGTCTGAATTTTTTTAAAAATATTTTCGGGATTATTATTCGGGCAAGAAATATATCGCATTAATTGAATTGGCAGTGTATTACACAGATGCGAAACTGATAGTTGAACAAAATCATCGCTCAGAAACTCTCACATATTGGAATTAATTTATTTCTATACTTTGACGAGTTTCAAATTATTAGTTTCGATTTCTCGTCCGAAAACATTTCGATGATACACAAGTTTCTGACAACTATCAGCTGCACGGTTGAAAATTAGTTTGAGATTCCTGTTTATCTTGATAGATTGACACACACACCTGTCTGCCTGTCTAATCGTATGCTGCATCAAAGCTAGTAATTAAAATAGAACTCGTATCGATGACTGGTTATACTTAGGCGTTTAGATAATATTCTGCCGGATGCAGTACTAATCGGATTATTTTTTATCGAAAATTGCGTTCAATTTTCGTTTTTTTTCAAATTTTTTAATTTTTTCATAATATATCATTATATTATTATATGATAGTGTTATTTAAACTATTAGGTATTAAAGCACGCGGTCAGATTTCATATATTTGTTTGAAATTTGCGAACTGTATAGTTGGATATACTGTAGGGCAGTGTAGGGAATATAGAAATGAGCAGAGGAATCAGAGGTATTTTTTAATAGAAATTTGAAGAAAAAAATAAATGAAAGAAAGAAATGGTACGTCTCTATAGATTTTTTAAAATAATTCGACATTGCGAAAGTGCATTTATAATAATGGTATGTTTCCTGGCGATAAGTAAAGGTATGAGAATATTTAAGCGCAGGTTATAGAAAATAGTTTCAAGCCTTTCCGCGTAATCGGAGTAAACGGTTTATTATAGTATAGCTTTAAAGTCTGCAGTTAATATAATTTCGATTTTTATTGTCATTGTTATTGATGCGTGATTAGAAGAAAAAAAATTTATTAAAAAAAAAGTGTCTATTTTATGAATCACATTAAACTTTACTCGAGGAAATAAACTATATGTTTTAATATTTTATTTAAATGAGTGAAGAATGATTTCCCTCAAGTTTACGCGGCTGAGAATTACTGCTATTATATTATATATTAGTAACAACTATTTTTTGGATTTACCATGTGCTCCAGATATCGCGTAATGAATAGACACAATTAAAGCGATGGAATTGGAATCACTTTATCGAACTTGTGATCGTGGTGCAGGGGCAATTCGTGAGTTCTCCGCGGAATTAGAAATTCAGCAAATTTTTGTTAACACAAACGTGATTATTATAATATATGACGATTTTCATCATTTGCTGATTAATCTCGTACAAAAAATACTACAGTGCAATTAAAATGAAAAATAAAATACAATTGTGTGTTTTTTTTCTTTACATTTACATGTATGATGGTAATTAGCAATTATCATCATAGGCATATCATATTGAAGAAGAGTAATTTTCAATCACGGAAAAATTTTATAGTTTTTTTATCTCTATACTTTTTGCTTTTAGTTTTGTTGTTGTTGTTGTTGTAACCTTTTTCTCTTCTTTTCTTTCTTCATTTTTTATTATTATTTTACTGCCGCTATCACGGTTTTCCTCTGGCACAACGATATGCATGCAAATCTATTGGATATTATACTATAATAATTATGCGCAACTATATTCTATTATACGATTATTATTTTCATATATGATGAAAGTTCTTGCTATTATTTTCTTATTATTTCAATTATCATTACCATAATTGTTTATATATACCTATAGCGATAACCTTACGAGTCAAGTTGTGCTTTTTGATGTTTATCAGCAACCGCATATATAAAGACTGGTTTTACCATCTAGCAATTAGTCATAGATTCAAAGTTGATATAGTTATACTATAATGTTAAACAAACCTATATACCAATATGATTATATAATCTCGTTAAGCTTACAATAAGATCAATTTCACGTTTAAAAATATCCAAAAATCCATCTGTTTTCGCTTAAAAAAAAAAAAAAAAAAAATTAATGAATAAAAAAATTAAAAAAATAACTAAAAAAATTTATCGTGCATCGCACCAAGTAATGAATAGATGCAATTAATATCGTAATTTTCCATTACTGCAATCTATTCAATATTAACTAGTAATTCTCAAATGAAAAGACCTGATATGAAGCGACAAAAATTTGGTAAACCTCAATATTTGTACGGTTTTAAGTTTTTAACAAATTCAGTATAATTTCTACCATATACATTTACATATAATATACCTTATTAGATCGATAGTCTTATGTATTGTGACTACTATATTCTATAATTGTATTATTTTTCTTTATCTACGACTGTGATATAAATATATTTGTAACATTATATTCTCTAGGCTACATACCTACAACTACAATAATCATTATTTTTCGTTAGTATAATACATGGCAGGTCATGATTTTTTTTTTTTTTTTTTTATGTATGTTATTGTGCTAATAAAATGTGTGTAGTTAATATCATTTCGACATTGATATGTGCTTACAACCCTTATCTGTCCGAATCCCAAATAAATAAACCCCTAAAATAAAATATACATTAAAATTAATCGTTTTTTTTGTATCGTAAGCGTACCAAAAATATTTTTGATCCGCTTCATCCGTTTCCGTTTTTTCTTCTTTTTTTTTGTTCATTAGTTTCTATTTTATTTACATATTTCGATTTCTTACCCTCAGAATCTAGAACCAAGAAGCATATCACAGTCGGTGTTGCAGTTCTCGTTCAACGATATCGTGTGAGTTTCAGGTTGCATATGATAAGGCGCTGGAAATATCCTACGCTTCACAGGTACGCAGTTCATTTTCTCGAACTTATATTCACCGTATCTACAGTCGGTTATGGGTATATGTAATTATATCAACCGGGATAAATTTGCAAAGCGAATAACAATTTTTCATCAGTTTTAAATCGTAAAACCGAGCACGTTGTTATTCACTTCTTTCACAATACTCCATAAGTTGTGATTGAGGAAACTGCGTCTAGTTATAAGGACTAGATCCACATTCCGCATTGAAATGAAATTAAGGGCTTAGAACAGTTTTTTGTAAATTAAAAATCACCAAACTTTAATCCCGTAGAGATTAACCCGTAGTATTATTGCACTACGAGTGATTTTAATGACTCGAAAGAAGAGGAAAAAAAAGAAAGGTATATCTTGAACCACACCGTAATATAGGTAAAAATAAAAAAATAAAAAAGCATGGGCGAAGGATAGGCTTGGGCAAACCGTAAGGGACTTTACGAGCACCCTATATAGAATACCTATAACTGGGTGCTCCAGATAGATGCGTCCGATATGAGATCGGCTGGTTGGACCCGGGTCGAGTAATGAGAGGCCCAAAGCCGCCTGCGTATATCGCGCCCTCGCTTGTTTATGTGAATCATCCAAATCGACCACATCGCGTCGTATAAGATTCGAAGATCTTTACTGTGGGTGGACACGACCACCTCTTCGTCGAACGATTTTCTACAGAACCTCGAAGTTAAGATCTTTATCGGTCCCTCCAAGCTGCGGGATTTTTTACTTACAATAATTGCAATCTCTCTGATCATCGCAGCCATCTACCTTATAATGTGCAATGGGGATTATTGTATTATAATAGCTATGCGGCGAGAGTTTGAACCGGAAATCCTGGGGAGTGTTCGGGATGCACTTGAACATCATGAACAGTTCAAGCAAAGGAGGACAGCCTAAGGATTACTTATCACCGTGTCAGTGTATTTATAATGCTAAAAGTATAACCGGGATATAAAAATAAAGATTCGAATTTGGGACGGGATGAGGTGAACATATTCAATTTAAAGGTATAAACGTAGGTATGTATATTGTATACGTGAGGCAAAGCCCTAAAGTATTGGATTTATTTTTCTTACCAGTTCGTTATATTTATGTTCGTAATATAAATTTTTGTTAGCCATCAGGTACGGCCCCTTTCAAATCTGTTACCAAAGTCGTGCGATAATTTATTCCGCAAGTAGAAATTGTCTCGATCGTATGGCTGGTGAGGCAGTTAGAAGAAGAGGCTTCCGCAGGTCATCATACCCGGACATACTATAAACGCGACACTTTCCTCGGTGGTTTTAACGCCGAGCGTGTCAACTTTTCGGCTCGACTAGGCATGTCTTATTTAAGACGGACCTACATTCGCCTAATCGTTCAGACTGTGAAACTGCATTAAAATTCTACAAACGACACGACAACTTGCCCATTCAGAGTCAACATTAAATAGATATACGAACACACTCGGTGATACGAAACGATACATTATGTACGATGACACGTGCAGGTGATATCGGAATGTCAATCTCATTCGGGGGAATAAATCACGGCGTATAATTGCCAGTGCTAACGAGTTTCTTTTTTTGATTTTCGAATTCTCCATTCGAAAATAAACTGTACCTGTCTTATTATTTAAGTCGTGATTATAACAGAGGCCAAAAAATGCGGTGGCAACAACCGAAATTGGCCCAATTGGTTAATGCCAGCAGACGGTACCGCAGATTTATTACACGGGTTACAAGTAGCGTTTAACCTCTTGGGAATCGAACGCGCCTTCATCGGGTTGTGAATTTACATCTAACCGACGATACGAATAACTCAATTTGCATAAATATGAGGGCGATGGACCCTTTCGCCGTCTACCATCACCCACGTCGAAATTGAACAACGCTAGCGTTTCCACTACCTTATACATCGGCAATTGCTTTGGTCTATTGATGCTCTTTGAAATTGCATACACCACAGGTATAGCTACGATTGTACCTAGGTCTCTTAGTATGACCGAAAAATTCAAACAGTAACAGTAAATAGTCTTGATACATACCGTTGCGAAAATAGCTAAGTGAACAATTGATTTTGCATTCAGAAGGTATACCACGTAGCTCCGAAGTTATTCGATTTCCTAAATTTTTCTTTTTTTTTTCTTTCTTTCCATCCACATGCAGTAGCTAGGTCACACACGTCGTGAATTTATAGAATGTGGGGAAACAGAATATTGTATGCTGGTGCAGGAAATTGGTGTTAGGAAAAAAGTTTCAAATCTTATTTAGTTTAATTTTTTGAGGATTGAATCGCTGATTTTTTTCGATCTCAAGTAATCTGACATCAATCTAGACCTGTGTACCCTCAGTATAGGTGAAATAAAATCGTTTATGTGCATAAAGTATCAGTAATCTTATCCATAGACAGTTTTTACGCGTATTCAATACGGCAGTGTTGACCGCGGACAGTACGACACATATCTTTACTGTTTCTGGGCAACGCCGACAGAATGCTTGCGAATATGAAAATGACCGAAAGTGGGTCACTGCGTGCCATCACGACTCACGCGTGCCGCGTCACTTGCGAGATTAACACGGCCGTGTATCCACGTATATACTTGCATATATAAATATATATATTATATAAATGTGAGTTAAATATGTGGAAGAAACGCAGGGAAGAGTTTAATTGTCCGATAAATTGGCGCCGATTGATTCTAAATTCAATTTCAAATTCTTTCACGATATATGGGGATGAAAACTGAAGAGTAGAGAGCTAGGAGAAAAAAAGGAATGGCTGCAGAGGCAGCGAATAAAGGAACAAAAAAAAAAAAACTAGAGAGGCACTCATATAGACAATATCGTTGAGTACCGGACACGACGGGATTCAACTCTCAAGATGTGGTGCCAAGTTTTCCCAAGGAAATAGAAAAGTATCTTGGAATTTCTGGACAGGAAACGTTCAGCGTGCCGGACAAGCGACAGCGGCTACTCTCGGGTATACGTGGAAACGGGAAGTCGTCAGTATGTTTCTGGAACTCACGTACCATGCATACAACTCATCTTTCTAACCCCCAGAGATCTTTTCATCTCTTCTCTAATCTTTGTTCTCCCACAGGGATATTTGAAACGACAAATATTTGTCTTAGCGAAAAATAATCACCGTAGTCGGCCGGTCTACCCCTCAATAAAACATTTTCTTTCCTCTGTGTTTCATCAGCGTTAGAGGAAATTTTTCTTTCTGGTTGAAATTCATACGGTTATGGTTTGTTTTAGAAATTTATGTAAAATAAGTGTCCCCGATTTATTGTTAAATGAAAATTGAAAAGATATCGCCTCGCTATTGTAATAAATATTTATTCATAGAGTGAGAATATACTTACGGTGTCAATCACCCTGTGACACAGCTTGGGAGGATAAGTAGGCGCCGTATCTGAATACGATCTGTATTATAAGTTAGCATCATTTATAGCCACGTTACGGATTATGATGTGCGTATCATAGCTAGGTATATATGTAAATGATAATCGTATGACAATAATTAAGTCGAGTAAAGAACTGTGAAAGCGTCGAAGGACGAGCAAGAAACTACATTATATCTCGAACAGATGGCGAACGCGATAAATCTGATTCTCAGAGATGAATTCTGCTGGAGATCGCTTAGCTTTCGTTCGCAATGTATAATCCGCTTTTATACTTTCATATACAGGTATATAAAGACAGTCAGTTATGTAGGTACGATGGATACAGATTTTTACAAATTAATCATTCATTAATTAAACAGCTGGTCTTCTCGCGCGCCCTCGACCAGCAGGGTATAACAGATTCACCAGATGATCGTTGTCGATTAAATGATTGAGATAAATCTTGCACTTCTACTGTGGAGTCTGCGTTTCTCTGGGTAAAGAAAATTCTAGGGGATCACGTGGTGTGCAAGACGTAGGCTCACGGTCAAGAATGGAATGGGAATGGGAATTGGAATGGGAATAGAGAAGGAAGGATGAATGTAACTAGCCTGGGTTCCCGGTATCGGGCACGATATTGGGTTAGTTTTTATCAGATCTAGTTTCCTCACTAGTTCAATGAGGCCTATTCGCCCCGTAGATGTCCACCACGTTCCACATTATAAGCCGATGTCGTAGGTGTCATCTTCCGGGACAAACTGGATTAGTATCAACTGGCTTTACCTTGCCTTGCCTTAATTGAGCTTCATTCATACTACAAATCAGGATTTCGGCTTTCGAGAATCTTTAAAAAAAAAAAAAAAAAAATGGGAAAAATTCGTTTCAAACTCGAGTCAATATTTCATGGAATTTTTTTCGTCGGATGATCCATTTCCGCTCTACGAACGTAACAACCATCAATAATTACATCGAGCATTGAAACATGGAATTAAAACTGTAATCGCATGCGTTCACTATTTAGTCAATTAGGTACCGAACGAATTGGTTTAGTTGCGTCGATAACTTTTAGCCAGGAAACGGTGTAATTAACAATTTCCGTTTGTTCGCAAATACTCTTTCAGAACGAAGTTGAGTTAAGTTAACTCCTATAACTTCTCCATGGATTAATTAAATACATGTAACAATTTGCAAACAACTTATCGTGTATAGGTAGTACCTACCACATACATACCTACCTAATGACTACAAGAATTTAATTGGAAGAGATAAGTTTCACACTTCCAATTAGAAGCAACAATTCCTAGCCGTTTGATCCCATGATAGATTACAAGTAAATTGAATTTCAGATAATATCAGTGGTTAGTATTATGGGCGTAATTCTCCGTTAGTATCAGATTAAATGACTAAATTTGACAAAACCTAGGCCTGCATGAAAGGGGACAGAATGGAAGCAGGATGCAACTGCCATATGTGTTGCGGGATTTGTCCCGCAAGGCTAGACTGCTTTTTCATTAGATCGTCTAGAAATAAATGCCGCGCATAGATTTACTATTTTTACTATTTTTACTAAGTGGAGAGCGCCGTGCGCGTTTTCAAATTTAAATCACGATCGGTGCAGTGTATGTGATGGGCGGAAATTTGGAAAACTAAATCCCACATTGATAACGTTTATGAATTATTCCTCTCGCAGGTTCGCGGTTCGTAGAGAAAGCTTCGACATATTATATCGTCCCGTTATGAATCGGCGATCGACGTATTCTGGGCGAACCTTTTAGCTGGTTTTAGCCGGTTTTGTACCTCGATCACTGGTAGGTACATACCTGGTAATCGACGTTGTTCCGAAAACGTCCATCAGCTCGATCACTCCGTAAGCACAAGACCGACGAAGAGACGCTGTCACTGTGAGGCAAACAAATGTTTCATTGTTCGTTGGCATTTAATTACCAAAAGGACCATCGAAAGCACGAACTTAAGGTTAATTTATGGCGTAATTTAGTTTCAATGTTGGTAGCATAAATCTTCTGGGTAGGACAGGCCCGAGTTCGCCGACGCAAGGAAAAAAACCTCGACCGCAACGAAACAAAGCTGCGATCTCAAAGACGATCTCATTCCTTTACCAAGAAATCACTCTCAGAGACGCCATTATGGTGAACCCGAACGGTGAAGCAAAATTATCGAGATGTCGCAGAATCCTGAGAATTACACCTTTGTCTATATCCTTACCGTTACCCCATAACAATTCATTTTCACCAACTGCTCCATTCATCATTTCATGTAACTTGGCAATGGAAAATGCACCGGAAGCTGATCCTGCATCTCCTCAAGTCCCTCTCTCCCTCTCTCTCCCTCTCTCTATCTCTTCTCTAGGGTTTAGAATCTTTTCTAAAATAGAGAAGAAGAGAGGTGCGAGCCTGCAGACTTGCACCTATGATCCTAAAGGTAGGAGTCGATCTTATTTCAGTTAATCGACTCGCCATTTGCTCGAGCAAACTTATGCTGGTTCCCACTGTACGGGGTATATCTATATACACCTACAGCCACTTGAAAAACAGTCGATAAATTCAGCAGACTAACGAAAAGACTGCTCTTCGTTGACGCACCGACATTTATACACCGTAGGTACCTACCTACTGTGCAAAAACACAAAACGAAGAAAAAAAAAAAAAAAACCTGCAGTTTAATGTAGATATAAAAATCGGAGTAATGGTCGGGCCTCAGTAGTCAGACAATTACTTTACGTAATCGAACTTGAGATGGCTCAAAATGTATTTCTAAGACGGGAGATTGCTCAGCATGTATCTCTAAGACGGGGATATAATGCCAATAATTTTGATACTGCCAGGAGTAAATTACAATACCCCCTCAGGCCACCACACCCTGAAGATGACTAACGCGCGGATGTGACTGTGACGAAACGAGAAAAGGGAAAAAAAAAAAAAAATATCTCGCGAATCAAGATAAATTTGACTGGCAAATTTTATCGCTTTATAAAAATGCCCTGCGGATGTTGAATGTCACGGGTCGCGTATATCCGATATCTTGAATCGTACAAAGTTACGAGAACTCTTGAGTTATATATCGAAAAATAAATTCCAATTTTTGTTGTGGGTACATTCACATAATTTGAGGTTTTTTTCGAGTGCCTTTCTCACGGGATGCATAGAGGCATATAGGTATAGTCTAGGTATATGTGAAAGCCGGCTCATTAACATCTAGAATTGAAGATTCGTACATAAACATTTCCTTTTGTTAATCATCGCGAAATGGTGTGGGTAAATCATTACCGAGTAGAGTTTAAATTAATCGTTATATATCTATCACGGTCAATAACTCTCGTCGGTGTTAAAAACATGAACTTTTTTTCGCTCGTCGCGGTTGATGCTGGTCTCGTTCTGAAGCAACTCTTTTATAGACTGTGGCTAAATTTTGCTTTCCTCTTTTTCAATGATCCACTTTTCTATTGGCATAAAATAGCGACAGTTGAATGATGTTAAATATAAATCAATACCCGATAAGAAGCCCGGAGTTCCTCTTTACTTTGAGTTTGGTAGAAATCCAATCTTGAAACACCGGAACTTCTGTCACGTTGAGTGCTACCTCGAGACAGCTTTCAACTTGATTTCGTTGAAGATTAATAATGTACCTAGTTTACTCTCATACCTTCAGCGAGAGGAGTTAAGAGGCAATTACTATTATACCGTATCGTCCGTCAATGTCTAAAAATAAATAACTTATTAACGTTGCAGGATGCACATAACGTCTTAAATAAAACATGATACAGATATTTAAGAGTTGAAAAAACGTCTTATTTAACTTCCCAAAATCTCTGCCGTAAACTTTTACCGATATTTCTCATTGCATCACATCTAATGTATCAATAAAAATAATTCAAAGCCTATTTCGGGCCCGGTTCTCCGCAATTTCGTCTTCACATATAGGGAGCTAAAGTTAGTAGACAATTTCTGAGAGTAAAGTCAAAGTTTATTCTAGTTTCGGAGTGATAAATCTGGCTTTAATTGAATCGGGAATTTAATTGGATAGCTTACTCGACCCTGCGCGGTCTTTAAACGCCTGATAGATTACGGGGGTCCCATCTGTCCATACATATAACACCATTATAATACCTAGAGAGGTATTCAGTTACTTAATCGTGAGGTAGAAAATTCTTGAAAATTCTCTGAACCGTTTAAAATCGGGAGATCCATAGGCCGATTATCATTGTGAAATGAAAATTATTAATCCGATTCTCAATAAGTTATACAGCTGTATTTCTATGTCTATGCCTACACCTTTCATGTACCAAGAATTCAGTGTTTCTCTTTTCCCATGGCTTTTATTAAGGCTAATAGTTTTCACGAACCTTTCGTTACACTACTATAAGGTATACCGACTTTGCTGCCCATCTTGACAGTCGACGAAAATATTGTGAAACTACACGATCATCCGAAAGTCTTTCAGCTCACCGCCTATAATTATTACTGATTTGAATTATCACCTTTTTTTTCTTCTTCTTTCTCTCTCTCTCTCTCTCTCTTCTTCTTATTCGCTTATGAAGTCTTTGATAGAGAGTAATGGCCATCTGTATTGCTGCATACTGTGAATTGATGTGATTCAAAGAGCAATATTAGTCAGTGTTAATTACGACATCTTTGTAGTATATAGCTGTTAGATAATGAAAATTTTCTAATCCGTGATAATATCATTTTATTAATCAATACAATAATCAATAAAACATGACCATCAGGTACAAACATCATACATATAAACGAAACACGCGATAAATATATATATTATATGCATTAGGGTGGCCTTAATTTCATCATTTTCGAATTTCAAAGATTCCATGGGCTAGGACGTTTCCGAATCTACACAAAAAAAGGTAGCCAAAACCCCAGGTTCCTATCTCAATTTTAAGTACCGCCCCAAAGCCTTCGAATTTCCCCATTTAAATAAAACACGATGTGTGACATTTCGCGGTTAATTCTTTTTTCTTCCTATTCCAGTATAGCTCCGAAAAATCTCAAACTTGATACACCCCTCACCTGTAGTAGTGGGTATTTCGTGAAAATTTGATAGATTTTTAACGTTATCATTTTCGAAGCTACAGCCCACCAAAAAAAATTCTTATCTCGAAATTGTGATGAATAACATTTTTTCGTTAAAAGTCTGTACATTTTTTACGGATACCTAGTACTATAGGTAAGAAGTGTGCCGAGCTTCAGATTCACTCAGAGAAGCGATAATGCGATAGGAAGTGAAAAATAACCCCGAAGTACTAAAAATCGGGTGTTATTTAAATGGGAAAGTTCGAAGGCTTTGGGGCAGTACTTAGAATTGAGATAAAAACTTGGGGTTTTGACAAAATTTTTTTTGTATATATTTGGAAACGTTCTGCCTCATGGGAGAATTGAAATTCGAATATGACTGAATTAGGAAGCACCCTAATATATACATATATATAATATATGTAATATATACTTAAAATGATAAATTTCATGTATAAAATATTAAACATTTACGTATACAAGCTTAAAACAATAACGAGTATAAATAATGTCGTAGATTTAATTCATTTAATAATAATAATAATAATGATAGTAATAATAACGATAATAATACCTTAACGATATTCGTAATAATATCTTGATGAATTATATAGTATATATGCAATACCTAGATTTGATTGTTAGTACGTACTCGATATGTTTGGTAACTGGTATAAATAAGACTAGTGTTAATATATAACGTAAGTACGTACACGTAAGTTTTCTATAATTTATAATAAATAAATAAATAAATAATAATATAAATACGCACGAATCACATAATGATCATATTATATTTCATATATATATATATTATATACCAATATTATATATGTATATATATATATATAATTTTTATCGATCAAAATAAATCATTTTATATTATATAATAGATAAATTACGAAGCTTACATCACTCTATACTAATTGTACCTAAATAATTTTATGGCTACACGTTCTTCACATATACCTATATGTATATAGTATATATATATATATATATATATATATATATATATATATATATATATATATATATATATATATATATATATATATATATATATATATATATGTATGTATATATACTACATTTAAATATTTCATAGCACTACTAGAAGAAAAAAAGAAAAGAATAAATAAATTATCGATAGATGTTAGCTAAAATTTGCAATGAGGCAAACAGCTATTACTTATCCCGAACTCATTCTTCTCTCTAAAACTACCTATATATAATTATTATATACGAGTAGTTTCAATTATAACAGCTACAATATATATTATATATATATATTTCAATAACAGCAATGATAATGTTGATATCTAATATGCATTCTCCATCGACGTAACTCGAAACCCAATACTGGCACATGAAAGTGATAAAAAATTAAAAGAAAAAAACTAAAAACAGAAATAAAAAAAAAAAAAAAACCAACTAGTCTTGAAGAACGTATTGAACGATTCAAGTACCCTAGATTATTTTCTACCGAACTAATTTTGGATATCTCTTTTAATCTCTTTACCGCCGCGTTAGCTTAATGTACGCAGCGGTTTTTGTTAAACGACAAACAACCACAATCTAGTTATTAATTTCTATAGTAGTAACGGAATTCGATTGTCGTTCATCTTCGATGTTTGATATCGGTCGCACGGTAAATCCGCTGAAATTACTCTCAACTAAACTGAGAAGATTCTCTTGCTCGATGCGTTTCTGACGAGGTTTTTCCACCTCCTCAACTTTAGCCGAACTTTTATCAACACTTTTCTCGAAGATTCGACTTCTCGTATTTTCGTTTATCAGCTGCTCCAGCTTTGACGGTCGCTCTGTACTCGCTTCTTGAATCTCGTTGTACTCCACTGGTACACCATATTTGTTAACCGACGGTTTGTAAGTCTTTACCTTCGAGTGGCCTTGGATAATCAAATACATAGGTCCTCTGATGGGTTTGGCAGGCTGTTTATAATGCGAGAAAATTGGATCAGTGGTCAGACTCGAAACCGTGGTGGTCGTAGTCGGGCTTGTCGACGGATGTGGCTTGTTCATCTCGTTGTTTAACAGATGGGCTAATGGCGACTGATTTTTAATATAATCTGTGACCAAGTCAAGACTCGAAGTTGCAGTCTCTGGCTTTAAAATCGGGGGTTCAGGGGTTGGGAAAGACGGAACTCGGGGAGATCCACTTTTCGACATTTGCTGCATGTGGTACGGGTCATCTTTCGTCATTTCCATACGCGGAGTAGTCAGAGTATTCGCTCCGTGAGGCATCGGAACCATCGGTGGATTATGGTCATCACTATTCGGACGTTGCTGCATCAAATTACCAAACTGACCATTAAACACTTGCTGTGGCGTTGCAGTTGGCGACAAACCCCCGGCGGGATGCCTCATTCCCCCATTTGACATCTGTGACATCATCACATGCCCTAGATTTGGATTATGGTGAATCAATGGCTGAACGTTTGGTGGCGCAAACACAGGTCGAGCAGGGATTTGATTCATCTGATTCATCTGAGTCATTTGATTCATTTGGTTCATGGGATTCATTTGATTCATTTGATTCATTTGATTCATTTGATTCATTTGATTCATTTGATTCATTTGATTCATTTGATTCATCTGATTCATTTGATTTCTTTGATGCATGTGATTCATGTGATTCATTTGGTTCATCGGATTCATTTTGTTGATTGGATTCGCATTGATCTGATTGATTTGAGAACCAAGTATCGGTAAATTTGTAACAAAATTTGTCGGTGGAAATGGGTTTGAAATTTGTATCGTTTGTTCAATGACAGAAGTTATAGTATTCGGATTATCTTCAGGAGTTACGTTAGTTGGTTCGACTTTCAAATCCCCAACAGTAACGTTCATCTTGTCCATATAATTCGTGGGCATAATTACTGACACTGGTTCTTTCGGTTTTGAATTATCGAAGCCTGTACTTGTGGGGCCGGTGTTAGCAACAACGATTTGCATCTGCATCTTAGAGGATGACGACGAGGTCGATGGTTGCCCAACGACAATCTCACCAGAATCACTGTCGTCCGTAGAGAACATCGAGGATTGAACTATGTTTGTAGATGGGACGGGAGTTGGACCGACAATATTTTCCTGTACGGCTGATTCCTGCTTTCCAACGACTACCTCTTCGTTGTCAGCATTTTCCCCGTTTACTATGATGTTAGCATTCTGTCCAATGACGACTTCGTGACTCGATGAAGCGGCTACGTGGTGATCACCTACGTCAAAATTTTCCTTACCGTTTAACGGCGTCTGCCAAGTGACCTGATTGGTTTCTGAAGAAGGACCTTCGTTTCCAAGCCATCCTCCAGATATAGTTTGGGTTGAGTGATAAACGAGGTTCGATTTTTCAAACGATATCGAGGGTGTCGTTACGGGTTGGAATTTTTGCTTCGTCGTTTGAGCGGGTGGAGTGAAGACGCTATTTATCGTCTCGATCTGAGAAAGTTGGTTCTTAGATGGTGGAGGCTTCGAAGAAGATTGCAGAGTCCTTGGCGGAGGATGAGGTTGCGAGTAGGAAGTCATAGGAACATTATTATAATTCTGACGTTCAGTTTGAAGCGGCCCCTCTTCCGTCTGTGTGCTAAACTGTTGGTTCTGTTCAGAGTAAGGAACTTTTTCCTTCTGCGGAGTGTAAGTCGATTGAGCAGCGTCTATAGGCTTTGGAATCACCGGAGGTGGAAGCATCATAGTGTAAGGTTTTGGTTTCTGGTTGTAAAAAGAGCTGGGATAATAGCTTGCCGGAATATTTTGAATCCTGTTATGATTTCTGTAGTCCACAATCCCATTTCTGAAGTTTGTATTCCGCACTATTTTCGGTGGTTCTGCTCCGATGCTTCCGGTAAAATCATTCCGATGAACGACATGCTCGTTTCTGTACTGTTGCTCCTGGTTTCTATTGAACTTGGGTCCATCGACGAACTTCAAGAACTGCTCCGGAATCTTTGGGCTGGTTTTTTTGGCCGTAACACCCAATACCAGAATATCCCTCTTTGCAGATGGCTCCGTGGTGTGAGAATCCAGCCAGTACTGGACCCTGTCAAGAACAGGAGGTACGTAGTCGAAGGTTGGATCATTCTTCAAAGGATCGCCTCGACCGAGAGGTGTCCACTCGTCGTAATCCATTCTCGGTGAAAAGACCCGAGGCCGGCTCTCGTTCGTTCCTGTAATGAGAAAACAAGGAATCGATTGAGCCATCCAGGAGTAACTGTGAAAGGAAAGTAATAGACAATTGGGATAAAGAATTTAGCTTCCACACTCAAGAAGCTTATCCCATTTAAAGATCAAGGGAATAAATCTAACGGAAATAGAGTCTCTCTCAAAGGACTATCTGTAATTTACCCAGCGTCGTTGTATTATACGAGACAAGACAAACTGACAAACGTCATCTAGCACAGTACTCTACGATTCTGGGGCACGACGAATACTTATAGCCAGGTAAATGCTGTGTGTATTGCACTGCACTATGCGAGACACAATAGAAGGGAGGCGCCGGCATTCAGTAAGATTGCACACATGATGCAAGCGACTACATCATGGTCCGAGTATGGTAGCTGACACGTGTGGAATAAGTACACAGTCTACTATACTCTCTAGGTTTACATAATGCATATATGTAACAGACGAACAGGTACACCTCTGCATGTAGATGCACTCATATATCTCTAAGCCCGTGAGTGCCCAACTACTTAGTGCATCTCTAGTGGGCTGCTCTATTCAGGTTTCTACAGAAGTGCAATTAGAGTTAAGAATACTCAAGGAGATTTACGATACACGATGCTGCAGCTGTGCAATTCTCGTCGGTTGATACTTCGACGATATTCTGCAGCCAATGTCAATTTCTAATCAGAACGATATTTCTAATCAAATACATCTATAGGTGACTAAATTCCGATTTTTTTTTTTTTCTTCCAGCGACCGAAGAGATCCTGCGCGTAGTATAATATGGCTTATTGAACGAGACATTTTGACAGCTATACAGGGGTGCAGAAGGTCGTCTGTCGATAAACCAGACGATTGGATAAAACCCTGATTAACGTTAAGCCAGCTTTTCCGTAACATTTCGTTTTCGGGGAAATTCTGGGGGTTTTGTGCCTGAAATTTTCAGCCTACCGGTCCGTTTATTTCGTTCGTTAAGCTGCCTGTATTTCACGTTTTTCATAAATTAGGTAGGTTTACACGGAAATTTATGTGTCGAAATAATTTGTCAAGGTCTTGAGATCAAACGGAGTACAGGCGGCGTTAACGATTTCCGATTCAAACGTTGTTCAAATACAAATGAATTAACTCGGCTTTGACCCCGCCGCTCTGCAGAACACGAGTTAAACTCTTGACTAAGGGGTCCACGATTGACGTTTAACTTGGTCATATTGATAGATTCAATATTTATAGACCTACCTACATATATCCTACTGATCACGCACATTTAGTTTATGGGCACGTTCAGACGACACTGAACTTCTATAACTGAACCAAAGTTAGAGGTCCTACCACGGTAGAACTTTGAATTGATTTAGGTGAAACTGGTAAACGAAAATTGAATCAATAGATTGAGCAAGAAATTTCTTCAGACGATAAATAATATCTGAAATTAGTTGGTTTTTTTTTGTTTCTTTTTTTTTTAGAAATATTTTAATACACATAGGTGTATAATGTAAGAACATTTTACATATATCCCATAATTTAAAGCCCATATATATTATGTGTATATCCAGTGTGGGAATTTATCATCACGCACTCGACGATCATACGTTTAAATGTCATGAAATATGTCACGGGTATAGGATACCTATGCGTGAAAGGTCTTACAAGATATACGATTATCATTTAAATAAATATAATGGCTTTTCAGAGTTTCTTACTAATACTGATACAACCGTGTGCTGCAGGTAGATAATCTTCTCGAATCATTCCATATTAAGACGCAGAGTTAATATCATCTCACTAATTACGTACAACTAATTATTACAAATCCGACAGGCTATAAAGTATAGACAATAATTCAACTGTTAAAAAAAAAGAAAATGAAATACGAACAAAATACAGAAAGTACTTTATCTAATTACACGTATGTACAATAAGGTATTGTTAATTATGGAACCGAAGTTAGCTCGTTAAATACCTGTATAGCCCGAATGATAAATAATATATTTTAGACCTGCACATTTAATCGTAAAAATAGTTTCATTTGATAGAGTATCCGATGGATATACGTGTGCATATAATTTATATACGTTTACGTAGGCATATGTGTATGTATAGTCAGCCAGTGATTTCTAATGTATGATTTACCTTTATAGCCCACTTTACGACTTAGCATTTAAAATTAATTCCTAATTTCTCGAAACTCGTCCGGTGCTGATATAAGAGAGAGAGAGAGAGAGAGCGAGAAATAAGAAAAAAGAAAAAAGTAATAGGTCTCTGATGAGAGTCATTTGAATTTTAATTTAGATATTCAAAAGTTAGCGAGCTTTCGAAGCTGTATAACTTCCCTATTGCATATGGCAACTTGTATATGCCCTAAAAAATGTCGTTCGAGGAAAGGTTTAACTGCTTCTATCACTCCGTGTCACACTGGGCTCCGTGACCTGATACTAACTTGATATTTTAGTGAAACTATTTCTGTTTTCTATTTTCGTTATTCATTACTATTTCCGAATAACTGGCCCTCCTTCGTAATTCGGGTAGAGAAAAATTGTTAGACACTAATAGACGGTAGAAAAATTCTCGCGCAATTAACCCGACGAAATTGCAATCGGTACGTAGAAAAAATGATTGAAAATTATATTGCATCGGTGAAATGTTGTTAAAATATTTTTAAATTGATGATTGATCGACGCGAGACTCGAGCTTTATCGAATTTCCAAAACTGCGTTCTACCCGAACATTGAATTGCAAATTTTCCGCGTCAATTTTCCGCAGTGTAAGTGACATTGACGATATTAGCTGCGATTGTACGCAGAAATGAAATAGCTGTGAAATATTATGCGGAAAATAATCACGATCAAAGAGCCTTTAAATCTTGATTATTTTCGATTATAATTATATTTCGTTGAACGCGAGTGGATCGATTTTACGCGCGTAGCTCCTCGCGTGGTGATGGCAGGTCAGTGGGTCATGTTCGTCGCACGTGTATGTATATTCGTATAAATGTGTGGGTAAAAGACGCGAACACCTTACGTACATATAACTATGTATAGGTATATTATCCACATAAAAATACCCCGATGCCAAACTAAATTCTAACTCTCCACAGTCCGGCTCTCGTGACTAACCGTAACGTTTTTATCCCATAAAATTGAGCATTATAGTATCTAACTTGAGCCTTTCGTCAACCGAAGAAGAAGAATAATACTCGAAGCGAAGCGAGTCAATTTTGTCATTACGTACGTATTTTCAAATCAATCAAGAATGAATCTCTACGCTGTGGTTACGAAAGATCTGCATTTATAATACGAGAAGTAAATTGCAAGAGGTAATTCAACGGGTAAATTTTGGGAAAATTACTGCGGTTTCATGTGCTGGAGTGTCGAGTAGGTACCTACTGAAAATATTACGAGATCGGGTAGGAACGGACGATATTTATCGCGTTTAAGTGTGAAAAAAAGGTAGCCTGAAAAATCCACCGCGTGATGAGAGATATGTTGTACCTATATTATATCCTTGCGGACTCTTGAACCTGTTTGACCTCATGCTCTAGCTGTGCTCGCCGACTTTTTAATTTTAATTATAGGCCTCACGGTGATCCTTTCCATCGGGGATTGAACGGTGACTGCAAAACGCTCGCTTTACTATATACCGCGCATTAATCACACTACCGTCGTAATCACGCACCGCAAAATTTATACCCTTTTTTTTCATTTTTGAATACCTTTTAGAATCGATCGCGATCAATTCACACTAATTTTAACCGATTCTACCAATTTCATTCTCACTGCGTTTGGCTCTTTTCAGAAAATTTGATTACTCAATTATACCGATTGACGTGGAAGCACCAACTAACCAACGATGATTCGATATTTATGAAATTTCAGATGAATTTATTCATTGAAAGAGTTAGATGAATCCCGATTATCTAGTTACATTTAATTTTTTTTTTGTTTTCTGCTTCTTTTTGGTTCAGCTTAAGATATTACAAGTATCATAATTACAGCAGTATGTCTCTAGTTAGACAAGATTTGACAAAGAAATGTTTCGTACGACGCGCGACCATTCGCCCGCGCTCAAACTTGACCTGAAAAATATTCAACGAGTGTTTGACAAACAGATATAGAAAATTACGTTACAAAGATGATGGATATGGTATTGAAAATTAATAAGTTGAAACACCTAGCTCATCAAAATTACGAAAAATCTTTGGATAAAGGTACGCTCGTGTGTAGCTTTCCATTTTATTTCATTAACTTGATTATCATTTTTCATCATATACTCAATTATAACTTACTCAACGACGAGTATGACGCAAATTACACCTCTGGGTAACATTTACTACGTCACGTATATAGGTATGCAATTTTTTTGTTCAACCAGAAAATTTCTAACGCTCAAAATCATCCGCTGAATTATTTTATTTCGAAACTTCCGTTCTGTGTGTTTTTTAATTATCTTAGTCTTCGCTCTATAATAAATCGTGTAATTGATATTAGATTCTTTTTTCCGTATATCATTCATTAATTTTTTATATTTTTTTATTTTTGTTTCTTATTTTTTGAGTCAAAGTACTCAAAAGCTTGTTCGCTATACCAAGGCTCCAGGCAATTATAGTATCCCCTCCTAAAATCTCAACATCTTCAGAAAAGCAGGCTCAACGATGAATGCTGGTACCTACCTATCCTATACCCGAGCCACCCAAATCTAACGACTAACACAAATCGCGTATGATTGATCTGTCTGAGTTGATTGAAACATCGGCGACGCCTCGTATAATAAGTGTGCGCTCTGAAATTGCCTTTGATGACTATATGATGATGTTATTAATAATAATAGTGATGATAATGAGAATACAGAAGAATATATGGTATAGTAACAATTTTGTTGAGATACATTTTTCCTATCATTTTCTTTACCTTTCGTTTAAAATTTCTTTGTACGAAAGTAATAGGAGAACCTTTTGCATTTGATACCAGTAGAGAGAAATAATCGTCCTTACAATATGATACATCGCGTGTATAATGTAATTCGTCGGAGTAAAAACTACGAGACAAGTGATTTAATAAGTACAGTAAATTATGGAAGTAACTTATAGAAAGTGAAAGATTGACTACGCATGTGTGTATAAATTTAAATATTCTAAATATTATCACCGTTATTATAATGAATAAGAATAATTAATGAACTATTGTTGTATATTTCAAATTTGATAAACTTTGAATATTTGTGAGAGTCATTTCTCTCTAATCCATAACCACATTGTGATGAAACGATTTAACAAACTAACAGTAATTAGCATTTCTTAATTTAGCTTGTGGCAAACAGCTGTATACCTGTCGCTCGCACGATTCCTACTCTTTCAACGAAAAGTGAAAGATCGACTTTAAGCGGAGTTAATTGTAGGTAACCAACGTACACACATGTATGTGTAATATGCCTATAATATGTATCCGGGGATTACCATGCATGACTTACCCTCAAGCTAGATACGTACGAGCTTATGCTATTATATATTTGAACAAAAAGTATAAATGAACGGCCTAAACCCTTAGAAAAAAAAAGAAAAAAAAAAGGAATAATTTATTCATTGCCATTCACTAAACCGATTGAAGTGGGCCACTGGGTAGCAATATATTAAAATCGATATCTTATACAGCTGACAGATAAAGTAGATAGGTAGTAAAATTTGTCTTAGCACGTAATCTGCTGTATTAAATATAATGCACTTAAAAATCAAGGGAGATTAACTGACCCCTACTATTTTTGGTATAGTAGCTAATAATTCTTAGCTGAAAGTGACCTTACCGGTTTTGTTTTCAACCGATCCCGTCATCTCGATCTGACAGTTGACGAAGCTCAGTATTGCCGCCAGGAACAGCAACGATCCTCTAAATTCTCCTCGTCGTTTAACCATGATCTATAACAGAGATTAATGAAATTATAGTCAAGTTATGGGTACAGATCGAGTCACACATCATACAGATTTTTCTTTTTTTTTTTTTCTTTCGTTTATCATATATCGTTTTTATTATCTATATGATAGACGCGGAATAGAGATTATTGTAAACGGTAGTCGATCGATCAGCTGTGGATGTGGATTTCAAGTTATTTCCATATAACTGTCCATAACTTAATTATAGAGTTTTGATACGGTAACATATTGCGAGGTCAGCCATATTGGATAATTGATTTTCGTACCAGAGGCTAGATATTTTTTTGCTACCAATCAGCACGGGTGTAATTACATATTCGCGATCTTAGAGTTTATAAGCAGTCCCCGTGTATAATGTGCCTACTCCGCGATCTATCGCGAGATCGTTAGTAAATAAAAATATATATACATATATATAGTTTAATTGAAAAAAGTGATAATGCGAAGAAGGAAAAAAATTACTCTAAGGACGATGATCTCTCCAGATTCAATTACGTAACGTCGCAGTGATCCGTCCGGTAGTAAAATAAGCATCGAATTTTTAATGGCTCGGCTCTCACGGACGGCACTTTTCTTCATAGAAAGCCAAATATTGATAAAACTAAAGAAACAGGCGACTCATATTATCGGAAGTTGTGTCAAAGCCTGGAAGTCAAAGTTCGGCATAGCCTTAGGGATTTATTTGGGTTTTAATTGCTTTAATTAATCCACACAGGTGTGCATATAGTACACAGTTCAATTATAGTACGATTTTTATACCGCTTAATCATTCGGTCATCAATTTGCAAACGAGATGATATTATATTGGCGGGGAGATATTTCAAATAAGGTTAATCCACGCCCGAATAAACGCAAAATTCTTAGCTTGTAACACGCGAACCACCCAGGACGCGATCCGCGCGAGGTCAGAATCATAAAATTAAGGCCTTTCCTCATACCTTGCCTTGCTCCCATACCGTACGTTATAAGTAGACCCTGGAAATTTGGCGACCCGTTTCACAGCTTTCGCAGAACTCTATGACACTCTAGAATTTCTAGTCCTGCTGATCGACTGGCTTAAAATTCAACTTTTCCTGCTATAACAGATTTTCTCAATTTACGCAAAAAAAAAGAGACAAACATAATAATCAGACCCTCCGATAAAATTCGATATCATGATGCGATTATCAAACTTTTTTTTTTTTCTTTTTCTGCCCAGCATTTTCATCGCTCAATTTTAGGTGTACCCCTTCTATATTATCTGTGGGGCCCCGGAGGAGATGATTCTCAACATCGTGACCGGTCCGCAACGGACCCCGAAGCTGCCCCACCGTTGATATTCTCGTCCGCGAAGAAGCGCGTTCCCACGATCACCCGCCCGCGTGGGTTTCGCGTATTGTCTTGCGAATATTTGCCAGTGTATATAGTACCCATATATATATATATACATATATGTATATGCGTGTGGGCGCGTTCACTTGCGGCACTGTTAATCTCACAGGGGCCTCTCATTCTGCGCCCCAGGTGACCATTAGATACAAAAACCGCAGCTAAATATGACCCCGACGGTGCCCCGCGCCCCAATTCTCTTTTTTGTTCAACGAGAGAGAAAAAAAGGAATTGTCAGAGCTGCATTGTGGGCTCAGCGAAATTTTTAATTCGCGCAAAGTGTAAGAGGAAATGAAACAATCCAATTCTTCTATATCCTACATGCGAATTGAACGGGATTACGATTCCGCAATTCTGATTTTCGGAAATTGGAACAATGAAAATTAAGTCAAAATTAATCAAACGTGAAGACCCTCGGTTATGGAATTGGAAGCGAACAGTTGGGATGGATTATCATCAGTCTAGATGAAGATTGCACGCAAATTCGGGTTCGGAATTGAGGAAATTCGCCTTTTTCGATTTATCGTATTTCTGTGTCTATCTCGTCGAAAATAGAAACTATATAGATAAAAAAAAAAAAGGGAAAAAAACGTATTCTAACTTGATGTAAAAAAACAAAAAGAAATGGAAACTAAAGCGATGTAAGAAAAGTAGCACAGGCTACACCGCGTTCAGATAATCGCAAACGAATGAAGAAGAGGTAGGTATACGGGATAATCGGGAGAAAAACCCAACGTTCAGAGATCAACGATAAAGAAATATGCAACTTGCGTGAAAATTTCTCTCGTTAAGAAAAATGACGTGAAAAAAGAAACAGAATAAGAAAAAATAAAATAAAATAGAAAAAAAAAATAAAAAATTACTTCGAAAAATGCATTTCTCCGCGTCGTCGCTAGAAATTCTGCAAGCGCAGAAATACTGAAAAATTTATATTGAATAAAATGTCAATATTTGCGCGAAATTTGAGAGAGGTATATTGAGATATTTAAACTGCTTCTGCCAGGTCCTGCAGGCAGTGATTAAATGGCAATCCTGAAGTGGTGATATATTTAATTTGTCGAGACGGAGGGGATCGGCAGACTGTTAATACACATAAAGCAGAGTTTGAGAAAGTCCTTGCTACCGTCTCGCGATGCTAGATCTGCAAACAAAATTTATGATTCAGCACCTGGACGAAACGGGCGTTCACCCGTTAAGCAGCACGTGTTAATAGACCGACAACAGGTACTTCCCTTAAGCGTGTCTCGCACGGTCGATTCTGTACGTGGTACGGAGAGGGGGGGACGGAATTAAGATCGACGAGAGAAACCGAGAGAAAAATGTATAGATAAAAAAAGAAAGAAGGAAAAAAGAACGAGAGAGGGAGAGAGAGAGAGAGAGAGAGAGAGAGATGGAGATAGAGAGAGGAAAAGAAAGAAATAGAGAACGGTCAGTAAGAGTGAAGACTAAGATGATCGCGACTCAGACCGCAGGTTGGTTCTGCTTCGAAGATGAAACGGCGTTTGGTCCGGTCGTCGATTACGGTGAAAGTATGATCATCCCGCGAGTATGTAAATTTGCATATTTTACACGTGTCCCACGATAAGCACAACCGAGTATCGACAAATTTCCGTAAACTTGTACTACATATGATACGCAAAAAATCATTTTTTATAATGAAATATAAAAGGATTTTCGCATACGCGGGCATACGTGTCTGCGATCTAGACCGAGGTGCGTGCATTTATTCCCGTTCATTGTAT
Source organism: Tenthredo scrophulariae (assembly GCA_963978835.1). Taxonomy (NCBI): domain Eukaryota; kingdom Metazoa; phylum Arthropoda; class Insecta; order Hymenoptera; family Tenthredinidae; genus Tenthredo; species Tenthredo scrophulariae. The sequence goes on along the minus strand of OZ022230.1, from coordinate 5,625,476 downwards.
CAAATTGAGATGTTATAATGGGATGCGTCATCATACGCGTGGGGTCCGTGATAATTGATCTACGTCGATAACGTCAATTAAGCACAATTAATAATTAATAAGGGGTCCAGATCCCGGAGTACCGGTCTTTGAATGGAGGTTGACGTATGTACATGTGACATATGTTATCCTACGTTCGCCAATTAGCGCTAAGAAAGTCGATCGAGTGTTAATTTTTAATTGCTTCCAACCTCAACCAAGATTTCAATTCAAAAATTGCCAATCTCTAATTAAACTGCTAGATATATGAAGTTAACAGCTCTTACAACAACGCGGACGTGGATGGTTAAACGCCAATATCATCACTGGAAAAATCGGCTTCAAAGGATTCCGAAACTTTTGAAATACTGCAAACTTAGAAAAAGAATAAATGGAGCGAAGGGCGGGAAGCTTTTTTACTCCTTTCTCTAAAATTGAAGTAAATTATCCAATCGATACCAATTTAAAGAAAAAAAAAGAATTTTTTTGTAATAGTTCGGCATAATTCGACAATTTTTTCTGTTTTTTTTTTCTTCTCTCATTTCGCGTAGGCGTGAGAAGGTTCGGGTGTATCGTTTGTTGAATATACAGGCTCATCGTCAGCGGCATCGACAAAGCCTTATACCTTCGCTATACCTTAGTAGCCCCCGGGTCAGTTGCGTCGCTCGTGGCTGGCTGGCTGACTGGCGATTGCGGCTGGGAACTGGAGGAAATCGGTGCCTGAAGCGGCGTCTACCGTTACCACGCACGCGTCTTGTTATAGTGTGAAAGTATATATGCAATATATATATATATGGGTAAATTTGGCCACACACACATATATATATATATAAGTAATTTTACGTTATATTAGATTGTGCAGAACAATAATTGTTCGTTTAATTTTAATTTTATTTTTATTTCTTCAATTTTTTCCTCTAATTCAAAGTTAATGAATTCGAAAAAAAAATAAAAATTCTTTCCCCCAGTTTTCCATTACGATATCTGATATGATGAACCTTTTCCTCCCTCGTAGTTGGGTCAGCTTTATTCTACTTGCGAATATATTTACGACGAAAAATTGAGGGAAATCAGCGAAATGTAGGAGCTTGAAGGCGCTTGACGTATCGCTACCCTCCAGGTCACGAGCTGACCTCTTGGCTATAGCCGTTTTTAATATGAGAGCTTTGATAAGCAAGATGATCAATTATAATCCTAGCCTAGTGCAACGTGGGAGACATGGTGTTGGCCTAATATGCAAATTTAATCGTTAAACATTCTTGAAGGTATAGATAGGTACATATCCACTCACGAATGCACATATACGCGTATATGTACATTATTCCTACACCTTTTGCCTCTTCTTCTTTTTCTTATTCTTCTTCTTCGTTTTTTTTTTATGGCACAGTGCAATCGCGTGGGTAGATCTTATCTTTACACGCATTTATTACGTAACTAACATATATCATTGTACGGTGTCATTACTCCGTAATGACTCGATCGCATATCTTTTCGACGGCATGAATTCCTTCTGATAATTTATCGCTTCATACGTTTTATCCGTGAAATATATGGTGATCAAAAGACCGAGAAGGAACGTAACGAAATCGTGAACATCAGCAGTATATCAAAATCAAGTATATTTTTCTTATTTTTTAGTACAAAAGATGGAGGGAGATTCCGAGCATGAGATTTTATCATTTCGAGCCCGTTTTCATCAAAATCACATCAGATGTAATGCAGACGAACTCGTCATAAATCATAATTACACATGCGACCATAAATTGTCATCGTTAAAAATCGCAACAAAAAATATCATATTTCGGTCCGGATAGTTCGATGTCACTGTTCATTATTTTGAAACGATGACTAAAACAGAGGAAAATGATGATCGAGCCCATGATCAGCATAAGTATACAATATCCAGGTACCCAGGTGGTAATTTCACGTGTACAGAATCAATTATCAAGAGTTTAGGTCTAACGGTGGGGTGTGGTAGTTGATTTTAGAATCGTGAATTTAGGTCGCGGTATAAGTACACGTGTTTCTCACTTTCTCAGCGAGAAATTTTTTCCAAAAAATCTTTCGGTCGCATCTAGCTGCATTTTATTCTGTTATATCGACACCGAGGCGTCACACGGTTTGATAAGACGTCGCGGTACTTTCGGCGAGGTTGTGGTCACCTAGTGGTCAGTGAGCATATAATCGTGAGGTGTAGGTATATGGACTGGATATAACGAGATGGTATAAGAAGGCTTTTGCGGACGTGAGATTTTCTCAGAGTTTCGTGAATATAAGCGAAAACGGACGGTTTCACGTCAATATAACGAGCGCACCGTTCGTGAATTAAGGCCAACGTTTCGCGGAAGGAGTCCAAACATTTTACATAATGGCTCTCCTGAGGAATGCAGGTGCGGGTAGGTGCACCCAGGGCTGAAAAAATATCTCTTACCGTTCCACTGTCCAGTTCTGACCATAAACGGTCAATATTATACTACGCATAACTTAGTGGTAACTTACGAGAAAATTGCTAATCGATATGGCATCAAAATTCTAATTATTCCATCCGTCATAGAAAAAATTAAGAAAAAAGGTAATTAATTAGCTAATTAACTAATCGAATTATACGAAAACTAGAATGCGGTTATTTGATAGCGAGAAAGACACGCGTTTGCTAAATTAATTTACTAACGTAAACTAATTCAGAAATATGAACCTCGCTGTATGACGTGGATTGCAGAGTTTATAATTCATCGTATACTAGGTACTACAACAGTTAATTGGATACCTATAGAAATAATTCTATAGAATGGAGGAATTGAATTGCTAATGTTAAACAAATGATTATTATTTTGTTGAACTAATGTGATTGATTTTAACATTTCCGCAACAGAAGACTAATTGAACATATATTGTACAGAATGTTCGGATATTTCCAGGATTCGATTTCGAACCCTTATTATCATGTATCGCAAATTTTTTCCATCTCCGTCAATTGGCTATGCTAAACTCCTACGTATTATTATACATATAGGTGTATTCGGATAAATCTATATGAAAACTCGAGCTGATGACTCCGTTGAAAAAATTCAACTGCTAATGTAATAGAGAACGATTAGATTTCGGTCATTCCGAATCGCTCCAATCGGTCAGAGTTCGCTGCCGACAGGATTTCTATCGAATTATACGTAGTTTCGGTGTAGAATAATGTTGAATAGTGAATTTCGTATCGGTCTTAATGTTGACCCTGCAATTCGATGACGTCTAGACAAAAAAAAAAAAAGAAAATTTGATTTAGGAAATACAGTCATTCTTTAATAACTTCTGATCGGCTCTATAATTGTATTCAAGAATATTAATTTACGCATGAATCGGAAAATATGAATCGAATGCTAATCAGTTCGAACGTGCATCGTTCGCATATGCAGTCACGTATTCGTTTTAATGAGAAAATTTCATTTCACACTATGAGCTCTGACCGCTCGCGCTGTTATTTGAAATCCAATCGCAATCATAATAAATACTAAAATAGCTGTTCAGTTATTGGTTTCATTAAATTTTTAATCAGTTTCAGTTCAATATTCGATGTAATTTAGTTAAATATTTGAAAAATTTGATAAAGATACCGAGGAGCTGTTCCGACTCAAGAAATCATTTGACAATTCCGTATGAAATCAAGAATGAAATGAATGAAATCGTTTGAAATAATTCTGAAATAAGTGAAAGGCTGGGTTTCGTATGGCGTCTCGTTAATACAATCATTTTTATTTTTTTTTGCTCCTATATGGTAGGTATACTGTGAATATTGAATGTATTTCAATAAGAAATGATTGCTGTACAAAATGATCGAACGATGGTCTCATTATCATATTATATTTGATATTTGGAAACTGAAAATGTGATCAATCGGTTCGAATCGATTTTTTTCAATCAGGTGAGTTTCTATATCGCGTGCAGTACAGCGTGATGGATTAAAAAAAATTTGGATAAGGTGGGCACAGCGTGCGCCTTCGACCGATACATCAATAGGCTGCTTCCCGTGATGACATTGACTTTCTGTGCTTTTAAACTTTTCAAATCATCTCGAATAATCTCGATCTCGGACGTCTCGCGTGTCGGCCCTGCACGACTCGCGCGAGACAGCGTGGCTCCAGCGTGATTCGTGTTGCCGGTTTCACTTTGTCTCCCTCCGCGACTCTCTTTCTCCATGTAGTACCTATACGCGTCCGCATCTGCCTACTGGATGGCCAGCATCCCATCGCACCGGATCGCATCGCGCGTAAGCACTGCTTCCGGCGAAACGCGAGATCTACGCAACGGGCGTACAGGGCAGGGCGTGGAATGCCGATTTACATTAATTTCCGGACTTAAGATAGCGAGAGAGAAAGAGAGAGAGCAGATGAAAAAAAAAACGTGAGAAACAAAAATAAGAGTAAAACTAAATTCTAATCAATCTAAAATAGTTATATACTTGAACCTCCGCAATTCTGATATTCGGTTTGAACTCAGCTTCGACGCGAATTCGCGGCTGGGGAACAACTTCCGACAAACTTGATCCAATTTACAGACTCCGTAGATGTTCGACGAAATTTAAACAGAAACCCCAAACCGCTGCCCATAGCTTAACCCTCGAGGAGATTCTACAGATCGCTATAATCCCAATGTCGGACGTTGGATATAATGTGGATGAACATTTTTCAACTTTTTATCTCCCTTTCTTTTTTACGGGCTTAACGTTTTTGAGATAAAGAGATATGGACAGCAAAACTCCGAACTTCTCCATAGTCTTTCGTTTTCGGGTTACTTTAGATCGGAACTTATAATATTTCGGCTCGGAAAAAAGGCAGTTGAAAATTGACTGAGACCCATATTTTCAGAACGAAAATCACCTCGGATCTCTTTTGGAATGTACGTACAGATTTTTTGGAAAATTGATCATTACGTTATGATTCCAGACTTGAATATAATTACTTTTCTAT